>OZ025299.1:220120281-222520281 GCA_964019185.1 Maratus speculifer | reverse complement strand
CTAAATTATTTTATTGGTCCGGCCCGGCCCGTATGGTCTGTTCATTTTTATATTTACTGGTCCGGCTAGCTTATTTTGTTTGTCGGCCTGGCTTGGGCTCCGCACGGGCCTCTAAGGTTTATGATTCAAGAGTTATATCAAAAATTAAGTATATTTAAAATTTAAAATTTAAATTTTCTAAAAAATGTTTTGAGTTTGTCAGTATTTCTTTTTTTCTTTTTAACATTATATAATATCATATAAGTACATCTTTCATAAAAAAAAAAAAAAAAAAAAAAAAAAAAGAGAGAGAGAGAGAGAGAGAGGGGGGGGGGACATAAAGAATTATTTGAAAATATCTGCAAATAATAAAAATAATAGTAAAAGAATCTGTGTTTCGAACCTTATATTAGTATGCTTCGTTAGAATGTAAAGTTGCTTCATAAAAGCTCTGAAAGCTGATTATATATATATAATATATATATATATATACTGTATTTTAATTTAATGGCGCCTTAGCATCCAGAACACAAAACAAATTTTAATTTGTCATTTAAGGCTAATTCCATGAAAACTTGTCATGTCTGTCACATGCAACGATTGTTGGCTCCCAGTATTTCAGAACGAAAAAATATGACTTATTTTATCGGAGATATATCTCATTTGAATAGGGCAAAGGGAACTTTTCGAATATAACGGTGGCGAACATGCATAGCAATTTTTAGCTGTGTGACAGGCATGACAACATTTCATGGAATTAACCTTAAGTGAATATTTTGAACCAAATTTTTTAAAACTACTATGAAAATCAAACATTATACTTAATAAAAGAAAATTTTTATTTTCTTAGACGAGATTCTTCAGAAAAAAATTAAAAAAAAACAAAACAAAAAAAAAAAAAAACAAACAATAATATCTTTTAGGTGCGTTTGTAATTATGTAAATACGTTGCACCTATGGCCCTCGTTCAATCCGTCCGTCCGCATATAACAATATATTGAAAATTTGAAATATAAAATGAAAATTGAATTCATAGTTTAATCACAGGAGCAATAAAAATTTTTCCTTTACACTAAGGGTAATGGGAAAAAAATAGTTTCAAGTGCAACTCAATGGTGTTACGCTCATTCGAACATTGAATTTATGTGTATCTATGTAAATATATACTAAAATATACATTCTGCACAATCTGCGATGCAACGAATATTTATTATTATTTCACAAGACCACGCAAAAGTATTCCATAACATGTAATGGTAGGGGAAACATTGTTTAGGGCGCGTTTTAATATTAAACTATTTCACATTTTCATGAAATTGATATACGTTGCTACGGTTTACTACAAGTTACTTCAGTATAATAGAAAACAGATAATATTTCCAGGGATACACAAAAAAATTTGGATACTCTATTTTATCCGAAGTTCTGTATACTATTACACCAAGACCTGAACATTTTTAAAACTTCCTTAGTACGAACACACAATATTTGCTGCGCTTGACGTACAATTTTCAACCTGTTTGTCACTAAATTGACAAATATACGAGTTTAAAATTATTCCATTTTATTCCGAAATAATAGTGTTAAAAGGTGAAACAATTAAAATAAAATAAAGAATTCATTTAATAATCCTCTATCTTTATGATAAGTATGCTCTGGTGTGAAATATATAGCTTTACAAGCTTTATTTTGCTGCAAAAGTCAAAGTAGTAGTGAAATTTACTTAGGCACTTATCTTAGACTTTTCGTGTTTTTTTTTTTTTTTTTTTTTTTTTTTTTTTTTTTTTTTAGTATACCGTTTTTCTATTTTGATTATTAATATTCGTTGAAACGATTCAAAGTAATAATAATAATAATAATAATAATAATGCTTTTTGAAAACAAACCTATTTTTGTTTGAATGACTGACTTGTTGTAATAGGAAAAAGTAAATAAATAAAAATAATTTTATTATGTTTTTTTTTTTTTGTGAGTAATATTTGAGTTATTTTCATTCATAATTATCAAAAATTACATTTTCTATTGAAAATGAATTGTAGTAAAATTCATTAAAATTAACTTCCAAAATTCAGCTTTTATAATACACTCAATTAGGACATCAACATTTTCTATGTAGCATTTTAGACATCACACCTTTAGCTATCAATTTATACATTGGTATGACGAAAAAATATATTTCTAATGTAAATTTTTAAAAGAAATATATGATAGATTTGTGGGTTTTTTTTATCCCTTCGATTATGAAATGCTAACGAAACACAAAATATTATGTTATAATATTATATAAAAATTGCAATAGTTTAAAATTTGTGTTTTGCAGAAAATTCACAGAACTACGTAAAATATATACGAAAAATAATTTTGTAGGAATTTAGAGTGAACAAAATAGGCTGGCTGTCGAATACAGGAGCAAGATTAATTATATCCTGTAAAGAAAGCCAGTCGCAGGGTCTGAAAATGTTTTGTTGCAATCGGCGTCGACCCAAAGAGAAGAAAAGCAGAGATTCCCCCCAAGCATTTTTTGTTCCCCCCCCCCAGACTTCTTTGTAAGAAAACAACCACAGAGGGTTTTGTGTAAATTGTTTTTGTTGTGTTTATCCCGATCAGCATTGTGAACAGAACTGCGTGTGAGAAGTGGGGGTTTACATATATACCTATTTAAAAAAATAGAAAAGCGTTAACTAAATTTGCGGAATTTTGCTGTTTAATTAAGACGGAGGTTAACTTTGAATTTTGAAAACAGTATTGATTGCGAAGCTCTTTTCTTATTTATTTTACGTTTTCAACATTAAAATTATAATTTAGACTATTTTCTCATCTAAACTTGTTATTTTGTGAAGTATTCATTGAATCATTTTTATTTTTAAACAGGTAAATTTCATAGACATTGTTATTCATATAATAATTTGAGAAGCGCTTTCTTTTATACTTATATAGACAAAACTTCTGGAAAAAGAGAGAGAGAGAGAGAAAAAAAAAAAGAGCATTGAAATAGACATTTTGAACTGATTTTACAGACAGGATTGCAGGAAGCAATTCAAGAAAAACTATTCAAGAAAGCAATTAAAGATGTCATAAATACATTGCTAAATTAAAACCACTATTATTTTCAAAGCACGTAAATAATAATTGCCACTAATTAATCAAGTTTATATGCTTTTACATATAAACTTGACAGAAAGATCAACTTTGTTGACTGCAAACTTTTAATTATTTTTATTATTATTGTTATTATCAGAGGTCAATTTCATGTTTTCACATGCACAAATACAATTTTAATATAGTAGACTCACTAATTTATTGTATATTACTCTCTTAAAACGAAAAAGCTGAAATAACTCAAGTTGAGCTGAAATCCACTCTTTTCCCATGTTGAAAGGAACCTTCTCAAGAAGAGCTGAAACAACTCAAGTGAATGAGTTGTTTTTAATCAACTCATGATTGAGTGATCTCTATTTTACTCATACTTGAGTGAAATCAAATCAATAAAGGTTAAATCCAGTAGTACTTGAGTGATTTGTAATCAAGTCATACTTGAGTGAAATGAAGTCATTTAAGACTGAATCTCGTAGCACTTGAGCGATTTGTAACCAAATCATACTTGAGTGAAATGAAGTCTTTAGGATTAAATCGAGTAGCACTTGAGTTAGCTTCAGCCAACTCGTATTTGAGTGAAGTGAAATAATTTAAGGCAAATCCAGTAGCACTTAAGCGATTTGTTATCAATTCAAGTTGGAGTGAAATGTTGTCATTTTTGATTTAATCCAGTAGCACTTAGGTGATTTGTAACCAATTCATACATGAATGAAATCAACTCATTTAAGAGTTAATTCAAAACTCCTTGAATTTATAGAATTGAATAAATTCATTCTTAAGAAAAGCAAAATTGCTTAAAATTAGAAAAATCTTCAAGTGATTTCTAAATCATCTAAATAAAATCACATCATTTAAAACGAAATTCAGTAATCCTCGATTAATTTTTATCAATGAAATTCAGTATAACATGGAATTATTGCCACATTTTCAAGTGTTGCAATTAAATTCTCATTTCGGATTTAAACTTCTGTTTATTGACATTACAAGGGTGTATATATATATATATATATATATATATAGAGAGAGAGAGAGAGAGAGAGAGAGAGAGAGAGAGAGATTGGAAAATTGTAACATGGATTCTCCAATATTTCTTCCAAGTCTTTAATTAACAAGACTTAAAACATTCTAATTTATATGACTGAAAGTTCTCTAATGAATCATAAAAACATTTTTTTTCTTTCTAATTCAATGAAACTGTTTCCTATGTCAATTTAGGGGAAAAGGCAATTGAATCGTTATACAAAATTAAATAGAGCTTACATGAATTTTTTATTATTCTGTCAAATCAGAAATTTTTAACATCAGTATTTTCTTTTGTTAAATTTAAAAGTACATATATTCATTAAATTAAAAATACTGGTGATCTCAAAATTGCAAATTTGAAAACACTTATTCATACAAACTGCCTAAATTTGCATAACTGTACAACAGCACCCGAACAACATTAAACAGAATATCAGCTTCTTATGCTGTGGTGCTAATGGGATTTTTCCTTTCTTTTCTTGGGCAATTTCAAGTTTACATATCTTCCAATGATACTTATAGCTTCAGATATGCTTATATACAATTTTAATTTTTTCATTAGCTTCTGATTTAATTGTAAATAACAATTATTTTTTTATTAAAAATTTACGATTTCAATCAAATAAACCAATCTTAGGCATTTTACTAAAAAAATATTGAAAAAATAAACTTGATATCAGCCCAACGACTCAACTTCAGCATCACAATGTCAGAAGCTGATTGTTCCCCTTAAGAGTTTAGATAATCCTATGCAGAAGTTATTTTCAAATATCTTGTTTGGATTTTAAAATGTTTACCTTTTTTTTGGGGGGGGGGAGGGGAGGACATAGAATATTTGAGGATGATCTGTAAGTGGGTTAGTTTTTACTTTAGCAATTTTGATTAGTTTTTTAATATTAATACGAGTTACAGAACCAGTTTAAAAAAGAAAGTATTAAAAAATATAAAACCTAAATTAAAAAAAGTATCCCCCCCACACACATGGCCATGGCCAGCGCAGGGTTTAAATAAATGAAATTGGAAATATTTTAAATGGATAAACATCAACCCATGATACCTTGTTGTAATTATTCCTCGATTTAAATCTCAATCAAAATCTTATATTTCTTAAACTGACTAAATTAAAAAAAAATATTTTAATTGTTTAGTTTGAAATCTGAAATGGCTTTGAAATCTTAGATAAAATAATTGTTACCCATAGCATTTATATAAGCACATTGCAATTGGGAAATGTGGAGGAATGCCATTAAAAAACTTGTATAGCTAAAATTTTGATTATGGACAATTATTTTATTGTCTGAAGAACCTTCCACTAAATATTGTAGTACAAAAGTTAAATGCAGAAATAACTGAGAAATGGATTTATCGACCATGTGCAATTATTCTTTATAACATTTAAAACATTTGTTAAAACTTGAATTTATATTCAAGAATAACTTATTTCTTCTTAATTAATCTTTTAATTTTTGATTTTATTCAATGTTTCTTAAATCAACTAACTTTTAAATAAATATAAAAGCATAAGACTGCAGCATTTTATGTCAAAAGTTAGAGCCAAATGTGCAATTTAGAATGTTGCAAGAAAGAAAAAAAAAACTAATTTTATTTAACAACAAAAACATTTTATTTAGCAAGAACAAAATAAACCTAACATTAATTGATAACAATTCTTTCCAACATCAGATAAACAAGTTTCAATAACATCTTTAACAGGACCTTTATAAATATAACAGTCCATTTGCATTAAAAATTAAATACATAAAAAGCATATCGTAATCTGTCCACTGGTTTGTCCAACTTTTAAAATCTTAGGCAAAATAGACACTTTGTTGAAGATTCTTGAGATTAAATAAGATTGTTGAATTTGACTCCTCACAGTAGAATTTTACTCCTCCATGAAATCACCATCTTCCTGTGTTAAAAGAAAATATTGAAATTAAGTTAAATAGCAATAAATATAATGTTAATGAATGATTATGAACATATTAAAATATTTTGCAGATTTCAGATTAAATGTTTTATAAAATTTCCCATCCATAGTCTAAACAAAAAATGAATCATACACTAAAAATTTTAGCTTTATAAATATTACACTACTGAAAATTCAGCCAATCATGAATAAAATGGAAATAGAATAAATAAATCCTGTGCGATTACACTTATCCGCTAGTTTAAATAATGGTGTAACTTCTGATACAATCTTAAAATAAATCACCAATTTTAAAACAAATTTAAAATTAAAGTTCTTAAAGCAACATTATAAAATATTGTTGAAAATTCACCTTTGTTGCTACTTTCAAAATGTATCAGCTGGCAAATACCCAACCAATACAGGTTTTTGTGGATTTTTAGTTGTTTTTCTATATATTTGCATATTTATATAATACAAGATAGAACCTACAACAATTAGACCAGGGTTGGCACGGTTTAAACCAATTGGTTTTAACTATGGTTTAAACAACTGTTTACTCCTTTTGGAGTAAACAGTCCCTCCCTCCTTTCCTTAAATTCTTTAATCGTTCATTTAAAAAGATTGCAAAAATCAATTTGTAGTGAGAAAAACTCGTACAATTCCCAAAAATCATTTTTGATTAGCTAAATTTCGTTGCAGAACATTGCATAGTATTCTGCTTTGGGGATTGCGATAAACAGCCAACAGAACTTAAGGACAAATGCCCTTTTTTCAATCTCTCACATTACATTACTAGTCCAGGCATTACGTGCTCAAAAAGGACAAATAAATGCAAGTTTTGGTGTAGTTTTGATTTTTGGTTTCCTTTATGTTTTTTGGGTCGCTGAACACGAATCTGGCATTATCCAACAAAATTTCTCCCCGGAAACACGTTTTTTTGACAAAAAACGTGGCTTTTTTTCGATTTTTCTAAATAACTTCAATATTATGCATTTTACATAAAAGTCATCAATACATAAATTAAAGTGCACAAAATTTCCTACATTTTATGTATTTAAAGTTTTTTTCTCTGATCAATGGTTTAGCCGTGAGAGAGCCGCAAAAATGGGTGTGAAAAGCAGAAAATTCTCAAAAACGTGAATTACAGCACCGTACGCCGATGAAACATGAAAGACAACCATTTTACGCAAATTTTTTCCACTTAATAATACTAAATATATTATTATTGACTATATTTTATTAATCTGATGTTCATTGTTTCTTTCATAACTAAAAAATAGATAAAAATGAGCATATTTGTGATCAAAATGTTCATTTGCTATTACAAAATAATAATAGTAATAATTTCTTAATTTACTTTTAAATAATGTAAATAAAATAACTAAAACAGGCTTTAACATATAAAAGCTGATACGGATTCCAATTCTTAAAGATCTAGAAGTTCAAAATGTGGGTGTGAAAATTAAAAAAAAAAAAACCCGGAAAATACGAATTATGGCACTGTACATAGATTTAACATGAAAAATGATCATTTTTTAGCAAAGATTGACTTTAAATGATACCGAAGATATTATGATCGACTATATTTTACAATGAAGTTGCTAACAATAAAAACGACGACTCATTATGAATTATTATTTAATAATAAATAATTATGTACATTAGTAAGTACATTTACTTAAAAAACAAAATTCTATTTTCGCTTTCTTTTATTTGAGGATCCCTGCTTTTCACCGACATCTACAAAATAGAAAATAGACGAATGGAATTAGTGGGTGTTTTTATAACTATCGATATTATACATAAAAATTTTTTTAATAGTAAATATTTGATACCTTGCGGCATAACTATTTCCTCTTCCATTGGGTCCTCTGATTCATCGTTTGGGCAATCCATTTCCAGATCGGTTTCAGAGTCTTGTTCATCCTCTTCGTCTTGACACATAACTGCGATGTTTTTGCAGTTTCCCGAAGCAAATCTTCTATCTGATATCTTCGCAAATAATTTTTGCTGCTGCTTCAACCACTCGCAGTCTCTCATCTCGATCAGATTTACATGTTTGCTGATACCATGCATTAGTCAGTATCTTCCCTCCTATATTCTTGAAACACACAATGGATTTTTTTTCTGATTCTTTCTGATCAGTATGTCGTCTCCATATCTCTCAATGAGGTTAAACTTTATAGTTCTCATATTAGGTTGATAACTCCCTGTAACCTGTTTCATTAGCTCTTCCATGGAGAATTGACACTCGTCATCATGATTTTCAATATAATCGTATGTACTTTGCATTACTCTGTCGATTGCCTGGGCAAACGTACCACGTTTCTTCTGTTCTTGGACTTTCGGCCTCCTATAAATATATTTAAAACATTTGATCTGGTATTGAGCATCTGCTGCGATAAAATCATTCACTGGTTCGATGCGCTGAATTATAGCCTGTCCATAATCATCATTGCGAGCTCCTGCTGCTTTCAGAATTGTACTCCCATGTGTCGCACACTGTATACAGTACTGCGTTCGCTTGGTGGATTTTTCGCTTGTGTTGCAATGAACTCTTCCGAAATGCACAGTCCACACATTATACATAAACCAACAATTAGTTTGAAAATTAAACTGAGGAGTTGATGATCTTAAAATTTGAGAAATGCTAGCACTTTGTTCCTCAACTGTCTTCACATAAGCAGTAACCATCCGTTCATTTACGTATGCTTTTCTACACTTAACATGTATATCTACTGAGGTTTTCCCCTTTAGGAAAACTGCTTTTCCATCCTTTCTTTCTGTATTTGCCTTGATTAACGCTGCAATACCTCGACTAACTTTCACTGGCGGCCCCTCTTCTAAAGGAGAGTCGCAAATAAAACACAGCGACATCGCGCAAAATCACTTTAGCTGTTCACTATATTCACGAAGGCACAAACAGTGAATTACTAAATTATAAGTAAGCAGTTGCATATGGAAACTGAGAGGAATGTGTCCTCCTGATAAGCTAGTGATCTGTGCAACGCATATTTCTAACAGAGGTGAGACTGGCGGGGAAGGGGGAGTTAGTATTATACTGAACGTGGACATGGGATGCGAGGGTGGGCGCTTGACCAACGTTATTTCACACTTGTACCCCTTCAATCAAGAGGGAAACAATTAGTTAACAACAATGCAATTAGTTAAACAATGGGATCAGTTAAAGCCTATTTTAGTTATTTTATTTACATTATGTAAAAGTCAAATTAAGAAATTATTATTATTATAATTTTGTAATAGCAAATGAAGATTTTGATCACAGATATACTCATTTTTATTTATTTTTTAGTTATGAAAGAAACGATGAACATCAGATTAATAAAATGTAGTCAATAGTAATATATTAAATATTATTAAGTGGGGAAAATTTAGGTAAAATGGTTGTTTTTCATGTTTCATCGACGTACGGTGCTGTAATTCACGTTTTTCAGGATTTTTTGCTTTTCACACCCATTTTTGCGGCTCTCTCACGGCTAAACCGTTGATCATAGAAAAAAACTTTAAATACATAAAATGTAGGAAATTTTGTGCTCTTTAATTTATGTATTGATGACTTTTATGTAAAATGCATAATCTTGAAGTTATTCAGAAAAAACGAAAAAAGCCACGTTTTTTACACGTTTTTTTGCCAAAAAAACGTGTTTCCGGGGAGAAATTTTGTTGGATAATGCCAGATTCGTGTTCAGCGACCCAAAAAACATAAAGGGAACCAAAAATCAAAACTACACCAAAACTTGCATTTATTTTTTACCAAATGCCTGGACTATACATGCACTTCTACCTTTCAGTTTTCTGAATCAGACTTTATTGAAAAGAGGATAAGACTTACCATCACATATAGATTATAAGATTAAAGATATGATTTATAATTATATGATTATAAGATTTAAGATATAGATTATAAAATATTAAAACAGAATTTCCCTTTCAAATGTTAAAAAAATCACTGCAAACTGCAGAAAAATGCTAAACAAGCGCGCGCATAAACATACACAAAAATTTCGAATGAAATAAACTTTAAAAGATCAACATTTAACATGCATTTTTTAACACAAAATTTTTTTTAAATTTGTTAAATTATTCTGCAAAGCCTAAAATAATCGGCAGCATCCGCTTCAGTGCTACTGTTTCTTCTACCAGCCCTGGCTGGAAAAAAAGGGGGGGGGGGATGGGGATTGTACCTACCGTTCCAGCAATGTGCTGCACTTACAGTATTTTAAAGTTTTAAAAACTTGCTTTTTGCCGCAGTGCTTCTTCCAAAAAATGCTGTACCAGCAAATAACTTCTAACAAACTTATGTTCCAGTTGAAAAATAGATTGCATAGCTTCTCAAGAGTTTGCAACATGCACCAAACCGATTCTCTGCCCAGGGTCTTGATTTATTTATTTTTAATAAAAAAATTTGTAAAAGAAAAAAAATCAAAATTGTCTGGAAACTTTGAAATTTTCCTGTGAACAGCATTCTAATGCTCTTCTATATCATCTGACTCTGGAGGAGAGGCAATTGCCCGGAATACTCAAGATTTTACTCAATCAATGTTTGACAAAGCTAATTACATAGTTTACGTTACGTATTTAAAAATCACAAAATGCCCCCCTTTTTTTGTAAACTTACTTATTTTAAGTGTGAGGTGTCAAAATCCATGTTTGTCCCAGGCACGAAAGAGGCTAGTTTCAGCACTAACTATGCGGATATGAAGTTTCCACACCTCAATAGGAAAAAGAAACAGTCAGTTAAGGCCCCTGTCCTTGCTCGAGGAAACGCTCGCGAGCTAATGCTATTCCTATGGGGAAGCATTTTTCTAATAACTCTTTCGCATTTTCACATTTTCGAATATTTTTTTTCACTGGATAGCTGAGGTGCATGCCGACAGCGCACCTTTTTTACTTTTTTGATTTTGATATTTTTTTTTGATATTTTTTTAAAAAGCACTTTCAGTTTCAAAACCGGTTTTGAAAGGGAAACTAACTTTGTAAAACATATATGCAACCAAAATCGAAAAAGTAAAAAAGGCATGCACCTCAGCTATTTTATGCAAAAAAAAATATTCAAAAATGTCAAAATTCGAAAGAGTTATTAGAAAAATGCTTCCCCATAGGAATAGCATTAGCTCGCGAGCGTTTCCTCGATCGAGGACAGGGGCCTTAAGATATCCAATCAGAAATTAGAATTATAATAAAGACCCCTGATTTCTTTAAAGGGGGTGGATTATGAATGTTTGTCGATTTATATTTTATGGATTTGCAGTAAATATTTAGCTCGCATAAAAAGAGGGGGAGGACTTTCAATTAAAAAAAAAAATAATAAGGACTATTGAAATGTAAGGAATTTTTAAGTACTTTTAAGGTCTGTATGAACCCTGGAAAACTTT
Organism: Maratus speculifer; assembly: GCA_964019185.1. NCBI lineage: Eukaryota > Metazoa > Arthropoda > Arachnida > Araneae > Salticidae > Maratus > Maratus speculifer. The sequence continues at coordinate 222,508,875 of OZ025299.1, read as the reverse complement.
ACATGTATTTAAATTATAATTAAATATAAATAAAGCTTATTGCTTTTTATGCACTTATTGACAGATGTGAAAATTTCGATACAAAGTTAAATATATGACAAAAAATCTATTTCAGCAAAACAATAGCTATTGGAGATTAAGTTATTTTTTGTGAAGTTAACTGAAAGAAACAGAATCGCAGAATGATTTTTGAGACCCACTCTTATGAACTGTTAATATGTGCCCAACTAGACTATTCACAAGCACCTTACATTCCCACTAAAGTTAAATTGACAAATTATTAACATTTCTCAATTTCAAAAGAATTTATTTATCAAAATTGTTCATTCATAATATAGGCTAGAACATTAAAATTTAAATAAATGAAGAAAAGATTTTTGCCTAGAAAGTTGGAACTGGGCTGCAGAGGACAAACAAAATGTCAAGAACTTATTTATTTTTTTCAAAATAATAATAAAATACAACTAGTGAAAAGTTGTGACGTTTACATCTACCCCAGTTCCAAGTTTTAAATATATGTGAACAGGAAGTGAATGAAAAAAATAAGATGACTGTCACATACAAACATAATTATTAATTAAAGAAATAAAAGTAAAACCACTTACATTTCTTAGGTTTTCACTAGAACTGACCTTGTTGACGGCAATGTATCACTTATAGGAGCACCTCAGTTAGGGATTCTGGAACACTTCATTTCAAATAGATCTACACAATAAGTAATGAGTAGAACTTGTTATCAGCCAGGCTTACTTGGTCAGTCTGTAAAAAATGCAGTATTATACATACAGGGTGTTTAAAAAAATATATATACGATTTACTAATAATTGGTATATACTTTTCCTTTCCTTTATTATACATATTTTTTCAAATAATTCTTTTTTTTTTCTTTTTTTTTCAGAAACGAGAAAATTTACATAACAGACAGAGGGAAAAAAAGTTATCAGTCTTGCAAAACAACAATGTTAGTGGTGCGATTGAGTTTTTGGTGGTCTTATACCAGCAGTCCACTAAAAATTTCGAACGCTGTATACAGTCGCAGGGGGAAAAAAGTAAACACTCTGAACTCTACAGTAAGAATCGTAAAAGAAAGTTACTAGTACCAAACAATAGGAAATTAACTATTTTTAAATAATGTACATAAATTTTTTAGTAGGCCAACCTGCGAATCAAAACCAATCCAAAATTTGTTTTTTAATGGCAACATCCAATTTTCACAAGATATAATCTTGGTTCAAACTATGCCTAAAAACGAAATGTCATTTGGATAATAAGTTTTTGAATCAAACACTGAAACTTTGAGCTTCTAATGTTAATTTATATTTTCATACTGCTATAATTATCTCCTGAAATTATAATTGTGAATATTTTTTGTGGGATTATAGTACTAATACTAATATGAAAACATAAATGTATTATTGAAAAAAATATATGAATTGCACAACCTACAATCTTACTGATTAATTTATATTTATTATGTCCTGCCTTATGTAAATCCAAAACTTCAATTTTTTCTTTCAAATAGTTTTTTAAGTTATTCTTAAAAAGTACAAAATGCTGGTTTAAAGGGCTACCTATGATGAGCATAATTTGAATTTTTTTTTTTTTTTTTTACTCATGTTATTAAAGCATTTGGGCTGGGATTACAGCGCCTCACTTAAGATAAATTTAGAATGTAAAGAAAGTTTAAAACTAAATTCTGTGCCTCGTGATCACACATCAACTTAAATACTTCCTATATTTATGTGCTGTGCAAATTATCAAAAGAGATCATGATATTGCTAAGGGGCGGTGCATCTTAACATTACCAATTTAGGGGAAGGCAATGATATCACAAGACATTTCTGAAAGGAAAGGATTTGCTTCGGTAGTTATTTTAGATTTACCAAACTTTTCTTTTTTTCAGTAACATTTTATAACATCTAAATAGTCTTACATTTATTACGATTATATTTTTTGTGAAAATACTATTATTGAAGTCATTAAAAGTTTATAAAATCATTTCATTCCAAAATTTGAAATTCTCCCACCGTTTCACATTCACCTGCCATATAATTCATTGTTAAAGAAATCAGGAACATAATATTTGGGAAATGATACTTGTATTTACCAGTATAGAAAGTAAAAAATATATATATTTGTCTGCGTTTTGTTAATAAATCCTCATTTAAACCTACCTGAAAGCAAGTGCAAGAAAACAATATTACTTTTAAAGCAATTTTTATGTAACAATGTAGCTAAATACTTTTAAATATTAAACAAATTATAATAATACAGACCATGCATGCAATAATTTTGCTCAATAGCAATGTAAAGCATTGCCAAACAAAACAGTAACAAAGTACACACATGTTCAAACGTTAAGAATGCAAGAGTCTTAGAAATGTGTTTATATACACACTATATTTTTTTTCCTTATATGCAGCAACAGGTAGATCAAAATACAAGAGGACTTTGTTTTTCGTGTTTATATAGGGTTTTCCATCCCTCAAAAATATTAGCAAAATTGAGAAATAGGAGTACACTAAAAAATAAACACTTCTAACCAGCCTGAACATCTATAAACCAGTGTGTTTTCACTAAGACACTGAATAATTTAAATTCAGTATTTTGATAAATTTCTATAAATACAGATGTAATAATTGCATAACTTAATTCTTCAAAACTTTTATACTACAAGGCTGTTAAATGAACTAAGTATTTACATTATAAGACAATTTTTACTCCGCTTGATACACCATTTTATTTCAAGGTTGTTATGTACGGTACGTATGAGTATTAACATTAATTGTTTATAAAAAAAAAAGAGAAGAGAAATATATTAAAAGGATAGCATAATGTAAATAAAATACTTTCATAGTACTTACTTCGTAAAATATCGGCTTCTTTAGCAAATAATCTTGAGGAAACCACGAACTTTTAAGATGCATCGAAAATCCAGCGTGCAGTGCATTCGGAAATCCTCCATCTTGGATTTTGCAAGGTCAGGTCGACAGCAGCGCCAGCGGTGGATGAAAATAACGCGGGAATGATCGATTTTCGTCTCGAGTTCACTTGCTTAGTTTCCGATCTCAATGAGTACATTAGAAATAGAAGAAAGCAAGTCAAGAAGAGTGGACCACTTAAAAATCAGCTCATTCACGATCCAGTAAATTAGAACTCTTTCTTGAGCAGCCAAATCCACTCTTTCATTTTAAGAGAGTACGTATGCTGTAATTTATTTGTCTTTTTTCTAGTTATTTCTCTGTGTTTCTCATTTAAAAATACTTATTTCCATGGATACATTAATTTAGACATCACCTGAACTATATATTTTTCAGAAATCGTTCCTTATTGTTAGATTAATAAAACTGTTGACAAGAAATATTCTTAACATATATTTATTTATTTCCCTGAAAACTTTCCTACCGTCTTGAAACTTATAAAATTATAGTAGCAAGATTACCGCGTCTTAGTTAATTTTAAAATTCACATCAAATCTTTTTTTATGCAAAAAAGGGAAATATTTGAATTATTGCATATATTTAACATTAGCTTTGTTTTTAAATCAATTCTAACAAATAGTTTGATTTTCTGGTAGTTTTTTAGTGATATTTAATAAAGTATCAAAATTCTTATGCAACGCATGTTATTGTTTATTTTGCTAAGCAGATAAAAATATCTTTTAGCATGCTTTTATAAACAAAAGAGCAAATAATATTTAAAAAACTTTTTTTTAGCATCTAAAAAGAGCTTTATCTATAAAATGATAATGTATTTTAAACTTCTAAATGCAAGAATACATAAAAGTCACATATTTCTAGAGGTCGAATAATTTGATAAATATCGAGAGAATTTTTAAAAAGAAATGATGCGCCATGTAAAACTTACTGAAAGGTATTTAAGACTAAAAACAATTATTTGTAAAGTTAAAGCAGTTTTGTTTAATTTATCTTTCTATTTAAAAAAAGTCGGGAAAGTAATCCCCAGGAGGGGAGGGGGCCGCTGAGCCACCCATAGCACCCCCTTAGCTACGGCCGTTCCTCTAATCTAACCATACTTACTACTCGAATGTCACCGAAAATATTTTTGTAGTTTACACATATAGAGTGGAGTTGAATTTTCGTTTCTCTCAACTTCAAAAAATATCTAAAAGAAATCCTTCGTGTTCTGTATTTTTTCTGGAGTCGTTAAAGTATTTAACTTCTCAACTACTTTTCAAATTTTTCACAAAATTATTGTGGAAAATAGTGGAATGGTTTTTAATTAAAAATCTGTCCTTCATATTTTCAAGATATACGTATCTTGAAAAGGGGGAAAATATTTTTGAAACTTATTATTAAATACAATCCAACCATGTCAAATGCATTCAAAATATTTTAAGTGCAAAAATGAATTTTTGATGTTTATTCCTCCGACAAAAATTGCTTGCACGAAATCCTTAATATTTTTCCTGAACAGCATTAAGTTTTCTGTTAGTGAATTTTCAGTTTATAAATTTAAGAAATATACGAGAGAACAAGCTTAAAAAAAAGAAAAAAAAAAGGAAAAATCAAATTTTTGGGACTTGTATACCCTACGAAAAAATTTTACTACAGTTTTGGAATCTGTTTGCCTATACGAATCAATTTATATTTCGGAAAATATTTTTGGTTGGACGTTCCTCTTACAGTTTTAACTATACCATTTATTTTATATATCAGTGCTAAATAACTTATTATTCTCTTCTTCTAATTTTTGCACAATTCTGCACAAAAATCCCAATTTTTCCAATCGCGGCCTAAAAATTCGACATTATTTTTACCCTTTATTAACTAGTGAAAATTTCCAAATTGAATGTATGAATTGGTACTTTTGCCTTGAACCTCCACTTAGAATTATGTAATTCTTCTTGAATTTTTAATTCCACTGGGTTGCAATACTTGTTCTATTATACTGGCTACCTCAAAGGGACAATGGATAAAATATCCCTAAATCGAGCGTTTGTACGCACTGCTTGCTTCCTGTAAGAAATGTATGCATGAAATTACTTTTCAGAAGCAAGTACGTAGAAACGCGTAGTACTTAGCCCCAGTAGATTCACTTTGGTCACCGTCCTTTAATTTTTTCTGATTCTGAGTTATTATGTTTCTAAAATTATGAAATAATTCACTGACACCAGAATTTACAAACTAATTTATTAGAAAAAAAGTACATGCTTATTTTCACGTGCACTAAAAATGTTAATTTTTTATTAAATTTTCTGAGTGGCTTTTGAAGTTATTGTAAACTCAAATACCAATATGTGTACCAATACTGTAAAAATATTGTTAGATATTTTGGTGTTGTTAAAGTGGTAAAACTGCGCCAAAAAGAATTCGACAATTTTCAAATCTTTTTCTTAATCAATATCTACTCAATATCAGGATATTTAAAAGTTGTATAAATTAATTTTTGGTGCGTTTGTTAGTTCAGATCTAAAAATCTCATTGAAAACCTGACTCATAAATCTGCCACCTATGATTTTTATAAGTCTTACGTTTCTGTTTAGATTGTGGATTTTTAAATGAGAACAAGCGAAATCGAAATCCTCGCACGTTTAGTTATCATAAAAATTTTAAAAATTATCCGCCAATATGTATGCGCATATCCATTAGATATCTACACCGGCCGAAATTTCCATCCCCCGTCTCGGTCTGATCTGTAGAAAAATATTCGGCCTGCCACATATGAAAAAATTATTGGCCCGACCCGACCGATATAATGTCTAAAAGTTCCGCCCAAACGGGACCCAGCCAGAAAAAAGTTAAAAATTCGGCCCGAGTTCCGTACGGCCCTTGTGGAATGAATTTCTACAAAACATTGATTATTAAAAAGGAGTAGTTTTGACCAAAAAAAAAAAAAGCCTTTCCTCCCCCCCCCCTTTTTTTTTTTTTTTTTTTTTTTTTAATTTCATATTTATAATCTTTATTTATAAACAAGTGCCGCAGGCTGCAATAATTATATTTTCAATGAAACTCTGTTTATTGTATGTAAACGTTTCAAATATCATTAATAATATTAATCTCTATTCTATGTAATGGTGACATGAAAATAAAAAAAACGGTACATAGTATAATCTTTTAAGGCGGAATCGCATTAAAAAAAATTGCAAACACAAGCTTTTTTTAAGCATTTGTAAATGTATTGCATGTTTCTCACATATTACTGCATTCATTTTGCATGAATGACACATTTTTCAGTTTAAATCAAAATTCCGTCTTAGGCAGGTTCTTTTTCATACGTTGAACTATATTTTAAAGTAGTTATATTTTAATATGCCAAGAAATTTGCGATCTTTTAAAAATAATAAATTTTAATGTTTAATTGTAGAATAATAGCGATTTAAAAATATAAGAATTTTTTACAAAATTATTTGGGCCAGGCCAGATTTTATTGATCTTTGAACTGACATAATCACGCCGAGAACATGATTTTCATACGGGCTGGCTCAAAGCCGGAACTGGATATTTTGATCCGTGAAGTCTTGAAAGAATAAAGTCAATTCCGGCGTCGTAAAAAAAAAAAAAAAGTTCGCACATAGCATTTGGCCCGGCGCCCGGCCCTATCCTTCAGAAGAAAGTAAGCCCGAGTCCAGCCCAGCTCGGAAAGAGTAGTGACTAGGTCCGACCAGTTCCGAGCCTTAAAAAATAAGACCCGGGCCGGCCCGAGTACAGTAAATGGGAACAGGTCCGAACTTGGTCTGCAGATCGTGCGGGACTCGGGCTCAAGCTGGGGCTTCGGGCAGAGGTCCGGCCCTTACAGATATCTAATGCCATTGTCATAAAAGTATGTCCACGGATAGATGTATGTATATGCATGTCCGCGGATATATGCATGTATGCATATGTCCTCGGATACATGTATGTATGCATATGTCCTCGGATACATGTATGTATGCATATGTCCTCGGATACATGTATGTATGAATATGTCCTCGGATAGATGTATGTATGCATATGTCCTCGGATACATGTGTGTATGCATATGTCCACGAATAGATGTATGTATGGGTATGTCTACAGATAGCTGTATGTATGGGTATGTCCACGGACAGGTGTATGTATGGATACGTCCTCGGATAGATGTATGTATGGGTATGTCCTCGGTTCGATGCATGTATGGGTATGTCCTCGGATACATTGAAAAAATACCATATTTAAAAAATTAAAATTTTAAAATTTCAAAATCAAATGCGTATTGTTAAACATATACTTATTTCAAAAATAAAAAAAATCTAGCTAAATACACATTTTCTGTGATGTCCTCAGTGAACCGGATTCTGACCTAGTCCGCACTCACCATGTTACACGAGACTGTGTGTGTGTGTGTGTGTGTGTGTAATCCAGAAGAAACTTTTTTCGGTAACACTTTAATTTAATTGAGTTCTTTTATCTCTCGGTTGTTATAAAACTTGACAAAGTAGTAGATAATTTTGCAATACAGATATAAAAATGATTTTACGAAAAAAGAACCTTGTTCAACTATAATCCAGTATTCTTAAGAATTTGGTTATTCTGTATTGGACAAAATTCAAATAATGCAGTAAAATTGTAATTTATTTAATTTTTTTTGATAGAAAAAAATATACACGGTAAATACAAAGATTTTATCTAAATGTCGAAAATCTAATCAGGTTCAATATACAAAAAAAAAAAAAAAAAATGCTGTATTTGAATAAAAACTGCATTATTTTCCTTCTTCTAAAGTATATATATATTTACAGTACGAACATGCCATCTCTTTGATATGTAAAACAAATCACCCAAAAAAGCTATGAAAAAAGAACTATTTAATTACTTAGCTAGATCTTAGTCTCATTTGAAACACAACATTTTAGAGTAAAACTTTACTATAAATCATGTTTTAAAACACGTACTATTATATTATCTTGAATTCATATGTTACTGCTAGTTCCGTGGATAATAATTTTTCAATTTTTTTTTTACATTTTCGAACGCTGTTGAAAATTGCGTAATACTAATCTAAATATACACGGATTGTCATGTAATTAATATGTGTTGCTCTTAATGGTATGAAAATCGTAGGAGAAGTCTAAATATAAATGATAATAAATGGTAAAGATTTTTTTTCAATTATTTGAATAGAAATTGGAAAAAATTACCTTACTACATTAATTTCTATATTTGTTTTCATAAAATGGTCCAGGTATCAAGCCAAATTTTGAATGCGCATATTCATTCAATTGCATGATAAGAAAAACTCGAAATGTCATACATTTATTATAATTGAATTAAATGGTGTTAAATAGAAAGAAATAAGTCTACAGAAAACGTATGATAACTCGAAGTTCGAAAATATTAAACGCATGCAAAATAAAATATCTTCATATCTGAAAATTAAAATAGCTGCTTATGAGAAGTGAAACCACTACGTGCAATGGCAGTTGATCTAGGTGAAATATTATATTTCAGGCTGTTATTTACTATATTCTGTTTAAATTTATGTTATTATATTCAGTTCTGTATATATATAGTATTTATAATGCAGCAACTATCCCTCGTGAATAAATAAGAAATTAATTCTACAAAAGTAGAATGCCACCTTACACTGAGGTATTTTTCACTGGTCTACATTAGAAAAACTGGCCACCTGAGGTTCATATACCTTATTACATTCAAAAACTACGAATAAAACAAACACAAACCAAGTTTTTAGAACAGTATAAATTGACACCGGTAAAAATAGCGTTAAATACACCTCATTTAAAATAGCAAATCACAAAAATATTTAATGAAAAGAAACTCAGAATGCAGAATGCAGAAAAAACTTTACAGAACAATAATTTTATTAAATTTGTCCATAACTCTCAACTGTCATTCTAAAATGAAAATTAGTCGGATTTGTCAATCTCATACCTTTCTTCTTTTTAATAATTATTAATTTTTCTAAAAAGTGTTACATTCGTTATTCCGTCAGTGTTATTACTTCATTATTATACAAACTTTGATTTTAATTTAAAGTTTCTGCTTCATTTTACTAATCGGAGTAAAATCGAGTTAATTTCGTTCATAATTTTGAATAAAATCAATGTTTTAAGTTATTCTTCTGTACCTTAACTGTTTGCGAATAGTCGAATGTTCAGCAGGATAATCAGCGATATTTACTCCATAGCCACTGAAATAGAAATACGAAAAATCTAGAAAGTGATACAAAAATTGTAGTTACTGTACTAACTTCCGGAAGAATATTTTAAAATTCAAGAAGGACCTACTAACCATAGCCAAATACAAAATTTGCTTAAGTTATGTGCATAACGTGATAAAGTTTTCACTAGTACAATAATGAAAAAGGCAAAAAATCGCTATACCACTTTCCTAGGGGAATATATTACAAAATTCAAAGAGGACTTGATAGCTTTAGCGCGAAAGATACAAATACATATTGGTTCAATTTGATACATGATTTTATAGCCTTTTCAACGATAAAATGAGGACATACACATACGCGCACATTCGGATAAACAAACGGATAGTCCGATATTTTATACTGGATGCAATGTTATCCATTTATTTTATGCATCACTGACCTTTAATTTCTCAATCGTTGGTCATAGACATATATTTCTAATTACGAAAACGTTTCAAATGAGGTGAATATTCATGCTGTGGAATTGTTTAATGCAAAAAATCATTTTTTCAAAATTATGAAATCTAGCTTTTAGTCCCTCTAACCTTATCTATTCTTTAGTCCCTCTAGTTATATTTAGTACAAGTTTATTTAGTGTACATGTGTACTAGTAATATTTAGTACGTATATCATAACACATACAACACACAAAGTTTGACACCTGTGCTACAAAAATTGACAGTGTTATTAAATTTCAAAGTTTGAGATTATTGCACATGATTTTGTCTTTCATTGAGGTATCAGTAAATAAATGAATTAAAATACTTTGAAATAGAAATCAGGGTACAATGTCTTTTTTACAGCGAAATCACATTTAGCCGGCATCGCCAAATCAGAGTACCACCAAAGAGGGATATAGGTCAGCTAAAATTTATAGATGAAATAAACCTCTTTGGTGATATCCTGATTTGGCGATACGCACTAAAAGTGGTTTCGCCGTAAGAAGGACATTGCTCTCTGACTTCAATCTTTAAGTTCTTTAATTCATTTCTTAACTAATCCCTCGTGATAGAGAAAATCATTTGCAAAAATCTTAAAATTTGAAATGTAATAGCCCTGTCAATTTTATGCAGTGCAGAAATCAGACATTTTGTTTTATACCTATCATGATACGTGCAAACTTTTACTAAATATAACTATACGGATTGTGGGACCATATAAAATGCTAGATTTTGTAACTTTTATGGAATTGGTCCTTTAATTTAAATAATCCCACATCATGAATATTTATCTCATTTGAAACTTACTTCTTACTGGAACGATATGTCTACGACCAACGGTGGAGAAATTAAAATTCGGCAATAGATAACATAAATCACCTTGTATAAACATGCTTTTCAGGATCTCCGACTGTTAAAACTGGATGTTAAAAATTGGATGTCCGCAAGAAAAATTCGATTACAATACTTTCTTTTTTAGAAAGAAGAACTTGAAAACAATAAATGAAAAAAGCGTGTTCAGGACAAATAGAATACAGGACAAATAGAATACAGGACAAATAGAAAAAAACGTGTCCATACGTAGAAATGAAGTTTGAGCACGTAAAAGGTGATAAGCAAACCTAATTTAATTAAAATCAAACTTTTGAAGACATTCAATCGACAGTGTACGAAAATTAACGAACGTTATAAAATTGCAGTCAGTTTATCCATAATTTTAAGCAGCACATTCAGGGGGTTGGGACAGTTTAAATTGATTTTGTTTTGTTTACACTCTTTCCTTATGCGAGATATTAGATTATTATGAGGTTTATTTGATGCAATGTGTATACTTCATATATAATTTGTTTTAAAATAAGATTAAATGTTAATAAAATTTAAAAATATTATTTACTGAAAAACGTCCCAAGGTGACACACCTTCCCCTATGCATTTCCTATATTTGGTACTACTCTGTTATCCCGTCGACCGATTTGGCCAAATTATACAAATCGCCAAACTAATAGCCAAATTATACATATTGAAATAATTTTTATTTTTAATAAATAAATAAATAAATAAATAAATAAAAATAGTTAGTAGAATACTACTAAAAATACAAATAAAAAGTCGAAATAAAAATCACTTAACCCTTTGAGCTCTGATGGTTGAATTTTCTACCACTTAATTTTAATTACGAAATGTCACAATGGTACCGGAATATTCCACCAAATTTATTTGAAAAAGGCTTGATGCAATTTTTCGTGTATATAATAAACCGATTTTTTTCTTTACAAAATACTGGTGCGAATGTGACACTTGGAATTTTGAAGAAATTTACCCACCAGAGCTTAAAGAGTTAATGACGTTTTAAACACATGTATCGTATTCAATGTCATTGAATTGACATTCACGATCATCCATTATTGGCATTTAATCTTTTAATTTGTCGATAATATTTTGGTCGAAGGGAGAGCAGAGTAGTACCTAATATTTAAATAATAAAATGCATAACATTAATTCCGTTTGATATATAAAATACTTTAACTTAAAAAAACTTAAAAGCATGAATTATTGCATTTCTGAAATAGATTATATTGCAGATGACACATTTTTTGTTTCTTATAATATTATAATATTTAAAATTTTTGCTCACTTCCTTTTTAAGAGAGAAAGAAAATATTTACCCCCCCCCCCCCAAAAAAAAAAAATACTTTTATTTAATTACTTCTCTGTGTCGCTCAAATTTAATTCTAAAAAAGAAAGAAACAACTTGGAGGAAAGGCAAATGGATTGAAATAATATGGATATAAAAGAATTTTGAGAAGTAAAATATTGTAATGGATCTTTAAAATCAGCACAATACATTTAGAAACTTTTTAAAAAGAAATTTTAGTATTTTTCCCTTAGATCTACACAGTTCCTACACGAAAATCATAAAATACCGAGTTTCAGTAACAAAATTGCCTAAAATTTCTTTGGATATTGTGTATTTAATTTTAAGTACATGTCTTGATATGTAAGGTACATTCACTGAAAAAACCATAAAAAGAAAGTATTTAATTTCTTAAAAATATAAAACTTATATTTATTTGATATATCATAAAAAAAATTTTTGCAATAAATAAACGCGTATTTTTTTTTGTTTGTTTTTTACGTTGAATTAAATGTTCTGACTTTCTCAGTTGATATCAGTGATTCACATTTTGTGTGTTTTTTCTACTTTTCTTTAAACAAAAAGAACAGAAATATTTTTTTTACAGTAACACTTTAATTTAATTAGTTTCTAGCCTGTGTCAGTTGTCACTTTAAAATTAAAAAAATCAATAGCCTAATTAGAAGAAAAGGTTGCTACATAGCTTTAAAGAAGATTTTGAAGAAAAAAAAAAGAAATTCAACAACAATCGAATATTTTTAAGAATGGTTTTCTTCTAAATTAGTCGAAATTCAAAGAATTCAACTTATAATTTATTTTCTATGTATATATATATAAGACCATTAATAGTAAACTATAGTAACCATTTGAAATTAACCATTGAATTTAATAACTTATAGAACATTGAGTATGGAAGGAAAAAAGAATAATATGAATACAAATGGAATTTGTAGAACCAAAGCAAAATCTTCAGGTCCCAAATACTTTGGAACTACAAATGGAGTGTGTGGTTTCATCTTCGTATTTGCCATGAAAAAGCAAAACAATACGAATTTGGGACTACCAACACACATAAAACCAAAATTAATTAAAGAAATATGGAGATATGGAGAAATAAAACAGTAATAAGCTATAAAGTAGAATGAATCCCAAATGCACTACCTTATCGCTGATACCGCATGTGGTAAATTAAAACATGAAGTATGCATATAACACATGACAAAAAATGGAGATAATAAAATAATAAAAACAAAAAACGACTTATCGTACACATCATAATATTAAATCAATAAATTAATTAAAAGCAGAATAATGTAATAACAGAAAAAATTACACCATACACCAAAGTTTACCCTTTTATTATTTAAAGTAATAACATTTATTTTGACTATGCTAGGCGGAACTCAATATCTTAATTAAGGAAGATTAAGGATTAAAAAATAGCTTATTAAGAAATGTACCCTATACATTTAGTAGTGATATAGTACACTCATTTATTAAAAGTGAAGTGCAATTTAATAATGTAAATGATTAAAATTATTAATATAATAGATATAACAAAACTATTATCCATACATTGATGTTATTTAAACTCCACAGAAATTTTGTACCAATTTAACAAGTAAATTCCCCACTCTCAATTTTTAAAAATAAATATATTAAATTAACTTTTGCGTATTATCCAGACAACACCACCCTCCACCGTATTCTAACATCTACCCACCCAACCAACCTATTATATACATTTTTTATATATTTTTTACAGTTTTTTTATTTTTTATTTTATTTTTTATGTTTTAATAATTTTTTGTACTTTTTTTACGCAAAGTATTAATTAAATATTATATCATGTACTTACTAATTGTATATTAAAGAATATATGAATTTTTTAGGAAAACCATTAATTATAGCATCATAAACAAGCTTTTTGATATTAGTATTAATTGAATGAGAAGAACATAAACTTTTTATTCTTTATAAATGATTAAGGATTATATTACGATATACAGAATTATGAAGACAGGATTTGAAATTAGAAAATGTATTAACTTTAAAATTAAATTCTTCCCGTTTGTCATATATATCAGTTATTAATTTGTTTTCTTTTAATATCTATATTATAAAGGCCAAACGTATCTGTGCGTAACGCATACGTCATTTTGTGCATGGCAACACTTTCAAATTTTAAATGAATTTCGGTATTGCAATTATTTCTACTGAAAGTTTTTAAACTTCTTAATGTCGCACATTTTCAATTTTTACACCATCGTGTAGAAAAAAAAATTTACTTTTAAATGAAATTTGTTTGAAAGCTGTATCTTAATTTGTTTTTGAAATATTAATTTTTTTGTAGCTTTTAATACCTCTTTTCTAATCGTGGCAACAGGAGTACTCCATTTCTATTTAAAGCAAAGGAAAAAAGGGGAAAAATTGTATCTTTGAATAACATACATCCGACTTGTGTGCTCGACATCAAAGCGTGATTATAAGTCATCGTCAATATACAAAGACAATATAGCACAAGGAAATTTACAACACAAGAGAAATACAACCAGGAGCTCCACACAAAGTGTGTGTGCAATGGAGCCAGCAGGAATCGAAACCACAACCTCCAAAGTAGCAGAGCGGCGTTTTAACCATTCGGCCACCGAGACCTAATTGTATCTTTTGTAAATTGTAATGTTGTATCTTTATGTTGCCATTTTCTCATTAAAAAAGAAAAAAAATAGAAATTTAAACATCTTCTGTTATAAAACTCGGTGAATTTTGACTTCATTTACAAAATTTGGTTCACACTGTAAAAAAAAAAAAAAAATCTGTAAAGGTACTAAACATTTTCTAGGAAACTGGGATTCCAAGAACTTTTCATGTAACGATAACAAGAAAAATTTATGTAATCGATTCTGAAACTTGAATTTTTGTTTTTACCATTACAGGAAAAGTTCTTGGAATCCCAGTTTCCTAGAAAATATTTAGTACCGTTACAGATTTTTTTTACAGTGCACACGTAAAAGAAAATCAACAGTTTAATATCATTAAATTAAAACCGAAGTTCTCAATATAAGTTTAATATCTATTCCAGCTAATAGCATTGAGACTTCCAGTTTTGAATAAAAATGATCAAATTAAAATGCCAATTTTTTCTAAACGTGAATACAGATGTGAAATGTACATTTGTAAATTTTGATATAGTAAAAATGATGTCGAGTTTAGATTTCACGGGAAAAGAAATTCTAATGATTGAGTCAAAGTTGAATAAATTTTGCTTTTCATCCTTTTGGAATACTAGCATAAGAACCTTAATTGATAACTTTATTATAATAACTTTATCATAATAACATATCTTTATTATTTTTTACTGCTTACATATACGATTAAAGTTTAATTTTAACAATTTCTACAACTACGTTTTAGAGAAATAGTATTTTGTTAATTTGACGATAAATATTGTTTAGACGTACCAATATAAAATGCATTTTTTACTATAACTAATTTTGTAGGTTTATTATAAGTTAATGAAACAGTTCTTTCTTAAACATTTTCTTCCGTCAAAATTTGACGGGTTCTACCTTGTAATTTTAAGATCTAAAAAGTGAATGGTATTATTAAAAAGCAGGTTTTTTGTAATTTCTAGATTGGATGGATAATCAACGGGTAATTGAGATATACTGGCATTATCAGTATCAATTAAAATTATATCATCTATATATCGATATAAATGTATTTTATTATTAAAATATTTACGTTCATAATAATACAAATATAAGCCTAGATAATATACCAGATGTACTACTACCTTGTGGTATACCAACTTTTTGAATATATATAATGTTATCTTGCATTATAAAATTATTATATATAATGAAATTAGTTAAAGTAAGAAAATAATCAGTATCAATGTTCGTGGGTACACTGTAAAAAAATTCTGTAAAGGTACTAAACATTTTCTAGGAAACTGGGGTTCCAAGAACTTTTCATGTAACGATAACAGGAAAAATCCACGTAACTGATTCTAAAACTAGAATTTTTGCTGTTACCGTTACAGGAAAAGTTCTAGGAATTCCAGTTTTCTAGAAAAAGTTTAGTACTTCTACAGATTTTTTTTACAGTGTAGATCCAAATCATGTTGATATTTTTTAAAAAGATCATTTATAATAGTATGTTAATCTAATAAATCGATATTATTAAAAAGATCTTTGAAGTCATAAGTAGTTATATTTTTTATACATTTAAGATTTTTCATAACATTGACCAGTTCATAACTATTCTTTATACAAAGTGCATTATCACTGGTTTTAGTGATTTTATATATTTGATTAAGAATTGTTAATAGAAGTTTATTAGCAGCATTATTCTAAGTATTGCAACCAATTGTAACTGTTCTAAATTTAACAGGATTCTTATGAAATTTGGGTATAAGAACTAGATAAGGATATATAAAGTTGGTAGAGTTAATGCCTAATAATTTATAAAATCCTTTAATTTTACGATTGTTTACAATTATGCTATCCTTAGTTCTTTGGAATGTATTATTAGAAGATATACTAGATTTAAGCTTTTGATGATAATAAGATTTACAAATAATTGCATAATTATTTGGAGACTTATCAACATAAGTTATAACAAAGTTTTGTATATATATATATATATATAAGTCCCAAACGTTTTCCAAAGTAGATGGGCCGCCATTAAAGTTTGTGGTCCAAAATTCAAATACACATAAAAAACGAAAAAATTGGTCGATTGATTTGCAGTTTTCACTAAAACTATTGTTTATGTTGGTATATTCTTGAAAATAAATTACGAAAAATGCCGATAGAGGGCTCTTTAGACTTTGAAGTAATGAAAAACTATTTTTTGCCGTGATTTTTTGCAGCTCATTAAATGTTTTCGTAAGCTTAGACTAAAACTTAAATTTTGAGCTCAAAATCTGAATAGTTGGGAGTGGTTAAGTTGCACAAACTTATTCGTGTTCCGAGGGTTTAAATTTCAAATTATTATAAAAAACGGAAAAATTGGTCGATTGATTTGCTGCTTTCACTAAAACTATTCTTTATGTCGGTATTTTATTGAAAATGAATTATAAAGATAAATTTCAAAAAATGCCGCTAGAGGGCGCTTTAAACTTTGGATTACCAAAGAACTACTTTTTACGTTATTTTTTGCATCTGATTAAATGTTTTTGTAAACTTAGACTTAAAATTAAATTTTGAGCTCAAAATCTGAATATTTGGGAGTCGTTAAGTAGCACAAACTGAACTGTGGTCAGAACGCTAAAATTTCAAATGATTATAAAAAACGGAAAAATTGGTCGATTCGTTTGCGGTTTAAAATAAAACTATTCTTTAAGTCAGTATCTTCTTGAAAATAAATTTTAAAGATAAATTTCAAAAAATTCCGTTAGAGGGCGCTTTAAAGTTCAGAGTAATCAACAACTAATTTTAACCGTTATTTTTTTGCATCTAATTAAATGCTTTCCAAAACTTAAATGTTTTCAAAATTTAGATTTTGAACTTAAATTTAGAACTCAAATTCTGAATCGTTGGGAGGGGTTAAGAAGCGCAAATTGAAGTTTGTTCAGGAGTTGAAATTTACCCCCCCCCCCCTCGAACACAGTTCACTTTTGCGCTTCTTAAACACTCGCAACGATTCAGAATTTAATCTCAAAATTTAAATCTAATCATTTGAAAGCATTTAATGTGATTTAAAAAATAACGGTTAAAAATAATTCTACGCTACTCCAATGTCTAAGGCGATCTCTATCGGCATTTTGTGAAATTTATCTTTAAAATTTATTTTTAAGAAAACACTGATTTAAAGAGTAGTTTTAGCAAAACCCGCAAACGAATCGACTAATTTTTCTGTTTTTTATAATCGTTTGAAATTTAAACCCGCCGAACACAGTTCAGTTTTTGCTACTTAACCACTCCCAACTATACAGATTTTGAGCTCAAAATTTAAGTTTAAATCTAAGCCTACGAAACCATTTAATAAGATGCAAAAAATAACGGCAAAAAATAGTTGTTCGTTAATCCAAAGTCTAAAGCGCCCTCTATCGGCATTTTTTGAAATTTATCTTTATAATTTTTTTTCAATAAACTACCGACATAAAGAATAGTTTTAGTGAAAAACGCAAATCAATCGACCATTTTTTCCATTTTTTTATAATCATTTGAAATTTGAACCCTCTGAACACAGTTCAGTTTGTGCTACTAAACCATTCCTAACTACTCATATTTAAAGCTGAAAATTTAAGTTTAAATCTAAGCTTACCAAACCATTTAATGAGATGCAGAAAAAACGGCAAAAAATAGTTGTTCGTAATCCAAAGTTTAAAGCGCCCTCTATCATTATTTTTCGAAATTTATCTTTATAATTTATTTTCAAGAAAATACCGTCATAAAGAATAGTTTTAGTGAAAACCATAAATCAATCGACCAATTTTTCCGTTTTTTATGTTTATTTGAAATTTTGGGAGTCAAACTTTAATGGCGGATATCTCCTTTGGAAAACTTGGTGCAAACACCTTGGTTTCCTATTTACTATTACTCGTCTTGATGTGTTCTATCACAACTATATCATCATCCCCTAGCGTATGTACCATGAGTTTAGGGACACCCTGTATATATATATAAAGAATTAATATATATATTAAAAGAAAAACTCCGCAATTTATTTTTTTTAAACAACTTTTGTCTCAAACTCTAAATTCTAAGCATATCCTATACACAAATAAACAATAAACAAATGCTTTGTTTTTGAACAAAGCATCGTTGATTTTCCTGTACTATGTTTTATGTATTTTTACAGTACATACACGTCATATGTTTAATATGTAAGATACATTTACCCAAAAGAGTTATGAAAAGAAAAATAAATATTCAGTTGATGATCTAGTCTCAGGCTCATTTGTAAAGTAACATTTTAGAATAATTCCTTACAATAAACAATGGTCAGTATAAAACATGCTCGATTATATTGCTTTTAATTGATTGTTATGATTTTTCAGGTGGCTATGGTCACTTACATTTCTGTATTTTTATAGCACGTTCAGAAATTTTTATGAATTTGGTTGGCTTGTCTGTCCGTGCTATAACTCTGGTAAATATACTCAGTATGACATGTAATAGACACATGTTAATGAGGTTGACTATTGCATGTGTCACCAAAGAAATTATAGCACGTTCAGAAATTTTTATGAATTTGGTTGGCTTGTCTGTCCGTGCTATAACTCTGGTAAATATACTCAGTATGACATGTAATAGACATATGTTAATGAGGTTGACTATTGCATGTGTCGCCAAAGAAATTAGTGTACGTTGACGTTTACAAGGGAAGACTGTATAAAAATATCCAATTACATTATGATGTATGTGAGAAAAATCGTATCCAGTTGTTTTATGGGTGCACCATTTAAACTATGTTTAAAGGGATAAGTTCCTGGGAAAAAGTTCAAGGCCTTGGGGAAAAACAAATTGTAAAATAGCTCTACGTAATATGATGAAAGCAAGTAAGCCTTCAAATTCATTTAAGTCAAAATGTATAAAAATTTATAGTTTTCAAAACTATACAAGTTACAATTCTTAAAATAATATATATATATATATATATATTTAATAAAATTCACCATGGAAATGCGAATAAAGTCGAAGTATTTTTAGTAATATTTTCAAAAAATGCAGCTTTTATTCAACTCATTTTATTAGTCGGTCTGTAAACGTTTTAAAAGTTAAGATACAGTTTAAATTTTTTATATTACTTCAAACAATCTTGATGCTATTTATGATTTCACGTTTCGTTCGATACTGTCGAAATATCTTCGTAAGCGAGTTGATTTTAAATACCCTAATATTTTCCATTAGATTCAAATCAGCTCTTTTCAAAGGGCTCTGAAGTGTTTGAACGCCTGTTGTTTCGAACAACGCTTTTGATAACGGAGAAACAAGGATATTGGTGTTTTCTTGTTAAAATATCATTTAAACATTCCAGATACAACATTAGGGCATCAGACAGCAAATGTTTCTTCAAAGTATTATGATAATTTCTTCATCTCTTACATAATCAATTATGATAGTGGATAAAGTTCGGCTATAAATGCTTCCCATAACATAACTAACCCACATACGAATTGGCAGCCTTTACAGAACGTGCTTTTGCTTTTTGTTTTTCATCTCAGAACATTGTAAACACTCATACCCATCCAAACTAATTTTTTTCGTCGGAAAAATGAAAAAGGCTCTGGATTCCCATTTATCTTCAAATGAAACATTTTTTTGGCAAATTGCACACGAGTAAGTTTTCTCTGCTGTGTTAAAAGTGGACAATATCTCAATTTTACATGCTTTGCTCTTCTATCTAAATGTAAAATATTGTGGCTAGTTCGACTGATAAGTTTTAACCTTTACGGAGGGGCTGTGACAGCATCTGTCCGGGCTTATATGTATTCTCAGGTAGACACTGAGCGAGCCCCTTCGTAGAGGTTAATCATTAAATATTTGAGACAAAGGCATTTCTCTTACATTCTAATCAAATCAGGTGATTTTTTGTCATGAAAGCAAGCAAGATATACTCGTGCGTTTCATTTTTCCATAAATCAGGTCTTTAAAAAATATTAACACCTGTTTTCAGTCAAACTTTAGATCTTGCAATAGAAGACCCACTCATTCCACATGCTTTCATGCTGAAAATTGTGCTACATTCTACGACAAAGGGTGATTTTCGGCATTCTTATCAGCAGCAGAAACAAAGCATTTAATGCTAGCTAAATGCTTAGTAACTTGAACGTTCACGGCGACAAACATAACCGGTATGTTAGCTCGACTGTCCAGACTGTTGTGGTTTGTATCTCCGGTGTATCACACTCAACTGTACCATCGGGCGGCGTGCATCACCGTTGTGTCACACTCGACTTCCCCTACAATGGCAGTGTATCACCAATGGACACGCCCGACAGTTCCAACGGCCGGCGAGCGTGCGATAATTGTAGGTCACACATAAATATTCGAAAATTCAGTAGTAAAAACAATTCAATATTATAAACTTAACACATTTTTTATTTATTTTGTTACAATTTATTTAAAGCATTTCTAACAGATGTTTCTTCCCCTTAAAGCGGTAACAATACGTCGTTAGTAGTTTGATGTAAGTATGTGATCGACATTCGGCCTATCGTAAGTATCTTCATTAATATTTCTAAGATTTTTGCCAACCCCAGTTTTGTCAGATCGGTACAATTATTAATAGATAATAGGTGAAATAAATGTTTTTAATAGGCTAGACGAAGGTCCAATTAGGCAAGTCTTTTTTTCTTTTTATGAAAACGCAGCCCTTATGTTTACCGTGTATGCAAAGTAAATAAATAAAAAAATCTGTTAAATAACAGAGAATCAATGGGTAATCCATTTCCTTAAGTCTTATGTAAAATTACACAGATTAGAAAATTCGACATTCTTTTAAATAACAGAGAAGTTTTTCGGTAAATTTACAATAGTAACTTTGTAAATTATCATCGTTAAAAATACACAAGACTCTGTAAATTTATTTATAATGATAATAAATTAATTTAGTTTTCAAAATTATTGAATCAATCAATTTTACTAGCAATATAGAAAAGCTGTATCGTTTGATTTTTACACAATTTAACTCTAACCGTCCCGGGGTTTAAACACAGTACCTCATGACAGAGGAACAACACCTTATCTTACTGAACTATAGGTGCTGTTGTTGAGTACAAAGTGCGTCTTTTATGATTCAGCGGGGAAAATCATTCTACTTGTATTTTTCAAAGATTTCGCTTCAAAAATATTAGTTAGAAAAATTTCAACGGTTTATCTTAATCTATTTTAGACCGAAACATAATGCCTATAATTTTTTTAATGAATTTTAATCTTTTAATTAATTTAAGTAATAAATAAAAAAGTTTATAAAAAATTTGAATATTAGCGCATTAAATGATAAATAGTATGCGACAAATTCGAAAAAATCCCTAAAACATTCATGTTGCAAAAATATGAATTAGATTCAAAAATTTTCATAAAAAATCCATTGAAGTTTTTATTTATTACTTAAACTATTCAAAGAATTAATATTGATTGAAAAAATAACAGGCATGTTTCGGTTTAAAATAGATTAAAATAAACAGTTTACGATTTTACTAAAGAATGCATGTAAATAATAAGAACTAAGGGTTATTATAAATAATGGTTTAATTTGTCTGGATTATATTAAATAATTAGAATATTAGCAGGTTTAAAACTAATGGGTTTTGGGGCAATTACATAGCATTAACCGACTCATTCGCTATCCAATTTGCTGAGCTCGACCGGGATATTTTACCCGCATCGAAGCTAATGTGATTTTTTTTTTTTCTTGGAATAGTCACAGGCCAGCTTGAATAAAAGTTACAATCAGCAAAATGATCTGTATGGGTTTGGTCTTTACGTCATTCGTCTTCTTTGTGAAACTGCTGATATTGCCATATTTCAAAACCACAAATAGAATAGATTTTTCCCCGCTGATTCATAAAAGACATAAATTGTACTCCCTAAAAACAGAACATATAGTTCAGTTAATAAGGTGTTCTTCCTCTGTCAGAAGGTCTCGCGCCCAAGCCCCAGGATGTTTAGAAATAAATTGTGTAAAGTAAAATGATACGGCATTTATTATTTAGTCGAAAAATTAAAATTCCTCGAAGTTTACTGAAAATTGAGTGGTTCTATAATTTTGAAAATTAAATTATTATCATCAAAAATAAATTTAAGGAGTATTGTGTGTTTTTAACAATGTTAATTTACAAAATCTATTGTAAATTTATCATATACTTTCTCTGTTATTTAACATAATCTCGGTTATTTCAATGTCTGCAGTTTTACATAAGACTTATTTTAATGGATTACCCATAGATTCTCTGTTACTTAACAGAATCTCAGATTTTCTAACCTCTGTAACTTTACATAAGACTTAAGATGATGTCACCATAGATTCTCTTCAATTTAACATTTTTTTTTTTTTTTTTTTTTACAATGTATAAGTGTTAACTTAGCTGTTTATACAAAATGAGTTAAAGTAATTTTTCGTTCTTCTAATTATCAACATTAGTGTAAAATTATTATGCAGAATGTGCTGTCTTAAGTGTCGTCAATAAAATCATGTATACAAATAATTTGCTACTTTTTATGAATTTTCAGAATTTCACTAAAACCTTTAATAGTTATTTTCGAATTCAATTCAATAAATATGAGATGGTGAATGGTCATAACAATAAAATCTCTGAATATACGATAGTATTGCACCGCCATATGAATCGAAGCATGAATTCTAGTACCGTTTCATAGCAAAAATAGTCCTTCCGGCAGCGCCGGGAGGAAGAGGTAGCTTTCATATACTTATATTAGGGTGGACCTTATTTTTAAAGTTTCAAAATGTAATCTTCTCACCCTCTAAATTTGTTCCTTTTTATGAAAAAATAATTCTGGTAAAATATTAGCTCAATTGAACAATATTTAGAGGTAGCTCAATGATGTAGAAGTTTCCAATGTATGAGCAATGATAAACATATGCGTACTCGCATGCTATGTCATAGAAAATATATTCCACCTTCTAAAATATTTTAAAATGCATTTAGCTTTACATTTTTATTCATAGATGGCAGTACTATGCACAATAATATTTAAAACAATAAACTACATTTAGCAAATAGCAGTCTTTGAAGCCATTGAAGATTGGGGAATAGCAGATAAAAAACGTGAAATGTGCTTTGACACTACCAGCTCAAACACTGGTTATAATTCTGGTGCATGTGTTCTTTTAGAATATAAATTGAAAAAAGATTTGCTTGCAGACATCACATTATGGAGCTGATAATGAGTACTATATTTGAAGTATGCATGGGCGTCAAATCTTCACCTGAAGTTGCATTATTTAAACGCTTTCGGGAATATTGGAGCTTAATTGATAAAGACAATTACGAAACGGGAATTTCATTTGATGATATTGCAAATCTAGTAGAAGATATTAGGCAAGAGACTATCAACTATGCAAAGAAGTACCTAGAAGAGAAAAGAGAAACAAAGCTAAGAGGTGATTATAAGGAATTTTTAGAACTTGTAATTATATTTCTAGGTGCTGTCCCAGAAAGAGGAATAAGATTTATGTCACCAGGTGCAATGCACCATGCTCGTTGGATGTCCAAAGTAATATATTGTCTCAAGATCTGGATGTTCAAGGCTCAGTTTAAATTGACTGTAAAAGAGGAAGGAGGTATACGTGATATGTGTGTTTTTACAGTCTGTGTATACTTGAAAGCTTGGATCACTGCACCTCAAGCTTCATGTGCCCCATATAATGACATGTTGTTGCTCAAATCACTACTTGACTACTCATCATTACATTCAACTGTTTCCAAGTCATCATCATGTAAATTTGCTAATCACTTCTGATATTTGTCAGAAGGGCTTGTTGGTTTAGCTTTATTTGATAGCCGTGTGAGTTTATTAATAGAAGACGCATGGTTATTGCATTACAGAATGAAGCTAATTCTAAAAAACAAGCTCAAATTTATTCCAAACGAGTCAGTGTTGCTCTACATTCATTCAAGAATAAAAGATTGGAAGATTTTGTCACAGCTAAGTCAATGATGTTGTTTTAATTGTTGGAACTTCTGGATGGATTTCTCGCAGTAGATCCTGAATTGTGGGAGTTAAGAGAAGACTATAAACAGGCAAAAGAAGTAATAAAATCTCTACAAGTAGTAAATGACCATGACGAAGGTGCAGTTGCACTTATTCAAAAATACAATGGATTGATAGCTCATGATGAAATGCAACTACAATTTTTACTACAAGTTGTTGAAGATCATCGTAAATTGTACTCAGATAGCAGAAAAAATGTGTCTCTCTCAACCTGCACAAATGCAATAAAATTGTAATGTAACATGAAAACCTAATAATTGTGCTGTAAATAAAATAAATTGTCATAATAAAATCATTAAAACATTTAAAGTGCTTACTTATTTATGTAGCTAATATTCTGAATTTTTTCCTAATTTTATAAATTTCAGGTCAATTGAGCTACCTCTAAATATTTGAATTTATTGCTCAAACTTTTTACATAATGTTTTTGTATCAAAAGGAACAAAATTGGAGGGTGAGGCTTGTAAAAATAATAATTTAAAAAAATCATAGCATTTAAGGTCCACCCTAACTTATATATTTGTTTATTTATTTTAAATTAAGTTATATTATTAAAAAATACTAAGCTCAAATTAGTGCAACCTTATTATGAGCTTGGTCGAAATCTTAATTCAGGTGTACATGCTCACTCATATTGAAGGCGATTAATATATACGAGTGCTGTCGCGGGCAAATTGATTTTTAAAAAAATGTCAACCACGTTAGAAATTCAAACTGCTCAGGACTTTTTTAAGTTAAAGACAAAGCAAAAAATACTCCTGAATTCATTATTAAGATAAATACTTTAAAAAGAACCTTTTTTCAGTTTCTAATTTTTTGTTTGTACATCATTATACATTTAAAAGATTTTTGACAAACTTAAATGGCTTCCATTTTGAAACAAGAGGACGGATAAAGTTGGACAGTGAACGTGGTCAAGGCATTGCTATGTACTATGTGCACACGGAGTTACATCTAAATCAGTTTATAAATACGCGTATTATCACGTGACGAAAATCAGATCATTCCAAGATATGAGCAACACTAGAAATTAAAAATGCGATAACTCAGCCATTTTTTAAGACACAGGCGAAACAAAAAATGCTCTGGAATCTTTGTATCAAGTTCAAATGCATAAAAGAAAAATCTTTTTCAATTTCTCATTTTTTTTACCCAATATTAAATTTTAAAATTTATAAAATTTTTTAAATGGCCGCCATTTTGAAATAAGATAATGGGTGGAACTGACAAGGAAGGTCTCCATACGGGCATACTCAGAAAAATCTGAAAAAATTACAGAATGTTCTTCTCATATAGTTATATATGTTTATAAAAAAAAATCGGCGGAACCTCCTTATAACGTCCGTAAAAAAATAATAAAAATTTCGTTTATTTGGCGGTTTATCTCCGGTTGGCGAAAAAACGAAATTTTGAAAAATACGCTTTTACGCTTCGAATACTTTTTAAAGTAAAAACTTTCTATGTTCAATTTATTGAAATACGTTTAGTTTAAGTAATTTTAGTTTTGCATTTTTACTTTACTTTAAGTGTAATTTTGTCATATACGTTTATATGTACTTATAACAAAATGAAATTAATATATTTTATCATTTAAAACACAATTTAAATTGATTAAAATTGTTCCAAATTGAAAAATACACTGTTAAAATCTGCTGCATTTTGTTGCAACGCACTCCCTTGCTTGTATAGAAAACGGTTACTTGGCCGTGAAATGGAGCTTTCTCATTGGTTGGAATAGAGATATTATGTACAAGCGGTGGAGTAAGTTGCAACAAAATGCAGCAGATTTTTAACAGAGTATGACACGGTCAATTCGCCGTGCTATGGAGCATTCTCATTGGACAGAAGAGAGATATTCTATAAAAGTAGTGGAGTGACGTTGCAGTAAATGCTGTAGATTTTTAACAGTGAAGTCAATTAAAATCAATTTTCAGATTCGTTAAAATCGTCTGCTTTTGGCGAGGAAATGCACTGCTTGCCAAATCCCGCGTCGCTTTCAGCTTTTCACGCCAATTATTCCAAACTATTTTATTTTTTTTACATATCTAATAATGTAATTCCGCCGCTAATTTTCACTGATCCTTTATTACCTACATGAGTAGTTTAATTCGTATTTTTTCCAAAAAATTCTGAGTATGCCCCCAATGGAGACCTTCCTTGTGAGTATCGAACTCGATTAAGGCCTCAGTATATACTATGTACACACCAAGTTACTTCCAAATCGATTCATAAATACGCGTGTTATCACGTGACAAAAATCAGATCGTTTCAAAATGTCAACACTTAATTTTTTCAGATTTAATTATAAATTATAATTTTTTTTAAATTTAAAATGACCGTTATTTTGAAACAAAATAGCGGATGATGCTGGGAAACGAACTCGGTTGAGACATTTGTATGTACTATCTACATACCAAGTTTCATTCAAATCGGTTCATAAATACGCGTGTTATGACGTGACAAAAATCAGATCGTTTCAAAATGTCAGCCATAAGAAAAATTCAAAGCGCTATAATTCAATCATTTTTTAAGATATAGACAAAATAAAAAGTGTTCTGCAATCGTTGTTTTAAGTTCTAACACGTAAAAGAAAAATATTTTTCAAATTTTCATTTACTCGCATTGAATTTTAAATTTTAAATTTAAAAAAAATTAAAATGGCCGCTATTTTGGAACAAAATGTCGGATGATGCTGGCCAACGAACTCGGTCGAGACATTTGTATGTACAATGTACATACCAAGTTTCATCCAAATCGGTTCATAAATACGTTAGTTATCGCATGACAAAAATCAGATATATATATACATATATATATATATATATATATATATATATATATATATATATATATATATATATATATATATATATATATATATATATATATATATGGTTATATATATACATATATATATATATGGTTATATATATATATATGTCAACATTTGAACGGAGTGTGGTTTTGGGGTCTGGGGGTCATGATCGGTGAAAATATACCAAAATTTTCTGCAAGCACTTTCCTCCGGACGGCTGCAATAGGTAGCTTTTTTAGCTCACAGGCTATCATAGCTTGAGAGCTTATGTGCCCGTCCGTTCTGTATCTGTATGTACGTGCGTTCGTGCGTAACGCGATAACTCATGATAAAAATATCGGATCTACTTGAAATTTTGTATATAGGTATATCCTGATAAGGCGCTTCCCTGATTAGTTTTTGGAGTTCATTCTATATATATAAGAGGGGGAACGGGGGGCTCATGCCCCTCCCCTTAATGGATATAAATGGGTTTTTCATGCAGAATTAACAATTTTTGTCCAAAATTTAGATATAGAATCATTCTGATGAGGCAATTCCGTGACTGTTATTATGTGTTCATTGAATAAGTATAAACAGGGGGAACGGGGGGCTCATGCCCCCCTCCCCTTAATTGATATAAACGGGATTTTCATGAAGAATTAACAGTTTTCGTTCAAAATTTAGGTATAGGATTATTCGGATGAGGCGATACCGTGGCTGTTATAGGTTTTCATTGAATAAGTATAAACAGGGGGAACGGGGGCTCATGCCCCTCGCCTTAATTTATATAAACGGGATTTTCATGCAGAATTAACAGTTTTCGTACAAAATTTAGATATAGGATCATTCTGACGAGGCGAGTCCGTGGCTGTTATTAGGTGTTTATTGAATAAGTATAAACAGGGGGAACTCTAATGTTCCTCCCCTTAACTTGCATAAATGGATTTTTCAATCAGAATTGTCAGATTTAATTCAAATCTCTGAATAGTTTTGGAAGTTTAATGGTTAAGTATAAAAGAGGGGAATAACTCCTCTTAAATTATATAAATGCTAAATGGGTTTTTATTAAGAATTATCCGATTTGCTCTGAATTTTGGATATAGATTTTTTAATATGATAAAGCATGTACTTGATAGTTTAGGAAGTTCAATGATTAAGTATAAAAAAGGAGAAAGGGGAGAGCTGTTTCCCCTTATTTTTTTTTTCGAACGGAATTAACGAAAATACAAGGCTGTAATGTACAATTAGTATGCGTAGCCTGTGAGCTCAATGCCATCAGTTTAACTGGGCAATATTCTTTTTATTACTTTTTGTAATGAAAGCTACCTAATAGGAATATCGGCGCCGGCAATAACAGGGACGCAATAACAGACATTATTGCGCCGCTAGATGAAGCAGAACATGAATTAGACCACTGTCACACAGAGAAAAACATGAACATCGACTCCGGCATGAGTGTGTAAGGTTTGAATCTGATAATACAATTTGCATATGAGACAAAAACAGTCTTGACCTTATTCTTTTTTCTAACATAAAATGCTTCAAAATTTAAACGTGGCAAATTTTTATTCCTTTATTATACCGTCAGCACACGCACCTACATTTGTATATTGGTCTCTAAATGTGATTGAGGTAAATATTCCAGCACGTGTACTGACAGTAATATAATTTTTTAACACCAATTCACAAGTCAGTGTCATTATTGTTACTATTACTTGTTTTGTATTATTAAATTTGCGTAACACAAACGTGTGCTTTTTCACTCGAGCGTAAACTTTTATCCTTGTCTGTATGCATTAATTGAAATTACATTAAAACGGGCTTTCTGTAGAACATAGAGTGGAAATAATTTTTTTTTCATACAAAGGACATAAAAATACTTCAAGGAAATACAAAAGATTTTGATATTTGCTTCGTGCATAGACAATACTGTCTGTTTGTGATAAATATTGGAATTGCATTTTAAGTTTTAGTATGCTTTTTCAAAAAAATTATCTATTTTTATTTCGTACTATGCAATGTGCATAAATTCTTTAAGTCATAAATAGTTCTAGACAAGATAATTTATAGAAACTATTATATGTGAGCGTAAATTGTTTAAATGTGCATTTAAAATTCAATATACATTTACCATTTGAACTATATCTGGTATACTAAAATATCTGTGGAACATAAATAAATGAATATCTACAGATACTTAAATATACACATACATTGTCTTCTATGAATGATTATTTCTGGATGAATGTCTCCACTTGTTATACGCTTTTAAATTTATTTACATAAACAACATCTTTCAATTTATTAAACGTCAATGTTATATTACAATATTCTGGAGGTGCTGGAAAGTTTTTCATATTAGGCTTGAAGCATGATTTTTCTTTCTTGTGTTCATGCAGATTCTGTTTTTTTATATTCAACTATGAAAATGCTAATCATTACACAACACGTTTAATTAGACTCTATGTTTTTTAGTTGAATAATCTAAAAGTGAAAATATGGCTTGAGGGAAAGCAAAGTAAAAATAACAGTGGCTTCATATATAAAAGTAGAGAACGACTAAAAATTCGGTTTAATTGTCGTTTACAGCCAAAAATTTCGCCGAAAATTTATTTACGGTGAAAATGCAATTGAAAGTTCGACAGGTACAAAACTTAAAGTATTCCGAAAATCCCGTGTCTTCTTTTGTAATTTTTCAGTTTGAGCAGTTTGAGCTGTATTGGGTCAAATGAGACTACATATTGTTATGGTTTATCAATAATCAGTGAATGAAGATGCGAGAGCAAATTTTAAGCAATGCATATATATGCTTACACTTTTTCATGTGCTCATTAAAAGCTGTAATAGACTATAATAGAAAATTTTTGGTTTGAAACTGCAAAAGTACTTCGAATACTTTTTGAGGAAGTTTTAGCATGATAGATGATCATTTACAAAAATCATTAGAAAAGGTAATTCAAGGCGTGTATAACTAAATGATCCTTTTTAATAAAAAGCTACCTGTTGCTGACGACTGGCTTTTATGCTAATCTTGCCGGAGATAAATCTCGAAAAATGAAATATTTGAAGTTACTCAAAAAATAATGAAAAATATTTGTCAGAAAAATGTTAGACAAACTGAGTTAGAAAAGCTAAAAATTGTATTTTTATTGGTATAAATTTCAAATACAATTATTACGCCGCCTTTTAAATATTGAATTTCAAAAATTAACAAATTTCACAATAGAGTACCATAGAGAAAACTTTACGCGTTAAAAGATAATGATAACGGAAAATGATAACAGAAATGTGTATTCTGACTATAGCACAAGTTACAAATTATAGTATCCTTATTATTCTGTTAAAATATATAAGTTAATTATGATGTAACTAATGCATGATTTTTATTTAATTTAAGGCAAATACTAGATGCACCATTTCTTTTTAATTGAAAATAATATAAGTTTATTCACGTTATTAAAAACGTAATAGTATGTCACATGATAATAATAAACGTCATTATTTTAATTATGTAAAATAATAAACGTCATATTTTTTCATCAATATTCAACTTTCTGATATCCACATCGATAACAAATGCTATAGATAGAATTTATGAAAAAGTTCGGGAATTCCTCAAAGGGGAAACGTGAACACACCTCTGAGAGGATGATATTAAGGTTGCTGCAGAAGAAGACAACTATAGGTATCCGGCTAGGTATCCGGAAATTCGTTAAAAGAGAAACTGTTTTCATTCGGCGTATTGAGCTACCCTAACAATCCTGAATTACTATTTCAATTGACAAGACGACAATTTCCGGTCAAACTTACTTTTACAATGACATTACAAATCTCAAGAACAAACTCAACAATATGTAGATATCTATTTGCTTGATTCTGTATTTCGTCATGGGCAATTGTATGTTGCATGGTATCGAGTACGATATAGTTGCGAAACCAAGGTCAAAATTCACCAAGGAACATTAATCACAAAATCTGGCAAACTGAAGACAACATATAGGAATTATAAAATTAGTTCAAGGTCTTTGATTTGTGAAATCTGGGTGATGGTATGCCAGAACTGAAATCTAAAAAAATGTAATGTATATATTAAGACAAAATTTTGTAATTATTTGCATAGGCATTGTTTTAATAATGTCCGGTTGTGGTGGCCCGATAAAAATATCTTATGACCAGCAATTGTTTTATAGTAACTAATACTTATGAGTTGGTTCTCGATATACGCTTTAAATGTTTTCATTTGCCACGCAAGCTGTCCGTATATCAGGCTTTCCACTAGTATTCGAATAATAAGGAAATCTTTCTGTGAAGATGATGAAATAATTGTGTTATATTTTATATGATAAGAAAAGATTTTAGATCTAAGGCACATACAGCCAAATTGGGTCACACGTATAAATAATTAATAATTGTGTATATTTAATATTGTACACTAAAATAACATATTTTCTCTAAAAAAAGCATTTCTTTTCCTCCAATGCGGTGTATTTAGAACTAAATGTACTGTGTTTGATATACAAGTTATAATCACTCAAACAGATAATAAAAATGAAAAATTTAATTGATGTGACATACATTATGCTTGGTTTAAATAAAAACGTCTAGAGTAAATGTCTTGAAACATATGAAGAGTTATTTTACTATGAATTCATTATTTGCGTCTTTCTCGGTGATTATAATAATTTATAGTTCTGTGTGTTTTCTTGTGATTTTCTGTTTTTAGATATGAAAATATCGTTACACAAATACATTATTTTAATAGATTTCTAATCTCTCAATTTTTATTCTAAAAAAATATTTTAGGAATAGATACGTAGAAACGGAGATGGGTGCATAGATAAACATAAAGCTTATTGAAATATAATAAAAAAGGAAAATTCAAGTGAAAATAATTTTTTAAGGATCTTTCACTCCGAATTTGATAAAATTTAATGCTCGAAAGAAAGTGTTTAATGCATATTTCAATTGAAGCTCAATTTATAGATTAAAGCTTTGCAGAACATTAAAAAGAAAAAAAAAACATTGATGTTGCAAATTTTATAATAAATTCGTGGTATTGCCTTTTTTAGTTAATTATAATGATTCCATCTCTGTGTCTTTTTCAATTCTTTTTGTTTTAAAAATAAAATAAAATCTTTGCGGAAACACTTTCTCTTAATTAGTCTATGCTTCTCAATTGTCATGGTAAAAAGAAGAAAAAAAATGAGGGAAAACGAAGTGGAAGAAAAGATGGTTGCATGGATACAAATGAAAGTTTGGGAAAGTTCAAAATAATAGAGAAACTGAATTGAATTAAAATAATATGTTTAAAGAAATTTTCAATCGCAATTGAAGGAAAGTTAGCTATCGTTCTTGTGTTTAATGTACATTTTAAGCAAAATTTCTTTTGTAGAGTACTTTTTTTATAAAAATATTTGTTTAAATTTTGTATCTTCTCTCATTATTATTCGCGTATTACATATTAAAAAATTTTTAAATCTTCCTTCTATACTTATTATTTCTTCATACTTTCTTCTAGTGTTGGATTTATGAAAAAATTCGATGAATTTGTTTGTTTCAGATGGTCCTGAACGTCCTGGTGCGTCTGTGAGTCTGTCTGACACTCCGTGAGTCGGTCTGCATGTGACAAATATTTTCTAAGCACTCTATCTCAAGCATGCTATTTCACAAAACAGTTCATATCACCCAACAGGCGACGCTCTTACTCCTCATATTTTCGATTTTCGCAATAGCTCTATTTCATGAACTAAAACACGGGTTTTTATCAAACTTTAGAATCAGTTACACGCTGGCTTAAAGGTTGTTACTATTTATGTTTTGGGTGTATATCGTGAAATAGATGACGCTTTTATGCTGCATTTTTCACGATTTTATGAAAAATATATCACAAGAAGTAATGTACGGAATTTCACAAAACTTTACTTTGAATTAAACTTTGATATAAAAATTTTTGGGGGTATATTACCCAACAGGTGGCACTGCTGTGCTGCTTTCTGCATAATTTCCAAAATATCTATGTGTCAAGAACTTTTGCAACGTTTTTTATCAAACTTCAGTTTAAGTAAGACGTTGACGTAAGCTTTTAATGATTAGGTTTTGGTGTAAATCGCTCAAAAGGTGGCGCTGCTATGCGGAATTTAATTAGATTTTGCAAATACTATATCCCAAAATCTAATTCAAGCAAATTAAAATCAATATACTGGTAAAATTTTCACGTACATAGATCTCTTTTAGACTTGGTGTACTTAAGAATAGGTGTTTATTATGTTCTTAGAGAAGGAAATTTGATTGCGTACATCTAAAAGGGTGGGTTCCAAAATTTTATGATTGGTTTAGGACAATGTGATTCTTATATACTTTTGTTACATGCACCCGGTTCAATTAACCTACATACTTTTGCAATCCTTATTTTGGAGATAGATTGATATTTAATTATGTAGGATGAAATTCGTTATCACAAGATAGCTAATTTTGAATTATTAACATGTATGAGATAGAAGGATGTTTTGAGATTGGGGCATCTGACTAGTTTTATAAAAGACCGCATTTTTAGAAAAATTCGTCAATGTACGCTAAATTATTCCTTATTTTTAAATAAAAAATTGCCTTACTGCTAGAAAACATGTTTGATCCGTGAATTCTCCCCGAATGATTAAAAAAGAGAAAGAGATTCAGTTAATTCCTAGCACGCCTGCGTATTGGATCTATTAGTAATAAATCCGAATTTACTTTTAAAATGAAAACCAAAATTCTATAAATTAAGACGGTTAATTTAGTTAAAAAAGACAAAAAATTTTTCGAATTTAAAAATAAGTAACAATCACTTTTATCCTTCATTCAAAAATACTAACAATTTATTTTTAAATTATATGCGTTGAATAAAGTTAAATAAATTTGGATTCACAAAGTTGTTTATAAATAAATATTTGCATATAAAATATGATTGTAATTAATATATACTCTTAATTAAATGATACTTGTCATATAAATTGAATACATTTAAAAGTTATCTTAATTAGAAAAAAAATAAATGGAACTAGTTGGATGCGCTAATCCTAAAAATTTCTTCTATGGCATATATACATTTAATATTTCATAAAGAAGTTACACATATTAATACTGTAATATCATGAATTCAATACTATACCAGCTTTGATTTTCATTTTAATTTCTGCTTCAATCGATTAATCGGAATAAAAATGAGTTAAAGTGGATGATGATATTTATTAAAATTAATAAATCTCCGTTATACTGTTATGATCAGCTGTTTGAAAATAGCAAGCATAGTAGGATGCAAGGTGCCGTTTCTGCACGAGTGAATGGACAATAGAACGACGAAGAATCGAGAAAGTGATACAAAAATAGCTACACTATTCTAATGCTCCTTTCCCACAGAATATTTCCAAATACAAGGAAGATCTGTTGTCCGTAACCACAAACATAAAAAATTTTGGTTCAATTCTGTACATAGCTTTATACATTTTAGATGGTACAATAAAGAAAATAGCATGAAAATCGCTTTTACAGAGCCCCCTTCGGAAGATTTTTTTTCAAATTCAATGAGCATCTGCTTGCCATGCCCCCAAAAAACATACAAAAAAAATTTAGTTCTATACATTACTTCATACACTTTTAGAATATAAAATTATTAAAATAGTCCAGCCATCGCGATTATAGCACCCTCATCCGGTGGATTTTTTTCAAATTCAGGGAGGGTCTTCTGACCATAGCCAAATACTTCCACAAAAAAATGTTTCAGTTCTATGCATAACTTCATATATTTTTACGTGGTATAATATTGAAAATGGCACAAAAATCGAAATTACAGTGCCCTCTTCCGGGGGATTTTTTTCAGATTCAGGAAGGACCTAATACCTATAGCCAAACGCTTACACGAAATAGTTGGTTCAAATCTATGCATAACTTCAGATACGTTTAGCTGCTAAAACTTAGAAAATGGTACAAAAATCGCTATCGCAGCCCTCTCTTCCGGCGTTTTTTTTTTCCAATTTTTGGAGGACATACTAGCCAAATAAAATGCTTACAACAGAAATTGGTTCAATTCTATGCATAACTTATACACTTTTAGGTAGTACAATATTGAAAATGGCAGAAAATCGCTATTGTAGCGCCCCAGTCCGAAATATTTTTCCCAAATTCAGGGAGGACCAATTAGCCACAGCCTAACACTTACAAAAAAAAAAAAAAAATGGTTTAATTCCATACATAATTTGATACACTTTTAGGCGGTACAGTATTGAAAATTGCACAAAAATCACTATTGCAGCGTCCCCGGCCGAATGTTTTAAAAGGAAAGAAGGTCATTCTTGCCTCAGCCAAAAACATTCACAAAAAATTTGGTTCAATTCTATGCCGTCTTCATACACATTTTGATGATAGAGTAGCGACAAACTGTTATACACACACGCACACGGACAGACAGCCGTTTTGTAAAAATATGATTTCTGGAATCTCTGACACCTAAAACGTGTAAATCCTTAAAAAACCGGAAATCGAAAAAATTTCGATTACAATACTTTCTTCTATTGGAGATAGAAAAAAGTAAAAAAATCGATATTACTCAATAAATAAATAAATAAATAAATGAATAATAAAATTAAAAAAAAATCTTATCGAATAAATATATGACATCCGTATTTTACCTCTGTCAATCTCTGTAAACATATTTAAAATTCATATTTTTATTCTAAATTAATACTTAAGTGTAAAATCCTCCACCTCAATCTCATTAAAGACGAAATCGTCGCGACATTAACTTGAAAATTAAAATTATGATTTCTGGAAGCTTTGACACCTAAAACGTGTAAATCCTTAAAAAACCGAAAGTCGAAAAAATTTCGATTACAATACTTTCTTCTATTGGAGATAGAAAAAGTAAAAAAAAAACGATATTATTTAATAAATAAATAAATAAATAATAAAATTATAAAAAAAGTCTTATCGAATAAATATATGACATCCGTATTTTACCTCTGTCAATCTCTGTAAACATATTTAATATTCATATTTTTATTCTAAATTAATACTAAAGTGTAAAATGCTCAACCTCAATCTCATTAAAGACGAAATCATCGCGACATTAACTTCAAAATTAAAAGCTTTTCAAAAACATTTATCCAGACATACCCATCTGAAATCAACACATTTGCCTCAAAGCATTTCGCTTCAGCGCAACTAAAGCCCCGTGCTAATTTGTTTGCCTCGTAACGATGTGGTGGCTGGTTCGAATCCAGCGTCTGCCGCATTTGCTTTTTTCTCCTCTTTATTCAATTGACGTGTTTTTACCTCTTGAAACGGAGGGAATAAACGGATATAAAATTAAGAAACATTTTTCAGAGTGTATATTTTTAAAAGAAGTGAGCTTTTCCTTCAATATAGTATATTGATTATAGTATATTGTCAATATAGTATATTATACAATATAGTATATTTTTAAATATATCTTTTAATTTTTTCTTACATTAACTCAAAAAGACAAATCAATTTATATATTTAATTGTTATGCTATATCTTATTCTCTCTTACAATACAAATGTCTGGAGTAGATCTTGTCAAACTTGGTTGCATTTATGAGTTGCGATTTTTTAAGTTGATCATAATGATTCACATTTCTGTTCATTAGTGGTATATTTTCCATTAACTGAGTTCTTAATTATGTGTCATTTAAAATGTGAATTATAAAACTTTTTGTCTAAAAAAACGCAAAATGAAAAAGAAAATGGAAAAAAAATCTTTACGGAAACACTTTAATTTAATTAGCTCTCATGTTTCGCAATTATCATTACAAGAAAAGAAGGAAAAAGAAAAAAAATGGCGATGGAAAGCAAAATAGATGTAAATGTAGGTGCACAGATGTAAATGGAATTTAGAAAATTAATAAAATAAAAAATAAAATTCAATTAATATTATGTTTATTTTTAAGATTTTTTAAAATTGAAATAGGATGAAATTAACAATTGATTTTACTTGTTTTAGCCATTTTTTATGGAGGAGAGATTGAGATACATGTAAACACTTCATATAAAAATAGCTTTTTCTCATAACTTGGTTAATTTGAAAAAAAAAAACACTCCATATAGTAAACATAGTTTTTTTTTTTTTACATATGGTAATTTCTTTTAAATTAGCTTGATAGTTCTTCTTACTGTTCTTAAGTTTTGTAAAATCAAAAAAAATTACATGTGCCCCAACTAATGACAGTTGTAAACATAAGGGAAAGTTATCTTCTGACAAGCTTTTTATTATCTTATTCATATGTTACCATAATTTTCAGGTATACTATCTGTTAAATTCATCATAAAGAAAAAAAAATGTATGTATATTTCTCTAATTTCTGGGTTATATATTTAAGCAAAAGATTATAAAATAAAAATAAGCAGAATGTGGGGGGGGATATATGATTGATAAAATATTCTTCCAATAAATTAAAAAAAATAAGTAAAATTAACAAAAATAATTAAAGCATTTAATTTTTGCTAATGGGTTTTTCTTTCAGGATGATTTTAGAGAGATATCATTTAGATAATACATATCGGAAATCTGTCAAAATGCGAAATATTTTTACCTCTATATTTACCTTATTTACCTCTAAATTAAAGATAATGTGCTTTCCAATTATAAGATATCTCCAAATTTTATTTTTTTTTGCTTTTGAAAGAGAGGAGCTTATAATCGAAAGTTTATAGTAATTATAAATTCAAAAATTTTACTTTCTTAAAGTGTTATATCTATAGTATAAGCATCAAATAACATTGCTGTTTTAGAAAAAATTGCGAAGTTGCTTAACGTAATACTTTTTGTGTTAACGATGCATACAAAGCAGTATTGAAAACCATTAAATAATACAAAATATAACACTTATTGTATTTTAGAAAACATTCAATTTATTTAAATTACAATTGAACGTAAACGAGCTTGTTGTTTTTTATGTATTTGCTTTTGAATGTTTTTGTAGAAGTTTCAATAAAAAATCAACTTTGTGTGACGGAAATGTCTTCAATTTCAAGAAAATTATAATTATTGGAACTCACATTATTTCTTACGAAGTTAACTGAAAGGAGAAGAATCACAGAATTATTATTGGGGAACTTATGAACTGTTCATATCACCCTCAACTAGACTTTTCACAAGTTCCCCACATTCCCATTAGAGTTAAAATGACCAATCATTAACATTTCTCAATTTTAAAAGAAAAAGTTTTTGCCGAAATATTTATTAGTATACATAGTGTATGTTAAAATATTAAAATAAAAAAATGAACAAATAAGTAAAGTTACTCTCTTAGCAAGTTGGAACTGAGGTACTTTTGGATCAAGAAAGAGATTTTTGGCTCCTGAATACAAACAAAATGCTGGGGACCTTCAAAAAAATTTTACCATACGTCTAACGGTGGCATAATCTTCAATAATTTCTCGAAATAAAAACCATTTAATAACTAGCAAAAATGGGAACGTTGACATATGCTCCATGTTCACACGTGCCTCAATCTCCCCTACAAGGAGAGTCGTAAATCGACATACAAATTGTTAAATCGGTCAGTTTTTTAATTTACAAGAAGTTACATCTGATAGAAGATGAATGAAATTCACATCATTCTGGTGGCTGTTAGTTTTACTACTATTTAACGCATAACTTCAATAAAAAGCACAGAACCCAGACAGCCAGGACGCAGTTGCAAAAAGTACAAAAAAATAAAAAGATTTCAACTCAATAAAGCCATTTAAGCCATAAAATATCTCAACTTAGGCCGAAATTTACTCATCTCACTACTTGACAGTCAGCTTCTAGTAAAGAGTTGAAGCAACACGAGTGAACGAATGGTTTTCAAGCAATTTAAATCAAGAGGAAAGATGGCCCATGTCACAATGGAATTCAACTATAATTCACCTGGAATAGTTGGATATAGTTGGATCAAAAGGAAAACTTATGGTTGCCTGAAAACCAGAAATTATGTTCGGTAGAGTCATCGAACTACTCCAAATCTTCCAAAAGATTTCCTCAAATCTAAGTCGAGTGATCTGTCTATCAGAGTGACGAGCGAAATAGAGCAATACTTCATCACCCCAGTATGATTCAAAATTTTTAAAAACAACTGTATCCAAGGGCTGCAATTCATGAGTAAGTTGTGGGCACGCTGTAGAGTGTTATACTGTGCTCGTCTGCCTTTGTCACGATTTATGCGTCCAAATGAGAACTGGATCCATCAAAAACAAGAAGAGTGGGGTCTTCAGTTTTCAACTTAGTGAAATGTTCCTACCAAGTGCAGAATACCTCAATAGTTATGCTGCTTTTAGGGGTCACCATAACTTCCGTTCCTGGAGGTATATTATCCTTCCTCCGATTCTAGTTTTATCCTCTTTTCTCTGAAAAGCATCATGGGAGGAATGCTGTGGCAAATGGCATTACAGCATGAAACAATTGTTACATTTTCTGCATACTCTGATGCAATAAAATGTACCCTTTTGGCCCCTTTTCGTGAAAGAATATTCTGTTGATGGTAGATAGTAAGCCGACACCCATTTTCTCCCATTTCATAAATATGCTGCAGTTGATTTACAATATACAATTCTTACAAGAACTCTTGTAGTTTCTGAAAATGATGAGAAACAACTACCCGATTCAGCTTCTGGGCTCTCCTTAAATTGAGGTTATGAGACTTCCTTTCAGCAACAAGTGGGTTGTTTTTCAAGAAAGCTGCCAACCACTTCTTTTCAACCATGTTTGTCTGGCTGAAATTGTACTTCAAAACCATGTTCTCAGCTTAGGTGAAAATAAGAGTAAACATCTTCGTAACATCTTACATCGTAAACATCTCCTAGTAATTGGCATGCCAACGTCTGATAGTCTAAGTATTCTTGTACGAATTTCAGCTTTCTGCTATTCTGTGGGAATGAATTTGCGGCCCAATTTTGGCTTTCGGATTTGAACATTTGACGGGACAATCTTGAAAATTTTCAAGAGTTGTCTTTGGAATCCCTGCTGCTTTAGCTTCACTGGAAAATGACGTCCCACTGTGTACGGCTCGAATGGCATTCAGCAATATTTCCCATGTTCACTTGCCTCTTTTTTCGGTATCATAATGAGTAAATCTTTATAAAATCTGAAAAAAAACTAATGAACACTTAAGAAGGAAAAAATTGACATTTTATTCACAGGTAATTTGGACGACCTTTATTTTCTCGTTTGAAAAGTTTAAAAAAAATGTCCCCTCCCCACTTCCAGGTTTCACCTTAAAAATTAAAATTTCTCGATGCATTTTTTTTTTTTACATTACTGTCTCAGCATCTGATATGAAACATTATTGCAATTGAAAACAAAAATTTTAAGTAACAGTTCACAAAATAAAAGTCGTTCAAGTAATCACTGATAAACCTGTAAAAAGATGTACTTCCAGTCTTAATTCGTAATGTAATGTGCGGGTATTATAATTAAAGTTAAAAATAAATATAACCATTATTTTATTATGAATTAGCTAGATAAAATAACAAACAGATATTTTACAAATTTGCGAATCTGAAGATTCACTTGCCTACTTCCAATGTGGAGATAAGTTGTGCATATTGTGAATCGGGCGTAGCTTTACTAAATCTTGTAATAAATAAACAAAGAAAACATTTTAAACAATGTATGCAATAGGAATTTAAAATATGTTTTATCAGCTTTCTAAAAAACTCCACTTTTCAATATTAACAAAAACAAAAAAATCGTTAAATTCGAAGATGCACTTTTTGATTTATACAAAAATTATGTTAAGAACATTCCAAAATGTTTTTAACTTATCATGTTTGTATTTGCAGAAATATGCTACAATCAATGGAATGGTCAATTCGTGACATTTCAAATCGGGCAGCATGCTCAGTATGCCAAACTAATGCAATGTTTCCATACATATCACATTGCCGTGGATTGGAGAAAGTATTTATGGGAGTGTAAAGTTTTCCACATGAGAAGTACGTAATAAAATACGACATTCAAATTTTTAAATATCATGATACATTCCTCTAAAATATGTACTTTTATATAAATCAGAGATGTATGAAATTAATTATATCACATTCAAAGTTAATTTACCTTCGTTCATATGAAGTATAAAAAACAATTTCTACACATTCTTGTTTCTGATAACGTTCAAAGAAATGTTGGAAACATTAAGCTTGATAGTTTCCTCCCGTTAGATTTATCAAGCTATAATTTAGTTAATGATAATAGCAAATCAAGAAAATGAGAATGATGTATCGCCGTCATATCATATATAATAAATTCGGCCATAATATGCCTTATTTTCTTTCCTTTTATTACTTGAATGTTGCTTTGAGAAATTGATTTATTCCGTATTAATACTAATTGTTTATAAATTATTTTTAAGTTTATACATTGTGTCCATGTTTTTTTCACGTTAACTTTGTCATATGTATAAATTCATATTATAATTTTTAATATTTTCGTAAATTATTATGTCATATTTTATAAAATTTACATTTAGCTGTTGAATAGTAATTTAAAAGAAAATTTATAAGAAACTTTTTAGTTTAATTTTGAAATTTTTTCATGCTATAATAAAAGTAATGCACGTAAATCAATGAAAAGCTAAAAAACAAGAAAAATAAAAAGTTAGAAGAAAGAAAGAAATGCCAGGATTTCATGGAGCATCATTCTGAAGTAAATTTTTTCTAGATCGATTGACAAAAGCGTCAAGAGTATAAATAAAATTTAATTAAGATAAATTTTATTAATTTTTTAAGCATTGATGTATGCCACAATCTCTCAAAAGTAGGTATGAAAATATTGGTTTGCAAAGAAATACGAATGAAGTGAGATGAAGCTAGCTTGTGCAGCAGAATGCGTGGCGGTTACTGACGAATCTATAATATCAATCTATCATCATCTATATAGTAAATAAATGCTTGCTAAAAAATTTCCGCTTCAGAAACTTACGCATATATCAAGTAAAACTGCGAAGTAAATTTCTTTCATTGGGTTACTTAGTATTTATTATCATGTGGTGATATGTATATTTAAACAGTAGTTATCTTTAGTAAGTTGAATTATACATTTCCTGTAAAAAAGAACGATTTGTATAAAAAATTTTAAAATAAGCTAAAATATATCGCATTCATCACAAAATTAGCCTCAAATTTATAAAGTACAATTAATGATTTTCTGAAAGGGTAAGAATCGTGAAATATGATGGGTCTATGTCATTTAGCCGACAACCAAATAACCGACAAGACAATTAGCATACACAAAATAGTCGACAGGACGTTTAGCAGACAAGTACATTTAGCAGACACGTACGTTTAGTCGACAGGACATTTGGCCGAAACGTACATTTAGCCGACAGGACATTTGGCCGAAACGTACATTTAGCCGACAGGACATTTGACCGAACGTACAATTAGTCGACATGGACAATTAGCCGACAGGTCAATTAGCCGACAAGACGATTAGCGGACAGGTCACTTAGCCGACAGGACATTTAACCGACAGGTCAATTAGCCGACAAGACGATTAGCCGACAGGACATTTAGCCGACAAGACGATTAGCCGACAGGTCATTTAGCCGACAAGACGATTAGCCGACAGGACATTTAGCCGACAGGTCAAATGGCCGACAAAACGATTAGCCGACAAGTCAATTAGCCGACAAGCCGATTAGACGATTTGTATTTGCAAAATTTTTTTATGTACACAAAGGACGGAGCCTATTTAATATCAGTAACCTCGATTATCTGGAACTATTCTTTTCGGACTCTCGAAAAAAAAAATTTTGACGGATTTACACGTTTCAGATACTGGAGATTCTGAAAAACATATTTCCAACTATAGTAAAAACTTTTTAAATTTTTATCCACATCACGAGTGTTGCATATATTTAGAAAGGTCTGAAACTGCCTTTTACTATTACGCATGTCTTGTGTGTACCCCTCCGCTCTGCACCCCTGGGGGGGGGCACAGATCTAATTTCTTTACAACACCAGTCGTGTGACACATCATTTGAAAGGTCTGCAACTGCTTATTCATATTATGGATGACTTGTGAGTCATCCCCTACTCTGCCCCCCAGGGGGGCACAATTTAAATTTCTTTACAACAGCAATCGTGTGACACATCATTTGAAAGGTCTGCAACTGCTTATTCATATTATGGATGTCTTGTGTGTCACCCCCCAATCTGCCCACCAGGTGTGGGGCACATTTTTAATTTCTTTCCAACACCAGTCGTGTGACACATCATTTGAAAGGTCTGCAACTGCTTATTCATATTATGGATGACTTTTGTGTCATCCCCTACTCTGCCCCCCAGGGGGGGCACATTTTTAATTTCTTTACAACACCAGTCGTGTGACACATCATTTGAAAGGTCTGCAACTGCTTATTCATATTATGGATGTCTTGTGTGTATCCCCTCACCTCTTCCCCCCAGGGGGGCACAATTTTAATTTCTTTACAACAGCAATCGTGTGACACAACATTTGAAAGGTCTGCAACTGCTTATTCATATTATGGATGTCTTGTGTGTCACCCCCCAATCTGCCCCGCCAGGGGGGCACATTTTTAATTTCTTTACAACACCAGTCTTGTGACACATCATTTGAAAGGTCTGCAACTGCTTATTCAAATTATGGATGTCTTGTGTGCCACCCTCTCCTCTCTGCCCCCCAGTGGGAGCACATTTTTAATTTGTTTACAACACCATTCGTGTGACACATCATTTGAAAGGTCTGCAACTGCTTATTCATATTATGGATGTCTTGTGTGTCACCCCCTCACCTCTTCCCCCCAGGGGGGGGGGGCACAATTTTAATTTCTTTACAACAGCAAACGTGTGACACATCATTGGAAAGATTTGCAACCGCTTATTCATATTATGGATGTCTTGTGTGTCACCCCCTACTCTGCCCCCTAGGGGGGCACATTTTTAATTTCTTTATAACACCAGTCGTGTGACACATCATTTGAAAGGTCTGCAACTGCATATTCATATT
Organism: Maratus speculifer; assembly: GCA_964019185.1. Classification (NCBI taxonomy): domain Eukaryota; kingdom Metazoa; phylum Arthropoda; class Arachnida; order Araneae; family Salticidae; genus Maratus; species Maratus speculifer. The sequence goes on along the minus strand of OZ025299.1, from coordinate 222,464,667 downwards.
ATGGATGTCTTGTGTTTCACTCCCCACTCTGCCCCCCCAGGGGGCACATTTTTAATTTCTTTACAAAACCAGTCTTGTGACACATCATTTGAAAGGTCCGCAACTGCTTATTCATACCATGGAGTATTGGCGAGCGTAGCAAGCGGGGGTAGCGTACAACTTGGAATCGTGAAGCGATTACGCTGGGGGTTGGCGAGCGTAGCGAGCAGGGGGCGGAGCCTCCTTAGTTTAGAAAAATAAATTGTCGTCCGTCTAACTGTCTGTAAACGCTCAATCTCACGAACAAATGAAGATAGAGACTTAAAATTTTGTATGTATTTAGTAAGTGAGAATAGGACGAAACCAATTTAATATCAGTAACCTCGATTATCCGGAACTCTTTTTTCGGACTCTCGAAAAATTCGTTCTGATGAAATGTATATAAAAAACCTCTATCTTTTTTTTAATCGGAGGCGAAACTGAATTCTGCAATGGCAGAATCGACATCCAACTTGTTTTTTAGTTTAATCACGTTTATTCTGTAGAGCTTTTCATGCTATTTTGGCATCACTGACACTATCACGTCATCGAATTACGAGATGAAATTGTTACCAAATTAAAGATAAAGTATTTTAAGGATATTTTTGCATGTCTGCGCATTACCTTAGTATAAACCTTATTTCAGAGTAAAATTTATAATAAAAAAAGACGTCATAATGCACAATTCAAACCCAATAAATATAAAAAAGAAGTGATGATTAACCGGAGCAGCAATGCTTTCTAGTTTTATTCCCTCGAACTTAACAGATTTTACTTCCTCTAAACCTAAACGTAAACGTTTTAAAAAATGCACAATTTGACGAAATTTTTTAGGCTATAAATAAAGTCTATTTAGAGCCCACTATTGGCATTGGGAAGAGGTAGGTCCCATAGTTAAACATTTAAGGCTTTTTTTTAGACGTATATATAGATATTTAATGCCGTTGGAGGTTACTATAGTAATGGATTGTTATTGTGTTTGCGCATATCCCTTTTTTTAATCTCTATAAATTATCGATGCTAATCTCACAACTTATATTTTGTATTACTTATTTTGTCTTATGTAATTTTTTCGATCGAATATCAAAATTAAACGTACCTGGAGTTGGTGTTCCTACTGCCTTCGGCAGCAAAACCCATGAGTCTTATTCTGCTCCGTTCTCGAAACTAACTTAGTTTCGAGAACGGTTTTCTTTCGTCCCGAAATGTAATTAAAGTTGTCAGGAACATCATTTACGTTATTATAGCAGTCAATTTAGTATTCCTACAATTTGATTTTAATCATGTAACTAGCAAATCTTACAGAACTTGCTTTATTTTTTAAAAGTAATAATAAAATAAATAAAATATATATTGTTGCGATACATAAATATAATATTTTTCGATTAAAAGAAAATCAAACAATTTTACTGTTTTAAAAGTATTATGGACTCTTATTTATTAACACAAAGTTGCTGGTTAAAATTTGTGGAATACAAATGTGGAATTATTCCTTCACCGAACTTTATTTTTTTAATCTCTTACTTCCAATTATTGACTTAAATTTAATGTAATATAATATTCAAATCAGCGCGGTGCGTAGGGGAGGGGGGGAAGGGAGCGGCGCTCCGCGCACAGAAATTTAGGGAGCACCAAATTTATACTACCAGTGTCATTTTTTTCAGTTTGTCCGAAGAAAAAGTTCGGGGGGAGAGGCGCCAAGTTGAGATTATTTCCCAGCGCAGTTTTCTCTACACACGCCTCTGTTTCCATTTACTGATTCTGCAAAGACTTTTATATTTATTTAGTTTTATGATATTTCTAAAGCTTGATACCTTATTGTAACAATAACAAGTGTATTATTTTTCCTGCATACACGTATATAAATAAAATAATAGCACAAAATTCTCGTGGATCATTGTTTTTAAATTGATGAATATATTCTTTGAAGAAATAAGTTTAAAAGTATTTTAGCATGCATTTTCAAGCGTATATCCTTGACAAATACAAATAAAACACGTGGGATTCTTTAATGTAGATAAGCTCCTAAATTTTATAAAATTCATAATATTATAACTCAGTACGTTTGTTTGTAAACGACTGGAAATTTTAAAATACAGCTTGCACAAACACCTTGACAAACTTGAGAAGTACAGCTTAATTAACGAGAAGCCTAATTATCGTGACTTTAAACAAAGAATAAAAGGTTTGAAATGGAAAAAAGCCAAAATTTTTTATTAATGACCATAAATGGCGCTTACCAATAGTAGTATATATAAAATCAATGTTTAGTTGGTAAGCAAATTATATGGGAAGAACGTCAAAAAAGGTCTCATTGGAATAGGATTATAATCAAGAAAACAGGGACTTTTAGGGAAGGAGAGAGGGGAGGGGAGAGGAGACTATAAATGGTAACAAACTGGAAAAGTACAGTATAATAAAATAGTAAACCAAATAAACAGGCTCAAGGCTATTCAGAGTAATTGTAAAGTATGCTTTTATTTAAAAGAATAATTCTGCATGAAGTACAAATTTAATTAAATTGAAAGGTGATTAAAATCCCCAGCCCCGTTTCGCTCTTTTAAACTTAACTTATGAATCTCAAAAAATAATCAGGGAAACTCCTTATGAGAATAAACATGTATACCAGTAAATCGAATAATTATGCATAAAATGCCATTTAGATAAAGAGTGGCGTAGCAAGCGGGGGCGGTGTGGGCGGTCCGCCCCGGATGTCACCCTCTAAGGGGAGACACCCAATCTTTTTTGGCTAATACATATATATATTTAATCTTATAGTATTTTGAAAACAATTTCTGAAATAAAATGAAAATTCTAGCGCACAACGCAATAGAATTAATTTTCTTTCCTTTGAGAATGTGAAATTTTTTCTAAATAAGATATGCACCTAAGAACAAAAATCAATGTATGTAACAAATGGGTAGCGAAAGCAAACTTTTAAAGAAAGAATTATCTTCTTCATATAGACACCGCATTCATTTAAGCAAATTATGGGTCGAGTGATGAGCCGATCCTGTATTTTTTTAATGTGGTTTTTTATGGTCATTTGTTGTAATAACACAGAATTGTGATTGAAAAAATATGACGGATGGAATGGGGGTGGGGGATGACACCATTTACATCCGCCCCGGGTGTCACTCATTCTTTTTACGCCACTGTAGATAGATTAAGAGGAGAGGGAGATTAGCTTCCCATTTCCATCCTTTATGCTTAACTAATGAACCTCCAGATCTAATGAAGGAAGCGCCTTATCAGAATAAACTGGTTTAACAAGTATGAAGCGAATTGGATAATTCTGCGTAAAAAAACATTTATATGAAATTAAGGGTGTACTAGTCTACGCCCTTCCTATCTTTATACGTAACCAATAAATCCCTAAAGCTAATCAGGAAAGCGTATTACGAGAACGTACCTATATAAAAATTTTAAAGCTAATCGAATAATTCTTCATGAAAACCCCATTTATCTAAATACTCCTCCCGTTTTTTTCTTTTATACTTAATGAACCCACAAAATTAACCTGGGAACAGTCCTATCAAATTGAAGCTATATCAAAATTTGAAGCAGATCGGATGATTCTGCATGAAAAACCTTTTATCTAATTAAAAGGGCAGCCATAGTTCCACCCTTTATATGTAGCTAATGAACCCCTAAAACTAAATAGGGAAGCATCTTATCAGAATGAATCTACATAAAAAATTGAAACAAATCGGATAATTCTGCAAGGAAATCCTTTAATCTAAATAAGACCCCCCCCCCCCTTTATACTTAACCAATGAACCTGTTTCATAATTTTATTTTATGTTTAATATAAGGATAAAGGTTTCTATTAGGAATGCTAAATATATTTTATACCTTTTGTTTTAATGATAACAATTTTCTTACTTATTCTATTTTAGAATAATAATTAACTCTGCAAACACTGTATTTGGTGTAAAGTTGCGAAATTTCAAATGAAGGAAACGTTTTTGTTCATAGCCCCTTTTAAAAGTCTTAGGGGCTGTGCATATATAACATTGTCATGTTAGGGGAGAGGGGGAACTTGCGCACGATATCGTAAGATTTCGTTAGAGAGTAGGGGGGTTGTCTTTTGTTATCGATATCATTTTTGTAAAATGGTCTTTCGTTCAAAAAGTATGCTATATTTTTTAGTTTGTTAATTATTTTAATGAAAAAAACAAAGATATCAAAATCACTAAATTATTATAAAATTATTTCATTCTAAAATATAGAATTCCCAAAATTTTGATAATTTTTCAATGTGTGTATATATTTATAATCACGGTCGAGAAACCATATGTGAGGTACATTTGAAAGGAAACTTGTGTTTGCTAAATTTATTTAGAGTTTACTATATTTACTGAAAGAAAAAGAAAGTAATCAACTTATTTTGATGATAAGAAATTCTATCTATGCTCTACCACCCCTCCTCCGTTCGAGGCAAGTGCATAAAGACTTTATTACTCCTAAACGCTGTCGTGTAACAAAAAGCTATTATAAAATAATTTTAAATAGTACCTTTTTCGTTTAAATGTTATTTGATACAAAGTGATATTTTATTGTTTTTTCTTCATTTTAATCAATAAAGCATGCAAAAATAAATGACACACAAGACATCCATAATATGAATAAGCAGTTGCAGACTTTTCAAATGATGTGTCACACGACTGGTGTTGTAAAGAAATTAAAAATATGCCCCCCTGGAGGGGCAGGTTAGGGGGTGACACACAAGCCATCCATAATATGAATAAGCAAGTGCAGATCTTTGAAATGATGTGTCACACGACTGGCACTGTAAAGAAATTAAAAATGTGCCCCCTGGGGGGACAGAGTAGGGGGTGACACACAAGACATCCATAATATGAATAAGCAGTTGCAGACCTTTCAAATGATGTGTCACACGACTGGTGTTCTAAAGAATTTAAAAATGTGCCCCCCCCTGAGAGGCAGAGCAGAGGGGGACACACAAGACATCCATTATAGAAAAGGCCAGTTTCAGGCCTTTCTAAAGATATGCTACACGAGTGCTGGGGATAAAAATTCAAAAAGTTCCCCTTTGTGGGGGGGAGGGCAAAGTGGGGTGTGGCGCCTCAAACATGCATACTTGGAATGAGCAGTTACAGTTCTTTTAAACTATAGGGAGGCTCCTCGCCCCTACTCGCTACGCTCGCTAACCTCCCGCGTAATCGCTTCGCGATTCCAAGTTGACATTAACAGTGGCGTAATAATAAATTAACTGTAACGCAACCGTGACCTAACTTTAATTTTAATAAAACCTACTAGGGAGCTCCGCCCCCCCTGATCGCTACGCCCGCCAACTCACTGCGTAATCGCTTCCTCGATTCCAAGTTGTAGGCTGCCCCTGCTTGCTGCGCTCGCCGATACCCCATGATATGAGTAAGCAGTTGCAGACCTTTCAAATGATGCGTCACACGACTGGTGTTGTAAAGAAATTAAAAATGTGCCCCCTCTGGGGGGCAGAGCGGAGGGGGACACACAAGACATCCATAATATGTATAAGCAGTTGCAAATCTGTCAAATGATGTGTCTCAAGACTAGTGTTGTAAAGAAATTAAAAATGTGCCCTCCCTGGGGGGGCAGAGTGGGGGTGCCACAAAAAACATCCATAATAGGAATAACCAATGCAGACCTTTCAAATGATGCGTCACACAGCTGGTGTTGTAAAGAAATTAAAAATGTGCCCCTCCTTGAGGTGGCAGAGTGAAGGGTGACACACTAGACATCTATAATATGAAAAGGCAGTTATAGGCCTTTCAAATGATGTGTCACAAGACTGGTGTTGTAAAGAAATTACAAGTGTGCCCCCTTGGGGGAGCAGAGTGGGGGGTGACACACAAGACATCCATAATGTGAAAAGGCAGTTTCAGATCTTTCAAATGATGTGTCACACGACTGGTGTTGTAAAGAAATTAAAAATGTGCCCCACCTGGAGTGTCAGAATGGGAGGGTGACCCACAAAACATCCATAATATGAATAAGCAGTTGCAGGCCTTTCAAATGATGTGTCACACAGCTGGTGTTGTAAAGAAATTAAAAATATGCCCCCCTTGGGGGGGGGGCAGAGGGAAGGGTCACACACAAGACATCCACAATATGAATAAGCAGTTGCAGACATTTCAAATGATGAGTCACACAGCTGGAGTTGTATAGAAATTAAAAATGTGCCCCCCTTGGGGGGGCAGAGTGGGGTCGACACACAAGACATGCATAATATGAATAAGCGGTTGCAGACCTTTCAAATGATGTGTCACACGACTGGCGTTGTAAAGAAATTAAAAATGGGCCCCCCTGGGGAGCAGAGCAGAGGGGGACACACAAGACATCCATAATAGGAAAAGGCAGTGTCAGACCTTTCTAAAGATATGCAACACGAGTGCTGTGGATAAAAATTTAAAACTTTCCCTTTGTGGGGGGGGAGGGCAAAGTGGGGTGCGGCGCCTCAAACATGCATAGTTGGAATGAGCAGTTACAGTTCTTTTAAACTATAGGAGGCTCCTCCCCCCTGCTCGCTACGCTCCCTAACCCCCCGCGTAATCGCTTCGCGATTCCAAGTTGACATTAACAGTGGCGTAATCATAAATTAACTGTAACGCAACCGTGACCTAACTTTAATCTTAATATAAACTACTAGGGGGGCTCCACCACCCCCCTGATCGCTACGCCCGCCAACTCCCCGCGTAGTCGCTTCGCGATTCCAAGTCGTAGGCTACCCCTGCTTGCTGCGCTCGCCAATACCCCATGGTATGAATAAGTAGTTGCAGACCTTTCAAATGATACGTCACACGACTGATGTTGTAAAGAAATTAAAAATGTGCCCCCCTTGGGGGCAGAGCGGAGGGGGACACACAAGTCATCCATAATATGAATAAGCAGTTGCAGATCTGTCAAATGATGTGTCAAACGACTAGTGTCGTAAAGAATTTAAAAATGTGCCCCCCTGGGGGGCAGAGTAGGGGGTGTCACACAAGACACCCATAATAGGAATAAGCAGATGCAGATCTGTCAAATGATGTGTCACACGACTAGTGTTGTAAAGAATTTAAAAATGTGCCCCCCTGGGGGGGGCAGAGTAGGGGGTGTCACACAAGACACCCATAATATGAATAAGCAGTTACAGGCCTTTCAAATGATGTGTCACACGACTGGTGTTGTAAAGAAATTAACAATGTGCACCCCCCTGGAGGGGCGGAGGGGGGATGACACACAAAACATCCATAATAGGAATAAGCAGTTGCAGACCTTTCAAATGATGTATCACACAGCTAGAGTTGTATAGAAATTAAAAATGTGCCCATCCCTTGGGGGTTGACATACAAGACACTCATAACATGAAAAGGCACTTACAGACCTTTCAAATGATGTGTCACACGATTGGTGTTGTAAAGAAATTAAAAATGTGCCCCCCTTGGAGGTGCAGAGTGGGGGGGGGGTGAACACAAGACATCATAATATGAAAAGGCAGTTACAGACCTTTCAAATGATGTGTCTGCTGGTGAGTTATAGGCCTCCTGATTGGAGAGGTTACAGCCACTAACATAACTACACTTACATTAAGCTATTTTTGGTAAGGGTCATTACCAACCGAGATTCATGGGTGTTGAATCTACAGGTATAAACAAAACACGTGATCGTAACTTCTAGAAAGGGGTGAAATTTACTCAAAAATAAAAAAATAACAAAATAAATGATTGAGTAAATCAATAAATATTTGTTGGGTTGCGTTGTGATTGAAGCTACCCCCCCTCGTATGAAGTCAGGACTAATCTAAGCGTTAAACACTTGGACACTCAGAAGTCCGATCCTGTAAATCAACATTAGTAAACAATAATAAAAAAGTAATTAAAGAAAAGGAGTCTACTCGATGTTAATTGGGAGTAATCCCTAAAGGAATTAACACGAATTTAGGATTAACATAATACAAATTTATTTACATTATTTTACATTTATTTACAAAAGATAGAAAATATTATAATACCCATTAGTTAATAGGTGTTTTCTCACACTTTTCCGAATATTAATTCATATCAATGGAAAATTAATTCTGTACAATATTAAAAAAAAACAAATACATTTAACTTTGGACTCGTTCTCACACTCTCGATGACCTCCCTAACCATTGGAAAAATTTACATAGTGGAGAAATTTAAATTGCATACCTGGAGCAACTTCAGCATACTCTGCGAGGTCAGGACTAGTCTAAACATCTCTTTCCAAGCCGTCGACGAATATCAGGAAGCTGCATATTCCAAGGCTATGGGCATCTCTTTTTAGCGGTCCATCCGGCATGTGTGATACTGGGCATCTATATCTGTAGTAGGCGCATATCGAAAACTACTCGCACGCTGTCAGCACCGCATCCCGAAAGCATCTGTGAGAGCAACCTTTTTTTCCTCTCTTCGAAAAAAGACAGGGGCCTAAAAAAACTTGTTTTCCCCCTCCTCTTGACCCCAACCAATTGCATTCGAATCTGGTAAAGATGAGGCCTTGCTTTTCTGGGGGCGTAAAGTTCCCAAGGTCCACTTTGATCTCTCTTCTTTCAGACCTCCTTGTAGTTTTATGGGCTGGTCATTGTACACCCCATAAATTTACAGGTATTTGCTGTCCAAATGCATTTATTTAATTGCACAGTCCTGCTTTTAAAATGGTCATAAAACTTGGGAGGTCCCTCGAGAATCCAATGAGAACATTTTTTTTATGCTTAAGCACTATGACTACTTACAGTAATAAAATAAACAAAAATAAAAATACACAAAATATCAGTCTTTGTGCTTGAAAAAACTAGGTGGTCGTTTTTCGGACCACCATCCTCCCCTCCAACAGAGATAGCTGAAAGCCTCGCTTTCGCTATTGGAAGAAGAAAAGAATATATATATATAACACATAGAGTTTCAACTATCAGGACTAGGTGTAAAACTTGTAGAACCTCCTTAATGTCAATTTCTATAGGATGTCCTATACATTATTTTGGAACAAGGATGTATTTTCTGTTAATCTCCAGCAACATGAGGTCCTTTCCTGCACCTCATTCCCCACTATGTATGAGAAATTTGAAAAACACTTTTTTGAAAAAAAAAAAAAAAGCCAAATTTGATACAAAGCCAATCAAATTTTGGAAGGAAAAAAAATTACAGCCTAAAATCCTATAAATTGAAAATAGTATAAGACTGGCACATACTTTTACACTGGAATTACTACAGTCATGTCTTAATTGGTAGCCCTACGACACAAATTATCAAATGAATAAAATATAGCATAAAATGATAATCTAGATGAACAGATTATTATACAACACAAATACAATGTCATTAATATTTCAAACATTTTTATGTATATATATATATACACATATATATATATATACTAGTTCGTTTATACAACTCTTGGATATAAATAAATGTTATAAAATAATCACCACATTACAATATTATTATATAATATGAGGTAGAGGCTGCATTAATCCGCCTCTATATATATCAATTACAACTATGGCTACCGTACCCTAAGATATAACAGGACGATGTCTCTTCCATCACCTAAACCAGAGAAAATTCCTCTCCCCTAAGAAGAACGAAGAGCAATTCCCGACATGAAGTTCTCTTTTCCGAATGCGGGGTTGAATCACCCTTCTCCCCTCCTCGTTGTCAAGGTAACTAAGGAGCATCCGAAGATGCGTTCGCCTCTCCTCGTTTTTCTAGGAGCGCAGCAGCCACTGTCTCGACCAGGTAGCATGGTACCCAGTTCCATTCGGCTATTTCGGCCATTCGGCTGACCTTTAAATTTTCGCATATTTAAAATCAACCTGCACAATTGCGTCAGTTACTCTCCTGTCCCTTACAAAATTACAGTCAATTTATTTTCGAAAATACTACCCGTATACCTTGAGTCCAACAAAAGTCTTATGAAAGCGACTTTATTGTTTTTATATTGGAACGATTGTATTTTACTGTTTTGATATCTTTTACGTGCTATAATTGTAACCAAATTATGTTTTACTTTTTATTTTATTTTATTTTATTTAATTTCATTTTATTATTTATTTATTTTATATTTTTATTTATTTATTTTTGCTTAAAAATAGATGGAAAAAGAGAAAAAAAAGTGTTAATAAAAATTGGCAATAAGGAGTCACCTTTGGCCTCAGGTGTAGTAAAATAGTACAGTGTTCCCTTGATTGACCAGCAACCATGAAACTTGAAAGAAAGAAGGAAGAAGGAAAAAAAAAACCTCCTCGACTAACCCATCATAATTATTCTATAATTTATTTTACTTATCTATGTAAATCAATTGTACCTGTCTTTCAAAAAAGACACAGGAAAAAAAAAATTCAAATTACTAACCTTTAAGGATAAACAAATATTTACTGTCTATATTATTGTAAGATTTAGTAAGGGAAAAATGATATATATATTTTTTTTAATCTTAGGTATTTATTGAAATTCCTGTTAAAGCACAATATATCATATTATTAGTAAGTAATTCTATTAAGATAGAAGAGACAAAAATTATCCAAATAATTTATGCCCCTCCCCCGAAAAAACACGAAAGTAAAGACAGCTTTCATTTCAAATATCTATCTATCGTTTATCAATACTCTTTACTAAAACAATTCACGCTATATACGTATGGTAAATTTATACATAATTATCACATTATTTGCTCAGAAATCCGATATCAACATCAGTATTTTAATATCAAAATATCACACCATAAATGTGTGCAGTACATTTTGAGATTTATAAAACCAACGAAGAGCACTTCCTACCTGACGACATCTTTGCATAAAATAGTGCTCCATCCCCTATCCCTTTGTAAAAAGAAACCAAAACAAACGGGTTTCGCTACTCTCCCTTCTACTCTAGGAGCGGATTCAGGGTCAACGAATCGGAGCGCTATGACGTAGTCGAATTGGTTAGTTCATTTGCATAAAAAAACAAGTTGACTCTTTTTGTCGGAGGGAGCGAGAGCAGGGGTCGCTGGTCCGACCGCAAAAAGAGAGAATCGTACTACGCACTAGTTATGTAACCCTAGATCCTGCCATCGTTAAAATTAGTCCATTCATAAAAAACTAAGCAATATTTTTTTTTTTTTTCATAGCATTTTTGAATAACGTTGGGACTTATATACATATTAAAACTATCAATTCCTTCTAATGCTCACCTGTACGAAATGTCTATTCGTTTTGAGTATCGTTTTCTTCCGTTGTAGATGAGTCAATTTTAGCCTTTGGGTGAAAAAGCTGTGTGATATGTCGTGTCATTGTTCGCGCATTATGGTCTATCATATGTTTGATTCGGTACGTGTTGTTGCGGCAGGCTTTTATAATTTCGTATGGGCCCTCAAATCTATCTTCGAGAGTACGAGGCCTTATATCTTTTTTTAGGTATACCTGATCGCCAAGATTTAATGTTTTTACTTTTTGAAAATCATTTACATATTCACTCATAATGAGTTCCTGGTTCGCTAAAGCTAATTTATGTACCTCTTTTATATGTTTGATGCGTTGTTTAACGAATTCGTGAGTGCATTTTTCATCCGACGTACCCAAAACCGTGAAATGATTCGGTATTTCTCGTGCAAAGAAAAGCTTTGCAGGAGTATATTTTGTAGCTCTGTTAATAGAAGTGTTATGAGCTAATTTAAAAAATGGTAAACGAATATCCCATTCCGTTGTGGTCCTACACATTGCCCTTAATGAAGACTTTAACCCCTTATGTTGAGATTCTAAAATCCCATTCGCGGTAGGTTTATATATGGTTGAGAAGTGTAGTTCAATATTTAAAGCCTTTAAATATTCCTTGAAAACATCACTTCGAAAATAAGGCCCATTATCTAAGACTATTGTCTTACATATTCCGTAAGAACTGAAATAGTTATTTAGCGCGTTGAGGATTAATTGGGAATCTACCCCACGTAAAGGTATGGCCTCAAGATATCTGGATGTCGAATCAATAATAGTTAAAATAAAAGCATTTTTCCTGAATGTCACGTTAAGCTTGCCTACTATATCAATATGCAAGGCCTCTCCCACCGATTTGTCTTTCACTACCTTTTGCACGGGTACCTTAATAGTTTGGTGCTGCTTAGCTTTATTGCATGCAATACAGCTTGCGCAATAACTCTTTATATCTTTGTACATACCGTACCAAAAAAAACGGGACTTCACCGTCTCGTACGTTTTTGGAAATCCAAAGTGTGGTTTATGAGCCTCTTGTATAATTTCGAATATTAAATTATTGGGTGCAATCAATAATTCTTTATCTTTGTACTTCTGTTTTAAAATTAATGTATTGTTGTGGTTTAGCTCGAATTTTCTAGTGTTTTTGTTTTGTTTGTTGTCTTCTATCTTTTTTATTATTACACTAAGTTTTGAATCACTACGTTGTGCATTTTTAACATTCTCTTCTGAGAGATTTAAATTTACCTTGAATAAATTATTTTGTAACTCATTTTGGGAAGTAATAGAATTAATATGTCTAGATATGAAGTCACTAGGGTTATTTTTCCCTTCTATATGTTCTATAGTGTAATCAAAGTCTGCTAATTTCATTAACCATCTTGCCGTAATATCACTTTGTTTCTCTAGATTTAAATGATACGTAAGTGCTTTCGAATCGGTTAATATTATAAATTTTCTTCCAAGTAATATATGCTCGAAGTGTTTTACTGTATCATGAATAGCCAATAGCTCATACTTAATGCTAGGATACTTCTTTTCAGAATCTTTAAGTTTTCGGCCATAAAATTCAACAGGTTTAAATTCATCGCCCTCTTTTTGAGCAAGTACTCCCGAGATGGCTACTTTCGATGCATCTGTTATTACAAAAAAATCTTTATTAAAATCAGGGGGATTAAGTGTGGGATTTTGTACGATAGCCTCTTGTATAGCTAAGAATGCTCTTTCAGTGTTCTCGTTCCACTGAAATTTACTCTTCTCTTTTGTCAATTCTACCAAAGGATTTACTATCTCTGAATAGTTCCTAATAAGAGATCTGAAGTAGTTAGACAGTCCCAAAAGTGACTTGACCCCTTTCTTATTTTTAGGTCTTGCGAGTTTTTGAATTTTCTCTATATTTTTTGATGATGGTGAATATCCCTGTTTATTAATTTTGTATCCCAAAAATTCAATTTGTTCTTGACAAATTTGCATCTTACTAGGTTCAACGGTTAGATTGTGATCTATCAACGTTTGTAAAATCTCTGTTAGTAATTGTATCATTCTTTCAATGGAATTCGCAGAGACGATCAAATCGTCAATATACCACCCTACTTCGTTTTTATTAAAGTGTCCTAGAACTTTATCCATTAATTCGGAAAAAACGGTGGGGCTCACCTTTAATCCAAAATTTAATCTTGTACTGGTATACTTTCCGTCCTCGGTTACAAATGCAAGTTTTTCCTTATCTTCTGGGCGTAAATTAATCTGGAAAAATGCACTATGAAGGTCGAGGACCGTATAAAACTGCTTGCCACTAATCCTTTGCAATAGCTCTTTAATATCGGGAACCGGGTATGGGTACCCTTCTAGAATTTCATTTAACCTACGGTAATCGACTGCCATCCTATATTTGGGTTGTTTTTGTTTGTCCGTGGATTTTTTCCTCACAAATAATACGGGGAAAGCATAATTCGAATTACTTTTCTCAATAATATTCGCCTCAAGTAATTTTTTAATCTCTTCCCTAGCGTATTCTCGTATTGTATGAGGGGTTTTATAAGGTTTACATTGCAATGGATAATCATGATGAAGTTTTATGCGTGGGGTCACCAGACATGTCTGCCCTAAACTTTTATATGACTTCGAAAATGCGTGAGCGTGTCGCATTAATAAGCTCTCCATTTTCTGCTTGACCTCCCCTGATAAGTGTCTAAGATCGAAATCTTCTATACTGAGTTCTGTTTCCCGTAGTTTTCGTACCTCTTCTAAACTCAAATTATTTATTTCGTATAGAGTACCATTTTCTATATCATTTAAATCTTTCTCTGTTTTGAAAATAACCTCTGAATCAATATTTCCCATTTTTGTGTTCTTCTGTAAAACAATTTTTTTTGTATCATTATTTTTCAGAATTATATTAATGGTATTGGTATTCGTTACTTGATGTATGGAGTTTCCGCAGAGAAGTCCCCTTTTGAGATCTACTGGTTCGAATAGAATTGTCGTTTCCGGATTTAAATTCTCAGAAAGTATTAGTGAAACAATTTTTTCACGCCCCGGTGCTATAAATATTCTATTCGCTAACTTAGCTGTAACTTTCTTCCTATTATTATTATTTATTTTTTTTACCCTTATATCATTATTTTCCCTTTCCGATTGCTCCGCTATGGTCGATACGTTAACTGGGCAAGTATTTATTCTATGATCTCCGTTATGTAATGGAATTTTTGTATTTTTTACAATTAAACAACTTTGTTGTAGATCAAGAATCATATGGTTATTTTTTAAATAATCATAGCCTAATAACACTTTGTAATTTCCTTTAAAATTCTCATTAGTTACGTAGAAAGTGCCGGTTGTAAATATATTATTGAGCTTAAAAGTTATCTTAACACATTTTTTAAATGGAATGTTTCCTCCATCGAAAGTATTTATTCGAATTCTATTACCTAAAAATTTCATTTTGACCTTTTTCTCTTTTAAGGTATTAAATAAATCATTTGAGATCAAACAAACTGCTCCTCCACTATCGATTAACCCGTCAACATTAATTCCTTCAATTTGGAAATTAATAATCGGAAGATTATTTATCCATGCACTCCTTACACTAGCGATAACTCGTGTATCTGGGGTACTGTTCGGAGGCATTTCATCACTAATTACAGTCCCCCTTTTCCGTTTCCCGATCGTGAACCCCTTTTTTGATAATTTTCATTTTTATCAGAGGTATTGTTTTCATATTTATTCCCTGCTCTTCTTTTATTTTGGTGATATTTCCAATTTTCTGATTATAATCGTCCGACGATTGGTTTTGGAAATTTCCCCCGAAATTCGGGTTATTCGCACCCGCATTCTGCATAACGCAGTTTTGAAAGCCACTATAAGGATAAAAGTTTGGAGCGAAGTGTTGTTGTGTCGGAAGTGGTGGTGTAGGAAAGGGAGCGTTGGGGTAAGACAATTGTTGAACGGGAGGTGGTGTGACGTGTAGAGGGGTAGGGGAATTCCAATTTGGCATATATCCATACCCTTGAAAGTTTCCTGCAAAATTTCCCGCTGATGCGCCCGGAAACTCTAATTGTTTGAAATTAGGAAAATTCGGTCGAAAATTATTTCGGCGAAATGTTTGATTAGAATTTTTATAACGACAATCCTGTACTGTGTGGTTTGTACGTTTACAGATCTCACAATATTTTTCTTTATCAGAACTGTTTTTTTTCTCTTTATTTTGTTGTGCTAATTTTAAATTTTCTAATTCCAGTTGTAGTTTTGCCATATTTTCAGCTTGCAATTTATTTTGTTGAATTAAATTTTGACAAAATTCAGTAGTATCATTTCTATTTATATTATTTACTTCTGCAAAATTTGTAGAGTTTATTGCCGCCTCTATAACTCGAGCTGTTTCAGTTGCTTCGTTGAAAGTTTGGATATCTTTTTTTCGGATTTCAAAAGCGATGTCGGATTTAATAGCATCGGTAAATTTATGCAATTTCATAAGTTCGAAAAGTTTTTTAGCATCATTTTTGTTTGCTAGACCAGAAATTTCAAAAACCTTTGCCGCTTCGGTGTTAAAACGAGTAATAAAGTCGTTAATAGTCTCTGTTGGACTTTGTTTTAGCTTTGAAAAATTGTCATGAGCTTCTCCGAAAGAAAGTTTTGAGCCAAAAATATTCCTCAATTTTTCTTTAAATTTTTCATAATCAGTTTCGGAGTGTAACTCAGCATCAGCCTGCAATTTTTCGCGGGCTACGCCTGTTAGCTTTGACTTTAATATGACTAATCTTATTTCTTTAGCAATATTAGCATGAGTAGCTGCTTCTTCAAACTGAGCAATATAAAAGTTAATGTTAGTCTCTTTTTTAGCGTCAAACGCCGGAATATAATTAATTAAGTTCTCCATAATGGAGTTTTTCTTGGGAATATTTTTAATTTGAGATTTTTGAAGACGTGTTCTCGCTTCACCTAAAAATGTGTTAAATTGTTTTGAGGTACGTCTGCCTCTATTCGAATATGTACCCATAAAATACCAATAGAGATTTCATTTTTTGTAAACCTCAGTAGTTATAAAACAAATATATACTATTTAAGTACTATCAAAACATACATAATATACACAAATACTTTTTCTCTATTCGAATATCTAGCCATAAAATACCAATAGAGATTTCATTTTTTGTAAACCTCAGTAGTTATAAAACAAATATATACTATTTAAGTACTATCAAAACATACATAATATACACAAATACTTTTTTTTCTTTTTTTATATTTCAATATAACTTCTCATGACTGTGTTAACAACTATGTGCCAGCGATATACTTGGCATCGAGAATATGGAATTTGTCCTTGCAGCGAGAAGAAAAAAAAAATAATAATAAAAATAATAAAAAAAATCTACTGTATAAATATAAATAAAATATGCTGCAATGTTAGAAAGTTTAATTTAGAGTTATTTAAAATTTTAAACATCGAGTAGAAGATACATAATATCTCAACTAAAAAAAAGTATATATATATAAGAAAAAGGAAATATTTACTATAACTAATAATACTAGAAAAAAAAACCCTATTGTAACCATATAACAAATAATAAAATAACCTAGGCCCTTAAGAGGTCTGGCACCAAAAGAATTCCCGGTACTAATGCTGGTGAGTTATAGGCCTCCTGATTGGAGAGGTTACAGCCACTAACATAACTACACTTACATTAAGCTATTTTTGGTAAGGGTCATTACCAACCGAGATTCATGGGTGTTGAATCTACAGGTATAAACAAAACACGTGATCGTAACTTCTAGAAAGGGGTGAAATTTACTCAAAAATAAAAAAAATAACAAAATAAATGATTGAGTAAATCAATAAATATTTGTTGGGTTGCGTTGTGATTGAAGCTACCCCCCCTCGTATGAAGTCAGGACTAATCTAAGCGTTAAACACTTGGACACTCAGAAGTCCGATCCTGTAAATCAACATTAGTAAACAATAATAAAAAAGTAATTAAAGAAAAGGAGTCTACTCGATGTTAATTGGGAGTAATCCCTAAAGGAATTAACACGAATTTAGGATTAACATAATACAAATTTATTTACATTATTTTACATTTATTTACAAAAGATAGAAAATATTATAATACCCATTAGTTAATAGGTGTTTTCTCACACTTTTCCGAATATTAATTCATATCAATGGAAAATTAATTCTGTACAATATTAAAAAAAAACAAATACATTTAACTTTGGACTCGTTCTCACACTCTCGATGACCTCCCTAACCATTGGAAAAATTTACATAGTGGAGAAATTTAAATTGCATACCTGGAGCAACTTCAGCATACTCTGCGAGGTCAGGACTAGTCTAAACATCTCTTTCCAAGCCGTCGACGAATATCAGGAAGCTGCATATTCCAAGGCTATGGGCATCTCTTTTTAGCGGTCCATCCGGCATGTGTGATACTGGGCATCTATATCTGTAGTAGGCGCATATCGAAAACTACTTGCACGCTGTCAGCACCGCATCCCGAAAGCATCTGTGAGAGCAACCTTTTTTTCCTCTCTTCGAAAAAAGACAGGGGCCTAAAAAAACTTGTTTTCCCCCTCCTCTTGACCCCAACCAATTGCATTCGAATCTGGTAAAGATGAGGCCTTGCTTTTCTGGGGGCGTAAAGTTCCCAAGGTCCACTTTGATCTCTCTTCTTTCAGACCTCCTTGTAGTTTTATGGGCTGGTCATTGTACACCCCATAAATTTACAGGTATTTGCTGTCCAAATGCATTTATTTAATTGCACAGTCCTGCTTTTAAAATGGTCATAAAACTTGGGAGGTCCCTCGAGAATCCCATGAGAACATTTTTTTTTTATGCTTAAGCACTATGACTACTTACAGTAATAAAATAAACAAAAATAAAAATACACAAAATATCAGTCTTTGTGCTTGAAAAAACTAGGTGGTCGTTTTTCGGACCACCAGTGTCACACGACTGGGGTTGTAAAGAAACTAAAAATGTCCGCCCCTGGGGGTGCAGAGTGGGGGATGACACATAAGACATCCATAATATGAATAAGCAGTTGCAGACCTTTCAAATGATGTGTCAAACAGTTGGTGTTCTAAAGAAATTAAAAATGTTCCTCCCTCAGGCGGCGGCAGAGTGGGGGGTAACCAGTGTTCTCGCTGACATATGACCAACGATAGTAATTTGGTTAATTAAAAATGAAATGCATTCGCCAAATGAGAAAAGTATTAGCAAAATAGATTCACCATGTTGCGCACACACAAAAAAACCCCATTTAATTCTTTAATGTATTCTCTTTTTTCAATATGTTCTAAAATAACCCAAGTTTTTATAACTGTGACAGCGATTGTTATTAATCTAATTTCAAGTAATCCGCTACAAACATTAAAAAATTGTATACATTAAATATATATGCATATGTACGAAAAGCGAAAAAGAAAAAGAAAAATCAAAAATTGAGCACTAACAATTTGGCGAATCTAATCGCTTGTTTACTCGCCAAATGAATTATTTAGTCGCAATTTGGCGCATTGGCGAGCGACAGCGAGAACACTGGGGGTAACACACAAGACATCCATAATATGAATAAGCAGTTGCAGACCTTTCAAATGATGTGTCACACGACTGGTGTTGTAAAGAATTTAAAAATGTGCCCACCCCTTGGGGGCTGAGCGGAGGGGGACACACAAGATATCCATAATAGGAAAAGGTAGTTTCAGACCTTTCTAAAGATATGCAACACGAGTGTTGTGGATAAAATTTATAAGTTCCCCTTTCGGGGGGGGGGGAGGTGGGTTGCGGAGCCCTCAAACATGCATAATTGGAATGAGCAGTTACAGTTATTTTAAACTATAGGGTGGATCCGCCCCCCTGCTCGCTACGCTCGCTAACTCCCCGCGTAATTGCTTTGTGATTCCAAGTTGTAGGCTATCCCTGCTTGCTGCGCTCGCCAATACCCCATGGTAACGCTTCGCGATTCCGTTCTCTATTGCTTTGCAATCCCGGTTGGAATCGCTTGGTGATGCACAGACGGAGCCCTTTCCTAATTGGTCTATTCGACTCATGAAAGGAGTGGTCCACCCGGACGCGTTGTTTCCGGAAACCTTATACATCAGTATCATTCCAGGAGTCATTCCTTTTAAGGCAATTTTTTTTTACTGTAGAAGGAAACGTAACCTATCTGTGGTGTAACCGCAACCAAATTGTAACCTATTACAACCTACCGGAACTTAACTGTTAACAAGCCGTTACCTATGCATAACCTAACGATAAACTGTCAGTAACATAACTTTAAGCAAACCGAATCCTAATTGTTACTTAAAAATTATTTTACAGTGTCGTAACGATAACTTACCGTGACTTAACTGTAATAAAATTATAACGTAACCGGAGCTTAATTGTTATCAAACTGTTACCTGTACATAACTTAATTATAACCTAATAGTATCATAACTGTAAGCTAACCGTAAACTAATTGTTACCTAAGAGTAATATAACAGTGGCGTTACCATATCCTAAATGTAACGTAACCAGGACCCAACTATAGCCTACACATAACCTAATATTGCAGTATAAGAATAATCTACCAGCAATCTAACAATAATCTAGTTTTAACCTAACCGTGACCAAATTTAAAGCTTACTATTACCACCGTAACTGAATTGTAACCTATCCGTAATCTTATATCAATAATCAATAATATATTAATCAATAATCAATATCCGGATCTATAAAATAACTATAATCTTGCCATGACCTAACTATAAACTAACTATAACCTAATTACTACCTATCGGTAATCTAATAGTAAATCGTCCTGTCGATTAAATGCCCTGTCAGCAAATCGTCTTGTCGGTTAAATCGGTTAAATGTCCTGTCGGCAAATCGTCTTGTCGGTTAAATCGGTTAAACGTCCTGTCGGCAAATCGTCTTGTCGGTTAAATGTCCTGTCGGCAAATCGTCTTGTCGGTTAAATGTCCTGTCGGCTAATCGACCTGTCGGTTAAATGTCCTGTCGGCTAATCGTCTTGTCGGCTAATTGTCTGGTCGGCTAATCGACCTGTCGGTTAAATGTCTTTTCGGCTAATCGACCTGTCGGTTAAATGTCTTTTCGGCTAATCGACCTGTCGGTTAAATGTCCTGTCGGCTAATCGACCTGTCGGTTAAATGTCCTGTCGGCTAATCGTCTTGTCGGCTAATTGTCTGGTCGGCTAATCGACCTGTCGGTTAAATGTCTTTTCGGCTAATCGACCTGTCGGTTAAATGTCCTGTCGGCTAATCGTCTTGTCGGCTAATGGACCTGTCGGTAAAATGTCCTGTCGGCTAATCGTCTTGTCGGCTAATTGTCTTGTCGGCTAAATGTCCTGTCGGCTAAATGTTACGTTCGGCCAATTGCCTGTCGTCCAATTGTCTGTCTGCTAAATGTATATTTCGGCCAAATGTACTGTCGGCTAAATGTACGTTTCGGCCGAATATCCGGTCGGCTAAATGTACGTTTCGGTTACATGTTCTGTCGGTTAAATGTACGTGTCTGCTAAATGTACTTGTCGGCTAAACGTCCTGTCGATTATTTTCTGTATGCTAATTGTCTTGTCGGTGATTTGGTTGTCGGCTAAATGTCTGCGACCGAAATATGATACCGTATTATTATTTGCTTCTTGAAAGAATTTTAGACAAAATATTATGAATCATTTTGCATACATTCGACATTTGTCCTTATAAATCTATGTCATTATAGCTATCTGATTTATTTTTCACATTTTTATTGGTAAATGATTTTTAGAAAATTCAAATGCATTCTAAAACTTTAATAATACAGCTAACTGAACAATATTTCTATGAAATTTCATCTATTAATAATTAAATCAATTTCATTGTGGTAAAAAAATCCATATTAATAAGCTAAGCACAATAATACATATAAAAATACAGTAACTTTAAATTTGTTTACATCAATTTAGAAAATCGGTTAACCATGTATCAATATAATTACACAATTCATTTTCAACAGAGAAACTACAGCAAGGAAAATATGTAGATATTGTAACGACCATTTCTTATGCTTACCGAGAGTTTTGAATCATTGCTCATTGAGCCCTGCTTAAATCATCTCAAAACTCAAATATCTGTTTCCAACGAAAGTACCGTTTTGTCCCCACTTTCCCCTTTATTTCAACTTTTAAGAACATTAAAAAATATGTTGACGAAATTATACCTGACAGTTTCCTATCATTAGTGCTATCAGCCGTTTATTTAGTTAATGTTAATAGTAGTTCATGCATATGATGATGAAGGGTCATCGTCATATCGAATATCATAAATACGTCCATAATTTTTCTCATTTTCTTCCCTTCTGTCATTGGAAAGTTTGCTTTTGATATTTGCTTTTTATATACAGGGTGTCCCCTCTCAACGGTGGCCAATGGCTAATTTCTAAACCGTTGGTCATAGACATATAGTTCCAGTTGCAAAAATGCTTTAAAAAAGGCAAAGAATTTTTTTTAAGCGATTTTGGTCAAAAAAATGCTTTACTAAAAAATTACGAAAATTAAATTTTTATACGGTCCCCCGGTCCTATAAGTGATATTTAGTAAAATTTTTTCAACACTCTAGCAAGTAATACAGAAAAGGTCCCATTCATGTAACATTAAAATTGATCGAGTTATGAAACTTTAAATTTCATGACTTAAACCACTTTTCTATAGCTGAAAACGGATGAGTTCGACTGAGCTGTAAGGGAACGTACACTAAGTGCTTAAAGTATTATAAAGGGAGTCGATTTCCAACGCTGTTCAAAGGCTACTTCCTAAACTATTTGTCACAGACATATAGTTCCAATTACAAAATGTTTTAAATGAGCGATTTAACTGAAGGCCACCGTATAAATTTTACGGTAGTGTTAATTCTAATTAATTAACTTCTAGATTGGTTTTTTAAAAAAGTGAAGACATGAATTTCAAAATTCTCTTTATCGAAAAAATAAAAATTTTGGGAAATAGCGAAAAAAATTTAAATGCATCTATTGGTTTTCATTATAAATTTTGAGGCTGCATTGTTACAATAGTGGAGGTTTGTATAGACTGATAGAGAAATCAAAAAGCGATAAGTAGAGTTTTGAAATTCATATTCTCAATTGTATTTTTACGTATGTTTTATTTTGTAAGCAAAGGAAGCTGATTCTTTTCGTGATTTTATTTTAAAAAGGTATGTTATTTTGATAAGCTTTTATTTTATTCATAGTTTTCTTACGTAAATTTTGCTAGTTCAAAACTTATATTCAAATTTTAACCCACTTCCAAACATCTGATTGAGGTTCAATTCCCATACTTATTTAAACCCGATGACAATGTAATATTAATACGATTTTAGGTGCGTTCCATTTATTTATTTTATAGGACTACATCAAATTCTATTAGGTTGAGTAATCTAATACAGCTTTAAATATGTGTCATTTTGTAACGATTTGTGACTGTTGCTTTTCACAGTTTAATTTAACAAAATTTCTGTTATTTTTTTACTTATATTTTTAGCACAAATTGCATATTTTACTTTAACATGTAAATGTCAACATAAATTCAGAAACAACATTGTAAAAATTTTTTTTACTCTCAATGTTTAAAGTTAAATTTTCTATCTGATGTTTACAATAATTTTCAGTAAATTTGTGACTGACCCCTATTTTGCAGCAAAAAATATGCTTCAACTTTGAACAGCTATAACTCGGTCAATTTTGATCGCAGATGAATGGGACTTTTTTTGTCTTACATGTTAGAGTAATGGTAAAAATTTTCTAAATATCACTTATAGGATCGGGGGACCGTATAAAAATTTAATTTTAGTAATTTTTAGTAAAACATTTTTTTGACCGAAATCGCTTAAAAAATAATTCTTTGCCTTTTTTAAACCATTTTTGCAATTGGAACTATACGTCTATGACCAACGGTTTAGAAATTAGCCATTGGCCACCGTTGAGAGGGGACACCCTGTATATATGTTAATTGATGTTGCATTTTTTAAAATTCATATTTCCAATCCCTATAGTTTCTATATCAGTCATTATCATGATAAATATTTTATGAAAGCAGCATTTACGGCGTATTTGAATACTTTGTATTTACTGGATTATGAAGTTAGTAATTCTACTAAAAAATGCACATTCATGAGAAAAAGTTGTTTTGAAGTGTCGTTCAGAACATATGCTATGATATAGGAAAAATAGTGCAAGAAATTTTATTAAACGTTTTAAGAAGAAAGAATGGACGTGTTAGAGAGAAAAAAAAGTGGTGTTATGGAGCGGGACGCAATTTTTAATAAAATTTCAGTAGATTATGCCAAAGACGTCTGGACAACATCTTAATAGGAATGCTAATAGGAAAAAATATTTTTCTTTTAATTCTAAATATTAACCAATGTTTAATAGTGCGGCCAGAAGTCCCATTTTATTATCTAATAATGTTACTTCTTTTATAAAATTATAGCAAATTTAGACAAAGTGTTTCAATTACTTTTACAGATAAATATGCGTCTGAATGTACGATACCACTAATTTATAGTACATCATATTGGTCTGGCGTGATTTGTTGCTCCATTATATTTGCTAAGGAATGTTTCACGTCAACCTTGCGCTCATATTTGAAATAAATTTGAAGAAGAACTTTTCTTCTTCAAATTTATTTCATATAGTAGTAATATATTTGCACTGAATCATATAAAATCAGAGGCTACTTACAAAATAAAGAGCATGTTTTTTTCACCCGCTCATGAGATTACATATCTTTAAGTAATAAAAGTAAACTTTTAAAATTATTGTTTGTATTTCTTTAAGATAAGAAGAATTTTTCAAGCGCAAGACTGAAAGAAACTAAATTATATAATATAGACCATTATATTAGCTTTTGTTACTGTAAATAGCAATAGATTATTTTCTTTATAATTTTGCTTTTACAAACTTTGAAGTAAGTGTTGCTAAATATATATTGATAATTTACTAACGTCAGTTTTATGTACCTATAATTTAGTGAGTAAAGAATCAGATGAGTATAAGATATTATTACAATGTTATATGTTATAAAGTAAGTCGAGATTTTTCTCAGTTTCTTTTCATCTATAATTTAAATCGTTATTTTGAGATATTACCTGCGTATTGAATCTATATTAGTCGGGTATGTATTATTTCCCAGTGCTTACAATCGGATCATATAAATCCGTAAGTTCGACATAGTAAAATATTTCTATTTAAAAAATACATATCGTGATATGTATTTTGCGATGTTTCAATAAATCAAAATTTTATCTACAAAGTATTTATTAGTGAAAGATGTTTTTTTAAATATTTGTATCTTTTTATGAAAATAGTTTATCCCAAACTATAAATAATACTAGTATATAACCCCCGTCAAAAATGACGGAAATTTGACCTGCATTTTATTTTCGTAAGACTTCATACAAACAAACAGAATGAAGATTTTATTATTAAAGAGTTTGTATTGTAGAAAAGCATATTTTAAAAATAGCAATACAAATGATTTTTTTTACTTGATATTAAATTTCTGAAATAGTTCAACAATTGGGCAAAACATACAGCAGTATTTATCACAATAATGAGAATAATTAACAAAGTAAAACACATTTTCTGAAAATTTCACTAAACATTAAAATTTATTATTATTATTATTTAATTTTAAAATGCATTATTTTATAAAAAGCAATGGTTCCGCATCGATTTTAGTCATATATATAGGAAGGATATGAAATAGATTCCTAGATAATCGATTAATAAAGCTTTATACTTTATTTTTAAATGTGGGTTTAGCGCCTTCTATTAGCAGTTAATATAAACAAACAACAGCATAAAAAAAAGTTTTGGAAAATTTGCAGTTATTTATAGAAAATATCGAACCAAAATGCGTTGATTTAGATCAAAATCAATTTTTAAAAACTCTAACTATGTGACTTTGAAAATTCATTCCTTATTAATGAAAACCAAAATCGCTATTGTTATTTCCTTCGTAAAATTTTAATTTTATTACGACAATTCACTTGAAATGTTCTTACATTGTAAACGAACTTTACATTTGTTATGAAATGTAATAACTTTGAAAAACAAAAAAAATATACTTTAATAATAGAATGTGGAAAAATAATTTTCAATCCCATTAATACACTCATGATAATACCTCATATATCCATTACACCTTGAGGAAAAAAATATTTTCTTTATAGTAGAAAACAAAATTTGAAAAATTAAGTTTATAAATGTTGACATCTTAAAAAAAATATTAATAATAAAACGAAATTTAAATTATATCTAAGAAATCATACTAAAATTATTCTATTTATTTATACCTTGGTATTTTAAATTTATACAGCGGAAATGTTAAAGAGAAATCTCTTACACATTATTATATCTTGCAATTTTTATTTATTACTATTAGTATTATTATTTCACCATAAATCCAATGGAAAAAAATATTCATTCGCATTGATGCTGATAGATGGCAGCACAATAAAAGCTGAAGTCAGTCCACAGTGCATAAATCCATGAAAAAACCTTGACTTGAAAAACCATTGAGTTTTTTTAAATGTTGTAAACTTACTGCCTATAATAAACGTAATCAAAAGTGAAAAATATAATTTAAAATGTATTTAAATGTTTTAATATCATTTTACAAATACTTTAAAATCAGAATTATATATTTTTATTGTTGTTATTATTTTAATGAATCACTAAGAGTCATTCATTTCTTTCTTGTGAAACCGTCGATCGTTTATTTTGTTTATAATAGCGTACTTTTAAATTGGAACTTAATGTATTGTAATTGGATATGATATACATGTTTTATAGGGAAATTTGCTCAACAAACATTATTTCAAACAGAAGAAATTATCATTTAGCTGTCGCATGTTATCATATGTTTTCCATTAGGCCTAACATGGAGTTTAGCAACTGTGGATTTGTAAAGCAGAATGGTACGAACTGGAAGCGTTCTACACACTCTTCTCCAGACGCATTTTATTATAAGTAGATAGGTAAATTATGAAAACCTGTAAAACAAACAAAATGACAAGCGAAACAAAAATCGAATTTTGTAATAACAATGATGAAGCGACACATACATAAAATTTGGATGAATCGAAAACATAAACTGCTATCCTACCTGCCAAACAGAGAAAGAAAGTTATTTATTGCAATTCCTATATACATGGCTGCCAAACATTCAGGTTTTCATGAACTACTATTCCGAATACTAATAATTAATCTGAACTTTATGCCATTAAAAATAGAGTGTATTTCTATTCCGAAATAGTGATATTGAAAATTCTGAACGTTTGTTTTTGCTATGTTAATAACAATTACAAAAAAAAGTGTTTTTTTTTATCAGTATAAGCCACCACTTCTTCATAGACAGTTTGGCAACTTTTAATTAGGCAGGAAATCAATAACGTGAGTTAACATCGGTGTGAGTTAACTTCGGTTTATGCAAAACTTTGTGTTACAATTGCTTATAAACCTATCAGTATATCTATACTGTCTATTGCCTCAAAACACTTCCTATGAAGTTTTGTAAATTCACTACTGGTCTCATATGAAGTAAATTGAAGAGTCTTGTTTCTTCTTTCGCAATCTATTTATTTTAATTAAGTAAAATCAGTTTTAAGCTATTGCATAGCTTTTATCGCGGGCTTTGAGCGCGGTGACCGAATCCAAAATTTGCGTAAGGAGAAAAATCCTAACACATCCGTAACGAAAAAAACCTAACACTCGGCTAACGTCGTTTCACTTCGGCAGACTTCGGCATGGTATCCTTCGGTAGACTTCGGCATGGTATCCTTCGGTAGACTTCGGCAGACATTGACGAGGTATTTTTCAGATATTTAGAGTATATCAAGTCTCAAACTTATATTTCTTATTTCAGTTACTATAAAATCTATAGTTTCAATAATTAAAATTCCTGATAGAATGTGTATAGAAAAGAATCGTCTTAAGATAAAACGAAATAGGATAATGTAGCTTTTGGTGAGTGGGGACCCGCCCAATGGTGAAGATCAAAAAATTTAAAATGCTTACAGCTCGCGATCTAATTTTCGTAGCGCGGCCAAATTTTGTTTGGTAATTTATTATGAGACAGTGTTAATTTTTGGTGAAAGGAGACCCCCACCCCCATGGTGAGGGTCGAAAATTTTAAAATGCTTATAACTCGCGGTCTAATTTTGGTAGCGCAGCCAAATTTTGTTTGGTAATTTATTATGAGACAGTGTTAATTTTTGGTGACAGCAGATCCCCCATGGTGAGGGTCGAAAATTTTTAAGTGCTTATAACTCGCGATGTAATTTTCGTAGCGCGGCCAAATTTTGTTTGGTAATTTATTATGAAACAGTGTTAATTTTTGGTGACAGGAGACCCCCCACGGTGAGGGTAGAAAAAGTTAAAATGCTTATAACTCGCGATCTAATTTTCGTAGCGCGGCCAAAATTTGTTTGATGATTTATTACGAGACAGTGTTAATTTTTGGTGACAGGAGACCCCCCCCCCCACGGTGAATGTCGAAAAATTTAAAATGCTCATAACTCGCGATCAATTTTCGTAGCGCGGCCAAATTTTGTTTGGTAATTTATTATGAGACAGTGTTAATTTTCGGTGACAGGAGACCCGCACGGTAAGGTTCGGAAAATTTAAAATGCTTATAACTCGCGATCTAATTTTCGTAGTGCGGCCAAATTTTGTTTGGTAATTAAATATGAGACAGTGTTACTTTTGGTGACAGGAGACCCCCCACGGTAAGGGTCGAAAAATTTAAAATGCTTATAACTTGCGATCTAATTTTCGTAGCGCGGCCAAATTTTGTTTGGTAATTTATTATGAGACAGTGTTACATTTGGTGACAGGAGATCCCCCATGGTGAGGGGCGAAAAATTTAAAATGCTTATAACTCGCGATCTAATTTTCGTAGTGCGGCCAAATTTTGTTTGGTAATTTATTATGAAACAGCATTACTTTTGGTGACAGGAGACCAACCCCCCACGATGAGGGTCGAAAAAGTTAAAATGCTTATAACTCGCGATCTAATTTTCGTAGCGCGGCCAAATTTTGTTTGGTAATTTATTATGAGACAGTGTTACTTTTGGTGACAGGAGACCCCTCCACGGTGAGGGTCGAAAAATTTAAAATGCTTATAACTCGCGATCTAATTTTCGTAGCACGGCCAAATTTTGTTTGGTAATTTATTATGAGAGAGTGTTAATTTTTGGTGACAGGAGACACCCCCCCCCATGGTGAGGGTCGAAAATTTTAAAATGCCTATAACTCGCGATCTAATTTTCGTAGTGCGGCCAAATTTTGTTTGGTAATTTATTATGAGACAGTGTTAATTTTCGGTGACAGGAGACCCGCACGGTAAGGTTCGGAAAATTTAAAATGCTTATAACTCGCGATCTAATTTTCGTAGCGCGGCCAAATTTTGTTTGGTAATTTATTAAGGTATTGCATAGCTTTTATCGCGGGCTTTGAGCGCGGCGAAAGAATCTAGAAATTCCGTAACGAGAAAAAAAACCTAACACTCTGGCTAACGTCGCTTCAGTTTGGCAGACTTCGGCACGGTATCCTTCGGTAGACTTCGGCAGACATTGTCGCGGTATTTTTCAGATATTTCGAGAATATCAAGTCTTAAACTTATGTTTTTTATTTCAGCTACCATAAATGTATAGTTTCAATGATAAAAATTCCTGATTAACCTACATGTATTGTAAGATAATAAAAATATTTTAAACCATATTAACTTCTCATTTGTTCAATACAAGAAAAAAAAAATTGTTATCGGTCATCACGCTCAAAAATTTTAACTTGAATTAATATCAAAGACAAAAAAAAAAAACTGCATAAATAAAAAATAAATAAATAATTATAATTGCATAAGTTGATAAAAAATGCTATGCAATAGCTTTACCGCGGCAGTTCCCGAGTGCCACACGTATTTTTTTTTATATATATATAAGGATTAGTTGGAATAACATTTATGATCCTCTCGATCCATTATTTATTGTATTTTTATGGTTGAAACATTGAAAAATAATAACAGTATGCATTGTTCTAAAACATGAGCTGTATTTTAGAAACAGAACTGTAAAATAATATTGACTATATTAATTTCATTATTAAATTAGCCCTTGTAATAGGAAGTGAAAAAAAAAGAATTTACTCTACATTTCTGCTTATAAGAGGATTCAAAGCATTATTTGCGAAATTAAACTTAGATTGTTTCCTATCGTTAGTCTTATCTACCTATAATTTAGTTTATGCTTGTACTGAAAAGAAGACTATAATGACGTATCTTTGTGACATGAAATATCATAAAGGTAGGCCGTAATATATCTCATTTTGTTGCCATCTTGCTTTTATATTTAATTATTGTTGTAGTAATTGATTTTTGCTGTTTTTGGGTTTTATAACAGCAATACAATTTTATCCATGCAATTCCGTTATTTTCGCACGAAAAAAAAGTACTTTTTTTCGAAAAAAATTGTTTAATTCAGACAAATATTTGTAAGTCATGACCTGACAATTATTTTAATAACCAAGTACCGTTCCGGAATAATAATATTTTTAATTAGTATTCAGATAGAGCTTGGGGCAATGCAATGGAATACAAAACTAGCAACCTTAAAAAGCACCAAATATTGCGGCAGACCGGTTTCGGTTGCATTTAGCGTACCGTCGTCAGTGCTGAAACTGGTCTGCTGCTTATATGCAATATTTGGTTCTTTTTAACGTTGCAAGTTTTGTATTCTAATAATATTTTTAGTTTTCAATTAGAAGTTTTCTGTATTATAGGGATTAATGTACGGGAACTTATTAAAGTCTAAGAGGACAAATATAAGGAGAAGTCAGTGAGAAGGAAACTCGTGATTTCATGGTAAAAATAGGATAAAACACATTTCAAAAGATATATTAGCTGGATTAAATGTGTAATATTTCTAAACTACAAAAAAATATATTCATTTACCTGTATCTTCCAAACCAGAAATTTTTTTTTTTATCGTGATGCTGGACGTTCAAAATTTTTCAGTACCATTTTCTGATTAGTAAACTTTCTCTCATTAAATCGCAAAATTATGACATTAACATTTCATTTGACACAGTAAATAAACATGGGGCCTACTGTGACATATTTTAGATTTCAGAATGCAGAAAGTGTATCTCCTGGATTTTTTTAAACAGGCAATTGCATTAGAAAATTTTCTAATTTATATGCAAAAGTGGTAGTCATATTATAATTACCAAACGAGAAATACCATACATGTGTGAAAGGTACATTTGTTTTCATAATCCCGACTCGATGCGGTAATGATATTCCGGAAAATATCAAACCAATAGGTGGAATTAAAAGTTAGATAAGGATTCCAATTCTAATTTTCTTTTTTTCGGTAAAGCGTTGTTATAAAGTCAAAATAATTTTGTTTCTAACTTTGTATTACTTAATAAAGAAAAAAGAAAAAATTACGGAAGTTTTTATTAACGTACAAAGTTTTATTGGTACTTAATTTGGTCAAAATTCATTAATTTTAACAAACTAAAACAACAACAAAAACAGCAAAGCATAGTAAATCTTTCGTAAAACATTTTATAATTTAATGTAAATTATAGATGAATAACATTAAAAGTTTCATATTTACAATAAATATTATTTGTTAAAAAGGATTTGATGCTTTATGATAACCAATCTTTATAAAGTGTACAAGATAGGTTCATAGTAAGACTTACGGATATTTGCAACCAAATATTTAAATTAGATACGATAAGTGGAATACACGTATACATTAAATATACGTATTCTAAAATATACGTTTAATTGATACGCCTTATACGTATCCGGATATGTTTAAACATATATTTTAAGGCAGGACTGTCCAACCTGGCGTACACGAGATACCAGAAAATTCTTACAGAAATCAAGATCTTATTGAATCGGAGATATTCGGAGATTTAATAAGGCAAAAAATTCTGTAACATTTTTCTGGTGTTTCGCGTAAAGGTATCCGTATAGCAGAAAAACGTATTATACGGATATACGTATATCGTTTAAACGTATAGCTGCTATATGTATCCTATCGCGAGCACTAGTCTTATTAGGCAGGAATACCATAGATATGAATCACTTACAATTCGTGCACACAATTAAAAATACTTCACCACGTGACCTTAAGTAGCTATTGCATAAAACCATATCACAACAATCCATCTACCATCAACTGCTTCCACTCAGTCACTTGCTGAAAAAGTGTACCTCATAGAATTTCACACATAAATGAAATAAAACAAAATATATATATCGTATTTGAACTATGTTTTATTTGGTTAAACGAAATCAAGCACTAAATATGGTTTATTTATAATTTTATTTATGTACTCATAGTAAGTAGTTAGACTCATAGTAAGATTGAAAATATAAATCAGCTATTACATATTTTCAAAAATATAAGATTAAAACTTTTAAGTGACATTATATATTTACTTAGAACAGGAATGCTTTTATGAATCACAGAAAGGTTCAACAAATTGAAATACACCGCATCCACCATTATATTAGCCTATGTTAGATAAAGTGAAAGAGAGCATTTTCTGTACATTTCTACTTCTTGTAACGTTCAAAGAAGTGGCGGCGAAAATAAGCTTGGTTAAGTTTCACAATGTCAGACTTATATACCTATAATTTAGTTAATGTTAATAGCGCATCTAGATGATGAAAATGAAGAATGTTCGCTATATCATTTTTCATAAAGGAAGATGTATTTTCTGCATCTATTCGAAGGCTGTTGTGAGATATTATAGTTTTTATTTATACTACCAAATTTATCCGGGTAAAAGGCATATTTTTACGTTTAGAATTAGTCTCAAAAAGGGATGCTTTCATTGGAATGGTAGCGATATATTATTAGTTTCATTTCATTTTAATCGTGAAACTCCACAAAAATTTTGGAATAAAAATTAATTTTTATAATGTATCTGGAGAGAAGCTTTTATCTTCAAAAATGTAAAATTAGGCATTACAAATGACATAATTTTTACTCTATTTTTGGAAGACAAAAATCTTAAAGAAATTCACTTATAGCACATCTACTATTCAATTATCATATATTACAATAAAACTCAAGAGAACATTTTCTGTCCGTTTTTGCTTCTATTAACGTTCATAGGTTATTGGCGAAAATAATTTTGGTTCTGTTACCTAACTCATGGCTGCCAACTTTTACGCATTTTTCCTACCGCAAAAATTGAATATTGAATATTGTCTTATTTAATCGTCGAAATCTTATGATTTGACAAATGGAAAATCTCTGTACAATTTTAGTGGTAGCAAAATACGTAAAAGTTGGCAGCATGCCTAACTTTAGATGCATCTTTGTATAATATAGTTTATGTTAGTAGCGAATGTAAATAATAATAATGGAGTAGCTTCATCATTTCGGTTTTATTCAGGCAATCGAATACGATTGTGAGATAATGTTTTTGTTTTATTTACACTAGCTGTCCCAACCAGCGTTACCCGGGCTTGTGATAATTTTTCCTTAAAGGAACTTCATATTTCTATGATTTTATATATTTAACTCTTTTTCATATGAAGTTATATTTTCAAATGAAAAATTATTGAATGGAAAGTATATGCTATTCGGCATTTTATTTTTCTGCGTTATGTGATTTTTTTTATTCTATGTCTTCCGAAAACGCGTGAAACAACAACGAAACAGGTTTTTTACTGATTTCGTCGAAAATTTCACACATATTATTCTGTAAATAATATTTCTACCTCTGACAAAGTTTCACAATTATTGTAGGTAATGTAAATTTGGTGAACAGAAATACTCTAAAACATTGTATTATAGTATAGACTTTTAGTTACCTTTAGCGTAGAAAAAATATCGTCTCCATGCGTCCCAAGGGGAATTGAGTTTTCCGGTATACTTAAAAAACGTTCAAATTCATATATATATTTATATCGATTACACCGTTGATTAGATAAAGGTTTGATCTAAAATTAACTTTTTGTTTATTTTTCTAATAATGCATATACTCACACAGTAAAAAAAGCTTTAAACGGCGAAAACTTATTGTAATTTGAAAATTGTAAAATTAAAGTTTAAAATTTAATCGTAAAATTGTATTGTAAATTTCCAATCCTTTACTCAGCATTTTAGGTAGATTTCGTATGAAATACTACCTATTGCGATCGATCCCATGTTGGAATTTCTGAAAACTTTTTGCAGATCTACACCAATCACTACCCCGAGACCCCAAAACTACCATTAGTAAAAAAGTTTATCAATCAATCAATCAATCTATCTATCTATCTAACTATCTACCTATCTATCGGTGTATATCATTTTCTTTTAGACATGATAACTTCCATAATTATGCTCAGATCTTCTTCAAACTTTTACGTAAAATCAAGGGGCATAAAATCTCGGTCAAATTCGTTAATGGGCAAAATCGAGCCAAGGAAATGGAAGTTGGGAGGGTTTTTGTGAAAACAGAAAAAACGTGCTAACTTCTTAATTAATATATATATAGAATCAGTATCAAATGAAACTAAGCTTTTTATAAATGTTCTCAAAATTATCTAAAACTTTTGTATTTACAAGTTTTTGATAGGAACAACTTTTACCAATGAAAAAAATTAAAAACGAAAAGAAAAAAGTGGGTGGAAAAAGAAAAAAATCCAAATAAATTAAACAAAAATAGGAGTTGGAGAAAAAAACTCAAATCCAAACTGCTTAAAATCTGAATCGTTTTTAAATTCACTTTTGATTTTAAACGCACCCAAATGGCAGATCCTCCTATTTAGGAACTGTATAATGTGACGCATTGGCCAGTTAACCTCAGATTTTTTTCATAGGGGACAAATTAGCCCCTTGACTGATACTGAAATCAATCAAAATAAAAAAAATAAATTAAAATCGTAAATAATTTCGCAATAAACAAGTATTTAATCAATAAAAGACAGATAATACTCATATAATTCTTAACTTTTCAAAAAAAGAAAAAAAAAATTTTAATTAAAAGAAAAGAGTCTTCCACTACTGCGCTCGTAAAACAATCAGCGTTTCTCCCGTTATTAAAATATTTATCGAAAGCAAACAGACCTTTTAACATACCAAAAGTACTTAAAAGTTGAATTATAGAGGTATTGACAACGGTAAAATACATAACTAATAATAACACATTGCTCAGTGGTGCACAAAACAGGAATTTTAATATACATTAGTACATATTAAAATAAAATAAAATTTTCAACGTTTCGCGCCGTCTTCTGCGGGCGTCTTCAGGAAAATATGAAATGGAAGGACTACGTTTGCATCTTGTTCGAGAGATATTTCTACTAAATTAAAAATTAAATGAATTAAAATTTAAAAATGTTGCCAATTACACGTGAGTAAAAATTAAAATATTGCAAGGAAATAAAAATTTTAAGGTTTTATGATGTTATGCCATATTTTTGGTATATTGTAGGATAAATTATCATTACATGGTTTATTTTCACGTGCTATGATTTCGATGGATTCTATTATTTTACCTTGAACTGGGTTATTGCATGGAACTATGATTTTGGCTTCCTCAAAATTAATATGGCAACCCTTGTTCGCCAAATAGAAGCGAGCAAGGGCAGTATTCTGTTTATATTGTTCTATATCTCTACGATGTTCTTTAATTCTAGTTAAAAGTTTCCGCGTGGTCATGCCGATGTAGACTTTTTTAAGATTATTAGATAAAGTGATGGGGATTTCATAAATACCAGATTTTTGATCTATTGGAATTTTGTCTATTTTATCTGTAACGAGGTCAGTGAGATAAGGAGGAGGAATGGCGACAAGTTTTATGTTATATTTTTGTGCGATCTTTTTTACTTTTTCAAATATGTAAGGGATATAATGAAATTTTCTGTAAACTATAAGTTTATTCTGTCGTTGGCCAGATGTGGGAGGAGTATTGTACTGTTGAACTATTTTATTTATAAATTTTGCTGGAAAACCATGGTCAAAAGCTATTTTCTATTTTCTGCTATTCCCACATCTGGCCAACGACAGAATAAACTTATAGTTTACAGAAAATTTCATTATATCCCTTACATATTTGAAAAAGTAAAAAAGATCGCACAAAAATATAACATAAAACTTGTCGCCATTCCTCCTCCTTATCTCACTGACCTCGTTACAGATAAAATAGACAAAATTCCAATAGATCAAAAATCTGGTATTTATGAAATCCCCATCACTTTATCTAATAATCTTAAAAAAGTCTACATCGGCATGACCACGCGGAAACTTTTAACTAGAATTAAAGAACATCGTAGAGATATAGAACAATATAAACAGAATACTGCCCTTGCTCGCTTCTATTTGGCGAACAAGGGTTGCCATATTAATTTTGAGGAAGCCAAAATCATAGTTCCATGCAATAACCCAGTTCAAGGTAAAATAATAGAATCCATCGAAATCATAGCACGTGAAAATAAACCATGTAATGATAATTTATCCTACAATATACCAAAAATATGGCATAACATCATAAAACCTTAAAATTTTTATTTCCTTGCAATATTTTAATTTTTACTCACGTGTAATTGGCAACATTTTTAAATTTTAATTCATTTAATTTTTAATTTAGTAGAAATATCTCTCGAACAAGATGCAAACGTAGTCCTTCCATTTCATATTTTCCTGAAGACGCCCGCAGAAGACGGCGCGAAACGTTGAAAATTTTATTTTATTTTAATATGTACTAATGTATATTAAAATTCCTGTTTTGTGCACCACTGAGCAATGTGTTATTATTAGTTAAAGTTTATGGTGCAACTGTCCTATATATATTTAGGTAAAATACATTCCTGCAGCACTTATATCACTTAGAGCCGCATTCAAGTGCACCCAAACTATAAAATTAGCAAAAAATATTATTGACCCTAATAATTTGGCAACCCACTGTGTATCAGCTGACAGATCAAATACAGGTCTGTTCAAAAGTATAGGAATACATATTTGGCTATTAATAGTAAAGCCTTATTTCCCTAAATAACGAATATTTGTTAAATATTTCAGGAAGTGTTAAAAAGTGCTTCATAATCTATGCTTAACGCATGATTTTTCTTATTTGTTTTTCTTTAGAAGGAAAAAAATTCTTCTATTACGGTAGAGAGCTTGAAAACAACTGACAGAAACGTGAACAAATCCTCGTAAATAGAGTGGTGTCCGAAAGTTAAGCATAATTGGTAATTAAGTAAGTAATAAACGAAATATAAATCGAAATGTGGTGAAATTCCAGGTGTGTAAACAAAATAGTGCGCGTCATATATTTTCGCGAAGAGTTTTCCCCGAAATCGAACAGAGGGCCGTCAAAAAATTGAAAAAAAAAGATCTTTTGAATAACCCTGGCAAAACTAATGTAGCAAAAGCGTTCAAACTGCACATTATGATTAAGTGACTTATTGTAATGTACTCTGTTTATTTTTATAAGGATAGCATGTATACTCGTAGAGAAATTAAGGTTTTTATAAAAACAGTCATAAATTTTTCCAAGTTTTTTGCTTATAATTTGCAGAGTTCTTATTATAAAATAATGTTCTTTTCTGAAAATATGACAAACATCATTGTACACAATACCCTGTCATAAAAATGTAAAAATAATAAAAATTGTATGAAAAATGAGTATGTTTAGTAAATAATTTTTCATTGCGCATACGTCAACGATATCAAAATTTCATTTGCATATTGACTTAGCTAAATGTATAGAGCAACTTCTGTAAAAGTTTCAAAAACATAGCTTGAAAATTCTGAAAAAGACCGTTTATAGAATCAACTCAAAATCTGTTATTCCTAAAAGGAAGCAAAAAATCAGGGGTTTTATCCAAATATAGTTGTACGTGCAATATTGTGTAGGCACTAAACAAAATAATATGGATACAGCCCCTTATATTTTTGCTTCATTTAGAGAATAAAGGATTTTGATCTCATTCTATCAAAGATAATTTTCAGAATTTTTAAGCTATGTTTTTGAGACTTTCACAAAAGTTGCTCTATACATTTAACTAACATAATATGCAAATGAAATTTTAATAGAGTTCACGCATGCGCAGTAAAATATTATTTAGTAAGCCTGCTCATTTGTTATACAATTTTTATTAGTTTTAATTCTGATGACAGGGTATTGTGTACAATGAAGTTTGTCATATTTTCAGAAAAGAGCATTATTTTATATTAAGATCTCTGCAAATTATAAGCAAAAAACTTGGAAAAATTTAGGACTGTTTTTATAAAAACCTTAATTTCTCTACGAGTATACATGCTATCCACATAAAAATAAACACAGTACATTACAATAAGCCACTTAATCATAATGTGCAGTTTGAACGCTTTTGCTATATTAGTTTTGACAGGGTTATCCAAAAGATCTTCGTTTTTTTCAATTTGTTGACGGTCCCCTGTTCCATTTCGGGGAAAACTCTTCGCGAAAATATACGACGCGTACTATTTTTTTACACACCTGGAGTTTCACCCCATTTCGATTTATATTTCTTTCATTACTAACTTAATTGCCAATTAAGCTTAACTTTTGGACACCAGTGTAAATGAAATACTCAAAAAAAATCATATTGAAAAATTAGAGAGGAAATAAATATCCCACACCAATAATGACAGATTGCTTTTGCAAATAAATTTCCTTGGTCAAAGGAAAATGATGTCCATAAGGTCTAGGGTATCCCTTTTTTCTGAATAATACTTTTAACATTAGATAATCACACAATTTCTGTCAAGGTTTAGAGGACTGGCTAACTGGTGAATTAAAATTCAAAATCCATTGAATATTTAACGAAATATAATTAAAATAAAAATAACTAATGTTTAAGTTTAATGATACTATAAAAAATGGGCATTTTTGGGTTAAATTTGTATCGCGTAAAATATAACTCTAGTAGTTTGGGCAATCATTAAAACAAATCTCACTAGAACGGATTTGTTCCAATTAACCATAATACATTATCTTCTTAAATATATTTTTATTTCTGTTTAAGGGTCCTGTCCCTGCCCGCGAAGAAACTTGCTAGTTAATGCTATTCTTATGGGGAAACATTTTTCTAATAACAATCTTGGCTTTCTTAACTATTTTTTTTTTGCATTGGATAGCTGAGGTCCCTCTCAAGATCGTTTCTTCATTCCTTTTTTGATTTTGGTCGCATATATTTTTTTTAATGTTACTTTCACTTTCTGGGCCGGTTCTGTTCCTATATTAATAATGAGTTTCTGAAAGCATGCATGATTTTAACAAATGTTATAAAAGTCTTGCGCAGCTTAAATGTGAGCATGAAATCATATAAACGAAGTGCACACTGTATGGATAAAAACGCCGGTTATTCTTGTTGATAGCGAAATATTGCTAGCAGATATTCATAAGAAGTGTAGCTATGTTGAAAAGAATTTTGAAAAACTGTACGATATATGCTTATAGATCTTTAAAGTACAATCAATTGTAAAAATTATGATACAGAAGTTTTATTTAAATCTATAGAGGAAGGACAGTTATGCCAAAGGAGACATTTTAGTTTTTGTCGTTGGAACTGTTCGAAACAGTCGACCCAGAAGCTGGTAGAATTGTCTGTGACATTGTAGTGGGAGGCTACATTTTTCGTGTTCTAAGCGCATTTTATTATTTTTTTCGCATTTGGATTTTAGGATAATATTTCTGCTTGTAATTATATAATATAAAGCTTTGTAATTATATGCCGTTAAGCAGTTTCATGAGTGTTAATTAATTTTAATTCAGTGTTTATTTGAAAACGTTATATCATGCAGATAGATACTAGGCCGCAGTTTATATAATAGCTTCATACTGGGCAAAACGGCCACAAACAGACACGACAAAATGACTAATTTGCCCTAAAAGGATTTTTTATTGATCATTCATTATAAAATACTACAAAAATGTATTTTCTTAAAAAGAAAAAGATAAGACAGGTCGATAGCTTCTCCAGAAAAAGGCTTACTCTCGATTTCTACAGACTGCATGACTGTTGGACGAAAGTTAAATTACTCCGTTTATCGAATTTGTCCTCATTATTGTTTTATACGATTTAACACTTAAAGTATTAGAAAACATACATATTTTTAATGTGTGTTACTTTAGCTTCTGTTTATTAAATATATTGAATTAGTACAATTCAGCTAATTATCTATGTTGGCAAATTTACTCAAAATAGGCGGGCAAATTGAACATTTTATATATATATTTTTATAAAGCAACGTATATATTTTAAATTAATTTTAAAAAGTAAAATAGTACATTGTAAATTTGTTATAGTTATAATTGCAATTTTCTCTAGAACATTACTTATTGAAAACATATTTCAAATATTCATTAAACCTTAGATTATACTCTTTACCCTTCCTTCCACTGTTTATATTTCTACTCAATAATCTAAA
Organism: Maratus speculifer; assembly: GCA_964019185.1. Taxonomy (NCBI): domain Eukaryota; kingdom Metazoa; phylum Arthropoda; class Arachnida; order Araneae; family Salticidae; genus Maratus; species Maratus speculifer. The sequence continues at coordinate 222,425,006 of OZ025299.1, read as the reverse complement.
CTGATGTGGAATTATTTAATGAGATACTCAAACTAGAAAAACAGAAAAGGAAGTAGAAATTGCAAATTAAAAGAGTTAAAAATATAAATTAACTGAAAAAATATCCTTGTTATAATTATCCTTATTAGTGTCAATAAAAAGTAATAAAGATATCGTTTATAACAAAAAATGTGAATACATAAAAATAATTTGTCTTTTTTTATTAAAAAAAAATTCCTACTTTTTCAAATTCGTCGGAATATTTTTCTGTCTTAACATTGAAAAAAAATCCTTTTTCAGTTTCAAAAGGGGCTCATTAGCTTTGTTTTTTCAGTGTTTTTTTTTTCAAGTAAATGTATCATTGAATTGATCGCTTTATTTGCTTTTATGTTCCTTGGTAGTTATTAGGAAATACTTCAGACATTCATCCCTAAGGGTTTCTTCGTCTGACTCCAAATCTTTTTTTAAAAAGGCCCGAAAGCTATTTTTAATTCACTTTTAAGTCATCAAGGCATTCGATGGCATTTCCAATTTCTGTTACATTTGAATCGCTTGAAAACAATAAAAAGGAAAAAAAAATAGTTTTCTTAACAAAGCATTGATAACGAAATTTTGTTCGATTGGGTATTGAAGATGTGTGCGTGTTGTCACATTTTGATGCTGTTAATGGTAATATTTGTTTAAAATGCATTCAACGTAAAAAGGGATTTTAAAGGTAAGTTTATTTAATGAGATGTCTCTTAACTATGTTACTCTGTCAAAAATAATATTTTGTATATAAAGGGCATTATTAATGCTTTCATAGTGATTTTTCATGAAACAATTTTATGATTATTAAATAAAAATAACAATAAATGTTGAAAACAGCAGGAAGAGATACGCTCACTTTAAAATGTATTATTTAAGGCAGCTGTGCAAATTAGCAAATTGAAAAAAGAAGACTGAAATAGTAAAAGAGTGTATTGCATGATTAAAAAAATAATTCAAAAGGAAAGAAAATCCCTTGTTAAATTTATACTTATTAATGTTATCATCACTAATAGAAACGACTTAAAAAATAAATACATAAAAAATGTACACTTTTTTTTAAAAATAAACTTCAATTTTTTAAAGAAATCCGATATTTTTTCTTTAAAGTTTTTTCTACTAAGTTTTTTAGTTGCAAAATGGGTTCATTACCTTTGTTTTTTTTCATGTGTTTTTTTAAAATGTATCACTGAATCGATCACTCTATTTGCTTTTATGTTTTCCGGTAGGTATTAGAGAAAACGTCGCCTTTTTATCTCTAAGGGTTTCTTCCTCTCACTTAAATTCTCCTTTTAAAAGCCCCAAAAGGTATTTTTAATTCACTTTTAAATCGCCAAGGCATTCAATGACATTTCCAAATTACGGTACATTTAAATCACTTCAAATACAAGAAAGAGGGAAAAAAAGCTTTCTTTACAATTTGTAAATAACAAAATTAATACCAAGTCTGTAAGGAAAATGCGTACATTATATCACCCTTTAAATATTTTAATAGTACTGTTTAATGTTTTTAATTTTCAATTGTGTTCAAAGAGAAATTGTATTTTAACAATAAAATTCTATTGATGACTCTTAACTAAGTCATTCTGTCCAATACAATACGTTAAACCTACAGGTCATTGCCAAAATGGTTTATCGCTAAACAGTTTCTAAATATTTCTTAGCATTCATATAAAAATTTACATACTATGGGAGGGAAAACACTAAATTAAAAAAAATAATTTATGTGGCTATGCAAATTAACCAGGTAGAAAAATGGAACCGAATTAGTTAAACAATGTTTTGCATGAAAAAAATTTATTAATTTAAACAAATAGAAATACCATGTAAAAGTTATCTATATTAGTGTCAATAACACACATAGAGATAACTTTTGAAAACAGAAAATGCAAGCACATAAAAATAAATCATTACTTTTTTAAATGCGAGAAAAAAAATTGTTTTTTAAAGAAATCCGAAATTTTTTCTATTGGTGTATTTTTCCGATATTTTTTTTAGTTTCAAAAACAACTCATTAACTTTGTTTAATTTTATATATTTTTAAAGTAAATGTACCATTGAATTGATTGCTTTATTTGCTTTTATATTTCTTGGTTGCTATTAAAAAATACTTCTACCATTTACCCTTGAGGGTTTCTTCAAATGACTTGAAATATCCTTTTAAAAACTTGAAGAGCTATTTTTAATTCATTTCTAAATAGTCTAGGTATTTAATAGCACTTCCAATTTTTATTACATTTAAATAAATTTTAAAAAAGACTAATAAAAATAGTGTTCTCTGAAATGCATAGGTAGAGAAATTGTGTTAGATTAAATAAGGAAATTCACATAATCACACTTTTTAATCGTTTGAAGGTTTTGGCTCGTTTTTGAACCGCTTAATTTTTATCTCTAAATACAGCATTTTCACCAAAATTTCGGAATGACAATATTCCTTTTAAGCACCTGAAGAAAGGATTTCAGTTATTTTTGTAAATTGTTTATAAACTTTAGTGTCATTTAATCATCGCAGCATTTAAAGAATCGAAATACTTTGCTCCAGAAAAGGTAAATTGTGTTAAAAGTATTTAATGTTGAAAATGCATTCAACGTGAATTTAGATTTTAGCACTTAAGTACAGTAAATTAGTTTATTTGAATTCAATAAATAAAAATTGTTGTCTAAATGTGAAAACAGTCTTGAGGAAATCTTTTTTATAAATATGTGGATTCAAATATTTGCTCAACACATTATCTTTTATGATTTGAAAAAATAAAGATTACGAATACTATGACACTATAAAATTTTACAAAACATATCTTAGCAGACTTTCAAACACAAGAGAAAGTTATGCCTACAGAAACAAAAATATTGAGACTTTACGTCATCGATGACTGCTTTGTAGCTATAAGTAAAGTCTTCCACTAATCCAGTTGGTGCTTATAACGGTCTGATTCTTTAAGTGCGGAAGTTTGTTGTTTGATCAAATCCTTCAAAAACATCGTATTTCTTTGATATAATACATCAAGCGTATATTTAGGAGAAAGTGGAGGCTAATGGGACATTTTGTTTAGTTTAGGCTAGAATAAAAACAAAAATGCACATTTCATCATTATTATTTCTTAATTCCAATTATTTTTACAGTTAAATAAATAAAAACATTCGAAGAAAAAAAATTACCAATCTTTGTGTTGTAGCAACTTTTGTACTTTAATACAATTGTCCACTTAGCCTCCATACTTGAGGTCTATTGGGACACAATGCAGGACTATTTGGTCATGCAATGTATTTTGAAAAAAATCCTTTAATGAATGTCAAATGCATTTTTTGATTAACAAACGCTATTCTGCACATGTGAAAATTATTGTGCATCAAATTTTCACATAGGGCATCTTAATTCCACGAAGTCTTTTGGCATTTTTAGATTCAAAAGTATGCCATCCTGAATCACAAAACAAAATATGAAGCCTAAATAATATCAAAAATTGCTATTCCGTATATCTCTTTTTTTAATCCTATCCAATTTTTTATTTTTTTTTCCTGAACTTAATTCGGTACTGACAATAAAAGTAATGCAAATTTAAATTTAATTTGGCATTTCATTAATCTAATTTTAGCATAGTAAAATTATTTCCTTTCAGTGTAGGTAAAACAAAACCATCGTTTAAATTTCAAACTTGGCATTGTATTAAGCGTAATTTCAAAGGATGTTCCAAAGTTGCAAAACTGCGTTGGTTTGTGCCGCTTTCTTTCAGATACACTGGCATGCAAAAATGTTGGACAGAGTAGATGAAATAGCATAAAATAAGAGCAAGACAACAGAATAGATAGTTTAGTAGTCTTTCATCCCTTGTTCCATGTTTTCACATCTTATGGCATGTTTTCAGTTGATGTGGAAAACTTTTGCATGATGTTACATTCGAAAAAACATCTTGTTCTTAATTTTTGCACATCAGTACTGATTTTAATTAATCAAAAAAAAAAAAAAAAAAAAAAAAAAAAAAACTTGAGAGGCGTATTGAGAGATCCACTCAATTCGAAATAGTCACTTTTGTATCACTGTCAGCCACGTTAAATTTATGTAGAAAATGGCTCTAAGGATTTTCCTTAAATTTTGTATAGAACCCTTTTCTGGCACGAAAAAAACTATTGGGCTAGGTCATATGTTCGAGAAATTACGATTAATGAGACATTTTTATGTTACTACGATTCACCCCAATATTATCTAAAAAACGGTTCTAACGGTTTTGAGTATATTTTGTATTTCACCGTTTTGGATTATGAGAAAACTGTAGGATTAGTCACATGTTAGAGTCTATTTTTGGATCACTATGCTTCACGCTAATTTTATGTAAACAATGATTCTAACGATTTTGAATAAATTTTGTATTATATTGTTTTAGGCCACAAAAATATTATGGACCTTGGTCGCATTTTAAAGAACATTCAATTAGTGGGCCATTTCGGTCAAAATGGATGAATGTCAAGCTATTTCTAACTGAAAAACGACTCAAATAATTTTGGCAAAATGATTAAATTTTGTGTTTTTTTTTCAAAAAAGAAGACCAATGAAATAGGTTGCATGTGTGAGAACGTTTATTAGTGAGGTATTTTGTGTCACAATGGACCAAAGTCAAGCTAATTGTATCTAAAAAAAAATACATGTGGCACTCGGGGACTGCCGCGGTAAAGCTATTGCATAGCATTTTTTATCAACTTATGCAATTATAATTATTTATTTTTTTTTATGCAGTTTTTTTTTGTCTTTGATATTAATTCAAGTTAAACATTTTGAGCGTGGTGACCGATAACAATTTTTTTTTTCTTGTATTGAACAAATGAGAAGTTAATATCGTTTAAAATATTTTTATTATCTTACAATACATGTAGGTTAATCAGGAATTTTTATCATTGAAACTATACGTTTATGGCAGCTGAAATAAAAAAAACATAAGTTTAAGACTTGATAATCTCAAAATCTCTGAAAAATACCGCGTCAATGTCTGCCGAAGTCTACGGAGGGATACCGTGCCGAAGTCTGCCAAACTGAAGCGGCGTTAGCCGGAGTGTTAGGTTTTTTTCTCGTTACAGAATTTTTAGATTCTTTCGCCGCGCTCAAAGCCCGCGATAAAAGCGATGCAATTTTTCGACCCTCACCGTGGGGGGGGTCTTCTGTCACCAAAAATGAACACTCTCTCATAATAAATTACCAAACAAAATTTGGCCGCGCTACGAAAATTGGTCGCGAGTTACAAACATTTTAAATTTTTCGACCCTCACCGTGGGGGGGGTCTTCTGTCACCAAAAATGAACACTCTCTCATAATAAATTACCAAACAAAATTTGGCTGCCCTACGAAAATTGGATCGCGAGTTATAGGCATTTTAAATTTTTCGACCCTCACCATGGGGGATCTCCTGTCACCAAAAATTAACACTGTCTCATAATAAATTACCAAACAAAATTTGGCCGCGCTACGAAAATTGGTCGCGAGTTACAAACATTTTAAATTTTTCGACCCTCACCGTGGGGGGGGGGGTCTTCTGTCACCAAAAATGAACATTCTCTCATAATAAATTACCAAACAAAATTTGGCTGCACTACGAAAATTAGATCGCGAGTTATAAGAATTTAAAATTTTTCGACCCTCACCATGGGGGATCTCCTGTTACCAAAAGTAACACTGTCTCATAATAAATTACCAAACAAAATTTGGCCGCGCTACGAAAATTAGATCGCGAGTTATAAGCACTTTAAATTTTTCGACCCTCACCGTGGGGGGTCTTCTGTCACCAAAAGTAACACTGTCTCATAATAAATTACCAACAAAATTTGGCTGCACTACGAAAATTAGATCGCGGGTTATAAGAATTTAAAATTTTTCAACCCTCACCATGGGGGATCTCCTGTTACCAAAAGTAACACTGTCTCATAATAAATTACCAAACAAAATTTGGCCGCGCTACGAAAATTAGATCGCGAGTTATAAGCACTTTAAATTTTTCGACCCTCACCGTCGGGTGTCTCCTGTCAGCAAAAGTAACACTGTCTCATAATAAAATACCAAACAAAATTTGGCTGCACTGCCAAAAATTAGATCGCGAGTTATAAGCATTTTAAATTTTTCGATCCTCACTATGGGGGATCTCCTGTCACCAAAAGTAACACTGTCTCATAGTAAATTACCAAACAAAATTTAGCCGCGCTACGAAAATTAGATCGCGATTTATAAGCATTTTAAAATTTTCGACCCTCAGCATGGGGGGGGGGGGTCTCCTTTCACCAAAAATTAACACTGTCTCATAATAAATTACCAAACAAATTTTGGCCGTGATACGAAAATTAGACCGCGAGTTATCAGCATTTTAAATTTTTCGACCCTAACCGTGGGGGTCTCTTGTCACCAAAAGTAACACTGTCTCATAATAAATTACCAAACAAATTTTGGCCGTGATACGAAAATTAGACCGCGAGTTATAAGCATTTTAAATGTTTCCACCCTCACCGTGGGGGTCTCCTGTCACTAAAAGTAACACTGTCTCATAATAAATTACCAAACAAAATTTGGCCGCGCTACGAACATTTATAGCGAGTTATAAACATTTTAAATTTTTCGACCATCACTGTGGGGGGGGGGTCTCCGGTCACCAAAATTTAGCACTCTCTCATAATAAATTACCAAACAAAATTTGGCCGCGCTACGAAAATTAGATCGCGATTTATAAGCATTTTAAAATTTTCGACCCTCAGCATGGGGGTCTCTTGTCACCAAAAGTAACACTGTCTCATAATAAATTACCAAACAAAATTTGGCCGCGCTACGAAAATTAGATCGCGAGTTATAAGCACTTTAAATTTTTCGACCCTCACCGTCGGGTGTCTCCTGTCACCAAAAGTAACACTGTCTCATAATAAAATACCAAACAAAATTTGGCTGCACTGCCAAAAATTAGATCGCGAGTTATAAGCATTTTAAATTTTTCGATCCTCACTATGGGGGATCTCCTGTCACCAAAAGTAACACTGTCTCATAGTAAATTACCAAACAAAATTTAGCCGCGCTACGAAAATTAGATCGCGATTTATAAGCATTTTAAAATTTTCGACCCTCAGCATGGGGGGGGGTCTCCTTTCACCAAAAATTAACACTGTCTCATAATAAATTACCAAACAAATTTTGGCCGTGATACGAAAATTAGACCGCGAGTTATCAGCATTTTAAATTTTTCGACCCTAACCGTGGGGGTCTCTTGTCACCAAAAGTAACACTGTCTCATAATAAATTACCAAACAAATTTTGGCCGTGATACGAAAATTAGACCGCGAGTTATAAGCATTTTAAATGTTTCCACCCTCACCGTGGGGGTCTCCTGTCACTAAAAGTAACACTGTCTCATAATAAATTACCAAACAAAATTTGGCCGCGCTACGAAAATTAGATCGCGAGTTATAAGCACTTTAAATTTTTCGACCCTCACCGTGGGGGGTCTTCTGTCACCAAAAGTAACACTGTCTCATAATAAATTACCAACAAAATTTGGCTGCACTACGAAAATTAGATCGCGGGTTATAAGAATTTAAAATTTTTCAACCCTCACCATGGGGGATCTCCTGTTACCAAAAGTAACACTGTCTCATAATAAATTACCAAACAAAATTTGGCCGCGCTACGAAAATTAGATCGCGAGTTATAAGCACTTTAAATTTTTCGACCCTCACCGTCGGGTGTCTCCTGTCACCAAAAGTAACACTGTCTCATAATAAAATACCAAACAAAATTTGGCTGCACTGCCAAAAATTAGATCGCGAGTTATAAGCATTTTAAATTTTTCGATCCTCACTATGGGGATCTCCTGTCACCAAAAGTAACACTGTCTCATAGTAAATTACCAAACAAAATTTAGCCGCGCTACGAAAATTAGATCGCGTTTTATAAGCATTTTAAAATTTTCGACCCTCAGCATGGGGGGGGGTCTCCTTTCACCAAAAATTAACACTGTCTCATAATAAATTACCAAACAAATTTTGGCCGTGATACGAAAATTAGACCGCGAGTTATCAGCATTTTAAATTTTTCGACCCTAACCGTGGGGGTCTCTTGTCACCAAAAGTAACACTGTCTCATAATAAATTACCAAACAAATTTTGGCCGTGATACGAAAATTAGACCGCGAGTTATAAGCATTTTAAATGTTTCCACCCTCACCGTGGGGGTCTCCTGTCACTAAAAGTAACACTGTCTCATAATAAATTACCAAACAAAATTTGGCCGCGCTACGAACATTTATCGCGAGTTATAAACATTTTAAATTTTTCGACCATCACTGTGGGGGGGGGGGGTCTCCGGTCACCAAAATTTAGCACTCTATCATAATAAATTACCAAACAAAATTTGGCCGCGCTACGAAAATTAGATCGCGATTTATAAGCATTTTAAAATTTTCGACCCTCAGCATGGGGGGAGGGGGTCTCCTTTCACCAAAAATTAACACTGTCTCATAATAAATTACCAAACAAATTTTGGCCGTGATACGAAAATTAGACCGTGAGTTATCAGCATTTTAACTTTTTCGACCCTCACCGTGGGGGTCTCCTGTCACCACAAGTAACACTGTCTCATAATAAATTACCAAACAAAATTTGGCCGCGCTACGAAAATTAGATCGCGAGTTATAAGCATTTTAAATTTTTCGACCCTCACCGTGGGGGGTCTCCTGTCACCAAAAGTAACACTGTCTCATAATAAATTACCAAACAAAATTTGGCCGCGCTACGAAAATTAGATCGCGAGTGATAAGCATTTAAATTTTTCGATCCTCACCATTGGGCGGGTCTCCAGTCACCAAAAGCTACATTATCCTTGTTTTATCTTAAGACGATTCTTTTCCATACACATTCTATCAGGAATTTTTATTATTGAAACTATAGATTTATAGTAACTGAAATAAGATATATAAGTTTGAGACTTGATATCCTCTAAATATCTGAAAAATACCGCGTCAATGTCTGCCGAAGTCTACCGAAGGATACCATGCCGAAGTCTACCGAAGGATACCATGCCGAAGTCTGCCGAAGTGAAACGACGGTAGCCGAGTGTTAGGTTTTTTCGTTACGGATGTGTTAGGATATTTCTCGTTACGGAATTTTTGGATTCGGTCGCCGCGCTCAAAGCCCGCGATAAAAGCTATGCAATAGCTTAACAACTTCAGTGATTTTGAAAAAATTCTGCATTATAAGGTTTCAGGGAACGAGAAGATCACTGGGCTAGGTTACATGTTCGATGAATATAAATTAGTGGGACGTTTTTTGGTATGGGTCCAGGTCGACGTAATAAACCTAAAAGACGATTCAAACGTTTTTGAGAAAATTTTATACTGTACCCTTTTCAGGTACAAGAAGATCGTTATGCTAGATCCCAGGTTGGAGAATTTTCTATAAGTGGGTCACTATTGTCAAACAATTTTATATAGAAAAGAGATCTAGGGAATTTGATTAAATTTGTATTCAATCGATTTAGAGCTCGAGAAGACCATTGGGTTAGATCGTATATTCCAGAAAATTCGATTAGTGGGTCTTTTCGGTTCATAATGGGTCCGGGTCAAGCTAAATGTATCCCCCCCCCCCCCAAAAAAAAAAGCTCAATCGATATTGATAAAATCTTGCAATTATCTTGTTTTCGAGAATGAGAAAATTGTTGGGCCTTAGATCACATGTTAATTTGTTCGTTAATTTGTGTTTATCACGGCGAATTATCTACACTTGGGATATAGTCCATAAAAGGGGTATGTCATACGTGGGGTTCTTTCTAGGGGGACCAAACCTGTATTTACGCAAAGAAATCCAAGGTTCGAAAAAAACGTAAAACTCCGAACGGTTAGGCCGACGGCCGCGATTGGATTGGAATCTAGCACCTGCCGTCAACCAGTTTCGGAGGCAAAACCTCTCGGCCACTGGTGGGGCAGATCACAAGTTAGAGAAATTCCAATTTGTGGATCAGTTTGGGTCACCAATGGTCAAGCTTATTTGTTTTAAAATACGGTTATAACGATTTTTAACTGAATTTTGTATTTTACCATTTTCAGTCTTCAGAAGACTACTGGGTTGTGTCCCACGTTTCAGAAAATTTTATTAGTGGAAAATTTTAAGGGTCATTGTGAGTAGAACGACTTAAACGATTTTCACTTAATTTAACTTAAATTGACTTAATCGTTTTTGATTACTAGAAGAACACTGAGCTAAACAACATATTCCAACAAATTTCATATGTACACTGATGTCCAAAAGTTAAGCATAATTGGTAATTAAGTAAGTAATGAAAGAAATATAAGCCGAATTGTGGTGAATCTCCAGGTGTGTAAACAAAATAGTACGCGTCATATATTTTCGCAAAGAGTTTTCCCCGAAATCGAACAGGGGACCGTCAACAAATTGAAAAAGAACGAAGATCTTTTGGATAACCCTGTCAAAACTAATGTAGCAAATGCGTTCAAACTGCAAATTATGATTAAATGGCTTATTGTAATGTACTGTGTTTATTTTTATAAGGATAGCATGTATACTCGTAAAGAAATTAAGTTTTTTATAAAAACAGACCTAAATGTTTCAAAGTTTTTTTGCTTATAATTTGCAGAGTTGTTAATATAAAATAATGTTCTTTTCTGAAAATATGACAAACATCATTGTACACAATACCCTGTCATCAGAATTAAAAAATAATAAAAATTGTATGACAAATGAGCAGGTTTACTAAATAATTTTTCACTGCGCATGCATAAACGCTATTAAAATTTCATTTGAATATTATGTTAGCTAAATGTAATGAGCAACTTTTGTGAAAGTCTCAAAAACATAGCTTAAAAATTCTGAAAATTATTGTTGATAGAATGAGATCAAAATCCTTTATTCCCTAAATGAAGCAAAAGGATGAGGGGCTGTATTCATGTTTCATTGTTTAGTTCCTACACAATATTGCACGTACAACTATATTTTGATAAAACCCCTGATTTTTTGCTTCCTTTTAGGAATAACGGATTTTGAGTTGATTCTATAGACGATCATTTTCAGAATTTTCAAGCTATGTTTTTGAAACTTTTACAGAAGTTGCTCTATACATTTAACTAATACAATATGCAAATGAAATTTTAATATCGTTGACGCATGCGCAATGAAAAAATATTTACCAAACCTACTCATTTTTCATACAATTTTTATTATTTTGAAATTTTGATGACAGGGTATTGTGTACAATGATGTTTGTCATATTTACAGAAAAGAACATTATTTTATATTAAAAACTCTGCAAATTATAAGCAAAAAACTTGGAAAAATTTAGGACTGTTTTTATATAAAAAACTTAATTTCTCTACGAGTAGACATGCTATCCTTAAAGAAATAAATACACTACATTAGAATAAGCCACTTAATCATAATTAGCAGTTTGAACGCTTTTGCTACATTAGTTTTGACAGAGTTATCCAAAAGATCTTTGTTCTTTTTCAATTTGTTGACGGTCCCCTGTTCGATTTCGGAGAAAACTCTTCGCGAAAATATATGACGCGTACTAATTTGGCTAAATTTGGCAAAAAATTTCAATCAGAATGTGAAGAAATTTTTTAGCCTTTCTTAAAACGAATCGAGATGCTACAACCAATTGGTCAAACCAATGAGAGTTGAATTAAAAATGTGATTTGGATTTATGTTATTTTGTTATAAGTGTGTAAGTGTTGTAAAATTTATATGTACGATTACGATATGTTTTAAATATATACGTACATATATAGTTTTTATACTCGTTGATTTTGTAAATAAAACTGATACAAATAACATGCTTTATAACAATAATACATAGAGACGGATACAATAAGTATATTATATCGAGTTAAACACAAAAGTAATTTTGACCAAGGCAAAGTTCATTTGGATTAGGTTACCCCAACTAGTAATAGTAATTATTGCATCATTCACGTTTCCGCATTTAGTACCTAGATTTCTAGTCGATTTATATCCATTGTTGCAGAAATGTTTATTTGAAAAATATATAGTCCTTTAAATTACATAATGTTATATATTTGTGGTCACATAGAATGTCTGATGTAAAAAAGTGGGGAAAAATTTAGAGTTGTTAGGTCTATTCAATCCCGCAGTAATTTGAAATTTTCAAAATGTCTTCCACTGCCAAATATTGTGCCATAGCATTTATGTACAGGATTTCACTTTAATTGTACGCGAAATAAGTACATTCGTTAAGTGTAGGTAAATAGTGTGTTCTTTAAATTTCGTTAATTTTTTGCATGATGATAGCTAACTATTTTTCTTTTTCTGCTTCAAAAATTAATTTTGCTGTTAAATAAAAAAGAGGCTTGCCCAAAATGGTAATGTTACTAGATGTCTGTGATTTTTAATGATCTTAATGATAGTACTAACTTCATAAACTTTTCCCTCGTAATAATGTTGTTTAACTCAATTCACTAAACCAAAGTCTTAAGTTACTTTTTTTATTCCGTAAATAGCCTAAAAGAATAAGGAAATTTATGACTATTTTGAAAATATCTTAAGTTTGAAACCGTAGAGAAACATAAAAGTATATGTTTGACAGTAAAACCTATAAAAGCTCTTCCCTTTTTTTGCCCATTGTTATAAATTATCTTTTTCTTATGAGTTACGTTTGTAAAGTGAAAACTCATAAAGAATCGGCTTCGTTTAATGGTAGAAGAAAAACGATTGATTTCACTAGTGCCTCACTCTCTGTAGATCGCTATTTTTACGAGAAAAGTTGAGTTAAACCTAAATGTTAGATTTTGAAAGAAATTCCGCAAAGGTATTATTAAATTTTATTGTATTTGTAAAAAAGTTTCGGCATTTATCCTTATTTTCTTCAGAAAAAAGTAAAGATTTTAAAAAGGTAAGCATATGTGGTCATAAAATCTCACAATCAAGTTTAAATTCTCTAAGTTGATGAAACACACAACTAACGTTATGGGCATTAATAAAAAAGAATTTTAAATTAGGATTTTTATCAGTTTATTCTATCACATTTTTTATCGATGAAGTTCTTCATTTTACGATTATTATTATTTTCCTACTTGATTAAACTTTTTGCTTTCTTTAGCAACTGAAATATAGCGAAGGCTGTTAAAGATATGTTTATGGCTTGCATTTTACGGATGGGTTATTAGTGATGTGAAATCACAAGGAGGATTTTTAATTAAAAAAAACTTATGGGTATATGTCTAAAATTTGAAATATATATATATGTATATAATAAAATTAAGTTTTGGCCATTATGTGAAAACTGTTGACCCTTTGAGTTCTGATGCTAGAATTTTCTATCACATAATTTTAATTCCGAAATGTCACAACGGCACCAGAAAATTCGGCCAAATTTATCTGAAAAAGTTTTAATGCATTTTTTCGTGAATATCGTTTACCAGTTTTTTTCTTTGCAAAATACTGGTGCCAATGTGACATTCGGAATTTTGAAGAAATTTACCCACCAGAGCTCAAAGGGTTAAACACTCACTCACACGCACACACATTAAAATCAATCACTTTTCATGTAAAAAACATAAAATGTGTGTTAGTGTTTTATCTGTGACTTTTGTCCATCGAGCCCACAACATTATTAAAAGAAGACCATTTTTAAGTTATTTTATGAAGGATATTGTTTTGTGAAAGTGAGTACATATTTATCTTCATATTACCTTGTGTAAAAGACACTTTCTTGACATTAACTTTCGTAATTAAAAAATATGCTATTGCGTTTTAATAGGTTAATCAGATAAATACTGTGGGGTTCACATCTAGTTTTGATTCATTGGATCTTACAACACATCTCTCGTATTTTTAAGAGTTAATAAACCTTAGAATGGCCGTGAGAGGTAATTTCGACTGCTACCATATGAATATATTTCGGTTCTATCCAGAAACTTTATTGTAAAAAATTATAAAAGAAACAAAGAAGAAAAAAAAGTTAAATAATGAATTTAAACTACATAAAAAAATACTGGTGTAAAATATTTTTATAAAACTTGACTAAAATTTCCAGCCTTTCTATCTGGAAAAACGTAGCACAGACGGCGGTGTTGCAAGTTTGCGGCGTACTTTCGAATTCGCTTAGCACAATGCGAAGTTAAAAATTTAAACATAGTTTTTGTTTTATATACACTGTAAAAACAAAAGATTATTAATACTTTGAATTCAGTTTTGTTAAAGGAAAATAAAGTTTAAAACTATTTTTTATTGCTTAAACCTTAAAACTTTTTTTGTTGTCCGTACCAAATTAAGTTCATAAAAAAACAACAAAAATAAAACTAAAAAGGTAACACATACAGGGGTTGGACAAAAATATGGAAACACCTTAAAAAAACACGTTTCCTTGCCTAGTATTGTGTACGGTACCCGTTGTTATTCAAAACATCTTGCAGTCTTCTCGGAATGGATAAATACAGTTTTTGTATGTTTGCCAAGGGAATATTGTACCATTATTCCTGCAAAACGGTGGCAAGCTCAGATAACGATGTTGGCGGTGGATAGCCAGAACTCATTTTTCGCTCCAATATAGACCACAAAGGTTTGATAATATTCAAGTCTGATGACTTTGGTGGCCTGGGGAGATGAGAAAATTCATCCTCGTGCTCAGAAAACCAGTCCTGGACAATGTGAGATGTGTGAACGGGGACGTTGTCGTCTTAGAAGATACCATCATCATTGTTGAACAAAGCTTGTACCATTCGATGGACTTGATCGGCCAAAATGTTCACATAAGTCTGAGCAGTAATCGACCTTACAGAGTTGTCATGGGGACAGAAGAGAACCATGATATGGCTACCCAAACCATCACCGAACCCCCGCCATGTTTCACTCTTGGCAACAAGCAGTCTGTATTATAGGCTTGAGATGGCGTTCTCCACTCGTAAACTCGGCCAGAAGTGGAGAACAATGTGAAAAAAGACTCATCAGACCATATTACGCTCTTCCACTGCTCTATAGTCCAGGCTTTATGACTTAAACACCACTTTTTTCTGTTACAGGCATTAGCATTACTGATGGATGACTTTTCAATTACAACACGGCCAGCAATTCCCTATTTATGAAGCTCCCTTCTAATTGTTTTGGTACTCACAGGATTTGGTAGCACGACATTCATTTCAGCAGTAACTTTTGGAGCTGTGGACTGCTTATTTTTCGCGATAATCCTCCTTAATGATCGTCTGTCACAATCAATCAGCACACACTTTCATCCGGCTGTGATTTAGCGGATGATGTTATTGCCGCATTTCAAATATGCGGAATAAATCTTCGAAACAGTACCTCTTGAAACACTAAAAACCTCGGCTACCTTGCTTACGGAAGCACCCACCATACGCGCGCCAACAATTTGTCCACGCTCGAAGTCTGTTAACTCTGACATAATGCAATGATAATCTCACATAACAGTGCTCCAACAACGACTGAACGGTGCAGCGATTTTACGAAGTTGTATAGGTGGCGTCAGTAGGCGAAAACTCCAGTGTCATCAACATAGTTCATTATAATCAATCTTTCTTTTCAAACATGCATTCCAAAAGGTGTTTCCATATTTTTGTCCAACACCTGTATATTCCACTAATAAGAGTAAAAAAAAAGGAGCTATACAGAACAGCAATACCCGATATTAATTTACGCATTTTTTCTCTCTGAAATTTTACATTCATAATTTCCTAATGTTATGTACAGCTATTCCCATCTGTACGTTGTGTAGTCTTTACAAAATCTTATTATTCTTTTAGCAAAGATTTCTTTCAATATTCTTTCTACTTTCTATATTTCTCTTTTCAATTTTCTTTCAATAATCAATTAATCATTCTGTAATTTATTGTACGGAAACTTCTTCTTTTAACGATAGTCTTCCGCCGTGGGTTTGCTGGAGTTGTGGTTTTTATGGTTTCTGTTTGTTTTTTAAGCATATGTGATTTCTGTAATGTTTTTTATTTTGTAGCAGTTTGGATCCCAGCCTTGGTCCCTTCTTTCTGAACACCAGTTTTCACTATTTGACTAGAGTTGGGTTTTTTAGAGTTAAATGCAGATGAGTTCGGGTCATTTTTTGGTGAGGTAACGGCCTTAGTTTCATTTAGAGGTTTGAATAATCCCTTAGATTGAGCTTGAGATTTCTGACTTTTAAGTTGAGCAGAAGCTTTTTGTGTCTGAGTAGGTGTGTGTAAAATAGTAACAGGTTCTGACGAAGGTAAACAGATATCGCGGGATTCTTTGATTGGGGTGTTAATTGATTGTGTTTTGGCTGACTTTTTTGATGACATAGACACGTCAGTCTGGGTGCTAATATGTCTTACAGATTTAGACTGCTGTTTCAATAGGCTTGAATAAGAGACGCCGACACACGGGGTTCTGGCTTCTACAATTTTACGAGCTTCTGGGTAGGAAAGATTTTGCATTATTTTTACAGTTAGAATTTCTTTTTCACGGATCCAGTTTGCGCAAGAGCGAGAGAAAGCTGTATGATTACCCTTGCAATTTATGCAGCGTTCTGATTTTTCACATGAATTGCTGTCGTGGTCAATTTCTGCACAGCGTGCACAGGTAAGGGAACCGCGGCAGTTAGTTTTAGTGTGGCCATATCGCTGACATTTAAAACAACGGAGAGGGTTAGGAATGTACGGTCTGACAGGCCAATTCAGGTAAGCAGCTTTAATTCTTGTTGGTAAAGTAGGGCTATTGAAAGTGAGAATGACATGCTTTGTAGGAAGAACTTGGCCATTCCGACGGATCGTGATACGACGTGCATCTATAATATTTTGGGCTTTTAGGTTTTCTAAGAGTTCATCTTTCGTAGAGAATAAAAGATCTGGTTCAGAAATAACACCTCGGCTTGTATTTAGAGTTTTATGCACCTGAACAGAAACAGAAAAAGGGCCTATTGTAGAGCTATTTGAAAGAATCTGTGATTGTTTAGTTGTAGAAACCTCCACTAGTAAATCCCCAGATTTTAATTTTTTGAGAGTATGACCATCCCCTAAGGCAGACTGGAAAGTTTTTTCTATGAGAAATGGTGACGTTTTGCCAAAGGAACTATCAGAGTGGCTATTAGTGCGTTTAACAATAAAAAAGCGTGTGAAGGAAGAAGTCGGAACAGTTTGGTGCTCTCCACTGGGGAGAGACATAGAAGGAAATGACGTTTTCCCATCCATGTTAAAAATAATAAAATTCAGACCCCGGCCGCACCACCCACTATCGAGCCCAACAAGGGGAAGCACATTTGTGCACCAGTGCTAACCAGGGCCCATACGGTCACAAGACAAACCTATCTCAGTCTCCACCCTTAACGAGATGACTAGTATTTGCTCGCTCACTTGATCCCTAAAGCCAGTGACAAAAGTCAGCTGACCAGCCGATTGGTACATACGGGAACAATATGCACCGCCCGTCTACCTGAAGCAGAGGCCAAAGCAGTGTGTTGGTTTCCCTCAACTGCCAGGATCCCCCTTTCCAGGGACACGGGTCGCCACGCACGGCCAACACGTGGGTGGTTTACAATTCTCCATGAGTCGATATACAGGATGACATCGGCCCATACAGAATTGCCCTCACCTCCGGAGAGGAAACCACAATGAGAGTGAAACAAAGATGAAAGGAAGACAAGAGTAAGAGGAAAAGGAAAAGAGAAAGATCACTCAGGTGCCCCGGGGTTGTGAAGCCCGTGAATACCAAAAGAAGGTATCCCCCTGGGGGGGGGGTACTTGTTATGCCTGATTCATAAAGTGATTAAAGTGCATTGCTACACTGTTAAAAATTTCACCCATTTTCTGCAGCGTCACTCCACCGCTTTTATAGAAACCGGTTACTTTACTATGTTATGGAGCATTCTCATTGGTCGTAAAAGAGATATTCTATAAAAGCTGTCGTGTGACGCTGCAGCAAATGGGTCAAATTATTAACAGTGCACTGTTGCAGAAATGAGAGTTCTTTCCAGAGTAATCTTAACTGGATCATTTCTCGTACACACCGAAATGGAAGGTCTGCATCGATGCTTACCGACATGAAAAATAGGTGTCAAAAAGCTGAAAATCCACCTTTAAAGTCATTTTATATGTCAAAGCACAAATGCCTGTGTATCATTTTTATGCCGGATGCATAAAGAAATTAAAATACATTGCTATGTGTATCGATATTGTCTTGAGATTCAAATTCAGTTATCGAGTTAAATACCGGAATGCTTTCAGATTTTCTTCTGACAGAATTCCTCATTGTCAAAGGGTAATATACAGGGATATTTGAAAAGTTGAGACGAATATAGACAAATAAAAATGGGGAAACATTTTGATGAGTCTGCCATTAAATTGAAGCTACACTGTAAAAAATATGACTATTTTGCTGCATCTTCACTCCACCGCTTTTATAGAAAACGACTACTTCAGGCTATGATGGAGCATTCTCATTGGCCAAATGAGTGATATTCTATAAAAGCGGGGGAGTGATGATGCAGCAAAATAGTCATATTTTTTACAGTGTAGTTAATTTTTTCACTCGGGCCTCCGCACTGTAAAAAATATGACTATTTTGCTGCATCGTCACTCCCCCGCTTTTATAGAATATCACTCTTTTGACCAAAGAGAATGCTCCATGATAGCCTGAAGTAGTCGTTTTCTATAAAAACGGTGGAGTGCAATGCAGCAAAATAGTCATATTTTTTACAGTGCGTCGCCGAGTGGTCAAGACGGCACGCCGCTAATTGCTTGCGAGCGTAGGAGGTTGTGAGTTCATATTCTGCTGATTCCATTGCACACACTCTTTGCGTTGAGCACCCGGCTGTATTTCCATCGTGTTATAAAAATTTCCTTGCGCTGCACTGTAAAAAATATGACTATTTTGCTGCATCGTCACTCCCCCGCTTTTATAGAATATCACTCATTTGGCCAATGAGAATGATTCATCATAGCTTGAAGTAGTCGTTTCCTATAAAAGCGGTGGAGTGACGATGCAGCAAAATAGTCATATTTTTTACAGTGCTGTATATTGACGATATCATATAAACAAGCTTTCATTTCGAGCACTCAAATCAGGTGTATATGTGTATTTTTCTTGCACTCATATGATCGTACTTGTTCAGGCGACTATCGCCAAGTTTTGGAATAGAAAATTCCTACATTTTATGTAGGGCCTCCGTGGCCGAGTGGTCAAAGCACCACGCCGCTAATTGCATTCGAGCGTAGGAGGTTAGGGGTTTGAAACCCACTGTCTCGATTGCACACATTCTTTGTGTAGGGCTCCTGTTTGC
Organism: Maratus speculifer; assembly: GCA_964019185.1. Lineage (NCBI taxonomy): Eukaryota > Metazoa > Arthropoda > Arachnida > Araneae > Salticidae > Maratus > Maratus speculifer. Next base: position 222,405,751 of record OZ025299.1, on the reverse strand, counting down.
ATAATTTCTTGTCTTGTAAAATTTCCTTGTGCTATCTCGTCCCTGTACATTGGCGATGACTTATAAGCAGACTTCATGTCGAGCACACATGTCAGATATATGTAGATCCAGATTCAGATTAGATTCGGACATTTTATGTAGTTTGGATAACCGTATCTGTTGATACCCGTTTTTGAGTTGCGAAAAAATCGATGTGAACCTTAAAGTTTGATGAATGCGGTAACTTTTCAAAGAGGGAGATCTTATCCAAACAAGTTACCACATCCGAAAAACCTAAAGATCCGCAATGATACTAACCGACACTGTAAGTTGCTTGCGAATAGCTGAAAATGAAATAGGAAATTGACCAGGAAATTAAATGCTTCAAAACCCAGAAAAGTCCATCAATTAGTCAATGCATTGCAAAGAGACATCATATGTCAGTACACATAATTGAGTATTACAGTATGAATAACTAAAAAGTAGGAAATAAAATAAGCTTTAAAAAAAAAATATTAACCGACTTCAAAAAAGCGCTTAAAAGAATGAAATAATTCTTTAAAATTCTCTAATGACAAAACGTTATCCAAAAATCAGACATCGGATAGCATATTTCAGATGTGTATATTGCTGGGACGATTACTGTTTCTAAACCAATAGGAGACCGTCATTATCACGGTCAAGTACACGCCCACACAGTTTGATTGACAGGAACTCGTGGACAATTGATCGTGTGTGTTTATTATTTATTTGTACTCGGATTGTTTGAATTTGTACTCGGTAATTAAAAATTAAACGTACGAAAGAATTTTTTTTTCAAAATGACTGAATTTTATTTACTTCAATTAGAAATTATACTTCCTCTGATCCTGAAATAAATAAATAAATAAAAATTAAAGTAAGAATTTTGCTTATACGGATATTTTCGCAGAATACTTATTTTCCCATTTGTTTAATATATATATAAATCATTTTGGAACGATATTTAGAATATTAAAAGGGTTTGAAATATCTTTTTTAAAATGTCTTATTTATTAATAAAAGACAGTCTCCAATAATTTTAAAAAATAAATCACCAACGGACTCTTGGCCCGCGATGGACTCGAACCCATATCCTCCGGTTTCAAGCTCGACGCTCTAACCATTCAGCCAGTCAGCTCACTTTCATCCGCAACAGATTATCGTTATAATTAGCACCGTCAATTGTCCACGAGTTCCTGTCAATCAAACTGTGTGGGCGTGTACTTGACCGTGATAATGACGCTCTCCTATTGGTTTAGAAACAGTAATCGTCCCAGCAATATACACATCTGAAATATGCTATCGGATATCAGGTACCGGCATAAAAACAGTTAAACTTAATATATGTAATTTAATATCCACCAAACATGGATTTTAGAGAGAATATTTTTAGAAGAGATGAATTTGCATATTTATGATTTAATTTATGAATATATACATATAAATGTAATGAATTACTTTTTGAAGTTGGTGCCAAACTATCTTCAATATAATAAGAATTGTGGGTGGGTCAATCCATTTCAAGTGGTCCAGCACTGGTCGCTCGACTATTTTTAAAAAATCTGAAATTTTTTGTACAACAACCCTAACATGATGGAAGTTCAAAATGACCGTTATTTTAATTCTACTATTTTTTATTTGTGCATGGCGGCCATCTTTGTTTCATCGTGTGCAGCGATTTTCTCCGATACTAGGATACACAAAATTGTAAATATCTTGTATCCTATTTTCCCAATTGAAATGGGATTTGTTCACAATAAAATAGGCTAAATATACAGTGTAAGAAAAATTTTGAAAAATAAATTTTTACAGGTGAAATTTTAGCACAAAATTTACGATTTTTTCCAAAATCTATCCGTTTGCAAGAGGAAATTTTTCATGCAAGGGAAACTGTCAACCTTACACATTTTTTTCTACAAATAAGTCAAAAGTGCGTGTACTCATACACCAAGTCCTAGATCTGGGAGTTAATTTCTCTTTGCGAAAAAAATTCCGAAATTCGTCAAAAATTTCAAAAATCGCACTTCTTAGGCTTTGATATCTCTGCTGGGGCACGAGATAAAAATCTGAAATTTTGGCCTATGATAGTATCATGTAGTAGCGTTATGTACAAAAAATATCAAGAAGGAGATTTGACTACAAGCTGAGATATGACATTGAGAATATGTTAAAACAATACTGCCAAACTATTGTAACATACTATGTAATTTTTCATACCTCCAAAATTTTAAATTAATTATTTATGGTACAAAGTTAAATGTTAGTTACAAATATCTTTTTCAAATGCTTCTGTGTGATTTAAACAATTCAGAATGTATGCTAAGCCAATACACTATTTGTACAGTTGAACAAATCTACTAGAAATGCTATTGCAACAATTTTACTCGGAACACATTTCAGAAAAAGTAAATTACAGACAATGAATTGCAACTGATCGAGTTGACATGGCTTCATTTATTAATCCTAGAGAATTTCATTCAAGTTAACAAGGGATGACAAGACTTGGGGGGCTTCACATAAAATTTTTAGAAAGAACAGCCTGATGGACTGATAACAGTAACTGGTTGAACTCATAACATCTCTCGTACATATTGTTAAGCTCTTTGTTGAGCATATAAAGTATTTTGTAAATTAAATGCTTATTATTTAACTGTTTTCAACAAACGATATTTTCTGGGTAAATATTGTAATAAAAGAGACTAATCTCATTTCTCCTAATGTACTCGTAATAGCATTTCTTAACATTTCTTTAATCACCGTATCTCAGCTTGTAGTCAAATCTCCTTCTTGAAATTTTTTGTACATAACACTACTACATAATACTATCAAAGACCAGAATTTCAGATTTTTATCTCGTGCTCCACCAGAGATATCAAAGCCTAAAAAGTGCGATTTTTGAAATTTTCGACGAATTTCGGAATTTTTTTCGGAAAGAGAAATCATTTCCCAGATATGGGACTTGGTGTATGAGAACACACACTTCTGACCTATTTGTAGAAAAAATTGCGCAAGGTTGACAGTCTTGTTAAACAATTACATAGTAGGTTTACAATAGTTTGACAGTATTGTTTTCACATATTTTCAATGTCATATCTCAGCTTGTAGTCAAATCTCCTTCTTGAAATTTTTTGTACATAATGCTACTACACAATACTATCACAGGCCAAAATTTCAGATTTTTATCTCGTGCCCCACCAGAGATATCAAAGCCTAAAAAGTGCGATTTTTGAAATTTTTGACGAATTTCGGAATTTTTTTCGCAAAGAGAAATTAACTCCCAGATCTGGGACTTTGTGTATGAGTACACGTACTTTTGACCTATTTGTAGAAAAAATTGTGTAAGGTTGACAGTTGCTCTTGCATGAAAATTTTCCTCTTGCAAACGGATAGATTTTGGAAAAAATCGTAAATTTTGTGCTAAAATTTCACCTGTAAAAATTTATTTTTCAAAATTTTTCTATCACTGCATATTTAGCCTGTGTTATTCTGAACAAAATGCTGCAAACTCCATTTCAATTGGGAAAATAGAAGACGAGATATTTACAAATTTGTGTATCCTAGTATCTGAGAAAATCGCTGCACACAATGAAACAAAGATGGCCGCCATGCACAAACAAAAAATAGTAAAATTAAAAGAACGGTCATTTTGAACTTCCGTCATGCTAGGGTTGTTGCACAAAAAATTTCAGATTTTTTAAAAATGGTCGAGCGACCAAAAAAATATTTTCTGGACCACTTGAAATGGATTGACCCGGGTATATTGTGCCTAGTACCAAAAATAAAATGGCGATGATCAATATCGATTGTGATTGTTTGGCACCGACTTCAAAAAGTAATTCATTACATTTATATGTATATATTCATAAATTAAATCATAAATATGCAAATTCATCTCTTCTAAAAAATATTCTCTCTAAAATCCATGTTTGGTGGATATTAAATTACATATATTAAGTTTAACTGTTTTTATGCTGATACCTGATATCCGATGTCTGATTTTTGGATAACGTTTTGTCATTAGAGAATTTTAAAAATTATTTCATTCTTTTAAGCGCTTTTTTGAAGTCGGTTAAAATTTTTTTTAAAAACCTTATTTTATCCCACAATGCACATCATAATTTTTGAGCAACTGTTCATGTGACTGTCTATATTAATAAAATAAAGTTTTTTCCGTGGCTCCCGAGGAATATTTATCGTAGGTAATTATCTACAAATTTATAGTTACACGAAGTCTGATCCCAATGCAACTGGTACTCAGATTTAGATTTTTAGTTAATTAGACGAGATATTACTAAAAATTTCTATTCATAACGTTAATTAATGTTTCGATTACCCTCTTCTACATGAAGTAAGAGTAATTTCTCATCATGTCCTGAGAAAATATCGTTTTTCATCCAGGAAATAAAGAAACTGATTCTTTTTTTCAATCGTTAAAAATTGTGTTTGTTTCACCCTTAAAAAATACAACATCTACGGATGCATGGCAACTTCATCGTGCAGAAAGAACCTTTTATTTAAAAAATATCAATACTTACTATTTTAAAAATATGTTTTATCGAAATCCGTTCTGAATGTGGATCGCGTTCGACCAGAATCAATCGTGAGCAAAATTAAAAAGGAAAGTCGTTTCTATGGTCAGTTATTGTTTGGTTTATTATTTTATTAGCAAAAATACTGGCGGGTTTTTCTCTTTTCTTGGCTATAACGAAATACAAATGAGATATTATCGATTTGCGTTCATTCTATTTTTAAAGTTACATTAAAATTAGAAACTGGCACATTTGATTTGAGATTCATTCCTAAAAACATCTGTGGAAATATGTTTAAACATGTTATATATTTTTTAGAGCTATACTGAAATTAATCTCGGGCAACCCATGTGGGTCATCCAATAAAAAAATAAAACATTTTTTAACTATCTTTCGAAATTCTTAATATTAATCAAGCACGTCAAACAAATAAGAAACACCTATTACATAGTTTTATATACTTTTATATTGGATACGAATAATATAGGGGAAATTGGGGCACATTGATACTTGGGGCACATTGATACTTGGGGCACATTGATACACCCCCTGTACAGCACACCGGGTCATTACAGGAAGTTTCACAACAGCTCCAAAAGGTGATACTAGTAAAATTAACTACATACAGAAAGTTTTGGAATGATTCAATAGTTTGATGAAATGGGATGGGTGATTAATTGTTTTTGTAGGTTAAAAGTAAATTTGAGTTGCATAATTGAAATGGTATTATACAACTGTTCCAGTATTTTCAACCGAAAAGAATACCCTCCCTGGGAAGTAAAGCTACTCTTTATCAGTTCCTCATTCTTTATTGTTAGATAAATTATGAAGTGTTGGATTTGCGACTCATTTTATTCAAAATGGCTGTATGGGGCACATTGATACAGTCTTTGTCGGGGCACATTGATACAACCTAAATCCTTTTCTAGTTCATTTTTTCATTACCTTTTATTTATTTATTTTTTACCATACACTCCTTATTTCAACCATTTTTCTTCAAAAATTTCTACTATTAGTTTTTATTGAAGTGAAATAGCTCTAATTTCTTTATATTAGAACATTTTATAATATTTTTGCAAACAGAAGACGTACAAACTTACACAATATCTAGTGCTAGTAGAATTAGCAAAAGAAATGGACGGCAGCCTGGCAAATCTCAAATTTATATCGATTCTCCAGAGAAAAAAGTATTATCGACATGAGAAATGTTAAGTAAGAGAAACAAGCTGCAGAACACTGCAGAATAAGTATATTATAAACATAATTTTTAATATAATTATCCTTTATTTTCTGTTTGTAAACCAATTTATAAATAGAAAACCTGGTACTTCTTTCACCTTTCCAAAAAAGAAGATAATTCTGGGGTTAAAGTGCCAGATATGACAAAGTTACCACAGTCAACAAACAAAGAAGGAACAGCCAGAACATCAGGTCATTATACATTTCCTTTTGATTGCTTTAATATCGCTTACAAATAAGTTGTGTGCGATTTTAATGTCTATAAATATATATAAAATGGTTTGCTAACTATTTTTTCATGAAAAATATGCATTGGTGTTATTTTGTCTCCATTTTTCACAGACGTATCAAAGTGTATCAATCTGCCCCGGGGATGGGGCACATTAATACAAATTACCTTTTTTTATTTTTTTTAAATTACACGCAAAAATAATATATAAAACAACGATTGTACATTTTTATACACACTACACAGCTTTTGCTGACATCACAAAGAAAAATAAATTGAATTTTCTGCTTTCTAGACACCAAATTTTTTTTTTTGAAAAAAGCTGTATCAATGTCCCCCAGTTCCTCCTACCGTAAGTAAAACAGTACACGTTTGTTTCCCAACGACGTTTTTTCTCAATGATAATTTTAAATTTCTTTAAATACACTTTGTAAATCTTTCATTTTAAGAATAACCGCTCGTTAGCAATAGTATATTTATTACATTCTATACGGCACGTGCAGTAATGCTTGATTCAGAGTGTTTACAGAGCTTAATGAAGTTCTCGTGAAAGCATATTCAAATTTAACGAAGTTATAAGGAATTATGCATCATTAAATTTTAGCTGAAACAAAAATTTACCATAAAGATTGTGTATTCTTTATCCTTTTATTTTCTTACAAAATAATAATTAGTTTTAAAGATTAATTTTAGCTAGTATTAGAGAATAATATAGTACGTAAATAAAACTTTACAATTCCATTGTGTCAAAGGATGCTTAGATATTATATGTGTAATTAAGTCATTTTGTAGAAGAAAAATTTATTTGAAATTTTAAGTTGCCTTTTGGAAAATTAGGAAATATTCTGAGAAAATATATTGAACCACACTCACATATAGATATACTAACTACATTATTTAAACTAAATACATGATTACAAAAAAATAAGTTACGCACTTCAGGCGATTGGGGCTATTTTCAATGAGTACGAAATTACAGCAATATATTCGAGTCCTGAAAGACTTGCGTTGTATCCGATATTTCTACTTAAATTTAACACAAAACCTACCAGAACCCGTCAAAAAACCCCAATCCGTTCTCAATACACACCAAAGCATTCAAACCTGAATACAACCCGATTGCGATGTGAAATTAAATTAATCCATTTTTTAACACAGTTAAGGAAAAACAATATTCAATGACATCTCTAATAGAAATATTATTTTTTTAAATAAAAATATAGATTTACCACATGAAAAATATTGAGGGCTTTCTTAAAAAAATCAGAACAATCTAACCCCGACCCGAGAGATGTAAAGTCTTAAGCATCTAATGTAAACCTAACATGAACCCAAACCGCAACGAAAAAAAATAATAATAACGTCAAACCAACCAGAGGGTCGAGGACAATCGGTTTTTCGTTCCGTTAACCGACTCTAGTAAAGATAATATAAATGATGAAGTTGTTGTTTATTAAGTAATTATTTTTAGTACAATTTTTTCACAAATTTTGCTACGTATTGCTCAGACAAATGGTAAACAGGTTTATACATTTTAATGAAATGTATGCTATCGTATAATTATTTAATGAGCTCAAAATTTTTCCTTCACCATCAAAACTAGCTATAATTTTAAACTTACATTTATGCATGTCTCTCAGTGTATTAAATATTTTTCTGGAAACATATAGTCTACTATCACGTGTACGTTTTTTGAACATTTAGTGGAGTTTTACAGCTGCCTTTCGGAAATATTTTTGATAATTCTTTTTATTTAATAAGTAACGATTGTTTCATTACATTATGTGTTTTTTAATTTCGACTCAATGAGAGAAATGAAAGGTTCTTCAGAGCCTTTGAATTGGGTAAGGAGTAGAAAAAATGCGTATCAAAGAAAAACGTTGAAAGTTGTCGAAAATGTGCATGGAACGTAAACTTCAACAATTTCTTACTTTGACGTGCTTTGTATAGCCAATGACGAATGCAAAAAAAAGTCTTAAATATTCTTAGTATTATATTCATTTTATACAACTAATTATATTTATTTTCTCATTTGTGATTGCAATATATGTTTTAACCCCTTCAGGGACAAAGCACTTCTGCTGCTAAAATGTTGAAATGATTGATTGACGCCGGTATTTATAAACAATTTTATATGATATTAACAAAGAGCTTTTCTTCGCGTATATAATGTGTATTAACAGTTAATTCCTAATACCTGGTGTGAATATGGTATTAGGAAAATATTAAGTGGTATTAACATAGTAAAATTAAGTGCTATATAACATATACCGGTGCACGACAATGTGTTAAATTAAAAAAATATATGCGGCTAACATGTATTTTTAGAAACAGACATTAATGCCTCTATAAGAACTCCTGTATATTGTCATTATTGCTAAATCAAAAATTTCATAATTTTAATATAAATTTCGTTTTTTCAAGACAAATCAAACGTTTTGACAGAATAACTAATTTTTTCGTGGTACAATCAACTCGACATAAATTGCATTTTCTACCATGGACATTTTTCAAAACAAATTTAATATTATAGTCATGTTTGAAATAAATTCATTAAACATTTTTTAGTGATAGTTGTATATTATGAATATAAAAAAAATGAAAAGATGAAAATGTTAAAGGAAGCTGTTGTAAGATAAAACTGTATTCGTTGTTTTATATTAAGGTTTCAAATTCGTCTTATGTTTTTAGTGTGTTTTCTTGAACTTTTTAACCGAGAATTAATGAATAATAAGTGATTAGCTATTTTTTTAGTTAAATGAATTTGCGCTCGCCTTACATTTTTCATTGGCATATGGAAAAAAATTTTTAAAAAATATTCTAACAAAGAGCTGTACTAAAGAAAGATATTAATTTTTTTTTTAATCTCGTAATGTCTGTCATTCAATAAAAATAATAATAAAATGTACTGCATAAATATTCTGATAAATATTTCATATAAAGAAACGCGATAATATGGACGTGACAATAATGTGTTAAGGGAACAATAAACTTTGAAAAGAGTAAAAATACGAATAATCATTCTGAAAAAATAATAATTATTGGCACAAATATAAATATAGCCCGATATTTTTGGTAAAAAATATATTTTCATTTAACACATAAAGTGAAGCTACGTAGGGGGTCCAGTAAATGACTGACCCATTTTGAATGTAAATAACAAACAAAACTGTTTGGGATAAAAATGCGCGGCCAACTGTATTGTAATTAGAATATCAATAAATTTTAAAACATGCACTTTGTTAATATAATATAATAATATTTAAAATAATATCTCAGTCTCAGGACTGAGGAGGTTAAGTATAATACAAATTGTTCAATCCTAAATATTATTTTAAATCACTTTCCAACCAACATGCCCTATTTCTGAAGCTGAGTCGAGAGTCTGTTCAGCATATAGATTCAGATTCGACAACATATAGACTCATATTCAGCTGAAAAGTTCATACCTATGAAAACTAGAGTCATTTATCCATTCAATGAGCCTGTTGCTGCCAGTGCCATATTTTGGCCGAAATTCGAGCTATATTAACAAAGTGCATGTTTAAAAATTTATTGATTTCCTAATAACAATGCAGCAAACCGGGCATTTTTATCCCAAACCGTTTATTTGTTATTTAAATTCAAAATGGGTCAGTTATTTACTGGGCACCCTGTATAATAATAATATATCACAAAGTATTTCAATTTATATTTTTCTCAAAATAATTAAAAAAAATTGTCGTGTATTAATTTTTGTTCAAAATTCTCGATATCGTTAAATGTCAATCTTGGTACGCACTATAATGAATTTGGGCAGTGGATTTTTCAAAGTGTTCTAACATTGCTTAAAAGTGACTATGACGTCAGTGTGTTTGTCCTTCAGACTACCAGTTTACAATTTTGTGTCCTTTTTAACACTTTTCAACATGCTTAAAAAGTGTTTATGACTGTTTGTCATCGGGACTTTTTCAGCTCTAACTCTCATATATATTCGGATTGTCATCTAATTGTAATATTCTAATATTAATGAGGTTTTCACTACCGAATATAAAACTATTGAAAATGAAGTATGCAGCTTTTATAGTTCAATAAAAAGAGATTCATTAAATTATAGTCTAAGGGGAAAATCGATTGCGAATATTTAAGGATGTCACAGTATTTAAAACTGATTTATAGAGCTAAGGTGGATTCCGAGAGGCTTACAGTATAGTTCGCATTGCAATAGATACAAAAATAACTCGGTGAAAGTACTATCTACGACTCATAATCGGCATAATTTTCAACTTGGTATTGCTAAGCTTAATGTGCTTTTTCTACGTTATACACTTTCTACCATGCTTTACTACCTTAGTGAAATTTAGCGTATTAAGTAGATATATGCAATCCTGTTTATCATGTACAAGGCTTCACAAAATTATTTGAATACACTCCGATTTCCATATATTCCTAACCTATTCTTAATTCTGAATATGTAAGATTAAAGAAGCTTTTTTTTCTATAATTAAAAGTAAAGAGTTTTATACCTTCCAATTAAAGAAAATTTAGAATCTATACCTATTTAGCACATTCGAGACCACTGAAATAAATTCACGTTTTTAGGGTATCTAAAAGCATTACTATTGCATTTCATAACTTACATTATTCCTGGAAATAAACACAGTATTCTTATTCATGCAATCAATGAGATATACATAAATATACATAAATTATAAATAATGTACTTATATATATATATATATATATATATATATATATATATATATATATATATATGTATGTATATGTGTGTGTGTGTATAGTGTGTCTGTACGAAAAGTCTGGAAAGAGCCTAATAACAAAAGAAATACATGTCACTTTAAAAAACGAAAAAAATCGTTTTAAGCACTTTTAGAAATCTTACTCAGTGGTGCCAATTTTGCCCCGATCCAACCTCTTGGAAATCAGAATCGATGCTATTTCAGAATCTTGAGTAATACCCCCATAACCCATATTTGGATTCTGTGGACAAAAATACGCAACTTTTGCATCGTGTTATTTTATTGAATTTTCTCGATTACATCGTGATCATCGTGTATCTAAAAAAATTGTTAGTTATAAAAGTTAAAAATATTTTGTTCTTAATATCCGAATCATTCGAGGTCATTCAATATTAGGGCCTCCTCCATCCGATCTACAGGGAGTCGGTTGCGGAGTTCAAATTTCGCATCACTGAATAGATTTTTTTTTTTTTAAATTGACCCGTATTTTTTCGTTTTTCAATCTCAAAGACATTTATTGAGTTAATCGACCGTTTCCAGACTTACCGGACAACCTGTATATATACCCGTTTACATTGTTAATACGTTTACAGAAATGGTAATCTAAGTTTATAATATCTGAATATTGTTTGTTGACAGTTGTTAGACACACCTGAATGTGAAAACAACAGCAATTAATTACGCCACTTGTTTCAAGTTATCTATTATAACTATTACATTGTTTTCAAGTATTCAAGTTTAATTAGAAGACTTCTTTCACGATATTTCACTTCATTTGACATTGCAGTTTTCTTCTGCAATGTTTCGTACCAAGTAAAAACGAATAAGTACCAAATATGTCCTCAGTCATTAATAATAAATGACATAAGATAGAGATGTTTGTTTAAAAGGGAAATAATCTCAATTAACATGTTAAGTGACACGCGAATTCTTAAGGAATTCACAGGGATTACTTAGGGTGTACACTGTCAGTCACCGATGACTGACGCGGCCTAAACGGGATATTCAATGACAGACCATTGACTGACGTAGCACCCAATCCTTTAACGGAGCAAATGCATCAATAGCAGCAAAATCCTTGTTTCCTAATTTCAAGGTATTCTGATAATTTGCTATTGCTTATATAATAGTCAGTTATTACAACAGAATTTACTTGTATTTAAAGGAACATTCAAATCGTATTTACGGTAAATCTTTTTTGTTATCTTTTTCGATGTCGGGAATCTTCTGTCACACCGAAAGAGAGTTAGTTCTTTTCCAAAGGAAAATTGCCATTGACACTTTTACCACCATCCCTAAGGATAATTTGTTTTACTGATTTTTTGTGTTTTGCTTAAAAACATTTAAATAACAATAAAAAAGTTCACAGCTGAAACAGTTCTTTTATAAAATAAAGCTCAGCAAAATAATTTGTGATTTCTCGTCGAAAAATTTCAACGCGTAATCTGAACGGAGCCTTATTGGAAGAAAGAAGAATATATTAATTGCCTTTTGAATTGGGAGATGAGATGGATCACGAATACCCAAAGAACTGTTTTTCTATCTGTATTTCTACTGTCTAATATTAGTTTTGAGGGCTTTTTGAATGCTGTTTTTATTGATGTTTTTTTTATTATAAATGGTCTGGTTGTCCGATACTTGTCATTTCACCTGTTTAGTGGTCATTCATCTTCTAAAAACACTGAAATTTTGTTAGAATAAAGAACAGTGAAGTTTTTCTGTTCTGGCGCCGTCTTAAAAACTTCCGTAAAAAACTGATTTAATCCCTTCTAACTTTTTTCATGCTGATTTGCATTTTGAGTGCAGCTTCACGATTTTCTATTATTTTATTCTAATAAAGATGCATTATGTTTGGTAACTTGTTTCCTGGATGGGTGCGTAGCATAAAAGAATATCTGTTTATTGATTTGTATACTGAAAAAAATAGGTTCTCATAATTGAGTAAAGAGTACTCAATTTTAAATAATTTATATACTCAAAATATCTCCGATCGAAATGTACTCAAAACAGCAAAACACATGTACTTATTTTTGATTCCGAAGTTTTGTACGAATATAAAACGCTATGAAACGCACCCCCCCACCCCCTCAATTTACAAACTAAAGAAAAATATACTGGCATTTTCTTTCAGCTTAAAATTATCAATAAGAAACGGGCATTTTATTTTTTATTACAAAATATTGCAAAATTGTAATGAAGATATCTAAATAGAATATTTTATGAGAAGAGTATTATTCGTAAAGTTCTTTAAATTATTTTATTCAATATTAAATTTATGAAATATTAAAATACTGTGCATAATTTATTATTTACATTATTAAACATCTTTTATGCCAATATGAATTTTCATTCATAGAATCATTTTATTTAAACTATTACAGGGTACAAAAACATTCTTTTGTTTGGGTTTGGTAACATATGATGTTTCAAAATTGGGAAACCAAGTTTATTTTTTATCCAAATACACTCAATATTTCATGAATACATGGATTTACCCATTTTTAAGTACTTAATTCAGTGTTGTACTATTATTTTTGCTTTCTTTCTTTTAAATTAGATTTTATTCATTCGAAATCTTTAAGTTTTAGCTATGATAGAAGAAGAGAGCAGAGTTTGTAATTGCCACTTTTGGAAAGGTTAGGAGGTTGATAAAAATGATATAATGAAAAAACACAATTAATTACGACTACAATGACTTTTCCCATAAAAAGATCACATTGTCATTTCAAATATTTCATCACGAATCGATTTTGGTCTTATTAATGTTTTACTTTTCTTTGACATCTTGATAACAAAAAAGAAATATCAGAAAAAATATTTATCATTAATATAGCACACTCATTTAATCAAGTTCTAGTAGATATTTTTTGAAATCCATCGCTAGCTAATTTACACTACTGGTGATTACTGTTAACACCATGCATTAGTATGAATGAGATATTTTCTCCTGGAATTATGTACGGGCATTAAAAGTGCTGTTGAAAGAGATTTTAGCTGATTGACTATCATTAAAAAAAATCAGAATATACTGCAAAACAGGCGGAATCGTTTCTCCGATAAAATATATAATTACTCGATATTATAAGAGAAGGAAAGTGTAATAAGTTAAATTGTACTGTATACAATACTAAACCAAGTGCATTTCGACATATGTGAATGCAATAAAAAAATAATCTCGAGTTTCAAATAACGTGATGCTTTCATACATTAATCAATTATAAGTCATCTAGTGAGGTAATTAGGAATTACTAGAAAGTTATACTGATTGAAGGTAGAGTCAATTAAGATAATTATTTTAGGTTTTAATTATCAATAGAAACCTGATTTGCGTGGTCGCAACTACAGCTTGGTGATGGGTGAGAAAATTTTTATGTCATTAATGTTCATAAGTAAACTGGCGCCTATTTATTTTCTGAATTTCGCAATTTAATATCGCGAAAGTTTCTATTAAAATTTCTATACCGTTCGTTGCATGTAACTATATTGGTGCTTCTTAAATTATATTGGTTATGAGACCGAGTAAAAAAGCAATTAAACAAAAGTTGTCTGTATCGTATGCAGATAGTAATATAAAGTACTTCTATAAGACAATATAAAACTAGTTTTATTTACAATAAAGTTACAAATTTCTTTAAACCGCAATATAAAATATGCAAATATATGAAAGAAGTTTCTACATTTTGATATGAAATATTTTATCAAATATATTATTTTGACAGATGATATCAAATAACGAGAGCGTAAACTTGGAATTTTATGTTTTTAGAAATATATATATATATGTATATATATATTTATAAATTAACAAGTACACTACAAATATTAAGTGAGAAAGGTTTATAAAAGAAAGTTTATCATCAAACAAACTGATCTTCATTAAAAAAAAGTTTAAAAATGGAGAGGTAAACACTCATGAATTTTAAATAACTTGTAAATAAAAGCAGAAGCGTTAAAGCTGAGCATTACATTTTCACTTTTAGTCAATAGTGCTAGGAATACAGAATGAAAAGGAATGTACAAAAATCTGCATTAAAACGAAAATCAAGCATTTAAACATCAAAGTCGGCTTCCCTTTACTAAAAATCTCAGCTTCGTATTTTTTCCATGTGAAAATTCGTATATTTGTTGACTATTTTTATTAACTTTAAATTGATATCGAATTACGATGCACTAAAATTTTAATTATATCTATAGTTTTTTATGAATTTATGGTGATTCAAAATATACTGGATGAATTGATACAATCGCATGTAAACCTATCGCCCCCCTGCTTTAAATTTTGTGAAATCATCCAATAAAAGTAATATGGTTGAATTGATTGAGAATAACGTCGATTGTAAAATGACATGCTTTGAACAACACAATAACGAAATGAAATTTATTTAAGATACTTATAATTATCAGTTTTTATCGCTTTAAAAATGCTTAAATCCCTTAATTAAAAGTTGTCTTTTTTTTATTGTAAAATATAGTAAAACGCGAAAATGCGACAACAAGTTTTGAATATAACCTCAGTTGAGCTGATTTAAACCAAAGCTTTATGATGTTTTGGAATGAAGTAAGCACTAAGCTTCATAAACACTATATGGTCAAAGGTGACCAGCAACTTGCGATTTTAGACATTTTATTAAATATCTAAAAAATGCATAAGGAATTGTCCTGAAACTCTAAGTGCGTAAACATAATAGTACATGTCATACATTTCCGTGAAGATTTTTACCCGAAACTCCATAGGGGGCCATCAGGAAATTGAAAAAAAATTAATACCATGTCAAAACTAATGAAGCAAAATCGTTCAAATTGTAAATTATGATTAAGTGGCTTATTACAATTAAATTTTTTCATTTTTATGCGAATAGCATGTATACTCGTAGAGAAATTAAGGTTTTTATAAAACAGTCAAGATTTTTTTCGAGTGTTTTGCTTATAATTAATAGAGTTCGAATATAAATTAATGTTTTTTTCCGAAAATTTGACAAACAACATTATACACAATACCCTGTAATCTGAATTAAAAAATAATGAAAATTGTATGAAAAATAAGCAGGTTTACTAAAAACTTTTATTGTGCATGCGTGGATGCTATTGAAATTTATAGAGAAACCTTTGTCAAAGTCTCAAAAACATAGCTTGGAAATTCTGTATGTGTTCGTCGATAGAATATGCTCAAAATACGTTGTTCCCGAAATGAAGCAAAAAAATGAGGGATTGTATACAAATATTGTGTTACGTGCCGTAATGTGTATTCTATATTGGAACTATTCAATGGATAAATGGATACAACGCCTTATCTTTTCTCTTCCAGCCCCTCTTCCAAAGATCAACACGAAAGGATACAGTTACATTTTTTTAGTTTGCGTTTATTTAAAAACAGGCTGTTTGATTTATTATCTAACATGATTCGAGAAGCATTAATTAGTTAGAGAAACGCAATCAAAAGAGAAGCATAAGTTAGGGTAATAAATAATGAGAAAACTAATACATATAATATGGATACAGTGGATTATTTTATCCCTCCGATTAAAAGCTTCATCAGGGTGTATATCAAGTTACCACTCACTCAGGTACTTTGAAATTTATATTAAATTCAATGAGTTTAAATTATATTTGAACATAAGCTTGATAAACTGTACTTAAGAAAATTTTTAGTTTATCCTTTATTGGAATCAGGAACGTAATCCTTTTTAATGGATAGCGCTATGTACAACATCGGTAAAATCCATGATTTTTGATAATGTTTTTGAGGTAAATATACATCGGAAGAAAATTCGTTAAAAGGGAATCATTATGTCGGTATTTAACATTGTAAACATACTTTTATGCTAAAACAGTTCAAATAATAGTACTAAAGCTGTAACATGTTTATGCCAAACATTCCGCTTAAATCATTATTTTCCCAGGATCACCTTAAAATTTCAACTATATATTTTCAGTATTTTTCTCTAAAATTCTAAATAAAACTGACTGATTTTCGCGGTGTTCGTCGGGACCATAGTTGTTTTGAAACAAATTGCGAGGATTAAAAATCTCTATTTATATTAAAATAGCAAATAAATAAATAAATAAATTAAATTAAATTAAATTAAATTAAAATTAAAATTAATTCTAACAGGAGACAATTTTAAATTTTATCTGGGTGATCACAGGTATGTTTTTCTGTTGCGAAAACTATGTTTGCGAAGGATAAAGAAATAAAGGCCTGATTTTGCCTGTTTTGAATCACAAAAATAAATCAATAATTGAATTATTAAAAAAAAAATTTCTTCAATAAGACCTACTCCATGCAAAATCTTCTGAGCACGCGCGCGACGTGCGCTGCTCATCTGAACAAACCTAAAAAACATAAAAGGAGTAATTACCTAATTTACTATTAATTTTTGGATGATCCCATGGAAGGATTTTGAAGATCAATTTTAAATTTTTATAACCCATTTTTACCACCAAACTGCAAATAGTCTCTAACCTGACTGCTTCGTTGCCGTGGATTGGTGGAAATAAGCAAATATCCTCTTAACCAATAAGTTTTAATTTAAAGAAAATAAACTAAAATTTAAAAACCAGGCTGAGAAGAGCACTTTCTAGTGTTAACATCCACACACGACAAAAACTTCAGAGACCTGGGTGTTATAATTTCGGCGTTATCCGCGGTCAGGCTGACAGATAGACAGACATCTCTTATTTTATATACATACATACATACACACACACACACACACACACACACATATATATATATATATATATATATATATATATATATATATATATATATATATATATATATATATATATATATATATATATATATATATATATATATAGATAGATAGATAGATAGATAGATAGATAGATAGATAGATAGATAGATATAGATAGATAGATAGATAGATAGATAGATAGATTATTATGATTTACAGATAATTTTTATTTTTAAACAATCTACAATTTCAAATTTTTCATACGACATTTCATTCCTATTTTTTGCATGTTTATAATTTTTAAAAAACTTTATTATTTTAATAATCTTGTTTACATCACTGGAGAAAATTAATAACAAAGTTATCACACTTCCAAAGTGATCCGATGAAACAACTGCAAGCAGCATTTTTGATATTGCCATGTTAGTAAATCTCCAGTCTCTTTAATTTTAATTTTATTTTTTGGAAAACAGATATATTTTTCATACTAAATATTTAAAAAAAACAGATATCTATAAACCCATTTTTAATTCCCGTATTTTGTTTTCTCAAAATGCTTTTTTTTTTACATCGGAGCCGGAATAATTAGTTACACAAAAATTGTGCTTCATATATTATGTTAAATAATATGAAAATAATTTTATATTTATAACTGTATTTTGCATCTCTTTTTAGATGTAATGTCTTCAGAAATTCCATCCACCACTCAAATCTCATTTTTATTTATTTTATCAAGATAAATTTCGTTTTTAATATACATGTAATGCATATACTTTTGCGTATAAAAATTTAAAACGTGATTATAAAGCAATTTCCAAATGTCCTTTTATTTTTAAATTCCTTTATTAGCTTTTTTCAGTCAATTTAAATATACATGAACTTATATCCATTTAAAATGTCCCCTTTTCTGATGAAACTAATAACCAAGAAAATTAGATTATTTTTACGCGAATTTGATTTTTACAATACATTTTACATTTTTACATTAATAAAAAAAGAACATATTTAAAATTTCATTATCCAAAATAGAAATGCTTTCTACAAATCAAAAGATCTATAAACTTTAATGAATTTCCTTGGAAAATGAAACAGCTCGTCTATCCAAATCAATATATCTGACTTCTCTCAAGGCAGAAAAATTCGATTAGTCATGGTTTTCTAGAAAGACATGAAGAATTTCGTAATTTTATGCTTTGCTTTTTTGCTATCAATTTGCAAATGCCACTAAATTGGTTGAAAATTGGAAAAATGCAAATTAGTATTCCCTCTGCAATTCAGATTATATTTATGAAATTTTGGAATATCGAGGGATTTTTCTTCTTTTTTTAAAAGTTTAATAGGACGAATTGATATCGAAATTTATTTTCAATATATTTTCAAAAAGTAGTGACTTAGGTAATATTAGTTTTAGTGAATTACTTTGAATTATGTTAAATGCAACTATACAGATTAAAGAATGATTGTAATAGTAAGTGAAAGGTTATGTATATATATATTGCACACAGACATATAGAAAAAATCTGAGATTACTTTTTTTGAACGAAAACAAATTATGAAGTTTATAACATTCAAGATCTGCTTTTTTTCTCTTTTTGGATTTTTTTTTTCAAAGATGAATTTTTAAGTCAGTTTCTTAAAGATAGAAATAACTGCTGCACCTTGACAGAAATGACATACAAATCTAGTCATAAAACAAATTTTTTAGAGAAAACCTAACGCATGCCATTATTATCCCCCTTAAATGTCACGCTTGGAAATACAGGGTGAGTCATAGATATCGAAACAATAGGCTATCCCCTTAAATACTACCCCTAGACCCATACTTCCAATTGCAAAAATTCAGCAAAATAGGTGAAATTTTTGATTAAAAAAAATTGTAACTCCATGGGAGGTCTATTTGAAAAAATACGAAAATTAAATTTTTCTACGGAGCCGTAGAGCGAAAAACCCAATTAGGAAATTATTCATTATCCATCCCTAATTGAACGAAAGAAATTTCATCTCAATGTCGAAAAACCTCACAGAGATATTAATATCCAAAATTCTCCGAAATTCGTGACTTACACCACTTAACCATGCCTGCAAACGGAGAGTTTTTAACTCTTTTGAAAGCAAGTAAAGGGTCATCCACAAATTGCCCGTTATAAATGTCGATTTAAGGACAATACCTCTTGCCTGGACATAAAAAAGCAGCGTATTGATTTAAAGCTAAACTTGTTTTGAAAATGTGTTGGTAGTCTGCACTGGAGTCTGTATGGGTCGAAATATCTTGGTCCGGTTCCAAATCGACCCATAGGGAAAAAAGTTCGATCCGGTCTAGAAAAATGTTAAAATCATAAACCGGACCGGACTGGAAAAAAGTTTAAATCATAACCCGACTCAGACGTAAATTCCTACATAGATTTTTACTTCGGTGTGGCTAAAAATTGTTTCCTTTGGAGGAGTTCTGAAAAAAAAAATACTTATTATAGCTTTTCGTTTTTTATATTTATACTTTTTATTATTAAAGAATCGCTAAAGGGTCTGATATATTTATTTTATCAATATATATATTTATATGTAAGTGTTTCACTTATTTAATATCGTTAATCCATATTCGATGCGTTGAAGACTTTTAAGACAGAATCACATAGGAAAGAAAAAAAAAAGTTATTGACATATGCCCTACATAGGAGGTGTTTAAATGGAGTTTTTTTTCCTCAAGTATTATTATATTTACTAGCGAGCTACGCCCGCTAGCTGGGCCACTTTTTCCAAACGAACCTCGATATTAAGCAGTATATAATAAGCAAAAAAATTCATTTAATAAGCAAGTCTTGGTGTTCGAACCCACAAGCACAAAAAAAAGTAAATTAAATAGCTATGGTTGTTATGCGCCCATTATCCCGTTAAAAATATGTGATTTCGCACAGTGGGCGCTACGCGCCCACCGTGCGAAGCCGGCCCACCGGCCTACCACACACCGGCCTACCACACACCGGCCTACCACACACCGGCGCTACGCGCCATGGTCGCCATCGTCCCGTTAAAAATATTTGGTTTTGCACGGTTGGCGCTGCACGCCCATAAGACATTTTCTCGTGTTTTTTGGTTCATCAGAAGCAGACTTTTACGCAGATTTTGAATATGTAATCAGTTTTTTTCTACTTTAAAAACTGTCTGCATGATGGTTTAAGAAAAAACGCGCAAAAAAAAGTTTTCGGTATTAAAAACTGCAAAAGACTACTATTAAAAAGAAATAAGTAATTTCATTAATATCACAAACAACATAACTAACAAATAATTTTGACAGCTCGTTTTCCGTTTGTACTAACAGAAATTAGTATTAATCGCGTAAATCTTAGGTTACACAATATTCGTGTATGCTACCAAAAAGAAAAAGCATGAAAATAAACCGTGTTTAACATTTTTTACCAATTAATTAGTTCTTTTTCAAAGAACCGAAACGAAAGAAAAAGTCGTTTTCTCGGGAGAAAAAAGAGGTTTTCGGCTGCTTCTTCTTTTAGCCAAAGGGGAAAAGTTCAGGTTCTTCACCGCAAGGTGGCGCAGTGTTCTGCCTCTGAGCTCCGTTTGAGCGCCGTTTGGGATTTGAGACATTTTTCGTTCCGATTCCCAAGGGGTTTTTAATTCATAACTTTTTTAATTTTGGTCCCACGGTCTCAAAAATGCCCGAAATGACTTCCCCGGAATTTTTCCAATCGAAAGACACCTCTCGCGACTTCCAACTCGCACGCTTTGCGAACTGTAATCGGCTTCAAGCAGACAGACAGACAGAGGCGCACGGATTTTATTAGTATAGACTAGCGAGCTACGCCCGCTAGCTGGGCCAGTTTTTCCAAACGAACCTCGATATTAAGCAATATATAATAAACAAAAAAATTCATTTAATAAGCAAGTCTTGGTGTTCGAATCCTCAAGAACAAAAAAAGTAAATTAAAGAGCTATGGTTGTTATGAGCCCATTATCCCGTTAAAAATATGTGATTTCGCACAGTGGGCTCTACGCTCCATGGTCGCCATCGTCCCATTAAAAATATTTGGTTTTGTACGGTTGGCTCTGCGCGCCCATAAGACATTTTCTCGTATTTTTTGGTTCATCAGAAGCAGACTTTTACGCAGATTCTGAATATGTAATCAGTTTTTTCTACTTTAAAAACTGTCTGCATGATGGTTTAAGAAAAAACGC
Source organism: Maratus speculifer (assembly GCA_964019185.1). Classification (NCBI taxonomy): domain Eukaryota; kingdom Metazoa; phylum Arthropoda; class Arachnida; order Araneae; family Salticidae; genus Maratus; species Maratus speculifer. The sequence goes on along the minus strand of OZ025299.1, from coordinate 222,384,132 downwards.
GCAAAAAAGGGAGAAAAAGAGGTTTTCGACTGCTTCTTCTTTTAGCCAAAGGGGAAAAGTTCAGGTTCTTCACCGCAAGGTGACGCAGTGTTCTGCCTCAGAGCTCCGTTTGAGCGCCGTTTGGGATTTGAGACATTTTTCGTTCCGATTCCCAAGGGGTTTTTAATTCATAACTTTTTTAATTTTGGTCCCACGGTCTCGAAAATGCCCGAAATGACTTCCCCGGAATTTTTCCAATCGAAAGACACCTCTCGCCACGCGTTGCGAACTGTAATCGGCTTCAAGCAGACAGACAGACAGACAGAGGCGCACGGATTTTATTAGTATACATTTTACATGGATCAACAAATTTTCCGTTTAAGACAGGATACCGTCATAGACAGATTTTTTCACTGGATTTATTGTATTTAAATTGCTTTTAAATATGCTATTCTTTAAAAAATAAAGTTTTTTTTTTTTTTTTTTTTTTTTTTTTTTTTTTTTTTTGTAAAATAAAAGCGATTTTAAAATCCAAGTGTTTTTCGTAAAAATTTTGATTGAGCCAAATTTTACTTATTTTATGCACGTATTAGGTCAGTAGAGACAATGATTTTAATACGGATTGTGTCGAGACCGGGATTAAAAAATTCGTCCTGTGCAGAATTAGGAAGAAGGAAGCAGTCCCCTTCGGTCTAAAAAATACTTTAAGCCCGGCCAGGCGACACTTCAGAAAAGAGTAGCGGCTCGGTCCTGACCTCGCCTAAGTCCAGATTACAGTTTTTTAACAGCCTCTCCAGGACGATAATAAGCCTGAAGTTGTGAGAGCTAAATTTATATATAAAAAAAAGAGATTTAGTTCGCATATTAGTAAAAGGATTGTTTTAAATAACTGACGGACGTTTAAACAGGGCTAAAAAGGAGATGGAAATGAGAAAAATTAAACACAATCAAAAACTTGAGGTACAGAAAGGAATTACTTTACACTTTCAATTTTTTAAAAAGTTTAAACATTTTATTAGGAGCTAAACTTTATTTACAACTTTAAATTCTTTTTTCTGCATGAAAGGTTTCTCCCCACTATTTCTCATCTTTAAATTGTTAAAAGTCTAGAAGTGTTTAAGAAAAAAAAGTGCAAAATATGAAACGTATCATTTTTTATTATTTTACATTAGTTTTGTTTCGGCAAATTTGAAAAAATATTTATTTTTGGAAACATGTTTTTTATTTGTATCATTTTTAAATAAATATTTTTAATAGTTTTAAAATAATTATTGTAAAAAAAAAAAAAAAAAAAAAAAAAAAAAAAAAAATTACCTGAACAAAACTAAAATTAGATTTTCATCTTTAATGAAATGGAAAGAAATTAAAATCCGATAGACAATGTTTCGTGTTATATCGATTTTAAATTATGCCATTTAAATTAGTACTAATCATATGAAATTTTTATCAATTTTATGATAAATTTTAGGATGTGATTTTCTTAGCAAATTATATGGCTAATCATCACAAAAAAGAAATAATAATCGAAATTCTAACTCAAAAGATGTTTACATGTTTCCTAGAACTGTTAAAGTAACACTGTTTCTTGAATTGTACGCATTTCAATTTGTGTCTAATCCTTTAAAACCTGATGAATTATTTAAATGGTTATAACTCTGCGAGTTTTGAAGATATGAAGATGCAATATTTGTGTCTAATTCAAGACTGGATAAGGAAAGTTTTCCTAATTGGAATTTTTATCATACGGGGGCCGTATAAAAATTTAATTTTCGTAATTTTGCAAATAGACCCCCCCCCCATGGAGTTGCTATTTATCTTATCAAAAAGTTTACCTTTTTTATGAATTCTTGCAATTGGGAGTATGGGTTTAGGGACAATATTTAAGGAGATAGCCCATTGTTTCGATATTTACGACTCACCCTGTATACATGCTTGCGGTAAAAATTTACAGGTCGTCTATAAATGCCAGTACACACCAGCGCCCAGCTGTCTGCGATAAACACCTGCTCCCGTTATGAAAGATTTCTCAAAAATTTGTTTCTTTAAACTCAACTTAGTTATCAACAGATATCTCGGGGTTGGATGTTTTTGTAAATACAGTGAAAACTCCAAATAAGGGACACTCCGAATAAGGGACACCTCTATTTAAGGGGCAAAATTCCGGTCCCATTTGGAAGTTTCAATGTAATAAAAACTCCGAATAAGGGACACCTCTATTTAAGGGACAAATTTTCTGGTGCCATAGGTGTCCCTTATTCGGAGGTTTCACTGTAGTTCCTTTCCATTAACTCATTAAAGCCGCTTTGTAAGAAATCTTGCCATTGGACATTTTATTTTTTTTCCACTTGTAGATAGCGGAAGAGGTTCCACTTGGTTGTTTTATCTTTTCAAGAATGCGACAATTCAAAATATGTACAATTTTAATTACAGTTATATTAATTTCTAAAATAAACGGTTGATTCTATTTATTTTTTCTCTCGAATTTTATGATGCCTCGCCCATCATCTGGGAAAAGGTAAAAATATCCTTAAATTCCTTCTTTAAAAATTTTTTAAGGTTTCGTAACTGATAGAGTCTGTTTTTGATAAGTTACTCCAGTACAATATCTAAATATTATTTCTAGATGAATGTTACGTAGATTTTTATGATTGGCAAGTTATCTTGCCAAGCGTCATATGTATGAAGATTTATTTATATCAGCTGTTGATAGAGAATGCGCTTCGATATCACATCATACCATTTATTATTATTATTATTATTATTACTATTATCTTAAGTTTAGAGTTTAAATTTTGTTTCGATTTATGATTTTTTACAATCGTTAATTTTAGGGATACTTATATAAGCATTATGTTAACAGATTTAGTTTAATTTTTGTTTAGTTTTTGCTAACAAACAGGAAGTATGTTAGACACAAGATAAAATTCTTGCGTATGATGGAAAAATAATGTAATAATACGACTATTAAATTTAAGAAATTCTAAATAACAGTTTTTTGGGGGGAGTGGTTTTTTTTTATTTCATCTTAGTGTTGAATTCAGGAGATGGCCCAGGGGACATTTCCTCCAAAAGATTTGAGATTTTCTGTTTATGAATGGTGAAAAAATGCAATTCCCCGGAACTCAATAATGCCCCCCCCCCTTCTCTTTTAAAAAGTAAGTTCTCTTTTCAAAATACGTGATAACATTTCTCTCTAAATTGTTTAAATAAAACTAATTAAAGAATAAAAACCTCTTCATTTTCATTCCGCTTCTGAATTAACATTCAAAAAAAGGTGTTGTTGGAACAGAAACAGTTAGAGAAAATCTACAGGAAAAGCCCCACTTTCCTTCAAGAAAGGCATGAAGAAAATCACCAGAGGAGCATTTGATTAAACTTGCAATGAAGATGTAGCAATCGTAAAATGGAACGATTATATTTGATTTATTTGACAAATTCGTTTCCCAATATAAACTTACGATCCGTTCCAAAAAATGGTGGTGGCTCTTGTTTTTATGGAGAATTGGAGCAGCACCTGTAAATGGATGGAAATTATACAGATCTTTAGGTAATGATATTTCCTTGCATCAAGTACGCGTGAGTGCTCTCAGGAAATATTGGGAAGCGCACCTTCCATTGATCCTGGACGATCTTTTTTACTTCAAAATAATGTATTCAACCAATAAAGATATGTTATACAAGATCACTGGTTATATAAGTACGAACAACAGTTTGGAAAATGTAAAAATTGCGGAAGAAGATCGATCTACCAATGTGGAAAATGCCAATTGCCACTTCATCTAGAATACCGTAAAACGTATCATATCAAATCGCAGATTAGGTTTGCAAAATTTTCATTTAATTTTTGCATTATTTGCATTTGCAACATTATGTCTGTCCATTGTCTTTCTTTGTATTTCATACACATTTTAATTGTTTATTTTTGTTTAATTTTAGATTAAATAACCTAATGTTCCATTTAAATTTTATTTTGTATTTTTGTGCTCTTTATAGAAGATTGAAAAGAAAACTTGCCAATAAAAAATCATGTAAATAACATTATGAAAACATTTAAAATTTATAATATCCAAGTAATCTAAATACACAAGATCTGGAAGAAAAATCAATTTTTTAAGTATTTAAAAGTCGGCTTAGTGGGTTAACCCAGCTCTCTCATAATTGTAATGTAATGACATCACTCTTCAATTAAAAGTATAAGGGCAAAAGAAAGCGATAACCCTCTCCAGCACTACCGTTTTAGAGCCGGAAATTTTGAGTTGTACGAATCTGGTGCATAAAAAAATTATAATCTACTGAAAAACTACCTAATCTGTAGTAATCAACATATGTAACTAAATATTAAAAAATAAAGGTTTTCCATTTTTCCACAGCAAAGTTTTTTTTATAACACTACTAAACATTCAAAAATAAAAACAAAAATTTCAATTCTTCTTTCTAAAAACAACTTTTTGAAATTTCTGCTATTTGGATCAGAACGCATGTCCTGAGAAGTGGAGAGAAAGCACAAAAACAATGAGATAATAAACATTCATTATGAAACAGCTGAGAACAAACCTTTAAACAGAAACATCAGAAATATTCTCCTCATGTATGATGACTGTCATGATCAACAACCAATCAGATTAAGAGGTATAGTGCTGTTGGCAGAACACAGTTGAATTAAAAATTATGTTTTTTTTAATGAACTCGTTCTTGAGATCATAACTCAAAAACACCACATTGCCAATGGCATTTAACAATGACATTCTGGCTACAGCCTCACTTTTGATCAAATTATTTTATGATCACATGCTGTATATGCTGTCATAAAATTTCCGGTCTTTGCAAGACAATAAATGGGTCATTTCTTGGTACAATTCCTGGTTAATTATGAGCATGTGTTTCTTGCATGCGATTGCTTTCAGCACAGAAAAATTGATATTTTCATGGATCTGCGGAGTATGGAAGGATTTGTCATGATTTCTCATTGTAAATAAAATTTCTCGTTTGTTTCTAACAGAAATTTAATAATTTCCAGTGATCATTTCTGCAAGACGCGCAGTTTTCCCGTCCACGAATATTTGCTATTCCGAACACAAGTAATCTTACACATGTTCCAAATCACTAGGCTATTTTAACTCCATTTTTCCTAAATGCGATACTTTTATCGGGACCATGTGCTCGCTTCTATATTTATATTTGTAGAAAAATATATATATATTAAAAATTTATGGCTACTGAAATAGGTTCACTGAGTAAACGACATTAATCATTGATGTTACCAATATCTGTAATCCAACAACTGTAATGTAATAAATTTTTGTGTCAAAGTGGATGTGTTCGTATGAGTAATTTATTGATGTTTTATCGCTTTTGTAATTGCGTATGCTTTATTTTTTCTGTGGTTTAGATTTTTTTTATCCCTCATATTTTGCAATGTGTGAGCTTTATCTTTTTAGGACAGAAAAAAAAGAATATTATGTATAAATTTTACCGAAAATTTAATTGTTTATTGTTTCAGCAGTTTAATATCTCAATAAAGAAAATAGATTAAAATGACTATACATTTCCTGTCAGCTTTTATTACTAATACAGAACAACAAACAAAAAACGATATTGCTGTAAGCAAGCAACATTAATTGGTATGTACAGAAGAAAAAAAAAATGTCACAAGACAAATCATTACTCAGTATCCTTTTGTGCAAAAACTAAAACTTTCATGGTAGAACTATCCGCAATATTGTGTTCGTTCTGAAATATTTCTTAGTTGCTTCTAATAAATTACCTATAAGATATTTTTTACCGCCGTAAGACTTAAAGACCTTGTGAATGTGTTTTTAATTATATCAATAACAGAAATAGCCATATATTTGGGTTTAAAGAATACAAAGTCTACCATTTTATTTATTTAAAATAAATTTTCTTTTTAATAGATGCAATGATTGGCTATGGTGTGGTAACATTTTAAAACTTAGATAAAAAAACTTAAACATATTTACAAAGGTTTTATTATGAGTATTTTAAGCTTTTCAAAGATTCCTGTAATGAATTTTCCTCCTTAAATGAAATGACCCCGTATAAGTTTCGAAATAGATAATTAATTTAAAGCAATGGTACTTTAATCAAAAAATTTTATTAGCGGTCATTTCTTATAAATGGAAATACCATATTTCTTCGCCTTTTAGATTTCTATGGTCCTTGAGGGAACTCTTCTCAAGGTTTTTCAAAGTAGATTTTTATATGTTGGGTAAAATATAAATTAATGTTTAAATATAACAGGTTCTTTTTTGAAATGATCGATTCAATATGGGTAAAATATCCTTCCATTTAAAATATTTTTATGTGATTTCTTCCATTACTTCACGTTTTGGAAACAAGATCAGACATTTATCCTATTTAATGTTAAATTATTTTACATTGTAAATAATTTTTATTTTGTATTAGGAAAGCCCGTGTAAATGTTTAACTGGATACATTTCAACTTTTTCGATTTTGGTTGCAGTTTTTTTACCTCTAGGTATTCTTTCAGTTGTGGAACTAATTTTGAAATTAACCCCTCACTGCACGATTATTTATATTTTTATGAAAATTATTATTTAAAAGCTATATATCGGTCTAATAATAGGAAAAATAGTAAAAAAAAAATAAATTTTAAAATTTCAGCTAAAGTACGATGTTTTGTGTCATTTACCCTATAAAGACAATTATCAATTTCGAAATATTGTATTGCTGTATTTTGCAAATCAATGTGCTTAAATTAATTAATTTTATCTTCTTAATACTCAGCAACGTTCTTTATATCGATATTTTTAAGTATTCAGTATAAATAATAAAAGTAAATCTTGCCTAAATAACTTGTAACGTTACATGCATGCTGAGTGTCATTTATAACGTTTGGTTGGTCGTGGTGGGAGTTAAATGCAGACATACTCAGTACTTAAGATAAAACAACAAAGTTTATTAAAATGATGAGGGCTGGAAGTGGAGCAAGTCTTAATTTTACACAACTGAGAATACTATGAAAAACGCATACTCACAGGCCCCGGACGAGCTCAATCGTGGCACCTTCTAACACTTCTCACTATCTCTTGGCTGAGCTACTAGATAAAGCTTAATTAGACAGCCCGTGGCTGTGCGTAATTCTTTATTCACAAATAATCAAAATGAAACTTTTATGAAGTTTCTTACCCAGGCCAACTCTCAAGTCAACGATCGAAACTCCTTTACACTTCACTGGGGGCCCGCTGCTACTTTCAATCGGCTAGCACTTCGCTGAACAATATCTCACTTCGCTATCTAACGCCACAGATACTCACACACTGGCTAACGCCACAGATGCTCTCTCGCTGGCTAATGCCAGAGACACTCTCCATTCACTCAAACCCAAGCTTTTATATGCTGCAAACTGAGACACTTCACATTAACATATTACTAATAACCGCGAGCTAACTGCAGAATCCGAAAGAGCACACACACTCTAGAAAGTTAAAGTAAAAGAGAGGATAGATGTCGCTTTTACGCTTACGCATGTTAAATTATTGACGTCACGATCTCGGAAATACTAAAGTGCCTTTATGACAAAGGTCACTCCCTCACAAACTTAATCGGATTTTTTTGTTTTTGTTTTTGTTACTCAAGAACAAATTCAAATTTTTTGTCAAATGCAGTCGTCTGACATAGTCAAAAAAGCTTTTGATCCCTTTTTTGACTATTCTTGATCAGTTACAGTGATTCTATTGGCAAAACTCATGACACATAATGAGAATTACTGTATCTATAGGTATGTGCCGTAGATGGCACACTGTGCAGTGAAGGGTTAAACAGACTTTTTTGTGATTTCAATAGTTATCTTCAGCCAGGGATATAAATATAACATTAGATGACAGAAATATCAAATGTAAAGTTGAAAAAAAGTCTAAATCCTTAATTTCGGTGAACGGGGAACTGTCATTAAAATTACGTAAAATTCAACAACTATGAAGTAAGTAATGTACTCTATGTAGTTATCTATGTACGATATACACTGCTCAAAACAATTAAAGGATATTGCAGTTTTAGGTGGATTTTATATCTGGGAAACTTTTTAGCTGATTGATACATAGTCGACAGACATAGTAGGTTATATGAGAATAAATTACACATGTTTGGCAGAAAAAAATGCATTTTATTGCGCATTTGTGTACAAAAGGAAAAAAACACAATTTGTGCATATGAGAAAAAAAGAATAAGAAAAGGTGTTTTCTTCAAAGAAAATCATTTTCAGTAGGGGGTATGGTTTTCGCGGGCGGCCAACAACGTTGAACACCTTTGAGGCATGGACTCAATGAGGCTATTAATGACGAGTTGGGGTATTCTGCCCCACTCTTCCAGAAGAGCTCTTTCCAGTTCTTGGAGAGTTTGTGGGGGTTGTTGGCGACCAGAAACTCGTCTTCATAGAGCGTCCCAAACGTGCTCGATTGGATTCATGTCTGGAGAACACGCTGGCCATTCTATTCGAACGATTCCTTCCTCGAAAAGGAAATCCTCCACCAGGTTTGCACGATGTAGCCTGCAGTTATCGTCCATTAAAATGAAGTTATCTCCGATTGCTGCAGCGTAAGGGACTACAATAGGTCTGATGATCTCATCCCTATATCGGCGACCAGTCAGAGCTCCATCTTCGAATGATGTAGAGGTCAGTGCCACGTCAATGGAGATTCCACCATACACCAACACTCCTCCACTGCCAAATCTGACACTTTCGTGCACGAACGCAGGATTATTCCTACTGCCACGGTCCCTCCAGATGAAAATACGCCTATTTTCCGGATGCACAGAAAAACGGGACTCGTCAGAAAACAGAATATTGCTCCATTCCTTTCTCCTCCAGTTGACATGCTCGGTTGTCCACTTCCTGCGGTCGCAACGATGCCTTGATGTTAATCTAACACATACCATCAGTCGGCGAGCATACAGACCTACAGCATGGAGCCGGTATCGAACAGTCTGAGTTGAAATCGTGGTGCCTGTAGCCGAGCGAAGGTGTTTTTGGAGAAGAGTAGCGTTCATGTTTCGGTGTCTCCGAGCTGTTAACGCTAAATACCGATCTTCATTGGGCGTTGTTGCCCGTCTACGACTTTGCTCTGGTCTTCGGCCTGCACATCCACTCTCCAAAAAACGGTTCCAGATCCTAGAAATGACATTTTGTGACACTCCAATGGCTTGCGCTACTTCGGCTTGAGTTTGGTCCCCTTCTAACCTACCAACAATTCTCCAAGCTTCTGAATCTGTCAAATGACTTCGCTGAGACATCGTACTCATCGAAACAAAGCAATCACTGAATGCCGATCATCCTTGTCTTCATTTTCTTTTATCCAGTTGAAAATCAAATTTCATTCCCTGCCGCTGAAGCGACGTTTTTGACGTCGAACTCAAAATTTGCATACTCCACAGTTTGAAAACCAGAAAAATTTGCATTTGTGATTCTCTTCTTTTATTTTAGGCAAAAAAAAATTTCGTTTATATCTTTATTTTATACAAAACTTCAAATATCCTTTAATTGTTTTGAGCAGTGTATATACACGATATCTATAGACGATTATCTATATATATGTAGTCTATTTACTATATTATTGGAAAATTCCCAACTGAGCGAAAAATTGCATACGACGAGAATCAAATCCAGATCTTTGGCATACAATGCCAATGTTTTATCGTTTAACCTAACTGGGAGATTACCGGCGGGCATTTCTCGCTCAGATAACCTTATTGGTCATACCATCTGGTCTGTTATTTAGACAGCGTGTAGAATAAACCGCAGGTAAAGGAATTACATCTAACGATGGGTAAGTACATATAGCATTATTTTAACACAATCAAACTTATTAGTAAATTTATCAAACGAATTGAATATTTCCAACTGAGCGAAATGATAAATTAAAAAAAAAAATACTATATCTACGTACCCATCGTTAGATGAAGCTCCTTTACCTGCGGTTTATTCTGCGAACTGTCCAAACGACAGACCAGATAGTATGACCAATAAGGTTATCTGAGCGAGAAATGCCCGCCGGCTATTGCCCAGTTAGCTTAAATAGTAATGCATTGGCCTTGTAAGTCAAAGACTTGTGTTCGATTCCCAGCCTGTGCATTTTTTGCTCAATTGGAAACATGCAATTCGTATAATAAATATACCAATCAGTTTGATTGTGTTAAAATAATAGAATATTTACTATATTGAGTTAAGGTACTGAATTTGAATTATTTTAAGGATGGTTTGAAAATCACCGGTGAATTTGGGAATCGAAACATCCGAAGGTTTTGTTCGATAAAAATATAAAAAGTCCGAAAAGCAGGTTTTTATCGATCCTCTCTTCAACTATTCAACATCAAATTTGCAGATGTTTGACTTGAGATAGATCTCCTTGGTAATCATGCGCACGTATCTACGCGCATATACGCAGAGAAGCATTTTTTCTAATAAAATATTTCCGTTTAATATAAAATAACAAAAATATCATAATAATAATATCATAAAAAAAAAAAATCCAGAAGGGGGATGTATTGTGACCTACTTTGTCAGTCAACACGTTCACTACAATTTTTCTCATTGCAATTCTTGGTTTAATGTTTTTGTGCTGACAACACTGACAAGTGACATTACAGGTATCATCAACTGGTAAAGAACTCTTAGTGCATAACATGAGACAGGAATGTCATGAGAACATTTGGTAATTTAGGTGTTTTCAATTCATGATGAATTCTATTCTCTGCGAAATATGTCAAAAGAAAAAACGGCAAAACAATGAAATTTGATAGAAGCCCTGATTATGGTCTGTCATCATAATGCGTAATTAAAAGGAAAGCATAAAAAATGTATACACTGTACTTCAAGAGGAGTATAATCTGTAAAGGGAGATTTGAAAAAATATCTTGAGGAGTTTGCCTTCGAATCTGCGTGTTCATTTTTTTACAATAAATTTCTACTTTATGAATGAAGTTTGGCTTTTATTTATAAACAAATAAATATTCAGTATATGTATACCGAAAGTAGTTTAACAATCTACCAATAAATGACAACAATACAAAGCATCATATTCTTAACAATGTAAAGTTTAAACGTGTAACTAACAACATGACCACCCATTGTATGTATATACACTCATGTTTATAAAAATTGCAACATCAACGATGAAAGAATCATCACAATTAAGCGAAATTTAATACATAAACGATTGCTACTGGTACAAATAAATGATTGTATTTTGAAATGTAAAAAACATCATTATGTATCCGAAACCAGTGTTTGGTATCGCTAACACGAGCTGTAATAGGTGCTGTTATACGACGCGGGATGGAATCAAACAGATTTTGAATGTCTACCTAGGTAACATCATTTCATTTTCTTTATATGTATACCAAAAGTTCATCTGTAGAAGCTATAAGAGATGGACAACGAACCAGCCGATGCCGATCAACCAAACGCTCCCCCCCATGTTCAATAGGAGACATATCTCGCGAATAAGCAGGCCATGGAAGAAGCTGCATTTCTTCAACTGACACGAAATTATACAAAGTCTTCGCAATACATGGGCAGGAAATATTCGGTTGAGTGATAGCTCCAGAAAAACGGAGCATAGTGGTTAGGGCGGATCGTAAAATAGTTCTTTTCGAAATTCTTTTCTCCTTAGCGCGGAAAAATTGTGGAGTGGTATAAGTAATATACTCACAAAATTCAAAACAATCAATAAATACCGGTTCCACTTTTGGGTCGAAATATGCAATTTTAGCCAGAAATGTTGTAATTTTTTTCATTTCAGTAATATTTTAATTTTTTCTTCACCTTAGTGCGGAAAAACTGAAACAGTACATAAGGAACACAAATCCAGAATATTAGAGTCATTAAAAAATATCTTCCGGTTCCACTATGGGTTCTAAATATGGAAAATTTGGAAGGCTGTCTCATTTCAAACGGTTTCTAGGCAAAAAATAGTCCAAAAGATTGGTTCATATAATGATAAAACAATAGTATAAATAAGTTTGACGCTAAAGAACAGACGAAGTCAAAATCGAAAATTTTCCTATTAAAAGGGGAAAAAGTCTGTTTGAAATTTTTTCTTACAATTGTACATCTCTAGAAGGATGTAAATGCCCACGTGATATAAAAATTCTAGAAATAGAAGACAGTTTCTTGAAAATTAAAGAACTTCTAGGAAATTGTCGATAAACCCAATTGATACACTCGGAAACATGGACCACAACACGGAAACTTAGTAAATGAATGAACAGGCTCGAAAAAGAATGTTTCAGAAAACGGTACAAAAGGGAAAAAACAATCACTACTGCTTCATCGAAGACTTTAAATCTTTTAGTCTTGTTGATGATGGACTGTGTCACGATCTAATTGATAAACCGTTAGAGTCATTGCAATCGAATATAAATACTATAAGTATATCACTAACAACCCGTCGTCCTGCCCTAGCCAGAACAATGAGACACAATGAGAGTGTCCGACGGAGTTGCAGTAACAGTAACAGGCGCACTTCTTAAAGACTTAAGAGTTGTGACACATTACATGTCCAATGTTACAGACAGGCATGACACAAAAAAAGAAAAAAATGTCGCATGAAATGCCAAGCCCAATATTACAGTTTCATATCCGCCAATACAATGAAAAGATTGCATTTTGACCATCGAAAAGATCAAACTTTAATTCAGAGGAATATCGAGGGAACGCTCCATCAACAAAGAGTGCATGAAGAAAACTTGACACTTGTAGAAAAACCTGGCTGCGATTACATAGGGCAAGTGTCACCAATAACCTCTTCTGCTATATTTCTCATATGATTTTCCATACTTTCCGCTCCAACGAGAACAGAAAATTGATAAGAAGAAAAAATCTCTGAAATGTGAAAATTTACTAACTTTTTGGTTACTTTGACATTTTTAGACCCCGAAAAGGAAGTCGGAAGATAGTTATTTATTATTTAAATTTCTTTACTTATGTTTCTTGCATATTTTTCAAACATTTCCATGCAGAATAGAAAATAAAAAATAAAAAATGGCTAAAATGTGAATATTTGTTTCATTTTCGACAAATTTTCCATATTTAGAACCCATAGTGGAACCGGAAGATATTTTTTAATTACTCTAATATTCTGGATTTGTGTTCCTTATGTACTGTTTCAGTTTTTCCGCACTAAGGCGAAGAAAAAATTGAAAATTAAAAATATTACTGAAATTAAAAAAATTACAACATTTTTGGCTAAAATTGCATATTTCGACCCAAAAGTGGAACCGGTATTTATTGATTGTTTTGAATTTTGTGAGTATATTACTTATACCATTTCAGCCCATAATCCGCTTTCACCCCTCAGGTGGGTCCGGTTTTTAATTATATTTCCATTCATTTTTCACCAACTAAAAAGTACATTATATCTTCATAAATTGGTAGAACGCCAGTTCTTAATTCTGTAGGATCCCAAAAGATGGGATGAGACAAATCCCGTGTACTGCGCTTTAATTGTGATACTTCTGTGTAATATTTTCCATGCGCGCTATTAGTTCAACACAATATTAAAAATTTAAATTTTGTAAGCACTTCCAGATATATTATTTTTCAATAAAATATAGAAGCTAAAATTGAATATCCTTATTACGAACCTATCACGAGCAGAGCATTAAACCAACGGTAACAGTACATTAAACGAACAGAAAATTGAACTTATTAGAGGAATTTACCTCAGATCGCTTTTAATTCGATTGTTCTATGAATTTTGTATACATTAATGCCATGTATTTGCCAGTTTAGGTAACAAAAGTCAAACCAGAAGATATTTATTAATTACTTTAAATTTTTACACTTATGTTTCTCATATGATTTTCCGAATTTTCCGCGCCAGTGAGAAGAGAAAATTGATGACAAAAATCCCTGTGAAGAGAAAATTTAGATAATTTTTAGCGACTTTGGCATTTTTAGAGGCAGAAAAGGAAACCGGAAGATATTTATTGATTATTCTAAAGTTTTACCCATATGCTTTTGTTATATTTTTGCAACTTTACATGCCAGTGGGATTAGCAAATCTAAAACTAAAAAAAAATCACTAAAATGTGAAAAACTGCATCATTTTCGATAAATTTCCATATTTAAACTCCAAAGTGGAACCGGAAGATATTTTTTATTTACTTTAATATTTTGGACTTATGTTCCTTATGTACTCTATCAACTTTTCTGCCTTAGGGCGAAGAAAAAATCGGAAATTAAAAATATTGCTGAAATGTGAAAACTTACAACATTTTCGGCTAAAATTGCATATTTCAACTTTAAAGTGGAACCGGATAATATTTATTGATGGTTGTAAAATTATGTGAGTATGTTAGTGATACCATTCCACAACTTTTCCACGCTAGGGAGAAAAGATTTTTGAAAAAAAGTTTTTTACGCTCCCCCATAATAGTTGGTCAAGACTTATCGACGATAAAGAAAAGTTGTCTTTAAATCCCAGAATCCTATCCACTGAGGTATCTATCATGTGAAGTCACCCAGGCCATCATCCAGCGTAATTCTCTGTGCCAGGAGGAAAAAAAAAACTATTAATAACGTTTTGTGCATGGACAAACCCAGTGATCATAAACTTTACAAATGTAAACTTTGACATTAAAATGAAAGTGGACTCTCAGTGATGTACTTTTGAGATGCTTCAAAACAAAAAACCTTAGTCAAAGTCTGCACAATTAGATGATAAAACTTTACTATTATTCAAATATTGACAAAATTGCTATCATATTAGTTTAGTTTTAATTAAAATTTTTTTTATTTAAAACTAATTTATATGTTTGAGCATAATTTTTATTCAAGATTTAAGATGTATGTTTATGATCAGTAAGAAAAAAAAATTAACTTGGCTGACTAGTCGATTAATGTCATGCGACTATATTTTATTTGTTTCGAATTTTTCATTTACATATTACAATTTCACTATTACAAATAATTATATGAATATATACATGAAAAGTAACAAAGAAATTTATATATATATGTGTGTGTGTAAAAATAACAATAACAACAAGATTATTTCAAACAAGGTATTGAATTATAATATAAAAATACGAAAGAAATTATGAAATTATATATGAAATTAATTAATGCGTTCTTTTTCTTATCACTCTAACTTTTATTTCTTTCCGGCTACAGATTGATTTGAAATTTTAAAATAATCTATATAATAACTTAAATAATTCGACCTCTTTGTTATTGCTTTAAAATTTTATAATAATTAATATCTTATATTTTTTTACTATTGTTCTATTAGGCTGTTTTCACAACGCGCAGCCGAACAAAATTTTCCTTTATTTTAGTTTATTGTAATAACCACCATTGTTTTCACGGTTTGGTATGTGTTGTTGTTTTCGGTATTACAAGAATAAGATATAGTTTTATCAAACACTCTACTGCTTTATTCAACAGATGTCCTACTGAATTCAAATATATTATAACACTTCCACAAAAATATTTCATTTTAAACATTTAAAATATGCGATTCAATCTATAATGAATTTAACCAGTGACAATACCAGTAACCAACTGACATAACTATTATACGTGGCGCGATTCCATACTGTTGACCGACTGCTAATTATTAAACCTGAGTTAGAGAAATATTGTTGCGATTTTTTAAAAGTTAAATGTTGGGCTTCATCACACAAAAATACTCTAAAGCCAAAATAATTACTTTTAAATGTTTAAAAAATTTAATTATTATACAGTCTATGAGTCCTATATACACTGTAAAAAAATCTGTGAAGTTACTTAACTTTTTCTAAGAAACTGGGATTCTAGACCATTTTATCTAACGTTGAAAGCAAAAGATCATAAAACAGAATCAGTTACTTCAAAAGTTTCTAGGAACCCCAATTTCCTAGAACAAGATTAATAACTTTACAGTGTAATTTTAAAAAGTATATAGGTACATAAGTTTAAAAACCTTTTCTGTGCTTTAGTAAATGAAACAATGCAAAACACATTTATCTACGATCGAAATGTAACGAAGTTATCACTTTTTCAATTTTATAAATATATTTTTTTTTCCCGTACAGAAATGCCAAATACATTAAAATGACTCCGTACACTATGAAAAAAAATCTCTAAAAATACTAAACTTTTTCTAGGAAACTGGGATTCCTCGAAATTTTCCTGTAATGGTAACAGCAAAAGTTCAAGTTTCAGAATTGGTCACATGAATTTTTTCTGTTACCTTTACATGAAAAGCTCTTGGAATCTTAGTTTCCTAGAAAAAGTTTAGTAATTTTACAGATTTTTTTTTTATAGTGTAAAACAGCATAACTCCGTAATACTAAATGATCAAAGAATAACTCGTTTACTGTTTTATTTCGTACACTGTAAAAAAAATCTGTAAAGGTACTAAACATTTTCTAGGAAACTGTGATTCCAAGAACTTTTCCTGTAACGGTATAAGCAAAAATTCAAGTTTCAGAATCGATTACGTGAATTTTTCCTGTTATCGTTACATGAAAAGTTCTTGGAATCCCAGTTTCCGAGAAAATGTTTAGTACCTTAACAGATTTTTTTTTTTACAGTGTAGAGCATGGAGATAGAAATAAAATATTATAAAAATTAAAATTTCGTAATATTAAAACCTGCGGTGTAAATAACTTTCCAAATCATAAAAAACACTATTGGACACATGTTTGTATTTTAAAACAAACCCCCCAAATTATCGATTTAGGAATTATATTTTGGTAAAAAATAAGAAGAGATAGATTATTATGCATGTTCAGAAACAAAATCAAAATGTTTAAAGAAACTTATGTTCTACTTTTAATGAAATAATTATAGGTACATTTGAGATATTATTATTTTACGTAACAAAGCTACGTTGATGCAACATTTTTGTTAGAATTTACAATACATTTTATTTAGAAATTCATTTCACTAGCGAACTGAGTGCATTTTTAATTTTTTTTATATAAAGAAACAGGAATGCTAGTTAAAGTACTTATGCTACGGGGTATAAAATTTTTTCGTCCGAGAAATTTTCTTCGTTTAGTATCTTGTCATAATCCGTTCTCTTTTAAAAAGCTATTGTTTACAGATGGATTTTAACCGAAGGATTAATAGGTTCTAGAGAGTCCTGAAAATGTTTCTTTCAAAACATGTTTAAAGATTTAGTTTAAACTTAATCCGATAAAATCATACTTACCAAAAAATCTTGTATTAAGTCATAATAAATAAAGAAATATATACCGTGAATTCTTTTAAGACGAAAACAAAGCGAACTCTTTCAAAGTAAATCTTTTTAAAATTAATATAAATAACACTCTTTAATATTTTAAAGATGTTTATTTTTATTTTTTCACCGACAATGCATTTATTATTTGTAACAAGAATTTTAATACAATTCTACATATTTTTAGATGGGGATATTGTTAATTACCAGGTATTCATCTACAATTTTAACTACTATTTTGAAAAATGTCTTGAAAGATTGCTTCTGGAATAAGGATTAAGTTTTTAAGGAAAATATACCTGTTCCTTTGCATTATTATCTAAAAAACGCACTTTCAAGAAACATATGAATATGATGGCAATAAGCATCAATGATTGTTAAAAAGACTTTTTTTTTTGGAATGAATCTTAATAAAATCTTTTATCTGAGTAGTACTTCATTAAAGCTATTACTTAACCTTCCTACCCTGAATGGGTCTAATAGACCCTTAACTATAATTTATTTTATACGATTCAAACCAGAACTTTTTTCTTAAAAAAGGTCCAATAACAGATTCAGAGAAATAAGTCAATTAGATATATTAAAATCTTTTAAATATTAATTCTGGTGTGAAATGTTTTTATCAAGATTGAGTAAAGTTTGAACAGAGTAGGAAGGTTAGAAAAGTTTTCAAAATATAACTTATAAAAAATAAATAAATACAATATCTTAAAAAATAATTAAAAGCTAAATTACAAAGTCAATCAAATATAAAATTGAATTTAGTTTCGGAGATATTTTAATTAAAATACAAAACTGATAATAGAATTTTACTTTTATACATAATCTCATAATTTTTAAACACATCTTCCAAACATGATTAGGAACTCATTTTATTCTAATTTCATTCAATGGAGTGTGCTGTTTTTCTTTCACGTTGCAAAGAATGGTATCAATGTCTGATTTTCCCTCAAAAGGATGTCCTCTAAATGATGCATTTGCGGTGTGGTCTAATTATGCACAGTAAAAAAAAAAAAAAATCTGTAAATTTATTACACTTTATCTAGGAAACTGGGATTCCAAGAACTTTTCCTGTAACGGTAACAACAAAAACTCAAGTTTTAGAATCGGTTACATGGATTTTTCCTGTTATCGTTACATGAAAAGTTCTTGGAATCCCAGTTTCCTAGAAAATGTTTAGTACCTTTACAGATTTTTTTTTACAGTGTGGACACTGAGATGCAAAAATATACGTATTCCTTAGAATTTAATGATTTTAAATTCTGAAAAATATGATGACTTTTCTGTAAAGAGAAAGACATTACATGGATATAGTAAATAGTATTAGATGATTGTTGATGGGGATTTTCTTTATTCTGATTTCGACTTTCTGATTTGGGAAATAGCAACCTTACATCATTTGAAACTGATGGTAAAGAGCATAAGTATTTTCTCAATAATTAAAACATTCTGTCATTGCAATCCAAACTTTCGAGATGAAACATCGAAATTCTGGACTTGAAAAGCTAACACGATGCCATCAAAAACTTCCAAAGCATGAAAAATTGTTCGGACTCGATCAAATAAAATGAAAAGTGCAAAGGAATTTAACACAGAATTACAACTTAACCTTTCACAGTGTACTTTTTTGAATAATTAAACGTAATTCAACTATTTTTTAAATTACACCCACCGTATGTCTGAAACCTAGACACAGAAAATCTCGATGTACACTGTAAAAAAAAATCTGCAAAGGTCCTAAACATTTTTTAGGAAACTGGGATTCCAAGAACTTTTCATGTAACGATAACAGGAAAAATCCATGTAATCGATTCTAAAACTTGAGTTTTTGTTGTTACCGTTACAGGAAAAGTTCTTGGAATCCCAGTTTCCTAGATAAAGTGTAGTACCTTTACAGATTTTTTTACAGTGTAGAGATCTTGCTTTATCGTACACTGTAAAAAAAAATCTGCAAAGGTACTAAACCTTTTCTAGGAAACTGGGATTCCAAGAACTTTTCCTGTAACGGTAACAGCAAAAATTCAAGTTTCAGAATCGATTACATGAATTTTTCCTGTTATCGTTACATGAAAAGTTCTTGGAATCCCAGTTTCCTAGAAAATGTTTAGTACCTTCACAGATTTTTTTACAGTGTAGTAACAGGGTCACAAACTGCAAAGACATAGATTCTACTTTTAAATCTTCATGAATTAAGAATTAAAGAAAGTACAAATTAATCTTTTATGTTTCATATTTTTTTTAGTGACGCAAAGACATCCGATCTTGACGGATCTGATCATTTCGGGTAATTACTTTCGAGATTTAAGAAAGGAACAGAGCCACATTTATAAAAAACATTTTGCGGAATATCATGTATTAATTGTGTGGAAACAATTCACTGATCCTAATTAGCTTCAGCTTTCATTCATAGCGTCAAAAATGAATAGTATTGAGAAACAACAGATATATTAAGATAACCCTATCCCGTACCCCCAGCTATTAAGGTAAATAAAGTAAACATTGCAAGAATCCCCATTTTCCGTATTTTTTTTCTAGGCTATTAATTAAATAGGCAATATTTCCCTTTTTATTGTTTAAATTACCACTTACATTCATCTAATGGCTTTCACTTTTCAAAAAGTCAACATATTTTTCTAAATTGTCAAATACTAAGAGGTATGTATATTTTTTAATTGTAATGTAATATTCACAGAGGATAGTAATCGGCATGTTCCAAATGTGTCCAATATATTTATCCTAATTTTTTAGTAATAGATGTTTATAGTTATCTTTAAACTTATGAATACCATTAAATTATCTTCATTAAATGATGCTATTCCTACTGAGAACTGGTAGGATATTCATTTTATTTTTTTCACCTGTAATTTAGGTTGTAAGGTATTTGTACCCTATATGGACAGGGCACTCAATATGGACACCCCTAATATTTTTAAAAGTAATAATTTTGATCGAGAGATGGCTCAACATTTTCGTGAAGAAAAGCAGTTGAAAAGATAATTAAGGCTGGAAAATGTAAAAAAGCGCGCTGTTCGCCATTTAGGAGGAAACTTGTTATTTCGAGATGTGCTGATCTTAATTACTTGTAACCGTAAAATCTTATTACATATGGTAAAATTCCATTAAATGTTAAAAAGTGGAGTATTTTAGAAAGATAATAAAACCTATTTCCGATTGCTATTGCATATTTTGCTTAAAAATATTTCCCTTATTCATTTTTTACAAGACTTAGTAAAACTACGCCCGGTTCCTAATATGGACAGCTTATATCCCCATCGACTACAATTGTAAGAAAGAAGAAAATTCAACGTTGCCAAGCAATAAATTGAAAAGGCATCAAAGTGGTAAAATCTTTGTTCAACAAGATGCCATTTCAACAACCCCCCAAAAACCTTCCTCCAAAAAATCTTTGCAGAAAAATAAAAAGAACCCCCCCCCCCCAGTAGGATATCTGTTGGCGAATTCGTAGGTACCAATGGTATGACTTCCTCAACAAAGGAGAGCTGGTACTGCTTCTTTTGCAGTATTGACTTTTTCAAACATGCGGCCATGCATCACATGTGGCAGATATGTTCATGATAATTATGTGGTACTTACTGCCCATGGTGAAAACGTTTCTATCTGTCCATTCTGTAAGAACTGAGTAATAACAGATGCAATAAAGCTAAGCAAAACCAACAATATTATTTCATAATATTTACTAGTAACTAAGGGACTTTGCATGGGTCTTCGAAGTGTAAAAACCGAGAATGACCCCCTCTTTCTAAAATGCATGTTCTGAAGATATTTACTGTGCCCCTCCTCTTCCGAATACTTTAAGATAATTTTTTTTATTCCCTCTCCTCTAAAATCCCTTGAAAATGTGGCTCTTCTATACTCACTGTGTAGAAAGTGAATAAGGAAGCACCTGTCCATAATAGGGACAGGTAGTTCCTTATATGGACACTTGTAAAAATTTTTTGTTTTTATCATTTAAATTAAACCAGAATAATTACAAGGTCGCTAATTTTAATAATAATAGTCAATAGTCCAAGGATAGCGGTCACATATTTTTGAAGTCCTATGACTTGTACATGGGGGTGAAAAAAATACATTTTCCTTAGGGTGTCCATATTGGGTAAAGGTACCTTATTGGTCAAACCAAGAGAACGTTAAAGAAATGATTAGGCGAGTATCAGAAGTATATTAAAAACCAAGAAATCTCCAAATCTTCTCTTGCTTCTCACTGTTGGGCTTCCAGTCATACTTTCAATTTCTCTATGGCTAGAATTATTTCTTATCTTGCCTCTCCCTCTCATTTAAATGTTCAAAGAGCCTATTTCATTTATATAAACTCATTCCCTTGCTCCTGCGGGGAAATAACGTTTGTAATTCCTTTCTCTCATCTCTTGTCTATTTATTTAAAAAAATCATTTTATTTGTTTATTTATTTATTTTTTAAATTATTATATATTTTTAAAATTATTTTTTAAAATTTTCTTTATTGTTTATATATTTTATTGTCTTTATTATTATTTTCCACTTATTTTTTACGTTTATATTTATTTCTACTTTTTTATTTCTTTATTAATTTTCTTTATTGTTTACATATTTTATTTTATTTATTATTATTTTCCATGTAATTTTACGTTTATATTTATTTCCACTTTTCCTTATATTTTTCTCTTCTGTTATTTTGTCAGCACTTTCGTCTTTCGCATTTGTTCTTTCAACTAGCACCATTTTTCGCAGTCTTTGAAATCTCAGCCCTCTTTCTTTCAGTTCACCTTTAACCTTGTACCCTTACAGACACGTGTCTGCTTCAATTGATGACGAGCTGTTTTGTTTTAGCTCGAAACGCGTCGTGCATATTTTTTATGGTTAATTTATTAAAGTGTATTATTTCAATTTCAATTATAGCTCTTTTATTGGATCAGGCAATATCATGGGAAATGTTGGGATGTCTAAACTGCCATCCCCAGCTTTATGAAAATTTTCTTTTAGCCAGCATGTTGCATTGTCAGAACGATTATCGTGAATAAACTAAACAAGGAAAAAAAACATTTAAAATCCCAGGATGTTCATTAAATGACTTGCCGGGAACGCAAATTTTGCCGAACTCAGATTGTCTTGACTGTGCCTGGATTGCACTAGCTTCTCCTTCTTCCCATGAATTTGTAAGACAATCACAGATATGATTTTTATTATATATTTTGGTATTGAGCTTTTGTAATATAAGTAAAATAACAGTGAATTTTATACAGTGTCTAGTAAGATATTTCGTAATTACACATTGTTCAAACGAAGGTTGTAACTTCTACGAACGCGTTTTTATTCGAACTACCGAATAAAATCGAGGCCAGTCCTAATGAATTGTCATCCTCAACAACTGCGCATACAATCTATGACCTGTCACGCAGTCTAGTACCTGTAAGAATAGGACTCAAATTTTTTATTTATAGTTCTTTTAGTTTGGTACTTTAAATTAAATTTTTATGTAAGGGCTCATAAGTTCATATTGACTAATAATAAGAATTTGCAATAATAAAAAGAAATTTCTGTAACAAATCCAATTCGGTTCTTTATACTAATGTAAAACTCATTTAAAACTCAACGAAAAAAAAAGAATAGAAAAATTATTTTCTTAATTTGAATAGCTAAGATTTTATTAATATGTACTTTCAATATTTCAAGTTAATTATCTTTAGTAACTTAAACAACTTACTAGATATTTTCTGAAATTAAAAATCAAATATCATTTTCAATATTTCATAAACATAAAGACTTTTGAACTTATGAATTAATAATATTAACCTCTCTGAAGTAAGTTTTGATAAAGTTCAAAATAGGGTGGATACAAATAATTCTTCAATAGGAATCTGTTATAAAATAAAACGAGAAATATTCTCGTGATTAACTTCTGTAAAGAAGGTGCTCTTTCATTTCAGTTTATTATGATATTAAAATCTTTCATTAAATCCTAAAATTCATCAATTTTATTCTTTCAATCTTGCAAGTTCATTAGTAAAATAAACCTCTTTTATCTGTGTTGGTCTCGTATATTTGGGTTAAAATTAGAAATTCTTTAGAAAATTAGAAAGGAAGTTTAGAATTTATTTATAGTCTCATGATATGAGAGAAAAAATATTTATATTGTGTTATATGTAAAACTTGCTGTAGATATGAAGTTAAATATTGTGTTACATATAAAAAACCGGTATTAATGAATTTTCTTTCTTTAAAATGAAATTATTTATTGAAATTATTGAAATAATTATCTGATCAATAATGCACCACACAGGAGTATGCTTAAAACAGTAAATTTGGTGTAATTTAAAAAAGAAAAAATCTGATTGGTATATTCGTGAAACTTAAAAATCTAAAAATGGGTGCATTTTTTGATACTCTATTCACGGAATGATGGATTATTTTAAACGTCAAAAATGACGTCATTCTAATAAAAAAATGAATTTTCATGTAATAAGTAATTTTTCTCTGATTATGTCACTATGGTTTCATATTCACTGGTTAAAATTCCCTCACTCAAAGAGGTTCAAATCCTAAAATTTACGCAAAGTTCTTTGGCTCCATTTAGTTATTGCATGACAAAATTTGAAAAAATAAAAATCAGTAATGTTACCTACAGACAAAATCTTTGATACTGTCATAATCAAGCTTGTTGCCACAAGAATAACTTATTTTACCGCGATGCGATAACATTTGATTAATGTTTAATCTTTGTCAGTTGTTTTTCAGAACGAAACAATTTCTTTTATTGAATCGTGAAAATGTTCTAATTAAATAAGATAAATTTTGCAATTAAAAATAATTGGTGTGAATAATGAATGATTCTGAACGCCTGAAGTGGCGCGACACGGGTCGCTTGTCTGCAAAGGCTTAAGGCGAGTCTTTGCAAGCTGCCGCAAACAAAGGAAGAATTAAAAATAGCAAAATGGCAGAACATAGAAAAAATATATAAACTTTCTTGACAGCAATTACTACCAGATAGGAATAGTCAAGGTTTCAGAAATTAAAAAAAAAATCCATGAAAATAAAAATGTTCTCTTTTTAGCACTTTTCATCAAAGTTGAAAATTGTTTATGCATTCGGTTTGTCTGGCTGACTGTCTATCTGTCCGTTTTTCCACACTCTAACTCTCGTAAATATACTCCGATTGCCGTGAAATTTTTGGAAGTTATTGACGTTTACCGTTCCATAAATCCTATTGAAAATGAAGTTTTTACCATGATTAGTTTATTTACAGAGACAGGCAAAAGTTTTCCATTACATTACGGCCTATGGGGAAAAATCGTTCCAAATGAATTTTTGAGATGTTACATCCTGTCAAACACATTCAAATTTATATACATCTACGAAGTGCACTAAAATATGCATTTTGTAATGCATGCAGCGAAAAGAATTGTTATTATTCATTTACAAGGCCAGAGAAAAGAATTCCATTACATAAAAATAAAAGGGGTGTTGTTTGGGAAGCATTTTAACTGTGATAAGAAATTTGATGTATAATCAACTTGATGTACGTCGCTGATGTTTAATATGAGTTATTTCATGCATAATATGAAGTGCATAGTATTTACAGAAAGACACAAAATATTTCAAATTGTATATTCTATCCGAAGCACTGTATATTATGAAAGATGGCTGTTAGATGGATGAAATGCATTTTTAATTATGATATTCGCTTTTAAGTTTCACTAAATGTATGCATATTATACGGTATGTATAAATGCTCACAGTTAAAAGTGGTTTTTAAATAAGTTATGCATTTTTACGTTGAACTGAATTCAATTTACTAAGAGATGTAAAATATAGGTATAATGATATACAGGGTCACGCAAAGAACTGGCTACATGGTCGCCTATGGATGATAATTTCTGGAAATGTGATTTAAGTAGTTTAAAGAGTATTTTTATTTCAACTAAATTTTAGCAAAATTATTTTGTGTATTAAAGGTACTAGGTAAACTACAAGGATGAACAGAAGTATTCAAGTATGATTTAATCTATTAATATAAATTACAGAACGGTAAATTTCAACTAATTAGGCGTTTTCTTGCTATACTAAATTTTTGCTTTATATAGTCTACATATCAACCGACAGATCAAATACAGGGCTGTTCAAAGGTATTCGAATACATTTTTGTTTATGGACAGTAACACCTTATTTCCCTCGATAACAATTTTTTTAAACATTTCAGGAAGTGTTGGAAAGTGTTTCTTAATCTCTGCTTAACGCATGATTTTTCTAGTTTGTTTAACTACCATGTGGTCTTGCACGTGGTTTTACATTTTGGAAAAAGAACTAGCATTTACTTAATTTTTTTACATTCAAAAAGCATAGAGTAACAAATATTCCACTTTTTCATAAAAAATAATAAAAGTTGAAAAAGATCGCATTGAAAAAGAGCTACGCGCTTTTCCTGAACTTAGTTTAAAAGTTAAAGTGACGTCCTAGCTTAAACAGGATTTTTCATTTTACGTCTGTGAATTTGTATAAAAAAATGTCAAAATATACAATATTTATTCCGTGTATACCAATCTCTTCTTAAAAGCCACAAGTATAATCGGAAGAAAAACGTCCTAACAAGGTTTTCCGTAAAAATCGACGTTCTTTAAAAATCATCATTATCTTTTTCTATGTAAACGTATCACTTAGCAATTATCATTAATATAATAAAAACTAGTTGGATGCGCCAATTCCAAAACTTTCTTCTTTCTCATAAGTACATTTTAATTTTTTTAAAGTTAGTTATACATCTTAATACTTTAATAGAGTTAATTCAATAATATACCAACTTTGATTATCATCCTAAAATTTTGATTCAGTCAATATATCGGAGAGAAAACGGGTTAATGTGGAACATGATATTTAATAAAATCAATAGTTAACCCCTTATTACGTTATCACCAGCTGTTTGCAAATAGCTGGCTTAGCAGGACGCGAGATCCCTTCTCTGCACGAGTCAATGGACAATAGAACGACGAAGAATCGAGAAAATGATACAAATAAGATCTGCGCAATCAGAAGTTTCTTCACCGCGAAATATTTCCAAACTTAAGAAAGATCTGCTGGCCACATCAAAAAACATGCACAGAAAATATGGTCCAGCTCTGTACGTAACTTTATGCACTTTTCGATAGTACAATAATAAAAATAGCACGGAAATGGCTTTTACAGAGCCTCCTTCCAGCAGATTTTTTTTAAATTGAGGGATGACCTGCTTGCGATACCCAAAAATAATCAAACACAAAAATTTTAGTTCAGTTCTATGCATAGCTTCATACACTTTTTGATTGTAAAATAATGTAAACGGCACAGACATCGTGATTATAGCGCCCCCTTCCAGCGGATATTTTTCAAATTCAGGGCAGACCTACTAACCATAGCCAAACACTTGCAGAAAAAATTTCGTTCAATTCTATTCATGAATTCACATACTTTTAAATGGTAAAATATTGAAAATGGCACAAAAATCGCAGTTGCAGCTCCCCTTTCCGCCGGATTTTTTTTAAATTCAGGGAGGACCAACTAACCATAGTTAAACACTTACACAAAAAATTTGGTTCAATTCTATGCATTACTTCATGCACTTTTAGTGGTCGATATTGAAAATGGCACAAAAAAGCTATTACAGCGGCTTCTTCCGGTGGATTTTTTTTTAATTCAGAGAGCATCAACTAGCCATAGCCATAACACTTACACAAAAAAATTGGTTCAATTCGTTACATATATCTTCATACACATTTTGATGGTACAATGGTGGCAAACGGACACACACAGAGAAACACGCGAACAGATAGACATTTTGTAAAAACACGTTATCTCTGACCCCTACAACGTGTAACTCCGTGGAAAACCGGAAGTGGATGAAAATTTGTATTACAATGCTTTTTCTAATCAAGATAGAAGAAAGTAATAAACACAATCCGTCTATTTCATGTAATTGTTAATGAAATTACCTTTAATATTAATGAATAAAAATAAAACAGCAACAATACAATAAATAATTTTTTTTTCAAAATACTGCAAAAGGGCAAAAGTACCGCAATAAATTCGTAAGTTCGTTTATAGAATGACAAGTTTTGAGGCACTCAAATAACGTTTGAAAGGACTAAGCTAGATTTGTTGAAAAAACATCTATCTGTGTAATGATCATAAAATATCAAATCAGAGTGGGAGCAATACCACCACTGGTACAATTTGGAAACTAAAGACTGTATCTCTAACACTATGACAAATAGAAAAAAAAATCAGCCACATTGGTGCAGAGCTTTCATGATTTATTATGAATTAATTTCATATAAGGTACCCTGGGGTAATAACGCCAGACGGTGTAATAACGCCAAGTGCTAATATTTTGCATAATT
Organism: Maratus speculifer; assembly: GCA_964019185.1. Lineage (NCBI taxonomy): Eukaryota > Metazoa > Arthropoda > Arachnida > Araneae > Salticidae > Maratus > Maratus speculifer. The sequence continues at coordinate 222,356,585 of OZ025299.1, read as the reverse complement.
ATGAAATAATCTGGTAAATGACACTCATGTGCTCTGCGCAGAAGGGTTTTGAGTCATATAAATCGCAAAAAACAGCTTCAAGTTAATTTGTTTCATTTTTAGGTGTTATTGTTTTTACAAGCAGCTTAAAATAACGCTTGATCTAAAATTTGCGAGATACATTTTGTGATGTGAAGACTATTTTTTTTATCCGGAAATACTTTGTTAATTACATAAATTTGTAGTACATTTAATGGACTTTCAAAATGTTGTTGAAGAATTTGGATATATTCTTGAGATAATTTGTAATTTAAAATGTACAGCGCAATAACAATAACGGGGTAATAACGCCAATCCTTGCAATTTTTACCCCGTTGATTCCCTACAGTGGCCGAGCTACATCCTAAATACTGATTCAAATAAACAGTTAAAACTGTGCAATATTTCTAATAATTCTATTTAAGCGGTCCTTTTTAAGCAAAAAGAAGCTGACGGCCTGATATTCTTTTGCCTCATCCTCCCCCCCACCACCACCACCACACCTTTATTTTTCTTACACTTTCACAAAAAATTGAACATTTCCAATAGCCTAGGATACAATTTGTCAATTTCTAGAGCTGAGAGTTTGTATTTTTAGATTTGGGCAGTCTACATGAAATTATTCCAAATTATTTCATACTTTTGTTTGCATGGCGTTATTACCCATATAGGTGGGTAATAACGCCAAATGGCATTGGTCAAGAAATCCCGCCATTACATTTTATGTATTCATATCTGTTAAATTATTTTTTTTTATATAGATAGTCAATGAGCTGCTGTATCAAATCATATATCTGTTTGAAAAATACAAGCTAAAACTGAGCAGTGAAAATTGGTAGAACCTTAACGTGGCGTTATTACCCCAGGGTACCTTATATTACAATCAATTAATTAGAAGGTTGGAAATGTATTTTTTCAACATCCGATCACCAGTTAACATTACTTATCACGTACAGATATAGAGCATCATAAAACAGATGCATATATATTAACCTTTTGAATTCCGTTCGCTTCTGCAGCAACATTGTAAGGTAGGTGAAACATTCCTTTGTCGCCGCTGCGGCAAAATCATCTTTCCTTATAATATTTGTTTTTCCATGAGTAATGAAGACAAATAAAATTTGCCATACTTAATAAAAGTATTTTTGATATTTTGTATTTGAAGGAAGCTTCTTTTATAAATATTGTGTCAACCGACTAAGACTCGAACAAAATTCGCAAAATTACGCGAAGTGTAAAGGGTTAATAAAAGTAACACATAGAATCAAGGGACATTTTTTTTTTAATTCAGACAAAAAATTGAGTTCGCTTAAGAAAAAATGCAAGACAGAGTGGAAAAAATAGCACGGCTGGGGGAAATAGCACGAAGGAGAAGAAAAAGAGACGAGAGAGAAGATGAGTAAAAATTCTATAAACTAAGTGCGCTAAATAAATTCATCTGAACAATATTAGAAATGCTCTTACAACATTGAAAATAAGACGTACTTAACTCCATACCCTAAAAATATTTACAATTGGCAACATCTAGTTAATAGACCCGTTGCATGAATCTATTTTTATTAATCCGAAAGAAATGAACGTACCTGATTCGATTTGATTCCTTTCAACAAACTTAAGATTCTTTGGTATGATCGTTTGAGGAAATTAGCTTTTTTCCACTCTTCTTTGATGAAAATTGTATTATTGTTCTCAGTTGCATTGAATAAATTGATTTTTACTCACTACTAATTGGTAAGTTTCAATATTTTTTCTTCACCAACTGACAAAATATCTATTTGTTTCTACGATTTTACGAACCTTAACGTGGCGTTATTACCCCAGGGTACCTTATATTACAATCAATTAATTAGAAGGTTGGAAATGTATTTTTTCAACATCCGATCACCAGTTAACATTACTTATCACGTACAGATATAGAGCATCATAAAACAGATGCATATATATTAACCTTTTGAATTCCGTTCGCTTCTGCAGCAACATTGTAAGGTAGGTGAAACATTCCTTTGTCGCCGCTGCGGCAAAATCATCTTTCCTTATAATATTTGTTTTTCCATGAGTAATGAAGACAAATAAAATTTGCCATACTTAATAAAAGTATTTTTGATATTTTGTATTTGAAGGAAGCTTCTTTTATAAATATTGTGTCAACCGACTAAGACTCGAACAAAATTCGCAAAATTACGCGAAGTGTAAAGGGTTAATAAAAGTAACACATAGAATCAAGGGACATTTTTTTTTTAAATCAGACAAAAAATTGAGTTCGCTTAAGAAAAAATGCAAGACAGAGTGGAAAAAATAACACGGCTGGGGGAAATAGCACGAAGGAGAAGAAAAAGAGACGAGAGAGAAGATGAGTAAAAATTCTATAAACTAAGTGCGCTAAATAAATTCATCTGAACAATATTAGAAATGCTCTTACAACATTGAAAATAAGACGTACTTAACTCCATACCCTAAAAATATTTACAATTGGCAACATCTAGTTAATAGACCCGTTGCATGAATCTATTTTTATTAATCCGAAAGAAATGAACGTACCTGATTCGATTTGATTCCTTTCAACAAACTTAAGATTCTTTGGTATGATCGTTTGAGGAAATTAGCTTTTTTCCACTCTTCTTTGATGAAAATTGTATTATTGTTCTCAGTTGCATTGAATAAATTGATTTTTACTCACTACTAATTGGTAAGTTTCAATATTTTTTCTTCACCAACTGACAAAATATCTATTTGTTTCTACGATTTTTTGACGAAGTTCGCAACATATTCCTGTGATTGATTATAGAAAGCAGTCGCTTTTATTCTGCTACCGATTATCATATTTTAAGCGATCACTAGACAAATTTCAACATATTTTTGTGCAACCAATTATTAATGTTTCTAGTGACCAATTAAAGAAAATCGCTGTTAGTTCTCGATTTTTTGTTATTCACAACATTTTTCCACCATCATTTGAAGAAATTAACGAATTGTAAAATTCCATAAAAGAAAATAATCGCGGTCTTCCTCGGATTTTTTTTTAATGCAAAAAAATCACATACTTGTGAAAGAATTAAAATACCGAAAATGCCACCGATTTTTTGATGCAGGATTGTCCCATTAATCCCCTACGCTTTTGCTAACCCTTTCCCATAGTTAATATTCTGCTCTTCCTCAACCTCCCTTTCAATTTATTGAATTGGCGTATGAGGATATTAATTCATTATATAAATAATCGCAAATAAACGATTATCTTGTACTAAATGTACATTATGAGATTTATGAGATACAATGATAATTTTTATAAAAAGAAATGAAGGTTTTTTATGCTTCATTTTTAGAAAAAAATGAGGATTTTAATGTAATATAATTTACATTAATTTTAACTCACAAATAATAAATTCCCAAAATATCTTTCCTGCGTGAACGAATATGTTAAGGCTTAAGAATATTTTATTCTCGATTTACTTTCTCAAATGCATCTGAAAATACTGGGCTGAAAAAAGAATATTCCAGTATATATAGCTGAATGTATTCGTTGTTTTATTATAACAGGTTTATCCATAATTACGAAGACATTATATGCTTTAAATACCCATTAAATTAAATACTCATTTTACTTAAAGTTAATTTTTTTCATTTCAAACAATATAAATGTGTAATTAGTTGTTATTATGTGTTGATATTAATTTTATGCAGTGAGTCAAGACAAAGTGGGAGAAGATGCTTTGTACGACAAATTAAAATTTGGGAATAAAATTTATTTAGGAGATTTTTCCTCTTGTAAAAAATTCTACATTCATTCTTCTTGATAGTATATGTTCAAATTGTTTGCAGTTGGTGATCGATTATCGCAGGAAAACTCATTAATCATAAAAAATACTATACTTAAATTACTAAACATAATTTAGAATGATATCTCATGTTTAGCTTTATCATATACTAGATGATTCTTTATCCATAAAATAATTGACATTTTGAGAAATAAAATATCAATAAATTAATGCATTCTTACATTCGTATCTTCAACTGTTACACAACTTCTACTAAATGCGACTTACAAATAGAAATATTTCAAACGAAGGTAATTCTTAAAAATTTGTAAATAGATGCCTTTGTATTCATCTGGAAGTTTTAAATAGAGGTCAGTAAAAAATTTGCGGCGTACTCACAAAGAAATTTAAAAAAAAGAAATTCTGTTAACAATTTCAGTTTTTATCAGTAGTAATGGAGAGAAAACGAACACCTTCTTAAATCAATAATTAAAAAATATAGTCCAGTTCCAAAAGTCACCGTTGCACAGCAACGCCATGAATTTTAAGTTATTTATCTGAATAGAACCGGCAAAAATAAAACGACATGCACAGCAAAGATTCTTCATTCTTTGCTGACAGCATGCTAACATATTTAGATGAAGTATTGTTTATTTATATAGAATGGTGGCCAAAATTTTGGAGATTTTGGAAATTTTTAAGTTTTCTGACTTTCGCTTTAAAATGACCTGTATTGCTAACTTTCAATGTGTTACGCTTTAAAAAATCTTATAATGTTTCTGACATTCCGTTTAAAATGATATATGAGCGTGTGCTTTTTCTGAAACTTAACATCTTCTATAAGTATACAACGTTAAAAAAATGAAAAAAGGAATTAAAAAATTATTCATAAATTTTTTTAAAAATTTAAATGAGGAATATTTTGAAACAAGATGGCAAATGAAGTTGGCCAACGAACTGGGTCGACACATGAGTATGAACATAAAAAAAATTCAAACCGATTTAAATATAGAGAATTACAGCAAGAAAAAATTCAGGTATAATATATATATGAATACGTATACATACATATATAAACATTTCAACGGAGGGTGGTTTGGGTTTTGTGGGTCATGATCGGTAAAAAAACAATCCTGAAGTGTTTTCCTTCGGACGGCTGCAATATGTAGCTTTTTAGATTTTGAATGAAAGTTACCTAAAAAGTGTCGACAAGTTTGGCTGCGACTGCATTTACAGGAACGGTGAATCAGTAACGTAAACACCAAAAAATTACGCGCGGTGCAATGACTTAGAGCCAGAAAAGCCATTAAAGCTTAAGGGGGTCATAAAATTGTCAAACGCTGTCCTTTATTCCTACTTGTTAATAATATTTAATCAAAAGCTACGTTTATATCCGTTTATCCGAATATATATCGAATTGTATTTCAATTACGCGACAGATATTGGAGACTTTTGAATCGAAATTAATTATCCAATTAAAATATATTTTTCACACTCTAATCCCATTTATTTAATCAAAATTCGTATAAAAAATAACTTTTTCTAATTCATTCTTAAGTTTTCAACGAACTTTTAACACACGTGGTGCTAATGAAAGAAACTTTTAATTGTATAATGTTTGAAAAGGATATTTTCTTTGTTTCTATTTTTTGTTTCAACGTCGAAGAAAATTCGTATTCCGGCTATTGTTTTCCCAGAATATTTTCAATAGTATATTTTGAAAATATGCTTTGAAAAAAAGATAAGAATTTCAAATCAGATCTGTGTATCATGTTTCTTTTTATTGAACCCACGAGAAACGTTTCATCTTGAGACAAGTTTGCAGCGATGCATTTACAATTTCACGGAACACATTTACGATTTCATCGAAATATTTCCACTGTATTTCTTGTCCGCCTTTTCCTCATAGGTCTAAAATGCCAAACATTACCATATTTCATAACTTTTTATCAGGAAATTCTATTTTTATAGATTGGTTATTGTATTCTAGAGTGCAATATCTTGATTTTTCAAAAACTTTTTTCTTTCTTAACTTTCTTAAATAACAGCTGTTAAAGAAGTTGAAGAAAGTTTTTGAAGTTCGTAAGGTTTAGTTGAATTTTTTGGGGAGAATATGTATAAATAGATCGTATATTACTGAATGACAAAATTTTGTTTAGTTAGAAATTATTTTTTAAATGGATAATTTTTGCTGTGGGCTAAGGTTGGATTTCGTGTTTTACAGTGTAAAAGGCATGCTTATTAGCTGGTCTTTTTATGTAATGTCCTGTTCAAAAAGAATATAGATAAAATTATAAAAACCTAAACTTTTGACTTATAGTGAATTTATGCTTCAATTCAATTCAGTTTTTCTTACTGTGTCGGATTGTAGGATGATGTAACATTCCATTCGAAATGGCAAAAACATTCAGCTTTCGTCAAGTAATTTAATTTCATAAATATGCTGACCCGCTAGGTGTTTCCGAGGCCTCTGATGAATGACATTTAAATAAACCTCATATTTGTATACTTGTATATGTTTAACACCATTTTGTCGTAATTTATATTTTTAAATGAAAAAATAACGAACAAATATTGAATTGAAGGCTTATGCTATTTAGTTTTATCTTGTGTGTAATTTCATTTTTTTAATCTGTAAGTACTGAAAATGAGTGAAATCGCCATGTAACACCCAGTTTTTTTTTTCAATTTTCTTATTTTCCTTTGTAGAAATATTTCTATCCATCTAAACAATTCAAAATGTTTAAAGTTATGTAAATCTGATCTATTGAGGAGCTCTAAAAAGAATGTGTTAAAATAAGGGCATTTAGTTACTTTTAGCGAGAAAAAACATTATCTTCGTGAAGCCCCGTGACCTGCATTTACCAATGAATTTTAAAAAGACCATACCTATTATCAGTAGAAATGCAGCTCATTTTGTATACCTAGGAAGACGAATAGCGGTCATTTTGACTGCTCTATTTTGCTGAACAAAAATAATGCAATTTTAATTTTTTTGAAACAATTTTTTAAAGTACACTTATAATTTGAGTTATATTATATCATATTATTTGTTAACCTTTTTATAAATAAGATTAATTTTAGTTAAAGAAAATGCAATATATATTCGTTCCAAATCTCCCCTTTTCTAAAATTAAAAAGAAATCGTCTTTTCTCAATCAATTTATTCATTGTTTCAATCACTTTATTCATTGTATTGGCAAGTCAGCACCAAAGAACACAACAATCTTTTAAAAAAAGAATCCGTTTAATGTTTCATTTCTGCCATTGTAAATTCTTTTTTTACAATCAATATCACAGCCGCAGTTAGAGATGTTTCGCAATTTCCCAAAATTTAATTTTTAGAATTAGACGGGATTTGCAACTCACGTCCCCAGATGTATACGCCCACATACACACACACACATAATTATGTACTTTTAATTTTTCTTTCAATGTCTGTTTTTGAAGTGCACTGCTGTGCAACTCATTATAAATACTTAATGAAAAGTTGGCAATTGTGGTTTACTTACATTATTTTGTTGACTGAAGGATAAAATACAATAAATTTCAGCAGAACACTATTAAAGAATTTGATTTTATAGTGTGTCTTTTCACTGTATTTTTATCGATTCAATTTATAGTGAAAGGGTGTCAAAAGAATTTATGTATGAGTAAGGTAACTAACCTTTGGCCTGGAATTAATCATCCGATGGTTTGTGCTGATTCCACTTCATGCGTTTCATGTCTCTGTCATCAGATCTGTCATTAGTCATTCTGCTGATAGGAAAGAAACGGATGTTCTATGAATCCAATATGATTTATGATTCCTTAAGTCTTATTATGCCATGACTATATTTTATTGTTTCTTTGAACTAACTTTTATTGTTTTCTTCTGATCTTTATTATTTAAAAATTTAGAGAGCTTTTTATTTTAGAAATCTATCTCATGTTATATATTTAGAAAAGAGATGTTTATCTGTTACCCTGCGTGGTCTCAATTGCTCCCCTAATTAATCTTATATGATCATGCATCGTTTTCTTATTAGATGAGGTGAATATTATTATTCGGAAATTCTGGTCCTAGTATGATTTCTTGGGGCATAATTTTTAATTCATACATCTAGAATTCGCATCTAGAAAAGAAAGAGAGAAAAATCTTAACAGACAATAATTTTATTATTTATTCAATTTTTACTTATATTCAAATTATTTTTTTTTCATATATTCAATATATTTCAGTTTTTAATTGACAACATATGCGAAGTTTACACAAATCTTAAACATTTTTCGATATAATTACAACATTTTACTATAACATACTACAACTTATTTCAATGCATATTTGTTATAGACTAGATTTAGTTCTTTAAAATTATCTTTAACTAATTATTTTTTGTTTACTTCTGTTTTTTCTTTTTAATAATTTTTGTTTTTCATAACTTTCTTACCCATTTTTATTTGTTTTTTTTTCTTCAAATTTTATAAAAATACATAAATCAGTTTCTGTTTGTAAAGAATTTAAATATTGATTTTATTTATGAGAAATCATGTCTTTGAACAAGTTGGAATAATGGCGTCATCAATTAATGAACAACTTCAATTGATCATTTACGTATGTTTTGTGCAAATACAATTCAAAAGCAAGATGGTAAAAAAAAATTGTCAAAACCAAATAGCATTCTCCATGAGACCTTGTTGACCTGTTTGATCTGAATTTCTACACTAAAATATTTTTAAATTGTATGAAAGACTAGAAAAAGAAAATTCAAATGCGAAGCCTAGAATATAAATATATTCATTGATCACAAGATGTATTTAATCATGATTGACGGTAAACTGATTGCTGCCATTTTAAAAGCATCATCATGTTCACCATGTTCAATTAAAATGAGTGCAATTTTGCAATAGAGACAGCTAAACAATGTATCTCAAAATATGAGTGGTATTGTAGTCTAACAATATAAAATAGTCATTTACGGAAAATACGTAATTATAGATTATGATTTTTCTATTTGGCAGTCATTGGAAGAAGCAACCGAAGCTCGTAATAAAGAGTTCCGAAAGCACCTGGATTGTTGGAAAACGGATTACTGCTATTTTAAAAAATTCTTGTTAAACATGTTTCATATGTATTACAAAATCTTCACAAATGAATAACATTCATAGAATTCTTGAAAGAAGTGTAATTTTGCAATGGAAACAGCTGAAAATGTAGTTCAAAATATGGGTGATATCACATACTAACTATATCATTCATGGAAAATACGTAATTGCAGGTTTTGATTTTCCAATCTATCAATTATTAGAAGAAGCTACCGAATCAATTAAAACTATTCATCCTGTAGCGGTAATGTTACATTTTATTTAGCAAATTCATTATTTATCTAAAATATGGTGATATTTAACCATAGTGTTGGGTATAGAAGTATGTATTTATTTACTGCGAGGTGACTCTTAAAAACGGTTCAGAGTATATTTAAAATAAACAAGTTGGAAATAAGCACGTAAAGCGTAGCAAATGAGGTGCGTTCGTACGACAATGAAGTTTTAAAAATATTCATATCTTGCTGATAATAGTAGACAGTACTTCGGATACAGTATAGTGGTCGAAATCTTTGTGTTCCTGTAAATGTACAGGAAGTAATTTTTAATACACCTCAGCAACGTATATCATATTCATAAAATTTGAAATAGTTTAATATAATTAAAACACACCTTAACCCTTTCCGGCGCACTACTCTTTAAAGTTGGAATTTAAAGAAAAAAAATAGGCAATCTATTTAGGCCTAGAGGAGTACACAGGTATTGTTTTGTAAAGATTGCACTAACCATTTTAATTATACAGCTGTTACCGAAGTGGTAACATTCCATAAGTAAAGCATTGATAAGCACAGTGAGAAGAGCATTGCTGTGAAGCGCGTATTACAGTAAAACATTTTACCTATTATTTAAAAACAGTAAAGTTTGATCTCTGTGGTGCTGCCATCTAGAACTCATAAAAAAGATTTAAAGTAGCCATTAGAGTAGTTTTTGAAATATTCACGGATTTTTTGTGTCTCCAAACAGGGGGAACTTTAGGTGTTGCCGACCCGGCAACACTGCGCGTTAAGGGGTTAAACAATGTTTCCCCGTATAGTATTATGTAGTTTAATATTTTTTGTATGGCCCTGTATATTAATAATAAATATTCTTTGCATCACAGATTGTACAAAGTACATTTTAGTATATATATATACTTCATAGGTTCATGTCAATTTCATTATGTTCGAATGAGTGTAACACCATTTAAATGAATTTGAAACTTTTTTCCCCATTGACCGTAATATAACGGAATACTTTTGATTGTCCCTGTAATTGATCTATGCATCCGATTTTCCTAAAATTTGAAAAGACTCGACAAAATTATGTAATAATAATATGTTTTAAATTTCAAACGATAAAAATGTATTTGAAACTTTTTTCCCCATTGACCGTAATGTAACGGAATCCTTTTGATTGTCCCTGTAATTGATCTATGCATCCGCTTTTCATAAAATTTGAAATGACACGACAAAATTATGTAATAATTATGTATTTTAAATTTCAAACGATTCGGTTGGGTAAGTTTTGCGTTGTTATATGCGGACAGATAGACGGGTCTGTCCGTCTATAAAAATCGTTGCGTTGTTATAGACGGACAGACAGACGGACGAACAGACGGACGGACTGAACGACAACTATAGGTGCTACATATTTACATAATTACGAACACACCTAAAAGGATAGGTAAACTGGTATCGAAACACTATTCATCATAAAACGCCAATTAAATTTACTAGAATAAAATTATTTTTTAACATAACGATGTTAACAAGACGAGTAATTTTCTAAATATTAATAATTCTTAAGTATGATTAAAGAGGTATCTCACATTTATGTTCTGCTATAAGAAATATCTAACTATATTTGCAAACATTTATCTAAAATTATGCAATACTGTGCATAGAAACAGTGTAATATTTAAAAATACATATTTCGGGCATTAATTTCGACAGTGTGCGAATTCTAAATTTACTTATATAGCTCCTAGGCCAAATGATTTTTGAAATTTATGTCGCTATTTCTTTGATTGCTGTAACGTTGAACATTATATGTGCAAAAAAAATAAAAAATTACAACACAAGATTTAATGAAATATAAAACACGTAGAAAGAAGGAATACAAAAATGCAAAACGAAAAATCATAAAATAACTTTTGCATGCGTTATATTATAAAACATCATTATTTCTTAACACGTTCGCCGCCACTTACGTGAAGATGTGATGATAGTTAATGCCGCACTGTAGAAGTGGGTTTTCCCTAAAAGCCGATTAACTTTTTATAACAAAGAATCAGTGAAAGATTTTCCCGCGCCAGCACGTGACAGGCTATTGGACATTACCTTACATCACGCGCTGGCGCTTGAATGGCCCCTTAACGTTGGCGCCATATCACGCACTGGCACGTGATCGGCAGCGAATGTATTAATAATTTTGAAGCGTTTTTTTTATTTTGAAGTGACTATAGGAACTTAACTATTAGGCATTGAATCAAGATGATCTTCCACGCTTGAAAATATTACGTTTATTAAAAATATATAAATAAAAATAATCGCATACAGCCAGATATTTTTGCTGGGCAGTGAAAAAACTCAACCGTTATACTTGAAGTTAAAGCGCTGATTTACGAAACAAAACCAGTCACGTCAGATTTGAGTCATTTTATATATTTAACGCTATTTTATCTGAATCAATACTTTTAGATGAAAAAATTGAGAAAAAATTTTCGATTTTTAGTAATTAGCTGATTAAAAAAAAAGACATTTTCTTGCTTTTTCGCATAAAATAAAAAGTTGCTTTTTGTTGACCGATCTCTGTGGAATTTTCATCTGTTATAAATATAATGGTTTTGCAGGCCTTGTAAATTTTTTATGAAAAAACATAGAACATATTCAGAAAAAGGCTTAAAGTATTTATAAAAAAGTGTTTTGATTGTGTTTAAGTAACAGGATTTCGCCTTTCCTTAATAAATTTTATTTTTCACAAAGTATAATAAATTTCACACCCAATATTTGTCTAAAAGGGTAAATTTTTTTATATTATACATAAAACATGTATCTGAAAAGTCGAAAAAAATGAAATTTAACGGTAAAAGCTTTCACAATAACTGCAATATAAGAATCAGTGTTTTTACCCATTTTTTTCAGATCACTGGAATATTTGGAATTTTTTTATATTCCAGCTTATTTTTTTCCTAATATATGTTATAATTTCTAAACTAATTTTTCGAATCAGGATTACAAGCATGACTATTATTTTTTTTTACCTCAAAATCCTGAAAGAAAAGTTTTGATTTTCAAACAAATTCTATTATATCTGAATCAAATAAATAATCGATCGTTAACCGAAAGTTTAGTATATAGTAATAAAATTTTAGAACTAGTGTATAAAATGAAAAGGCATTTTTTAAATCAAAATACATATTGTTTATTCTACAAGCAAATTTGTTAAAGAACAAAATGTATTTTTTGGGGAAAAATTCATATTTTTTCAAAAGCATTGCACTGTTTTAAAGTCGAAAAAAAAAAAAAAAAATACTGATATTAAGCGGTAAGTCGGTTCAAAAGTCTTTTCTTCACTTTGTATATTTTAATTGGTAACTAATTCTTCCTCTCCGAACTTTTGAAATTTTCAGGACAATATGCCGATTATCAACCTATTGACAAAAGTTCGTTTAAAAAATTGATAGATTGACAAACAAACATGTTTTCTTCTCGCTTTTCTTTTCGTTTTCTTTTTGGTTCCACTAGCATAACAAAAAAATATCCTTACTATCCAAACTCTGAGGAAATTTATTACATTTTAAATGTAACTGTATTCGATCTCTAGTAAAAGCTTGAACCGAAAAAGAACGAACCGCGCTGAAATTCCCCAGTTTTTAATATTTTCGTCAAAATTTTTACACATTTAATTTAATAAAAAATACGTCTACTCGTTGGAACGTTCACTGTAAAAAATTTCACAATGGTTTCTGATTATATAGCGCAGCTACGGTGCATGTAATTTTCAAAAACGTTGCTGAGTCTCTCGGAAACTTCTTTCTGCAATATTCAGAAACATTGTTTACTATTTTAAAAAGTTTTATGTTTGTTTAAAATTACCCATCACCAGCAGATATGTACATATTGACACGCTTAAAGAGAGAGACAGAATGATCTAGTCCTTTTTCAGCATTAAAAATAAAATAAATATATAAAATTAAAAATAAATAAACAAATAATTAACTCGTCTTATTTAGAATTTTGATCCCGGACCTCTTAAAATAGATATTAGATATTTAACCATTTCTATAATTAAGGTATGTTTTATATTTATTTTATTAAATACTAAGTAATAGTTCTATGAAAATCTCCTCCGAGACCATAGTATTAGGAGTAACAAAAAATCTTTAAAAATATTATTATTTGCTCAATTGTTCTTTTACGATATCATATCCAAAATTTCAAGTGAAAATTTATGAAATAATCGTCGAAAGACAAATTTATTTTTAGTAAAGTCAACGACTTATTCAAATATCAGAAGCATTGATATTTTTAAAAGAAAATCAATATATATATAGACGTTGAGAGTATATTACCGCTATTTATTGGTAAATCGATATTTTTGAATCGACAGTCAGATATTGAGTTATAGATGCTAAGTTAGATGTTAGATTTTACAGACGTTAGATGTTATACATAACATTACAATATATCTATGTTTGTAGATATATATAGGGGAGACTGGGGATGGTTGACCATAGGGGAGCCCTGACCCACTCATCCATTTTCATATTAAAATGTGTTTTAGACTTTTATTGCTAGATGAAAATTAAAGCTAATGTTATGATCAAAAAACAACCTTCGCTTCATGCAGTTAATTAAACTGGTGAAGTTGTGATGTGTTTTTAACAAAACAGGTGAGTTATTTAGTAATACTTTGTAGGACTTTTTCAGATAAAATTTTTGATGGAAATTAAAAAAATGGAGATTTTAATTAATGCACAACAATTGAGCTTTCGTTCTAGGTATGATGTTTGCGTAGTAAATAAGGCTTAAAATAATTACATGCTATTGATTACAAAATGGCTATGTGGGGAGCCTTGACTCAGAGAGTGTGATGGAAGGTTGACTATGGTGAATCCTCCCTTAATTTTGTAGAAATCTTTTTATTATTAATTTCGGTATATAAATGTCTGATGTTTAAATTTGTAAAATAACGTAAATTTATTCTGTAAACCTACAGAAGCTATGCCAAAGAAAGTAATTAAAATTCCGCTTTAACTGACGAGACAGAAATTATCACATACCTTAAGTGGATGTAATTGCCCGTACCCCCTTTATACTTAACAAAAGAACACCATATCTAATGAGGGAAGCTCCTTACCTCTTCTCTATCCAAAAATTAAATCAAATCCATTAATTTTGCATGAAAAACCATTTACCTAAATTATGAGGAGTAGTTTCCCTTGTCCACCCTTTAAACTTTTCCAAAGAATTCTAAAAACAAATCAGGGAAGTGCCTTTTCAGAATGAACCTATATCCAAACTTTGAAGCGTGTCGGTAAACTTGGGGTGAAAAACCCATTAACCAAAAATAAGAGGGGAGATTACTCCCCACTCCCCCTCTTTAAACTTATCCAATGAACACCAAATACTAATTACGGAAGCACCTCATCAGAATGTTCCTGTATCTAAATTTTTAACGAAATCTGATAATTCTAAATGAAAAATCCATTTATATAAATTAAGGGGAAGGGCAATAGCCCCGGTTCCCATTCTTATTACTGATCCAATTAACACCCAATACTAATCAAGGAGGTGCCTCATCAGAATGATCCTATACCTAAGATTTGAACGAAATCTGATTATTCTGCATGTAAAAAATAATTAATATAAATTAAGGGGAGGGGCATTAGCACTTCGTTCCTTTTCTTATACTTATCGAATGAACTATCAAAACTAATCAAGGAAGCGCCTTATCATAATAAGCCTATATCCAAAATTTCAATTAAAACGTATATTTTTACCATGAGTTATCGCGTTACGTACGTACGCACGCACGCACGAACGTATATACATTCGTACAGAACAGGTGGGCGCATAAGATCTCAGGCTTTAGTAACCTGTGAGCTAAAAAAATAGTTTTTCCGGCCGTCAATTAAAACTACTTCATTGACGTTCGAATTGCCATTCGGAAACAGGTTAAAAAAAACGAGGTGATTTGTGGAAGAATAATATCTGAAAGAGCAATACAACAGAACAACACGCCAGGCGAATAATGCTTTGTAGCTTCTTTTCAATACACAATTTCTGCGTATTGGATCACCCCCCCCGTTTTCACCCGACGTAATATACTTGTGATCTCTAGTTATTTCCAAAAGTCAAATTGGAACTTTGAAGTGAAAAGATTCGAAGGCATGGAATCAGTTAAAGCAAAAGCGACGTAGTTTCTCAACAATTGGAAATGAGGAAGTGCAACGCTGCTTTGAGTAGAAGAAAATTAAGATGGAGTTGTTCAGACATCGACGAGACGTTGAAGTCTTTTATGATATGATTGGGTGTGGAATACATTATTTTTCTCACGTCACTTCAGTTATTTAATAGCCACACGCGTCAATATTTACAGAATCATAAATTTGACAAACTGTTATAATTATCAAAACCGTCAAACTTTTTTAGTTAATACTATGCAGATAATAAATTAACTGTTGTTTTATTTAAATATTTTAAATTTTTTTTCAAACATTCTGGTACATCAACTTGCACAGTAAATTAATAATAAAATAAAATAAATAAATAAAAGAAAAATGTGTGAATTGACGGGAAAACTACTGGCAGCAAAGTTGCCAGACATACAGTTTTACCGTTCCGTTAGGAGATTTTCCGTTTAAAGAAATGCCCCACCAGTGGCCGAGAGGTACGGACCTCTCAACTGATAGACGGCAGGTGCTGGATTTGAACCCAATCGCGGCTGTCGGCCTAACCGTTCGGAGTTTTCGTGGTTTTCTTCGAACCTTGCGTAAATACGGGTTAGGTCCCCTTAGAAAGACCCCCCACGAAGGTCACTCCTCCCTGGTCCTATATCCCTAGTGTAGATAATCGGACGTCAAAAATAATCCAATCCAATCCGTTTAAAGAAATAACAGGAAGGAAAACTCCGTTTGAAGAAGCGGTAATTTTCCGTTACAATTCTTGATTTTTAATAATAATAATTTAATTTATTTTTTAAAATTAATGAATCTATCAGGCCTCAGAGAATTCGAACTTTCCGAGTGATTTTGAGATGCCATGTTATTTAAATTACTTTTTTGAATAACTTACTGCAAGCCGTCATGAGGATCAAACTCAAGATCTTTTGACAGAGGAATAAGTGAGACTGATCGAGCCAAAACTGCTGATACCGTTTTGTACAAAGTATGTCTTTTATGAGTTAGTGGGAAAATATGTTGTGCTTTTCAAAAATATCCTTTCAAAAATATTCGTTAGAATATTCGTACACGGTCTATTTTATTTTATGTTAGACCGATGGATAAATCTTAGTATTTTTTAAAATCAATTTTAATTTTTTAACTAGTTTAAATTAAAAAAAATCACTGTTTCAAATCACTGGGTTTTTTTTTTTTTTTTTTTTTTTGAATGAATGAATGAATGAATGAATAAATGAATTTTTTTTTTTCATTCATTTTTTACAAAAATAATGTTATGGAGAATATCTTGAAATTGTCGCACACTATTTATTTATTTATTTATTATTTTGGTGGGGAATCTAATTAGTTAAAAGAATTATAAGAAATAAACAAAAAATAAACAGAAAAAATTTAATTTAAAAGTGAATTTTTACTTTTCATTATTTTATTCATTTTGTGCAATATACTTTTTTTTTAAATTAATATATTTTTACAACGTATCTATCAGTAAAATAATAATAATGATAATAGGATTGTAATAATTAAAACTCCTTTCTAGTAACAATGCACAATTTTTCTTAACATTATCAAGCTTTTGGCATCAGGTAAAAAAAACAATTGCAAAATAATTGTCGATGAAAATCCCCGCTAACTCTGAGATGAGCATTTGTCCCTTTCTCAATTATTCTAATTTTAAACAAAGAAAAAGGACATTTCAAAAAAGAAATTTCTTTTTTATTATTTTTAATATAATTGCAAAAATGTGTGTATTTTGAATTGCAAGTTTTAACAAAGATAAAAATATTTTAAAATAAAGACATGGAAATTAATACAGGGAATTTGATATTAGATAAGAGACATGTCTGCAAAATGATGACCGAGAAAGATGTACAAGGAATTTAACCAAGAACTAATGTTAATTTATAGAGAGTTTTGCTTTTTTTTTTTCTATGTTTTAACAGAAATTTTTATCACTGTATAAAGTTGGTATTATAAAGTTGCAAGAAAGTTGGCAAAAAATATAATTTTTTTAAATTTCGATGACAAAAAACAGTTTAATTGCAATTTAGCCAGAACGATGCATGTCTAACGAAATGTCTAATGAACAGGATTCTTTCGTTGAGTTTTTCCATTTTTGTGAAGCAACATGGCAGTTTAGTAAACATTCAAAATAAATTTGCCCAGATAACGCAGTTTTATTTTTATTTAATGCATACATATGACTTGTGTGCTCGACATGAAAGCCTGCTTATGAGTCATCGTCAATATACAGGGACAGGATAGCCCAAGGGAATTTTAAAACACGAAGCTAATACAGCCGGAAGCTCCACACAAGGAGTGTGTGGAATGTCGCCAGTGGGATTTGAACTTACAGTCTATGCTCGCAGGCGATTAGCGGCGTGGTGCCTTGACCACTCGGCCACGGAATTTTTCAGATAACGGAGTGCCTCCATTCTTTCTTTTTATTTACATCCGTTTCGTTATTTTCAGGAAATATGGAAGATTTTTCTGATATTTAACGGGAAATCCCCTTCTGTTGGGAAAAGGGACTTTTTCTGTGAAATTCAAGATAAATATATCCGTGAACTTCAGATTTTTTTACAGTGTGGTTTATTTTAAAACTAAATTTAAAAGAGCATTTTAAAAAATCTAAAATACATATCGACGTAAATGAATGATATATAATCTATAATAATAGACAATATTGAATTAAATATATGTATATAGACATAACTAAGAAGTCAAAACATCTGTTTAATTGAATAGCATTCAACTATGCAGCTAAAAACTAAGTACACTGGTGTCCAAAATTTAAGCATAATTGGTAATTAAGTAATTATTTTTAAGTAATGAAAGAAATATGAATCGGAATGTGCTGAAACTCCAGGTGTGTAAACAAAATAGTACGCGTCACATATTTTCGCGAAGAGTTTTCCCCGAAATCGAACAGGGGACCGTCAACAAATTGAAAAAGAAGGAAGAACTTTTCGATAACCCTGTCAAAACTAATGTAGCAAAAGCGTTCAAACTGCACATTAGGATCAATTATGGCTTATTGTAATGTACTGTGTTAATTTTTACAAGGATAGCATGTATACTCGTAGAGAAATTAAAGTTTTTATAAAAACAGTCCTAAATTTTTCCAAGTTTTTTGCTTATAATTTGCAGAGTTCTTATTATAAAATAATGTTCTTTTCTGAAAATATGACAAACATCATTGTACACAATACCCTGTCATCAGAATTTAAAAATAATAAAAATTGTATGAAAAATGAATATTTTTAGTAAATAATTTTTCATTGCGCATGCGTCAACGATATCAAAATGTCATTTGGATATTGTGTTAGCTAAATGTATAGAGCAACTTCTGTAAAAGTTTCAAAAACATAGCTTGAAAATTCTGAAAATGGGAGCCTATAGAATCAACTCAAAATCCGTTATTCCTGAAGGAAGCAAAAAAATCAGGGGTTTTACGTAAATATAGTTGTACGTGCAATATTGTGTAGGCACTAAACAATGGAATATGGATACAGCCCCTCATCTTTTTGCTTCATTTAGGGAATAAAGGATTTTGATCTCATTCTATCAACGATAATTTTCAGAATTTTTAAGCTATGTTTTTGAGACTTTCACAAAAGTTGCTCTATACATTTAACTAACATAATATGCAAATGAAATTTTAATAGCGTTCACGCATGCGCAGTAAAAAATTATTTAGTAAACCTGCTCATTTGTCATACAATTTTTATTATTTTTTAATTCTGATGACAGAGTATTGTGTACAATGATGTTTGTCATTTTTTCAAAAAAGAACACTATTTTATACACTATATTGCCATTGATTATGGGACACTTGCGATTTTAGACATTTTACTAAATATCTAGAAAAATGCATGAGGAATCATCTCGAAACTCTTAGTATATAAATATAATAGTATACGTCATACATCTCCGTGAAGATTTTTTACCGAAATGCCATAGGGGACCGTCAACAAATTAAAAAAGAAAGAATATCTTTTGAATAACCCTGTCAAAACTAATGTAGCAAAAGCGCTCAAACTCTAGTTTCTGATTGAATGCTTTATTGTAATACACTGTGTTCATTTTTATGCAAATAGCATGCACACTCGCAGAGTAATTAAGGTTTTTATAAAAATGGTCCCAAATTTTTCCAAGTTTTTTCGTTATAATTTTCAGAGTTCTTAATATAAAATAATATTTTTTTCAGAAAATATGACAAACAACATTGCACACAGTATCCTGTAATCAGAATTAAAAAATAATAAAAATTGTATGAAAAATGAGTAGGTTTACTATATAATTTTTTACTGCGCATGCGTCAAAGATATCAAAATTTCATTTGCATATTATGTTAGCTAAATGTATAGAGCAACTTTTGTAAAAATCTCAAAATCATAGCTTGAAAATTCTGAAAGTAATCGTCTATAGAAAAAGGACAAAATCCGTTGTTTCCAAAATGAAGCAAAAAAATGAGGGATTTTATCCAAATGCAGTAGTACATCCCATATTGTGTATTCTATATTGACACTAATCAATGAATATATGGATACAGCCCCTCTTGTTTTTGCTTCATTTTGAGAATAACGGATTTTCGACTTATTCAATTGACGATTATTGTCAGAATTTTCAAGTTATGATTTTGTGACTTTCACAAAAGTTGCTCTATACATTTAGCTAACATAATATGCAAATGAAATTTTGGTATCGTTGACGCATGCGCAGTAAAAAATTATTTAGTAAACCAACTCATTTTTTATACAATTTTCATTATTTTTTAATTCTGATTACAGGGTATTGTGTGCAATGTTGTTTGTCATATTTTCTGAAAAAAAATAATATTTTATATTAAGAACTCTGAAAATTATAAGGAAAAAACTTGGAAAAATTTGGGATCATTTTTATAAAAACCTTAATTACTCTGCGAGTATGCATGCTATTTGCATAAAAATGAACAAGGCTTATTACAATAAGGCATTCAATCACAATCTAGAGTTTGAGCGCTTTTGCTACATTAGTTTTGACAGGGTTATTCAAAAGATATTCATTTTTTTTTAATTTGTTGACGGTCCCCTTTGGAGTTTCGGGAAAAAATCTTCACGGAGATGTATGACTTATACTATTATATTTATACACTAAGAGTTTCGAGATGATTCCTCATGTATTTTTATAGATATTTAGTAAAATGTCTAAAATCACAAGTGTCCCATAATCAATGGCAATATAGTGTATTAAGAACTCTGCAAATTATAAGCAAAAATCTTAGGACTGTTTTTATAAAAACCTTAATTTCTCTACGAGTATACATGCTATCCTTGTAAAATTTAACACAGTACATTACAATAAGCCAATTAATCATAATGTGCAGTTTGAATGCTTTTGCTACATTAGTTTTGACAGGGTTATCCAAAAGATCTTCGTTCTTTTTCAATTTGTTGACGGTCCCCTGTTCGATTTCGGGGAAAACTCTTCGCGAAAATATGTGACGCGTACCATTTTGTTTACACACCTGGAGTTTCAGCACATTCCGATTCATATTTTTTTCATTACTTAAAAATAATTACTTAATTACCAATTATGCTTAAATTTTGGACACCAGTGTACATGATATGAAAAATCGGCTCTGCAACACAAAAATAATATTTACTTAACATTATTGATTTTCTTTAGGAATATACCTATTTATGTCTCGATAAAACTATTTGTTAGGAAACAATTGCAATAACAAAACAAAGTAAATTCTTCCAGCATGAAAAACACATCTCTAACATTTATAGAAAATCGCATTTTTTTTCAGATATTGCTTCTTTTGTGAAATATTAGTGAGAAGGAAATGAAAACAATGACTGAAATGGAAACAGAAAATACCATTATCTTTTCTAAACGTATAAATATCTACCTCGGCAGAAGAAATCCAAACCAAAACATAACAGTTTCGTCAATCCCTTTAACCCTTTATTGCATAGCCTTTTTAATATATTTCTTACGTATTCTTCCCAATTATTTGGTTATATATCTCTTAGAAGGACAATTCAGATGTTTTATATTATTCGAGATAAGGGATTATTCTGCACAAATAATAAGTGATATTTAGAGAATAGAAGTCCGAGGTAATAAATAAATAGAATTCAAAAGATATTAATATTTGTATACCAAGAAACATTTCTTTTCGTCATAGAAAGTAAGAATGTTCTAAAGAGATCATTAATATAAATAAGATTACACTAATGAAATATGTGTAGATAGCAGCTTGATTTTATTAGAAAAAAGGTGGAAGCTAAAAATATCTTTTCTGCTTCATATGATGATATCTTACAATAAAAATACAAGATTTAGAACAACATGGGTTTTATAAAACACAAGCAACGACAATATCTTATTAGTACAAATATAATTACATTAAATGAAATATGTGCATATAGCAGCTTGAATTGGTTTGATAGGCATGATGCTATGCGTGTATTTCCAGTTACTTTCTTACATTATGTTTTGCATCTTATATAAAGCACCATAATGTTATAACAACACGGAATAATTAAAACGCAAGTGAAAACGTTTATCATTAATATTAGAACCTAATTACTGCAGGGAATTTTTCTATCAATTTTCCTAAAGGGCAAATATCAAACAAATTTTTTGAAAGACAAACGTGTACCAATTTTTATGAATAGGAATTTGCGTTTTATTTAACCCTTTCGCGGGCAGTGTTCTTAAAAAGGACACTTATTTTTTTCCTATTATAAAAAGGGAAATTATGAAAGTCTCCAAATTAAGTGTTTTGTAAATATGTTTAAATACATTCGACTTACGTTTTTTTTTCTTAATTGTATACAAGTAGTCCTGATTGCTGTTATTAAGTGACAGTAATTTTTTTAAATAAATTTCATTGATTAATAATATTTCTGATCTTCCGAAAAAGTATGAAAATCTCAAGAAAAATATATTTTTGTCAACATTATAAAACTTTAATGACTATTTATGAAAGTTTATTTACTGTTATGTTCCTAGTTTCGTTTTTTAACGTATAAAAAATAAAACTAGCTTCTTGAATTACGCATTACTTTATATATAAAAACGAGAAATATTAATAAAAACTCTCTGATTCAATACAATTGATAAGGGCTCATACACAGTATGGCCAAAGATGATCGGCCACTTGCAATTTTTGACATTCTGTTAATCATTTATAAAAATAAATGAGGAATTATCCTTAAACTCTGAATGTGTATTATTGTAATAAACTGTTCAATTTATGCGGATAACATGTATACTAGTAGTAAAATTAAAGTTTTTATAAAAAAAGTCCCAAAAATTTCATAGTGTTTTGCTTATAATTTGTGGAGTTCTTAATATAAAATAATGTTCTTTAAAAAATAGGAGAAACAACAATGTACACAATACTCTGTAATCAGAATTAAAAAATAATAAAAATTGTATGAAAAATGAACATGTATACTAAATATTTTTTCATTGCGTATGCGCGACAAAAATCAAAAATCAAAATTTCATTTGCATATTGTGTAAGTTAAATGTATAATAGAGCAACTTTTTTGAAAGTCTCAAAATCTTCTAAAATTGATTGTCGATAAAATAAGCTCGTAATACGTTATTCCCAAAATTACGCAAAAAAGATGAGGGACTGTATCCATTTATTCTTTGATTAGTGTCAATATAGAATATGCAATATGACGTACCCCTATATTTGGATACAACTTTTTATTTTTTGGTTTCATATTCGGGACAACGGATTTTGAGCTTTTTCTATCGACGATTACTTTCAGAATTTTCAAGCTATGTTTTTTGAGAATTTCACAAAAGCAACATTATGGAAATGAAATTTTCATAGCGTACAGTTTCTGTTATTGTTCCTTTTACACTTCCTTTTACACTTCCTTTACACTTCCTATTTGCCGAATTTTTAATTTTTAACAGATATTTTTCAAAACATAAAATTTTCTGTAATTTTATCACGTAAATACTTTAATTAAATAAGGTAAACTTTACAATTAAAAATTATTAATGAGAATAATAAGGAGTTCTGAGTGCCTTAAGTGACACGTATCCCGATCATTTTTATTTAAGAGTTTAAATATCAAACACACTAAAAATTGGATACATTTGCTGTAACAACGCCTGACAAAGTATTCAATCACGATATTAATTCAATATCAACTTACAGCCTGGGGGCACTGTAATACACCTAAAACATTTAATTCGCTTAATAAATAAAAAAGTAATATTAAAAAAGTGAAACTAGTGAATAAAAATGTAAATCATAAGACTCTAAAATTAAAAATACAAATTTTCATCGCTAGCCCCTAAATACACTTAAAATTATTAATTCGCTTAATAAATAATAAATAATGTTAAAAAAGTGAAACTAGTCAATAAAAATGTAAATTATAAGACTCTAAAATTAAAAATACAAATTTTCATTGCTAGTATTTAATGTGTGTAAATGTATTTAAGTGCATAACAACGCCCACTAGCGGCATCATTTTGTATTTTTAGTTTTTCTAATTTATTTTTAAATATCAAGCACATCATTTGAATTATCTGTAGTTCAAATTTGATCTCATTTGGACCAATAGACTGAATTCTAGAGTCCTCTAAATTCGATAAAATATTTCTTGCAATCTCCGCATGATTCTATGAGTTACCAGTTGCTTCCCGAGTACTGGATATGCCGTATGTACGGAAAATCTTACTGCGGATATCGCATTTTTATCGGCCAGTATCACTTTTATAGTTTTAGATATTATTTATAATGCGAATGAAATGTTTTAGATTCATTACAGTGGTCCTTATCGGAGAAATTTGTATTTTTAATTTTTGCATGTTATATTTTTTATCTGTAGTTCAAATTTGATGTCATTTGGATCAATAGAATGCTTCCTAGAGCGCTCTGAAGTAAGCTATTTTTTTCTTGTTCAACCTGTGTGTCAGTAAGTTTATTCAACATAGAAATGTTTACATGAGAATATTTAATATCCGAAAAATCTGTATTGCAAGTTAAGAAAACTTATTAACCTAAATACACTCAATATACTATATAAAAAAAAAACATCTGGAAATGGTACCGAAACTCAGCGGCAGTAAAAGAAACATTTATCTTTTTTTTATAAATGAATATTTAAATACCAAAATATTTTAGTTTATGGGAGAGGACCGGGTTCTAAAGAAGAAAAGCAGTTTTCGGAATCAAGAGGTTAGTGTACATACATTTGAAAATATCGTTTTACATCACGTTTTATAATTTCAAAGAAGTCTATGATCTGGTGTTAGATTTTTGTGGATTGTCACAATTATGTCAACGAAATTTAACTTTATATTCACTATTCGAAAATTTTTTAGTTGTGTGGAGATAAGAGCTTTTAAAAATTCGTTATTTCAAATCTCTAAATCAAAACTAATTTAAGGAGATTTTATATTTTTTAACCCCGATATAAAATGACAACTTGGCGTACACTCTAAAAATTACCAATTGTTTTTAATCTAGAAAAATATATGTATATACAAAAAGAAAATATACTAGCATCTCTTCGATATTTTAATGGTTTTGAAAAAGATTTTTATCATTAGAAACCCACAGAAATCAATATAAAAGGACTTAAAGGAAAATTGCTCATTTTCACGCAGTCTTAAGTAAAGTTCATGGATGAAAATGCTCTTTCTCTTTTAAACATTACTTAGAGAAAGATTTTGCCATTTAGACTCTTTATTAGTTTCATGGTTTTTTTTGGTCAATATTAAAACATTTTATCTCTGTGATGTGGGACTTTAATTTTAGACGAAACCGATATAATAAGTAAAAAATCCACCTACTACAAACAATCATGTAATTTGCTTCATTGTTAGGAAGTAAATTACTGATGTAAATTTACTTATTTCACGGTGACTGAAAAAAGCACTGAGTCTTGTTTATCCAACATAGTTGAAAAGTGTTTATGGATTCTGCTTGTCTCTTCGTCTGTCTCTTGTGCTGTAACTGGCAGACAGAAGATCAAAATATACGTGGTGTAGAACAAAGAATTACTCCAATTATATAAATTTATATATATGATGTTTTTTCTTACATTTTGGTTCAAATTAAAGTATATACTGAAAGTATAAATACTAAAAGTATCTCCGTAATTTTTACGAATATTTTCATGTTTTTCAGTATCAAACAGAAATTTAGAGCTATAATGTGGATAACTAAATTAGTTTTAATAAAAAAGGAGTGAAAAAACATAAAATACATTAATTTTGTTAGCTATCCAGGTTTTATTTATTTAAAAATGTTTTTGTTTTGTTGAAAGTTCATTATTTATTTAATTTTTAATCGACAAGTTATGTGATGTTCACATAGCTCTTTAAAATCGTTCTACAAAACTGAAAAATTTCTCTGCAAAATTCTGAAACTTATTACAGTGTACATTTATTATATAGGATATTTTGTTCTTTAAACTTACTCTTAATTAATTATTTTTCGTATATTTCTATTTTATTTGAAATAAAATTGTTTATTTTTTTTCTTAACGACTGTTGAAATGTGATAACAAACAGATATCTGTTTCTATCTGTAAAAATAATATAATAATAAATGATGGTTTGAATTATTGGAAATCATACCATTGCACAGTGTGTGTAATAGCTTCAGAAATTAATATGCAAAATTTAACAGAGTGTTTGCGTATGACTTTCGCAAATAAAATGTAAAAGTATGCTGTTCGAAAATGCCTATCAAAACCTGATTACATTCTTCTTTAGTTCAATTTAAGACTGTCATATCTGAATTTGTGACCGAAAGTATTTCAATATAGTATCAGCGACTGGAAAAAGTAATAAAATATTTAAAGCCATATGACCATTAATATGACCATTAACCAAGAGGTGCATCTACCATGGTTCATATAAAAATATTTCTTTTAGATTTAGGTACATCATAATCTTCAACATCTTCTATTTGTGTTACATTCGGAAATAAATAATATTGATAAAACTGTTTCGCAAATGGAATCAGCTAAACAGGGACTCTCAAAATATGATGATGTTATAACTGAAGCACATAAAATACTGAGCTCATAAATTATCAGAAGCTAGCGAAACTAAACATAAAGAGTTTCGAAAGTATCGGGTGTCCATATGAGGGATAAAAATCGAAAGACATGTAACGAAGCCTTTTTGCAACATTTGCTAATAATATTATACATTAATAGCAAATAAATAAATAAAGATCTGAGGAGCAGAAAGTTTCTAGAAGCATTGGAAATTTTATTTTAAAACATAAAATTTCATTATTGACGTATCAGAGCATCATTCATTAAAGTTCATTCAATACTCTGTGAGCCTTAGAATTTTTTTACATTTTCATATTGTTGTTTGTAAAACCCAGATGTAATAAATTTAATTTCACATTTTAAAATAAATTACAAATAACTGTCCAAAACCAATTCTTTTTGTGAGCATATTTAGTATATATTGACACGAAAAAATAATTCAGCGTGGTAATAGTTTTAAATTTATTAAATTAATGTTTCACATAACTCAGAAAAACCCTCTTTATGTTTAAAAATCTCGGAATTCAAACCACTTTTCAGATTAAAAAAACATTCCTAACAGTTTTCATTGTCAGTATTATTCGGAAATATTTCTCAGTAGTGTTTACAGGTATTAATCCAATTTTTAAACCCAACCGTTAGGTTTACGGATGCAATCAATTTTTTAGCAAGCATTTTAAACATGTTTTCCAGATAGACGCTGTAAATTAAATTAAAATTAACGTTAAAATAAATAATCAGCCTTGTCACTTCTGGTACGTGACTGAAAATGTTTAATGGAAAATGAATGGCATCCGAAAATCGCTATTCCGATTTCGGAAAATTGATTAATACACTATAAAAATAGTTGAACACGTTTCTAAAAATAACTGGCAAAAGCAACAACACCAACAACGACAAAAAAGCTGTGTTTTACAAGCATTTCTTTAAATCACGAGAATATTATGGTTTCTGAGTTTTTTAATGATAAAGAACTTGTTTCGGAATAATGGATACCTCGGGAGAAGTTATTCCGCATTTCCCTGAGTGGTAGTGTTATATTTTCGAAAATAAAGGATCCCTTTTCTTCTTTTCAAACTGTGTATATCGTACAAATATGTTTTTAAAGAAAAAACTACATACATAATTTCGTTTTTATATACTTATTGTCCATTTAATTAAAAGCTTTTATTAGTATCATAAGTTACGCTTTCTGTTATTTTTGGAGACATATTTAAAATGGAATACCCCATGCCTTATTTTTATTTCTTCTTAAAGTGAATTTTTTTATTGATTTCTATGTAATAACGCTCTGACACTTTGGATAATGCGCATTTAATTAAAATTTATTAATAAAGTAAAAAAAAACTTGAATAAAAGAATAGAAATGTAATTTGAAAACATATCCCTAGTCTTGAGAATTAAAATAATATCTCTTATAAAATTTAATATATAGGATGACCATTCTTATTATTGACGATTATTTATTTCATAAACCGTTAGTTTTTGAGGATTCGTACAAACAATGAGTTTCAAATATAAGCTGTATCGCTAAAAGAGTGCACTGTTTCTTCACGCGTCGATTCCATTTTCCTCAAAATAGGGATTTTTGTAAAAATTACGAATTTCGACAAAACTTTGTCTATGCTGAAACAATTAAAAGAGTGAAAATTCAATTTATATGCGATAAGAACTTACAAAGTGACAATATTTTGAAATTTTTTATGGTATTTTATGATAATAAAAATGATTTTTAGAGTAATAAACAAATTTTATCGTACGAATTTTTGTACTGCCTTACTTCCTATTGCAAAAAAGTCTTTTTAAATTTTACTTATTAAAATGTAGAATCAATTAAAGGTAAATTTTATATTTTTTTTAAATAGAAGAATTTCTACTTAAAATGATTTTGACATGATAAAAAATAACATATGAAACATTTATGCATTTAGAAATATATTTTTTAAATTAGCTGCATAGGAAATAATTTTTTTGTCGAAAAAAGAAAAAAAAATCCTGAATATGCATAGATTTAAAACGAAACCTGCATGTGGGAGGAAAAATTCAGATATTATTGTTCAAAAATACTACTTATATATATGACAAAGATTCTGCATAAATGTATATGATTTATGTTTTAGCGAGAGTTCTTGCAGGAATTCACTTATTTTTCTCAATATTGGCGGTGTTAAAAAAAAATTATAAGCTCTTAGTTTAACACACTCAGGAGCATGAAGTCTAATCCACTATTTTTCATCTAATAACACAAAATTTTGTCTTTCGCATGCTTTTTGGGTGTGTTCATAGATTTTTAAATACGTAGAACCTGAAGTCGTCATTCAGACCGTCCGCCTATCCACCCGCATATAATAACGTAAATATTACCCAAGCGAATCGATTGGAATTCGAAATATATAATTGTGGCATAATTTTGTCGAGTATTTTCAAATTTTATGCAAATCATAAGTATAGTTCAAATTCTGGGACAATCCAAAATATTAAGTTAAATTACGGCTAATAGGCAAAAATAGTTTCAATTGCATTTTAATGATGTTACTCTCTTTCGAACATAATAAAATAGATATGCATCTATGAAAGATAGACTAAAAGATAAATTCTGTACTATGTGTGGTGCAAAACGCATTTGCTATTAATTTTTCAGTGCCACACAAAAGTATTCCATTACATGTTTGGAGTGGACCATTACATTTGGAGTTTGGTTCCATTACATTTGGAGTTTTTAATGGTACTTATAAGTACCATTAAAATAACTTATTATAAAATTCTTTTAATACGTCAGTTAGTTGCATTACTGTTTACAATGAGTTACTAATACATTACTTTATCTTGTTCCAAAAGCATTATTAGTTACACAAAACAAAAATATTTTTAAAAGCCTTTTGCCTTTGCATCTATTCAGCTTTCTTGGCGGTGAGGAAGGGAATGGGGATTTTTCAATGTGGAAATATTTCTATATTTATATTGAAAGAACATCATATTTGTACATTTTATAATTCAACAAAATATTAAGAAAAGAATTTAAAAAAAAAGATTTGAATGGGTTATAAAAATTGCACAAAATCCCTGTAAATGTAAATTTAATTAATCCTTCTAAATCCTTCAAACCTTCTAAAATCCTTTAAACATTTATTAAATTATTGTGTAAATCTTTTAATTTAGTTTAAACAATTTGCGTAAAATGCTTTAGAATGTAAATTTTTCATGAATTCATAATGCGCTACATAAAGGTTTGCGCAGTTACGTTTACTTATTTAGCAAAGAAAATGGTATAAGACAAATACTATTTACCTTTATTGTTGATACCAGAAACAATTAATGAATTTACATTTTGATGATGCATATATTCATTCGTAGTTCCAAGATATTAACAATAGAATAGAATTTCAAACTCGTGAAAAAGCTTCAAAATACCATATATTTTTTTGTTATAGTGATAAGGCTTATGACAATTTCATCCAATTACAAAATTAAAATTTCCTTAATGCTGAGTTTTTGGCGAATTATTCGCACTTTTATGCAGCCGCAGAAATGAACTATTTCATTTACACACTTTTAAAACACTGTTTGCATAACTGACAGCTTTTACGCTTTGTCGTTGCAAGTAACAATTAATAGCACGTTATGACTACTTTGATCATGAAATATGTGATTGAATAAAGCAAAAAAATCTACTAAATATTAGTGGTAGCAAAAAAGCATAAAAGTTGTGAGCTATGCATTTTTCGAATTGCGTTGATTTAACCCCCTCTTGGAAAATATTTTTGCGGACTCAATGTTTTTTTTTATGATGAATATTTAATCTATTACGGAGAACATTACAATAAAAAATACACAAAATGCTTATAAGAAGTTTATTTTCGTAATGCCACTGGATACTATTTAAAGGTTAATATATTTTTCTACTTCTCTACAGATAAAGCACTTATGTAGACAAAGTCTGTAGCGTAGTATTCAAATTTTTGTTGTTAAAAGTAACATCCGGATAATTGCTGAAAAATTGTGATGTCATTATAAAAAATGATGGATAGTGAAAAATAATAGAAAATAAGTTTATAGTAGTTTTAAAAATCGTAAGTACTTGTTTCTAAAACTTTTTTCTAAATTCAGGAATTTTATTGAATTTCACTGTAGTTGCATAAATTTTATTATATTTTATTATCTATATATTTAAAACACCTGGCTGTTTTTTTAGTCATCAGCCCTGAGCTTTCTACTGGCCCGATTTTAATAATTATTTTTTTAAGTGAAAGCTGTTCATGTGTAGATGTGCCCATTCTGGCTAATTTTTTAATTATTTCAATTTTTATATTTTATTTTTAATTTTAAAAACTTTTTCGTGACATTTCTTCAAAACAGTGGCAACAGGTTAAACTTTTCTCTCTATAATAAAAATTTATTTTGCTTTATTGCTTTCCACCAATCAGGATCTCGATCTCATTGGTGAATGTGTCATCGCATTTCAAAGAAAAAAAAATAATGGTTTTCGTAAAATTCAATCCTAATAAAATGATTGTGCATAATTATTCACTAATCGCGGTACAATACACAGATTATTTGCTGGGTAATATTATTAAGTTTTACGTAAATAAAACAATAGAAAATAAACTTTAATAAAATATGATATCCAAAGAGCGAAATTTTTTCGATGGAAATAATGTCATCATTCAGAGACCAGATAAATTTGTTCTATGAATATAATATATATTGTTATAGCTGTGTCAGTGATGATGTCATGTTCAGTGACTTTTATTCCTGCATTTAAATAAACAGAACTTCTTCTATTTATTTAAAGGTCCTTGGTATGCGCAAACGAAAATATTTGTATAAATTGCGCAATTTTCATTTAATTATAATACATATTTTATGAAACTAAAGAATTTTTAAATAACTGCGAAAATCTCGCTTTTATTTCAGAAAAGATGCGTATTTCTGAAGGTGTAAATGATGTCATATTAGAAAAAAAAGAATAAAACCCGTGATATGCCGGTATTACGACATTTCTATTTTACATAATATATCAAAAATTAATTAAAATCATTTCGTTGCATTAAGTTATTATTTAAAATAAAAATAAATAAAACGTTTTCTACATATTAATAACAAACACAAAATTTGTATTCTTTTTAATAACAAAGATATCGTTTTTCTCTTCGTTGTCATGACAATAATATTAATTTTGACAAGTTCATGGAGGCTACAAACGAATAAATAAATTGAATTTATTGCAAATGGTATAAATGTGTTGTGGGTTGGTTATGCAGTTTAATACTCCCTGTTTCTATTATAATAAAAATGTTTTGTTGATAGTATAATTATTGTACAGTTATCAAGCGATGTTTAAACAAAGAAAAAATAAACTATGCAGATATTTTTGAATTCGTTTTCTGAGGTATTATATTATGTTAACTTCCTGAATAATTTGGCTTTTAAATAATGTTTAGGGCTCTAGAAACCACATTAAAAAGATCTGTAACTGAAGTTAAGCACAACATAATACTTTATGAATTATTTTCCTTATTTTTTGTTATTTTCTTAACTTTGTGTATCTTTATCACGGAACGTTATGTTATCCCTATTTTAAGAGATGGCAATTGTTTATTTCGCTCAGTATCTTTTTTATGTGTATAAGACAGATGTATATCATATCTAATACATATTCTTTTCCGTCGAATTTCGACGGGTGCCGCTAGTATTTACTAAATTTCATTTCATTATAATTTACACAATATACATATTTTCTCATTATGAGTAATATTTTTGATTTGTGAATGTAAGTTACACTTATAAATCTTGATATTATAACTAAGATTCAACAGAAACAGGTTTTTAAGACCGAAACTGAAACTGAAACAGTGTTTCGGGATTTTCTGCCGAAAACAAAACGGAAACGAAAATGACCCAAAATTTTTAAGTAATTAATACATACATAAATATACATAATTATTAATTAATTATGCACATTTTTGAGACATGTATAATTATTATATATTTATATGTATTTTTTATGTATAAATAATTATGAATTAATTATACGTGTGGCCCGAGCTAGTGAACTGTGTCCTACAAAGAAGGTCTCTATTCTGGGCATACTCAGAATTTTTGAAAAAATAATTAATCTTCTTATGTATGTAATAAAGGATTAGTCAAAGTTAGCGGCGTAATTACAGTATAAAAAACTGTAAAAAAATAAAATACTTTCGAGTATTCGGCATGAAAAGATTTGGTGAACAGCACATTTTTCCGCTAAAAGCAAACGATATTAATGCAACTGAAAACTGTCGGATTTTTACTTTCTTCTATCTTTACAAGAAAAAAGTATTGGATTCATGAAAATTTTCGACTTCCAGCTTTCGACGGATTTATACGTTTTAGAAGCTGCTGAACACGTTTTGACTATTTTTAGAAAATGTCTGTCTGTGAGTCTGTCCGTCTGTCTGTGAGTCTGTCTGTATGTGACAAAAAATTTGTGGGCGCTCTATCTCAAGAACTAATGCTCGAAATTTAATAAAATTTTATATTCAGTTAGACCTTGATATTAATTACTGCCTATTGATTTTTGGTGAAAATTGGACTGCAGGTGGCGCTGCTATACTACGTTTTTCATGATTTTCAAGATTGCTATATCTCAAGAACTAATGCACAGAATTTCACCAAATTTCAGATTCTGTGACCCCTTGATATACATAGACGCTGATTAAGTTTTGGTGTAAATTGGCCAGCAGGTGGCGCTGCTATGCCACGTTTTTCGTTATTTTTATGATAGCTATATCTCAAGAACTTATGCACAGAATTTCACTAAACTTCAGATTCCGCGATACCTTGAGATACATAGCCGCTGATAAGGTTTTGGTGTGAACTGCCCTATAGGTGGTGCTGCTATGCTACGTTTTGCACAAATTTTGCAATAGCTATATCTCAAGAACTAATGCAGAGAACTTCATCAAATTTTAGATTCTGTTACACTAGAATATATAACATAATTAGACGCTGATTAGATTTTGGTATTAACCTTGCAACAAGTGGTGTAGCTATGCTGCATTTTGCACGATTTTTCCGATATCTGTATCTCAACAACCAACGCACAGAATTTCATCAAACTTCAGATTTTGTTACAAAATGACATATAACATAATCACACGATGATTACGTTTTGTTATAAATCCTTCAACTGATGGTGATGCTGTTCTATATTTTACACGGTTTTTTTTAAACTAGCTGTATCTCAAGAACTAATGCGCAGAATTTCATCAAACTTCAGATTCTTTTACACCATAACATAATTAGACGCTTTTTTACGTTTTGGCATAAATTGTCCAAGATATGGTGTTGCTGTGCTATATTTTGCAACTTTTTTCCTATAACTATATCTCAAGAACTAATGGACGAAATTCCATCAAATTTCAGATTATGTTAGGTCTTGACATAAGTAGATGCTTATTAGGTTTTAGTATAAATTAACCAACATGAGGCACTGCTAAGCTCATTTTCTCAAAATATTAAATAAATTTTGCGTTTTAGGCTTTTCGGATACCAGAATCTCAGTAGGCTAGGTCAAATGTTCGAGGAAATTCGATAGTGGGTAATTTTGGGGTCACCACGTTTTTTTTTAAATATTAAAATGTACTTATGAGATAGACGAAAGTTTTGGGATTGACACATCCAACTAGGTAGAATAAAAGTTATTTAATGAATTTAAACATATGCAATAAGAGAGTTTAATATATTACATGCATATATTGTTTTATATATATATAGCTTGTCGTTGTATTTAATTATTACTGAAAACATATTTTCATATATAAAAAAAAAATTCATTTTGAGAAAAATTATTTTCATACATTTAAGAGTATTCAAAAATAAAAGTCAGATGTTTGCATAGCAACAAAATCGAATCGGAAAAGCTGAACTGGACTTTGAGCTTGAAAAAATTTTAATTAATTTAAATTACGAATTTCTTCTTAAATCGCAAATTTTTATGGTTAAATTTGTTTATAAATACATATAAATATCGATGTAGCAAAATTAAACTTAACCCTGTAAAACTGAAATTAAAAACTCGTCTAAAGTGACCAGATAAAATTGTTAAACTGTGTTTATGGCTAATCATGGTTGAGTTTTTTTTCTTTTTTTGTGAAATTAGTATTTCGAAACCTACCAGTGCCCTTAGGCCGAGCCGGCAGGGACATTTGTAATTTATCTGCTTCGTTATGGAGGTCAACAACATAGTGTCTCGAAACAACTTAATTACTTAACTCTTTAACCGCTGCTTAAAAATTTTAAAAATCGTATTCTCCACTTTTCTTCATTACTTATTTAAATAAGAATTCAAAAGCTCTTGTAAAATATGCTGCAGTTTCATATTTTAATTTGTTAGTTACTATTGATGTTCAGAATTTGAACTCAATATACTCCAAATCTAAATTTTGTCACTTGTATTCCTTGACATCTGAAGTCCTAATATATTTTTTCAGATACTATCTACCCCAGTTTTTAGAATAAAATGAAAAAAAATAAGAAAAACATGTAAGTAACAAAATAACGAGTAAATGATGAAAAAAATCTTATTGTTAATCCAATTTTTGATATTGATTTAAATTATCGATTTTCCTCTTGTGAGCAAAACGCGAAGCATTTTTTTTTTAAATAATTAGGCTTTGAGATCTATGGATTGTTTTTGAAGCTTCAAGAATTTTGTTTTGGAAAGTAAAGATCGAGGTTTATCTCGCAAAATGAATGGTACATTCTGTTTCTTACGCAATTGAGGGGTGAATTGGGATTATTTTCATCGAGGTGCAACTTTAGAAGTTAATGGTGATTGATGGATTGAAAGGTAAAAATCTGTTTGTGCATTAACCTCATTTTTCAAAAAGAAGCCTCTTTCTTTTGAATAAAAATATTTGAATAAAACAAATGTGGTATCAACATTTTTTATAAAACTTACCACAACTGTGAACCGACTTAGTTCTAAAACCCACTTTGGCAATGTGTGCAAAAAAGCAATATATTGTTGAATAATAACTTCTAAAGCTAAAATTTAGTAAACACCAGAGATTACCTCCATCCAGGTGCAAGTTTAGAAGTTAATAATGCTTAATCGATTGAAAGATCCATGTAAAAAAAAATATATGTTTGTTCACAAACATCATTTAAAAAAAAAAAAAACCTTTTGTGTAAAAATAACTAAGATTCAAGTTTCATCTCTAAACTCACTTTCTCAAGTTCTACAAAATAGCATTTTATTGTTAACTAAAACTCAAAGTTAGTAAAGCTCCACATAATTTCAAAAGATTTCATATTGTAACTCAAAAATTATTTTTAGATAAGTGAGGCATAAACAAAAAGGACCTTTGAAATAGTAGTTGTTTGGCGTGAACTTTTTCGTACTCACAAATATATGCAACAAAAATTCAGATATTCACGAATGATAGAGGTTTTTTGAAATTTTATAAATATAGGGTATGAATATCTTAAATTTAAATCTTAATCTTAATTTAAGAAAAAAATGTGCTTGTTTTTTAGGCAAATACAGTAAACCTCTACATAAAAAAGTTTTTTGAGCAGAATTTATAAATAAATATATATATATATATATATTCTGATGTTAGTAAAGCGGCAGTAATTTATTAGATGATTTTTAAAGTTTAGTTTTCCGAAGGAACATACTACGTTTTTGTCTTCTTCCCTCTGAAAGTCAAGAGTGTCATATTTTCTTTTGGTAGCCATTAGAGTAATGAAGATTATCCATTACGAAATTGAACATATGTTTTTTTAATCGATCACTTGTGAAGTCATTATTTCTTATTTGTCGTTTTAATGCTGAAAATTATGTTAATTATTATAAATCTGAATCTGTGAAATATTAGTCGAATTCTGAAAGTGATATTTTTAGAATTAATTTTTAATATTTTATGGCATATCGATCAATCGGATGTTTAAATATAGGGTTCCATATGATTTATTTTGTGGTTTTATATATCTGTGATTTCCGGTAATAACCAGGTAAGGCACATTTTTAATATTTTGAGTAATTAACGTTTAAAGTTTACAACAGTCTTTTTTATGATTGCTTTTATTAAATAGATTAGAAATTAATAATTTTCACTACATTCAATTAGGATATAAGAACCTCTTTTTTTGCCAAAATACTTACATAAAAATGGTTTTTAATAATTGAGAACGATTATTACTGTTATATTCAATTTTTACAATGAAAAGTTATAGTCTCCCTATGACGAGAAGTATTCGATTTTTTTTCAGTACTATGGCAGATGAAAGAATTCTTTTAAAGCTACATTTTCCTATTTTTATTCCCAAAATATGCCTTACCTAGTTAGTACCAGAAGCCACAGATATATCGCAATCTATATATAACAATTTATGCGCGCGCAGGATCTATGAGTAAGATCTTACACACAAAGAGAATTTTAAAACTCAATATCTGATAGTATCAAAGTTCCTAGATCTGATATGCACTTAACTTAATTAGTGATATAATTAAAAATTATTTAATTAATATGAAAAAAGCGATGAACATTTTTTCTGTCCATTGGCCATTAATTAATTAATAAATAAATTTGCTTAAAAAGAAAAAAAATAAGAATCAGTAACTTTTTTCTTCATTTTTTATAGAAACCTAAACATGAAGCTGACTTCAATGGACGGTGTTACGGCTGAAACAAAATAAATAAATTCTTTTCTTAAAAGTGAATTGTTTATAAAAAAATAACTAACGAAGTAAATTTAATTACAATGAATATATTCATATAGAAAATATCTTTTAATCAAATTTACTGGGGATAGCGAAAATAGTATACCTATTTGTGTTTTATGACTAAGCAATAAAGAAAAGTAATTAATGGTAAATAAATAGCTAAGAGAGATAAAGGTAATTACGTCGCGGAAGATGAAAAAGAGAAAAAAGTTCCAAAAAAAGCTTTCCAAAATATCATAATTAATATAAAGATAGAGAGGCAAACGATATTCTTTAGGCTGTGCTGTAATATAAAAAGAAAGAGTTAAAAAAACCTCGTTTATGAACTAAATAATTAATAAAACAGTGCATTTCATCTCTTCGCAGCATTGCTTTTTGACTAATTATAACGTATTTATTCATATGCAAGTTTCTATGTAAGAACAAAAATGATTTAATTCTAACCAAAATTTTTATGAGAAAGGATGTTCATTAGTGTTGCAAACACATTTGGCTTCATGAAAGTGTTTAGTCTTAAAAATAGTTTCATTGATTTAAATAAGTACTAGATTTAATGATGAATAGCTAATGATTGCGGAAGTATCTTTTGTTAAAATTAAGAAAACATGAAGATAGATGAGTTATTTTTTGATTACTTTTCTTTTTGTAATAGTATTGTTAAAGAGATTTTTAGAAATTCATATTTACGGAATAGTCAAATAAATTAGAAATAGAAAAAAAAAATATTGCTTCTTAAAATTTACTTTACTAAAGATTTAGACATTAGAAAATAAAACGAAAAAAATCATGATATAAGTTATAACATATATTTTTTAAACCATACATGTCTCATAAAAATAAAAATATATTCTTTTACTTTTAGAATAATCCCCGATATAAAAACTATGCACTTAAAATATTAATTTGCGGTTCCATAATCCATTAAGGATCGTCGTCTAAAATACTCTACCCTTTTTCCCTGATCGTGGACCGTGTTACTATAGAGTTTATATCGAATGTGGTCAGCCTAACGCGAATCCCTCAGAGTTAATTACGGAGAAATTTAGTACTAATTTAATAGAACATGAATAGATGAAAAATACAGTAAACCTTGTGATACATGCAGGCTGGAAGCGAACTTCAAACGTGTAGATATAGATGCAGACTCTCAAAATACGAAAATAGCCTCTGGTTCCTAAGCGCAAAAATTCTAGTAAGCAGATTGTGAAACTTACAAAACAATGGTGTTTACAACTACCATGTCAATTAAGTTTTTCATAAAAACATTCCCAAATTTTTCCAAGTTTTTCGTTTATAATTTGCGGAGTTCTTAAAACAAAAAAAATTTTATTTTCAGAAGCTATGATAAACGACATTTTACACAATACACTGTAATCAGAATTAAAAAAAAATATTAAAAATTGTATGAAAAATGAATAAGTTTCTAAATATTGCTGAAAACCCGCTATTCTCAAAATGAAGAAAAAATATATAGTGCTGTATTTATTTATCCATTGATTAGTGACAATATAGAATACACAATATGGCATGTAATACTATATTTTGATACAACCCCTCATTATTTTTCGCTTTATTTCGAAAACAACGGATTTTCAGATTATTCTATCGACGATCGCTTTCGGAATTTTCAAGCTATGCTTTTCAGACTTTCACAAAATTGCTCTATACATTTGAATGAAATTCGCAATGAAAAATTATTTAGTAAACCTGCTCATTTCTCATAAGGTACCTGTACCCAATATGGACACCCTAAGGAAAATTTATTTTTTTCACCCTTATGTACAAGTCATAGAACTCCAAAATTATGCAACCACTATCCTTGGACTATTGAATATCATTAGTAAAATTAGCGACCTTGTAATTATTATGGTTTAATTTAAATGATAAAAAAAAATTGTTTACAAGTGTCCATATAAGGAACTACCTGTCCCTATTATGGACAGGTGTTTCCTTAATGACTTTCTACACAGTGTGTATGGAAGAGCCACTTTTCCAAGAAATTTTAGAGGAAAGGGAATAAAAAAAAATTATCTTATTATTCCAAATAATTATAATTATTATTCCAAAGAGGAGGGGGACTGTAAATATATTCAGAACATGCATTTTAGAAAAGAGGGGGGGGACATTCTCGGTTTTTACCCTTCGAAGACCCATGCAAAACCCCTTAGTTACTAGTAAATATTATGAAGTAATATTGTCGGTATTGCTTAGCTTTATTGCATCTGTGTACGAATTTACATCTGTTATTACTCAGTCCTCACAGCATGGACAAAAAAAAAAATTTTCACCATGGGCAATAAATCCCACATAATCCTCATGAATATATCTGGCACATGTGATGCATGTTTGAAAAAGCATCAATACTGCAAAAGAAGCAGTACCAGCTCTCCTTTGTTAAGGAAGTTATACCATTGGTACCGACGATTTTGCCAACAGATATCCTACTGGGGGGGGGGGGGTTCTTTCTATTTTTCTGCAAGGGTTTTTTGGAGGAAGGTTTTTGGGGGATTGTTCAAATAGCATCTTGTTGAACAAAGATTTTACCACTTTGATGACTTTTCAAGTTATTGCTTGGCAACGTTGAACTTTCTTCTTTCTTACAGTTGTAGTCGACGGGGACATAAGCTGTCCATATTAGGAACCGGGCGTAGTTTTACTAAATCTTGTACCACATGAATAAGGAAAATTATTTTAAGCAAAATATGCAATAGCAATCGAAAATATGTTTCATTAGCTTTCTAAAATACTCCACTTTTCAACATTTAATGTAATTTTACCATAACTAATAAGAATTTAAGCTTAGAAGTAATTAAGATCAGCACACCACGAAACAACAAGTTTCCATCAAAATGGCGAACAGCAATTACTCGAAATAACAAGTTTCCTCCTAAATGGTGAACAGCGCGCTTTTTAACATTTTCCAGCCTTAATTATCTTTTCAACTGCTTTTCTTCTCGAAAATGTTTAGCCATCTCTCAATCAAAATTATTACCTTTAAAAATATTAGGGGTGTTCATATTGAGAGCCCTGTCCATATAGGGTACAAATACCTTAAAATTTTTACTTGTTCTTAATTCTGATTACAGCGGTATTATGTAGAATATTGTTTGTCATATTTTCAAAAGCGAACATTTTTTTTATATTAAGAACTCTGTAAATTATAAGCAAAAAAATGTGGAAACATTTGGGACTGTTTTTATGAAAACCTTAATTTCTATGAGACCTTACATGCTGTCCACATAAAAATGAATGCAGACTATTACTATAAACCACTTAATCGTAATCTACAGTTTGAACGCTGTTGCTACATTAGTATTGACAGGGTTATCCAAAAGATATTCGTTCTTTTTCAATTTGTTGACGGTCTTCTATTTAGTTTCGGGAAAAAAATATTCACGGAAATGTATGATCTATGTTTACGCACAGCGTTTCAGGTTAACTCCTTGTGTATTTTGCTAGACATTTAACAAAATGTCTAAAATCGCAAGTGGCCGGCCACCTTTGGCCATATAGTGTATATGAAGTATGATGCTACGCCCATTGCGCTGTTCTATTTTAAAAACAAACTCAATGGATGGTTTTATTTAATTAAAAGTATTCTCCTATTTGACTGTTCGCCCGTGGGTGGAATAAACTGGTAGCCGTAATACATAAACAAGAACTCACGCCGTGAACAAATTTTTATTTGTATTTCAGCTCTTAAAACGACAAAGAGGCTTATTGGCAGGGTTCTCACAGTTCTACCACTAAATTTTAAGAATATTTTCAAAGTGTTTCACTGCAGAATAATATCGTAAAATCTGCGAATGAAGGAGGGGATTACGAATGTTGTGGTTTAAAAAATAAATGTAATTTTTCTTATTTTTAATAGTAGTGCCAGAGTCCTTGGAAATTTCAAGGATTGTGCGAACTTTGCTTATTGGAAAACGGTCTTTAAAAAATTAAAATATGAGCCTCAGATGCATGAGGACTTTCTTTAGACTATCTATATCTAAATTTTCAGATTTCTACATGTGGTAGAGTTTACTCGCTATAGCGCATATCAAGACACATAGAGACAGAGTAACATTTTGATTTGATAGTTTAGATTTTGAATTGAATTAGGGCAAAAAAAAATTCTGTTTTGGGTACTTTATTCTCTAAAACTACCTTCGAAATTACTGGAATATAAATCTATTTGTTTGCTATAAACAACTTTATTCAGCTAAAATATTTACTACAAATATTG
The DNA here is from genome assembly GCA_964019185.1 of Maratus speculifer. Classification (NCBI taxonomy): domain Eukaryota; kingdom Metazoa; phylum Arthropoda; class Arachnida; order Araneae; family Salticidae; genus Maratus; species Maratus speculifer. Next base: position 222,315,367 of record OZ025299.1, on the reverse strand, counting down.
CTGATTTTCTGTTTATGAAATTTCATAAGATATTACAGAATATGCAAAAGCCTAAGTATAAAAATTCATTTTACGAGAAATGAAAATATAAGCTTTTATTTTTACGGAGTTTGTAAATATCAGTGATTTGCTTCAAAATTCGGTGTTGAAGAAAATGTTTTTTAATAAATTGCGTCTTCAGTTGTAATAGTTTTTCAATAATGTTAACTTTTTTTTTCAAAAATCGAAGTTCATTGCCTTATTAATGTTGTATCTATTTTTTATGATATCCTACTGCATGTTCTTTATCGAATAAGCAATCAAATGTAAGTTAATAATATAATTATTTGTAATAACGAACATTAATTTATTTCTGATGTATTAAATTTATTTTTTCTAAAATAAACTGCGAAAAAAACATATTCATTTATATAAGTCGTGAAAATTAAGATTTATAATTCATATTTATTTTCAATGTAAAAAACCACTGGGGTTGAAATTTTGAAACGGTATTTCTATACCGTATAATGTACAACTGTCGCTTCTGAAAAAATATGCAGTGGTTTCCTTAATTAGGTTTATTAGATGACTATAACCTCATCATGTGGTTAGCAGTGATGCTGCAGACCTGATAAGTTATCATGGGACTGGAAAGTAACCGAGATTTGATGTGTTTCAGGGAGCGCACAAGAGCTTTAAAAGTATGTGAAGCGATCTGCGCAATTGCCATCCTGAAGTTTACTTCAGTGATGTGTACCAAAGACTCGCCTCTACAACTCACCATCGGTTATCGGTTATTTGGAAATGGATAACATAGCCAATTTGGAGAACAAACTTCGATCATATGTGTAGTCAAACATCTTTCCGACAGAAAATATTACTCGAATGGATTGGCCATATTACTTACCCTATTTGAACCCGATTGAGAATGTGTAACATGGTTACTTTCAGCGTGCCAAATCCCAGGAGATTTAAAGTGCTCTTTTAGATGAGTGGTGTGTAATTCCATAGGACTTGTGTAATAGTTTTGTAAATTCTATGAAATCAAGCTTTGAGGTATGCACATCTGTCCTAAATGATCATCCACCATATTAGGGGGATTTTTTCTATTAGAAATAACTTAAGTTTTCAATCATTTTCCAATTTTTAGTTTTGTTTTCAAATTTTGTGAATAATTAACCTCCAAACTTTGTAATTTATGTTACTTAATACTTTTTTTTTACATTTCTATTAATATTTTTTCATTAAGCATCATTTACGTTTCATTTCTGCCATTATCCTTTAATGTATATGACCAGTGTATATAGAGCGGAGAAGTAAAAAACTCATAAATATAACTATCTCTTTCCATATTCAAGATAAATACAAGAAAGCTATATTAAAATGCACGAAGAGTTTTCGAGAACTCAAAGAAAAAGAATTCGTACTTACAAATGCAACCGCGTTTCATATATAAACTATTTACACCATTTAAAATATTTATATAAAAAACTATACCATAAAGTAGCAAAAGTAAGCCCGTCAAAATATAAGTCTGGCCCCCTCATAATTTTGAAAGCTGTATAAATACTGTGGGAAATTAATAAATTCCAAATATATTCTCTCACTCTCTTAATTTTAACTATCACAAAAGTTTCAATAATAAGCCTATCTTAAAATTATTAGAATGTGCTGTCTGCTAAAGGAGAAGATGCTTCATTTTTGTACTTTACGGTAGTTTTTATTTTCGGCACATCGGATAATGCAGATTAATTTTGGACTATAAAATACACAAAAAATTAAAACAAATAACGTTGATAAAAGCAAAATTTCACGTCATTGTCTAGCTTTTAGTGGACATTTTGATAACAAAGATACGATTTTTGTAAGCAGCTGCATTTCATTTAGAAAATTTCACTTTTATCTTAAGACCTTTTTTGATATGCATATTGGTCAATCCATTTCAAGTGGTCCAGAAAATATTTTTTGGGGTTGCTCGACCATTTTTAAAAAACATGAAATTTTTTGTACAACAACCCTAGTATGCTGGAAGTTCAAAATGACCGTTATTTTAATTTTACAATTTTTATTTGTGCGTGGCGGCCATCTTTGTTTCATCGTGTGCAGCGATTTTCTCATACACTAGGGTATACAAAATTATATATATTTCGTCTTTTATTTTACCAATTTAAATGAGGTTTATAGCATTTTGTTCAGAATAAAATAGGCTAAATGTACGGTGGTAGAATAATTTTGAAAAAAAATTTTTAAAAGTGAAATTTTAGCACAAAATTTAAGATTTTTTTTCCAAAATCTATCCGTTTGCAAAAGGAAATTTTTCATGCAAGGAAAACTGTCAACCTTACACAATTTTTTCTACAAATAGGTCGAACGTGTGTGTACTCATACACCAAGTCCCAGATCTGGGAGTTGATTTCTCTTTACGAAAAAAATTCCGAAATTCGTCAAAAATTTCAAAAATCGCCCATTTTAGGAATTGATATATCTGGTGGGGCACAAGATAAAAATCTGAAATTCTGGTCTTTGATAATATTTTATAGTAGTGTTATGCACAAAAAATTTCAAGAAGGAGATTTGACTACAAGCTGAGCTATGGCATGGTCAATATGTAAAAACAATACTTCTAAACTGTTGTAACCTACCATGTGTTTATTCATACCTACAAAATGTTAAACTAATAGTTGATGATGCAAAGTTACAAAGATCATCTTCAAATTCAGTTTAAATCGTGATTCAAATAATTCAGATTGTATGCTAAGCCAATGCACTATTTGTCCAGATGAACAAAACCTACTAGAAATGCTATTCGGCCATTTCCATGGCCCCGAAAATATTTTGCTTGATTGATCGTTTTTTAAAAATCTGAAATTTTTTTTGCAACATTGCAGCAATAATTCTTCCCTATAATTGAGAAGCATTGCTTCCCTACTATGAGGGAAGTTCAAAACGACTATTATTTAAATTTTAATATTTTTCGTTTGTGCATGGTGGCCATCTTTGTTTCATAGTGTGCAGCTATTTCCTCACATTGAAGTTTGATATCTCTTGTGTGTCGCGAGATAAAAATCTGGAACTCTGGCTTTTGATAGTATTTTATGGTAGTGTTATGCACAAAAATTTTTAAGAAGGAGATTTGATTATAAGCTGAGATACGGTAAATAAAAAAATGTTAAGAAATGCTATTTCGAGTACATTAGGAGAAATTAAATAAGTCTCTTTTATTAAATATTTACACAGAAAATATCGTTTGTTGAAAACAGTTTAATAAAAAAATGTTTAATTTACAAATATACTATATATGCTCAACAAAGAGCTTAACACTATTTACGAGAGATGTTATGAGTACGACCAGTTACTGTTGTCAGTCCATCAGGCTGTTCTTTCTCAAAATTTTGTTTGAAGCCACGCACGTCTTGTCATCCCTTGTTAACTTGAATGAAATTCTCTAGGATTCTCTAGGAAATAATTGATACCATGTCAACTCGATCAGTTGCAAACCATTGTCTGTAATTTACTTTTTCTGAAATGTGTTCCGAGTAAAATTGTTGCAATAGCATTTCTAGTAGGTTTGTTAAACTGAACAAATTGTGTATTGGCTTAGCATACATTCTGAATTGTTTGAACCACACAGAAACATTTGAAGGAGGTATTTGTAATTAACATTTAACTTTGTACCATAAATCATTAATTTAAAATTTTGGAGGTATGAACACTTACATAGTAGGTTACAATAGTTTGGCAATATTGGTTTCACATATTTTCCATGTCATATCTCAGCTTGTAGTCAAATCTCCTTCTTGAAAATTTTTGTACATAACACTACTACACAATACTATCAGAGGCCAGAATTTCAGATTTTTATCTCGTGCCCCATCAGCGATATCAAAGCCTAAAAAGTGCGATTTTTGAAATTTTTGACGAATTTCGATTTTTTTTCTCAAAGAGAAATTAACTCCGAGATCTGGGACTTGGTTTATGAGTACATGCACTTTTGACCTATTTGTAGAAAACATTGTGTAAGGTTGACGGATTTCCTTGCATGAAAAATTTCCTCTTGCAAACGGATAGATTTTGGAAAAAATCTTAAATTTTGTGCTAAAATTTCACCTCTAAAAATTTATTTTTCAAACTTATTCTACCACCGTACATTTAGCCTATTTTATTCTGAACAAAATGCTGCAAAAACTATTTAAATTGGTAAAATAAAAGGCGAGATATTTGCAATTTTGTATACCCTAGCATATGAGAAAATCACTGCACACGATGAAACAAAGATAGCCGCCACGCACAAACAAAAAACAGTAAAATTAAAATAACAATCATTTTGAACTTCCATCATGTTAGGGGGGGGGGGGTTCGCACAAAAAATTTCAGATTTTTTAAAAATGGTCGAGCGACCAGTGCTGGACCACTTGAAATGGATTGATCCATGTTGAAGTTGCTTCCCTATATGTTAGCGAAATTTCACTAACTTCTGAACTGATGACGGTACGCTTAATGCCAAACAAACTATTATTATTTGTGATACTTTTAGTAAGCAGATAGTTTTTTATTTCTCATATAACTTAGATACATACTGAAGAAGTTTTACATGTTATTTTCTCTCCCTTTTCTGAGCTGTATTTTCTAGGTTGTGGGATACCTTTTACCTTCGGTGTTCTACTTACCTGTGAAAATTTACAAAAACTAATCAGTTAAACGTTAGAGCATCAGTTCGAAAGTTTGTAGTCGGATAAGAAAAGCAAGCGAGTCCTGATATTCTAAAAGAAAAACAATCATTATTTTTAAGATCTTAAGTTTTTAGAATCTCGTAATAACTTTTCGTTTGTTTATAGCATGGCAAAGTGATGAGTGAACATGGAATTCAACCAGTTGCTACTAAATTTCAATTTCCTAATGATCATTTTTGTTTTTATAAGCACATTTTAGGTTCTATAAGTTAACTTTAAAGTTCTTGTCGCACCTTAGCAACTTTGTAACTATAGTTTTCATATGCTTTAAAGCTGAATTTAAAATCATCTATTAAAATGCATCTTGACTTTCACTTACGCAAAGTTATTCTTACTTTTCGCATGTCTGTCTCAAAATTTTAAGCAAAAACATAAAATGTCGATTTTCAAGGAATTATAAAAATAATGGAATAAATAATCTTTTTTATTTGCAGATTTTAGAACATTATTTAAATAAATGATATCAAAAGTAGAAAAAAAATAAAGTACATAATTGTAAGAAATAAACAAATAAATTGTTAAAAAAACTGTCTCAAAAGTTTATGCACAATGTAAAAACAGCCAAAATTATAAATTTTACAGAACTTTTACTTAATAGTTTACTTACAATTATTTTTCCGTGATTTCGTGTTAGTGCAAATAAACGTGCGTTCATCGAAATTATTAGTTTTTTGTAGGGTTTCTGATGGCAAAGAGAATTATGATTTCTCAATGGCCTCTTTGAGTTCTTCAATAGAGGTATACTGCTTTCCATTTTCGTAAATCTGGCGGTATAAAATAACCCCAGACATTTTGAATCAGATTTAAGTCTGGGCTTAAAGCTGGCCAATCAAGAACTTTAATTTTTTTCTGAGAAAGCCAAAGTTTTGTGGAATGTGATACGTAGACTGAGGCAATGTGTTTTTGAAAAGTCCATGTAAGATCCCCCCCCCCCCAAAAAAATGGGGAAGAATGAAAGCAAGTGCTGGTTTAGCGTCTCTTGTGCTTTTTTTAACTCATTAGTGCCCAGCGTCCCTTTTCAGGTACGCTGATAAAAAAGGAAATAAAGCACTTTTCACACCAGTAAATAGAGAGATAAATCAGCACTATTTTTCACGAGACAAATTCCTCAATAAACTACGATAAAAATTATTCGATTTTAAAAAGTGGTGGGAAACACAAAATTTCATTTTTAATGACGAAAATAATTTGGGCATTAATGGGTTAATCTTGTCTTCCTTTTAGAAAAACCAGGGAGGTCTGGTCATTAAATACAAATGCCCCCCCCCCAAAACCATAACAGATTTACCACCTTGCTTTCTGCTGAAAAATGTTCTTAGTTCCTTTAGTAAATCATGCCAATACGCATTCCAACCATCAAGGCCATCTAAGTTCCACTTTTTCTCAGCGTTGAATAAAACAGTAATCCATTTGTTCCAGTAGGACATGTGTTTTTTAGCCCAGTTCATTCTGGTCTGTTTGTAATGCAATTTGAGAGGTGGTTTGCGAGCCATTTTCTTTAGTATGATATAATCACATTCTTCAATATGTCTATGTACAGTGTCTTTGGACATTTGTACACTGAGATTATATTTAATTAGCCGTATAGACATATTTTGTCTAGATATCAATTTCCGTCTTCTCTGATCAGTCTGAACAGTCGTCATACGTGGTCGTCCACATCTTAGTTTCCACTTAAAATTATCATTTCTTAAGAGTACTTGATGCAAACCTCACTTTGATCGATTTAAAACTTTTTCAATTTCAGAAACAGTTTTTTTTTTTTTTTTTTGCGATTTCAATTTTTAAAAAAATCTTACATTTTGTGAATTCTTTACCCTTTGACAATTTTAAAACGAGAGGGAATAATTTGTTAACCTTTTATACTTTTATATATTTGCAATATAATATAAAATATCATTACACACATCCAATCCCGTGTTTAAAAAAATTGCATAAAGTGCTTAAAATTTTGAGACAGCGTTTCTTCAACAAAAAAGAAAAATTAAATAAAAATAAATATATTATTCAACCCCCAAAATGGCTTATTATATTTTATTTTGATTAAACGTCGAGTATTTATGGTAAATTAACATAAAATATTTTCTTCTTCTATTATTTTGTACCAGATTTGCAGTTTGCTTAAACTTTCGAGACAGACTATAGAATACTAAAATGTATGCCACTGTAAAGCGAAGAATGCTATTGTAAAGCCAGTTCATTGTAATGCTAAGTACAAAATAAGCTATGATAATTGCTTCTTGTTTTATAAAATTTCTAATAACAACATTAATAATAACATTTAATAATAACATTTGTTAAATGAAAAGATATAAGCATTTAAGTATATTTTTATTTTTATTTTATTTTATTTTTGAGATTTTTCTGTGGAACACCATGTATAGTGTATCTGGCATTTTTACTAGATTATGCTTTAAAGCTATGGGTTCAGTGATAGTACAAGTTATTTCGAAAAAAATACTTTTAAGGAAATCGTCAAAAAATAAATATGAAGAAAGCGTTACTCGAATTATTTTTATTTTAAGAGAATAATATCCTGAGGAAAAAAAAATATCAGAACATGAGTTTCAAAACTCCTTTTATCGATAAAAAATTAGGTTTTGAGAAATTGCGACCGATTGCTTTTATTGATTTTTATTGTAAAATGAAATTTTACATTAGCAGAAATACATGAAAAAACATTTTTTTTCAGTTTGTGATGTTTCTTTATGCAGATTTCCTAATAGAATAGATTGGTGGAGAAAGCTTCATTATTTAAATTTTAGATAAGGTAAGTTAATCTCATGTGCTGGTATCGAATTAGCAGAGAGCACCTAAACAATGCGAGTGGTTTATTAGGCTGCAGTCGGAGTTCGAATTCCTTGAGGATCATCTCTAGACTTCGGAACAGTCAACAGATTCTATTACACTGTCTAGTGCTACAATAGGAAACTTCAATCTACAACAAATTTAAAACTTAAGTTATTTAATATGAAGGCTGAACTGAAGTCTGGCCAATCAACATCTTAATTCAAGTAACCGAAAATCAAATGTACAGAGTACAATGCAAAGCGAATGCTTATATTTGGCAGTAGAGGCTTAAGATACATAACTATGATTGCAAGGCATCTTTTGCAGTAAACCTCATACGAAAATATGAGTAAAATAATCACTTGTAATACGTATAATTTGTGGGATTTAATAAGCGCATGTACTGATACGTGACGAAACTATATCGTAAAATAAAACTTTCATTTTTTTCGTTTTTTACGTATTGAAATATGCGCACCTGCAATGTGGAACCGTTTATTATTCAATATGAAGAGTTTTTCTTATTTTTTGTATTTGTATACTTTTTCAAGTAAAATACGCCAAATTTTCTCAGGGAGGATTTTGAAAAAATGGCGAATTTCTGTTCTTAATAGAAAATTGTTTTTTTAAAACATTTTGGTTTCTAAATTTTAATTTCTAAATTTTGAGTAGAGATGCCAAAAACTAATAAAATAAAGTTAGAGTATTATTTATTGTTATTCAGAGAAAGCTGTAAGCAGAGAATAAGACAGAAAATAGGGAATGTTAAAAGAGGAGCATTGCACTACATGTAGATTTTCCAAGTAGGCTCACTTTGCTTCTTAAGTTACGAATTTTTCTATGTAGTGTTTAAATTGAAGAATCTACAAAGGCTTCGTTAGTCACAAAATTTTTCATAATTTCCTGCATTTAACCACCTAATTGTTTAACCCGGGAGCATTACAAGCAAGAACAGTTTGCTTCAAACATCACTTAAAGTGTTTTGATACCACATTTTTAAAAATTTTCAATTTCATATTATTTAATAATTGAAATTTTTAGACGAAATTTTACGAATATGTTACTTTTAAAAAAGTGGTGTTCATCACATATTTTCAATTTATTGTATAAAACAAAAGAAGTAGAAATTGTTAAATGGTTAAAGAAATATTAAACATTGTGATAAGAACTGACGCACCATAGATCAACTTTTTTAAAGTGTTTTTTTTTTTTTTTTTTTTTTTTTTTTTTTTTTTTTTCAGCTACACACTTTATATTGTAAATCTGTATATTTTTTCACTTTCTCAACTGACCTTAATTGATAGAAGTAGAATCTAGGCCTTTTTAAATTCAGTGCATCGAAAAACAGTAGAAAGCTGGAAAAATGAACTGAAAAAGCAATACTTCGCCGACCTATGTAATCATTGATTGCCAATAAAAAATTCGTTTATGTGCAGTGTATTTCTATGCTCAAATGAAAAGAAATTTCTTTTTTTTTGTGTTTTTCATTAAGAAAGGATGTATTATATTTTTCTTGTTAAGAATTCTATAAAATAGCGCCATTGATAGTGGTGGAATGTTTTTTTCTTTTAAGTTCTGAGATATTTGCATACCTGACGGCACTTAAAAGTTCCGCTTAATTTAATCAGCATAATAAAAGGATGTTTCAAATAAAGAATTCAGTTTAATCGGTGCTGATTTTACCGCCTCATTTAAATAGCTATATTGTAGGTGCAGTACTGACAAAATCCGCCGAAATTTGCAGTCAAAACACTAATGAATTAAGGCATTGCAAATTCAGAGTTGTTTTTTAAGAAAGGTCTTCTTAAAGCACATCCTAGAACAAATGGGCAAAAAAATTGAATATTATGTGTATGCGTATAGTAAATTATAGATATAATGTTTCGGGGGGGGGGGGGATCTTGATTAGATTTCTCAAAATTATAATTTTTGATTTTTATAATCAAAATTAACGTTCTGTGGAACTTCGCAAAATTTATGTTGGCGTTATTTACGAGCCAAAAAGTGTGAAATACTGACGATGGTAAAAAATTAGATTTCGACTCTGCATTTTAATCCTTTCCAATATATTGGGTAAAATTCTGTCCCACTGAATTTTAATCCAAATATCACATCGCCACAAGTATCTTTAAATGAATTTTCGTCATTTATATTATACATGAAGCAAAAATTTTGCATACTTACAATTAAATTAGTTCGCAAGTCAATCGGTGTCATACAATTCTCTTAACCTTAAAATAATAAAAGTACCGTAATTTCGTGTAGATAAGCCGCAGTTCAAACAATTCATTTTCGACCCATAAAATTAATCCAGTAATTTAAGATAAATATATACCGCGATACAAAATGTTACATTTTATTTTTGAAAATTTCTGGGTCGAAACAGAATTGTTTGAGCTGCGGGTTATCTACACGAAATTACGGTACTCTGAGTTGGAAAAGGGTTAATCGAGTAAATTGTGCTTTTTATTTTAATTAAAAATTAAATAATAATATAGTTTATGTAATTTTAAATAAAGTTAAAATTTATTTTTAGGGACTTAACTTTTGATCTAAATTATTAAGACATTCTCCAAAGATCCCATTAAGAGCTGAAAATATTGGAATATGCAGTCTGCAAATTTCTTAAGCAAAATCTTGAAAAAAATAGGACTAGTTAGTTTATAATACAATTCATATTAATTCCATATCATGAATAATTAAAACAACAGAGTTATTACAGACACATTAACGTACATGTGAAACAGGCGGAAATTCTTTAAGGATTGACTAGTTTGAAAATGTCAAATAATTCAATTACTTTTCCTGATTCTAATCTTTATTATATATTTATTAATTTGTACATTAAATGTCGAATGAAAGTGTTTGTAATTAATAAACATGGTTATAGAAAGAAAATCTTTAAAAATCACATTTTAAGAGATTTGTGCGTGTATTTTAAAAACTTAATTTTCTTTCGTTATGAAATATGATTTTAACTATCGTTTAATTTGCAGTTAGAAAGTAATTTTTTACTATAATTGTATTTTATCATAATCTTTTATTTTTTTTATTACCAATAAGTGATGTTGAATAAAAAAAAATAAATCATTAAAAAAAGCACAAACTTTAATCATGCTAGAATATACTTTTTAGATATTTTTCCTACTTCCTATAGACATGGAAATAGAAACACTCACGTTAAAATCAATATAAATAACGTCTATAACTATCGAAAAAGCTGCTGAATGAATGTTAACAAAGTGATTTCATAAACTAATTTTCAAGGCAGTGTAGACTTTTGATTTTACTGTTCCCTCGTCTAACAGATACTATCTAAAATGAACTGCTATATGACAAAGTTTAATTTTAAGCGCCTGTTGGTATCTTGATCAAAAACAACTTTACAACCTCCTGAATGCTAATGAAAATACAAGATTTGCGTGCTGCGAATGTATTTGTCAAACGCTGCATACTGTTATGTGTGTTATCTTGAAATGTCGACGGATGTTTCGGTGAGATTTCACAATTTCAACACAGTTCTTAATATAAGCAGAACTTTTAACATGTTATCCAGAACACCATTATCAATGAAATTTATGTTCCGCCAGAGACATTAAATTATTTTACTTTTTTTAAGATTTCGATATTATTTTCTTATTTTTATGAATTAGATGTTTTGATTGATAATTGTGAGAAAAATTGCTGCTAATTATATTTATAATTAGTGCTACTAATTATATTTATAATTAGTTATATTTAATATAAGAGAAGCAATTAAAAGTAATAAATTTACTTTAATGGATTATTCATTAAATAACCAAGTGTACAAGGAGAACCCGGTTGAAGAAGATGTAAGTAATTTGCCTGTACTGTTCTGTATCAGGACAACATGGGTGAAATTTTATAATTCAAGTTTCAAAACTATATTTTTACATTCAGTGTGTTTTATTAGAGAACTGCATAAGAATGCATGCTTGTTACTCTCGTATTAGCCGCCAAAAAGTAGTTAAGGTCACTGTATTTATAGTAAACATTTGATTTTAATTGTTTCATTGTTTAAGCACCTATTTATATTATATTTCTGTTAATATCGTGTTTTATTTTTTTTATTTGTTTGTTAAGTTTCATTTTTGGTAGGCAATTTAATTACGGAATATTCTATTTAATAAAGCAAAATATGAAATATTTATATTGTTTTAAGAGCAAATGGGTAAATATTATTTAATCGGGTTGCACACATTTATTACTCAGATGGATTTTCAAATATATTAAACATATCAAAATGTACTAAGAATTATTTAAATGATCAGTATTTTGAAAGACAGTTTTATAAGCAATTTCTTTAGGTATATTTCGTTTAGTATTTGAAGGTGTAAAAATTGAAATATTGCAATTTTTAGATATCAGTTTTTTTTTCGAAAAATACGTAATTGCCACCATTGATATGACGTCCACGTTACTCACAAACGTTTATTTATAGTATATATTTCATCTTTCACATATATATATGCAGTTAAAAAATTTCCATTAAAAAACAGTATCAATAACGGTAAAATAGACCATAAAATGCACACAACGCAAGGTAACAACGTATTCTCCAAAATCAAATTTTCGAAGTAGTGTAGTACTTTTCCTTTAATGTTCTCTCCTTAAAATAATACATTCCAAAACTGCCATAAGACAAAGTTTAATTTCAGGAGTTTGTTTGTATCTTGATTTAAAAAAAATCTCAAAGTTATGAACGGTAATTGAAATTACAGGATTTGCGAGCTCAAAAGTTATTTACAAAAGCCTACATTACGTGAAGTGTGTTGTTTTGTAATGTCGACTGCTGTTACTGTAAGATTTTATAATATTAGCAGTGTTCTTAATAAAGGAAAAAAAAACTTTCATAATACAGATAATTACATTATCAGCGAAAATGAGCAATAATAGAATGTAACAACATTTAAATTATTCTTCCTATATTTTAAAGTTTCTTTCGAAACTTAACCCTTCAGGCCCCCAATGTATTTTCAATATTGGGTAAAAATTACTTTTATACTAATAAAATTAAAAGTAGCTATACAATTCACAGAAGTCAATGTTTACTTTGATTTAAGAAATATGCTATTCATTGAAACTTAACGAATTATTTTGCGTACTTTCATACGATGATAGCCTAAGCAAAAAATATCGGAGAAATTTGAAAATATGGTATTTACACTCACTAGTATTTTTTATGTTTTAACACTAATTATTATTTCAGATATGCAGTCAATGGATTAATTTTAAAAAGTGAATCACAAGTTTAAAATAATAGAAGCATATTCGTTTAACGATAAATATCATGTAACTAAGAAATTTCGGTCGGTTTTCATCAAACATAATAAACGACCCACAGAACACAACTCTTAAATACTTTTTTTAACATTCGATATAATCGGCATTGACTTCAATTGTACGTTCCCAATGAGGCACAAGCTTATAAATGCTCTTTTTTGTAAAAAAAAAAAAAAAAAAAAAAAAAAGAGTCTAAAAAATAATGTAACAGTTTTTGTGACTGTGTCTCGATTATTGAACTGATATTTCCATAGATTGTTATATGCAACCATAAACAGGAAACAGTCCGATTTCACGTTGTACGGGGAATAAGGAGGATGAAACAATACTTATCAGCCATGTGTTTTCCTCACGACCGAGGTCGCGTTCACAGGATGACGGCTGGCATTATGTCGCGTTCACAGGATGACGGCTGGCATTATGTCGCGTTCACAGGATGACGGCTGGCATTATCATGGAGGAGGAGAACTTCTCTCTTGTTGACCAGCATTGGCTGCTTTTGGTGCATAGCAGTTTAAACCTTTTTCAAGAGTGTTAAAAAGATGTCGGATGAGATGGTTTACCCGTTTTCTAATAATTTATAGTGAGTCATAACAGTGTTGGTCCACCAAACAAACAAGATTAGCTTTTTTATAAATGTCCGGTTTTAGTGGCCAATGAAATGGAGTAAGTAATCAGCCAATGTTGTTTTCCCTTCTGTCTATTATATAAGCTCCATTTTATGTCACATGTCAATATTTCGTCCAGGAGCGATGCTTTGTTCAGGCGAGACAAAAATAACAAACTGATGTTCAACCGTGGGAGCTTGTTTCCCTTCCTTAAGAACATGAGGAACCCACTTGTTGAGTTTACGGCAACCCAAGGTTATGCAAATGCGATTAGATAGTTCCGTTATATACTTCAAGCCAATATGATTGCTCCCTGCCGCTTTGATAAAGATTCTGTTTGATTTTTTCCTCCAGCTGGTCTTTGCCTCGGGTTATGGTCGATCAACACGAGGTTATTTTCGAGGTTCTCATTTATGAACGAAAATCGACTGAACAGCTTTCGCTTGATCCGTTCTCAGACCGAAGACCTTCAAAATGCGGAGCATATTCTTCTAGATGTTTCTGCAGCTTTCTTTGTTATTTGAACTCGTAGAGAAAAATAGGCCCCAAAATCTCTTTTGCCAATGGTACGTTCTTTAAAATATAGAGAGAGGAAGGTGTGATACACTAAACAACTATTCAATGAATCCGTCATTAAGGGAATTTCCAGTTATGACGTCATCAGCATTTGATCACAGGTATGCGGCAAAATTAACTGTTCTCAAAATCTGAACGAGCTTTCTTTGTTACCTGATCACTAACGTTTAATTAAAATTTAATTTATATTCTTACTCAATTCTGAAATGTAAATGACGTCATAATAATAAACTTACATCAATACTATCGCTAATTAAATTAAAAGCAGCTGTACAAATGAAAGAATTTAAGGTTTAATTTCATTTAAGAAATATGCTTTTTATTGAGACCGAACGAATGTAGTATTTTGCATACCTTTGATACGGCAATAATCTAAAAAAAATATTCGAAGACGTTTGAAAATATCGTATTGAAACTCACAATTATTTAATTAGTTTTATATTCTTTCACAAATTATAAGTTCAGATATATAGTCACTAAATTAGATCTAAAGAGTAAATCATACGATTAAAATAAAATAAACGTCATTGTTTTAATGATAATTGAGTAAACTTTAATTTAAATTTTTATTATTAGTATATTCTGAGACTTAAATGACTTCACAACAAAGAATATTAGATATTAAAATTAACAAAAAATTGTTAAAATAAATCAATACTCAGTGTAAGACATGTGTGATTAATAGGATGCCAGGGTGGAATAGGTTCATTTAAAGACTCATTTTTAATTATGTTTTAGTCATTTTATGAATAATTATTTCAAAGATATTTACAATAAAAATTGGTCGCAATTCACTTTTTAATGACTGATAAGTTATTAAAGATAAAAAAATTCGTTTTATAAAATAAAACATTAACATCGTAAGTATAAATTAAAAAAACAATCATCTCTTCGTTTACATCTATGTAGAAAAATTTCCTTAAAAATCAATACCAATGTATTTTAACATAGATGATGAAATGAATAATAACTATGTGTTCCCATAAACTAATTTACTAGGCATTGTACAACTTTTATTTTAATATTCTGTTGTCAAACTTATACTTTGCTAAAAGAACTGCTATACTACAAAATTTAATTTATAGAGTCTGTTATTTTTTTCATCCAAAAAAACTTCTCATACCCCAAAATGCTAATGAAAGAACACGATATATGTGTTGAGAATTTATATTTCAAAATCCGGAGTTATCTGGGGTTATACTGAAATGTCGGCTGATATATGTCTAAGTTTTCAGAACTTTAACATTATTCCCATAAAGTCAGAATTTTTGACATATGATAAAAATGTAATTGCAATATCTGAAAAATTAAATTTTCTGCTGTAAAGATAGTGTAATTATTTCCTCTAAATTGTATATGTTAGACATTATCTTGCTTTTTTTACGAAATATGTATTGTGTAATATTTATGATAACCATTTGAAGGGATTTAGTTTTTAGCAATAAATAATTGATTCAACAACAAAAAAAAGTGTATTGAAATTTGACACATGTTAAATAATACAATATATTAAATGAATATATTCTCTTAGCCCCCTTTGTAACCAAATTTCCGATAAAAGCGGTAAAGTTTATATAGTAAATATACTGTTCTTAGGAGCTAATTTTTGAGATTGTGTTTCCCTTTCTTATAATGTTTTCTGATTAAACAGATGCACTGCAAAATCTGCTACATGACAATGTTTCATTCTAAGCGTGCGTTAGTAGTTGATTGAAAATAACTTTGTAACCTCAGGAATGCTAATGAAAACACAAGATTTGCGTGCTGTGGAGACATTTCTCAAAACTCTGTATGTTGTTATGTTTGTTATTTTAAAATTTCGACGAGTGCGTTTGTGAGATGTCAAGATTTCAGCACAGTTCTTAACATTAGCAGAGCTTTCTTATTATGCAGAAATACATAATTTCTTTAAAATAAAATTTTCAGCTGCCAATAAAAATATATAGACATTTTTTAATTTTTTTAACGTTTTGCTGCAGTTGTTAAGATATGCTTGTGTGATATGTAAAACAAACAATGATAGCTGTCCAGTTTTTAAATACTAATGGTCTATTCAAAATAATTTTATATTAAAACTCAAAATTTTAACTATGTCAGAATATACTTTATTTATATTTTAATAGCTTCACGTTTATTAAAATAGCCAGTTTTTGTTAATAACAGGCATATATGATGATGAATTTTATTCTAAAAATGATAATGAAACGTAAATGAGTGCTATCATAAATTAAATTTTGAGGTCTTCATTTTTAAATGTCACCACATGAAATAGATACGCTCCAAAATGAACTGTTGTATGAAAATGTTAATCAAAAAGAACTTTCAACCTATGGAATATTAGTGAAAATATAAGGTGTGCCTATTTGCTTAAACCATGCATGTCGTTAGGCGTGTTATCTTGAGATGTCAGTAAATGTTTCTTGTAAGAAATTATGATTTCATCAGAGTTCTTAAGATCGGTAAATCTTTCAGAATGCTATGGAGAATTCTATAATCATTGAAACAAACTTTATGGTGGTCTAAATATTAAAAATATACAAGCTTTTATTATGTTTTAATCTTTTCCATAAAAAAAAATCTTATGTGCTATTTATGAGAATCATTTTAAAAACTGAGATTATAATTCGTACCATTTCATTCAACATAAAAGAATTCATTAAACACAGCTTTAAGGGTCCTTGTATTACAGTTGATTTTTTTTTCAATTTTCACTTCATAGCCAAATGTAAATTATTTGTGAAAAATAATTACAAATGAAGTCGAAATATATCGTGACAAAAGTATAATGAATAACACCTTCTTGACGAGAAACAATTATAAGTAATTCATTAGATTGCACCAGTGACGGCAACTTATATCGGTCCGTGGGGCGCAAGCCCACCCAATAATCTAATAGCCACGCTTACACAATTCCAATTGATTTATTTCGTTATTTATTTTTTTATTCAAACGGAGAAAGAAAATTTGGATTAATTAACTTTCTCAAAATAATTTTGTTTATAAAAATGTAAAGGTATGAATTAGATTTAAGGGAAAACTGAAAACGATTTTAGGTGAAGTATAATTCACTTTCTCTCAAAGACAGATTTCCTGCCAATTTTGCGTCAGATCTGCGTTATATTTTACAATCACTATAAGATATTTAATAGCCTGAAATTTAATATTTTTAAGTTATAATTATTTTTTTTTGAGTTAACAATGTTTACGCTATTTATTATACATATTAATGTATTTAATAAGAAAAAAATATAATTTAGTATCATTTAATTAAATTACAACAATTTTATATTTTACTTGGAAAAACCATATTTTATCATCGAGTTATTCCTTTTTTTATTTGCTTCTCCCCTACATTTTTCTATACACATTTAATAAGAAAAATTGTATGTTATTATACTGAAAAAAATTTTAAGCCCATCCTATATTTTACAAAAGTTGGCGCCACTGGATTGCACAATGCTTAATGTTTTCTGCTGTTATTTTAGAATGAAAGTTTTGAACTTATTTAATACTATAATTCTGGCAAGTACTTAAAGTATTTTTTTAATGTTATCAGGTTTTAAAAAACTTAACATTCTATATCGTAATTTTGAGCCAATAATAACAACCGGTTGTCATACTATGTTAATTTATGATATTGTGTATTCTTTTCTTTTAATGCTTTCTTAAGAACTTGGTACACTCCAAAATGTATTTCATGACAACGTTTCATGTCAAGCATGTGTTGGTACTTGATCGGAAACAAATTCGTAGCCTCATAAATGCTAATAAAAACACAATCTATATATGTTGTTATGTTTATTATTTAGAAATTCCGACAAGTGTTTCTGAGAGATTTCAATATTTCAACAGAGTGCATAATAGAGGCAATGTTTTCAAGTTAATACAAGTAAAATAGATTACCATTAAAATAAAAAATCCGGTGACAAGACAATTAAAATATTTTTACAATTTTTAAAGTTTTGATAAGGATTTGATTTAGTTATTAAATTCTTGGGAGATAAACACGCCAATGATTGGTAGCAATTCGATTTTTATATAATAATTCTCTTTTCTGTATCAGCAAACTTATTTTAAAACTCAAATTTTTAGCCTGTTAGTATTCACATTATTTATATTTTAATCATTTCATGCTATAAAAGAAACAGTGTTTTTAATAACCAGAATATATATTGTTGAATTTTATTTAAAAAAAATAGAATGAAAAGTGAATAAATGTTCTAATAAACAAAGTTTCGAAGCTGTGTAGTTTTATTTTTTAATGTTACCTCATCAAATTGATGCACTCCACAATGAACTGCTGTTTCACAAAGTTCAATTTCATGTGCCTGTTGGTATCTTTATTAAAAAGAACTTCACAACCTCTGGAATGCTAATAAAAATACAAGGTTTGCGTGTTGTGAAGGTATTTGCTAAAACCATGCATGCCGTTATGTGTGTGCTGTTATGGCATCTTGAGGTGTCAGGCTTGAGATGTTTCTGTGAGATATTACGTTTTCAACAGATTTCTTAATAAAGGTAAAATTTTAAGTATGTTATGGGGAAATACATAGTCTGGGAAAAACATTATAATAGTTTAGACATTAAAAATATTTACTTTTTTATTATTTTTTGCTGTCTTACGAAAAAATACTGAATAGTATTTAAGAGAAACATTTTAACTACTGAAATTTTAAGTAGCATTATTTCAAGCAAAATAAGAAAATTCAATGTATAAAATAACATTAATGGGGCTTGAGCAAGGATGTAACAATCTAGGCTTCAGCAAGCAGTTCCATCTCACCAATAAATTTTAGTCCTTATTTTTCGTTTAATATTTTGTCTAAATGCTTTACAAGAATACGGAAAAAAATTAAGCGGAGAAAAGTAATACAATTTAGTGGTGAGAAACTACCCGCTGGCACATATATTTTTACAACCGTATGATTGAGTATTAGTTCAATACATTTTTCATTTTCCAATGCATATCCAAATGGAAATTTTTGTAAAAATCATTGTAAATATAGTTGAGTTCTATCGTAAGAAGAATTGTAATAATAATAACTTCTTCACTGGCTACAATTATAAGTTTTCTACATCTATTTAAGAATTGAAATTTTGGACTATTTAATACAAGCTTGTCTTAGAGGTAATGCTCTCATAAGTTAATTTTCAAAACAGGGTGGTATTTTTTTTATATGCCACCACCTCATGCTACTAACAGGTTTCAACAGGTGATGAACATTCTTAATTATGAGTGATACGAACCAGAAATTTAATTCTATTAAATATAGATTCTTCTAAGATTTGCCAATATGTTTTGATTTGTTAAGTTTAAACTATTATTTTTTTCTGTTAAGAAACGTAGAAAAATTTAAACGACAAAGTGGTAAAAAAATGACCACTGGTACCACAACGGCTATTATTCCCTCGTTAAACTGAAACTCACCGAAATGAACTGCTAAATAACAAAAGTTTAATCTGAAATATATGTTTGGTCCCATTATCTAAAAATACTTCTCGGCCTCCAGAATCCAAGTGAAAATAAAAGATTTGCGTGCTCTGAAGTTGTTTGTCAAAACCCAGAGTGTCATTATGTGTGTTATCTTGCAAATTAGACAGATGGTTTTGTGAGATTTCAACTGACAAGTAGAAGAGAGAGAGGATTTTGAGACAAGGAGAATTTTGATAATTACAGATTTTGATTACTTTTATATATGTTGTTGGGTAGAAAGGGTAGAAACCCCTTAGTATCGAGTTCAACGGATTTTATATAACGCTATTTAGTTCTCGAGAAACAGGAGGGGTTGGGTCTAATATTATAATATAACATGAGAACTTTGCAACCGAATGTTTTTATTGGCGTAGCTCATTCGGTAGTGCGTTAGCTTATAGGTCTGCGGAACTCGCGTTCGATCCCGGAACGCGCTGCTTTTTTGTTGCTGTTGTTTCATAAATAGACTTGAAATTAAAATTAACTAAACGTATTGTTTATAAAAATTGTGTATCAATTATAATTTTAACTTATTTATTTTTCTTTATTTGTGACTAAATCGCTATATAAAACGGTTAATTTTCTAAAATGACTTTTAAATGGACTTTATTTATTTTTTATCGGTGTAATGATATTGAATAACTGTGCAATTCGTGATTTTAAGGAAACATCAGTAATGTATTGCCTTAATAAAGAATATGATCAAGATGAAAATACTGAATGATCGAAATGTGCCGCATTATTTTCTCCTTAATTGTTTTATAAATATACTTGTAATTATAATTTAATACCCTCAATTTAAAAATTTTAAATCGTAGATTAATTACAATTCTTTAAATATTTATTTAGCTTTTTTATTTTTTATTCATTATTAAAATTTATTCATTAAAAATTTTTTTTAAAGATAGGTTGGTTGTATTTTTAACGGCCAGTTATCAACATGAGGGATATAGGCCCTAGGGAGGGCTTCATGGGATGCCTTCCTAAAAAAACCTAAACTGTATTTACGCACGAAAATCCAAGGTTCGAAGAAAAACATGAAAAACTCCGAACGATTTGCCCCACGGGCGCAATTCGGTCCGAGTCTAAGCACCTGCCATCTGCCAGTATCGAGGGCAGAAACTCTCAGCCACTAATGGAACTTTAAAAAATTGGATTTATTTTGATTAGCAAAAAATCCCCCCCCCCCCCCCCAAATGAAATGGCATTCTCTAGTTAAATAAAAATAAATTCAAAAAGAAGATAAAGGTGAACTAAAAATAATTTAAAGCGCAGCATATACGTATTACAAAATTACAAAATCTTTAATATGCAAAAAAGAGGTTTTAATTTAATTCTTATGATAATTTCTAATATAAATATAACTCTTAATTAAAAAATAGAGCAGTATTATCTACTTCCTTTATTAAAGTAATATATTAATGGTGTTTCTTTAAACTCTCGAATTGACACAATTGTAAGACATCATTACATCGACAAAGAGTATATGGAATACAGTTTACAAGTTTTAAAAATAAGAAATATATTTTAAAAGTCATTAAAAATGAATAGTTTTATGTACTTTTATGCAACGATTTAGTTACAATTAAAAATAAATGTATTAAAAATATAATTGGTACACAATATTTAATTTACAATGAGTTTATTAAATTATAATTACAAGTATATTTATAAAACAAAAAATAAGAAAAACTAATGCAGCGCATTCCGTGGTTAAATTTGAGACCCGCGGATCAAAGAGATAACGCTCTACCGAATGAACTACGCCAACGCAAAGTTTTCGTTACAATATACAGAGTGTTTCACAAAGGACCCCTAACTTCAAAAATCTATAACTCGGAAACGGTGATAGATAAAAACATGAAACCAGTGATATGTTTATTAAAAAAAATCGTAAGAATCTTATACATAAATCAGAAAATTTAGTTAAAATAGCGCTCATAGATGGCGCTGAGAGCATTAAGACCTTTTAAACAGACACTGTTAAAAATTTGAAACTTTTACTGCTTCGTGATTCTATCGCTTTTATAGAATAACTCTATTTTGACCAATGAGAATCCTCCTTAATACATTGAAGTAATCGTTTTCTATGTAAGTGGTGGAGTGACGATGCAGCAAAAGTTTCAAATTTTTTACAGTGTCTCTTTAGAAGGTCTTAACGCTTTCAGCGCCATCTAGGAGCGCTATTTTTAACTAAATTTTCTGATTTATGTATAAGATTCTTACGATTTTTTTAATAAACACACCACTGGTTTCATGTTTCTATCTATCACCGTTTCCGAGTTATAGATTTTTAAAGTTTGGGGTCCTTTGTCAAACACTCTGTTCGTACTTAATTTGTTTTCTAATATTAGCCCCCTCTTTTTCTGTTTCTTGAGAATTAAACAACGCTGTATAAAATTCGTTAACTTCAGACTAAAGGGCTTTTACCCTACACATATATAAAAATAACCAAAATATTGGATTGTCAAGGTTGGCCTTCGCCTTGTGAGTTCTAATTAAATTCATTATTTTAGGTAGATTTCGTAAGAAATACTACCTATTGCAATCGCACCAGTTTATCTATCTATCTATCTATCTATCTATCTATATATCTCACTTTTTTATGGACACGATAACTTCTATAATTCTTCACCAATCTCCACTAAACTGATACATAAAATCAATGGGAATAAAATCTTGGCTGAGTTCGTTAATGGGCAAAATCGGACCAAGGGGGTCGGAATAGGGGGCGTTTTTGTGAAAACCAAAAAAACGCCATAACTTCTTAATTAAAGTAGATATCGAATCGGTTTAAAGTTTATATTACTTTTTAAAAATGGGCCAAAAGTATATACATGACAGATTTTTGGTAAATTTAGAAGTGGGTTCAAGCGGCGAAAAAAACAGGGATTTTGAGAGAAAAAAATTCATAACTTCGTCAATTTTCAAGATATCAAGTCCAACTAAAATTTTTATAAATGTTCTTAAATTATCTAACACTTTTGTATTTACAATTTTTTGATAGGACCAACTTTTACCGATGAAAAAAATTAAAAACGAAAAGAAAAAGGGCGCTGAAAAAAGAGAAAAATCCATAACTCCGTCAATTTTTAAGATATCAAATCTGATTAAATTTATTTTACATCTTCTCAAAAATATCTACAACTTTTATATTGACAAGTTTTTCATAGGACCAATTCGTATAGCAAAAAGAAATTAAACAAAAATAGGAGTTGGGAAAAAAACCCTCAAATCCAAACGGCTTATATTCTAACTCATTTTTAAATTCATTTTTGATTTTAAACGCATCCAAATGGTAGATCCTCTTATTTAGAAACTGTATAAAGTGACGCATTGGTCAATTTTCTGATAAAGACAGAATATATTTCAAAAAAGGCTACCAAAAAGGGTATTTTGAACAGAATTTCCGAAAGTCATCGGGACTGAAAATTGAAGGAAGTATTCAAATAAGAAATTGCTTTTTTTCTGACTCGTTTTTAAATCCATTTTTGTTCTCAAACGCATCCAATTCACATATCCTCTTATTTAGGAACTATACATTGTGATGGTCACACTGGTCAGTTTTTTGATAAAGACGGAATATATTTCAAAAAAGGCTACCAAAAAGGGTATTTTGAACAGAATTTTCAGAAATCATCGTGACTGAAAATTTAAGGAAGTGCTCAAATAAGAAATTGCGTTTTTTTCTGACTTGTTTTTAAATCCATTTTTGCTCTCAAACGCATCCAATTTACAGATCCTCTTATTTAGGAACTATGTAATGTGATGCATTGATCGGTTTTTTTATATTTGTAACCTCCAGCAGTCTAATCCATAAACTTCACTGATTGAAAACAAGGTAGTAGAATTACATGTTAATAAGGTATTTGTACACAAAATGGACAGTTCTCATAATATGGACACCTCTAATATTTTTAAAAGTAAGAATTTTGATAGAGAAATTGCACTACATGTCCGTGAAGAAAAGCAACTGAAAAGATAATTAAGCCAGGAAACTACAAAAAAGCGCGCTGTTCGCCATTTTGTTGGAAACTTGTTGTTTCGTGGTGTGCTGATCGTAAATACCGGTAAGTTTAAATTCTTATTAGATATTGTAAAATTACATTAAGTATTGAAAAGTGGAGTGTTTTAGAAAGATCTTAAAATATATTTTCGATTGCTATTGTATATGTTACTTTAAAAAGTTTTCTTTCTTTATTTATTAGAAGATTTAATAAAACTACTCCCGATTCGCAACATGGACACCTTATGACTATATTGGAAGTAAAGCAAGTAAATCTCCAGATTCACAAAAATAGAAAGCTAAACGAAACAAACTACATTGTTTCAAAATATTTTGTAGTTACTGAGGTGGTTTGCATCGGTCTTTAAAGAGCCACAACCCAAAATGACCCCTCGTTCTAAAGTGCATATTCTGAAGATACTTACTGTTCTCTCCCTTCCACTGCAGTACTTCAAGCTATATTTTTTATCCCCTTTCGTCTAAAATTTCATAGAAGAGTGGTTCTTCTATACACCCTGTGTAGCAGATCAATAAGGAGCCCCCTGTCCATATTAGGGACTGGTGATGCCTTATATGGACATTTGTAAGTATTTTTTGTTTTTATCATTTAAATTAAACCGGAATAGTTACAAGGTCGCTAATTTTAATAATGATAGTAAACAGTCCAGGGATCATGGTCATATATTTTTGGAGTCCTATCACGTATACATAAGGGTGCAAAAAGATTTAATTAGGGTGTCCATATTAGGCACAGGTACCTTAGAATTAAATTATGAATGAAATAAAAGTTCAGGCACGTCATTCATTTAAAATGTTTTCTTTTTCCCTTTTCAGAATAATATTGACCAACATTGATAACAAATCCGTTATTAATAACTAATAACGGATTCATTTGCCAAATTTATTTAAAAATTGAATTTATAATGATTATTAAAATATTTTTTATATTTTCATGCACATATAAGTAAAAAAAAATACGTTAAAAATATTGTAAAAGATGCGGAATGAACATTGACTAAGTGTTTTTATGAACTAATTTTCGAGGTATTGTAGTTCATTTCTTTTAATGCTCCCTCAACTAACTAATACTTTTCGGAATGTACTGGTTCATGACGAAGTTTAATTTAAGCCTCTGTTGATATCTTCATCATAAAGAAATTCTGAACCTCCGGAATGCTAATGAAAACACGATTTGCGTGCTGCGAAGGTATTTATCAAAACCCTGCATGGCGTTAAGTATGTATGTTATCTTCAAATGTCGGCAAACATTTCGGTGAGATTTTATGATTTCAACAGAGTTCTTGATAAACGCAAAACTATTGAACCTGTTATGGTGGATAACATTGTCAGTGAAAGAAGAGTTTAGGCAGATCTGATTATTTTTATAAAGCATCTCTGATCGTATCAATGATTTTTTGTAATTTCAAATTTGAATAATTAAATAATTTTAATTAAAAATGAAAACTTTGACGGTTTAAGGTTATTTTAAGTATTTGTTCATCTTTCTCGCGCATTTACAAATACATTTTTTGTTTAAAAACAATTTGTATTGTAAAGCAAAGGCATGTCTGTGAGAAATCTGATATATTGACAGTGGCAACAGCTGACCAATAAATTTCTCATTTATTTCAATTTTTTTTAATTCTAAATGTTACACAATTTCATTTTTGCATCAATAGATAGAAAGCAATGTTCTTGAAAATGTATTTTGTTTTCAAATTGTATCTCAATTTACAGTTGTTTGTCAATTTTAGAAATCTGTTTCAAGCATGATTTTTTTAGATGTAGCTCCATCGCGTATGTAGCATATTTTCCCGGTTAGTATTCTAAATCATAACTAAAACATCCTTACTATTTAAATAAACCAGAATTTTAACAGTTATGTGATCGAACTACGCACTTAAGCTACTGAAACTATAAAAATAAATAAGGCTACTGTGGCATCACATTTAACCCTATCGTGCATAAATTATTTTGCATTATTTTGCATTATTCACTAAAAATCATTTTTTGCGATAAATGAGAACTCTTTATAAAATAATTTTTTTATTGTACTGCATTCCAGCTATTATCTATCCACTAATCAGATCCCCATAAGTGAATGCTTAATTTTTTTGCTTAGTACTGCAATAATTACATGACCTCATATGAGGTTCGTATGCATGAGAGGGTTAATAAATTAAAAAATATATATTTAAATGCATTATTTATGTTTTTATATAAAATATTTTTGATGTTCATAGTTTGCAGTCTAAAACATATAATAAATGTAAAATGTTAATAAATGTTCGGAATTTAATAAAATCATTTCACATATAAATGATATTGAATATATCGTAAAAGATTCTAAATGAATATTCAATGAATGTCCTCATAAATAGTAATTGATTCTGTAGTACTTTTCTTTTAGCGCACACTCAACCAACTGATACTCTCCGAAATTATGTGATAGATTAGAAGAAGTTGAATTTCCCTGTTGGTATCTTGATTCAGAAGGATTTTCGAACTGCTAACGAATGAACAAGATTTAATTTTACGGCGATATTTATCAAAATACTGCATGTCGTTATGGGTGTTATCTTGAAATGTCGATGGAGAATTCTGTAAAGTATCATGATTCCAACACAGTTATTAATGCTGACAGAACACTCAGCTTAATATGGAAAATTACAAAATGAATAAATTAAAAGTTCCAGCAATCCACATATTAGAAACATTTTCATACTTATTTAAGTTTTGGATATTATTTTTCTCTTTTTATGAAAATACTGATAATACTCTTTTTATGAAAAAAAAAATATTTTCTTCTAAAAAAATATGTTGTTCTCTCGCTTTTTTTGTGCACTTGAGATCCTTTAACAAAAAAAAAATTTTCTAGTCTCCCAAATACTCCGAAATTTTTTCTAGTAAATTGCTATGTAAAACTAATTACTATACAAACTAATTACTAACTATTTCTCTATGCAAGCTTTTTAAAAATATTTTGTATCTCGAGCTTCCTTAAACTTACTTCAAACAAATTTCCAGACTTCTTCGCGCGGTACTTTTTACGAGTTATCTCCGACATAGCACAAACAGATGGACATACAGAGAGAGACAAACTCTCATTTATTATCAATAAGAAATATAACCCGGACTTCCTGAGTTATAAAACACTGGGGAATACCCTTTTTTAATATTTTTTCTAGGTTGCCTACTAACAATTGCAAAAAATATATTTTTTAATTCAAATAAAGGGATTATTAAAAGGGATACTTTTGTATGAATTAATAATTGCAGAAATCCCCAAAGTTTTTGTCAATTATTGCATTTCTTTTTCTAATTCTGATCTTTTCAGTGGTTTAATATCGTAGTCTAATCACATAACTGATAAATGTTTGTTTGTTTTATGCTATTTTTTTGTTTTAGATTATTGATGAAGTTTTGGATTCATAATCGTCGAGATTTCAGCCAGAAATGAAAGCAAAACTAATTATATTAACTTAAGTACAAACAAATGAATATTTTGTAATAGTTTTCACACGATATAGATTTTATAAAAAATCATTATTGAAAATTATTTTAAAAAGCAAAAAATATGAGTAAAGTGCGATATAGTGTACATAAACTGTAATAAACTTTTCAAACAAAGTGTATTTGTAATATTTTTTCTCAGATCTATGATGTATAGTTTGGAAATATATGATCTTTAAAAGTTCAAAAAATTCAAATAAAAATGCCAATGTTATAATCGTCTGCCAGTGCTACCATCAAAAGGGTTACGGAAAGACGTGTTTGTCATTTATAGTATACATAAATGCGTGATTCGAAGTACACTGTAAAAAAAAGGGTCGATCTACTAAAGAAACTATAGTGATCCTTGTAATTACTAAAAATTTTTTTGTAATCTTAGTCGGTTACAAGAAAATCTGTAAGAATTACTAGAAAAAAGTTAGCAACAAAGAGAGTTGATAGTTTTATATTTTTAATAACTATTACTAAAACTCACTTGGTGTGGCCTTGATAGCATAGCGGTTATAGTAACGGACTCCAGACTAAAAGGTCCCGGGTTCGATACTGGCCGCCGCCATATACGCCCGAATGTATGTAGTGTAAGTACTCGTTAGTAAAGGGATTATGAAAATCCTTTCGGAGCAGTTAGCAATGTTTGATGCTGTCATCTTTTGTAGTTTTGCCGAAAATCTTCCGCTTCAGAAGTCTGGATGCAGCTCGAAGGAACCTCCTGTCCTTCGGGCGCACGTAATGGTTATTAAAAAAAATTTTGGAGCTATTACTAAAATTTGCTTGGTTGCTCATACTAAAAAATTTTAAGTTAGTTATACAAAAAATTCTTTTGTTTAGTTTACAAAAGAAATGCTTGTTTCACTTGCAAAAAAAAAGTTTGTAATGGTTACTAAAAAATTCTGTGGAATACAAATTTACTAAAAAATTTTTAGTAACCTCTTGATTTTTTTTTACAGTGTAAACTAATTCGTTGCAAAGAAGAAAGGAAAAATACGTCTGTCATACAGCTGGGTTTCCTAGAACTTTTTATGTATCGCTAAGAGCAGAAATTATGCTGCCGATTCTGTTATGTGAGGTTTTACTGTTACCATTGTATGAAATTTTCTATGAATCCCAATTTCCTACACTGTAAAAAATCTGTAACATTACTAAAAGTTTTCTAGGAAACTGTTATTCTTAGAACTTTTTATGTAACGGCAGCAGCAAAAATTCTTGTAACAGATGTCATGTAAGATATTAGCATACATGTTATATAAGCATACAGATAAGCAACTTTACATCTGTAAGATTACAGATTTTTTTTTTTTTTTACAGTGTAGAAAAAGTTTCAAAACTTTTCAGTTTTTTTCAGTGAATAGCTTTGTATATATACTACGCAGTATCGTACAATATAGTTAAAATAGGGAATGCATATCACAATTGAAAATTCCCCTTCAGCAATTGTACAAGAAATCATTTAGGCCGTATTTGATGTATATAACTTATATACTGTAAAAAAAAAAAATCTGTCAAGTTGCTTCACATTTTCTAGGAAACTAGGATTCCTAGACTTTTTCTAATTAACAATGACAGCAAAAATTCATGTAACTGATTTTGTTACATGAGGTTTTCGTTACATAGAAAGTTCTAGGAATCCCAGTTTTCTAGAAAAAAGTTTAGTAACTTTGCGGATTATTTTTTACAGTGTATACAACAGGTACAAGACACAATAATTGTTACATTTAAAAGCGCACACTACAAATGAAATTGCATTTCTAGCAACAATAGTTAAATATAGGATCGTACCCGGGCTTCATAAGTTACAGGTAAATATATATATCAAGTTGAGTATGCATATGAGAACTGTTGTTTCTTCTAAACGAAAGAGAGGCCTTGATATATATAAAAAACATTTATATAACTAACACTGGACGAACATTACACACAAAAAAAACTACACAAAGAATAAAAGAATTATGCTGGAGCGCGTCACACACGCATCATCGAACGATCAACCTCCATCTTCCTCTTCCGATCACGATTGCCATCCGCATTCTTGAAAAATGTCCTTGGACCATGGAATATAGGCAACCTTCACACCTTCCCTCCAGTTTCCACATGTTGGACGGTGTCCCACACTGTGGAACTACTCTTAAAAGTTCTACCAAAAGTCTTACTTTAGAGTTCTACCTAAAAAGTCTTACTTAGAAAGTCCTATACCTTTTTCCCATCCCTCGTCCCATCGAGAGCATTTACTTGAACTGCTTATATATATATATGAAAATTCTCATATTCTCACACACTATATACTAAAAATAACAGATACAAATACACATTAATATTATACGCATACATATTAGAAATATCCTTAACTACCAATAATAATGAAATAATACAAGAAATATAATTTATATATTATATATATACATATTTTTGAACAGCTAAATATATATATATTTAAGTAAAATACATTAACAAAAATGCTTTTGAATAATACATATTTATCATTCAATAAATCAAAATTCTACCATGTTATATTACATTCCCACTTTTTTCTGGTTTTAAAGTTATACAGATTTTTAAATCGTTGTCTGGCATTTTTAAGATTATTTTCCAACAAATTCATTACTAAATGTCTTTTTCCAATGTTTACTATTAATTCCATTGGATCTTCTGGAAAATCATAAAAATCACCCTCTTCTACTTTTTCCTTTAGTTTTGTTAATTTGTTCTTCTTTTTCATTGTCTCATGTTTCATTTTGTCAAGATCTGCTGTCGATTTCATTAAGCATTCATCTTCAACTTGTTCATAATTGATAACAGCCAAAAAGAAACTTGCATTCAACTTATCTGAAGCTTGCACGAAATTGTCTACTTTTTCTTCAAAGCTTTCTTTACATTCTTTCATTTCTTCCTTCAACTTCTTTATAGTGTCAAATAAAATCCTTTTTGACTCTTTAAGTTGATTAACTTCATTTTCTACAGCAATTATTTTTCCACAGATAATAATATTTTCATCTTTTGTAACACCAGGTTTCAAATTTATGCTATGTGAATCAACTTCGTCTCCCTCCATTTCTTCATCAAAAACTACTCTATATTCTTCGATAAATGCTATTAGTTCTTTTTGTAATGCTATTACTTTTGAAGATGATTCACTTAAATTCTCTTTATATTTTAAAAGTTCTTGAATTTCTATTTTGAAAAGGGCACTTTTCTTTCCTAATTCTTCAAGTCTAGAATAATACTGCTGGTCTTTATCCTGACTAACTTTTAATTCATCATTTAACTTAGAATCTTTTCTCTCCAATTCAAATGTTGATGACTCTGATTTTCGTAGTTCTTCAGTCATCTTAAAAACTTCTTGTCTAAGTGAATTAATTTCCTTTTCTAATTCTTTTAATGCAGTTTCTTTAGAATTTAAATCTTTCTGTAGTGATTCCAAATTTTTATTAGTAGTGCTTAGACTTTGTTCAAGGGAAACTATTTTTTCATCTTCTTTCACTAAATCATTCTGGTAAAGCGATTTAAAATTTGGAAACTCTGTAGCAGCACTTGTTTGCTTTTCAATTTCGTTTTTGTAGCTTGCTATCCCTTTCTGTAATTCCACTTCGGAAGCTTCTTTTGTCCCCTTTAATTCAGCAATCTTTTCCTTAAGATGTTCAATTTCTTTACGAAGAATTTTAGTTTCATTTTCTAATGTAGATATTGTTTCACAGTGGTCATGAATTATTTTTTCAGACTTGCTATTTTTCATCTGACTTTCAAATAATTTCTCTTCCAGATTATCAATATCTTTCAGAAATGAAGATTTGCCTGTTTTTAATGCAATTATTTCTTCTTCTAGTAAACTTATCTTGTCAGTGTAAATTTTAGTTTCTTTTTGCAATTTTTCATCTAGAATTGACTCCATCTCCTTTCTTGAAGTGGCATGTTCTTTCTCATTGGTTTCAAGGCATTTATTTAGCTTATCAATCTCAGTTTTATAATGCTCAATATTTTCCTCATCAGATGCTTTATAGTTTTTCAGTTGTTCAATTTCTTCTTCTAAATTCTGAACACTCTCTTTTAAAAGTTGATTTTTTCCAGTTTCAGAAGTCAGTTCTTTTTGAAGATTTTCTTTATTAGACTGAATATCTTCCATCTTTTGATTCAACACTCCATACATATGTTTCAAATCATTCAATTCTAATTTCTTATTTTCCAGTTCTTTTCTCGCAGATTCCAATTCAGAAGATTTTTCTTGAATAGGTACTCTGTCTATTGCTTTTATTTTTCTGCGTACTTGAAAATCATGACAAGCAGCGAATAGTGGTTTTACTTTTGGTATTCCTTTCCACCAAAACGACATAGCAATTCTAACTCTTGTTTTCTTATCAGCTAAATTTCCACCAGTTGGTGTTTCATGCGCTAATCTTAATATTTCTTGTCTTATACAGTCAGGTACAGCAAGTTGAACATATTTTTGTTCTCCAATCTCACATCTATGAGACAATAAACCATATTCGATCGAATAATAATTTTTCTGCCGCTTTGCATCTTCAAAGCATTTTCTTAGTATAGAACAAGCCATTTGCTCTTTTTGTAACAATTGCGCTTGTGAAACCGAAGACTTTTCCTTCTGGTCCTCGTTGCCAACCTGTTTGGGCAAAACAGCTGCCTCAACCGGAGTAGGAATTAGTTCCAAATCTGAAGTTTCTGAATCTTTATCTTCATCACCTAGATTTGCTTTCACATTCCCTTCTGGACACTTTGACCTTCCCTCCACATTGAATACAGATTTTTCTTTATTTCTTTCAACCGGGATGATATCTACCTTATCCCCTAAATACAGCTTTTGCTGTTCTTTTAACAGAGTAAAAACCTGGGGAGTGACCAAAGCTTCTTCGTGTAATCCTTCCACTACCGCAACCTGTACTTGTACATACGGAATGACCTCATCTTCTGTCCGAAGACTGAGCGGAACGGAAACAAGCTTTGCTTCTACAGGACTCCCTACTGCGGGTCTCAAAAATATTTTCCCACATGATTGTAAATATTCTTCCGGCACCATCGATTCCCGTAGCACTGTAATCTCTGCACCACTATCAATGATTCCCTGAAACTTCTGGTTACCGATGCCTAGATTTACCTTAAGGAGTCTCCCATCAGTTTCTTCTACCGGAAAATTCATATTCAAACAAATTACATTTATACCCTTTTTCTCAAGATCAGTTTTGGAAGCTTTTCCTCCGCTTTGTCCTTCTGTATTCAATTTGGGACAGGACTTCTTCAAATGCCTTTCTTTCCCACACGCAAAACAGGCATATTTTGTGCGTAACTCTCTTTTATCTCGTTGCATACCGACAGATGCTTCTGTCTTGAATTCAAATTTTGGTTTACTATCTCTCATATCTTTTTTTGAATCTAAACTAGAATTATTCCAGCTTCTATTCCGAGGGTTAGATAAATTCTTCTTTGGAAATTCATTTTTTCTAAAACTGTCTGTAATGCTCTCATAATCATCAAGCTTTTCAGCTAGTTCTAATGGCATTGTAAATGTAAGCCAATTTTCTAAAAAATGTTCTTTTATTTCTACAGGTACGCGAAATTTCAATTGTTCTGTTACTATTAAGTCTTTTAATTGCTCAAAAGTGTTAATGTTTAATTCTGTTATCCATTCATTGAAATAACTTAAAAGCTCTTGGGTATAGTTTCTCCATGATTTGTCAGGAGTTTTGTGATGTCTGTAAAAACACTGCTTTAATTTCTCACTGTTTAGTTTGTATCGTTTTAAAATAAGAGTTTTCACGAAATCATAATTAACTGCATCTTCTGGGGATTCTCTAGCTAGCATATTTGCAATCTCCACCGGTAAAACGGCTAACAGATAAGCTACCCAATCCTTCTTTGGTACTTGTGCCATTTCTGCTCTTCTTTCAAAGTTTATCAAAAATAATCCCATTTCATCACGTTTTTCATCGAATTTCGAGACAATCTGCGACAGTTGAATTTTCGAAGCTGTATCAACCTTTAACTCATCTTTTTGTTCTGAAAATTTCTGTAATTGTTCCAATTTTTTCATTTCCAATTCATATTCTTTCGCTTCCCTAGCCATTCTCTCTTCCCTTTCTTCTTGTCGTATTTTTTCTTCCCTTTCTTCCTGACGTCGCTTTTCTTCTTTCTCTTCTTGACGTCGCTTTTCTTCTTCCTCTTCTTGACGTCGCTTTTCTTCTTTCTCTTCTGCTTCTTTCGTTTTCCTATCTTCAACGATGGAATTCAAAATCCCTTTAACAAAATCCACTTCGTACCCATCCACTTCTAGTATAGCCTTTTTCAGTTCTGCAATTTTCAACCTTTCCACATCCTCAATACCAAGCTCAATAGCCACTTGCTGTAAGTCTTGCTTTCTAGTACCTTGAGTTAAATAAGCCATCTTCGATAAATTAAATTTCAGAAAATCGCAACAATATAACAATACTAAACAGTGTTTCTATTCTGAAGGAAACCTTCCCTAAGAACGCCTTAAACCAAATTTAACGTAAACTTGTGCATCATTTTGTTTATAACCCATTATATTCAATGCACTTTATGTTATTTAAATACTAATATTACATTACTAAATAAAGTATAACTCATTTGCAACACAATAAATAAAAATAAAATATATGAACAAAACAATTCTTGCAATAATTATAATATATGTTTACCAAATTGTCAAGTTAAAAATATTTAAAACATTTGTGGTCTAATAAAAAGAAATGTTTGTCAAAGTTTTCCGAAACTACTTTTAAATACCTCCTTAAAAAAAATATATATATATATACACACTACAATATATTTTTAAATTTTAAAACACTTCCACTTTTCTTAAATTATATTTCAAACGAAACTAAATATTTAAAAATTACAATTTTAAGTCAACACCCTTTTAATTAAATGCAACAATATTCAAGATATAACCATATATCTTTATTGCAATTTGAAACTCGAATCAAATCGCAGTGCTATTCTGGTACCACTTAATAAATTGAAAAATAAAACAACAAACAAAATAGTTTAACTTTCAGTTGACAAAAAAAAATATAAAAAAAATAAAAAGAAATATCTGTAATATTATCAAAAAAAGAAAAATTCATTATCACATTTTTCGTCTGATGTCACAGCAGACGATAATCTGACATAATTTCATAATTTAATCTAAATTCGTAAAAATATTTCAAAATCACAGAATACTTGAAATAATACGTCTTCAGAATAAAAAAAAAAAATTACTTGCAAATGCTTTTATTTATTTATTTATTATTTTTTTTTAGCTTCTTAATTAAAAAGAGCTATTTTCAAATTATGTACTGCAAGTAAATATTTTTTCTTTTTTTTTCAAACAAGAATTAGATAAATACTTTTCTTTAACTACGTGTGTTCTAAACAAATGAAAGTTTACAAGGTTATTATTATAAGATTATAATACAATAATTGAAGTTCATTTTTTCTTTTAATACCAAACTCACAATAATATCATGTATTTTCGAAATATTTATTAAATAATAAAATTTTATTTACCGCACTCAATATAATTATTTATAACAGAACAGTTCTATCTGAACATTCTATTAATATTAACAAATGTACATTGTAACAGCACTATTATTTACGTCCATATACAATTACCGAATTAAATATCGTATTTTTTTTTCAACTATTGTTACAATCAATTTTTAAGTATTCCAACTATTTATATGTATTATCACTGTAATAATATAAAACACACATATATCCTTTAAATATTTAACCATTTAAATAATATATATTTTACATGGCTCTCGATGGGACAAAACTCAAAAAAAAGAAAAAAAAATTACCTTGATAATAACTGGATTCATTGTTGAATATTTCTCGTCTTCACATAAAAAAAATAAGAAGCTATCTTCTTGATATAATTTTTGTTATAGGCGATTTTAATAATCTAACTTGAAGAAACTAAAGAACTTGAAACAAACATGGTAGACATCCATGGCGAGCTGCGCCATTTTATCAAGTTGAGTATGCATATGAGAACTGTTGTTTCTTCTAAAGGAACGAGAGGCCTTGATATATATAAAAAACATTTATATAACTAACACTGGACGAACATTACACACAAAAAAAACTACACAAAGAATAAAAGAATTATGCTGGAGCGCGTCACACACGCATCATCGAACGATCAACCTCCATCTTCCTCTTCCGATCACGATTGCCATCCGCATTCTTGAAAAATGTCCTTGGACCATGGAATATAGGCAACCTTCACAATATATATATATTTTTTTAACAAATAACATTTTTGCACGTATTATTTTCTTTAGATTGCCCCTTAACAATAAAAAGGGAATGTCATATGAAAAATTCAAATTACACAATCAAATAAAGTTTTAAAATTTACAAAAGTCATATTTTCGTATTGGCCGCACGTTAAGAGTTCACTGTAAAACATTTGTGGAAACGTTACTCCATACAATTGGTGTAAAAATGGTGGCAAATGCTGCATTCAATTTCATGGAGTAATTGTTTTCACATATGCAATGGTGTAATTTAAACATATATTACTGGTGCAACATGACAATGTTACACCGGTTTTAGCGGTTAAAATACTCCATAAAATTGGAGGCAGCTATGCTGCCACCAGTTTTACGGAGTAACGTTCCCACAAATGTTTCTCAGTGTTATTAGCCCAAGATTTTGATACCTACCGCATTCTTTTATATTCTGATAATTTCATATCTTTAAGCGCGTAGTTCAATTACATGTCTATTAAATTTATGTTTCATTTGCATTATTTAATTTTTTTATTTATTCATAGAAGGAGTTTTATTTTTTAAATGAATTTTAGCCTTAATAAAATGATGATTTTTTTTATGTTATTTTGTTAGGAAATGGATTAATATTTCATAATCTAGCTCCATGCGATAGAGATAAATTTAAAAATACTTTGTGCTTGAAAATTATTTATTAAACTCTACACAATCAATAAATTGAGATGCATTTTTAAAAGAACTTTCCTCTGAAAGATTTTTTTTTCTATCTGGCTGTCTAAAAATTTAAATTGTCCTATTACAAATATGCTACTTTTTGTAAGATTGTTATTTTATTTATTTATGAAGAAATTATCAATTTTGTTATGAAAAATCTGGCAGAAAAAAACCAAGCATTTTTATTTATTTATTTAATTTAATTATTTTGCTTTATGTACAATTTTTTTTTATTATTATTATGTACTACACAGTAAAAAATGAAGACCCAAATTGGGTTGAAAGATTTCTGGGTATAGGTAATTTTCCTGAAATGGTACAGTAAGGATTCCAAAATGGTAGAGTATTGTTCCCAAAATAGATAACCCAAAATGGTTCAAAACAGAGCAGATCTTTATTAACATGAAATTACTCAAAATTTCTGAGGTATAATGTATATACTATCTAAGATATTTTAATTGTTTTAATGTCATTAAAAAATCAGACTTATTTGAAACGATTTTGTGCTACAAACTGAACTTTCCAAATTGGAAAAATTCTGTACCCAGAAATCTTTCAACCCAATTTGGGTTTCATTTTTTACTGTGTAACGCCAGCATGTGAACAAATAAACTGCAAAAATCATGCTTGGAGGTTATTGCAAAATATATAATAAATCAGTTAATTAAGTTACAAATTTTACACAAAATGCATTTGAAAGTACATATATTTCCTGTACAATGTTCTAAAAATTAAAAAGATCGGTGAAGAAAGGATTAAAATATAGCAGCATCAAAAATCTGAAAGTCGGAATTTGGTCGTAAAGTGTTGCCATTCGCAAAATAAAAGTCTGCATTACGCATAGATATGTGTGTTTTGTATTTTTATGTAGATACGTAATCATAAAAATACAATATAGATCATTTAAGGAATGGAAAGAATTTAAACACTTACATGTGAATTGTTAGTGTAATATATCAAGAAAGGTTAATAAGAATGAAATATTTAGAATTAATGAGAGATTATTTGCTTTAAAATATTTAAATTTTACCTTCTTTAAAAACAAGAACATTAGCTATATTGGTGGTCGCATATATGCAATCATGATCCTGAAAGGATTCATTGGTGCTCAATTTGTTTATAAGTGAATAAAAAGAAGGTTATATATGATAGAAAACTTTTAGAAAATTTAATATACCCCTGTACTTGTCATGAATTCATGGTAAAATTTTCAGATAAAAATTCTTTAAAAAAAAAAAGATAGTGAAAACTAAAATTTTAGGTATAAATATGTAAAATCATTACCTAGATTAATAATTCGGCCGTACTGAATATTTTGATTCAATTTGTGACTCATACATTCCGGGAAAACTAATGCTGAAAAAAGTCTCCTACAAAAAAATAAAAATAAATAGGATAAAAAAAGTATATAATGGGTGCAGTTTACATAATAGAGTCTTCAATGACGCAAAGAGACTCCCTTAGCGGTTTTTGATAATGAGAATAAAAAAGACAGATATGGAATACATGTAAATTTTATTTCTTTAAAAAGATATGGAATAAATGCAAAATTTATTTTTTATTACTTGTTTAAATTTTAAATCTGAACTCATAATTTTAAGATAAATCGGTAACAGTGAAAAAAAAAATAAAGGATATAAATCATATAAACACAATTAAGATGTTCCATCGGATGAAAATTGTTCCATGATATTAATGAATCATTCGGCTCGTGTTATGGCCCAAATACATGTTACTTCCCGAGGCAAATAATCATGCTAAAAGCGTGAGTGAGAGAGAAGAAATGAAGAAAAAAATATGAAGCAGCAGCATTGACTCTAACGTTAAATACCTCAAAGACTCTCTTATCCGATTTTTCATAATGATAATGCTTGTCACACTGTTCGTAAGGCTAGAAGAATCGATTTTTCTTTCCGCATTTTAATTAATTATTTCAGCCGTATGCAGGCAAGATATCATTTTTATTTTTTGTTACAAAGACAGCATTGGAATTTCAATAAAATTTATACCGATAGCAGTAATATAATTGGTGGAGATATTATAGATGTGGAAAACAAAATAAGAACTTTCATATATATATAAAAGTATTTTATCATTCTTTCTATAAATTCGGCAGATAATAATCGTATGTTTAAAAATTAATAAATCAAAACTAAAAATTAAAATAAACAACCAAGCATACTCTGAAACAACCTATATTTCAAGAATATAACTTAATGCAATATAAATTTTATGGTGCAGTTAAAATGAAAATCTAAATTTCCGTTAACATACTTCAGATAAGCGACAAAGTATCTAAGGTAAATCTGCTTTATTATTTTTACTTAGTTTAGGCAATTATTTGCCATTTTTGGTAACTCTGCTATTAGAAATTTTATGTTACTACAGCAGAAAATATTTTCCTTGTTGAGATAGACTTTTGGAAAGTAATTCTTCAAACTTATTTAAAAATTAGCTGACAGTCCAGCGTTGCCCGAGTCCGCGATAATAATATTAAATGAACCTGATATGTATATGATTTTAGCTCTAACTCGATCGAAACTCCAATTTTCCATCTATCCGTAGATATATTACCCGACAGGGTGGAGATACAAAGAGCAATTTAAGAAACTTGCTGAAATTTCTAATCAGAAATAATGATAACTACCACTCAATTAAGAGCGCAACGTTGATCTATAAGATCCTCCTACACGGTTTGCTGCTGCATGCTTCATCCTATAGAAGACCAGCTGCGTGTAAAATATTAGTTCCACTTTTCACACCCAGGAGACAAACCTATATCCGAAAGAAACTCCGTTATCAAACCAATTCGTAAATATATAAGTCGAGAAGATCGAAAAATGAAATAATAATTTAAGAAATTTAGTGAAATTATAGTTCGGAAATAATCACTACTTATAAATTAAGATCGAAATATGCTATGTACGAATATCTGACACAGATCTCCATTACCTGCGGCCCTGTATAGCAAGAGTGCGTTAAATTCGGACAATTTCCTGTATTTAAAAAAAACCAGCAATAAAAAAGCATTAAAATTTATTTCTGGAAAAAACATCATTAATAATAGACTTTAAATTATATTTAAAATGTTGCAACTCGCTACAGCAACAGAAAGCATTCGAATGAAAAGACTTTTTATCCAATTTCTAATTTCTAGTGGTAAAAGAGCCAGTAGAATCTATTCTGATCTTTTACCTGACATTTAAAAACCGTATGCCTTGCTTTTTAAATAGATCAGTTTCAAATGCGCGCCTTCAATTTTCACCACACTGTTAAAAATGTGTAGCTTTTGCTGCGTAGTCACTCCATTGCTTTCATAGAAATCGCGTACTTGACTACCTTATGAAGTATTCTCATTGGTCAGAATAGAGGTATTCTTTCTATCAAAGTAGTAGAGTGACTCTGCAGCAAAACTTTCAGATTTTTAACAGTGCAAACCAACTGAAATCGACGATATTTTAGCAGATATTATCGCACAACCAAACAAAGTAGAGAAAAAACAGAAAGCATACGGACGAACAACATGCGAACCAGGTTGTCAATTTGTTTGCTAGTCTGTGATGTCATTTGAAACTAATCTATTTTCTTAAACGGTCATTATTATTAAATAGTTTTTAAAAGCAAGTGTTTCGACTTCGTTCTAAAATTTAAAGTTTAGTTGAAAAAGCGTTCATTTTTAAAACATTAACCATTCAAATTGGTTTATTTGATTCTGTTCCAGCTTTTTAAATTATTTTTGCGAAAGTTTTACGCTACCAACCAATCAAAAGCAAGTGGAAAGAAAGAAATGTTTTTTTTTTTTTTTATAGGTGATGCTTTATGAACAAAGCAACTGAAAGTAAGGGGAAAGGAAAAAGCAGAAAAAGGCGCATTTTTATTAAGTGAGTTTAATTTTATGAAATTACTCAGTTAATAATAAGAAATTTGAACAGGAGAGATTTGGAGCTACACATTCAGAAAAGAATTGAGCTTCATACGTTCCATAGATTTCGCTAGCCATCACAGACACACACAATGAAGCAGAGCGTTTTGTTCTTTTATTAACCCATTAGTGCCTAGCGTCCCATTTTTGGGACACTTTTAAAAAATTCAAGCAAGCGCTTTTCACACCAGAAAAAAGGAGGATAAATAAATACTTTCTTTCTCGAGACAAATTCCTCGATAAATTAGGATAAAAGTTATTCTTTTTTTAAAAGTGGTGGGAAAATGCAAAATTTGAATTTTAACGAAGAAAATAATTCAGGCATTAATGGGTTAATATATATAAGAACCTCAGGTGCATCACGACCTGTCTTGCACTATCTTCACCATTATTTTCAGACTTGTACGTGCGGTAGATTTTGCTTGCCATCGCAGATATGCCCGGTGCAGCTCTGCCAGTGCCACTCTCTTCCCGGTGCTCGGGCAGAGAGATTTGTTATTTTATTAGTATTGATTACTGTGAATACTCTGAAAAATTCCTTTATTGCTGATTCCCTAATTTTAAGTTTTTCGGCTTTTTTGTATGTAATTTAAAATAGATAAGACCACGATGCATAAAAACTATAATGTTGGCAAAACGGACAAAAAATGATGCTAAACGCAGAAAAACTCTAAAAATCGTAAAAAATCACATCAGAAATTGCCCTTAAAATCGCTTTGAAAATTGCTGAAATTCAAAAATCGTAGTAGACAAAATTTAGCAAATTAGGCTAAACGTTTGAAAAAATTTTAATTTTATCAATGTCAAAAATTAGCCGCAAAATATAGAAAATTACTAAAAATCGCGTTAAAAAACTCGTAAAAAATCGAAACATCTCTGTACGAATTCCGAATAAAGTTTATCGAACAGAAAATTAAATTTACCATAGTGGGTTAAAAGAATGAAACCGCATTCTTTTCATTACATGGTAAAATTGTCTCGAAACGTAAAAAAAGGCTAAAAATTGCTTAAAAATTAAATAGAACAAATCTAATCAAAAATTCGAAAATCAGGTTTCGAGGTGCAAATTTTCATACATAGAGGTACCTTCTGCCCAAAGTTTGCAACTCTACGTGTAGCGGTCTCTTTAGTACAGCGCTGACACACTCACAAACTTCTCTCTTTATTATTATAGATAGAAGATAGATTATGAAAAGTCACTAAATTTATAACAATTTAAAAAACCTGTTATTAAAAAAATCTGCTTTGATATTCCATGATGTAAAAATAGAAATTACGTGATACTAAACATTGATGTATGGGGGATAAAAAATTAGCCCTTAAAATGGCAAACAGAGTCTTTGCGCAAAAATGTATAAGGATAGAAAACTAACTATTAAAAATGCATAAATAATATTTATAATACATATTTGTTTAAATTAAAAGTAGCAAACAGACCTTTCGAATCTACTATCAAGATAATGAGTATCCATTACCCATAAGTGTCCTTCTAATCTTGATCTTAATTTTTGGGAAGCTTATCACATCAATAATAAAGAATACTGCCCAGTTGAACTGATGGCATTGAGCTCACAGGCTACAAATACTAATTGTACATTAAAGCCTTGTATTTTAAAGGGCTAATTCCGTTCGAAAAAAATTAAGAAGGGGAAACAGCTCTCCCCTTTCCTCTTTTTTTATACTTAATCATTGAACCTCCTATACTATCAAAGATATACATTATCATATAAAAAATCTATATCCAAAATTCAGAGCAAATGAGATAATTCTTAATAAAAACCTATTTAGCATTTATATAATTTAAAAGGAGTTATCCCCCTTTTTTATACTTAACCATTAAACTTCCAAAACTATTCAGAGATTTGAACGAAATCTGAAAATTTTGCTTGAAAAACCCATTTATATAAATTAAGGGGGGGCGCATTAGAACCTCTGTTCCACCTATTTATACTTATTCAATGAACACCTAATAATAGTCAAGTAATCGCCTCATCAGAATGATCCTAATCTAAATTTTGAACGAAAACTTAATTCTGCATGAAAATCCCATTTATATCAACTAAGGGGAGGGGCATGAGCCCCCCGTTCCCCCTCTTATACATATCGAATGAACTCCAAAACCTAATCAGGGAAGCGCCTTGTCAGGATATACCTACATACCAAATTTCAAGTGGATTGGATATTTTTATCATGAGTTATCGCGTTACGCATGAACGAACATACAGAACGGACGGGCACATAAGCTCTCAGGCTATGATAGCCTGTGAGCTGAAAACTCATCTTATTCCTTAATCAATGACTTATCATAACACCGTATTTTCTAAGCATTTGGAAGTCTTTATTTCTTTTTTTATTATTTTTCTTTATTTTATTGTTTTGTTTTATTCGTTCTCTGGCAGATGTCTCTACTTGTCCACCCAGTTGTCCATGCTGCTTTCTTCTCATGAGTTGCTCTTTTGTCGCGTTCGCTCCCGTTACGGGTACATAAGTCTCTGCTTTTCTTTGCTCAGCTTTGCTTTTTCTAGCACGCTGAGTCTTGTCCTGATGAAGAATCTAGATAGTAGATTCTAAACGGCTGTTAGCTACTACTTCATGTATTGTTGTTCATTTCTAATCCTTGGTTTTCTATACTTAAAAAAATAACTCTCTTTTTTGCAGGCAAACAAATGTTGCCTACACTTTTATGATAGCAACAGAAATGTCTGTAATGAAGAAAAAGGATTTCGTCGTTAGAAGCATAGAAGAACTGCTTGAATAATATTCTAAAATATTATTATTATTATGCTAGTAAATAAAATGTTTTTATATTCATAAATTGCATATTTAAAACTATATTTATTTAAGAGGACATTGCTGAAAAATCTAATATTTAAGAGTTTAAAATTTAAATTCCGAAAATCTCTCGTCGAGATCAAAAGCTGTTTAGTAATATCGATAAATTAAAAAAACTCGAAATTTATTATATGAATAGTTTTGATGAACAGTACTAACTATAACAAGTATATACATTTCACTTGTAATTATAATGTAACTATATAATATGTCTTTTCCTAGCTCCACTCTATCTAAATTAGTTAATGTAGTTAGATAGTTAAACAATTTTTATGCTAAAAGTCGTTATATGAAATATATAATTCATAAAAGATTCATAATTGCATTTAGAAATATCATCTGTCATTTCAAAAGCTTATTTGGAACATGAATAATTAAAAAAGAAATCCTATAAATTATTAAAGAAATATTTGATAAGTAACACTAAATGTATCAGATTAATGAGTATTAGATATGAGTTACATTAATAATACAAACACACACTGAAATTACAATAAACTAAATGTATCATATATTAATATGATATACAAAGGAAGTTGGTATTAGGATCTAATGAATATTTCACGTCCATTTTAACTTTTCAAGCAAATGAGCTTTATTTCTTTAACACAATCAAAGTGGTTGCTTAGATTTGTAATTTAGTGTAATTACGTATTCACGTTTATTAGAATATCTTTACCTGAGACTTATACTATATAGATGTTTCAGATAACAGATTACATATCTTTGTAAAAGATTGGCAGAGTGCATTGCGTCCGTGTAATTGCTTAGTTGGTAGAGCGTTAAAAAAATCGAGCTAAACTTTGAATTCAAGTCTTGGCCATCCAATTCCGTTTTTTACTCAGTTAGAAAGATCAAAACTCGTCTCCATTAAGGTAATTTTTATCGTCTTCTTAGGGCAAATATTTAACTGAATAATTGAAATAAAATTAAGAAACTATATGTCTAATCTTTGGAAACATTGTACCATATTCAATTAAATAATTAAAAAAATTATACTTATATAAGTTATATTTAAAGTAAAAAATTCAAAAATATTGAACAGAGATTACAT
Source organism: Maratus speculifer (assembly GCA_964019185.1). Taxonomy (NCBI): domain Eukaryota; kingdom Metazoa; phylum Arthropoda; class Arachnida; order Araneae; family Salticidae; genus Maratus; species Maratus speculifer. The sequence continues at coordinate 222,271,620 of OZ025299.1, read as the reverse complement.
CTAATGTATATATATGTACACATTATATATATATATATATATATGACGATTTAAGGAGAACTCGAATTATTTCCACTGGTTAAAAAGAAACACACAGTCATGGCAAGCGAGGGAAAAAACAAAATAAATAAATAAATGTAGAAGATCCAATAATTAGTCATGGGCTGCTGTAAATTCATTTATTAAATTCGTAATAATGAGGAAGGTAAAGCTCCTTTTGCAAAAATTCCATCTTTATTTCAGCGAGTTGTCCTCATCGAAGAAGCAACCCAAGAAATCTTTTTCATCTCGAGACTTCCACCTTTTTTAAACTAAAAAGAAAGTTCTGGAACATTCTGTAACCTCAAACCATCATTCTTTTATGTAAACAGAATTCTTGTCCAGCTACGAGATTATTTTCCACAAACGATAAATTTATTTAAAAAAAATATTATTTAACCAATTTATAATTGACTCAGAATTTTAAATATCTTAGGCAGACGATTTTTATAAATGATTAATTTTAAGAGAAAAAGAAAAGAAATGAATTTATTAATATGCACACATCAAAGGTTGACGTAGGAAAAATAAATAAATAGATAAAATAAAATAATGATATTTTTTGAAAGGTATGGTTTTGGAATAAATTTAATAAGACTTTCTTAAAAAGGGTTGATAAAAACATAGAAGAAATCAGTTTTATTTGGAATATTAAGAAATAAAGTTTTAATTAAGAATATTTTTAATTTAGAGCCATCTTTTTAAATTTACGCATACTGGAATAATGTTTTTTAAAGCAAATTAAGAATTTATATCGTCTGCATAAGGATTAACAGATTAGATTTAGAAACAAGATTTTAATTTAATAATTTGAAGTAAGTACGGAATATTATTATAAGAAAATTAAGATAGTATAAAGGTTAGTTTTGGCGAAAAATTTTTTAATTTGTAATATATATATATATATATACTAGAAGACAGCCCGTCAAAATGACGTGTTTGCATTTTTAAAAGGATGATAAAAAAATTATAACTGTGGTCAATCAGCCACTTTAGGCTTAAACAATTTTTAAAAATACTGCGATTAAACACGCGGAAAAAAATCTATATAAAAAAGGGAAATTTTAACAGAAACTTGCATTTAAAACTATAACAAAACTGTCTGGTGGATGGGGGGGGATTGGAATGAACAAATCGTAAATACATAAATTTTAAAAGAATAAAGTAACGCAAAAAATCAATTATAAAAGATTATATTGTGAAACTACAGCCAAAAAATATATAAAAAATACTGAGAGAAAATAATAAAAATAGCTAAAATGTATAAAAAAAAATTCCTATTTTGGACTATTTTTTAGCTAATACTTAAAAAAAAACACTCTATAAGATCGGAAACAAATGTAAACAATACAGAGTAAACAGCGCGTGTTCGAGAGACACACGCGCTGCTCGCGCGAGCTCAGGGATTTTGGCTTCCGAGTTCTAAATCCGCTGTAATATTCACTCCATGTACCTGTCTCCTGAACACGCGCGCATAGCTCCCGAACGCACCCAATCATTCCTGAGTCGTGATGTTACAATGGAGTCATTCTAAAGATTCATTCACGGAATTTGTCATTCTTAAATGGCAACAGTTTTAACTTGTTTACATTGTTTGTTCTTTTTCGTAATTGCTGGTTGTTTTATTTAGAACTTAAACATTATAATTAAATAGTTTTTGTAGGTTTTAAAGAAAATGCGTAATGAATAAATCTTTTACATGTATATTTTCATAAGTTGAACAATTAGAATATTTGTGAACGGCTCGGAATAGTTAAGCCTAACGTGGACGCAATTGCAATAAGTTTCTTTTTCTCGTGGATGGGCTGACCCCGGAATCGTCGTACACGGAGGGGTTTTATATATATAATGTATACACTGCCCCCCCCCCCCCCCAAAATTAGGAGAGCAAGCCAAGAAGTTAAGAAAATCGTGAGAGAGAGCCATGTTTTGGAAACAAAAATGGATAGTAAACGTGTATCAATGTACAATGCAGAAAAAAAGACTAAAAATTTATAATTAAACTTTAATTCTTTGAAAAGATGGAAAAATAAGAAGATATGACTTAGGGCAACAATTTTGTTACATTGTTGTAGACATGTAAAGTATTATCTAGAAATGATGCAAGTTTTTTAATATGGCGTGTTGTCTCATCGAACAGATAAGTTTGATGCACACCTGATTTCCATGGATGCGATGATGTAATCGATAAGATAGGTAATGTTGTTCCAATTCTCAAAGAAGTGCAATTTCCAAGCCTCGGACATTAAAAAGAGGCCTTGGTCTCGCAACAGAGCATGTCCCAACATGCTTGATCGGATTCGGGTCAGGAGAGCATGCTGACCATTCCATACACTGTATTGTTTCAGCTTCAAGCATGCTCTTTACAAAACGAGCCGTATGCGGCCTGGCATTATCATACTGGAAAGCAAAGGGATCTGTAATTGCTCCAGCTTAAGGTATGACAGAAGGCCTCAGTATCTCGTCTGCATACCTTCGCACTGTCAAATTTCCGAATGATATGCAGGTCCGTACGTCCAACTATGCTGATCCACCCCATACCATAAAACCACCTCGTCTGTTTTGAGACTTTTCACGAACGAATGTGGGTTTATTTCGAGTGTTCCTTTCCCTTTCCACCGAATATCACAGTCCAGACTGAATCGGAATTCGTCTACAAGTAGCACTGGGCTACAATCATGTTGTTCCCAATCTTCTTCGGGTGCACGGTGGCAGGAGGTGGCAACGGAATGCAGACCATTGGCCTACGGGCATTGACACTCCCTGATGAAAACTATTATGTAATGCTTCACTGGACACCCTTCGTTTCTGTCTTGAACACATGAGCTGACTTAGCAACTGAGTGGCATTGTATCTTCTGTTTCAACGAACTGTAAACAGTATATACCAGTTATCAGTTGCTGTTGTGGCGCTTGTACGACTTTATTCTGGTCGACCTTTAACATTCCCTCTTTCTCTGAATCAATTTCAAAAGCGTCTGCGACACTTCGTTGTGTTTGCTCGGATTCAAGTCTGCCAATATAACGCTATGCTATGAACTCTGGTGAATCACGTTGTTAAGAATTTTCAAAACACCCTTTCTAGAATTAAAAGAAAAAAAAAGTTGATCAATTGAATTTTACAGTTAAGGCAGTGAAACAGACGTCTCTGCAACATCCCGATTTTCTGTCCTTATGTGTTTTTTCTGGTTTTTGACGTCATGAATTTTTATTTGGATATGAAATTTTCTTCTTTTTTTCCTGGTAGGCTTTAAATTACTGATAGTTAATTTTGTGTTACTTATTGGTGTAAGTATTCGCGTAATTTCGTTAAAACCACTTGCTCCCCTAATTTTTTGAGCAGTGTATATAATCTTCAATAATTATATAAAAAAATTGTCAGATGTGGCGATCCCAGAACGTTCTTCTATCTTATGCATGTTATTATTTCCTGAAAAATGCATCATAGGAACTCCACCTCTTAGGTGATTAAGACCAAAATCTAGTCAGCAACAACTTATGTCAGCTTATAACTGAATCTGAAGTTTTATGAAAATCCGCGCATTAGTTTTTGAGCTATAACTATTGGAAAAGTGTAAAAGAAATCTGCAAAACAGCGCCACATGTTGAATAATGTGCACCAAAATCTAATCAGGTTTAATTTTTTATCAGGTACTAACTGAATCTGAAGTTTGATGAAAATACATGTGTTCATCTGTTGAGCTATATGCACAAAAAACTAATCAGATCTACTTTATATCAAAGTCTCATAGAAGCTAAAGTTTTGTGAAATTCTGCGCATTTCTTTTTGAGGTAGGGCTATTGCGATAATGACGAATAATGCATTATGACAGTCCCACCTGTTGAGCGATTTTCACCAAAACGTAATACGCATCATTTTATATAAAGTGATAATCAAATTTGAAATTTTATAAAAATTCATGCAATAGTTCTAGAAGTATGGCTATTGTGAAAATTGTGAATAATGCAGCATAGAAGCGCCACCTGTTGAACAACATACACTAAAAACAAATCAGATCTAGTATATATCAAGGTTTAACAGATTCTAAAAATTTTTGAAATTCCGTGCGTTAGTTCTTGATATAGAGCGCCCACAATATGTTTGTCACATACAGCCAGACAAATTCACATTTTGAGACTCACACACAAACATTTTGTAAAGATGTGTTTTTCGGGTTCTCTTATTCCTGATATAATTAAATCCGTCAAAAACCGGGTATGGAAAATTTTTTCGAATACAATACATCCTACTATTTGTAAAGATAGATGAAAACAAAAATATTTTTACTTTTAAAAACATCTGTTACTTATTTTTATGAAAATTCTTAAAAATTTCTTACAAACAACATTTGAAACAAAATATGAAGTAGTAAAATTAAAAAAGAAAAAGTGCACTAAACACAAAATTTGGAGACATTGCGTTATATTTTTAAAATGTGATGACATTGTCCAAACGATAGCATATTTATTTTTTAGAATGTCTTTTCGGAAATAAAAATAAGTTGTGCTTTTTGGGTAGGGCTTAGATATTATTTATTCTTACAATATGTAATAGGAGAATAGGCGTTAGATGTTACATTTTTCTAGGACAAATGTTAAATAAATTGTATAAAGTTAAAAAAATAAATATTTTAATTTATCAGAACAGGTTTATAAACTATTAATAAATTATAAGGGAAAATTTCTTCTTTTTTTATTTCAATTGTTTGATTGCAGCTACCTTTTAGAAATATTATTGTTAGCATTATCTAATCTGTTTTTAGATAAGACATTCATTAAGACGAATATAATTATATTATATAATTGTATCAATCAAGTCATCTGAATTTAAAAAATATCCTCCCAAATGGCAATACAGCTTGGCAGTAAATCCTGCCATTCGGATAATATGCTTTTAAAATTTTCAAGCTTATTTGAGTCAGTAGTTGCAATTATAAGACTGTTAAATTTGATAAAACCATAATCACTATAAAGAATATTAACTTTTTCACTATGTAAATCGCCAATATTTTTTTAAAGTTTTTATAACTTAATTGAATGTTCAAAATGGAAAGTTTACATTTTTTTTATTCAAATTAATAAAAAAATAAACAAAAATAAAAAATATATATGTTGTCATCTAAATTATTAAGTTTAAAACTTAAATATGTTGAAAAACAAAAATCTCCATGTTTTTAAAAACTTTCACTACTTGAGTTGGGGCACAACATTACTGGATATATACGACATAAACAAAAATTCTAATACAACAAAAATTCTAATTTGCCGACTTAAGTTCCAAAATTCCAAGATAATCAAAGGCAGTATGGGTCTAGATATGATGGGCCAATCAGAAGGGGTTTAGATCCGAACAGAGCAGATATTGATGAATATGCTGCATCACCGAAGGATACTTCAAAAAAGCAGCAATTTTTGTAATAGTGCAAGGTTTAACTACATTGAAGCAGATAAATATTATGTAACATAAGATGAGTAAGTGTAAAGTCCAATTATAAATGCGCCTATAGTCGTTCTTACAATTTAATTGGAAAGTACAGAAAAGTTGGAAATCAATTTAAGAAAAATCTAAAGAAAATAGGATTAGCATAAATATTTATTCAAGAAATTTATTAAATATGATATTTTATTTAAGAGATGATAATAAGAAATCGGTAACATAATGTATAATTCTAAAACATAACGTGGCGGACATAAAAAAAAACTTCACTAAAATTAATTTAACAAACCAATTGCTATGATTTAAATATTTTTTTCTTACATATTATATTTCTTAAGCAAGTGCATTTGATTTCACACTGATAACAAAAGAGCTTGAAACAGAGTATACGAAGTTTTTCAATTGAACATTTCCTTGGTATATTAAATATATAAAGTAAAATTCTTTGAATTATATCTAAGATTATAAATAGTTTGTTGCATGGATAGTTCTTGATGCATTTAATAAAAATGTTCACTCCCTAATGTGTTATATGCATTGTATATACACATATTAACATCCTTGACACACTCTTGACATCCAAATCATAAAGCATTACAGATGAATACGATTATTGTTTTAAATAAATATATACAGGGTGTCCGAAAAGTCTGGAAACGGTCGAATAACTCGAGAAATACATATGAGATTGAAAAACGTAAATATACGTGTTAAATATTTTTAAATAAGTTACTCAGTGATTCCAAATTTGAACTTCGCACCAGACCCCCCTGAAGGTCAAAGGGGGGTCCAACTTAAATTATAACCCCCATTTTTTATTGCAGATTCGGATTCTACGGACAAAAATACGTAACTTTTGTATTTGATGTTTATTTCGATTTCTCGTTTATCACGGTGTAATCGATGCATATTTCAGCTTTTCCAGCGGGATTTTCCCTAATCGAAACTTATTGGGGAGAATTTTTGACATCAAATTCCTCGTCTTTTGCAGGAATAGCGTTTACTGAAAATCACCCGTGCCGATTACTTCGATAGTGCTACACAATTAGAAATTTGACCCATTTGCTGTAGCGTCACTCCACAGCTATTATAGAATATCTCTTTCGTGACCCATGAGAATGTTCCATAACACAGTAAAGTAACCGATTTCTATAAAAGAAGTGGAGTGACGCTGTAACAAATGAGTCAAATTTTTTACAGTGTATAGAGTTTTTATATTTTTCCCTAGAAAAATTCATTGAAATATATTAATTTAGTTTTCTATTTGGATTTTTATTTTATCCAGTAAATGGTTTCTAAAATACGACCTCCTTTAATTCAGTGGGGCGGATGGGCGTGCATGGAGTTTTTTAAATAATTTCTACTATGTAGAATAACATGTAAGGCAAATTGACCTGCGTGTTTCGATCTTTTAACGTATAAATATGCACCTCCTCTAAGAAATAGAAAAAGGATAATTTTCATTATTTGACGGTGGGGGCGGGATGTGTGTATATTATGCGTTTCCATGGATTCTGTTGTTTTTTAAAAAATCATCTAATACGCTGCTGTGGGTGTATGTTTTTTTAAAATTATTACTACAGAAAAATATAGGACAAAATATCAAAAAATAAAGTTATAAAACATTTTTTGTGCTGACTGTGGATCCTTAGGAACTCACCTTAGGAAATTTTAGTTTTTTTTTTTTTTGGGGGGGGGGAGGGGTTATAGATTTTCATAATTGATTAATCACTAATTTTTAGACAATTTTTGTTGATATGTCATGATTTTTTGTAAATTAATATGTAATTTGCTCCATTTAAACTTGTTTTTCATAAATTTAACCACTTAACGGATCAATATTTCTGATAAAAATTTTCAAATAATGTCTAATTTAGCATATCTTTTACAGAATTTTTAATCTTTTATCACCTGTTATTTCAAAGAGAAATTTTTGCCTAATTGAATCAGAAAAATGCTCGGATTAAATAATACAATATTTAAAATTAAATTTTACTGGTGAGATAAAAAAATTATGATTGTTTTATAAGCCTTTTTTTCGGATTCTCGAAGATCGCGATTGTAATCGAACAAAATGCATCAAATACATATTTTATTTTCTCAAACAGATTTTACCAACACAAAATTTGTTCACCTTTCTTCACCAAAGTAGTCGCATTAGCGGACACATGTTTGTTGAAAATAATAATTAACAATTATTTCGATAACAGTATTGCTTTATATGCTTCTGCCATAGAAATTAATAGAAATATTTTAAATTACTTTTCCATCTGTGCTTTTATTTTATCTAATCAATCAGTTATAAATATTAACCAATTATAAATAATTTTAATAAATGCAATGCATTAGTAATCTATAAATATACCGATATTGTAAAGAGGTAAAATTACTTTATTTGTAGAGGAAAATCTGCGGAACTGCCGAACTGATTTCAAAAGCAATGATACTAAAAGAATGGTGTTCCCCCCGAATCAAACATAGACTAACTTTTATGTCCATACCACGAACTCAAGGGGAGCGCAGGAAAAAAAACTTTCTAAAAATGCAATTTTGTGATACTGAAAGGCCTAGAAAATTGAAATGTTAACCGTAATTTTTCCTATCATGACGTTTTACGTTTTTCAATCTCAGATGTATTTCTTGAGTTATTCGGCCGTTTCCAGACTTTTCGGACATCCTGTATATATATATATATATATATATATATATATATATGATTTTTGAAATATCTGGTTTGAAAAATTTGCTTAAATGCTTATTTAAACAAATCTATTTAATCTATCTATCTAATCTTTCTATTTAAGCAATTTTGTCTAGTTAGGAATTTATTATTATAGATTTATAAATTTATTATTTGTTTCGTAAAAACAAAAAATAATTTAAAATTATTTAAAGATATTTTATTAAAATACATATATTGTTAAGCTAAATAATCTAAACCAAGTTCTTTCGAGCATCGTACGTGCTCATTATCTCGGTTAAAATCGTTAAAAACATGACATCAAATGATGTATTAATATAAACGAATGAACTTGATTTATGGATTTTAAATGGATATTTAAGTTGTCGAATGCACGTATTTTAATAAAACGTTTTAAAGTAATTTTAAATGATTTTTTTCTTTTTTTTAGGAAATAATTTATATGGCTTATCCCAATACAGTTAAATTAAGGATTCGAGAAATTTGATATAGTTTATATCATTTTCCTTTAATATTTTTTTCAAGTGTTGTGGGTAATACCGCACTCCCGATACAATAATTTGGTTAATTTGGTTAATAATTATACTTAAATGAGCCGTAAATGTGAGCGAATATTCGTGATTCCCTGTATTTTTATTTTCACTTATTTAGTATTAGTCAGTTATTTCATTCTAACTAAACAACGGCCTAATTTTATAAAAAGTTCTTGGATTTATACAAGAACCACCGGAAATTTTACCCAAGTGTTATAAAATTATTTACACCAGAATTTTTTATCTAAACTATTTAGCTATTTTTTCAGTGGCACACATTGAGTCTTTTTTTTTCGTAAAAGAACAGACTTAAATTATTTTAAAAACAAATTCTGGTTCTAATCGAAACACTTTCATTTTCTACTGGTCAAAATTATCGCTGCGACGGCTCTAGTGTTAACCCTTTAAAGGGCAGTGGCTTAAAGTGTATTTCACATAATTTAAATTGCGATATTCTCCATTCATATCAAAACTTTGAAATGAAAATTTTAATATTATCAAGTACGTAAAAAAAAGCCTTTATCTATTTTGTTTTTTAAATTCTGGTGTCACTCAATCATTTCAGCACTTTATGAATAAAAGTGCTTTGCCCCTCAAAGGGTTAACACAAAAAGTGTTTTTATTTAAGTGTATCATGATGTGAATTTGTAGAAAAGAAAGTTGCCTTCTGGAAAATTTGGTGTTTTTATGTATATACGTGCTTAAAATGCAGCCTCATTTGAATCCAAATAAAAATAGTTAACTTTACTTGTGGGAAATTAATTTTAAATTACTTTTCAATAACCTTTTTACATGCACAACATAAACAAAGTATTCTTTTGCTATTTTTTTTTTTTTTTTTTTACGACGATTTATTTTTTTTCAGGATAAAAGGAATGTAACTGATTTATTAATATTCGCATTCATCCTCTTCAAAATTTCATCCTATAAGAGGATTATTTTTTAATTGATTTTAATAACGATATTCATTTCCTTGAAGAAATTTCATATGTTATTAAAGTGATCATTAAAATACTTAAACATTTAAACAAAATGAGTCCAATATTACAATTTTAAAATGCGAAGACACAATTTAGCTACAATTTTATAAATTACTTTTTTATTGCCATTGTTAGACCGTAATTTAATTGCATTTATTGAATGAAATTGAGTTACTTATTCAAGCAGGCATTTAATAATATCTTATTATAAAGAATTCTGTACTTAAAAAATATTTTTTTTTTATTGATTGTTTGTTCTTTTCTTATACATTGGTTTAAATCTATAAAAAATAAATTCTAAAACATATAAAGGAATTTAAATAAAATATGCAAGATAATTATTTAAATTTTCTCTGTATTATTTTATTTAAATTATATCATTTTTTTCAGTATCTTGAGTTAAATGTAGGAAGAATACGATATGAAACTTATTTAAAAAATTAAAAGGATGTATATACTTAGCCTACTATCGGAATTCAATGTTTCAAGAAATTATTGATACGTCTGTTTAGTGTACAGTGCCAAACAACGTTTTAAATACTTTTTATAAAATATTTGATAGCATAAGCAAACCGATCAAGCGAAATAAAGTGTTGTGTGTAACTAAAAGTATAAATGTAAAAATACTAAATGTGTATTTCTACTTATAAATAAAAAAAATCTTGATTAAATCTTGAGAGAAATGAATATATATTAAAATAAAATAAATAATTGTTGTAAAATATATCGTTTAAAGCTCAATCTATATTTCCCAGCTATGATACACCATTCGTTTTTGCCTATCTAATAACGCCTCAAAATTACCCGTCTGTTTAAAGCCTACTGGGAACAGCGGTAAATAAACCGAATGCGGACTACTGACGTTCTAAAAAAAGTCGCGACTATTATTGGATTAAAGATTTTTAGGGAATATATTTGTTAAAATGTCAGAACATCGCCAAGTATGGTACAACCGTTTATATCAACGATCACTGAAGCAGATGTTCCCTACTTGCGAATGCAATTACCATAAATTCCAGTGAATCATCTGTGGATCAAACAATTAGTTTCAGACCCAGAAATTTTATTTAGTGATTTAAGAAAAATTTGTACAGGGAATTTAAAAGTTACATTTCTGAGTTGAAAAATATTGTTTGATCTACGGATTATATGCCAGAATTTACGGTATCATTGCACAGAGTCTCTCTGGGCAAAATACAGTACACAGTACTAGAACATTTCATCAGATCACTTCAACATACGAATAATTTTTTTGAAAAACACGTAATTGTTTATTAATAAAAACCAGGTTGGAGTGACATACTTCTACATTTGTCACTGAATAAACTAATTCTGGGTTTCTATTTTACAAGAAAGTAAAAGGTGTTTATTATAATACGCTCTACTCTCCTATCAATTTTGTAACACGATTTCTGTATCACCATGTAAAGATTAAATGTTTTAAATTAAATTGATAAATTACTAAATATATTTGGTTGGATAGCTTTCACTTTAGATTTGCGTTTACGTAGTGACTTTTAGGGAACACGTTTGTTTAGATGAATAAACTTTTAGACGAATTGCCGAGATTAACGATCGCAATCAATTAACTTAAGCAGTTGAACTAACTTAAGTAGTTGATAATTTGAAGGCGAAGTGATCATTTAGTTATAATTTTATTAGCTTCAAGGAAGTGGGTTACTGAAATTACCAAGATAGAGAAGCTTTAAGGTAGCACTTAGTAACATATAAGGCTGAACTTTGATTACACGTGGAAATTCGGAGAGCAGCCTATTTCAAATTTCCGAAGGATTGTATAATAGTGATTCAATTTAATCATACAAAAAGTTATTTTGTGGAAAAAATTCACGATGCAAAAATAGAATAAAACCTTCGAAACAATATACTAATTATGAGTTTATGTCAAACTCTTTACATTCATTTTTAAATTATATTGTTATTTTTTAATTTCTCACTTTTTTTGTAAACTGTAACAAGTTTTATGCTTAAATATAAACATTTATGCAGATAGAATTTAATCAGTCTTAAGACGTCAGTCTTATAAGTCTTATTTAATCAGTCTTATAAGACGAAGATATTGATATGTATTAAAACATTGAATGGAATTTCTCACACCTAACATGATTTAATGGCTGGTGGAATTTATTAACCGTTGAATTGCAAGCACTTCCATAAAAGGAGGTTATACAAGTCGTTTGTACATACTTATATTTTTTATTTTTATCACTTTACTTGCATTTATAATATAATAATTACATTTTTGTATTTCCTTACCTTATATTTCTGAAAATGATAACCAATTTTAAGCAGCTAAAAAGAATTCCGTGGGAAGATTTAATTTTTTAACCCGGGAGAACGCGCGCTTACCCAAGGTATAAATGGTTTTAACTTTGTCACCAATAAAATCAAATTATAACCGTTATTTTACTTAGACGGAGACAATCCTTACAAATTCTGTGATAAAATAAGTTGAAGATTACTTTTAAAAAATTAGTGGTTACAATTGCAAAAACCATACGCACTCCGGGTCTAAAAGGCCCGGCGAGCGTCCCCTCGGGTTAAATAATTCTATATTATGGATATATCGATACAATTAAATATTGTCTTGCATTTATGACGTACATTAAGAGCTGAACGATTTTACTAACGGTAGAAAACTACTCGACTTCAAAAAAGGAGATTATATAGGTCATACGTACATATAATTTAATGTATGCCCACTCACAACTTTGGAACAGAGGATGCGATTATATTTATGGAAAGGTTTTGCAGGTAGTTCCATTTCAATTCACTTCAATCCGAAATTTATATTCGTCTTTGCCTTTCGTCTTGTTATTATTATTTTTTTTTACTTTTATGGTTTTTTCTTTTGAAAAACACTGAGCATTCGTTGCGTACTTTGAGTATGGGGTTAATGTATGCAGTTCTTATATGTATGTGTTAAATATAGTGTTATCCTGCATAGCATTTTCTTTAACAGGCATGGCAAATTCGATTACCATGAAGCCCAGATAAAGCATTAACAATCAATTATTATATTCTACTCCGTTAATGATATTGTTATTGCTATCGGTGTATTTATACTATCATTTGACATAGTTTCTTTATTTATGTACTTTGTATGATGGTAGTTTAAAGAAAGGCAGTGGTTAACAAGCAATTTATGTTATTTTGATTTTTAGAAAAAGAAAATTTTATGAAATTGTCATCTCCAAAGACGCTTAGACAGGCAAAAGTATCTGTATCTTTCATATACAAAGATATCCTGCATGTTTCAGAACTAACAGCGATTTTCAAAAAGAAATTTGCCTAAATCTAAGCATTTCTTGGACAAAATAAAGTAGAAATATCTATTTTGTAAATCTCATGGCGGAAAAATAAAAATACTGTAGCGATCATTTTCCCGAAGGGGTTATTTATTAAAAATGGACATCTTGTGAAGCAAATTAATAGTAAAAATAATACGGTGTAGGGGAGAAAACTTTAAAAAAATTTGTAAGGGAAACTAGGATCGTAAATAATTTATTCAATGGAAAATAAAAAATGCCTCACACCAATCAAAGCCCGAATTTTTTCTCATACAATCAAGAATAACTAATATATTTTAACGAAATTTTCAAAATACTATTGTTGAAATGCTACGATATTATGAGATGTTATCGAGTTTACACCATCCACATTCAATAATAACCGAATCAGACTCACTATATTTGCAAATGCTATTAATATTTCAGAAGGTTTTATTGAATGGTGTATATAACTTACCAGAGCGTCTTTTGAAATCCTTTCATTTTATCCTAACTAATCTACCGTAATTTCGGGTGTATAAGCCGCGGATCAAACAATTATTTTTGCATCCAGAAATCTTATTTAGTGATTGAACAGAAATATTTACGGAGATCTAACTAGTAACATTCATTTTTTAAACATTTCTGGGTCGAAAAAGTCTTGTTTGATCCGCGGCTTATACACCCGAAATTACGATAAATTGTTGAAAATGACGTTAAAATATCTTTATTATTGTTAAAGTTGTAAAGAAAAACCAGGGTTTGGATTTAAGTAAGACCTCCTGTATTTATGATTAAATAAACCAATCCTCAGTTTTTATATAAAAAAAAATTACAATGTGCTACTATTGTCTTATTATTTTGTAACAATAGTCAGACTTGTCATGTAAAGTTTAAAAATGTTAAATTTATAAATTATTGAATAGGTTTGATAGATGATTCTAATTATAGATGAAGTTTTACAAAGTTGTCTTTTAGTGAACACACTCATTCAGAAGAATAAAATTTCAAACGATCGCAATCAATTAAATTATGTTTATTCTTTCTGTCTTTCCGTTATGGCCGAGAAATATATGATTCCAGCTACACAATATCTAAAATAATAATAATACGAAAATAACTGTAAACGCCCCTAAAGTACGACAGTACTGTAAAGAATGCTAAGAAGAAAATGCGGTACTGCAAATTTAGTAGAGTAATGGTCAAATGAGTAACTAAGCAAATTGCCACTTTTTGTGGTACCTGCGAAAGACAACCATTTTTATGTTTACCGTGTTTTAATAAAACACATTAGAGTATTTTTTGGTAAAAAATATTTCATGCATTTATGATGCTGCCCTGAAATTATTTAAAATTTATTTAGAATGTAACTTATACCGTATTTTGTATTGTCAGTTCTCAGTGCTTGACGCAACCAAAACGGAAAGTTTACTGTCAGTAACCAGTGACTGACATGACACTCGACGTGTTAAGCAAATAAATTAAGTATGTCTTAAGTAGTTGATATTTCAAAGCCAAAAGATCATTTAGTTATAATTTTATTATTTTTAAGCAAGTGGATTACTGAAAGTTTTAATATAGAGAATCTCTAAAATACCTTAATCACCCTATAATGTATAATGCAGAAATTTGATTATACGAGGCGATTGGGAGTGCAGCCAATTTCAAATTCGTGAAAGTTTACTTAATAGTTATTAATGCTTTCAGCTCTCATGGTTATATTTTCTAACAATTAATTTTAACTCCACAATGTCACAAAGGCATATTCGCCGGAATATTCGACAAAATTTATGTGAAAAAGGTTTTATGAATTTTTTCATGTATATCGTAAACCGAATATTTCTTTCCGACAATACTAGCACCAATATGACATTTGGAATTTTGAGGAAATTTTACCCTTCAGAGCAAAAAGTAGCTTTGATATTTATTATTTTTTAAAATGAAAAAAAGTTATATAATTAAAACATACAAAGCTCAAATTAGTGGAACCTGAATATAGAAGATTCAATACTGGCTTTTTTCAATACTGAATATTAAAGGGAATTTCGCAAAATTTGTCAGCTTTATAGGAGTTGGTTATTTTTATAAAGTAATTTACATTTGGTCGCCAATTTCGGTGATATCCTGAAGAGCCTTTTACATTAAAACTACATGATGGGTCAAAATAACCAGTGAACTTGATCGGGATCTTAGTAATTTACGCGGAAATGCTCACGTACTTTAAAATTCGTTGATATATACGAGTGCTGTCGCATGCAGATTAGAAGTTGAAACTGCTATATCTCAACCATTCATAAAGTCTAAACAAATAATGTTCCAGAATCTGTGTCAACGTCAAAAACTTAAAAAAGAATATTTTTTTTATTATTCTTCCAGTTTCTTTTGTACATTATTATGTATTTAAAAAATTCCGGAAATTTTAAATGGCCGCCATTTTTAAACGAGACGGCGAATGAAGTTGTCCAACAAAATACGTCGAGATATTGGTATGTACTATGTACACAAGAAGTTATATCCAAATCGGTTCATAAATGCGCAAATTATTGCGTGACAAATATCAGATCGTTTAAAAATTTAAGCCACACTATAAAGTTTTATAAACCAGCCATGTTTTAAGTTATTGACGGAATAAAAAATCCTCCGAAATCTTTTTATCAAGAGTAAACATTTAATTTTTTTTTCAATTTCTAATGTTTTTATGCCAGATTTTATTTTTTAAATCAAATGCCCACCATTTTTAAACAAGAAGCGGCTGAAATTGGCCAACGAACTAGGTTAAGACAACTGTATGTACTATATCAAGTTTCATCCAAATCGGAACATAAATCGGTGATTCTCAAAATAGGGGACAATTTCAAAAATAAAATCTTAAAAAAAATACTGTTAGCAAAATTTCTGAAAAAAATATGTGTTGTTAATATAGTATTAGGTATACTTTTCATGTAGTCAGCAGAGCTAAATATTTAAAAATTAACTTTAAAAAAAATAATTAGTATTTTTTGAGCCATGCTAATGACAAAACAAATTGAATGGAATAAATATATTAAGAAATTTTTATTTTCTTCCTATTTAAATATTTTTTTTCTACGTTTATTAGCCTTCCTTTCTAACAAATAGTTTCCATTTTTACATATATACATATAAGGGGAATAAAAACATTACCAAAGAGCAAACTTTGTTTACATGAACAACATTCTGAGACTAACAGTGTAAGAAGCTGTCTTAGTGATTTTCTGACAGATTTAATGCATATTTTAGGGATAATAAATGTAATACCTAAATTTATATGTAAAATTAAACTTTAAAAAAGATACAATATAAGTACTGGTTACACTTATGCACATAGGAGTCTTTAGCATGGACAGAAAAAACATGCTAATGACACTGATATGTGTCCATGCTAATGACAAATTTCAATTTAAATAAGATTATGAGCCATAATATAATCACAATGCCTTTCTGGGGCTTTTTAAAACACAAAAGTTCTATGCAAATAAGTAAAATAAAAAATTTAACTATAAAATAAACATGAAAATTATTATCCATTCTAATGACATACAATTGATGTACTCGCCTAATATTCAACTTCTATTCTTAAAATACAATATATGCTTCTATTTTCAGGCTGGAATAAAATGGCTACTTGTTGCCATGGAGAAACTTTATATTTTCAAAGTATTGTCATATGTGAAAATGAAATTTTGATTAATAAACAGCTGTTATAGTATGACCTTGTTTTGAAAACAGAATATGGAGGACAAACTTTAATTCTCTTTTTATATACTATAATTTTATTTTTAAAGAGAAATTTATTGGATAAATCCTCTCCTTGATTAATTTAAAGAAAGAATAACATTTGTTTTATTTTATAAACATGATATTAACTCTTGAAAAAGCTAGTATATACAAGGCACAGCTGCTGTGGACAACCATGCTAATGACATTTTGAACATTTATTCTGTTATTTTAAGGTGTTTTTAAATAAAAAGTGAGTAATTCTTGAGTGCAAATAATGAATAATATTAAGACAAACATATCTAAGTATAAAAACATGACAGAAAACCTCTCAATTTTTTTTGTATGCTGAAAGACATAAATTGTCCCCTATTTTGAGAATCACCCAAATACGCGTGTTATCACAGGACAAATACAAGATCGTTTCAAAATGTAAGCCACACTAAATGTCAGTCAAAGTGTGTTTTATCAAGCATAGGATTTTTTTTTTTAATTTCTCACACATTTGCAGTTCTAAATATATAATTGAATAAAAACTGCACAGCTATGTATAATTCTGTGAATTTGTATCTTTATAAATTTGAAATTGCAGATATGAGTTGTTTCATGAAATTACAGACTGTATATATTTTTCTTTTTATGGTATTTAAGGTTATACTTTTTTTTAAACCGTGGAAATAATTTCTTCTGCTTCGCTGTAGATAATTTCGATTTTCAGATAAATAATAGTCATTGAGAAAACAATTTTTCTTGCACAAAACAGTCTGTCATTTTGAAAACTACTTATTTAACATCTGTTTATCTTTATGGTTTGTTTTTTTGTAAATTTTATCTGTAGATATTTAGAGCCTGTGCTTATTTCGTTAGTTACCTGCAGTTATTTATTTAATTAATGAAATGTAAAATTAAAAACTACTATAAAGCATGTCGCAAGTTTAAACATAAAGCACATAGCAGTTTTTTTTAAGTCACAAACTATTTATGAAGATTTATATTTTTTGATTCAAGATACTATCTATTGATTGATTATCTTCAAATCCAGAATATCTTATCGTTGAAGTTTAAAAACGGAACTTGATTTTTCTACATCCATATACATTTTTTTCTGAAATTTACTACATAGTTACTGTATTTGTGTTTTTGAAAATTATATTTTTTAATTCCGTGTTAGAATAACTGAAACTAATACGGGTAGCTGAAACAAATATGATTTGTCGGACCAAACAAAAATAAAAATTTAGTCATAAATGGCACGCGGACTACGCATTTGGTCTATTTTAAAGGGACTTTTAAAATATATTTAATATAATATCGTATACCTAGAGCCAACATGTGCCTATTGGAAGCAATATGATTTGAAATTATTCTGAATTGAATCCTTGCGTCGTTTCGGTTAACCCTTTATTTAAAAAAAAGCATAAAATAGCGTCCAACGAAATATATTTGCTTTAAAATATGGATTAATTTTTTTTTCCATATCGGAATGTGTGTTGAGGTCACAGAATTTCTTCTACACTGAAAAGCATTTTAGGACTCATGTTCAGTACAACCTAATCTGTGAATGATTCTGTTATGAATAACAACTAAGAATTCCTAGAGAAACTAGAATATGAAAAAAAAGTTTTGGAAATAAATTACATAGTTTTTTAAAAATTACTTGAATTATAAAATCCCTGTCAACTTGCCCTACAGTTGCAGATAGATTTCGAAGTTAAATGCTCATTTCAACAACAAAAAATAAGTACGATTAGAGATAAACCCAGTTTAACAACTTTATTTGGCCGCTTTTGAAAAAAAATTCATTTCATTTTCCTGCAGGAGCTGGTTTTATCAGAATCTACTTAAGCAAAATTCGGCTCAAAACGTTAAGTTTGATAGCATGTTTTGAAATATATTCTGAATTTATGAATAAATTGAGCAATACGTCACATTCTATAATTCCTAAATAAAAGAAACTGCCAATTTAATGCGTTTGAGAGCTAAGCTGAATTTGAAAATGAGTCAAAAATTAAGCAGTTTGTTATTTGAATACATCCTCAATTCTTCAATCACGATTCTGGAAATTCTGTTAAAATGTCCAATTTGACAGCTGTTTTTAGAATATATTCTGCCTTCATCAAAAACCTGAACAATATAGCACATTATATAGTTCCTTAATAAGAGAACTTGCCTATTGTATCTATATTATAAAGGCCAAACGTATTTATGCGTGACGCATACGTCATTTTGCGAATGGCAACACTTTCAAATTTTAAATGAAATTTCGGTATTGCAATTTTTGCTTCTACAAATTTTTATAATTCTAAATATCACACATTTTCAATTTTTATACCATCGTGTAGAAAAAAAATGCCCTTTAAAATGAAATTTGTTTGAAAGCTGTATCTTAATTTATTTTTGAAATATTAATTTTTTTGTAGTTTTTAATACAGCTTTTCTAATTGTGGCAACCGGAGTACTCCATTTCTATTAAAAGCAAAAGAAGGAAAAAAGGAAAAAAATGATTGTTGTATCTTTATGTTGCCGTTATCTCATTAAAATGGAAAAAATGAAATTTAAATATCTTCTGTTATAAAAACCGTTAAATTTTGATTTCATGTTTTGAATCATAAAAAAAAAAAACTATAATTAAATCAAAATTGAATAAATTTTGCTCTTTTTTTTTCATTTTGGAACACAACCATAAGAACTTTAATTGATAATTTTATCATAATAACAGATCTTTGTTGTCTTTTACTGCTTACATGTACAATTACAGTTTAATTTTAACAATTTCTATAACTGAGTTTTAAAGAAATAGTATTTTGTTAATTAAATATCGTTTGTTTAAGAATTAGGCTTACCAATATAAAATGCATTTTTTCCTATAACTAATTTTGTAGGTTTATTATAAGTCAATGAAACAGCTCCTTTTTAAACATTTTCTTTCATCAAAATTTGACGGGTTCTGCCTTGTGTGTTTAAAAGCAAAATGAATTTTTAAAAAAGGCAGAATGTAAGCAGTTTCGATTTGAGTGCACCCTTTATACGATTGTTCCTTGAACTCTTGTTTTTGTTTAATTTGTTTTTGCTATAAGTATTGATCATATCAAAAAGTTGCCAAAAAAATAATAGATATAGATATTAAAGATGAAGAGTGATAAGTGAATAAAGATATTATTACGAAGATGGATAACAAATTTAATCGGATTTGATATCATGGATTATTTATTGACGAAGTTATGGATTTTTTTCTTCTTATTTCCCCCCCCCCTTTTTTTGTTTTCGTTTTAAATTTTTTGCGATAAGTGTTGCTCAATAAAAAACTGATATAAATATATATATATATATATGTAGAGAGATTGATAGATAGATAGATAGATAAAGTTTTTTACTGAGGATTTCATATGAAATCTACCTAAAACATTATTTCAAAGTTTTTCCTTTTAAATGAACTACTAGCTTGGTCAATAGATATAATTTGTTGGATATTTGATTGGTCGAGGTTATGTTGCTTTAAAATAAATATACATAAGTCCATAACTTCCTAACCGTAGAGCAATAAAATAAAATTGTAATGTTCTTTCCTTGTTGACTTTTCAAATGCTATAAAAACATTGCTATAATTTTCTTATAGCATATGTGAATATACTATTTTAACGCTTCCAAGGGAAAGTAATTGTGTTCTGTAATGTTGAATTCACTATATAATATTCTGAAAATTTCGTTTCAAAATAAGGAAAATTTTTTGTAAATTTTTCTAACAAACCTAGAAAGGTAAATGTTAATTAAAAGCTTCTGGTGTGAATCTTGATTAAAATCAGGGAGGATATAATACATGTACACACCCTCAAGGTGATAAAAGTATTATTAATCACTCAGATTTTTAAAACTGCATTATACATGTACAGTTATATCAGTTTAAAGAACTATATCATTGTATTGAAGCCTGCAGCTCGGTGGAGGGATATGTCAGATAATTGCGGTTAACATGCATAGGGAGTTGAATAGTTAAAAGTAATTTATTGTACACTGTAAAATATTTGTGTAACGTTACCCCATAAAATTGGCGGCAGCCTCGCCGTTTCCTATTTTGTGGGTTACTTTAACCGATATTACCGGCTTAACATTGAAATTTTACACTAGTAATATAGGTTTAAATTATTCCATTATAAAAGTGAAAAAAATACTCAATAAAATGGAGAGAACAGCTGCCACTGATTTTATGCAGTAACGTTACACAAATGTTTTGCGGTGTAGGATGGAAACTTATTTATCTCAACTGTTATAAATTATGACTCAGTTATTGTTTTCTTTTTTTTCTAAATAGTTGTCATTTCTGGAGTTATCGTCTAAAGTTAGGAAAATAATTATTTGATATTTTTATGTATAATTTTTAAAATGTTTTTATATATATATTTCAACAATGCTGTCAGAACAAATATAAAACAAAAGAATAAAACAAAAATTAGTATACAAGAGAATAATATCTTTGTAATATTTTTTGAACAAGAAAGAATTCTTAAGGATGAAGCTACTGGGTGTTTCACTCTATATAAAGCAATCAGTGACTGTTTCAAGCAATGCAGTCACTTTTTTAAAATTACCTTTAGATCATTTTTCAAATTTTAAACATAAGAAAAACGCAAATAAGACTCCTAAACAAATTAAAATATTTATCAGTTTGTAAAACGGTGTTTCAGATCTGCAACGTACGCAAAAGTCAATAGTACTTATACAGTAAGTTTTAAAATATTATTTTATTTGTTGTTCCTATTTCCCAACATACCTGTTAATACAAATTCATCAATGGAATTCTCAACAGGCGATAATATTCCATTAATATCTCATACCAAAGTTTTGTTTGTCATTTGAGAAGCTTCAGGTCGATATTGCAAAAACTATCTTAGTAAATTTTGTCATATCAATGAAGCTAGAGAAGTTCGAAAGTGGGTTTTTTTAAAGGTAATTTTGTTTATTTTGAAATTTTGCATTAGAAAATGGAAAATACTTATTAGAAGCACATCAATTTATGTTTATTGTAGATAAGAAAGAAGTACTTTTTAGTCCATAATTCTTTTACATTTACGTTAAAAATATTAATCATTTTTTACATGCTTAAATGATGTATTCTAACATCTGAATCAATATTTTTCAAATTGGAGTTGTTGAGAAACAAAGGGTAATGCATGTATGCACAAAATGCGAATCTGTATTAAGTTGTGTATTTAAATTTGTATTTAAACATAAATATTTGAATATAATAATATTTTATAATAATATTTCTTATCATGTTAATAATATTCATCTATTCTTATCGTCATAATCATATGTAAATTAAAAGCATTCTAATTATGATAATAAATTTGCATAAAAAATTTCAAATTAAAAGTTTGAATTTTTGCTATGATTGAATTTGAGTTCAGCTTTTAAATAAATACTAATTTTGTATCTTCTTTTAATTAAAAATATTGTCCATAAAAGTTTTATTAAGACAGGATCACCGGAACTGGATTGAAAAATTACCAAATACGGTGATCAAAAATCAATTAAAATTAAAATGAACTTCGTTTTATTTGTAAATATTATTTCGATAAAATTTCAGTTGAATATTTAAAATAATTGCATTTCGCAAAGTATGAGAATAAATTATCTGTGCTAAGGAAATCAAATTTCAAGCGATGACGATAATAAAATATTTCTAAAT
Organism: Maratus speculifer; assembly: GCA_964019185.1. Lineage (NCBI taxonomy): Eukaryota > Metazoa > Arthropoda > Arachnida > Araneae > Salticidae > Maratus > Maratus speculifer. The sequence continues at coordinate 222,249,223 of OZ025299.1, read as the reverse complement.
ATAAATGCATTTTTCACTGAATACATTTTATGCATAACTGATTTGATGCGAACGTAATAAGTTTAAACTTTTTCATCATATACTTTGAAAAGTCCAGAAGTTTTGTCTACAAATTACTGTTTGAAGAAAAAAATTAAATGTAATGTTTCTTGCAATTTTATTTCACAAATTGCAATTTTCTTTATTTTAAATGCAATTTTCTTTATTTTAAATGCAATTTTCTTTATTTTAAGCCGGTTTTTAAAATAATAATAATTTAATAAAATTTGTTTAAAAAATACATTTAATGTATAACCCTTAAATGCATATTGTATCATTTTCGATACCACAAGTGTTCCCGATTTATTGGGTGTTTTATTCACATATTCCGTATTCTCACCAGAAATTTAAAAGAGCAATTTTCACTTTACTTAATGACAGACCATTCGTAATTAAATAAAGAAAAATTTACTATTTAGATTTTTTTGGTATGAATTCTGATTCTTTGAATTGCGCATTTTTTGGAACGCGTTCTATCCTATGCATTTAAGGGTTAATACAATTATGTAATTCTATGTAGGGTAATATCCCCAGTAATTGGCACATTAAGAATTTGTCTTTAAACAGATTTCAGTTTTTATTACCAAGAAATAATATATTTACTTGCAAATATTTTAAAATCAAAGAATGCATATCTGTGCATCTGTTTTGCTCGATAAAAGCAAAAGTTTTTGAAGGAGCATTTTTATAAAAATATATTTATAAAAAGTTACTGGAGTCACCAGTAACTGACACCTAGAGCACTAATGTATGACACCTTGTGATCCAGTAATTGGCACATATTTATATGTAAAAAAAAAAAAAAAAAAAAAAAAAAAAAAATTATACTTTGCATTGGGTTTAATCGCTTTAAATAAACTTACTGTAGATGAAGATGCCATATTTCAGGTTATTGAGAGTAAGAAATCAGCATATAAGTCTGAAATGTGAACACTTTAAAACAACACAATATATTTATATTAATACCCAGTAATTGTCATGCTGTCCCCAGTAATTGTCATATGAAGTTTTAATGGATTCCGATTACTGATAATGTTTCATATTTTCAAATAAAAACAACTCATAAATAAAATTAATCTGTAACTTTAAAAGTACTGCCAAAATAAGTGGTTTATTCTCAAATCTTGCGATTCCCTTGTAACTGGAATAGGTGCCAATTACTTGGAACTAGCAGCATTGAAGCACCATTAATTGGCAACTATCATTAATTCAGAAATCAAAATATTTGTATCAAAAATACTTTTACATAGTTAAAGTAACCCTTTTCAACTAAACAAAACTGCTTTCAATTAAAATTTAAAATACATTACAAATCAGATAATAATGAATTGAAAAGCATGCCTTTCTTAAGCCATAGAAAAAGCATCTTCAACAAAAATGGTTAACTTGATACAAACCTTAATTGTTTCTCTTTCCTAGGCACTATTGTCATCTAGTAGCATAAATTAAAATTATAATCTTTAAAATAAATGAGCATATAACTGGTATATGGTCTTGCATTTTTAAAAGACTGGATATAAATCTTATTTTAGGACATGTTTGTAGGATGTGCCAATCATTGGTGCATGCCAATTACTGGGGAAGTTACCCTAATGTAGATGCGATTTTTTAACACAGTTCATGCGATATATATCCAATTTCATTTGTTTCTGAAATATTTAATTTCTCGTATTCATCTATTATAGAATACTTGTAAAGAAAAAGTTAAAAAATGTGAGATAAATTTTTAAATTCGTATAAGAGTATAATTGTTTAATATAAATGTTTATCGAGGTTAGAAAAATGTGGGTTCTAAAAAGGTGAATAAGAGCTTTTATTCTTTGATTTTAGTCTCATTCATCTTTAAATAGTACTATAACAAGAAAAAAAAAAGAGATTTTAAATCGATTTTAAAAATCGATAAAACATTAAATATAAATAACATGTATAAATGAGTAAGATATTTAATACTAATATAAAAACTTAATGTTTAATAAATCTTTTAGCGAAAAATTCATTTTAAAGCAAATTAGAAAAATAAACCTGCTTTGGCAATTATATACACAGTAGCCCCGTTTCCAAAGGCTTTTGAAATCAAACTGGCTTTTTAGGGAGGGGGTGATATACGGTTGTCGTAACCTGCTTTCATTTTGCCCCCGTTTCCACACGCGAGCACAAAAACAACCCCCCTTAAATATTCCGGAAGCTGTGAAATTCTTCGTTCTGATCTATGATTGGCTGATTGGTGGAACTTCCTCTGTAAACACAAACACAAGACGTTTTGTTACATGGTACTGTCTTAACCACTGAGCTGCGGATCATTGGAAGGTTTGAAAAGAATAAAATTAGATTTTTGAATGTTTCATTGACAAAAAATATTTTTCAAAGTTTAATTACTAATAATTAATTATCAATTATTATATAATTATATAAATAAATTACACAATTAATTGTTATATAATATTTTACATAACAATAATTATGTTATTTATATTTTTAAAAAATAAAAAATTGTTATTTGTAATTAAAACTGCATAAATTTTGTTTTTCAAACTGCAACTGATTATATAATGTAATTAACATTATCAATAAATTCTTACATAACATGTAAATATTATTAATAATATTATTTATTAATTATAATTAATAATTATTATTAAATTTATTAATCATAATAATAAGTTATTATATAATAATATTAATTTAATTATGTATAATTTATATTGAAAAATCTATTATAGCTTTCTGTAAAAAATACTTTATATTGGTTTAGTATTAATTAATTATTAATTATTATTAATTATATATTATAGTTAATAATGGCAATGCAATTAGTATATTTTTTCTGGAATAATCATTATTGAAAACAAGTGCAAAAACGAAAAAAAAATGTTCGTTATGTGTATATTTATTTTGTAATTAATACTTCAAACTTAAAAACCAATTTAAAGAAAATCCTAAATGTTTAAGATTAATTTAGCATTCAGTTCAGTATAAACATTTATTATTATTTATTTAAAATAAGCTAATTGTATAATATGAATATAGTTATAATTAGTATATAGTCTAAATATTTAATTTTTTTCATTAAAAAAATAAAACTAATTGCATAGTATAAATGAGAAATATATGAACATTTTATAATTATTAATATTTAACAATATTTACTAAATCAATATTATAAATATATAATAATAAATTGTTAATGATTAATATAATTAAGATATAATGAATGTATTATTACTAATATGAAACTAAACACAAATATTTAGGGCAATTAGCTATTAATTATCTGCATTTAAAAATATAATAACAAATTCTCCTAATATAAATTTATATTAGAAGAAATTATTTAATAATAAAAAACAAAATATAAGTAAAATGATTCACAAAAAAATGTACCGTTTAAGAAAATTAATTAAAAAAAGTTAAGGCAAATATTGATAAATTTCTATTTATAAGCATACAAAATACATTAAATAGCATCCTTCTAAAAGCATATGAACACAATATACCAATCTTTTTCCAATAAAGAAAATTATTTTTTAATTTTATAATATAAATTGAATATTATGCTTTGGTTCTGCAAGTTTCACTTTTATTCAGTTTGATTTATTTATTTTTTTCCCACGTTTCAATGTTAAAATATTAATATTAAATGCAAAACTATAAGTACTCATTAAATTGTAAAATTTCAGCTAAAGTGATATTAAAGTAGCAAAGACAAAAATATCTAAATAAAAAAAGGCATAAATAATAATTTTTCTTTCTTTCCTCCCATGGAATGTGAATTATATTACATGAAAGTAAATGAGCATACAGGTATAATTTCATGGGATCGTTAGTGGGGTCTCCCCCCTCCTCTCCCACACACAGACTTCTGATTTTATTATTTTCTCTTTTTTATATGGATTAGAAGTGACAATTCTCCCTGGAACTACAGCTTGAAAAACAAAAAATATATAGTGTTTATCACAGATAGCTTTCTAAAAATATAAATAATATAATTATTATATCATATTAAACTAATATAAAGTATTTATTTGCAGAAAGCTATAACCGATTTTTCAATTTGAATTATACATAATTATATTAATATAGAAGGATTAATTTATTAATAATTTTATTAATAATATTTACATGTTATGTAATAATTTATTAATAATAATGTTAATTACATTAAATAAAAATTAATTGTAGCTTAAAAAACAAAATATATATAGTTTTAATTACAAATGGTAATTAAAAAAATAAATATAATAATAATTAGTATTTTTATAAACATTTTATATAATTAATTATGTAATATATTTATATAAATAATTAACTATTAATAATTATATAATAATTGATAATTTATTATTAGTAATTAAACTTTGAAAAATATTTTTTGTAACTTGAAATTTGAAAATTTTAATTATATTCTTTTCAAACTTTCGAAAGATCAGCATATGTTGCTTGTATAAAATTCATACAAAACACCAGAAGTAGACATTGCCGAATGTGAGAGCACAGTAGCGCATGTTTGCCCGAACTGAATCATGGGTAAAAGGCGACTTACTGACTTAGTCGTTTGCAGGTCTGACTTTGGGAGGAAAATGACCTAGGCTCGGTCTTTGTTCTAACCGGTTTGTGCACTGAAAATGAAGTAGGGGGTAAAATAACCGTTCTGAGATGTCTTGAAACATTGCATTGCAAACAGGGCTTATGTGGCCAAAGATGACGGGTCACTGGCGATTTTAGGCATTTTGTATATTGTGTAGAAAAATACATGAGGAGTTATTTTTTTAAGTTTTTAATCATAATAGTACGGGTCATACACTTCTGTGAAGTTTTTTTTTTTCAGACACGCCATAGAAAACAGTCAACAAATTGAAAAATAATGAATATCTTTTGGATAACCCTGTGAAAACTAATGTAGCAAAAACTGTAGATTTTGATTAAGTGACTTATTTTGATAAACTGTGTCCATTTTTATGCGGATAGCATGTATACCAAGTTTGTCAACCAACAAAAAACAGCAATGAAGATACTTTAAGAAATGTGCGCCGAAAAAAAAAGTTAAAATTATCAATTATCCAGAAGATACTATTAAATCAATATTGAAAGTTTTGTTATTTAATTTTCATAATTTAAAATTTCGTTATAGTACGAAAGCACCTCCTTTGGTATGCATGTCGTCAATTTCAGATTTGTAAATTACATAATAAACATATAAAATACTATAAGTGTAGGGGAGACTGGGGTACAATGGTCCACTTTTGTAAATTTTGACTGTTTACTCTTAAAGTATTGATTTTTTTTTATCAAGTGCATGCATGTTACCTATACATTAAAGTTTATACTGCATTCACTCAAAAATAATAATTATGCATACTTTATATATATATATATTTTTAAATAGCAAGTGACAAAGTGGACCATTGTACCCCAATGCCGGGGTACAATGGTCCACAGCATGGGGCTATATGGATCACTTGTAATTTGAATAAAAATATATCAGTGTAGTTCATTTTTAACAATAAGAAAGATAAACTATATCATATTTTGTTTATTCACATTTTATTATTCATTTTTATTTATTTGTTCACATTTTATTATTCATTTTTATTAGTTTGTTCACATTTTTTTATTCATTTTTATTTGTTTATGCACTCTTTTAGCTCTAACTAAAGTAACATTTTTTTTCTTCATTTTTTTTTATCATTAAGTCATTATACCGGTCGCAGATTGAACAATTAGATTTATTATCTTCCACAATACATTTTACAGCCTGTTTCATAATTTCATGTGGCTCAGACTCTCTATTGGTTTTCCTAGGCTTGTTTCTTGGCATTGTTAAAAGAAATATGAAAAAAATTATATAAATGTCAATACCAAGTGTCAAATGTCATGCTAAAATGTCATATAATTTTTATCCAATGATGCCACTTAAAATTAAATATAAGCCTTTATAATAAGAATTATGTATATCTAAATATATGACTAAGGAAAAAATATAATACATTTTTCCTGTCTACTTTACATCATCTGTATTTTTTTAATGAATTTTACATTATTTAATTATTATATCCAGATACAAACTAATAGGTAGATATATTTTTGTTTTTCTCTTTCTACTATTTTATTTAAATCTAACTTATTATGGATGCATGGATGCATAAGTGCAGGAATATTAAATTAACAAATTATATGAAATAAAAAAAATAATAAAAAATAAAAATAAAAAACCCTCAAATGCACAAAATATTTTGTTTACTAATTTTTGGCGTTCAATTTGGGGTAATTTTTAAATTTGAAAGCTTATATTATATAGATAAATATTTCAAAAATGCATTTCAAAACGTGAATCATTAATTAATTCACACACAGAAATAAAATAATTTATTAATTCTTAATTTGGGCTAATTTTTATGTTTGAAAGCATATATTATACAGATAAATATTTCAAAAATGCATTACACAATATGAATTATCAATCAATCTATACACAGAAGTAAAATAATTTATTAATTCTGAATTTCACATATAATATTTAACTTTTAAAAACGTGGTATACAACAATTGGGGTACAATGGTCCATGCTCCATTGTACCCCATATGGAAGTTTGATAAAAACTTGATGATAAAAAAAGAAAATTAGAATTCTATTATTTTAGCTATAATAAATATAATAATATATTGTCTTACCTTTTTATTTTGTCACACCATGTCTTTCAAATTACAAATCTGTAATAAATAAATGAAGATATGTTTCACTGAAAATATTTACTTTTGCCTTACTCCTCCTGTGTCAGATCAATTATCAAGCATAAAATGGCTAAAATGTCATCTATGCACATGGTTTCAAACTTCTTTTTACTACTTCATGACTGCCATCTATATACTAAAATATGATGCTTCCAAAAACAGAATTAATATAAAAAATAGGGGGTGGACCATTGTACCCCAGTATCCCCTATAACAATAAACATCAAGTATTGTTTTTTCATTTGTTAATATCATGAAATATACATTGTTATTTAACAAACAAATTAATAGCCACGTTATTTTTTAAGCAACTTCCTGACTGCCGCCGGCTGATTTTTTCACACACTAAGCTGCAGGTTTCACTGCAATATAAGCAATATTTAAATTAGTATAATTCTACAAATAAAACCAAGTTCTGAAAAATTAAGTTAGGATACTATACACCAATACTAATAACATATTTTATATCAGGTTGGAAGAAAACATCTTTTTTTTTAATATTCTTAATAAATTACAGAGAAAACAACATTTCAAAGGGCCAAAAGGCCAAAAGGCAACCAGCCAAAGGGCTTGCCCAGCCCTTTGGCTGGGCAAGCAAGAATATAAAAATTAATAGGATGACTGCGTTTTCCTCTTTAAAAGATCAAGTATGCGAGTGCATGTGTTAATTTGTAATTTTGTTTCTGTAAAAGTTTTGACTTATTTACTAGAAAAGCATATTTCATATCGCATATTAAATTATATTTTTATTTTAAAAGTCAAATTCTATTATAATCAGTAATTTATTAAAAATCATTTCATTAATTTATTCACTAAAGAAAGTTTAGTAAGGAAAACACAATATTTTTGCAATTGGAAAGTATTTATATTATCTCAAACCGTTATCTATTTTTACAATTGCATAACAGGAAAAAAAATCCAGCATTTTTTTTACATTGAATTTATTTCACTTCTCGGCAGGAAAAAAAAAATCTCTGCTGAAGTTAATTAAATGGATTTCCTCTAAAATGAGCCAGAAAAAGTACATATTTTAAGAAGGGAAAAATTATATTAATAAGAGTTATTTCCTCTTAAACATAAAAAATCACGTACACTCGGCGAAAGAGTATTTGATTTGAAACTGAAATATTTACATTGTAAAATATTTTTTCCACCTGTTCGCTTTATAATAGATTTTAAATTCCCTGTTCAGATGTTTTATTTCTCTTAACGAATGATTGGGAAAATAGTAGATATAAAACTTATTTCAAATTGCTATGAAATAAGATACTTTTACCTAAATAGTAACATCATTTATAATAGTCGTAGTATTTCATTGTTTCATAATTAGGATTGTTTAACTCCATTTTAAACTGTTTAAACTGGTTAAGGATGTATACATATATTTGTTTAAAAAAACAGACTTTTAAATGAACTGTTCATGATATATGCTAATGAGACATACGATGTTATAAACGCATACTCAAATCGCTGAAATCCTAAAAAGGAGACTAATTTTTCTTTTTCTATACAGTTGTAGAAACTTATAAAAATATACAGATGTAATAAATTTTTTGTTACCACTTTTAATACATAAAATATGAAATGCATTTCCCGTAACTATCTATTAAAACATAAAATAAATATTAAAAATCGATTACTATCGATAAAAAAAATTACAGAAATAAAAACATTGAAACTTGACAGACGCTATGGTAGGACAATTTCCGCAAATATAGTGTAATCGACGATACCGTTTCTCGACCAAATTAAGAAGTTATTTCTGTTCTTGTATGCTGTGTTTTATCCATTTCCATAGAAAAAATGCCAGTATTAACATATTTATGCCGGATGTCATGCTTCAAATCTGCATGTTATGTTGTTAAAATTATTCTAATAAATTTTTATTACATAAAGCCAAATAAGCAGAGATTTCATCTCAAAACAAGTGTTGATTGCAAGTGTAGACTAGATCCACTTAAAATATAAATATGTTTTTGCCTTTCTTGTGCGTCGTTCACATGACACAAAATGGCGGTGTGGTATCTTATCCACTATTCTGGGACAAATACTGCTCGTAGGTTGAGGAACAGATGTCGCAAAAAATATTTTTGTATTTCGGATCAATAAATTTGTCACTACAATTTTAGTAGAATTCAGAAATAAATCAATGTATATTGTATCAATGTATCAATGTATATCAATGTATTTCAATCATTCTGCGACTTATTAAAATAGTCTGAGCCAGAATGTTGGTTTAATGTGTGAATAAGGTCAAAGTATGCCTTTTACAATTGACATAATCTAAGCTGTTAAAGAAAATAATTTCATATTTCAATGGTCAATAAAAGTATACAGCCAAGCAAGACAAAATGAAAGGCTACAAATAATAAAAGCACAGAACTTATAAACAAGAACAAAGAAGAATAAAATAAAAAAGAAATTAGAAAGAGTCAAAGAAAGACAGCTTGCTGGAAGTAAAATGTGTTAAAAAAGAAGGAAAGATCAATTTGAAAACGACTGAATAAACTGAAAAATAAATAATCTTTCAACAATGATGAAAATATACCTTTCATAGATCCAGATGGCCGTATTGGATTGTAATCGGACATCTCTAAATGCGCTGATGTTTAGAGTCTTTCCAAGAAAAAAAAAATTAAAGCGGACTGGATTCAGTGCATCAAATTGAATTGGTGACTGCATGAAACATGCTTTCTTTATTCTTATAACGTGAAATGTTATGTGATTGTAAGAGAATGGCAAAACAAAATCAAAGAATGAGAACAAAGTCCAAAAATAGAAATAATAGGGCCTAAACATAATAGAACTAATACTTATATTAAGGACAAACTACAATACTCGCCTTGATGTAAAAGGGTAATTTTATTATTTTTTGTAATTATGCTCCCTAGTTTTTTGTCGTTAAACTTTTAAATATTTAGTGATATGTATAATTTTAGCAAGATTTTTAATTTTAATTTTTATTTTAAGCAGTTTGAAAAAAATAAAAATGTTATTTGCTTGAAGGAAATAACAACCTAGCTATTTTCTTTATGTAAGATCTGTTCCACATCACATGCGGCATTTTACCCAGAATATAGAAAATAATGTTAAAACTGACGTTTGGCAAATCAATTATTCCTGTTTTATTAAAAGAGTTTTAAATTGTTTAACATAGAAATTAGATTTCAAAGAGTTGGTATAATGATTTCTTGTACTAAGTTTGTTGCTTTTGCATTGTACATTTTACAAGAAAAAATGCAAAACTATGGCAACAGTCCCCACTTTATCCTACTGAAATTAAAAGGACTATTTATTCCATTCAAGTAATGTTTGAATTATGTTTTAAAAATTATCTGTAGTCTATTTTATTTTGCAATTACCGCAAATTTTAATTTTTGTATCTAAAAAAATCTTTAAACTTAGTCATAAATTGACTTTCTCTTTTTTACCGTATGGAACAATTTATCGAAAACTACAAATATGATGAAAAATTGGGTTCTCTTATAGTAAATCCCACAGTTTGTCACAATTTCAAAATGGAAACAGCTCTCCTAGGGATAATTTTAATATTAATTGAAAGACGGTGTAACGTTCTGAATATCCTCATTAGCACACTGTCAATAAAGGCAGATGCTAGCACGTGTAAATACCCTCTGACAAGTACGATACATTTGTGTATAATAAAACTTCAACTTTCCAATTATTTAAGCAATAAATTCCACTTGAAAACTCTGCATCTGACGTTATAAAAATCGTATTTCAGACCAAGAATTTAACGTTAGACAGTTTGAATATAATAAATCTACACTACTTGAGCTGTCTGATTTACCCTGTTAATGATCGGAGATTTTCAAAGAAAACTGCTTTATATATATGCAATTTCAAAGAGGTTCAAGAGAGGATTTTTGGTTTTGTCTCTGAAGTGAGTCGACCTAGCTCGCCAGTCGGGGCGCATTTTTGCCCCGTAAAAAAGTGAAGTCCGTCACGGCCATCGTCTGATTGTGATAACTGTGGAAAGGCCCAAAAAACCCACGCGCAACTGTGAAACAGCTGCGGACAGAGTACAGAATGTACTCTTATTTAAATCTTACTTCTACATATTTTTTCCAATTCTAATTTTCTTCTGTTTGCTGTGCTGTGTGTTGCTGTAAATAAAGCTTTGCTAAAAGTCATCCTGGATTTATTCATTCAATACGTCACAGCAAGTTGAATTGGTGTCAGCAGTTGGATTGAGTTTTAATCAGAAGAAATAGTGATTGGATTTTCTTAGCGGAAAATATAAGCAGATCATCTTTCCGAAAACGCAGGCTCCCTGATCCCTTGGTAGAAACGGACGACTGGAATTTTCTGGGATACGTCGTTCCTCTGAGGCGGAGGTGAAATTGTTTCCTGACCCTCGACCCTTGTCAGCTGATAAAAAAAAGAAGAAGAAGAGCGATTTTGTCGTGACCTACTTTCGGGAAAGAAAATTGTGATAGTGTTTGTTTTTAGTGCCGTGTTGGTGTTTGTGTGCAATTCTGTGTGAGTGCTTACAGATTGTGATTTTCCTGTTTCTTTGGATTAAAAATTTGGAAAAGTATAAAAGCTTCAATGGGGTAAGTCATTCCATTTCAAAAAGTTCTTGAGTAAATAATTTTTATATAAATATAAAATAAAAAATATTTATAGAAGAATTTTTTTTTGTTGTAAATGTTAAACCCAAATTGAACAAGTACACATAAGGGAAGCATTTTTTTTATATATGTATGTGTATAAAAGATGGTTTTTTTTTCCTCTGATTTTTATGTATGTAAAATTTAAAATTTTTTTTTAGTTATTTTAATAGTTAAAATTTGTCTATATGTAAAAGAAAAATTTCTATAGATATAAATATTCAAAAAAATATAGAAAGATATAGAAATTTTTTTTTGATATCTTTTGGAAGTTTTGATAAAAAAAATCAGCATTAAATGTGTACATTTTGATTTTTATATGTAAATTTCTGTTAAAAAAATATAAGTAGAATAAGGTAAAAGTTTTATTAAAATGGCGTACTTAGGCAAAGGTAAGAAAGATGATGTAATTAAATTAATCGATGAACTGGAAATACCTAGACTGGGCACCGAAACTAGGACTCAGTTAAAGAATTTAATTGTGAATTCAGATGATTACGATGAAGATTTTGTATCCGAGATATATGATAATATTTTAAGAGAAAATCAGGAAGCGGCTGAGAGAGAGGAACATGAAATAGCTAGGCAAAGAAATTTAGAGCGCGAAGAATTATTAAAAAAAGAAAATGCTGAACGTGAGTGTAAAAAAATGGAACAAGAACGAGAGTTGAGACAGAAAGAGTTAGAATTAAATTTTGAATTAGAAAAATTAAAATTAGAGAAAGGAATCCCTGCATCGGGATCAAATTCAAATGACATTAATTCGCGTCCTTCAGAATTAAATTTGAAAAAACTAATACCCGAATTCGACCCCGAAAAAACAGATATCAGTTTGTATTTGGTTTTGTTTGAACGACAAGTTAAAAGAGCTAAAATTAATAAAGAAAACTGGGTGTCCCACTTAATTAGTTTATTGCCAATTGATATTGTAACGATTATAGCAAGAGAAGCCGAAGATTTAGCGGAGAATTATGATCACATTAAATCAGTTCTTTTAAAACGTTATAAATTAAATGCAGAATCATTTAAAGTTAAGTTCTTACAGCACGTCAAACGTCCGAGCGATACATGGAAGGATTTCGGTTTCGAGTTACGAAATTATTTGCAGGAATGGCTTGCAGGTTTGGAAATAAATTCGTTTGAGCAACTCACCGATCTTTTAATCGCAGACCAAATCAAAAAACGCGCTAAGCCAGAGATGAGAGAACACTTCTTAGATAAGTGGCCGTTAATTAAAAGTGAGGCCGAAATTACTGAACTACTTGATGGTTTTGATAGCATTCGAGCGTCGACGCCGAAGAATAGAGATAATAAGCATGAAAAAACTCGTATGCAAATTGATGATAAATTTAGAGGAAGTAAACCCCGATATACTCCCTCCTTTGGCGTTACTAACACACAAGCGGATATAAATAGAGACAGGGCATTCGAAAGGAGAGTTAAATTAAAATGTTTTATTTGCAATTCGGAAAACCATCTAAAAAGTTCGTGCCCAAAATTGCAGAAAAAACCACCTTCAGGGTCAGTAAACAACCTCCAGGAAAAAAAAGGAGATGATTTGTTAGAAACATATACTTTTCAGGGAACTGTAAATGGATATAGAATAGAAATCTTAAGAGATTCCGGAGCTACGTTGGATTTAGTTTGTCGGAAATACATAAATCCAAATGATTTTTGCGGTGAGCAAATATGGATTAAGCAACCCTTAAGCTTGGAGTAAGTTTGTCTACCGTTAGCAGTTGTAGAAATATCGGGAGATTTTGGTAAATTACGGACAAAGGCGGCCGTGTGTGGAAACCACTTGAACCAAAATCGATATTTGCTAGGGAATAAAACGGCAGAATTGATTAAGGAAAAAACGGGGTATGAGTTTTTTTCGGTGGGTCAGGTAAATGCTGTACAAACGAGAGCGTGTGCAAAGCGCATGGAGAAAGTTGCCGAAAGGGATCGGCAAGAAAAACTTGAAACGGAAGTTTCAGAAGGGTTGAATCAAGAGTCGAAGGATGAAGCAGGGATTTTAGTTCCGACGGTAGAAGAGGAACCGATAGAAATTCCCGCTTTAGAGGCCGGAGCGCCAGAGTTAGGGTTATTGAAGATAGATAAACAAGGTTTTATCGATGCACAACGAAAGTGCGCGGAAGTAAGGGAATTGCGGAGTCGTTTGGATAAACCAAACGGGGAAAATGCAAATCGTGTATATTCGATTAAAGATGATTTGCTAGTGAAAAATTGCGAGAATCGATTTGGAAATGTGACGAGATTGCTGGTAATTCCAAAGCCGTTAAGGGAAGCGGTAAAATCGTTGTGTCACGAAGGGACGTCGGCACATTTGGGTTGTACTAAATCCAAGGATAAGTTAAATAGATATTTTTTCTGGCCAAATTGCAATAAGGAGATGGAAGATTTTGTACGTTCTTGCGATTTCTGTCAGAAAGCAGGGCGGCCAAATGAAAAAAAGAAAGCCCCCTTAAAATTAGTACCAGTGATTCAGGAGGTGTTTTCCAAGTTAAACATTGACGCTTGCGGTCCGTTACCTCTGACCACAAATGGGAACCGTTACATTTTAACAGCGATGTGTATGGCATCGAAATATCCTGAGGCAATACCCTTAACAGATTTAAGTTCCGTGAAAGTAACTGAGGCATTATTAGACATTTTTTGTCGCACAGGTTTTCCTTCTGAGTTACAGTGTGATCAGGGGAAATCGTTTACCTCAGCATTAACTACAGAATTTCTAGAGAAATTCGGCATAAAGGTAAGCCATAGTTCTGTTCACCACCCACAAAGTAATCCTGTCGAACGATTTCATAGAACTATGAAACGGCTTATGAGAGCGTTATGTTTAGAGTCCGGAGCGGACTGGGATAAGCATTTGCCAGCGATACTGTTAGCACTCAGAACTGTAACACATGAGAGTACGGGATACACTCCATCAGAATTAGTGTACGGAAAAAATTTACGCACACCAGAAACATTAATTGCGGAAAAATGGCTGGAGCCACCTTTAGAAAACGATTTAGTTACGGAACATGTGTTCAATTTAATTAACAGGTTAAAGCGATGTCGTGAGATAGCAGTTACGCGAATGGAAGATTTACAAGTCAAACGAAAGAATTGGTACGACAAAAATGCTATCAAACGAGAATTTAAAGAGGGTGACTTAGTTTTAGTCTTGGCGACATCGAGACCAAATAAATTATCAGTTCAATGGATTGGTCCAGGGACAATAAAAAGTAAAATTTCGGAAACGAACTATGTTGTCGAAATACCGGGAAAAAAAGAAAAGACCCAAATATATCACGTAAATATGTTAAAACCATATTATACGCGACCGGAGCATGTGAATCTACTAGACTTCGAGATTTATCCTAAATCATTGGAAGACCAAGACTTAGAGATTCCGTATCTAGAGAATGGTCCTATGGTATATGATTTTGAGGAAGTAATTCGTAGCAGTGATTTAGAAAATCTATTGAGCAAAAGTCAGATAAATCAATTGCATGAGGTGTTAGATAGATTTTCAAAGTGCTTTTCTAACAACCCTGGTCTTACAGACTTAGTTGAGCACGATATCATTCTTGATAGCGATACTCCGATTAGGTCAAAACCGTATAGATTTTCTCAAAGACAGACTGATATTTTAAAAGATGAAATCCAGAAAATGTTAAAGTTAGGTATTATAGAGGTAGGAGAGTCAGACTACACTTCTCCGATGATATTGGTAGAAACTCCCGGAAAAGATCCCCGGCCATGCGTTGATTATCGTCGCTTAAATAGGATCATTAGAACCGAATATTTTCCTCTTCCGAATATCGAAGAAAGAGTTGAGAAAGTAGCATCTGCTAAATTTATAACGGTCTTAGATCTAGCTAAGGGGTACTGGCAAATCCCTTTAAGTCCAAGAGCCCAACGGTACGCTGCTTTTTGTACAACCTTTGGTACTTTTAAATGTTTAAGAATGAGTTTCGGTTTAAAAAATGCTCCCTATTTCTTTAGCAAACTCATGTCCGAGTTACTGAGAGAATTCGAGGAATTTGCTGTTCCATACTTAGACGATGTTGCTATATTTTCAAATACTTGGGTAGACCATTTACAACATATAAGTTTGGTTTTGGAGAGAATTGAAAAGGCAAATTTGAAAATAAAACTTTCAAAGTGCAAGTTTGCGCAAAACCATGTCAAATATTTGGGGCATATTGTAGGAACCGGTACAAGATCACCGGCGGAAGCAAAAGTAGAAAGTGTTAAAAACTTTCCGACCCCTAAAACGAAAACGCAGATACGCGCTTTCTTAGGTTTAGCCGGATATTATAGCAGGTATATCCAAAACTATTCGGTAATAGCTGCGCCTTTAACGGACGCGCTAAAAGGGAAAACAAAAAAGGGCGAAATCACTTGGACATCTGAATGCGAAGAAGCATTCCGCAGGTTAAAAAAGAGTTTAACAGATACGCCGGTTTTGCATGCACCGAACTTTAAAAAAGAATTTTTAGTTCAAACGGACGCTTCAAACCGAGGCATGGGAGTTGTATTAAGTCAAGAGGATGATAGAACAGGTGAAGAACATCCAGTTCTTTATTTAAGCAAAAAGTTCTCAGAAGCGGAAAAACGGTACAGTACTACCGAACGCGAATGTCTGAGTATAATCTTTGCAATAAAGAAATTACATTACTATTTGGACGGTAGGAAGTTCAAAGTATTTACAGATCACAATCCCTTACGCTGGTTGAGATCAAATGCTAGTTCTAACCCTAGGCTTATGAGATGGGCTTTAGCCTTACAACCCTACGAGTTTGAAATAATTCATAGAGCAGGCAAAAACAACAAAAATGCGGATGGTTTGAGTAGAGCAGAAATGCTAGAGAAAAAAGAGTAAAAATCTTTTTATATTGAACATTTTTATATTGATATTCTATTATTTTGTACAGTATTGTTTAAGAAATTATGCAACTATAATATGTGTTTGTGTTTTTATATTTGAAGTAGCAAAGTTAGAAATGTTTGCAATTGCATAAAATCTTTCCATAAGAAAGTTCTGGTTGTTTATATTGAAATATAATTGTAAAACATGTGTATATTGTTCTTAATTGTGAACTTTCCTTATGGGTACTTGTGTTCATTATATTTAAAAGGTTTATTTTCCCTCTCAAAATTTAAATTTAAATTTTAAATTGGGTTAAGGCTGTTTGCCAGTAAATGCAGATTAACTCAAGATCTTTTTGGTTGTTGACTAACCCTTTATATATGAATTTTTCCCTTAAGAAAAATTCTTGCTAAGAGGGGAGGACTGTAACGTTCTGAATATCCTCATTAGCACACTGTCAATAAAGGCAGATGCTAGCACGTGTAAATACCCTCTGACAAGTACGATACATTTGTGTATAATAAAACTTCAACTTTCCAATTATCTAAGCAATAAATTCCACTTGAAAACTCTGCATCTGACGTTATAAAAATCGTATTTCAGACCAAGAATTTAACGTTAGACAGTTTGAATATAATAAATCTACACTACTTGAGCTGTCTGATTTACCCTGTTAATGATCGGCGATTTTCAAAGAAAACTGCTTTATATATATGCAATTTCAAAGAGGTTCAAGAGAGGATTTTTGGTTTTGTCTCTGAAGTGAGTCGACCTAGCTCGCCAGTCGGGGCGCATTTTTGCCCCGTAAAAAAGTGAAGTCCGTCACGGCCATCGTCTGATTGTGATAACTGTGGAAAGGCCCAAAAAACCCACGCGCAACTGTGAAACAGCTGCGGACAGAGTACAGAATGTACTCTTATTTAAATCTTACTTCTACATATTTTTTCCAATTCTAATTTTCTTCTGTTTGCTGTGCTGTGTGTTGCTGTAAATAAAGCTTTGCTAAAAGTCATCCTGGATTTATTCATTCAATACGTCACAACGGTTAGTTGCCAATCAAATGCATATTTTTCAGCATCAAATTAGTGATTCAAATTCATAATTCTTTTTTGGAAGCCTATACCTTCAGCAGACTCATTACTTTTTTTTATGTTATGATAAAGATCTTTAAGGATTCTTCAATGAGTGTAGTTTCTGGGTGAATCATTTTTTAAACGCATCCTTGTTAGCTTTCGAATTAATCTTCGTAAATGTGAATTCGTTTCTGACTCTCATTAAACTTCACAAACTGTAAAAGGAATCTGTGGAAGTGGAATATGATTTTGATTTTGGGAAATTACGATAATCAGGAAATTTTGATTGTTTGTTAGCTGTAACTAATAAGGTAAATGCTAAGACAATACGTTTTTCATTAAATTCTAGATCCCAATTTTAAACCTCGCGAAATGAGATGCTATTTTTCTGTCTGGACAAGATATGTTTTAAGTGAAGAGATAGAAAACTCCTCTTAAATTTTTTAATATACTAAGTGAACTGCAGTATGACTAAGATGTATTTTTCGTGTTTCAAATAAAGTTTATCCGAGACTCGCATTGTTTCAGTTTATTTAAACACATCAATGGAACAGTATTGTGAATTTTCATCGAATAATATATTCTCCCATTTTAGAGACTTAGAAATGATTTAGCTGAATGTTTACAGTGAAAAGTGTAACGGGTTTTAATATTTAATTTTCGTTACATTAAATTTAAATCAATTCTCAGTATTATAAATTTTTATTTCCACAAAAATAACTCCTGAAATCATATGCAAATTTTCAATTAACCATATTTTGTTCAGATCATCGTTTGATCTATAGATTTTACAATGCAACAAATAAATTACTAACCATTTTCAAACGCAGAAAACAACTAAAAAGCTTTTTCGGCTGTTTTCATCTATAGTGGCAGTTTATTCGGATTATTGTATGCAAATGACTTTTTTTAAGCCATACTCTCACTGTATATTTCAATAAAATATTTTTCTGAATATATCGTATACATGCATATTTAATTTGGTGTTTGACAATGTATCCTTGGATATCTATTAATATTCATTTTATAATCAGTTTGTCTGGGATGAAATTTGTAGAAAGAAGGGAAAAGTTGGTTAATACCTTACAAATATAAGGAATAATTTTATCAAACGATAACTCATAGCACACTGAAATGGATGTGATTCAGCAGTGACCTACCGTTCGTTATTATCGACCCTTGATTTTGACGATCGTGTTGGTCATTTGTGAAGTCAAAGCTATCTGTACAATGTTTGACGAACCGATTTGATACTGTTTTCCGCGTAGTAACACTAGAGTGAAATACACAAATAATGTTTCGAACTTTATATGATGCTGTATTTCCGCGTATAAACTCATACTTCTTAATAATGTTTATATTTCCAACCGCCCCGTTCTCGTCAACGTTATTTAGAAATTGTTTTTAATATTTTTTATACCACACAATAATTACTTAATAAGCGAGATGTGCAACTTAAAAAAATAATAATCTGCAGAGCGTACAATATTAAACCAGTCCTAAAAAAGAAGTTGTTAATGTTGCCAATATTGTCAACTACTAATTTCATACTTAAACCTAATAATTTATCATTCATAGTGATAAAATGTTCAACAGGGTAAAAAAAAATAAGTTTTAATAAATGACTGAATGTCCTTAACTTAATTAAATCCCGAAATAAATGTTTTATTTGTTAAAATGATTCTGTTTTTCAGAGAACCTACATAGAAGTATGAGTGGATTTATATAATTCTGCTTAGGTACTGTTTCTGTGTATTAGGATTCATATTTCCATTAATCAAAATAAGTTACCCTGGGGTAATAACACCACGATAAGGTTCTACCAATTTTTACGGCTTAGTTTTAGAATGTATTTTTCAAATAAATATAGGATCTGATACAGCAACTCATTGACTATCTATATAAAATAAAATAATTTAACAGATATGTATTCATAAAATGTAATGGCGTTTTTTCTTGACCCATGCTATTTGGCGTTATTACCCACCTATATGGGTAATAACGCCATGCAAACAAAACTATGAAATAAGATGGAATAATTGCATGTAGATAGCCCAATTCTAAAAATACAAACTCTACAAACTTAGGAATTGACAAATTGCATTTTAAGCTATTGAAAGCTTGTTCAATTTTTTGTGAAAGTGTAAGAAAAATAAAGGTGTGGTGTGGGAGGGGGGATGAGGCAAAAGAATATCAGACCGTGAGCTTCTTTTTGCTTAAAAAGGACCGTTTAAATAGAAATATGAGAAACATTGCATAGTTTTAACTGTGTTTATTTGAATCAGTATTTCGGATGTATCTCGGCCACTGTAGGGAATCAACCGGGGTATTAATGTCAAGGATTGGCGTTATTACCCCGGTATAGTTATTGCGCAGTACATTTTACATTAAAAATTATCTCGAGAATATATCCAAAATCTTCAACAACATTTTAAAAGTACATGGAATGCACTACAAATTTATGTAATTAACAAAGTATTTCCGGATAAAAAGATAGTCTTCACATCACAAAACGTATCTCGCAAATTTTAGATCAAGCGTTAATTTTAGTTGTTTGTAAAAACAATAAGACCTAAAAATGAAACAAATTAACTTGAAGCTGTTTTTTGCGATTTATATGACTCAAAACCCTTCAACGCAGAACACATGGGTGTCATTTACCTGATTATTTCATAATTATGCAAAATATAAGCACTTGGCGTTATTACCCCGCCTGGCGTTATTACCCCAGGGTACCTTATTTAAAGTATAATCCCCCAATAAGAAAGAGTAAAGCCCACCCAACAGTTATTTTTAAAATGTCTTAGAATATATGGTGACAGAAGTCACCTTACAGAAATACAGTGTGTAAAATGTCAATAATTTATTTATATTCCTCATTTTATATGCGTTTAAAATGTGCCACAGTGATGGTGCTGTGCTATCTTAATTTATTAAATCGCTGAAGTACTCACGTTTGTGAATAATTAAAGTACGTCCAGTTCTAAGCTTTATTTTGTTTAGCCTTCAAAACTTTAAAAAAGATAGAAATTTGAAATTTAAATCTCGATTTAAAAATTAATACATTTTGAGTCAGTGCAGCGCACTTTATCAGGGATAAGTATCTTGAATTTTCTAAAATATGGAAATTACATTTTAAAGCAGTTACTGACCTCATACATTACTCGATTGCAAATGTAAATTCTATTGCTGTACTCGTTGACCTGTTAAAATTTAAAATACGCGACTGAATTTTAGGACTACCTCTATTATTTTGTCGCTTAATAATAGATGGCCCCAACCAGAATAATAAAAGTAGGTTAAAAAATTATATTTTTACAAATTTCCCTTCCTTAACACATTGTTATTTTTCACTACAAACATCTCTGAAAATTATTCCTCTCTTTCCTTTATATAGAAATTCTTTAATTAGAGAAAGGGCGGAATTCGATTTAAAATTCCGGTACTGAAAAATAAACATCCTACGCAATCTACGCCCCTCGAGGTTTTAAGAAAACTTCTGTAAAGAAAAAATGTGAATTCATTTCCTCAATTTGCTTTGCCTCTCAATATTACGAGTCCTTATCTTAATGCGAATAAGTCTTAAAAACATTCTTCGCTTTCTTGTGTGCAGAAATTCTGCGATAAATTCGGTAGATTTCAAATATAATTGCGGTCCTGTAATATAAACTCCTTACGCAATCTATCGTATCATATGCGTAACACCCGTCTCGAAGTTCTTAATAAAACTAGCACAAAAAACTGTGAATATTATTCACTCTTATATTTGTTTCGCTTCTGAATATTATGACTCTTTATTTTCATTAATCAAACTCTTCAAAGCGTCTGCAAATGTTTTGCCAAAGGTTGTTTTGCACCCTTTTGCGAATTCTATGTATCCGTTTCTGCAAGAATATCTGTGCATTAATTAGCCTCGTGAGGGTTCTAAGTTCTATTATTAATAATTAACCGCATCACATTAACGCTGGTATCATTATATGTATGTCTCTTGATTAATATTCTAGACTCCATAATAATAACTGCGAGGATATTAGTTTTCTGTTATTATCAAGGTCCAATTATGTCTTACTTTAGGAATAACTGCTAGAACTAATTAAAGGAATTTCATTTAGAAAGTTACTTTGAGATGTGTCAAGAGATTTGAAGGAGAAACAAGCGAGGAAAAAGTGTTTTCAAAATTATTTATTTTAAAAGTGGAATAAAACATGAAGAACTTCCTAGAAAGTACTTTAATGACTTTTCCTACCACAAATATTTGTTATACGAAATTCCAATTAAAAAATATCTTTAATGAGGCAAGAATCTATTGTATGATAGTTTTCATGAAGAAATTAAGATATGCAAAAATGAAAAAAATTATACATCGCACATCCCTAAATATATATTCTCAAACACTGATTACACGTTAGCAGAAAAAAAGAGATCGATATAAATCAATGTCAATTTCTTATTCCTTTCTTCAGAAAAAGTATTTTATTTTCTCAAAATAGATAGTTATGGTCCATTTTTTTCTTTGGAAAATAAATAAACTTTCAGTGACAATAGAAAATGCGCCGTAAATTCTCAAATACGAGAAAAAAAAACATTTCGGAACATTTTTTGTCACCAAATTCACAACACAATTATATGTTGTGAATCTCTGTTATTGTGTTTTCAATATGTTCCAAAACTGTTGTTCTCTAGAAATGTGTTCTTAATATTTGGCAAATTATTGCTATGTAAAAATGTATTCTAAATATAATGTTGTAAAAGTGGTGTAAGTAGTGTTGATGAAAATAGTTTCTTAAAATAGTCTTGTGCTGCACAGCCCTTTTTTTTCCCAAATTAACAACACATTGTAAGCACCACACAATTTAGAACAATCTAAAATAACAATGTAAAACACTATATGATACATTTTCTACTAAAATTATACTAACATATTTTCTTCATGGATCCTTTAAAATTACACAATTTTAAAAATGTATGTTTTGAAACATGATTTGAAAACACATTTTCTCTTGTAATTTTTAACAACACTTTTTATTTCGTACAACACATTCGGAAAATATTCACAACACAATTGAAAGCGATTTTAGTTAGAAATTTTTATTTTTGTGTTCAGTTAGCGTTGCAAAAGTGTTTCACGCGCTTGCATTGTTGGAAGAAATTAGATTTAACAAATGAATAACACATATAAAAGAAATAAATTCCAAAAAAACGCAATGTCGAAATATAGATATAAAACTATAGTAAACCTATTTTTAAACACGTTGTAAGACTACACATAATTTTGTTATGTGAAACCCTTGTCTAGCAATGACTTCAACATGATTTTTGAGCAAAGCTTTGTCTTTAACTAAATTGACACAGGTGCCAAAGACTTTTTTCTTTTGCAATTACGGTTGTTATCACTTTTCTTGTTACATTTAATGACATAAAAGCTTCAGATAAATGCCATTTCAAAAGACTGGATTTCTCGAAGTATAAGAAGAAAGAAAAATGTTTAAAAGAAGATAGCTTTATATTATTTACGAATGCTCATACAGAGGAAATATAAATAAACATAATTTTTTTTTGTTGGAATCACTAATATGTAAATACACAAAAGTGTAAAAAAGAAATTATAAGTCTATATAGATCAGAAGTGTCAAATATTGCCAAAAAAATCCCGATTCGCAGAATTTTCTGCGATTATATAAAATGAAAATAACTAAATAAATATTATTTTGCGGATCAGTATTATGAATATCTCCTTTTTTCTTTCGGTTTCTTAGTGAACGGAACATTTTTCACAACTTTTAATGAGAAATTTTTAATAATATTAAAAATAATTATAATAAAAGATAATTATAATAAAATCAACATACAATAAAAAAAAACAAAGCAGGACGCCTTTCGAGCTAAAACAATACAGCACGTCATCATCTAAAAATTTACAGACCAACGGAATTTAGAAACACTTTTCAACTATGTTGGAAAATGTTAAAAAGAGATTTGACGGTGCTCACATCAATGGAGCCCATTTATTGAAGGGGCAGATATTCACTCCTATACAGTGGAAAAAAAATCTGCAATCCTACCGATTAAATGTTGCCGAAATCTGTATGTTTACTAACATTTTATCTGTACACTATACAAGAAAGGATGTAAATCTACTAAACTAATTTTTGTAAGGCTACAGAAATATGTATCTTACAAACGAATCTAATAAAATTGATTATCTTATTAAAATTTATCTGTAACCTGGGTTGCAATTACACAATATATTCTAGGCATCCAAAGCTTCCTAAAGAATTGTTTGGGTAACCTTAAAGATTTTTTGATTTTCTGCGCAAATCTGTACACTGCAAAAAAAATCTGTAAAGCTACTAAACATTTTCTAGGAAACTGGGATTCCAAGAACTTTTCATGTAACGATAACAGAAAAAATCCATGTAACCGATTCTAAAACTTGAGTTTTTGTTGTTACCCTTACAGGAAAAGTTCTTGGAATCCCAGTTTCCTAGATAAAGTGTAGTACCTTTACAGATTTTTTTTTACTGTGTATCTGTTACATCAATTTTTGCTGTTGGCGTTACATAAAATGTTCAAGGAATCCCATTTTCCTAAAAAACTTATTGTAACATTAAAGATTCTTTTTTATATTTTAGAAAGATTTTTGTTTTAATTTAAAGAGAAGTTCTACGTTTACGTTATACGACTATTACTATTAAGAAATAGTGATTGAAGTTTGTCTGTGAAATATCAGACTTTAGATACGGTGGAAAGAATATTGAATGAAAGCAAGTACTGAATTCTGATGGGAAACACCATCTATAAATTTTTTAATTCCAAGTAAAAAACTGTTGTATACAACTAATACACTAGTTTACACGGTTTTTATACCCCAGCTGAAAGTTGTTAATTTATTGTTTATTTACATAGAGTTATCCAGAAAAAATAATAAAAAAAAATCTATCACGCCTCGTTTAAGAAATATTTATTTACTTAACTGGATTACATAATTCTGGTATTAATATAAAAAAAAATCAAAAATGGCTATTTTTTGCCTTCTTTTTATAGTTATCTGTATCAGTATCCCTTATAATGGACTAAAAGTAATCCCCTAGCATGTTTTCATTCCAAAATCCCTGATGTCGTTCTTCAAAAACCTTTAAATCTTGGTGAAAACGTTCCCCTTGTTCGTCATACATACTTCCTAAGTTTTCTGGGGAAAAGCTCATATGCGAATGCAGGAAATTAATCTTTAATGACATGTTTACTCCCATCTGTTGAAAGTTTTTCAATATATCGACATTAATTTCTTTGTAATTTTCACTTTTTTTAGTTCCCAAAAATTCTTCCACAACCATTTTGAATGAATCCCAAGCAGATTTTTCATTAACAGATAAAAGGCTTTCAAACTGAGAATCTTTCATAATTTTACGAATCTATGGGCCATCAACTATCTCTTCTTTCGGTTTTTCCTCTGTAATGCTTGGAAATATTTTTTGTAAATACCGGAAAGCATCGCTGTTTTTGTCAAGCGCCTTCACAAAGGTTTTCATGAGTCTCAATTTGATGTGTAATAGGGATAGAGTAGTGTTAATAAGTTCCATTGTTGTAGGCGAGAACCAAGAAGCTCTACTTTATATTTTGATAACTGTAAATTTCTTATAAGATCATTTAATTCGGCTTCGTTAATTAAATGTGAAGTCATTTCTTGAAGAAAGAACTCGTCAGAATCACTAGAAATCGATTTGAATTCAACATCACTTTCATTGTCGTCTACTAGTATATTTACACTCGAATTACCGGGAGAAACTGGATGTGGTAGATATTTCGAGTGTAAAATGGGCTTAGTAACAGACGGAACTTCAGCATATATAATACTCGCCTTATTTTTTGTATTATAGCCTACTCTCTTCGTAACACAAAAGTAACAATCAGTTTCATGATTACTAGGCTCTCTCCATAGCATTGGTGAACCAAATGGAAGGTGTACGTTTTCTTCTGATGACCAATGGAGTAAAACGATTCTATAGCTTTCGCAAAACACATGAGGTACCCACTTGTTATCTTTGTTTGTAACAGGAAATCCAAAATAATGAAGATATGCGCTTTTTAACGAATCTACAATGGGTCTTCTTTTAAAAAAATATATATATATAAATTGTCCACAAACATAGAAAAAAACGATTAGAACATTGTTTACACTTTGTACTCGGCATTTTAATTTAATCCAAAACAAAATATATGCTGTTTGAAGCGAATGAATGAGCATTAAACTGTCGGTACCATGTTGGGTATTTAAAAAAAACTGAATGCAGAAAGAAAATTGTGACGTGATAGAAAATTTTTGCTGACACTTTTAGGCTTAAGGAAGGTACTTTTATGTAATACATTTATATACATTTCTTTCGGGGTATAAAAAAAAGTTGAAATGTGTAAACTAGTGATATTATTGCAAATTTAAATACAATTTTTGTAAGCTGAACTAAAATTATTGTAAATCTGACGAACCGTGGGATGTTTTCTTACAGAAATTCGTAATTTAGTTCACATTATTTTGGGAAATTCAGCTACACTTGGCGATAATTTATTAGTTATAATATTCTCTGAATGTTATAAAAAATGCAAATAAAATAAATATACCCCACGTTATGTGTTAACATTGTGAAATTCTTTACAAATAGGCTTTTTGAATTTTATTTTTGACATTAATGATAAAATTAAAAATAAATAGGAATGATTTTTAATATTATTTAAAACTGACAAACTATATCATTCTTGTCGGTTTCTGCTGCTTTTAGTTTAGATTAATAAATACTGCTTGTAGAGCAATATAAAGAGTCAAAGTTGAAAAAAAAATACTACAAATCTATTTCTGGACCTACGAGAAATCACCTGATTAATAAGACAATTATAAAAATTTGAAGAATGATTTACTTTAGCAACAGAAGTCACTATGCAGTAAATAATTAAAACATATCATTAATTATATTGTATTTTTTTATGAATGTAAATCAGCGAAAACAAAATAAAATACTTAAGTCAATGTGAAAACGCTATAAATTTCTAATACAAAATAAATTGATTAAGCACTTTTTAATGTATAAAAGGCATAGTTTTTACTAAACTTGTTCTTAAATAAAAGATTTTCTCAGAAAAATACTATTTCAGCATTTTTATAATTTCTTTGTCATAAAATGTTAAGTAAAGAGGAATTATGGTGTATAATATTACGTAAACTCAAGTTTTCTTTAATATACTTTATTAAATCGAATGTTAAAGATTTTCAAAATTTTATTTCTTTATAACATTGTCGTTTTGCAGCAAATGGGACATTGGTAAAACTTGAGATTAGAATTTATTTATTTGACAGGCGCTTTTTGGTTACAAATGTTTAGTCGTATCAAAGTGAAAATACATGATGAAATTCTAGGGTTTTTTCTGTTTCTTTTTTCTTTTACTAAAATCGAATTTTCATGTAGGAAATTTTATTTTGGTATTTGGGAGACTTCATTTACTCGTTTAAACATTCAGGATCATTACGCTAGTGTTTCATTCCGTTGTAAACATATAAAGGAAAGAGAAGACGATAACACAGTGGAAGTGAATTTAAAACTGTTTCAAGCAATGAATGCTTTTATCCAAATTTATGGTGCAATAAATTTTCTTTACTGTTATTCGTCCTAAAAAAGAAAGTATTTTTTACAAAGTATTAGCTAAAGTGGTGGTTAAATATCTGTAAATTTAAGATTGCAACTACTTTTAAAATATTTCAGTAATTGTCTGTATATTTGGATATAGAGCTTTTTTTTCCGATATACATAATTTAGCTAAGAGTATTTTCAAATAAAACAATTTTTCTAGATAATTACAGTTACATATTTTATTGTAATTATTTTTAAAATAATAATAGTAAATAAATTGCAATTATAGTGATTTTTCATTTAATAAGGAATTAATTTGAATTTTCCTTAATATAATTTATGAAATTTGAAATTTAAAGCATTAAATTTCATTTATAACTTTCCCTTTTTGGTCAATACCTCACTATTTTTTAATATCCCCACTTCATGAGAGTCCTTTGTTTATTGAGAGAAACGTGCATTAAGAAAGATAAATGTTCGGAAATAGTCGTTCTTAAAAATTGATTTGGCAGCTATTTTATTATCAAATCCAAAATCACAACCTTTTTTTGTCAGATGCATTCTGATTACAAATATAATGTCATATCTAATGCAAAATGAAAAAATGATATATATACTTCTTTTACTAAAATTGAACTTTTTTTGTAAACAGTGGCTTTTTGGTATTTGGTTAACTGAACATTCCACTCACTAAAGTATTCAGGTTCATTGTGTGTAATTCTCTTTTTTACAATTAAATAGTGCTAAATAGGGTAGAAATTAAAATATTTTTTACTAATTATGTTTCTCTAGTATAAAATGAAAAAATTCAGAATAACATTTTGAAACATTTTGACATATTTAAAAATTATAAATTTGATGAGAATAATCAAAACTTTAGATTAATAAACTAATTAAACTAACAAGGAAAAAATCCTATCCCTCTCCCATGTGAGGGAGGAATGAGACATGTTTCTAAAACGAAAATTCCTATATTAATTTTCAAAAATGTGGTGAGAATTGCAAAGTGGCCTAAAGGCCACTTTGGAATTAGGAATGTAAACATTCCTAAGGTTTACTAAATCAAACCATTTATTTTATTTTATATTACACTTTGTGAAATCCAAATTAAATGAAAAATATGCTTGTGCCTCACTAGTGCCGCCAATTAATTCTGATGACGCAGGTTTGCAATTATTTCTCATTCAGCAATGACGGAACAGTCAGTTTCTCGTGAAAAGATGGGATTTCTTTTTTCATTTCTCCTCGCAAATAATGTATTGCTATATAGAAGAAAAAGTTTGTAGATTGAGTTCAATAACTATTTGAGTTTACTAATAAAAAAATCTAATAAAAATGATATTATATAAATAACTATCAATATTTATTACTAATTCTTGATATTGATAAATAATGCAAAGAAAGGAAAAGAAGTGTACTTTTTAAACTTTTCAATTATTTTAATTTTTTAACTTGCAAAATAACATTTTTATTTGTTATGCTTTCAATTCTAAAACAAGATGGTCTTATTAGGGCGAGTGAAGTATGACACAACACTATACCACAACCTGAACATTATTGTGATACAATATACAAAAAAACTATCACACCGATAGATTTGGAATTTAACATAGTAAATATAATATACCAAAAATTTGTATGTAATTTAGCATAATTATACGGATAGAGATATCAGTAGCGAAGCGTGAGACATGTCCCTACCCCCCCCCCCCCCTAGTCATAGTGTTCCATCCCTCCCTCACAACATTAAAAAACAGGTTTTGATAGCAAGCATATTTTTTATAGATTTAACTTATCTGTTTATTTATAAAAGAAATATTTTTGAGCCTCCAAAATATTAAAAACAGTAGAGTTGACAACAGAGATTGAGATTTAAAATTTACATTAAAAATCTGTGTAGTTATTTACATTTGATATTGTAAAACATTCTATTTAAGTCATAGATTCAAAATTGCTTACACGTAAAAATATTTATGGCAACAAATATTTAATTTTCCTTCTTGCTGAATGACTAAATTAAAACTTAACTATTGCCAAAACTATTAACAAACTCGACGAATGTGACAGTTCGAAAACTTTATTCTATTTCATGAATGCTAATACTTCAAAATTGATTGCTACAGTGCCAGAATTAATTAACAAAGTATGCTCATCTTGAGGATTCTAAAGGCATGAATTCACGTGCATCATTTCTTGAAATAGGACTATTTTGAAAATCGGGAAAATTGCTCCATAAAAGTGCCACCTGGTAGGCGATTTATGCCACGAGATAAACAGTAATAATATTTATCATGCTGTATCTGAATCTGAAGTTTGATGATAATTCGGAAATTAGTTATTGAAAAATGCTATTGCTGGAATTGGGAAAAATTCAGCATAGCAGCGCCACCTGTTAGCGATTGACGCCAAAATGTAAACAGAATTAGTACAAATAACGAATTTCCTGAATCTGAAGTTT
Source organism: Maratus speculifer (assembly GCA_964019185.1). NCBI lineage: Eukaryota > Metazoa > Arthropoda > Arachnida > Araneae > Salticidae > Maratus > Maratus speculifer. The sequence continues at coordinate 222,219,809 of OZ025299.1, read as the reverse complement.
GATGAAAATTAGTGCAAACCTTTGCACTGCCGTGGTCTGATATAGCTAATAACTAAGCTGTATGTTTCACTGCAATAGAAACATTATTTAAATTATTATAATTCTACAGATACAATCCAGTTTCAAACAACTAAGTTATGATTAATTCTCTCAACGCCTGTATATTTATACATAGTAATATATATATATATATATATATATATATATATATATATATATATATATATATATATATATATATATATATATATATCCTGTTGGAAAAACATCTTTTTTAGCATTTAAGGAAAATCTGCTCAGAAAACAGCATTACAATTCTGCTCTTTTGTTCGGTGGTCACTGTGTTAATTCTTGAGACAGAAATACTGCAGGAATCGTGAAAAATGTAGCATAGAAGCGCCACTTGTTGAGCGATTTACACCAAAGTAAAAGCAACATCAAATCATATGAAGGATTGGCTGAATCTCAACTTAGTGGGAAATCGGTGAATTTGTTATTGAGATAGCGCCCCTGCTTAAATCGTAAAGAATGCAGCATAGCAGCGCCATCTGTTGACTGATTTACACAAAAAACACTACTCAACATCAATCTATATCAGGGATTACCTGAATATTATTTTTTTAAACGCCTTTTGATGAGCGATTTACACCAAAATGTGAACAGCTCGATTTATGTCAAGGACTACTTGAATAATTTTTTTTATATAAAATTCCGTGTATCAGTTCTTAAGATAGAGTGCCCACAAATTTATGTCACACAGATAGATAGGCAGACAGAATCATAAACTCACAGACAGATAATTTGCAAAAACATGTTTTTTGGAATTTCTTATCGCTAAAACGTGTAAATTCCTCAGAAACCGGAATCTCCAAAATTTCCACGAATTCAATATCTTCTTTTTTGTAAAGAAAGAGCCAAAGCATTTTTTGCAGTTGTAATATTTATTTCAATTCCTTCAATTGTATGTAGCAATTTTGAAAGCATATTAATAAGTTTTTTGGGGGGTGAGGGGAGGGGGGAGGCTTAAATTTTTACCGTTCGTTCAAACATATTACGGAAATAAGAATACATGAAAAAATTACGAGCATTGGAAGATTAATGAATCGAAATTCACAAAAAACTTTCACTGTAATGGCAAAAAATGTACAGTGAAATCATTAAAATATAAAGTAAAAGTGTTTTATTTCTAATGAGTTGTCGTAGTGTTTAAATGACCCGGATAATTAACGATTTCAATAAATAGCTAATTAATGATCCTTGAATAAAATCTGATATTTAATTTCCCATGATAATTAACTGTATAATCTTTTCGTATAAAATTTCTTGATAAAATTATGCAATGAATGCGTATTAACAATTTTAATATAAGCTATTCTCTTAAACATCAAATTGCACATCAATATATTCAACTTTATATATAATTTTTAATTGCCTATCTACATCCCCGTTATTGGACATGGTAGTAGTGACTGAAACGAACAAAATAATTCTTTAATTAGCATATTTTATGAAAGTAAGAGTACTTTGTATGAATATTTATTATGTTATTAATTTTCAATATATGATTACTTTATATTCTGGAGATAATTGATTCTATCGTTTCTGCGTTAAAATTCAATACAAAATTTATGCCCAAGGCTTTTGAGTGACATTTTCACTGGCTCTAAAATATTCATAGTTATGTTAGGAGAGATAATGCGATGAATATCAATATAATTTTAAAAGTATTTTGAAAGTTAAATTAATAGATTATTTTAGAACCTTCAATTTACAGTGATTATTATTTTACAAACACTTTTAGAAAGATAACTGGTGATGCAGTTCATGTTAAGATTAGGTACCACATATAATGCATTGTTGATAATATAATTTTGAAAAATAATTTAAGCTACATTAGCTGGTTTGATATTCTAATATTTTTCACTTGAATCTAGCTAATCAAAAACTTGGTTTTAGAAAAATGCACAGAAGGAAATTCATAAAACAATTTTATATAATAAATATTAATTTATAAAATGCATCTGCCCCATCAGAGGATGGATATGTTCTCTTTGAGTTTACAAAAACAGCTGAAGGACAGTTGTACATAATTTGGGAGCTAGAGAACAGTAATGTTAGAAATTAAAGTAAACAAAACAACTCAATTTTAGTTTTAAAATATTGCATATTGATTGAAGCTTATAAACTGTAATCCAGCAATATTTGGTTAATTGTAATACCTGGAAATAAACTTGAAAAGCCAGAAAAATAACCTGGAAATGCAATGCGAGTCAGAAAGGCATGTAATGTGAGTCACATTCATAATATTGATTGATATAATTAATCACCATTAAAGAAATGTTGTTTTTGTGTGTATCATAACTTGAAAGTATACTTCACTCTATTAAATACTTCTTGTTTAATACGCTGTGATAAACAAGGGAAATTCTAGGTGTTCATAAATTCATAAACCTTGATATTTGTTTTCGTAATGTGAGTCACAGTACCAAATTAGGGTCTTACACAAGCTGCTTATCTAAAAAATTATTAGATTGATATCTTTAGTTTCTCACCGTGCCCCAGATATATATGAAGAACTTTTTAACAACTAAATGTGATATCTAATTGATGTATATAGAATTTACTTTTGCAAAATGTGGCGAATGGTAATGTGAGTCGCATGGAATTGCCCTGAACATAAATGGAAGAAGCTCAATAACTTTTCATACAGTAATTTCACGAAGACTATGGCCTCCAAAGTCATAGTAAGTTTGACACCCCCTCTTCTTATAGAATCATCTAAAAAGGATTTATCAATTGCTTAAATCACGGACGCGAGGATTAGATGCTTTAGAACTTTGGGTGCTGCATCCAAAAAATAACACCAAAAGTTGTCTTTGAGCTTTTTATCTGCTTTATGATTGTTGAAGCATCTCCTGTGACAATCTCAGTTCTGAAACTTATGGGTATGACATGTATTTTACTTGCCAAGTTGTATGAAGTCACTGCTTCTTTATTTCCTTTTATGCTTTGTTAAAAAATTAATATTTCTTCAGGGAACTTCCAAGAGGGATTTCCTGAATTTGCGGACGATATGCATCCATTATTTACAACTTGGAAAGTAAAAAACAGATGTTAAAAAGATTCTTAAGATATTGTAACTCATCAATCAGAAAATTAACCATTATTAAAAAACCAGTTGTACCAGAGTATAAAGTTATTTGAAAAAGTTTAACAGCACATACAAAAAAGCTCGATAACTAAATGTTGAAAAAAGTGTAGTTACAAAACGTAATGAATGTTTTGGTATAGCATCTAATACAGTCTATGTCAGTCGAAATTAGTTCCATTGAAACTCATTTACCAATTTGCTGTGTCTCTTTTTAACACTTTCCGACAAAGTTCGAAAGTGTGTATGATTTCGGTTTATCTGTCCATCTGTTCATCTGTCCGCACTCTAACTCCTGTAAATATACTCGCATTGCCCTGAAATTTTTGGACGTTATTGTCGTTTACCTAGCACGAACCCTATTTTAAATGAAGTTTCTAGCACGAATGGTTTATTTACAGGGACAGTCAAAAGTTTACCGCTACAGTACGTCCTACGGCAAAAAGTCGTATGAAATGAAATTTAAAGGTGTTACACCTTGTCAAACATATTAAATTTTGGATGGATTTAAAAAGTGCACAAAATATGTTCTCTGTAATATATGCGGTGAAAATACTAGTTATTATTTATTTGCAGGGACAGTAAAAAGTTTTCTGTTACATCACAGCTTACGGGAAGAATTCGTTTCAAATTAATTTTAAAGCCCCCTCAAACATATTAAAAGTTATATGAATCTACGAAGTGCACTAAAATATGCATTCTGTAAAATATGTGATAAAAAAAATAGTTGTTTTTCATTTACAGGGCTACACAAAAGGATTCATTTACATAATATTAAAGAGGGAATTGTTTACGATAAATTTTAATTATATTAAGCACTTTCATTTGGTAAACGACGCTAAGGCTTAATATAAGTTATACGATATAGTCATGCATAATACGAAACGCATAGCATTTACAGGGGCACACAAGAATTTTCAAACTGCATATTCTTTCCGAAGTAGTGTATATGTACAGTGGCGTCAACTTATATGGGCCCGTGGAGCCCGAGCCCACCCAATTACTTTGAATCATTGCGTACCCAATTTACATTCTTCTAGTTATTTATTTCATTATTATTTTATTATTCATTTTTCTCCTTGGATTAAAATTTATTTTGATAATGGCCATGTGTTTTAATTCTCCGACTAACACCTATAAATTCCAAATGACTGAAATGTTTTGCTTCCATACTTAACTTTCTTCTAATTCAATTTGTAGTCATATTAATGATATCATGATATTAGAATAAATAGAAGCAAGTGTTTTATAAGGGCAAAATCATAAGGATATAAAAAAATAAAGTTGAAACTTTATTAAAACAAGTTAGACTGACTTAAAACACTCACCTTTCACCATCTGTCAACCCTTGAAAGAAAAACAAACTGGCCGCACCGTTTTACAAAAATATTTTTGACTGCACCCAATATTTTTCAAAGTTGGCGCCACTGTATATGTATTCGATGATGGCGGATGGATGGATGAAATGCATTTTAATTGGAATATGCGCTTTTAAATTTCACAAAATCTATGCATATCATATGGTGTGTAAAAAATGCTATAGTTTATACAGGACTATACGAAAGAGCTCGCAAACATTACTGAAAAGGAACTTAAATTATTTAAAGGTGGTTTTTAAATAAGTTACGCAATTTTACGCTTAACTGAATTCAGTTTACTGAGACATGTTTGTGGAGTATCGATAAAATGATATATACAGCGCCACGCAAAGAATTGGATATATTGGCGACTATGAATGATAATTTCTGAGAATGAAATTTCAATAGTTTTAAAAGTGTTTTAGTTTAAAGTAAATTTTAGCTATATACTGGAGTGTAATAAAGGTACTAGATAAACTACAGTGCTGAACAAAAGCATTCAAGTACGTTTCCATCAATTAGAATAAATTTCTGAAAGAAAAATTTCAACTTGCTGGGCATATTCTTGCTGGACTAAATTCCCCCATTACATATAGTATATCTACCAACCGACAAATTAAATACAGGGTTGTTTAAAATATTGGAATACATATTTGACTATAGACAGTAACCTTATTTCCCTAATTAATAAAGTTTTGTGAAAGATTTGAGGAAGTGTGCAAAAAATTTTCACAATTTATGCTTAACGCATGATTTTTATTGCTTGTTATATTATGGAGACTGTTATGTATAATTGTATTTAGAATAAAATAGAATCTGTTACATCAGAAATTGGTGTAAAATTAAAAGGAAATGCCTTTATCTTCATGTAAATGTTTATATTATATTCTTTTCCCGTATCATTAATATTATAATAATGATAATATTTCTCGTAATAATTTCGAGTAATAAAGAGCGCCATTGGAATCTATAATTGTGGATAATTGTTTTTTTTTGTTACTCCTGTTCCACTGTAGAAATAAATAATTTAACCAAGACGTAAATATGCATTAATCATTGTTCTTTTACTGACGGTCTGAAAAGTTCTCTATATCTTTAGAACCCCCAGTAAGCAATATATTTACGAGATTTACATAAGCTTTTAAAAATGCAAATTGTCTTTTGATGCTACCAATTTTCCGAGAAGTTTTTTAAAGTGTAATAATCAGTTTTCTCAAAATGATATATTACTGATATGAAAAATTAAGAATATAGAAATTAATGTTAAAATTAATAATATTTTGTTAGTCTTGATTGTATGAATTCAATTATGTAGCTAAAAATGTTTAATTGAGAATAATTAGCATTCTGAATGCAATACTCCGATTTAAAATGCTGATTATTAAACTATTAAAAGTATTTGGAATGTGTCCAGAAATCATTGACTGCAAATTAAACTTTTTTAATATATATAAATGACTCTTTAAACCTCGAAATTATAGTAGAACGCTTTCCCGAATTGCGATTTCCCGAATTGCGATAATGCGGAAGAGATTTGTATATTATTCTCTATCATAGTTATATTATATTTTCATGAATTAACAAGCATTTATGTTCTTTTTACACTGTATAAGTTTCAATTAAGTATTTTAAAGATAAAGGTATCTGTATTACATGTCATTATGACAAAAAAAGTAATAATCTTTGATTTTCTAATAAAGTAAGATGTCATCTGTTATCTAAATTTGGATATATGAATCTCGATCACCAAAAACGCATTATTAAAATTTCTTTTCCGTCTAAGAAGTGAAAATCACATACGTGCAAATTTGCATACATAATTCCCGAATCGTGGGTAATTGTTACATATTTTATATCATAGTTATATTATATTTTCATGAATTAACAAGCATGTACACTTTTTTCATACTGCATAAGTTTGAATTGCGTATTTTAAAAGATAAAGCTATTTTATGCCATTATGAGAACAAAACTGATAATATTTGTTTTTCTAATTAAGTAAGATATCATCTGTTTAGAAATTTAGCTAAATTTGCATGTATGAAGATCGAGTACCAAAAATGCATTATTAAAAATTCTTTAACGTATAAAAAGTGAAAATCAAAAAAAAAAAAAAAAAAATTAAAGACATCATTTGCGATTCTGCAGTAAAAAGGAACTGTGTCTTGTCACGCAATGAATTATTCATTTCTATCCTGCTACTGATAATTGATTATGCTTAAAGTTTTAGAATTTCAAAATACTTGATAGTATGTAACAGAAATGTTTTTTGCGATTAATTGGTTATACAAGACATGTTCTAATGAGTAATTGTACCTATATGCTCTGAATTTGGAAAATGTGGTATCTGTTAACATCTGTTATTAGCTAATTTTTCTCGAGTATTATTAAACCTTTAAATAATGTATAAAATATCAGTTTTCGCATTACATACTTGGTTTGTTCAGAAAAAAACAAAAAATACATGGTTCTATTATATTAAAGTTTCATTTTTTTTGAAAAGGTCATTGGATTTCTATCTATATAAATTTTTTTAACATAAATGCATAACAAAACACTATTTTCTATCTGCGAAATTTCGTTGCTTATGAGACCTATTTAGAAAACAAACATACCTATATTGAATTCTCTATGATAATATAAAATCTGTGATCTTTGTTACTATTTGTTAGATTTTTTTCTCAAACATTACTAAATCTCTGTAGTAAAAAGTGGTTGTTTTTCCTATATATACGAAATGAACATTTCCAATAGTAAGTTTTGCCTTATATAACTGATATATCTTCAAGTAAAAATAATGTTAATTTGTGATTTTATTTTAGCATTTCCTTTTTAGTAAAGTTAAATGAATTTCTTTAGTTAAATTATTTTAATCAAAAACACATAATTAAAAGTTATCTTCTGTTTAAGCAGTGGCAGTATGAAGCTTATATGTGACATATTTAGGGAAAAAAAATTCCTGTACTGCTTTGTTTAGGATAATATGTATAACATATGTTTTGTTTTTCATAATTATTATTTAATTTTTCTGCAATGTTTTAGAAACAGCGAATAGATTATAAAAATACATTTTTGGAGTTCTATACTTGGTTCATCCAGAAACCAAAGTAAAGTAGTAATTTATGGATTTCTAATAAATTTATGTTTCATTTCCACATAAATGTGGCCGAGTTTCTATGTTAGATTTTCTTTCACTCAAACCGCATAGTTAAAAATTAAATGGGTCGCCCAAACGAAAGCGGCATATCTGTAATACGTCTGAAATTCGAAGAGAAAAATGATTATGTATGCTTCTATAGAGGACGTAGTATGCTGGGATTGCAGGCGAGATCTGACGATATCGCCAGGTGCGTGTACGTTAGTGTGGAAGCACGTTAAAAGGAATCGTTTGCGATATGGATGTCTTTAAACAGTGTGAATGCGCGATCATGCAATTTTAACAAAGATGGTAAAACGTAGGAAAAAATGCGAGGGGTAATAAAATGCAAAATGTAAATGGCTGGCAATGGATGACATGCAGATCGGTATTCCGGTGATGTAGAATTTTTCTAGTGAAAGAAGACCACATGCGCTTGACCAAGTTGTAAACTGTGGTCAGTACTGCTTCTTCCGCTTAAAAAATCTATCTCTACACCATCGGAATACCGATCTGCTTGACATGTACTACGAGCCATACACATTTTGCATTCGATGATAGATTCCACTAACACTCACATTTTCCCGTGTTAAAAATTATAAGACCGAGTGTTGACATCGTTTGTAGGCATCCATGATGCAGACGATGCCTTTAACGTGTTTCCATGCTATCACACACGCATCTGCGGGATTTAACGATATCGCATGCGCAATCATCTTTTTTTTCAAATGGTGGAGTTCACTTTGGTAACCCTTATATTTTCTGTCTTAAGTGTTACAATTAACGGCTTCTAGAAGATATATTTTTGGTACAGTCGTGGATTTGGTACAGTTATTAGTGTTGCCTTTTTATCGAACTGAATGTCAAATTTTTTTAATGATATGAACTATATCTTATTATTTAATATTTATTAGTTACATTTTTCCATAATAATCTCAGAGTTTGTAGTACCAATAAAATATCAGTTTCGTTTTCTATATTTATTTTGTCCAGCAGGGAAAATAAAATTGTAAGTTATCTGTTAATATAGTTTTAAAATTGTACATTTTAGTGTAAACCTTACTGAATCTCTATATGTAACATTCTTGCAAGACCGTATTTCTGTGGAAATATATCTGTATTTCTATATTTAAAATTCGTGACTTCAAACTAATAATTAAAACTTATATTCTATCAAAAGGGAAAAGAAATAAAGACATCGCTTTCAGTTCTAAAGTTTAAAAAAAAGTGCGTTTTGTCACGCAATGAATTATTCACTTCTATTTTACAACTGACAATTCGTGATGCTTAAAGTTTTTGAATTTAAAAATACTTGATAGTATGTAACATAAATGTCTTTATAGGGCATACTGTAAGAAGAAAATTTTATTGTAAAGTCTTCTTTAAAATATTAAAAAATGAATGCTATTTCTTGTACATTTATTAGGTATATTTTGTCAAAAAATTTAAAACAGCGCGTATACTATAAAATAAATGGTAGCATATTAATTGTTGAAGTGAAAATTTTCTATTATATTTCAATGTTATGCATATTTTCGCCAAATTTAGTAAATAATTTCATATCAATTATAAAGTTTATCCGTTTACATTTTTTTAAAGCTTTTTAGTATCATGTTTACTTAAATCTATTTTAGTATATTTATTTTATAAAATCTTATATTACAGAAAGCACAAAACTCTTCTTTATTTTTGTCCATATTTCTACATACTTTATTTATTTAATCAGTATTTTGTCTTTATTACAATAATTATTATTATCAAAAGTGTTAGTTTTGAGTACCACTATTTCACAATTGTAATCTTATCCATATTTAATTGCAGAATTTTGAAATTAAGGACATAAACAATTTTCAAACTCTTAAATTTTTTATTACTTTTTAAATTTTACTTTAAATGATATTCAAGAACATATCATAAAATATGGCCTTAATTTATCACAAAAGAAACTTAAAATAATCGCAAAAATAAGAATATTTTGTGAATATTTTCAGTGCTATGAGTAACTTTTTAAAATGCACTACGCGCAGGTCCATATCAATTAGAATTCCCAATACTATTAAGCCAGTTCAGTTTACATTTATAAATAAAACTGTGCATTTTTTTAACTAAACAAAATTGGAAAAGTTAAAGCTCGTTAAGTGCAGTCCCCTTTTCTTTATATCCTAATATGTAAAATTCGATGCACAATTTTTTTTGTATATGTAATTAAGAGTAGCATAAAAATATTGGAGATTTTAATTAAAATGGAATGTGCATGGAACATTTTAAAATAGTCAGAAAAATTCATTATTTTTCTACAAAATTGTTGTTTTTTTAATTTCTTGTCCAATAAATATATACTATTATTCATATACGGTGCTCAATTTGCATTTAAACTGTAATTTAAAAATCCCTGTCGACTGAGCTTACAGGCGCAGGTATATTTGGAAATTAACTTCTCATATAACCAAGAAAAAGTAAAATATGATTGCACATAAACCCCGTTCAACAAATTTATTTGGCCGTTTTTGAAGAGTTTTTAATTTCATTTTTCTGTAAGAGCTGGTTTCACCAGAATCATCTTAAGGGAAATTCGGTTCACAATGCCCAATTTGACAGCATTTAAAAAATATATTCTGCCTTTATGAAAAAAAAAATTGATTAATACAGAACATTATATAGTCCTAAATAAGGTGGTGTATTTTGTGTCGGCCGATTACCTACACTAGGGATATAGGCACATGGGGAGGGATGCCCTTCGTGGGGGTCTTTCTAAGGGAACCTAACCCGTATTTACGCAAGGATCGAAGAAAACCACGAAAACTCCGAACGGTTAGGCCGACGGCCGCGATTGGGTTCGAACCCAGCACCTGCCGTCTATCAGTTGAGAGGTCAGAAACTCTCGGCCACTGGTCGGGCAGTCCTAAATAAGATAAACTGCTAATGGCATGCGTTTGAGAGCTAAAACGAATTTAAAAATGAATCGGAAAATAATCAGTTTATTATTTGAATAAATCCTCAATTCTTCAATCAGGACCGCTTCTGTAAATTCTGCTCAAAAATAGGCAATTTGATAGCATTATTTGAAACATATTCTGCCTTTATGAAAAAATTGACAAAAACGGCACATTATATGATACCTAAATAACATAATCTACCAATTGCACGAGTTTGAGAGCAAAAACGAATTTAAAAACAAGTTCGAAAAAAACAATTTGTTATTTAAATACATCCCCAATTATAAAATCTTGATAGCTTCGGGAGATTGTGTTCAAAATTTCATTTTTTGAAATATATTGTACATTTATCATAAAATCGGACAATACGACTTATTATACAGTTTCTAAATAAGAAAACCTAGTAAATGGGTGATTTTGAGAGCAAAAATAAATTGAAAACGGAGTCGTAAAATACACAATTTTTATTTGAGTAAACATTTAATACGATTTTTCTTTAACTTCACAATATTTTTATTTTATTTTTGCTATAAGAAAAGGTCCTATCAAAAACTTGTAAATATAAAAGCCGTATATGTTATTGACAAAGTGTACAATAAATATAATCGAATTTAATATCTTAAAAATTGGAGAAGTTATAATTTTTTTTCCATCCTTCTTTTATACCGGGTGTCCCAAAAATGACTGATGGATTTTAAAATTCAATAACTTGCAAACGGTGACAGCTATTTAAAAATTTTTTGCCGGAGGGTAATGTATATGTAAGGAGTTTTTTTACCGTAATTTTTTATTTTAGTTCGCATCCTGAACAATAGGTGGCGCTGACGGCGATTGAAGGCCAGGTGATCAGTGCTGAGTGAAGCGTCGACCTGGCCTTCAATCGCACCACCTATTGTTTGAGATGCGAACTAAAATAAAAAATTACGGTAGAAAAACATCTGACATTATACATAACCCTCCTGCAAAAGTTTTTTAAATAGCTGTAACCGTTTGCAAGTTATTGAATTTTTAAATCCATCAGTCATTTTTGGGACACCCTGTAGGTAGATTTCATATGGAATACTGCCTATTGCAGTGTCGCTCCTATGTTAGGATTTCGGAAAATTTTTTTTGCAGATCTACACCGATCATGACTCATAGACACCAAAACAATCATCAGTAAAAAAGTCTATCTATCTATGTATATATATATATATATATATATATATATATATATATACAGGGTGTCCCAGAAGTAATGGGACAAACTTTAAGGGGAGCTAGGGTACATCACAAGGATTCAGAATTGCATAGCAACCCATGGTCGGAAACGTCATGCGAAGGTAGTATGACCGGTACAAGGGACGAAGAGACGCAAGACTGATATCATCTGAATAATTTATTGGTCAACGATATTACATATGTTGTGGTAGATGATATATGAAAATGTTACAAAGGATGTTCAAAGTTTCCACCATTGCAACGTCTGTGGAATCTGAAATGGATCTGGTTGCAAGACTCATCTGTGCTACTGCGGATATCCAGAAAAATCCAGATGTATTTGAGCGAGTCCGCCAATCAATGGTTTCACGGTGTAATGCATGCATCTCTAACAATGGTGAAAACTTTAAACATCTTTTGTAACATTTTCACATATCATCCACCACAGTAAATGTAATATCGTTCACCAATAAAATATTTCAGATGATATCAATCTTATGTCTCTTCGTCCTTTTCTCCTTTCATACTACCTTCCCATGACGTTTCCGACCATGGGTTGCTATGCAATTCTGAATCCTTGTGATGTCCCCTACCTCCCCTTAAAATTTGTTTCATTACTTCTGGGACACCCTGTATATATCACGTTTTTATGAACAAGATAACTTCTATAATTCTGCTCAAATTTCTTCCAATCTGATACGTGAAATCAAGGGGCATAAACTAAAAACGAAAACAAAAAAGTGGGGTGGGAGAAAGAAGAAAAATATCCATAACTTCATCAATTCTAAAATATGAAATCCGGTTAAATTTATTATACATCTTCTCAATAATAGGTAAAACTTTATACTGACAAGTTTTTGATGAGACCAAAACTTACAGCAAAAACAAATTAAACAAAAATAGGAGTTGAAGGAAAAATTGTTTTAAGGATTACTCAGATCCAAATTTCTTATATTCTGCCTCATTTTTAAAATCATTTTGCTATGAAACATATTCAGTTGGCAGGTAATCTTATTTATTAACTATATAATCTGACGTATTGATTAGTTTTGTGATAAAGACTGGATATATTTCAAAACATTCTGTCAAAATGGGCATGTTGAGTAGAATGTCCCGAAGCGATCGTGTTTGAAATCTGAGGAAGTATTCAATTAATAGCTTGCTTATATTTTGACACAATTTTAAATCCATTTTTGCTCTCAATTGCATCTATTTGACAAGTTCTCTTATTTAGTAACTGTATAATGTGCCTTATGTGTCATTTTTAAGCTGCGTTCGTAATCATGTAAATGCATAGCACCTATAGTTGTCGTTCAGTCCGTCCGTCTGTCCATCTATCTCTCCTACTCTCTGTCTGTCCGCATATAACAACGCAAAAACTACCCAACCGAATCGTTTGAAATTTAAAATATATAATTATTATATGATTTTGTAGAGTCATTTCAAATTTTATGAAAATCGGATGCATAGATCAATTACAAGGACAATCAAAAGTATTCCGTTATATTACGGTCAATGGGGAAAAAGTTTCAAATTCATTTTAATCGTTTGAAATTTAAAATATATAATATTACTTAATTTCGTCGAGTCATTTCAAATTTTATGAAACTCAGATACATAGATGCATTACAGGGACAATCAAAAGTATTCCGTTTCATTACGGCTAATGGGTAAAACGTTAAAACAGTTTCAAATGCATTTTAATGGTGTTAAACTGTTTCGAATATAATAGAATTGACATGAACCTACGAAGTATTGTATATAACTAAAATATACATTCAGTACAATCTGTGATGCAAAGAATATTTATTATTAAATTACAGAGCCACACAAAAGTATTCCACTACATAACGCTGTACGGGGAAAATTGTTTGGGGCGCGTGTTTTAATTATATTAAACTATTTCACATTTTATGAATATGATATACGTTACTGAGGTTTACTACAAGTTTCTTCCTGTATATTTACATGAACACAAAGAAGATTTCGACCACTATACTGTATCCGAACTACTATCTACTATAACAGCAAGAACTAAATATTTTTTAAACTTCGTTATCGTACGAACGCACCTCATTTGCTACTCTTCACGTGCAATTTTCAACTTGTTTTGAATAAAAGCAGAATGTATTAAAAACAAGTTGGAAATTGCACTAAAGCAAATGTGGTGCGTTCGCCCGATAACAAATATTTAAAAATATTCAGATGTTGCTGATATAGTAGCCAGTACTTCGGATACAGTATAGTGGTCGAAATCTTTGTGTTCCTGTAAACATACAGGCAATAAATTTTATTACACCTCAGCAACGTATATCATATTCATAAAATGTGAAATAGTTTAATATAATTAAAACATGCTCCAAACAATATTTCCCCGTATAACATTATGTAGTGGAACACTTTTGTGTGGCCCTGTAATTTAATAATAAACATTCTTTGCACCACAGATTGTATAGAATGTATATTTTATTATATATATATACTTCATAGGTTCAAGTCAATTTTATTATGTTCGAAATGAGTGTAACACCATTAAAATGCATTTGAAACTTTTTTTCCCATTGGGCGTAATGTAACGGAGTACTTTTGATTGTCCCTGTAATTGATCTATGCATTCAATTTTAATAAAATTTGAAATGACGCGATAAAATTATGTAATAATTATGTATTTTAAATTTCAAACGATTCCGTTGGGTAGTTTTTGCGTTGTTATATGCGGACAGACAGACGGACAGACAGACGAACAGATGGACGGACTGAACGACAACTATAGGTGCTACGTATTTACAAAATTACGAACTTACCTAAAAATCCCTGTCGCTTTTCCTAGAGGCGGTAGATTTCGAAGCTAAGTGTTCATTTCAACAAAGAAGAATTTTTAATTTCATTTTTCTGTAAGAGCTGCATTTATCGGAATTATCTTAAGCGGAATTCGGTTCAAATGCCCATTTTGACAGCAATTTTTAAAATACATTCTGACTTTATGAAAACATCTATCTATACTTCACAATATATAGTTCCTAAATAAGACAACTTGTCAATTGAATGCGTTTGAGAGCAAAATTGAATTTAAAAATGAGTCAGAAAATAGAATCTGTCCTTCCCCCCTTAATACTTATTCAATGAATATTCAATACTAATCATGCTGGCGCCTCATCAGAATCATTCTATATCTAAAATTTAAATGAAATCTCATAATTCTGCATGAAAAATCCATTTATCTAAATTAAGGTGGGAGAGATAGCCCTCCGTCCTCCTCTTATACTTATCCAATGAACTCCCAAAACTAGTCATGGAGGTGCGCTCATCAGAATGATCTTATCTCTAAAATATGAATGAAATCTATTAATTCTGCATGAAAAACACAATTATTTGAATTAGGGAGTTGTAGCCCTACTCCCTTCCCCTGATATTTATCCAATGAAATCCAAAAGTTAATCATGGAAAAGCTTGATCCGAATGATCCTACATCTATAATTTGAATGAAATCTGATAATTCTGCATGAAAAACCGAATTATATAAATTAAAGAGAGGGGTGTACGCTCCCGTTGCCTCCTTATATTTATCGAATGAGCTCCTAAAACTAATTAGGTAAGCGTCTTATCACAATAAGTCTATATCCAAAATTTCAAGTAATTTGGATATTTTTATCATGAGTAATAGCGTTACATACATACGTACATACAGAACGGGAGGCACATAAGCCTTTGTTAGCCTGTGAGCTAAAAATATTTGAAGGCATCCTATTCCTTATTTGAGTATGTTTTCTTTGAATTATGTACGTAAGCACCACCTATCTGTTGTTTTTGAGTTATTTTTTTCTGCCTTAAAATACTATGAACAACGGATGCTAGACCTGCAAAATGATTTTTATTACGGCTATTTTATAGTTTACTTTATTTTATATCTATTTTATAGAATTTTTATAGCTTTTACGGACTTTGTGCTCACACAGATATTCTTATTATAATTATAATGGAATTTTCATGAGAACTAAGCGCACTAAAAATAAATTTAATTAGCTGAAGTAATATGTTTATAAAGTTAATTTATTTTAATTAAAAGTGGCACTTTAGGTGTCAATTAATATATTTATAATTACTATTTATAATTCCTGGTACTACTACAAAAATAGGAATAATTAAACAAGAAAACAAAACTTGTCAGAACATATATAAAAAAATGTTAACACGATATATTTTTATCTTGCTATCATACGTAACAATTTACTCTATAAACCTTTATAAGTAAATAAATTTAATTATGAAAAATAATTTATTCTACTTTCTAGACGATCAAATATATTTAAAATATTTTATTTATGCTTATAATTTAGTTAATTAAATCACTATTTTGTTGTACTTCTAATTATAGAAGTTTAGATTTATGAAGAATAAACATTTTTACGGAGAAAATCTGATTAAAACAGCTCATTAAATATATATAGGAGTTCAACTTCCATACGTCGAGATATATAAGTCGTAATTTTTATATGGGTTTTATATTACACAAAAGGAAGCAGACATTATTTACTTAACGAAATTTTTTTTTCTATTTTGTCTACTCATATCGTCGTTTGACGTCTATTTTTCATCAAATTCATTTCATGATACATGGCCAATATTGCTATAAATATGTAGGAGTAACGTTAAGTTAGAACAGTATTAAAAATTTAAAGATATTTATTAGAAAAAAATATAAAAATATTAAAAATAAAATGCATGCACAGGGTATTCAATAAGTCCATTAACGTTTGGGAGGAGCTAGTTGAACTCTAGCCATTTGGTGAACGTGTAAACCAAGTACAAGCTATCATTTTACATTTGAAAGATTCATAAAAATCAAAAGATTGCAACATCGAAACACGGTGGTGCAATAGTAATTGTCAAACTGTTGGATATTTTTTATGGAAATACAAAATGGTCAAAAATACACATCTGTATGTTCTTATTTTAAATTTCTTAAAAACTTAAAAAAATCGTATTGGTGTGACTTTCCATAATACGTTTTTTAAAGAAATGATTCTTTGTTGGGGAAAAAAATACTAGATTAAAGAATCAAATAAATCCATTCACAATTCAAAAAATCATAAAAAATATAACAAATCGTCATACCGTATTAATATATTCATTTTTACGATTTCGTAAAAATTGAAATGTTTCGTGAGAAAAGGAAAGAAACAAATGAAAGTGTCCAATATGTTCAACCAGAATTTAAAATTCAATACTATTTAAGACATTGTCATACCTGGAGTGCTAGATGCATCTCAAGATTCAGCAAAAATTGAAATATTTTGTGACAAACACTAAACCATACATTATGTGTGTTCGAATTCGAAAAAATCATAAATATTTAACAAATTGACATATTGGAGAAAAATAGTTGAATTTTTTTTTCGAATTCGTTAGTTTGGCAAGTTTTATGACGCAAAGCGCATTCCAATGCATTAGTTTATTAATTTCTTTATGAATGTTTGAATTAAAAACAAACTTATTGTACATTCTGTATTTTTAAAGATTTAGAATATTTTACAAATATTTCCTGTTTAAAGGAAACTGTATAATACAATTTAAAAAATAGGGTATAAAACAAGCAAAGGAAGTGGGTTGATGAGGACTATTTTTTGCACATCATATAATCGAAAACAAAAGTTTCGGATTCCGGCAATTGTCTCATGCCTTTGTACACTTAAAGGTGTGTATTTTTTTATATAAGATTTACGTGATAAATGAAATAGTAAATCACAGAAATTATAACCCAAAAATAAATTCTTTTGGCTTTTTCTTACATTTTTGCCGTTTTTTTTAAATTATTTTTTTATAATAAGCATCCCATGAACCAAATTAATTTTGACTTTCAATGATACTACTCTTTATAAGCTTTTCTATGAACATTATATTATTTCTGTTCAGTGTTCGCTTCTACCTATTATAGAAAAAAATTATGCAAGAGTATCAGTAACACCGCTTGGAGCACATTTAGATTTGTTTTGCCGTGCTCAAAAAGTATTTAAGTTGCTTAGATGTCAATGGTGTTTTCTAAAATTGTTGTTCTAAACATATTTTGAAAAACTTAATAATAAATAAAAATTGGAATCTGTTCATTGTTTCAAACCTATTGAAAAACAAAAAGTGATTTTCGTGTCTATTTTATCAGAAACGTTATATAGATACTTAGACGTTCTAAAAATTGCGATTACAGAGTGGCTGCTTTAGACGCAAATCTTGTGCGCAATTTCTTGTGCTTCGGGCTCTAAATATTTTTTCACTTTTTTCAGGTAACTGTAAGAAATTATGCGACAAAGAGAACTGCCGAGGACATCACAAATAAGAGACCTTACATACATTTAAATCAATATTTGATTGTCACAACTCTAACACTTGTTTAAAATATGTAAAAATGAGAACTGCCTTGTGATTAAACTAAAATCAGCTCAAACGTAAGCCGTTATACGAGATACGATCTCAAATTTCGGAGATTGCGGCGATTTCTGGCGACAAAAGCGAGTCCCCAAAGTTAAACCACTTAAAATGGATTCTCCCAACCTTCCCCAACCTACCCAGGTAGATTTAGCCCATGTCTAGTGACTGAACCACACACGCAATTGTTATGTTCGAAGTTAGTTATTTTTACTCCGCGATGTAAGAAAGATGGCTTTTCTTGAACAATGCTGCAACGTTAATTTTTCTCAACGTTTAGGTAAAACACCAATAGAGACTTCTGAAATGCTAAGAAAGGTGTACAATTAATCTATCAGGGGCGAGATCCATGTTTTACTAAAAGCAATGGTGTGTTAAAGTGGGCCGAGAATCCATCAAAGACGATAAACGCGTTAGACGTCCTTCGACTTTATGAAACCCGGATAATATTGCGATGGGGTCTGAATTTTTCGAAAGTATCTTTACCAAACAATTGCACAAATCGCTGAGGCTATACATTTATAGAAGATATGTTGCGAGTTCATTCAAACGGAAAATCTGAACATGAACTGGGTGTCCTGGTACATTGTCCCTCGGTTGTTGAGAATTGTGAAAAAATAGGAACGCATGACAATATCGGGGTATTTAATCGACAAAGCTGACAAGGACCCATATTTTTTTAACCACATCATTACAAGTGATGAAATTTGGCATTCACTCGAAGGATGCGTCCTCAACATGGAATTCGTTCGACTCACCGCGATCGAAAAATTCCGGCAGGATCGGAGCAAAGTAGGAGAAAAAAATGGGGTTTTTTTTATTCTCAAAGGCGTAACTGTTAACAAGGAGCATTATGTATGCATTTTATGTCTTTTCAGGGAATTCATTTCTCATGAACGGCCTCAGTTCTGGCAGAGTGATGACAGTCACTTTTTGCATGACAACTCACTAGTACATGGATCCCAATTGGTAAAACAGTTCCTTGTTAAAACTCGCACTAATGAGTTTCCACAGCCCCCCTATTCCCTGTACTTAGCACCGTGGTCTTCGGTCTTTACTTCTTGATTTCAAAGAGCAAGAGCGCTAACATATTTATTCATATATTTTAAAAAAGATGAACACTACACATAGAGTGGTTGTAGCCAAATGATGTCAACATTATCGCTAGGTGCTTTCGGGATTATTTGGAATTTCTGCAAGAAATGGATACCGAACACAAAATTTCTAGATTCCTATAAAAGCAGCAACAAGTTTCAACTGAGGATGCTAAGGAGACACGTCTCGTGACTAAAGTTTAATTGTTCGACACACGAGTGCTAAAAACTATACTGCTTGGATAAAAGAACAGCGAAGCAATATCACACAATGGTTCTATCGATGTAAAGTACGCTCAAGTATCGTATGGTACTGTGCACATGTTGCTTCCGTATTAGGGTTTCTGGCTTTCTTAGACAACAACTCAACAGAGGATTAAAAAAAAATATCTTGAATATGCTCATATACTACAAGATGTCGCCACTAGATGATCCAGTTGGAATTCGGTTGAATAATACAAAGGGGAACATTAATCTAAAATCTATTGCAAAAAGTGTCTGAAACTTTATGACTATATTCGGTTATTAATTATTTGTCTGATATTCCATATATTGAAATAACAACTTTAATTAACTCCATTCATTTTAATTTTACATTTAATGTTCTATTAACCATTTATTATGTGGATTAAAATTAATAAAAATGGTACTTATTTTCATCAATATGCATAATACGTACTTAATTATTTTGTATTTTATTTTCGCCCTCCATTATTAAACTTTCAGGCAAATATTATATGTTCTTGTTTATTATGAAGTAAATTTAAAAAAAATGTAAGTCACACGAAGAGGCTGGTGGGCGAAAAATGGTACTTATGAACCCACCTCTTTTTAAGATATTCAAGAGTTAAAAGTTTCAAAAAATATGGCAACAAAACATTTGTAATTGCATTCTCCAAAAAAACTGATTTGTTATGACTGAACCTGAGATAAACTTACGTGCAGCATTTTTTGTCGGTCAAATTTTATTTTCTTGTATATTAGAGCATAGTTCATTATTAAACAGTTTTAAAGATAGCATAACTCTTTAAATAATCTGAGATAAAAATACCCTGAACAAAGCTACTTCAGAGACGCAAGTGTTTAATGAATTGATATACAATATTGTATAAATTGGAAAGTACAACAGGTCGATCGTAAAAATAGGAGAAAAATATGACACACCTGCTTGTATGGAAAAATTTAAAATTAAAATAAAAAGTAAAAAATAAGTTAAATATTTTTAAATCAATATCTCGCAATTTCGAATAAAAGGATTAAGGAGGAAGCATACGTGATTTCATGAATTTATGTTTTTTAATGGAAAAATTGAAGAGCTTTCTCAAAGAACATGTTATAATAAATTTTCTCACAAATTGTTTTATTTATGGATGAAAATGTTTTGAGATACTCTACATCATATGGTAAAACTAAAAGGTTAAACCTCTAAACCATATTAAAGATGTGAAAGAATATCTCTTTAATATATAATATTTTTATGTTTAATAATTTAAATGGTTAAAATAACGTCTTATACTTAATATTTAATGTTAATAATATTTTCTAGGAGAGCTTAATAACATCTATTAACATTCAAACATATGATACTAAGACGAAAAAGTAAGTTACTAAATTGCAGTAAAAAACTTTCACTGCAATTTTCCCGAATTTAAATTTTTGTTAAATAACATCCACTCTCACCCAGGTCTTCAATGTGTATTATATTATAGATGTTATTGAATTTCCATGATCTATATTTGTTTCTATGATTAATAAAAGTGATATATAATTGAAAAGCTTATAAGTGAATTGATTTGCATAAGCAAAGTGAAAATTTAATTAGATAAAAAATTAAATCCTACATATATTTAATTAAAAATAAACCGTGTATTTTTAAAATGTTTCAAAAAGCAGTTAAATAATTTTAGTTAAAAGTCGTAAGAAAATCAAAAATGGTAATTGCCATATTGATCATCCGAGCTCTTTATGAATTGAACAAAGTTTCATTTTTATAACTGCCATTCTAATATAATGTATATAAACATAAGTAACAATATGATTAAAAAAATGTTTTTAATTTATGAATCAAATGCAGACATTGACCTACGAGGGGGAGTCTGAAAATAAGATTCTCCTGCCGATTGTGGTCAGAGTTGCGTATAAATGCCAAAAATAGAATAAGACATTAAAGATAATATACATATTTTTATTTTTCCACATAATTACCAAATACATTTAGACATACTGTTTGATAAGCTTCGAAAAGCCATCCAGGTACAACTCAGGGCTTTGCATACGGAAAAATCTTTTAACGGCTTGTCCGAATGCAAAGCTCTGATGTTTTCCTAGCTGGCTTTTACCAGTTTATCAAGCGGTATAACAAATGTCTTAACGTATTTGCTATTTATATGGACATATAAAGTCATGTCGTATTTTTCATGCCCCGTAATATTGTTTAAATTTTATACACACGTCTGGGAACGCCAGGGAAACTTTTTTTCAGACTCCTCTTCGTAGATAAAGTTGCAAGTGATTTTGAAATGTACATATTTTAGCTAAAATATCATAGTACAATCATACACAAATAATTTATTGGCCTCTGTATTTTTATACAAAATGGAAGGTAGTATAAAATTTATAAATAAGTTTTAAATCAAAATATTAATCAACATATAATAATTAGTAAAATTTCACCGAATTTATTTTTCATAACGCTACATTTATACTAAGTTCCGATCTTCTTCGCTTATTCCAAAAGTTTGAAAAATAAATCATTTTAAGTGCGAATATAAATCTCACAAAGAGATACCTGCATAAAATAATGTTGTTTATTTTGAAATAAAAAAATGTTGTCCAATTTTGAAAGAAGGCTATCACGACGCATAAAGGAAAATGAGTATAAATATTGATATTCTGAGAACATTTCTCTCATCAATAACAATTTATACGACAAGTCAAAAGGATCATTCTTTCGAATACTTTTACAATAAAATAAAATTGATGTACTTAAATATTTTCTTCTTCACGTTATCTTCATCTGGAAACAGCTTTTTGATGAAAATTTATGGTCATGCCGAACGGCCTTTTATAAAAACTGTATTGCCAGAATAATGAATAACAACCAGTCCTTTTATAGAATGGCTACAATTTCGTGCCTTATGGAAATTATTTTGTGTTATGAATCGAGTCTAATTAGATTTCTCTAGATATAATTTTTCGTAAATAACAAAATAATGCCTCAGGTATTTCGGAAAAGATTTTACAACCGACAACGAAGTAACCTATCATCAACAATTATGAAACACATTTCTGAATTAATTTAAATCATAGTAGCATAACCATATATTTTCATGAAGAGGAAATTTAAATACAGTATCCTATTAAAACAAACCTGTAAAATTTAAATCATAAAGTAGAAACGGAAACTACACGCATTACAAAAGCAATTTATAGCGTAGTAAATAAGTGATAATTTTATGTTCGGTTATAACTTTTTGAATCGTAATTAGTTTGCGACAAAAGAAAAAAAATCATACAATTGATATTTAGCCATCATAAACTTTGAATCGCATGAATCCTACATAATTTCCAACTAAATCCATTTTTATGACTACTACTTTTTTTAGAATCATTTCTCAGGGAAAAAGAATGAAAGAAAATTTAAATTTTTCACAACGGCTAAGATCATATTTCATCTATTTAACCCATTAACGCCCAGCGTCCTCGTTTGAGGACGGTTACAAAAACAGCACGAAAACGGTTTTCCCACCAGTAAAGAGGAAGTTAAATATATACCTTCTTTCACGAGCCAGAATCCTCGATAAATTTAGATAAAAGTTAATTTGATTTTAAAAGTGGTGGGAAATACAAAATTTAAATTTTAGCGAAGAAAATAATTCGGGCGTTAATGGGTTAAAGGAATATCAGGGTTCGCACAGTTCACCACTAAATTTTAAGAATATTTTCGAAGTGTTTCACTGCAGAAAAATATCGTAAAATCCATGAATGAAGGTGGGGATTACGAATGTTGTGGTTTAAAAATTAAATGTAAAGTTTCTTATTTTTAATAGTGGTGCCAGAGTCCTTGGAAATTCCAAGGAGTGTGTGAACCTTGAATATGCTTATAAGAAGAATGACGTACCAGGGTGGTGAGTGGTTAGATAAAAACACAGTCAATATAGATGATATATACCAGTATTTTGTTAAAGATAAATTCAGCTTATATAATCTCTTTATATTATTTGAAGTATTTTCTGTAAGAAATTACAGGTAGTTTTGTCTTTTCTGGGCTGTGTTTTTCCCGGTTTTTCCTGGCCATTTGCCACCCTGCGTACTGCTTAATAATTGATTATTCAACCAAAAATCTTAAAATTCTCCAGCAATATCCATGGAAATGATGTAATAGTAATTAAACAAATCTTAATTGTTCTTCTGCTTCTAATTATATTATAAGAGATGTTGTGGGACGGAGACGATGATAAATAACTTGTTTGTGAAATATGAGATAACATCGCAATCCGTTAGCTTGAGTGATAATTAACGTTGTTAACTTTATCAGATGTAATTTTTCCATTTTTTATTTTTCGGTGAAAAAAGTCCGTGCGAGAGTGAAATAGTCCTCCTGTGTTCGTGTTCGAGATAACTCAGTTGGTAGAGCATTTGACGGCTTCAGCCAATACATCCCTTTTTCGAATCCTGGTACGGACTTTTTTCACCCAAAAATGAATAATGGAAAAATTACATCTATTATAGTTAATTTACCAATTGAATAATCGTGTTTCAAAAATTAATCTGTTGTTAACTTTAGTTAGACTTATAAATAAATCTTTTGAAAAACAACTTTTCAAAGTAATTATATAGTGTAATATACGATAAGATTAATTTAAAAACACGGTGGGTAATCTATATCATAAAGGCCAAACGTATCTGTGCGTAACGCATGTTTTGAATGGCAACACTTTCCGATGAAATTTCGGTTTTGCAATTTTCGCTATTGTAAATTTTTAAACTTCTAGATATTGCACGTTTTCAATCTTTATACCATCGTTTAGAGAAAAAAATGCACTTTTAAATGCCGTTTGTTAGAAAAATGTATCTCAATTTGTTTTTGAGATATTAATTTTTTTGTAGTTTTTGGTTCAATTTCTCTAATGGTGGCAACTTGAGTATCGCATTTATGTGGGAAAAAGAGAAAAAATAGCCATAGAGTAAAAAAGAAAAAAAAATAGAGATGCAGTTTAGTGGCTGGAGGTGACGTCAAAAATGTAACTCTAAAATACGCTGCATTGCATCAAACACAACGGCGTGCTTTCACAAAAAAGAAAAACTTTTAGTGATGCAATTTTAATTCATAATACAATGAAATACTATTTTATAATGCTAAAATATATTCAGATCTTTTTCATTTAGAGAAAAAATGATGTTGATAAATTCGGTCTCTGTTCCATGTGATTGTTTTGTTTGGGTCGAATGAAAGACTTATATTGGAAGAATAACGCCTATCAAACCGTTTTAATCGCATACTGCACCTCCATCTATCTCTTTTCTCCATGGAAAACATCAGATCACTGCATGTTTTAGTTGTCATTTTTTTCATAGCAACTGAAAAAAATAGTAATTAAAAACCTGTTATGTCAATATATCGTCGGCTATAAAACCCGGTGAATGTTGTTGGTTTTATTTCGTTTTTATCTATGAATTTAGTGAACTTTTAGTTCGTTGTAAACTTACCTTACAAAAGATACATCAATTAACCTTTACAAAAATGTATTTTAAAGTATATCTGGGTGTCATATTTTCTTAGTTGTTTTTAAAAACTGAGAATGCAATTTTATTCTTTGGCGAAATCTTTGGCTAGTAACTGCTATCTTGCGTCTAATACGCGTGAACAATAGGGAGGGCTCAAGAGAAAGTAGGGGGGCACATAGTTTTGTTTTTCTTTCTCTCTGACCCAGAAAGATAAATTAGTGCATATTCATATTGTAGGTACTCTGTTTCTTATTAAACTGTTAAAATAACTTCATTTTATGCTTAGAAAAGCATATGATGATGAAGTTTTGAGTGTATAACTGGTGCAAAATAGCCCATCATGTTACTTCATATGTACAAATAGGATGAGGGAGTGTTGAAACACTTATTTTAGATACAATTTAGCAACTCTGCAAAACTGTGAAAAGCTTTCAAAACTAAATTAGATTTTTATACACTATTTCATTTGAATTTTCGGAACAGAAATTCATTGAGTGACCTTGGAATCTTTTCCAGGGGGAGCTAAAAAATTTTTAGAGGGGGGGGGGGCTGAGCCGCCCATAGCTCCCCCTTCGCTACGGCCCCACCAATACAGAAGTACCGATAATTTTTAAAGCTGTATATGATTACATAAATAATATGTTTCATATAAAATTGCTATTTGGAATTAGTTGGCAGTTTAAAAAGCCTATTACGCAGAAAAAATTTATTAGACTTTCCAATTTTAAAAAAGTTTTATACCTTTACTTTGTGACCCAGGGACCCCGGGTTTGGTGTACTAGTGAATATAAAGAGGAAAAAAACATAAATATTGACATTTGAAAAAGAAAGATCAACGAATAACTATCATATAACTGGCCAAGTTGTAATTCCTCCAACAGTGAAAAAAGGCTAAGGGTAGGATTTGAACAGAGATCGTTTAGTCAAAGCTGATAGCTTTATCTCCAACTAAGCTATCCTGGAGAAATTTGACGGACACTGTTCATTCATATAACCATTTTTCAATAATTGATTATATTAATGTTATTAATTATAATATAACTCTATGATTCACGTCGTTTTCACCATATTGCCCAAATTTATACAATGGTATTGCCACTACAAAAGATTCTACTCAATTTATGAGAAATTTGAATGATGAGAAACCCTCTTATTTCAAAAGTGACAATGTTTCAAGCATAGTCAATTTTTAAAACAATGTTCATTTTATAATAAAATTCAAACTATCGCAATATTTCTTCTCTATATTATGAAGAACTCAAAAATAATGTTAAAATTACCTTAGCGTTAAAACTTACATAAAATAGTTACCAGCTAAAAACACTTAATATCTTTAATGAATGTGTAATTTAAAAATACCTTAATTTCCCAGTCTAGAAACATTCCTTCAAAACTAATTAAATCCATTTTTTCTCTTTTGAAGTCTCTTTAATGGAATTCATGTATCATCTTAATATTTTTTTTCTTTCTCAGAGAATTAAAGAAAAGATTGAGTTTAACATATGACCAGTTTCGTTAAATGAAACTAGATTTATATCTTTTGCTTATCTTTCTCAAATAAAACTTTTCCCTTTAATCCAGTAAAAACAAACTGCTTATAAATAACAAAATTACATTGAATTAATTCCAAATGACTCAAAAAGAGAATTTGATTACATTGAAGGATTTTCCGGAAATAGCTCGAATATATATTTTATCTGTTATTTGCTGATAAAGAATTGAAGTTTTGAAATGTTTTGAGTCATGTAATAACTCATCTAATAATAGTTGTAAATCTCAAAGAAATATCAAGAAATCTCAAAATATAATGTTAAAAAAATTGAAATAGCAATTTTAGTTTCAACTATCGAATTTCGATTACAAAAATTTTAATCATGCGCTGACATGAAAAGTTTAAGAAGTTTGACATTTTCAAAGCAAAATTGTCGAAGAAATTTTTACAATAATTTTCTTTTTGTTTCATGAAGTATGTATTGATTGGTTTAGAAAATGCAGAGAATTCTTTAAAAGTGCTGTTAACGCTATAATTTCAAATTATTTTCAGAAGAATAATAGACATGATTGATTAGATTTATAAAAATATAGATCATATTACTAAAAAAAGCATGTTTTTTGCCAAATATCACCTTTATTTTATGACTAACAATTTTAAAAAAACATTATAAATCAGCCCATTGTTTTTGAAATTCAGATAAAGTTTAATAGACGTTTCTATGACAAGTAAACTAACTTTTTTAGAAGTTTTCCAAATATGTCTTTAATAACGTTTTTTTTTACTTATGCACTATTTCACTTCCGGTAGACAGGGATAATTTGATTCCCCTATCACTTTTTCAATAAAATAAAGACATTTACCTCTTGTGCTCGATACCTTAGATTTTTGTGCTATCTGCTCATGGATTATTAGCAGTTATTTGCCTGTCATTGGCAGCACTTTTTCTTGATCTCTTCACAAGATATTTTTAATTCGTTAGAGAATTCATAGGACATCTCCCCCTCCCCCCCTCCCCCTGGATTATCTTTCTTTCTTAAATTTTGAAAAGCTATTGAATATTTCCGCATTCAAAATGGTAAATTTTAAGCATGTCTAAATGCACTTTTGAGGAATTTCTGACAAATTTGCAGTAAAATTTAATCATGGACATTTATTTCATGAGGCAGCCTTTGACATTCTTCATTGGATCATCGCTCATACTTTATCTTACGTACATCATATTTTCACATTTATGCCTCTCTTTCGAAAAGCTCTGCGTCATCCAATTATGGCATGATTCATAAAGAGCACTGAAGCATTTGATTTTTTAAATTTATTTGGCGCTTGCATTCACATATCTGGCCGGAAAAGAATTAAAATTATTAATTATTTGGTGCATTAGGCACAAACGAACTGCATATGAGCTGGCGATAACTATGCATGCAACAACTACATGCTTTACCAATATTTCTAAATATTAATATTAGACGTTTTTAATCGCAATAGACATAAAAATAAATAAGGGAATATTAGTATTCTAAAGTAGAAGTAATCTAGTTCAGGTTTACTAAATACGGGCCTGGCTGCATATACACACATATATGCTAGAGAAAGTAAAATAATAATCTCAGTGGCCCAGACATTTACCTTATTAAATATACCCAATAAACATTCACGTGCAAATGAATATTCACTTATGTCCAAATAGAGAATCCATTAAACATCTGCAATAATATGACATCTTTATGTAAATGAATGATCGTAGCAATGATTTATTCATTTCTGCAAATATACCACAAACGCTAATGTAGAACAAAGGGAAATATATTCGGCCGATAGAGAAGTGATGTTTTACTACAAACTGCAACACTATAAATTTTAAACTGCACGCCAGCTAGCGTTTTCATTAAGCCCTTTCGCAACATAGTTATGCATAGTTGCAAAATACTTTCACAGTGCTTAAAAATTTTAATAATTTCGGACATTACTCTTTAAATTTAAAAGGGTTTATTTCTTGTAAATATCAAATCATTTTTTGAAATATTTTAAATGTAGTTATGAATTCAGACTGAAAAATAGCAAACAAAATAATAAAGAATACAGCTTTGTTAAACATGTGTAGATATACTTTCAATATTTAAAAATAATTAAAGGTTTGAATAACTTTAAGGTTTTGTAAACTTTAATGATTGTTGGTGCTTAGACATACTTTGCATATTTTATAAAGTAAAATTTGTATTAAACATGCAACTATTCCTGTAAAAAATATACAGCAGGCAACTGCAAATATTTTTGGCTAGCAATACTTTTCTAATGCCTTTCTTCGCCGAATGTATTCGAAATATATTCTTTTAAATTAGAAAGTCATTAGAAAATACAAGTGGAAAAAAAATGTAGGGGTTTTAAGTAAGACAAT
Source organism: Maratus speculifer (assembly GCA_964019185.1). Taxonomy (NCBI): domain Eukaryota; kingdom Metazoa; phylum Arthropoda; class Arachnida; order Araneae; family Salticidae; genus Maratus; species Maratus speculifer. The sequence goes on along the minus strand of OZ025299.1, from coordinate 222,190,900 downwards.
ATGATAAAAAAAAGCTGCATATACTTAAAAAAAATAAAAAATATGCAAATATGCTGGGAATATAATATATTTACAATATATTTTATTATAAACGTATAATAAAAAATGTAACCCATGATGACACATTTGAAATCAAATGGTTTGAAATTATCTCTGCAAAGTTGTAAAAATATTGCACATTATATGAGGTATATGATTAGAAATTAATTTATATAAATTTATTCTATATGCTGATATATGTCCAAGTATAACAATAGCATTCCTTTAATTTATCTTTCAAGAATTTCATAAAACTGTTACAAAGTTATCTTTTACAGCTATATTTAAATTCGAGCATGACTTTTAAAACTTTTAGACTTCCATTAGGTAAATTAAAAATCATTAGTGCATTTTTAGATAATAGCGATTTAGTTAAGCTATTTTTATCAGAATAATTTAACCAAACGTGTAAAATATTTTTCTTTGTAATTATTTTTATCACAATCCTTACTTTCATTTCAACCAGTTATTAAATTTATTTTACCGTATTTAAAATGAAAAACTGTTAACTTATTAAATTTGTTTTCTCTATAATTTAAATCGGTATCAAAAGTAAGATTACATTTTAAATATAAAAGCTTTTGTCTTCTGCTGTGAACAGTATTTATTATTATTCCATGAAGGGATAAAATGTCGCTTATACGAAATTTTAAACCTTACTTGCAAAGTTTAAAAATCTATTTAGAAAAGCATAAAAAATACATGTGATCAAATTATGTACTTAAAATAGACACTTCCTTTTCTTAATTTTGACACTTTTTCGGCACAAAGATCTGCTTAATTGTTTAAGATTATCACATGTCATAGAAAAAAATAAATGTGAAAGTTAATTACTCGCTAGGTTGAAAGAACGTTTTACAATTTAAAATAAATAGAAACCACGTTAAATTAAGTAAAATTACATACTTTCAATTGCAAGCCGAATGTATCAAAATTGTACTTTGCCAACAATAATTAAATATGCACTTTGCCAACTACTTGGGCAGTATTGAAGAGTTGCATATGGATTCTGAATTTTCTATTATTTTAAGGCTTGTATTTTGTTATAAGTTAGAAAAAAATTAAGCTAAATATGTTTTATAACTTTTATACACTTAAAAAAATACAATTCTTAAACCATTCGATGACTGTTTAATAGATGCATCAAATTAAGGCTTTTATATATTTTATTATATTTTAAACTGTTTTGAAATAATTATAATAAAATATCCACTTTCTCACCGCCGTTCGCAAACTGATCCATTGAAATCAATTAACTAAACTGTAGATTTCTCACTGCAACACAAACAATATTTAAATTATTATAATTCTACGGATATAATACAGTTTTGAGAAAATTAGTTATGATGAATATTTTCAAGGCTTATATGTGAATACTTAATAACAAATATTATATCATATTGGAAAAACAGATTTTTTAACCCTTTCCAACAAAAAAACAGAAGTGTTTTTGCATTTTGTTTGTCTCTTCGTATTGTAAACGAGGAGGTTCGTCTGTCTACGCTTTAACTCCCATAAATATACTCCGATTTCCTGCAGTTGATAAAGGTTATTTAGGGTCACCAAACTATTTTTGATATTCTATGTGAAGTATGTCGGTTTAACAGTTTATTTACAAGGAGATTCAAAAGAATTCCATTCCATTATGATGTATGGGGAAAAATTGTTTTACAATTACATTTCAAACAGACATTCATAGCATTTCCTTATTTATTTAGAGAGACACTCGAAAAATTTCATTACATAATAAAGTATATGGAAAAAATAGTTTGAAGTATATTTTAATGAGATTACGCTATTTCAAATATATTGAAACTGATATAAAATACCGAATTTCACTATGATTACGTTATTATAGGACAATCATGGTATGTTTTATTGTTTTACAGGGATACACAGAAGATATCGATTACTGTACTGTCATTGAACAGTAATTGCAGGAATGTGCGCTTTAAAATTTGGTAAACGTTTTGACATTTAACTATTTTTTGAATGCTATTCTTTATATGTAAACTATATTCCTCATACACAGGGCTGCAAAAGAATATTCACGTATAATCATGTTATTTAGAAGAAATTACTGAAGGAATTTTCAACTGAAGTATATGTATATTTTAAGTGAATTAAATTTTAGCATGCATGTAGTTAATTAATGCAAATTTATACAAAATATACAGGGCTGATGCAAAAAATTCAAATAATTTTCCGATTGCAGATGCGTACAGCAGAAATTGGGTTTTAAAATATGTAATGCGTTTCCATATGATTGAATTAGACATATTTTAAACAATGCAATTTTTTGTACATTTTTCTGAATGTGTCAGAAAGTGTTTTATAGTTTATGATTGACGCATGATTTTATTTCTTTCTTCTTTAGATTTAAAAATATTAAATAGAAAACAATATTACAGCTCTTCGGTCAAGTGATTCATGTGGTTTAGCTGAAATTTTGTACTAATGGAATTCATTTTTCTTAGGGTTAGTTCCATGAGTTATGTATTGAAAGTCACATAGCTGATAATTGTTATGCTTGCTGACCACCATTATTTTCAAATAATTTGCTTCAACTTATTTAATTAATGAGATGTTTCGATAAAATATGTGAAAAATTTCAACTCAAAAATATTGCTAACCAAATATCGCAGTCTGTGTATTACACAGCAAGTACTCAAGAAACAAGCCTTGTAAATATCTCGTCATTTAAGATGAAGATGAAAATTCCACGATATTTTTGTATTATTTGTATTGAAAACCAAATTCAATCTTTATTTTAAAATAACTATTTAGATTGCCTTAAATTCTAGCATGCTGAGAAAAATAATTAAGAAAGACTAAAAGCTACTAAGTGACGTCAAATACTTACTTTCTAGGAAATTTATAACTGTATTCAAGCACTAAGATTTTTATTTAAATACTTAATCGTAATTATATCTGGAACAAAATACTCATCACTCAGAAGAAAATGCAAATATTATACCAAAATAGAAATTTAACTCAAAGAATTCTTCAGAATTTGATAGTAAATATTTCACAATTAATCATGAAGTTGGAAAATTTCAACTATTTTGTAGTTTTTCGAACTGGAAAATGTACCTTATTCTTTAAAAAGTTCAGTCTGGTTTGAAAAACAAGTATGTCTAGAGAAAAGAAAAGAAAACAATACAGTGTTAAACACTATACAGCAACCCGTCCGATCATTCAACCGTTTTTAAAAGAAAAAAACGCTTACATAACAGTAATTTAACGCAATTCTATCGATATTGTTTTCAAATAACGGTTATAAAGCCGTATTTTAGTAAAACACTTCAATAACTGTACAGTTTGCTGAGAATTTTTATCAGTTTTTAAACGGAAAGAATTAATGAGATATAACATATTATTTTAATCAATTACTGGGATTTTAGTTGCAAATAATTAATCATAATTTCGTTTTCAAACACATTCTTACTAATCAAAAATTGATGTTATGACAAAGTTGAGCAGATAGCTCTGTTTAGCTGACCTATGTACGTGAAGATTTTCTTTAGCTTTTATTTTAAAATAATCTTTCAGACTGCTTTAAAATAGAGAATGTTTAGAAAACAGTAGAAAAAAATTAGAAGCGTATAAATTAAACAAAATGTCCACATATAAATATATATATATATATATATATATATATGTGTGTGTGTGTGTGTGTGAATATGAACATTTATAGAAGCCTTGTTGTTGTAAATAGCTAATTATAATTTCGTGGATGAGAAAATATACTTTTTTTTTTATTTTAAAGTGTTTTTTCAATCGACTTAAAAACTGGAGTATATTTAGAATAAAGACAAAAACTATAAAAGTAGGAATATAAAATTAAAGATTTTCTATAAGTTTCTTCTAAATCTAGAGATTTTGTTGTAAACGCGGAAGAACTTGTCGAATTGTGACACAAAAATTATGACGAAAGAATTGTTTCATTACTTTATAATAAACCTATAGAATTTGTTACAATGAAAAATGCATCTTACATTAGTTAATCTTATTCTCAAATAAACAATAATTCAAACTAAAGTTAACAAAATATTTCTATAAAACTCAGTTATCAAAATTACTAAAATTTAACTTAGTCGTATATGTAAGCAGTAATATATAATAAATATTGGTTATTATGATGAAGCTATTAATTTAGATTTTTATACTTGGTATTCGGGAATGAAAGCAACAAAATAAATTTTACTTTGTTACGATCATTAAAAAAATCCCGCATGACATCTAAACCTGACATCATTTTCACCTTCTCAAAATTCACTTAAAGCACTTTCTCATATCCCTTTTTAACCATATAAAATAATACTTTTAATTCAAAACATTAAATAACGTGTGACAGCAGCATCTTTGCACACGACTGTATCACACTTATCTTCAGATTCTTATCTGAATACAGGACATACAAAATTAGCTTAGTTTATGTTTTTTGCACACACTTGTGTTAAAATGTTCTTAATATTTTTTTCTACGAAAATGATCGATTTTTGTTAAATATTACGTGGTTTTACTTACTTAAGCATTTCGCTAACTGTCTCACATTTAATATCAGTCCACATGCAGAATCACCACATACACACTGTATGTCACTGTTCTTCTATAAAGACACTCAATTTTTTTATAAAACACTAGCTTTCCTGCCCGGCGTTGCCCGGGCCCGTGATGTTATTCAGTTTTCAAATGTGTTATTTGCTTTCTAAATGACCCTTAAATTAAACTCAAATTTTATTATCTTGATTCTATATCTTTAAGTCCATTTTGTCAAAATTTATATTTTTAAAATGGAAAAATCGCGAAAAGATATTGAATTGAAAGCACATGCTGTTTGGTATATTGTTTTCTATGTAATTTGATTTTTTGGAAACTATGCGAACCGAAAGCGAACGAAACCGCGACGGAACACTCAGGTGTTTACTGAATTCGTAAAAATTTTCACACATTTTATTTTGTAAAAAAATAATTCTATCCATACGAAAGTTCCAAAATTTTTTTAAGTAATGTAAATCTGGTTTATTGAAAAGCTCTAAAAAGATTGTGTTAAAATATGGGCATCTAGTTACTTTTAGCCGGGATGTAATTCGTGTTTGTATTTGAACTGGTTAAGTCTCATATTTTTTTTTAACAAATTACAACATAAATTATGAGAATGTTTTAGCTTTAAGAAAATATTTTCGATTTGTCAGGATGTATATAGAATTGCGCCCTGCAAAGGCAAAACCATAATGAAACGATCTGGTTTTTATTGATTTCCTCAAATTGTTCGCACTTTTTATTTTGTAAAAATTATTTCTACTCGTCCGAACGTTTTAAAATTTTTTAAGAAGGTGTAAATTGGATCTATTGAGATGCTTTTAAAAGTTTGGGCTGAAATATGTACCCTTAGATACTTTTAGCGTAGAAAAAATATTCTATTTGTGAGTCGCAAAGTGCCTCATTTTGATGGTGTATTTGAAAGGGTTACATCTTATATTTTAAAAACCGATTGCATCATAGATTATAAAAATGTTTTTAAGCTTAAAGAAAATGTTTTTTGTTTACCGGTACCTATAGGATTGCGTTTTGCTAAGTCAAAACAGCAATAAAAACGATCTGTTTTTTATTGATTTCATCAAATTTTTCGCACATTTTATTTTGTAAAAAATATTTCTATCCGTCCGAACGTATCGAATTTTTTGTAGGGAGTATAAATTTGGTCTATTGAGAAGGTTTTAAAAGATTGAGTTGAAATATGCACGTTAAGATAATTTTAGCATGGAAAAAATATCCTCTCTTCGAGTCTCAAAATGACCTTCTTTTGCCAGTGTATTTGAAAGGGTTAAAATCCAAATATTTTAAAACCAATTGCACCATCGGTTAGAAAAAAGTTTTAGCTTTAAGATCTTTTTTATGGTTTGTTTATATCTTAAAAATTACGCCCTGGAGGGGCATTGACAGAAGGGAGAAAAATAGTTTTAGAAAAAACGACCATTATATATATAAAACCCCTCCGTGTATAACAATTCCGGGGTCAACCTATCCACAAGAAAAAGAAACTCATTCACCAATGGAAACGTTTCATAGTCGTAATGGAGCGTTCTCATTGGTCAGATTTACAGTGGGAACTGTAAATGACGTCACTACAGTTTACTTCGCTTTGATCTCTTTCCACGATTTCAAAAAGTACACTGTTAAAAATTTGACCCATTTGCTGCAGCGGCACTCCACAGCTTTTATAGAATATCTCTTTTATAACCAATGAGAATGCTCCATAACACAGTAAAGTAACCGTTTTCTATAAAAGCGGTGGAGTGACGCTGTAGCAAATGAGTCAAATTTTTTACAGTGTATATTTAATTAAAACTTTTTATTACAGGAAAACGAAGGTGCGTTTTAAATGCAATATTGTTAAAATTTTTATATTCGGGTTGCTACAATTTTTTTCTTTACAGCCGTGAATGACTCTTGAGAATTTCAAATCTATAAAAACATTGTGAAAAGTTACCGCCGATTTTAAAGGCAATCTATTTTCTGACAAACGAAACCGTTCCATAGTCGTAATGGAACGTTCTCAATGGTCGGATTTACAGTGCGAGCTGTAAATGACGTCACTACATTTTACTTCGCTTTGAAATCTTTACACGATTCCAAAGACACTACTTAATTAAAAATTTTTATTTAAGCAAACCGCGGATGCGTTTTAAATTTCACTATAATCCCTATCCCCATCTACCAGGTAGTTTTGCTATAGTTTTACATGCAGATTTCTGTTGAAATTTTCTTTCTTTCTTTCTTTCTTTTTTTTTGTTAGATTTTTCCCTTCCCCAAGTTTAATCGCTGTATTTATCAAAATTGTTTCAGCCTAAAGTGGCTATGATTGACACAGTTGTTGTAATTTTTTATCATCCTTTGAAAATGCAAACACGTCATTTTGACGGGCTATCTTCTAGTTTTGAATATTTGTTTTCAAAGGGTTAACTGCAACATTTTTTCAAATTGATTATTGCATTTGAGACCTAAAAATATGATCTTTCGAAATATGTCTCTTAAGTTTAACTACGTCGAACAGTTTGGTTGATTTGGATTTAAACAAAATGATCCAAAAACAGAAATAAACGGGGGAAAAAGGTTCTTCCTCCGTTAAGATGCGCAATTCAGTTTCTGCGCATGTGCAAACATTTTCTTTCCCAGAACATTTAAAAAATGATTTTTGATGAGAGTGAGTTCCGCTTCATAATTAATATCGATAAAACTAATCAAAAAATTAAAATTTTGAGCCTCAGGTGCATCAGGAGAGGTATTGGGCTACTCTAAAAAAAATTTTGAGCTTCGCACGTGCTGTAGATTTTACTAACCATAGCAGACACACACACACACACGCAGACAGACAGAGCGTTTTGTTCTTTTATTAGTATACTAGCTGACCCGCCCGGCATTGCCCGGGTCCGTATTAACAATATTAAAGGAACTTGTAATTTGTATGATTTTATCATTAACTGGAAGCATGCAGAAATGCATTGTCTGAAATACGTCGCAGCTGACTTTGCGAAAAATCGGTTTTAAAAACAACAACTAATATTAAGCTCTAAAAATATTTAAAATGAGCAATAAGAAACACGGGAGGGAACATGTATCCAACGATTGCGTTAGTTTCGTGTTAAAGTGTTGATATTTACCCGTAAAAATCACTGTTAAATCACGTAACTAATTATTTTTTTCAAATAGAAATCTCAAGTGAGATATTTTGAATTTCAAACTAATTATATCACTCTTAAATCCAACTATACCGTGAATAAAATCGATATGCGATGATAAAAGATTGGTATATAGTATTATAATTTCAGTGCCATTTAACAAAAGTGTATATTTTTAATCAAAGCATGTGTAATGTTGACTCTGTGAACAAATTCCTAACCGTAAACTTTTGTACCGTAACCATAATCTGTCTGTAACCTAACTGCGACTTAACAGTACCCTACCGTAACTTAAATATAACACAAATGTAACCTTGAAAAGTTAATATTCTTTCGTTAATGTCTTAAAATCGTCTGCACTCTGAAATCTAGATTTTAGACTAATATTTGTTATTTAAGTTTTCGCGCATGATTTTAAAAGAATGTTTTCATAAATATATTTTATATATTGACATAGAGTTATTAATATATTGTTAAATCATAAACATTTTTTCATCTACGTTATAAAGTATTAATAAGATCTAAAAAAAAAAAGAAAACTTTTAGTAATACAATTTTTAGTTCAAATCAAATGTTTTCAATATTTTATTTAATTTTAATTTTATTTTGATTTCGAATTTATCAATTTCAATTATTTTAAAAGCAAACATTTTTTAAAAATAAATAATATAATAGGAAAAAGACCATTTTAAAAAATTACTATTTCTTCGTAGAATATGCTTCAGCTGTAATTCATTTTTTTCAATTCGTCTTATTAATACAAAATCCCTTCCACATGCTTTTGTTTGGGTCATAAAAATTTGAGCGATAAATGATTTAATATTGCAACACTTTTTTCGGTTTACTTCACCACCACCTATCTTTTCCCTCCATGGTTTACAACCGCTGTGATAAAAAATCATCATTTAAACTGACAGTTTGCCAGTCTATGAATTTTAAAGGTCTGTTTCAGCTTTTTAAATTATTTATGCGAAAATTTTATGCAACCAACCAGCATAACTAAATAAAGGGAAAAAAAGAAGAAAAAAGGCGATTTTTTATGAGAGTGATCTTTGGAATTTAATTAATTACTCAGTTAATAAATAGAATTTCGAAATTCTGAAGCTCAGGTGCATCAGGAGAGATTTGGGGCTACTCTCAAAAAAATTTTGAGCCTCGTACATGCTGTAGATTTTGCTAGCGATCGCAGACACACACACACGCAGACAGACAGAGCGTTTTGTCCTTTTATTAATATAGATAGACTAGCTGACTCGCCCGGCGTTGTCCGGGTCCGTATTAACAATATTAAACGAACTTGAAATTTGTATGATTTTATCATTAACTGGAAGCATGTAGAAATGCATTGTCTGAAATACGTCGCAGCTGACTTTGTGAAAAATCGATTTTAAAAACAACAACTAATATTAAGCTCTAAAAATACTTAAAATGAGCAATGAGAAACACGGGAGGGAACATGTAGCCAACGATTGCGTTAGTTTCGTGTTAAAGTGTTGATATTTACCCGTAAAAATCACTGTTAAATCACGTAACTAATTATTTTTTTCGCATAGAAATCCCAAGTGAAGTATTTTGAATTTCAAACTAATTATATCACTCTTAAATCCGACTATACCGTGAATGAAATCGATACGCGATGATAAAAGATTGGTATATAGTATTATAATTTCAGAGCCATTTAACAAAAGTGTATATTTTTAATCAAAGCATGCGCAATGTTGACTCCGTGGACAAATTCCTAACCGTAAACTTTTGTACCATAACCATAATCTGTCTGTAACCTAATTGCGAATTAACAGTACCCTACCGTAACTTAAATATAACATAAATGTAACCTAGCCGTCACTTTGAAATATCAACATAGAAGCATCATTTAAGATTTTGCTTGAAAAGTTAACATTCTTTTGTTAATGTCTTAAAATCGTCTGCACTCTGAAATCTAGATTTTAGACTAATATTTGTTAGTTAAGTTTTCGCGCATGATTTTAAAAGAATGTTTTCATAAATATATTTTATATATTGACATAGAGTTATTAATATGTTGTTAAATTATAAACATTTTTTCATCTACGTTATAAAGTATTAAAAATTTCTGAAAAAAAAGAGAAAACTTTTAGTAATACAATATTTAGTTCAAATCAAATGTTTTCAATATTTTATTTTATTTTATTTTGACATTTAATTATTTCGAATTTATCAATTTCAATTATTTTAAAGCAAAAATTTTTTAAAAATATATAATATAATAGAAAAAAGACCATTTTAAAAAATTACTATTTCTTCGTAAAATATGCTTCAGCTGTAATTCTTTTCTTTCAATTCGTCTTATTAATACAAAATCCCTTCCACATGCTTTTGTTTGGGACATTAAAATTTGAGCGATAAATGGTTTAATATTGCAACCCTTTTTTCGGTTTACTTCACCACCACCTACCTTTTTCCTCCATGGTTTACAACCGCTGTGATAAAAAATCATCATTTAAACTGACAGATTGAAAGTGTATGATTTTTAAAGGTCTCTTCCAGCATTTTTAATTATTTATGCGAAAATTTTATGCAACCAACCAACCATAACTAAATGAAGGGGAAAAAAGAAGAAATAAAAAGAATATTGCCCAGTTAAACTGATGGCATTGAGCTCACAGGCTACTCATACTAATTGTACATTACATCCTTGTATTTTCGTTAATTCCGTTCGAAAAAAAAATTAAGAAGAGGACACAGGTCTCCCCTTTCTCCTTTTTTATACTTAATCATTGAACCTCCTAAACTATCAAGTACATGCTTTATCATATTAAAAAATCTATATCCAAAATTAAGAGCAAATCGGATAATTCTTAATAAAAACCCATTTAGCATTTATATAATTTAAGAGGAGTTATTCCCCGCTTTTATACTTAACCATTAAACTTCCAAAACTATTCAGAGATTTGAACGAAATCGGACAATTCTGATTGAAAAATCCATTTATACAAGTTAAGGGGAGGGGCACTAGAACCCCCGTTCCCCCTGTTTATACTTATACAATGAACCCCTAATAACAGCCACGGTATCGCCTCATCAGAATGATCCTATATCTAAATTTTGAACGAAAACTGTTAATTCTGCATGAAAATCCCGTTTATATCAATTAAGGGGGGGCATGTGCCCCCCGTTCCCCCTGTTTATACTTATTCAATGAACACCTAATAACAGTCACGGAATCGCCTCATCAGAATGATCCTCTATCTAAATTTTGAATGAAAACTGTTAATTCTGCATGAAAATCCCGTTTATATCAATTAAGGGGAGGGGCATAAGCCCCCCGTTCCCCCTGCTTATACTTATTCAATGAACACCTAATAACAGCCACGGTATCGCCTCATCAGAATGATCCTATATCTAAATTTTGAACGAAAACTGTTAATTCTGCATGAAAATCCCGTTTATATCAATTAAGGGGGGGAGGGCATGAGCCCCCCGTTCCCCCTGTTTATACTTATTCAATGAACACCTAATAACAGTCACGGAATCGCCTCATCAGAATGATCCTATATCTAAATTTTGAATGAAAACTGTTAATTCTGCATGAAAATCCCGTTTATATCAATTAAGTGGGGAGGGCATGAGCCCCCCCCCGTTCCCCCTGTTTATACTTATTCAATGAACACCTAATAACAGTCACGGAATCGCCTCATCAGAATGATCCTATATCTAAATTTTGAACGAAAACTGTTATTTCTGCATGAAAATCTCGTTTGTATCAATTAAGGGGAGGGGCATGAGCCCCCCCGGTTCCCCTGTTTATACTTATTCAGTGAACACCTAATAACAGCCACGGTATCGCCTCATCAGAATGATCCTATATCTAAATTTTGAACGAAAATTGATAATTCTGCTTGAAAATCCCGTTTATAACAATTAGGGGGGCATGAGCCCCCCGTTCCCCCTGTTTATACTTATTCAATGAACACCTAATAACAGCCACGGTATCGCTTCATCAGAATGATCCTATATCTAAATTTTGAACGAAAACTGTTAATTCTGCATGAAAATCCCGTTTATATCAATTAAGGGGGGGAGGGCATGAGCCCCCCGTTCCCCCTGTTTATACTTATTCAATGAACACCTAATAACAGTCACGGAATCGCCTCATCAGAATGATCCTATATCTAAATTTTGAATGAAAACTGTTAATTCTGCATGAAAATCCCGTTTATATCAATTAAGGGGAAGGGCATGAGCCCCCCGTTCCTCCTGTTTATACTTATTCAATGAACATCTAATAACAGCCACGGTATCGCCTCATCAGAATGATCCTATATCTAAATTTTGAATAAAAACTGTTAATTCTGCATGAAAATCCCGTTTATATCAATTAAGGGGGAAGGGCATGAGCCCCCCGTTCCCCCTGTTTATACTTATTCAATGAACACCTAATAACAGTCACGGAATCGCCTCATCAGAATGATCCTATATCTAAATTTTGAACGAAAACTGTTAATTCTGCATGAAAATCTCGTTTGTATCAATTTAGGGGAGGGGCATGAGCCCCCCCGTTCCCCCTGTTTATACTTATTCAGTGAACACCTAATAACAGCCACGGTATCGCCTCATCAGAATGATCCTATATCTAAATTTTGAACGAAAACTGTTAATTCTGCATGAAAATCCCGTTTATATCAATTAAGGGGGGAGGGCATGAGCCAGCCGTTCCCCCTGTTTATACTTATTCAATGAACACCTAATAACAGTCACGGAATCGCCTCATCAGAATGATCCTATATCTAAATTTTGAACGAAAATTGATAATTCTGCATGAAAATCCCGTTTATATTAATTAAGGGGAGGGGCATGAGCCCCCCGTTCCCCCTGTTTATACTTATTCAGTGAACACCTAATAACAGTCACGGTATCGCCTCATCAGAATGATCCTATATCTAAATTTTGAACGAAAATTGATAATTCTGCATGAAAACCCCGTTTATATCAATTAGGGGGGCATGAGCCCCCCGTTCCCCCTGTTTATACTTATTTATTGAACATCTAATAACAGCCACGGTATCGCCTCATCAGAATGATCCTATATCTAAATTTTGAATGAAAACAGTTAATTCTGCATGAAAATCCCGTTTATATCAATTAAGGGGGAAGGGCATGAGCCCCCCGTTCCCCCTGTTTATACTTATTCAATGAACAACTAATATCAGTCACGGAATCGCCTCATCAGAATGATCCTATATCTAAATTTTGAACGAAAACTGTTAATTCTGCATGAAAATCTCGTTTGTATCAATTTAGGGGAGGGGCATGAGCCCCCCCGTTCCCCCTGTTTATACTTATTCAGTGAACACCTAATAACAGCCACGGTATCGCCTCATCAGAATGATCCTATATCTAAATTTTGAGCGAAAATTGATAATTCTGCATGAAAATCCCGTTTATATCAATTAGGGGAGGCATGAGCCCCCCGTTCCCCCTGTTTATACTTATTCAATGAGCACCTAATAACAGCCACGGTATCGCCTCATCAGAATGATCCTATATCTAAATTTTGAACGAAAACTGTTAATTCTGCATGAAAATCCCGTTTATATCAATTAAGGGGGGAGGGCATGAGCCCCTCGTTCCCCCTGTTTATACTTATTCAATGAACACCTAATAACAGTCACGGAATCGCCTCATCAGAATGATCCTATATCTAAATTTTGAATGAAAACTGTTAATTCTGCATGAAAATCCCGTTTATATCAATTAAGGGGAGGGGCATGAGCCCCCCGTTCCCCCTGTTTATACTTATTCAATGAACATCTAATAACAGCAACGGTATTGCCTCATCAGAATGATCCTATATCTAAATTTTGAATGAAAACTGTTAATTCTGCATGAAAATCCCGTTTATATCAATTAAGGGGGGAGGGCATGAGCCCCCCGTTCCCCCTGTTTATACTTATTCAATGAACGCATAATAACAGTCACGGAATCGCCTCATCAGAATGATCCTATATCTAAATTTTGAACGAAAACTGTTAATTCTGCATGAAAATCTCGTTTGTATCAATTAAGGGGAGGGGCATGAGCCCCCCCGTTCCCCCTGTTTATACTTATTCAGTGAACACCTAATAACAGTCACGGTATCGCCTCATCAGAATTATCCTATATCTAAATTTTGAACGAAAACTGTTAATTCTGCATGAAAATCCCGTTTATATCAATTAAGGGGGGGCATGAACCCCCCGTTCCCCCTGTTTATACTTATTCAATGAACACCTAATAACAGCCACAGAATCGCCTCATCAGAATGATCCTATATCTAAATTTTGAACGAAAACTGTTAATTCTGCATGAAAATCTCGTTTGTATCAATTGAGGTGAGAGGCATGAGCCCCTCGTTCCCACTGTTTATACTTATTTTGTGAACACCTAATAACAGCCACGGTATCGCCTCATCAGAATGATCCTATATCTAAATTTTGAGCGAAAATTGATAATTCTGCATGAAAATCCCGTTTATATCAATTAGGGGAGGCATGAGCCCCCCGTTCCCCCTGTTTATACTTATTCAATGAGCACCTAATAACAGCCACGGTATCGCCTCATCAGAATGATCCTATATCTAAATTTTGAACGAAAACTGTTAATTCTGCATGAAAATCCCGTTTATATCAATTAAGGGGGGAGGGCATGAGCCCCTCGTTCCCCCTGTTTATACTTATTCAATGAACACCTAATAACAGTCACGGAATCGCCTCATCAGAATGATCCTATATCTAAATTTTGAATGAAAACTGTTAATTCTGCATGAAAATCCCGTTTATATCAATTAAGGGGAGGGGCATGAGCCCCCCGTTCCCCCTGTTTATACTTATTCAATGAACATCTAATAACAGCAACGGTATTGCCTCATCAGAATGATCCTATATCTAAATTTTGAATGAAAACTGTTAATTCTGCATGAAAATCCCGTTTATATCAATTAAGGGGGGAGGGCATGAGCCCCCCGTTCCCCCTGTTTATACTTATTCAATGAACGCATAATAACAGTCACGGAATCGCCTCATCAGAATGATCCTATATCTAAATTTTGAACGAAAACTGTTAATTCTGCATGAAAATCTCGTTTGTATCAATTAAGGGGAGGGGCATGAGCCCCCCCGTTCCCCCTGTTTATACTTATTCAGTGAACACCTAATAACAGTCACGGTATCGCCTCATCAGAATTATCCTATATCTAAATTTTGAACGAAAACTGTTAATTCTGCATGAAAATCCCGTTTATATCAATTAAGGGGGGGCATGAACCCCCCGTTCCCCCTGTTTATACTTATTCAATGAACACCTAATAACAGCCACAGAATCGCCTCATCAGAATGATCCTATATCTAAATTTTGAACGAAAACTGTTAATTCTGCATGAAAATCTCGTTTGTATCAATTGAGGTGAGAGGCATGAGCCCCTCGTTCCCACTGTTTATACTTATTTTGTGAACACCTAATAACAGCCACGGTATCGCCTCATCAGAATGATCCTATATCTAAATTTTGAACGAAAATTGTTAATTCTGCATGAAAATCCCGTTTATATCAATTAGGGGGGGCATGAGCCCCCCGTTCCCGCTGTTTATACTTATTCAATGAACACCTAATAACAGTCACGGAATCGCCTCATCAGAATGATCCTATATCTAAAATTTGAACGAAAACTGTTAATTCTGCATGAAAATCTCGTTTGTATCAATTAAGGGGAGGGGCATGAGCCCCCCGTTCCCCCTGTTTATACTTATTCAATGAACACCTAATAACAGTCGCGGAATCGCCTCATCAGAATGATCCTATATCTAAATTTTGAACGAAAACTGTTAATTCTGCATGAAAATCTCGTTTGTATCAATTAAGGGGAGGGGCATGAGCCCCCCGTTCCCCCTCTTATACATATCGAATGAACTCCAAAAACTAATCAGGGAAGCGCCTTATCAGGATATACCTATATACAAAATTTCAAGTGGATCCGATATTTTTATCGTGAGTTATCGCCTTACGCACGAACGAACATACGAACGTACATACAGAACGGACGGGCACATAAGCTCTCAGGCTATGATAGCCTGTGAGCTAAAAAGGCGAATTTTTATGAGAGTGATCTTTGGAATTTAATTAATTACTCAGTTAATAAATAGAATTTCGAAATTCTGAAGCTCAGGTGCATCAGGAGAGATTTGGGGCTACTCTCAAAAAAATTTTGAGCCTCGTACATGCTATAGATTTTGCTAGCCATTGCAGACACACACACACACGCAGACAGAGCGTTTTGTTCTTTTATTAATATAGATTGCACTTTATCAGTCACTTATTTTTATTACGCTACTTTCAAGAGTGGGGTATTTTAAGCCTGCGAAGACTTTCAAATCACCTGGGATGAAATGACGACGTCTACATACGACGAGTGACGACGACTGACTTGGCAT
This sequence comes from Maratus speculifer, assembly GCA_964019185.1. Lineage (NCBI taxonomy): Eukaryota > Metazoa > Arthropoda > Arachnida > Araneae > Salticidae > Maratus > Maratus speculifer. The sequence goes on along the minus strand of OZ025299.1, from coordinate 222,174,732 downwards.
AAAATGTTAGTATAGCCATACCTATTTATTGAAATTTATTTGTTTCCATGGGGCATTGTTACTTTACATTGTTATGTTGCCACAAAGTGCAGTCAAAATGACGTTTTTGTCCATTTTCTGCAGTTAATATCTTATTTAAGCAATAGTACCCCAAACTTTTTCTTATAGAATATGAAAGTGTACTACTAGGACAAGCAAAATAATATAGTACTGTACCGAGATATTGTTGCTGTTAGCGGATATAACCTGTTAAATACTCAAAATTTTCAAAATCTGGAACATTTAAATCAATGTTATTTTAAATAAGTGCAACAATTAAATAAAACAAAATATGTCACGCAGTAGGTGAATACATGTACAAAAACATGGAAAAGAAAAAGAAGTATTGACTAGTGATATTTTTATTTTAAATGACAAAATTTTCAAATAAACAATGTCGATGATAACATTTCTTCCCTATCAGAAAATGAAAAATCCCATTTCTCGTTCCCCTTTCTCTGTTTTTTCCCTATGAGAAAATGAAATATCAATTTTTGTTGCCCTTTCTGAAAGAGAAATAGGATGTTTCATTTTCTCTTAGGAGAAAATTGTGATAATGGACATTGCTTTTCTACTAACATTTGTAATTTTTTTGCTTAAAAATATCACGAGGCCCCCCTTCTCTTTCTTTTCCATATTTTTGTACGTATATACCACTACTGCGTGATATATATTTTTCACTCAACTGTGTCGCTTTTTTGAAATAATGAATAATATTCTTTTTAAATGTTGAAGATTTTGAAAATGTTGAATATTTAACAGGTTATATTTACTGACAACAACAATATATCCATGAAGTACTACATTATTTAACTTGATCTGGTAGTGCACTTTGATATTCTATAAGAAAAAGTTTTGGGTACTATTGCTTAAATAAGATATTAAGAGTGGAAAATGGATAAAAACGTCATTTTCGCTGTAATTTGTGGCAACATAACAAGGTAAAGTAACAATGCCCCGTGAAAATAAATAAATTTTAAAAAGTAGGTAGGGTTAAACTAACAGTTTATGCCAAAAGTATTTTGGGTTGTTGTTGCTTGCAAGAGATATAGTGCTCCAAATATACCAGCATTTCACTTTTCATTAAAAATGGCATTCGCAACCTTAAACTTTGACATTTTCATGACATGAAAAGAGGAAATTTTTTCAGGGCTTCAAAAGTGCAGACTATGATTTACTTCGTTATACTTTATATAATTTACTTCAACATAAAAAATAGCATGGTAATTAAAAAATACAACTATCAAAACATCATTTTTTGTCTGAATTTCAAAATAATGGCTCTTAAGTAAATATACAGAAAATACGTCACACCCGTTTGAAAATAAATTTTCGATAAATTATATGTTTTCAGTTGGTAAAAAGATAAAACAAAATTCACCACTTTTTATAACAGACGATATTCTTGGCACAGCACCTACTTTTTAAAAAGTTTTTATGAGAAAACGGCAACAAAAGATACAGTAATCAACTATTTTCTATCGAGTAAAGAGAAAGGATAGTACTACATCTCTAGATCAAATCTAATATGGTTGAAGGTGACACCAAAAATGCAACACTAAAAACCCCTACGTTCGGCCAAGCCATGTGCTTACGCCATAAATGATGAAACATTTAGGTAAGAAAAAATTTTAATGTAGAATGCAGTGAAATGGTACTTGAGAAGTGCTTAACAATAGGTAGATCATATTAATTTAGAGAAGAATGCACCGGTGATATCGAATAATTCAGACTCGATTTTTTTGGGCTTAATGAGGGCGTTTCAATTTGCGCGATAAGTCACATCCTATTGCAAATCATTTTTAAGACATACCATACGTGTGTTCTTTCTGTTTACTCTGTAACTACTTGCTTTATAGAAATGGAGTATTTATTTTACAGGATTGAAAAATTCTTATTAAAAACTATGAAAAATCAATATCTCAAAAATAAATTTAGGCAGAAATTTAAAATAAATTGCATTTAGAACTGCACGGCGTGCTAAAAACTTAGACGGCGCGGCGTGATAAAAATTTAAACTGTGCGATGTTTACAAATTTGAATGTAGCAAAAATTGCAAAATGAAAATTTCATTTTAAATTTTAAAGGTTTTTCATTCGGAGAATCACGTCAGCGTTGCGCACAGATATATTTGTTCATTATAACATAGATAGTTAATCATTAAATAAATTTCAATTCGGAACTAAGTTATTACACCTGATTATAAAATACTATTATTTTGTGATGGTGAAGCTGAAAAATTAACGCTGCTTTAGTGTTCTGTGGATGAGAAAATATTCTTTATTTTTTTATTTTAAAATAATGCTTCGGACTACCTTAAAAGTTAAGCATGTTTAGAAAAAAGAAGAAAATACTGTAAAATTAGAAACGTATAAATTTAATGACTTTCTCTCTGGTTAATATATAAATTACTTCTAGCGCTAGAGCTTCTATTGTAAGTAGTTAATACTAATTTCCTTTGGGAACAAAATCATTATCCCTGAGAAGAAAATGCTATGATTATGAGATGATGAAGCTCAAAATTTTAAGATATTTTCTTGTTCTTTTAAAGAGAATTATGATTTTTTTATGTAATCCCTTAGACTGCCTTAAAAATTAAGCACCAAAAAAGGAGAAAATATTAGAAAAGTAAAGGCATGTAAAGTTAAACAGTTTCTCCCAGGGAAATACGTTAATTTATTCTAGAACTATGACTTTTTAAAATAGTTAATCGCAATTCCATTTGGGAACGAGATCATCTTCATTAAAAAGAAATGATATAATCATGCGAAGTTAATATTATTTTTTGTAATTTATGTTGTCGATTAAGAAAATATAACCAAATACATGTGTTAAGGAATATTATATATATATATATATAAGTATATTATATTAGATATATTTCGATTTATTAAAATAGTTTTAAATGCGATACGCATAATTTGCAGAATTTTTGTATACATATATATCTTTCTTTGTTGGTAAATATTTTAAAATTTTCACGTAATTTTACTTGTCTTTAAATTTGAAAGTATACTTCAATTTTATGTTAATTATTTTTAAGTTGCCTAAAATATCAAGCATGCCCGGCAAAACTAGAAATTTAGATCATGTAAAGTTAATAGTATCTCTCAGGGATTTATGCTATTTTATTCCAACTCCAAGTTTTATCTCTTAAATAGGTAATTGTAATTTCATTCGGGAATCAAATTGTCATCACACAGAATTAAACGTCATCATTTTAGGGCAAAATTAGATAATTTTCTGTTATTAATAATTTTTTCTTTTGCAAAACTTCAAACTGCTATGATATTTGGCTGCCAGTATCCAGCATTTCATTACTTGCAATTGATTCTCTTGAGCTGTTTTTGACAAAAGACAAGCTGCCATGATCAATCAGGATAGCTGGATGAAATCTTTTCTGCAGATTTGTCCAGGATAACTCAGTTAACACAGTATTAGAAATTTAAGTCACGAGGTAGCTAGCTACATATTTTCACTCTGCTGAAAAATTACAACCTGTTCAATAATATATTTAAGACTTTCGACTGATACTACTACTGCAAATATCAGCAAATTTATTATTATTTTGTCTTAGAATAACATTTTTTATTATATACATGTAAAATATAGCATTAGGTTTGATTATACTTTTTCATTTAATTTTGTTCCTATACGTCATGTTTAAATGTCTCCAAAATTTCTCCCATAGCGTAGTACTGAAAACAAATATATTTTACTATGTACTCCAAATTAGCAAATGTCAGGGACATATTAATAAGAAATTAAATTACAATAAAATTTATAAATCACAGATTAATCAAAATATATGAGGTGCAATAAGTTTTCAATTAACATATCCACCTATGATTCAGAAAAAAATCGTCCTTGAATAAACGCGATTTGTGATGTTGCATGGATTTCAAAACCTGCGTACGCAATCATGTAGTTTTGTAAGCGGGGCTGAAACAGGCGAATATTTTTTAACTCTATCTGGCACGACTTTCTTAAAATATAAACCTTTTGTCAACAATTACAAGCAAAACAATGTTCTAAACTTTATATTTGAAAGATACTGGTGCTAACATATTATAAAATAGCCGCTTGTGAAAGCCTTGTATAAGTGGTGGAAGTTACAGTAGTTTAAAATATCTAAAATGGTAGAATCTGGTATTTATTTGCATAACATTACGTTGTTGTACGGCTAGTGTACGTTAAATTCATTTTTGCTTTATTTTGAGCAGAACGTGCTCTTTTAAGTAAGCTGGACGCTTAATTCCACGTTTCTGGCGCATAGTCAATGAAACAGGCGTACCTTTTTATTTCTTTTTGCCATAATATTATGTATTCTTCATAAAATTATAAATTACTGTTTCAGATCAGTTTATATTCCTTGCAATTTCACGTCTACGCATTCCACATTTTCCATAGAAATAGTTTTTTTCCTTTTTCAAATTCAGATTGCTTTGTACTTTTTGGCATGATGAAGGAGGAGAGAAAGTGATCAATTTAACTAGGCAAAAATTTTAGGGTACTTATAACAGTTATTAAGATATTACGAATTATAAAAAATTTTGTTTACGATAATAAAAAAAGTGCGTGTTTTTATAGTTTTTTTTTTAGTATTAACCTATTATAACTTTTTAAATAGTTTCCTTTTAATAATTTATCAAACTTTACACTTAAAGTTTGTTTTTAAACATTCAATTTTAAATATTTTTATCATGTAGTTATTAGGATAATTTTCTCTAGCGAAGCGCCTTCTACATTTGGCGACTTTTTGATTCTCCTTATAATTTTTTCTACAGCTGTATGTAATTACTAAACTTAATTTTAAATCAAGATTTTAAATCGAAATTTTACATTTGCGTAATTTTTTAAACTGCCTCACGAAATGCCTTGGTATCCGAAGGTAAAGTTTTCTCAAACATCCAAATATGATATCTAAATTATGTTTTATGTTGAAAACTTCAAAGTTTGTTTTATCTTCAATATGAAGATGACTGCCGAATCATAATTTTTGAAAATAAGTAGAAAAAACACGTAATTCACATTAGAATAATTATTTTCGGTTCTCTTTGCGGCTGTTTGGCATTTAAACTTATGGAGTAATGGAGCTCTATTTTCTTCTCTTTCTTTTCTGATGATTCTACAATATTTTCATACTGAATTATACGAAGCTACTCAAATCGCAATTAAACTGATTAAAAAAACTAGCGACCGTACATACATTTACCTACAATATTTGTCCAACAGCAACATTCAACGCTAATTCAAGGAAAAAAAACCTTTTCTTTAAATTTGGTTGCTTTTCCTGAAAAATCAGGAAATATGTTTGGTATCTAGCGTGCTCATAACCATCGTACACATAATCCATTTTTAAAGAAAGTATGTGATAATCCGTTAATTAGTTGTATAAAATCTGTTTTATCTACTCCTTCATTAATTCAAGTCCGTAACCAGATGCCATACGAGAGTGAATCAAACATGAAACGGAATTTCTGCTAGATGGCCTCGCGCGGAGCACAACCCTCTTAGCATGGCAGGTGGGGATTTCACATGACTATCTACGTGCCGGTATGTGCTACTTTCTCCGTTCCTTAGTCGGCATAAAAATGATTGAGCGAGGGGTTCATTCCAACATTGTACAACACATTATCGTTAAATTTCTCACACTGCTATCATACAAAGACTTCAAGTACAGATTCGGAAGACATGCCTGTAGGAAACATAAGTACATGACTGACATAGAAAGTTTGTGGAAGTACGAGCAGAACTTCGAAACTGATTCTACGCCCGCCAATCTAAAACAAGTCTGAATGATGAAAATACTGGCGCCATTCAGGGTATTCTCGAAGGTGCTGTCTATTACTGGCAGCTATTGGACAAAACAAAGCGTGCATGTCTACGGTAAAAAAAAAAAAAAAAAAAAAAAAAAAAAAAAAAAAAACCATGAATTTCCGTTAAGACAAGTGATTTTGCTTCAGGTGAACGCCCGTTCCCTTGCAGCCAACCTGACTCGCAAAAAAGTTGGAGGAAAGGCACGGAGGTTCACTGGAACATTCTCCGTATAGCCATGACTTATATCCCTATAATTATCACATGTTTGGGCCTTTAGATGTAGTACACTGTAAAAAAAATCTGTAAAGGTACTAAACATTTTCTAGGAAACTGGGATTCCAAGAACTTTTCATGTAACGATAACAGGAAAAATCCATGTAACCGATTCTAAAACTTGAGTTTTTGTTGTTACCGTTACAGGAAAAGTTCTTGGAATCCCAGTTTCCTAGATAAAGTGTAGTACCTTTACAGATTTTTTTTTTTTTTACAGTGTATAAGGAGGTGAACGATTTGGTGATGACACTGCTGTTGAAGCCTTTGTGCACAATTGGCTGAAGACGCACCCTTCTTCTTTCTATGATGACGGTATAAAAAAAACTTCCGATGCATTGGGGAAAATGTATTTAGAAACCAGGAGATTATATTTAAAAATAACATGCAACTTTCTATATTTTATCTTAGCCAATAAATCAAGAAACAAAAATCCCAGTTTATATTTGATTCACCTTCGCATATGAGAAATTATATTAAAATAGGCTTGGTTCACTGTGTGAGTGGATAAAACGGGTTTTATGCACTATTGCATTATGGACTATTGCATTAAAAATGGACTTGATCTACTATTGTTATGAGCCCCTCATACAACCGCTCCAAGACGAGATTTGCAATCATTTTAAATGCATAAAAATTGAATTTATTCTGTAGATATATAAAAAAAATATATATAAGAAACAATTGAAGTCTTTCTACGATTTTTTCTTGTTGTTTTTGTTAAATTTGAGTGCTTTTTGTAACAAAATTGATGTTTTAAGAAACATTCCTGAAAATATTTTTTAACAGTATTCTTTTATCAAAATCATGCATAAATCTTTATTATACAAACAGTTTCTTATTTAAAAAAAAAAGAAATATTTCTTCTAAATAATATAATGTAAAACTAATACTAAATAAATCAAAAGGTTAAAATCTGTAATTTTAAAAAATGGAAAAAGATAGTTCTACAAAAATAGTAAAAAATCCTCTGAAAGACATATGTTAGGATTTTATGCTAAATATGCTCATGTTACGCTAGAAAAACATTGAAACGTAAGTATAAGTACATCTCCGTTCTTTCGCAAAATTAAAAACGTTAATTTAATTTAAGCGAGCTACTTTAAAGAAATCCGTTACATCAAATCATTTAAAAGTGTTTCCTTGAAATTTATTTTTAGAAAATTATAACTTTTCCTCTTAAAATTCAAAAATTCACTAATAAATTCTATGTTACAGATGCAAATATATCTGACAGGATAAATTAATTAAAGACAATCAAGTGGAACTTGACTTTTGAAGATATGCTCTAAATTAATAAACTTGAAATCATTTGCAACAATTTTTGAATATTTCAATTTAGATTTTATTATCAAATATGGAAATTTAAATAATTTTCAATGTTGAACTGTGACGTTGAGAACTAACATTTAATTAATGAATGAAAGAATTATCAGTTGAAATAAGTTACTCTGTGACAGCATAATAAAGATTGATCTAATAAGGAATAATAATTAGTTAACCACGAGGTCTTTAAAATCTAGCATATTCCAATCATTTGGACTCTAGATCCATTTTCAATTAAATACGGATTAATGCCATCTTAAAATTCCTTTGATAAATTCCCTTTTTAAAAGTAGAAACGGTATTTTATTTGTCGAATAATATGCAATATAAATTCTAGTGAATTATTTTTATACCTTGTTATTAAAGATTTTTAAAAACGTAGATTCTAAAATGTAACCGTTCTAAGAATTGTTCTTACTCATTCACAAGTGAATGATCATAAAATTGGCATAACTAATTTTCAAATGTAATTATTAAAATATTTCAAAAGTATTGTTTGTTGTATTATAAGGTTTTTTTTTATTCAGCGTGACCAATTTATCTAAAACAAATCGAACACAAATTACGATAATTAGTTACATGTTTTTGAAAATATAATTGATACTTACAGGAAATGTAACATATCGTATTCATGTCATTGATGAAAAGTTAATTAAATTTGTTTGGCTGAAATAAAAATTTTGAGTGATCTTGATGAATTTATCGGGTTGTTAATAGATTACTGCTACTTTTACTTTTCAGGAGACTTCTTACTTACAGTTTTGTCATTTTAAATTTAAAACTGCCACTAACTGGCTGAAATGCAGTCGATATTTTACAAAAACGTAATTCAAATGTCTAAGTTTATATGGGGTGTAAAATATTTGATACAAGATAAAAATTAATTAATTTTGTCTCTAATCCTGAAATATTTTGCATATCAAAATAAAACTGGTCTTCAGATTAGTTTATGAGTCATCAGAATATTTTACTTCGCTGTAAAATTAAGTTATGTTTTTTTTTTCAAGGGCCAATTTATTTAGTTCTTTTTTACATAAAAAAGATACAACGAATTATTATAATTAATCCCATTTTCCTAAAAATCTATTCAGTGTAGAAAATATTTATGTATCTCGAAATCCTTTATCACTTTATTATATATTGAAATCTAAATAATACCTACAGCGTAATTACGGGAAACATGGACCGCAGTAGGAAACGGACAAGCCAAATTTTACGTTAATGCGGTGTCCATAGATGGTGCAACTATCTTACTCTGATAATTGAAGATATTCTGCATAGCGTGCAATTTTTTTTATTTTCAGAAAACATAATACTTATTCAATTGGAAATATTTTTCAATAAATTATTGCTTTGGATAAGTTAAATATTTTTTTCAACTGATTATAGAAGCGAATTTAATTTTTTTTAGGATTCCGCACTTAAAAACTGAAAACGGAACCACGATAAGATCACTCCTGTGTCTGTCTGTCTCTCAGAGTCATTTTAGTTGTAAAATATGGAACGTGGAAAGTTAGAATTGGGAAAAGTTATAAAATACTATTGACCCTCATATTTACAGATTATTAAAAATTCACAAATATATTTAGGAAAATTGTAAAAGGGCAAATTATGTTATTTGAATTAAATATTTTTTTCTATGAATGGGATAAATGTGAAAGCTCTCGTAACGCTAAACCCAAGAATACTTTTCTTTTAATGTTAGGAACTGTATTTTCAAAGATTTCGTCGTAAATGTATGGGGAAAAATTACCCAAGGGCACATTAACTTTAATAATTTATTATTAAAAAATATCGCTGTGAAAAGAATAATAAGATTTCGTAAAAAAAATACAAAGAACGATTGGTTATAGCGCCCTGTATATACAAGGGTAAATACGAATGGGTGTAAAACTCTCATTGCGAAGCGGTGAGCCTTCTTTTCGGCGATAGAGGCTCTGAGGAGAAACAGGATGCGCAGTCCGGCACAGATTTGCTTCTGCATATAACGCCGCCGCCAGCCTACAATCGCCCAAGAAAGTTTACTGCCCAACGCACGTCACACGTCCTGCACCCAAGAATCTGAATTCCGTCCAAAACGACTGAAACCCCACCCAGCTCAAGAAGCCGAACGGTCTTTTCTCCTCGTCTCAGCCCCCCCCGGTTCACCAAGACGACCCACAGGAACCAGACACCTATGAAGGCACCGGGCCCACGAGCCATTGTCGAAGATTTCCAAAGGAGAGTTACTTTATGGAGTCACCCTTAGTTCAACTATTTTAACAGTAAATATAGGGAAGGTTAGAAACCGGTAGAGACTCCAAGTGATCCCGGAAAGCTCCACCTAGACGGCATAGACACTCTCTCGGTAGGGTGAACTCAGACTCATCAACCTCCGGAGTGAAGGTCCAATGGCCCGAATTTAAAATAACAACAAACAACAAACATAACAAAAAAAAAAAAAAAAACTCGACTACAACCACTCGCTTCAGACCAGTCCGCTGTGTGTGGTTCAGGTTGTGAACAGGCAAAACTCATACTATTTGCACTATCAACAAGTCGCGTCTGGCCGGTATCTGAGTGAAATTGCACCATCAGAAGTAAAAGATTAAATATAAAGCTATAAGCAAGCATTTAGAACAAAATACTGCCCTCCTCAGGCCAGTTCGCTGTATGCAGTCCTACTTGTTGACAGACGAATCTAATAGTATTTACACTATGCAACTCAGATTTGGTCGATATTTGTGTGAGATAGCACTGAGACAAGTACTAGAATAAATAAAAAATAACTATAGCGACAAGCATATAGAACAAATACATACATATAGAAATACAGCATGTACAAAATAATACAAATGTACAGAATATACGAAAGACATGCCCAAAACCAGGAAACTTATGAAATTCCTGTTTTAATATAAGCTGAGAGACTCCCGGACTACGAACTTATGCACCACTCTTGACTGGCCAAGAGAGTAACGGGCAGGCACAATTGCGTTCTAGCGAGATCGATGACCATGATAGGTTCTGGCGAAGCGACCAGCCTTTCTGCAACCCAGAATGCGATCAAGAGTCTTGATAAGGAGTTCGTGTACAATGATACTCACTCCCTTGCGGCAGCAGTTAAAAAGACAAAGATCGCAGCGCGATAGTCTCCGTAGGTTGCGGGGGAACATCTTTTTCTCAGGCGATTCTAGAGTGCGCATTCATGCAGATAGTGTCTGCTAGAGCTAACACCATTTTCACAATGGCAACGAGGGCTCCTGCGGAAGAAGTGAGCCTGGTGCACAGTGAAGGTACAAACAATGTCCCGAAAAGGCCTGATCGACATAGAAGTCACCCAGCAGCCCCGCGGGAAGAGTTCATACGTCCACAGACCCGTTTCAGAGTTGCTCCAACTCTCCTGCCAAATGGACAGGGCTCGGCCAAATAGTTCTTTCTTGAATTGGTGGCGAGAAAACTTGACCTCCACGTCGACTATTTACCGAGTTGTGGCACCCTTGGCCAACGCATCCGCTTGCTTGTTACAGGTGTGCCCCACGTGAGCTGGGATCCAATGTATATGAAACCTGACTCCAGTTGTCAAAATAAAGTTCTTGATTTCAACTATGGTTTTGTGCCATGATACGAGTCCATTAAGTATAAATGAGTATATCATAAAAGTTGAAGAAAATATAAATATCAAATATTGCTAATCTCTAGACCCCTATGTTTTAAATCTTATCCTAATGTGTTTGTTGTTCATTTTTTATGATGGAATTAATTTGCAGCTGACAATAAAAGTAGTGTATATTTAAACTTCATTTGGTATTTCATAAAATTAAATTTATCGTAATAATTATCTTTGCTTTTTACAGTGTAGCTAAGACAAAACACTTGTTCATAGTTTAAATTTGGGATTGTGCTAAACGCACTTTGAAAAGCGGTCGAAAAGTTGAAACTTCACTTTGTTACGTACCTCGTTTTCCAGTTTACTTTTTAGTTATCATTTAAAGGCACGGGAGGGGTATTGAGATATCCAATTAACTGAAACTAGTCGAAAGTCCCACAGTATTTATGCGAATAATTCTATTTAAATTATTCTGTTTTCAACAATTTGACGTTTATTGCTTTTATACTGCGTTTATTTCTGGATATTGCGCTACACCTGTGGTTCCAATATTGGAGCAATTTTAAATTTGTATACCATGGGCTCTCAGCCAGGTTTTTTGTAAAAGTAATCTTTGAAAAAAAAAGAATATTTAAAAAGGAGAAAGAATGAAGAATTAAGAAGCTAAATCAGTTTTGTATTTTTTTTAACTGCTGTATATAAAATAAAGAAATTTTCGTACGTGAATCTGTACTTACAGACATATTTAAATTTTACCGTCTTGAACATGTTTAACAAAAAATATATTGAGAATGACTAAATCATGTATTAACAACTTACGAAAATTTATAAATCTTAAAAAGAATTATAAAAAGAAATGTGTAACAATTTATCGCTATTTTGCAACCTCTACTATATAGTAAATAAAGATAAAACGGATGCAAATTAAATAATAATATCAGCTAATATATGGTAGTCATTTAATGATAACCGGAAAGGTAAATATGATAAGTATGTTTGATGTAGAAGAATGACATCGTAAATTTGATAAAGATCAGAATCTTGAAATTGCTTCTTTTGTTATTCATAGAAAGAAAAAAAATCCCCAACTTTTAATACGTAACGAAGAATGTGTCAATGTTATCCCTTTTAATGCTAAATGTAAGGTTCCCTTCAAGTATTTTATGAGGAGAAAAATGCCAACTGTTTAACACATTTATTAAACGGTCAGTTAAGTTGAAAAGAAACACCAAAACCTTTTTTTAATAAAAGAGAAGCTGTGTCGCTTCATTTATACAATAATGTTTAAATCACATGTGTGTTTTAGGAAATTAATCTCTTTGATATGGTAAATAAGGTACCCTGGGGTAATAACGCCACGTTAAGTTTCTACCAATTTTCACGGCTCAGTTTTAGTTTGTATTTTTTAAACAAATATATGATTTGATACAGAAACTCATTGACTATCTATATAAAAAAAAATAATTTAACAGATATGTATTCATAAAATGTAATGGCGTGATTTCTTGACCAATGCTATCTGGCGCATGCTACCCACCTATATGGGTAATAACGCCATGCAAACAAAACTATGAAATAAGATGGAATAATTGCATGTAGATTGCCCAATTCTAAAAATACAAACTCTACAAATTTAGAAATTGACAAATTGCATTCTAAGCTATTTGAAAATGTTCATTTTTTTGTGAAAGTGTAAGAAAAATAAAGGTGTGGTTTTGGGGGGGGGGGGGGGTGAGGCAAAAGAATATCAGAGCGTGAGCTTCTTTTTGCTTAAAAAGGACCGCTTAAATAGAATTATTAGAAACATTGCACAGTTTTAACTGTATTTATTTGAATCAGTATTTAGGATGTAGCTCGGCCGATGTAGGGAATCAACCGGGATATTAATGCCAAGGATTGGCGTTATCACCCCGTTATAGTTATTGCGCTATACATTTTAAATTACAAATTATCTCGAGAAGATAGCCAAAATCTTTAACAACATTTTGAAAGTCCATGAAATGTACTGCAAATTTATGTAATTAACAAAGTATTTCCGGATAAAAAAAATAGTCTTCACATCACAAAACATATCTCGCAAATTTTAGATCAAGCGTTAATTTTAGTTGCTTGTAAAAACAATAAGACCTAAAAATGAAACAAATTAACTTGAAGCTGTTTTTTTCAATTTATATGACTCAAAACCCTTCTGCGCAGAGCACATGAGTGTCATTTACCGGATTATTTCATAATTATGCAAAATATTAGCACTTGGCGTTATTACCCCGCCTGGCGTTATTACACTAGACCACCTCATATAAAATGAATAGGTATTGTTAAAGCTCTGACAGGCTTCTTTAAGGAAAATATTGCTCACTTTTTAAATAATAAGATAGTATATATTTTAGAATATGTGTGTGGTAATAATGACTGAGAGGGGATAGTGATTTTACAAGTGCATTCATGGTGCATGTCCAATATTAGGCAAAGAATCATTGCATTACACAAATATCTCATGAAAAGTATTTGACTGGGCTTTAAAAGCCGAAGGCGCACAGAGTACACCGCCCATGTTATTATGTAAGTCCAAACTGTCTGTAATTTTAAGAGTTAATATCTCGGCTAATTACCGCCGATTTTTTTCGAAAATTACTATCAAAAATGCTTTTATGCTTCTGCTATGACACGAACCCTAAGCGCTTCGCAGCATATTTTCGGAAAGCCTACAAATCAAAATTTATGTGTAACAGACAAATATTCTTTTCTGAAAAACAATGTGACTATAAGACTACATGATTTTGTGAATCGTTATACTTTTTCAAGAAATTTTAATATAAAATCTACTACCAGTATTTTTTTCATAATTTTTTTCCGTAAATTCAGAAATAAATTCGGGGACATATTTTTGCTCTACATTTTCGATTATATCACAGAAAATATAATACCTAAAATTAAAAGAACGGTACCTTTTAGTTCAGTGTTACGCAAGTTTATATACGATATCACACACGATATATAAAGAAAAGATTTATTTCCCAAGTACATTAATTAGCCCCTCGTCGTTTTTACTAAATATATTTGTGAATGTTTAACAATCTGTAAATATGTGGGTTAATAGACTAATTATACATGCTGAAATAATAACTTTCCCGTTCCATAGTTTACGAGTAAAATGGCTGATGCAGACAGACACAAGAGTGATCTTATAACGGCTTCGTTCATATTTTATAAGTAAGGAGCTCCAAAAATGGCAATATTCAGGAAAAACATTATTTTGCTTTTTTCAATTAGTCCTACTGTAAATCAAGTATGATTCGGTGACTTCTTTTGTCTATAACCAACCAGAATAGATTCGTGTCTTAACCTCAGCATTGCCAGTTCGGCTGGGATTTGAAATTAAAATTGTTTATTTGTTATATTTTTTTTCAAATAACAATATTCATGATAGCAGATGTAAATTTTCCAAGTGGGTCAAAAAAGTCCGGGTCAGGATATATTGGTTCGATCCTGACCAGGGATGTCCGATTATGGCCCGGCCTTTTACCCCACTTTAAAAATTAACATCTGTTATAAATCATTTACCGAATGAATAATCGTGTTATAATCTAATCTAATATATGATTCAGGAGATATTTCCCTTTCCTTAATCTGTCATTAAATAGGATGAATAATACAGGATATCTATAAAATAAACTTCCAGATTCAATGGTACTTTATAATAATTTAAACTATATTGTTTATAAAAAAACATGCATCTTATTGAAGTTAATATAATCTAGGTTTTCTTACAAAATTAAATACCAGCACCATTATTTATACGGTACACATTCAACCTAAACTCCAATTCTTCCACCTCAAGTCCCAAATAACAGAAGCAATAATCTCTTTAATTCTATGTCTTAAATCTGGAAGAATATTAAATAGCGGCGGAATGTCGACATGAACTTTTATAAAGCATCAAAGGAAATAATCGCTAAGCTCCAACAACATCTAAAAATCTTGCCCAGAAAAAATACTTCTTATGCTCAAATGTAGCCTGTTTTTGTATGTGCACTTCAAGAGAGTAAATAACAATGCAATTATTGCGTGTATGCTTATCTGAAACTGTTACAGTTTACTCTTTATTTATGTCTGTTAAATCAACACTGTACAACGATTGCAGTTTATAAAATTAAAGTTTATAAATCTAACATTCTTTCATGGACACTGTTTTATTATTAATCTAATCAGGCGTCGCAATTACAAAACTTACTTCTATCTGATACATGTTAATACTTCCTGAAAAATACAGTATAGGAGTGCCACTGTTTAGGGGGTTTACATTAAATATATTCAACAGCAGCGTGTGTCCAATTCTAAATGAATTTGACGTTAGATGAAAATCCGTGTATTTGTTTCTGAGATAGCGCTATTCCAAAATCTTTAAAAAATTCTGCATAACAGCACCACCTGTTGGACGATATACATAAAAAACTAAGCATGATCAATTTTTATATGGTACTAATTGAATCTGAAGTTTCATGAAAATACATGCATTAGTTCTTGAGATATAGTTGTTAAGAAATCGTGAAAAATACAGCATTGCAGTGCCACCTGTTGAGCGATTTACACCAAAACTGAACAAAACTAATCTTAATCAAGGAGTAACTTAATCTGAAGCTCCACGATAATTTATGTATCAGTTTTTGAATTCTATCGCATTAATCTTGAATAGTACAGCGTGGCAGCGTCGACTGTTGAACGATTTTGACTAAAAGTTAGTTAGCAGAAAATTATATCAAAGACTAACTCAATCTACAGTTTTATAAAAATCCGTTCATTAATTCTTGTGATAGAGCAATTGAGGAATTAGTGAATAATGCACTACAGCAATATAGCTGCAGACTTGCAGCACCACCTGTTGTTCGAGATACTCGAAAAACTAATCAGCTCAGGTTTATACCAAGGTCTAACTGAATCCAAAGTTTTGTGAAAAACAGTGCATTAGTTCTTCAGATAGACCGCCTAGAAAAGGTTTACCACATACAGACTCACAGCGTGACAATGTGATAGACTTCCCTTGTAAATTGTATTCAGGACCTTCTAAAGCGTATAAATCCAACAAAAACCAGAAGTCAAATTTTTATACTAATCCCAATACTCTCTTCTTGTAAAACTAGAAGAAAGTAAAAAAAAAAATGGAAGCAATCTTGCATCCGGAATTAAATAATCTCGCCTGACTGTCAACAATATCTAACGTACTGCTAGATTTTGCCAAATTTCAAGTTTTTGAAACTCCAAAAGGCAGTGGGAATAATCTATGCCGACGATATTAAACTACTGCACTTTTTCTTGAAAAGAACCAAAGATATGCAGTTGAATTGTTTTATATTCGCAAAAACAAATCTTTAAAGAAACAAAAAACTTTATACAAAGGAATTTCTAATTATTCTCTTTAAATATCTGAAATATAAAGTATTATTAAACAGCAAATATCTTTTTTTCGAAAAACAAAATGTAAACATGTAAAATTTAGTTGTAAACTCACATGTAAAATTTAGTTTCTTTAAATTCATTTCAAAATTACATATGTAAAAAATGTAAACTTTCCTATTCTCAATTAAACAAAGAGTTAAATCATCCTTCTGACTATTCCAAATTGCAAACTGTTTACTTGAAATGCATATTTAGGTTTACATAACTAAGGTTGGATTTTGACGAGCGACGCTTAATAAGCTGTATTAATTATTCCAGATAGTATTTAATTCACTTGGTGATGGAGTTAAATCATGAGCTAATCAGTGAAACTCTAAGTAAATATATTTGTAGCCATAACTCTTTTACTCGGTTTACAATATTCTGTAGCATTTTAAGATACCACTACGTTTGCGCTCTTTTTTTTTTTATCTAAAACAATTTTTTTAAATATTGATTCTTTAGTGTATCTTTATATATATAAAAAAAAAAACTGGTTAGTGTACTTAATAAGTTATTTTATTGCAATATCTATTTAATGTTTTTACAATCCCATAATATTTACTAAATAAGACTCAATTTTGATGAGAGGCCGTTTCGTAAATTGTAATAATTATTCTAGTTTGTACCTAATACACTTGCTGATGGAATTAAATCAATAACTAATAAATGAGCTCCTATGAGAGACTAGTATGTAGAAATACTTTTATAACCTTAATACTTTTATTCAAATTTAAATTACTGAATACATTATACCTGAATAAAAATTTCAATAATAATAATAATAATAAAATCACACATTTAATGAATAAAAAAAAACATATTAATATCAAAAATTAAATAAATTACAGTAGATTTTTCAAGTTTCACGCAAGCTTTTGATAGAAATGTCAATCTAAATTTCTGGACGATCCCTCTCATGCTTTCAAAATCATTCAAAAACTCTTCGTTTACAGGCAAGATTAAGTGGTGTAAGTCACGAATTTTGGAGAAAATTGGATTTTAATATCTCTGTGAGGTTTTTAGATATGGAGATGAAACATTTTTTGTTCTATTTAGGAATGGATAAGAAATAATTTCCTAACTGGGAATTTTGCATTACGGGGGCCGTATAAAAATTTAATTTTCTTCTTTTTTTAAATAGAACCCCCATGAATTTGAAACTTATCTTTTCAAAAATTTTACTCTTTGTTATGAATTTTTGCAACAGGAAGTATGGGTCTAAGAGCAATATTTAAGGCGATAGCCTATTGTTTCGATATTTACGACTCACCCTGTATGAAAACAATAATTCCCATTTTACATTGACCTTTGTATTCTTGGACTGGTTCCTTTGGTTAATAAGTATTTCTGTTGCAGTGTCTGAATTTCGATACTTACCAAGTGAATGTTCACGGAAAATATAATGGCATTTTTTAAAATTTAATATTAAACAAATATATGTATACTTTAACAATCTAAGAATGAAATAAACTACAATCTAAGATTTACAATGATGGTGAGAATTTTTTGAAAAAAATGTTAGTGAAACTACTTATGTATGTAATAAAGGATCAGTTAAATTTTGGGGCGGAATTATAGCATAAAGTTTGCAAAAAAATTATAAATACTTTCGAAATTTTGGCGGGAAAATCCGAAAGCGAATAAACAATTTGGCGAGCAGGATTTTTCCTCGCCAAAAGCAAACGATTTTAATGCAACGGAAAATAGCTTGTTGATTGACTTTTAGAATGCATGGTTATAATTGAATCTAACTTATTGAAAAAAGTATTATACATTTTTTTAATTACGCATACATGTTGCTCGTTACTTTAATCATTTAATTTTAACACTTGAAAAATATTTTCTGCGTTTTGCAAGAGGCAGTTACATAATTTCAGTTATAGTCAGATGACATTTGATTTTCAATTATTTAATTTGTCTATTTTATATTTTTCACGTTGTATATACAACTTACTTATGAGTTTATTACATTTGAAACATTATTAATTTATTCTGTAATGCAATAAATAACTCCCACTTTTTCTTTTTATTAACGACTTGTATGACATTTTTGCCATTGATTTGTCCTCCAATCCAGGATTTTTTAAATTTTGACTAAATTTTGATGCTGAAAAATAAAATCCACAAGAAGAATTCTGCCATTAATACATTTCCATATTGAAAATCTCGTTTCCATAGCAACAAAATTGAATGAGCAATGCTGAATCAGACATATTTTTTATATTGAAACAATTTAAATAAATTTAAAATTCTATTTTAAGTAGTAAAATATGGTAGTTAAGTTTCATTATAAATGTATATAAATATATATAACAAAACTATGGTTTAAAAAAACCAAAAAAAATGTTAAATTTATTTAAGCAAATTCAGCATAAAAAGTTTTTTCTTTAAAAAGTATTCGACATAAAAGCGTACTGTTCAAAATTTTAATTTCATCGCCAATCGGTGAAAAATCGCCAAATAAACGAAAAGTTAATCATTTTTTTTACGGACGCTCTATCCAGGTTCCGCCGATTTTTTTTATACAAATATATTTCCGAATCAGAAAAGCATACTGTAATTTTTTTTTTCAGATTTTTCTGAGTATGCCCGTATGAAGACCTTCCTTGTTTGGAATTTCATATATAATATATATTAAACGATCCAAAATTAATAGTATGGGGAGTTGTCATATATTTTCAAGATGTATATTTATAAAATTGTCTTTAAAGTATCAGAAAATTCTCAGCTATTAATATAGATAGTATATTATATTCAAAAGAGTAAGTAAAGCATGGGAAATAAACGTATGTAAATATGATGACACATTTTGGATAATATTTTTCATAATTGGTTGTTAATGAAAATGATATGTAAAAAATATATTTAAACATGTTTATTTTTGAAAATCTGTTTAAAATAATCACTTTGAATTCTTAAAATTCGACATATTTGTATGTTTTATCTTCCTTAAACGTAATAAAAAGAAAATTATTTCTCTCGCGAAGCCCTCTAAGCAGTAGTTTCCGCTTACTTAAATGCGCGCTTCCTGTTTGGAAATTTAAACGAAAATAAACAAAGTACATTTGAGAAGAATGTAAGAAGAAATCAAAACCTGTTTTCGATAGATTATTGTACATTCTTTCAAATAAAGCAATAAAAAATCCTATAATTTTCTGAAACTAATTATTCTAAAGTAATAAGATAATTCATAGTGGTAAATTCATCTCCATGCACTAGTATATAATATATTATTGACACATCTTGCTGTTTTATATTGTTATACATTTTAATGTAAGACATTTTGTTTAATTATCCTATTTAAATCCCTATTCCCCCTATTCTCACCATATTTTCATCCATATTATATTTAATTTCTAGTTTATCCGAGTTTGCCTTGCTTTAAGCTAAATTGATTGTGATTTTTCCTTCACATTCTGTTGTAATTTTTTAAGAACCGATGCCATTATTTCAAATTCACGCAACAAGTAAAGAAAAATCGAGATATTTCCATAATCTACAACACAGCCAATAGCAATGAGATTTTACCCAGATTTGAGAAGGAATTTGAATTGAGTAGAAGGGTAATTATTTCACAAAATTCCTCTAAATATCAACTTATTTCATTAATTTATATCAATGAAATTTTTCGAAACTTAATTTAAAATTTGTTTAAAAATTTTCTAAAAATAAAGAAACATTCCTCGGAAGCTAAAATTTTTATTAATCCAAAATTTGGAAAATAAAATGCTAACAAATAGCACAACTGTGATCTGTTGAAATTTCGAAAAAAAATTTGTCACATCAAGTATGTTGTATATACACAGATATCCGATTTTATTAATTAGAAATCATTATTTTAATTGGACTGAAAAATTTGGAGCTGTATTTTTACAGTGAATAAATAGTAGCGTAAAACTTTAAAGATGTTTTCTTTTAAAAAATTTAATTTTGAAAAACAGTGGACATTCTGGCCCTAGCAAATTTATATTAATCAAACTGATTTTTTGGAAAACTATTCATCAGGCATTTTTTAATTATAACATTGCTTTTTATATATATTGACATTATGCGTGTCCAGGCCGTGTGTTAAACCCAAGAATCTGCCCGAAATCGCCAAACCTCTTACAGCTCTACATGAACCGACCCATCTACATAAACCGACAATCAGTCAACACAATTCACTAAGTCATCTTTTTTCGCAATAGCATTTGGTCTTCATGTAGACAACTCTATAGAATTTATCGCAAGTAACAGAAATCCATTAAATGATGCATACGTAGAAGGACTTTAATTATACATGTGTACAAGTATACGTAAAATGACTTTAATGTTAAACATATACAACTTTTAAGAGAGTTCCATTTTACCTTTGGTATATTCTGTTGAAGTACCTACGTGGACAAGATGCTATTGCAAAAAACGTGTCGATGAAAATGTCTGTAAAATTTCAATGGACCATATTCTTCCATTTAGTTAGAAGCAATAACAATCGCCATTTTATCAATTGTGGCGGCACACGAATGCTGCTTTTTGTACTTACCGTATGCAGACGGTTACAGGAAATTTCGTTTACACTTAAAAGAATATCATTATTTTAACATTTATTTCCAGCTAATAAACCATAAGAAAATAGACCCTATGCGTCTTTTAGGTTCGACCTTATAAAAGTAGTCATTTTACTAATTGTGCCGTCACTGAAATACTGTCCATAGGCAGATCATTGCCAATATAAGACCGAGTTATTGGGCTGAACTTCCACTTAGGACAATTTTTAATTCATGTCGGTTTTAAAAGAGCCAATTCTCATACTCTTTGCACATAAGTATGATTGAGTTAAAATAATAAATCTTTCTTTTTTAAAGGCACTTAAGCATAAAATAACGAATTATCCCATTGCTAATCAATCATAAATTACAGAAAGTGAAAAATATCCAATCCAAAAATCAAACCCAGATCCTTAGAATGACGTTCTAATGCTCTACCACAAGAGCTCCGTGGACGATACCGAACATGACATCACTCACTCACATACGATAGTAACGCTGGAACCACAGTAGAAAATGGGGAAGTCTTTAGCGGCACAAAACTATGCGGTGAAACATAAGGCGAAAATAATGTCCAGCATAGGTGAACACGCGTATAAATAACTTTTTAAAACATTTTTTCAAAAAAAAAAAATAATAAAGTACTTGTTTTTCACTTGATTTTGATTTAAGAAAGTCTTAGCATTAACATGACATATATTCAACAACATAGAATTTATAAAGTTTTACGCTTTGTCCTTTTATAGTATACATATAAATCATATAAATAATTAATTCTTATAAATCAAGTACTTTCTTATTCAAATATCATTTCTTTATTTCTCATTTTTCCACTGAATATATACAAATAAATCTCAATTTAAAAATACTTTACAAATATTTTTAGTAAATAAGCGATATTAATAACCACATTACGAATAAATTGAAATTTACGAAATGTACTTTGAGATTTTAATATTCCTACTTTCGGAAATTTTCTCGAATTTCTCACTACTTCGAGAGAGAAGTTTTAATGAGATCTTTTGAAATAATTTCGAATGTGGGAGAACTCAAAAAAGGAGAAAAATTTCAAGTAATGAATTCATTTGTTTTATTTAAATTTTTGACCATTTTTTTCTCATTTGCATCTACTTAAAATCCAATCAGTTTTCTGTTGTTGCAATCATACTACATTCTCTGAAAATTGCAATGCAGTTAATGGTGGTACCGTCGCAGTAAAAAAAAAAAAAAGAGTCCAAAAGATCTTCCGACTAAAAAATAAAATGAAAATAAAGTGAAAATTCCAGACGTTTAATGATATTTTATTGGGTGATGCTTTCTGAAATAAAAATTGCACATTTTCCCGGTAAAAACATTTTGATTTATAAAAAACGTTTTTATTTATTTGTAATTACAGTTGTCTGTTAAAGGAAAAACATGTTTGAGGATTAGCATAAGTCTATTCTAACGATTAAAATGTTGCAAAAAATAAAATAACTGAAATCTTGTGATTATTTTTAAAGAAGTATGGCCTTAGTTTGTAACTTGTAAAATATGTTCATGTGTTTTCGAAAACTAAAATATATTATTTTAGTACAGAAACACAAATAAATGCTTCAACATGCATAAGTATAGTCATCAGTATACTTACGAATAGTGATGTATAGATAAAGATCTGTAATATATCCATTACATATACAATGTAATAGATAAACATCAACATCAAAGATTTAATGGCAGTTAATTATCTACTGTAATCTTCAGGTAATAGCAGAAGATTAGTTTTTGAGTAAAAAAATGCTAGCAGATATTTATTTCTTATAAGTGCATTCTAAAAAATAAATTTGGAAACCAGTCACTTTCAGATACGTATGTGTGTAAATTTGTAAAACTACTTCTTTGTCATAGAAATTCACACACTTGTTCCTGAAATGTACCCGTATTTATGTGTATTTAGTGACTTAATGGATGTGTGAATTTGTTATAACTTCAAAAATTCAAACAAGTGTGTATATTGTGGACAACTTTACGGATACTGAATAAAAAAATGAGTACTCAAATTGAGTAAAGAGTTTTTTATATTAAAAACATCGCATTCTTAACACGTTGAGAACCACAGTGACTGACACTGAACTTTCCGTTTAGGCCGTGTTACTCACCAGTGACTGACAGTGTAAAATGTGAGGTAAAACTATATTGTTTTAAATATTTATTAGGAAAGTATAATCCCGTAATACATAAAAGTTAGGTAATTTTAAAATAAATTTTCAGTAATTACTTAACACATTTTTTAGTTTTATTTCATATTTTACAGTGTTAGTCTAAACTGACAGATTGGTGACTGACGCGGCCTAAATGGAAAATTCAGTGTTAGTCACTGATGACTGACGTGGCTCTCAGCATGTTAAAATACCTTTGATCCAAATGTACTCAAAATTGAGGAACACATGTAATCAATTTTGATCATTTGGTTGTGTTCAAATATGAATCCTTATGTACTGACCTCCTGAATCTACAAATTAAACTAAAAAGGTATTGACATTTATTTTTGGCTCAAAATTATTAGCAAGATACCCAAATCGAATGTTTTTATGACAAAAGTGTATTCGCAAGAGCTTTTAAGCTGTTTTAAAAAACTGTACATAATTTAATATCTATATTAATAAAATAACAAATCGCTCTGTGTGTGTGTGTGTGTGTGTGTGTCTGCGATAGTTAGCGAAAACTACGGTACGTACGAAGCTCAAATTTTTTCTGAGAGTAGCCCAATATCTCTCCTGGTGCACCTGACGCTCAGAATTTCAAAATTCTATTTATTAACTGAGTAATTAATTAAATTCCAAACATCACTCTCATAAAAGATCGCTTTTTTTTTACTTTTTTCCCTTTCATTCTCTTATTGTTGATTGGTTGCATAAAATTTTTGCAGAAATAATTTAAAAAACTGGGACTGACCTTTAAAATTCATATACTGGCAAACTGTCAGTTTAAATGAGGATTTTTTTTTTTTTTATCACAGCTGCCATGGAGGAAAAAGATACGTGGTGGCGAAGTAAACCGAAAAAAAAGGTTTGCAATATGAAACCATTTATCGCTGAAATTTTAATGTCTCAAAATAAAGCACGAGGAAGAAATTTTGTACTAATAAGACGGATTCGAAGAAATTAATTACAGCTGAAGCATATTTTACGAAGAAATAGTAATTTTTTAAATGGTTTTTTCTATTATATTATTTATTAAAATAAATGTTTGCTTTTAAAATAATTGAAATTGGAAAATTAAAAATAATTAAATGCCATAACAAAATTAAATAAAATATTGAAAACATATGATTTAAAGTTAAAAATTTTATTGCTAAAAGTTTTCTCTTTTTTTTCAGAAATTTTTAATACTTTATAACGTAGATGAAAAATGTTTATGATTTAACAACATATTAATAATTCCATGTCAATATATAAAATATAGTGATGAAAAGATTCTTTTAAAATCATGCATGAACACTTAAATAATAATATTAATTTAAAATCTAGATTTCAGAGTGCAGACGATTTTAAGACATTAACGAAAGAATGTTGATTTTTCAAGCAAAGTCTTAAATGATGCTTCTACTATATTGATATTTCAAAGTCATATGATAAAAATAATCAAATAATTCTTGCCTATGATTGATCTAATTGTATCTTTCATGCATTCTGATCGTGTATTACAGGCAATACTGGCACAAAACGTTATTTTTTAAACGAAATTTTAGTCATCTATTCAATAACAGTTTAAAAGGTTAAAAACAAAAACAAAGAAATACTGGTTTAACCTCCCTATCCTGAATGGGTCTAATCGACCCAGTCCTATAATGGGTTTCATTCGATTCAAACCAGAAAATTTTCATAAAATAAATTAAATAAATAGCGCAAAGATTTAAGTTAAATAAATATGTTAAATTTATCTAAATAAAAATTCTGGTGTGAAATATTTTAATCAAGTTTGAGTAAAATATCAACAGGGTAGGAAGGTTAAAGCAGTTTGAATTGATCGGAGTTTCAAAGCACATGGTTTTGTTGGTGCTTATTTGGACTTAATGTAGCGAATTTTAGAGTTAAATTTTTTGCGTCACCCGAAGACATTATACTGCCACTCTATTAATTTATTTTTACTATATGGTTGTACGCATATTTTTGGCATTTCGAACATTAGAATTTATGAGTCATTAGCTGTGTTGCAGTAAAAAAATTACACTGCACTTTTCTATGAGTTTATTTTTTTAATCTTTGATTAAATTTAAATGTGTTCTATTCAATTTAGAATTGTAATTTGGCTTTAACTTGTTTTTAAAACAAAAATAAAATAGCTGATTGGTGTACAATTATTTGTATCCGCAAACGATTCATTCACCATAATAAATTATCAAGTAGCAAAGTAAATTATCTATCCGAAATAGCCATAAAAAATAGTAGCAAAACTGATTATAACCTTAATGTTTAGACTAATTTAAACATAACCCTATCCCAAGCAGAAAAAAAAAAAAAAAAAAAAAAAAAAAAAAAAAAAAAAAAAAACAAGACCACACTCCGATCCGTGATACACAAAATTTCCGTGAGTATAAACCCGACCCTGACCTAAAAATTCTGTTTGGAAAAAACTATGGATTTGATAACTGACCCGAACCAAATCTGAATCCCGCAAAAATGTTCAAGTGAAGCATAACCCGATTCAAACAAGGAAAAATAATTTTCGTGAGCATGAAACCTGACCCGAACCTAAATATTTTCTTTAAAAAAACCCCGGAATATGACTCGAACGAAATCTGAAACCGATAAAAATATTCCAGAGAATTATAACCCGATCCCAGCAAGACAAAATACTTTCCATGGTCATAAACCCGACTCAAACCTAAAAAACTCCGTTTGAAAAATCCTGAACTTTGACCCAAACCACATCTAAATCTGACCAAAGTATTCGAAAGAACCATAACCGGATTCGAGTAAGACAAAATAATTTCCGTGGACATGAACCCGATACGAATCTAAAAGTCCCATTCAAAAAAATACCTGAAATTTGAATCGGACCAAATCTGAATCTGACAAAACTATTTCAAAGAAACGCAACCGGATCCAAGCAAGACAAACTATTTCCATGGACATGAACACAATCCGAACCCAAAAAATTTCTTTGAAAAAAATAGCGAACTGAACGAAATCTGAACTTGGCAGAAATATTCCAGTGAAGCATGTCCTTATTCGAACAAGACAGAATTATTTCGGTGAACATGCAAGATGCGTGAAATGCAACAGTTATATTTGAAGAAAAACCCCGAAATCTGAATTGAACCAAATCTGCACATGACAAAAAGATTCCAAAGAACTATAACCCAATCCAAGCAAGACGAAATAATTTCTATGGACATAAACCCAACTCGAACCTAAAAAATTCCATTTGAAAAAAACTGAAATTTGACCAAACCACATCTAAATTCGACCAAAATATTCGAAAGAATCATAACTGGATTCGAGTATGACAAAATAATTTCCGTGGACATGAACGAGATCCGAACCTAAAAATTCTATTTGAAAAAATACCTGAAATTGGAATCGAATCAAATCGAAACCTGATAAAAAATATTCCAAAGAATTGTAACCGGATCTGAATAAGACAAAAAATTTCCATTCACATGAACCGAATCTGAACCTAAAAAATTTCTTTGAAAAAATCACAAAATCTGAACTGAACCAAATCTGAACTTGAAAAAAAATATTCCAGTGAAGCATGTTCTTATTCGAACAAGGCAGCATAATTTCCGTGGACACGCAAGAAAACCCGAACCCAAAAATTCCATTTGAAGAAAAAGCCGAAATCTGAATTGAAACCAATATGTTCCCGACAAAAATATTCCAAAGAACCATAACTGTATCCGAGCTAGGCGAAATAATTTCCATGGACATGAATACGACCCGAACATTAAAACTCAATATCAAAAAATACCTAAAATTTGAACCGAACGAAATCTGAACCCGACAAAAATGTTCTAATGAATCATAACCAGATCCGAACAATACAAAATAATTTCCATGGACATGAAACCAATATATGGTTTGGTAACATTTAGGTTGCAATTACATTACGGTAAGTCTTTGATTATATTTAATTTCCCGTTTGGTTACAGTTAGGTCACGGTTAAGTTAAAGTTAGGTTAAAGTTAAATTGCATTTATGTTATGGTTAGAATAAGGATATGTTACAATAAAGTGAAGGCTAGGTTACATTTATGTTATATTTAATTTACGGTAAGGTACTGTTAAGTCAAAGTTAGGTTACAGGCAGGTTATGGCTACGGTACAAAAGTTTACGGTTAGGAATTTATCCATAGAGTGAACATTACGCATGATTTGATTAAAAATTTCACTTACTTTTGTTAAATGGCTCTGAAATTATAATACTACGTACCAACATTTTAGCTACCAGCTAGTATCGATTTCATTCATGGTATAGTCGGATTTAAGAGTGATATAATTAGTTTGAAATTCAAAATATTTCACTTGGGATTTCTATGTGAAAAAAAAATAATTAGTTACGTGACTTAACAAAGATTTTTGATAAATATCAACACTTTAACACGAAAATCACGCAGTCGTTGGATACATATTCCCTCCCGCGTTTCTCATTGCTCATTTTGAGTATTTTTAGAGCTTAACATTAGCTGTTTTTTAAACCGATTTTTCACACAGTCAGTGGCCGCGTATTTCAGACAATGCATTTCCGCATGTTTCGAGTTAATGATAAAATCATACAAATTTCAAGTTCGTTTAATATTGTTAATACGGACCCGGGCAACGCCGGGCGGGTCAGCTAGTGTAAAATAAAACATAAGTGAAACAAACCATTATAGGGTACAAAACTATCGTTTTTGTTTTGTCTGATAACATGTGATGTATAAAAATTGAGAAAGCATGTGTTAACTTTTGATTCAAATATACTCAATTTAATATGAATACATCTATTTTCTTATTTTTGAGTACTTCATTTTTCAATGTAAATTTATCTGATATAGTGTGTTAGTGTAATTTACAAATTTTGGATATTACACAAATATCTGGATATTTTGCATATTTCATTCCTATACGTGTAAGACTATCATACACATATATGCGTATGAACAGAATATTACAGAAATGTGTATTAATATTTTTCACAGCTATATGCATGACAACAGATAGCAATACTAGCAGAACATGACATGATAGCATGACAACACTAGCAGAAAAAATACAGCAATATTACTCACAAATCTACATACAAAAATTTAAAATAATCAGTAAATAGTTTCCGGTTCCACTTTGGAGTCTAATTATTCAAAATTAGCTGAAAACCAAGCATACTTTCACAAGCATTGATTTTTTTTTAATTTTTCGATTTTTCACTTCCAGTGGCATGAAAAAATTGGAAGATTATGCAAGAAATGTAAGTGCAAAAAGTTAGAGACATAAATAACACTTTTTGTTTTCATTTTGTTGTCTCAAAATGCCAAAAAAGGCAAAATTTATATACATTTTCACATTTCAGCGATTTGAAAAAATTTTCCCATTTTCTTTTCCCTATGGTGCGGAAAAGTTGAATGGCGATTAACGATCACAAACAACCCGCTTACCAGCCCTAGAAGGAGTGTGCGACAGAATTGCTGTATCAAACAGAGCGGTGGTATCATTAGCAAGTGCACTTCTTAAAGACTTGGTTATTGTGACACATGACAACATGCTCAATGTTATAGACAGGCATAAGATAAGGAGAAAGAAAAAATATATCGCGTAGGGTGTCAAGTCTAGGACTTAAGTTTCATTGACACCAATTTTGACGTTCGAAATAGATCAAAATTTAACACATATGGACATTAAGTGAACGCTGCATCAACAAAGACTTCTTTGAAATCACGTGCAACTAATAGAAGTTCCTGACTGCAATTACATGTGTCACCAATAATCTCTTCTACTAAATACATTGCTGAAAGTAAGACAGAAATTTCCATAGAATATCGTATTGACATCACTACAGAGCTAGATGGTACAGCATCCCCTTAAAGGGACTTTGCACCATAAAGCCCCAATAAACCACAACTACATTGTTAGCATTAGGAGGAGATGGGACTAAAAATAAGAAATACAGTTAAGGTAGATATTTTCTGTAGGTGTTTTCCACCATTCGACACTATTTTGAAAGCGATCCTCACATCGTTTCATGGGCCAGCTTCATGGTAACGAGCTACCGGTCAGGTAACTATTGTAGCACTTGGGCAGTTATATAATTGGCTCCAAAACTATTGTGGTCTAGTTGATAAACAAATATGATCACAGAAAAAAATACCTGCACGACATCTGCAGTGAAGAGACGGATATTTTCATCCCGATAATTAGCCTTACGAAACTCCTGGAAATTTTTTCTGTACCTCCTGGTGATCACTAAACAGATTTTGCGTACTTATACTGGTAAAACTTAACCCTCCAACATTTTTGAGGCTTTGACTCAGATTATCATAAAAGTTTACGCTCCTGCGTGGCTCACAATAAAACGGCATTTCCTTTGTAATATTTCTTGCAATAATCTTCGAAACACAATTCAAGCTTCAAGTTTCATACAGACAATCAGAAGCGAGTTCTGGATCACGTTATGGAATAAAGTGATTAATTTGGACATCCTAAAACATTAATTATTGCAATGCTTCTTGACCAAAGCCAGAATATGCAAGAACTTGTATTACGCAAGATTTTGAAAGCAAGGAAAAATGGAACAGAAGACGGCGTGTTCTAAATAAATGTACTTAAATTTAAAACTACGTAAATATTATGTGGATCGCATAGACTAGCAGAAGTTCCAACTAACATAACTTATCATCTTACTTGTGCATAATGGCATAATGCAACTGATAGAATCTAGCGAATGTCCAGTTTTCGCATAAACGTCTCGTACCGCATTCATGTATTGAAAATGGATTAAAAGAAGAGCAAACCTAAAAGCAGCTTTCCTTGCAATTATCAGAGAAAACAAGCGTGATGGATACACCAGATTAAGAATGGATACCTGGCGTGTTAGGTCATCCATTAAAAACAAAAACTAGTGTAGAATGAAAAATATGGAAACAACGACGAAATCGTCAACACTTTTGCAAAATTTCTGTTATTTAAACCTCAAAATGTAACAGGATGATATTTATTAATTATTCTAAAATTTGGTACTTATGTTCATTATATACCATTTCAACATTTCCGTGCTAGCGGGAAGAACAAAATGGAAGTTAAAATTATTTTTGAAATGTGAAAAAATACAACATTTTTTTGCTAAAATTACATATTTTCATACTAGTGGTACCAGAAGCCGTTTATTGATTATTTTGAAATTTTGTGTGTATATATCGGAGATCATCTCACAACATTTCCTTGTGAGCGGGAAAAGAATTAAAAAAAAAATAATTAAATAAACTCCGTTCAGAAACCACACAGCGTGTCGCATAATGATCAGTACAATCATAAATATGCGTTTAAATGCTGAAAAACATGCAAAAAGTCTGTGGACAAACTTTAGGCCTTTACCTTATCGAAAATTGTGAGAGTAAGGAAAAAATTAAATTTATGTACGATTTTTTTTAAAAACATATTCCTACTTTTTGTGACTGTATAGTGTTAGATTCACTTCGACTTTTTATATAAATTGCAATCATATTTCTTCATTTAGGGAGATTGTTATTCAATTAAGGCAACTTACAAAACTCAATTGCCGGTGTAACTTCTACTTTCTATAGCAAATTTTAAATAACAAAAGTAATGGGTTCAATAATCAATTCACGAAATATAAAAAGATTAAATTACAGTTTTTAAGAAATGTGATAAGTCTAACAGAAAACTAATAACAATTTTAAAATGATCCCATAATGTTGTGAGCGATTTTTCTGAAAAGAAAGCTCTTAATTTACTAGATATTCACCAAGAAGTCTATAAATATTATCTATTCGGTAAAAGCATATCATTTCTCAATACACTGTTAAAAATCTTGCCATAGTTTGAAATAAATTTTGGTGTTAAATAGCTGCCACTGCAAGATGGTGAAATATTGAACCAATGTTTGGAGCTCTTGTTGAAGCGTAGTTCAAAGAGTTGGAACGTGGCTGAAATAGCAAGCTCCAAATGTCGGTAAAAGATTTCACCATCTTATGGTGACAGATATTGAACACCAAAATTTGGTTCAAACTAGAGGAAAAATTTTAACAGTGTAGATAAATTCTTACTTGGTATCTTTGGGATCGTAAGCAGATAGGAAATTTATTTACAGCTCTAATTTTGCATTGTCCAGAACTTTGAAGCAATTAAATTCTTAACAAAATATCCAAAAATGAATGTACTATTAAAATATCTGATGTAACGAACAAAAAGATAAACATTTTTACAAAAAAAAAAATATCTTGAAAAAAACTAGAATAAGTAACAGGGTTGTAATTGGGTGAAATCCCAGTAACTGACACCTTAAGGATTTTTTTTTTGTTGTTGTTTAAATTTCTACTACAAAATATTAAATCAATTTCCAAATTATTTATGTTTTTGAAAGAATAGTAGGCATATAATGTAATAATGGCATAAAAATTAAAAAAATTTTTGAAACATTTTATTATTATTTTTTTAAAAATAAATATGTTAAAAAAATTTGCAGTTACTGATTTTACCCTTTTTGGAAAGACTAATAACTGCCACAAAGAGAACTAGTGTTTGACACTTTATTTGTGTGTTTTTTTTTTTAAATTATTATTTAAGGACTTTACATTTTTCAAATATGTTAATATTTTATATAAAAACAAAATACTCTAATATCTATTATAAAAAGTGAGATTTAAATTATTTAAGATGCAAACAGTTATAATTTTTAGCACTTATAATTTAAAAAATAAAAAATAAATCATAATTTATCCTTATTTAAATTTTTCCTTATAATTTATCGTTATTCAAAAAATTGTTGTCCTAAAAAGTAATATTTGTGTTTTAATAAGAATAATACATATTATTAAACTATTATTGAATATAAAATATAAATCACTGTTCTATATTATGCAAACGGCTATGTCTACCTTCCAAAATGTAGCGACATCAACAGAAAAAGGAACATTACCTTAAGGGGTCAAAGGCGTATAAAACTACAATAGTTTTTTACCAAATTATTGACAGTTTTCTATGTCCATAAATGATTTTTTGTCGAAAGTTTACTGTAAAACATTCTTTATTTAGAAATTATACATAAAAATCACATCAAGACAATAAAGTATCAATCTGTTGGCTATATGCGATAAAAAAATTAAAGGAAAAAATATATTTTTTCATTTATTCTTTATTTATTTTAATGATAAAGACAAAGTAAAAATTCTATCATAATACACAACATTTTAAGAACTATCCTGTTTTTCGTTGAATGTGACATATTATTTTGGAGTACTATATTTTGTGTCTTCATGCAGATCTCCATTTGTATCAAGGCCTGAAAAAGCTTCATATATTAGCGTTTTCTCTAGAACTTTTTTGAAGGACACAAAGCTCAATCCCATATAGTTTCTGCAAAATACATCCTGCAACTTTTAAAATTGTAAAATGCACCAATAGAGATTTTTTGTAAAAATTTTATCTATACTACAGTATTTATAAAATTGTGTACCCCATCCCCCCATAAGAGTAGCTTACCATTCTGAGGCCTGCTTTATTATTACTGTACATAGAGAAACTCCAAATTGTTTACTTGCATGTAACACCAGGTACACACTGTAAAAAAAAGGGTCGATCTACTAAAAAAACTTTAGTGATCCTTGTAATTACTAAAAAATTTTTAGTAATCTTAGTCGGTTACTAGAAAATCTGTAAAAATTACTAGAAAAAAGTTAGCAATTAATAGAGTTAATAGTTTTATAGTTTTAATAGCTATTACTAAAACTCACTTGGTGTGGCCTTGATAGCATAGTGGTTATAGTAACGGGCTCCAGGCTAAAAGTTCCCGGGTTCGAAACTTGCCGCCGCCAAATACGCCCCGAATGTATGTAGTGTCTCGTTAATAAAGGGATTATAAAAATCCTGCCGGAGCAGTTAGGAATGTTTGGTGCTGCCATCTATTGCGGTTTTGCCGAAAATCTTCCGCTTCAGAAGTCTGGATGCAGCTCGAAGGAACCTCCTGCCCTTTGGGCGCACGTAATGGTTATTAAGAATAATTTTGGAGCTATTACTAAAATTTGCTTGGTGGCTCATACTAAAAATTTTTAAGTTAGTTATACAAAAATTCTTTTGTTCAGTTTACAAAAGAAATGTTTGTTTCACTTGCAAAAAAAAGTTTGTAATGGTTACTAAAAAATTCTGTGGAATACAAATTTACTAAGAAATTTTTAGTAACCTCTTGAATTTTTTTTTTTTTTACAGTGCATGCTCGTAATACCATTGGCAAATATACTGACTCCTAAATAAAAGTAAATGTCTAAAATATCCTTTTATGAGATTATCTTCTGAATATTAGAAGAAAAATCTTATTTGATTTAGATTTTTTTTGAAGTGTCATTTACTGTTTAAATGTCGATAACTGAAGGTATCACCATATTTATTTATTAAAAGCAGTTACATGGTCCAGATAGTTGGAAATTTTACTGGCGTAAATTGGGAAACAAGAACTTTGTAGAGGAAGTAGTTTTATAATTGTCTAGCCAGACTTTGAAAGCTAAAACAAATATATTTTATTAAAGGATTCTAAAGAAAGAGTAGTAAAATATGTATTCCCAGCAAACTCTGAGCTATCGGTAAGCAACCCGTCCACAGCTGCTTTGCCGCTACCGGTACGATACCGTCACGCGGTATTGGTTCCGTATCTTTTTTGAAACGCTGCCCGACTGTTAGGCACACAGCCGGTCCGCTATCGCATCCTCAGCATAAAATGAAAAAAAAAACAGTGTTGCTGGCGCCACCTATGATTCATCTTGTAACTATATTTATTAAAAATCCCCCAAAATGTACTTCAGCGTAGGATGACGTTGGGATCGACCACAGCTTCCCAAGGACGGAAGATGAGTGCTTTAACCAATACACCACTGAGCCTCATTGAGGTAGATTTTATGGGGAAATAAGAATAAGCATTTCGTTAAAAAATGCGTTTGTCGTTGAAGGGAAATAGTCGATGGAAAAGTTGCAATTTTGATGTGTTTTTATAATATTTTTTATTTGTGTATAATTAACTAATGTAGTATTATTTATTTATTTATTATTAATTTATTTATTTTGTAATTGTCTTATGCTGAAATAAGATAAACTTAATATTAACATAATATTAAAATGAATGAAATAATTATCATAGAGAATTAATTAAAGCAAACGAAATTATTTTTCTTTCAGATTTAGGAATGATATACATAATAAAATGAATTATTTTTAGAGGTTTTGTATTAGTTAATAATATTTTTTCATTAGGATTCATTATGTAACTACATGCATTGCATTAATTTATAAATCATATATTTTTCACATGGAAAAACTTATTTTCATAAATAGTAAGTTGGTAATTTATAGACTTTAATTAGATTAAGAATTAATTTTATGTCATTTGTTATTTATTAACATTTTTAATTTAAAAATAAAACTAAAATATTAATTTATATTAATATATTTTCTTTAGATAGATAATTTTTAAAATAGAGGGCATTTCTGAATATATTTGTAAATTTACGAAAACATTAATATTTAATAAAATCGGTGAATTTCGAAATTTTTTCGTTGATACAATTTTTTTTTTTAGGAATTATAATGTAATTAAACGTGTTAGATTAAAGAATATGTATTTATAACAAACAAAAAAAAATAATAAGAAAATAAGTTTGTAATTAATCACTTTTTATTGAAAAAAATATTTTATGTAATTATTGAAGATTTATCAATATTATTTCGTTTGGTAATTTTTTAAAGGGGGGGGGGGGTACAGAATCTTTCTTTTAAATTTTAAGACTAAAAATCTGGGTAGAATTCTTATATTTTTATAGCTTGTAAAATAACTTTAAACATTTTTTAATAATTTGTTTTTTTAAACAAAATAATAAAAAAAAGATTTCTTTTAAAATGAATAAATAATTAGAAAATAATTTTAAGGAGCGGTTAAAATATGTTTTTTGCCAATTCAAATAATTTTAAATCCTTTTTTAAATGAATTAAAATAAATATATAAATAAATATTGGCTATCTTTGAATTTTTTTCTGTTAATGCTTGTTAGCATTTTATATGAAATACGTGAAATTTAGATATCTTTTAAAAATTACTCAAACAAAATTCAGAAAAATAAAAAATATATGCCGGTTAAGAGTAAAAATTCTTAATTCGGTCAAATGTTGGCAAATCTAATCGTACCACTATCAGAAATCACCTATCGGTCCTGCATCACTTGCCGGTATAAGTCACTTGACGATATAATTTCATAAAAGGACAGTTTACAATAACCGGCAGCTGTAAAAGCAGATTCCTATGTTTCAGTTGAGGACATGCTGCCGACACTTTACAGAAAATACTGTGTCCATGTCGACACATAACCGGCACTGCCAGCTGTGGCCCGATCGTGTGCCGAAAGGTATGTGTTTGCTGGGTTAAAACAAACTATAAATATATTTCATTTGTCCGACCTGTTATTTTGAAATACCAATTTCTTATATATTTTATTTCGTTTTTGTAAATATCTTTCTCAAAAAGTTTTGCGTATGAAATTGCTGTTATAGGAGTTTTATATTTTTTTACTATAACTATTTAAAAAACTAATGTAATGAATTACTAATAATTAATCCCATTTTTTTGTTTAGAGATTATCCTTTTTGAATGTACTGTATTTTACGCATCAATGTTTATCAAACATTTTCTGTTGAAAACATTCAAATCTAAAATAGAAATAGAAAAATATTTTTAAAATGCATAAATGCAAAAATGTAACCGTATCACATTGATATGTAGTACATAATGTATTTTTTTAAGTAAACACTTCTTCTATAATGCTGGAAAAACTTATTTTTTTATAACACCAAACTTTTTCCAACATCCTGCTAAGTCTTTTTTTATAAGAAGATCATAATTTTAGCAAAAAAAATTGTTTAATTGGATGTTTCTTCCTTTCTTAAGAGAGTCATTTGAAATTAATTGATTTTATTGATCAAATAATTTTTGGGATTAAAAGTCTGACCTTTTTTAAAAAGAATTTTGTTTGATACTTGTGACTTTAAAACAATTTTAAGCACTCAGCAGATTTTTGTTATAGAAAATCTCCCCTCTAACAAATAAGCTGAACATTTATACTGTAGCACTTTAATTAAATTTTCAATAAGCAACATTCAGTGAACTTAATGATTTTTAATTCAACGTGAGTAGTTGTTGCAATTCAGCAGATAATACGTTATAAACATAGAATTAATGATTATATTCAGAATGATTTAGCCTGAGTTCTGTCAAGTTAAATAATATAATCAAGCATGAAACTTGGTGTACACATAATTTTACCACGGTCTCACACATGGCGTTTTTGGAGAATATTTCTCATTTTAAGGGTGTTTTGTTTGTGTTTTGCTATTTTCTCTTAGATCCAATTTACGGGTATATTAAACAGATAACTTATTGAACATAGCCTGTAAATGATATGAGAAAAAAATAATTGTAAATATTTATCATCAATGTTAGCATCAATGTTTTTCCAAATAGTATCGCCAAATTTGAACAATTTTAAAAATACGCAAAGTATTTTCCATAATACGTTTTAAGAAGCGATCACGATTCATACAGACATGATATTTTTTGTCCAGAAACGATAAAACCGCACTCAAAATCAATAACAAAAATAATTTTTAAAGCAGATCGTTGAAAATCCGATGACCTACTCCATACTCGGTCACTATATATATATCATTCTGTATGTTTGTTTCTTCCCCCTATTAAACGGAATAAAAACTTATGTGATAAAATATTTTTAACACATTAACGGTTAAACTTTAAAAAAATCTATCGCCACAATTCTTTTCATAGATATTTCTTACACCTTCTGCATATCTACATAAAGGAATTTCCATAAGATGTATGCATATAGGTTTAAACGGTAATATTTTTTTTCAATGATATATTTATGAACGAAATCAATATCCCTAAGTTATTTACTATCTATTCGTAAACAAGATGTAAACTTATTGAATTGCT
The DNA here is from genome assembly GCA_964019185.1 of Maratus speculifer. Classification (NCBI taxonomy): domain Eukaryota; kingdom Metazoa; phylum Arthropoda; class Arachnida; order Araneae; family Salticidae; genus Maratus; species Maratus speculifer. The sequence goes on along the minus strand of OZ025299.1, from coordinate 222,137,545 downwards.
GAAAGACGGTGGTTCCTAAATGCAACATTGCTAATATAATTTAGATATTAAAATTTTCTATTTAGGAAATATCTGAAGTAATAATTTTACTTGTTTTCAAATATATATATATACATGCTATTTGAACAAAGGTGACTAGCCACTTGTGATTTTAGACATTTTCTTAAATACCTAGAAAAATACATGAAGAATTATATTGAAATTCTAATTGTGTAAACATAATAGTACAAGTCATACAATTCCATGAATTTTTTTCAAAAAGTCCATAGAAAGATCTATCAATCGATCATAGATCCATCAAAAATCAATATCCCTAAGTTATTTACTATCTATTCGTAAACAAGATGTAAACTTAATGAATTGCTGAAAGACGGTGGTTCCTAAATGCAACATTGCTAATATAATTTAGATATTAAAATTTTCTATTTAGGAAATATCTGAAGTAATAATTTTACTTGTTTTCAAATATATATATATACATGCTATTTGAACAAAGGTGACTAGCCACTTGTGATTTTAGACATTTTCTTAAATACCTAGAAAAATACATGAAGAATTATATTGAAATTCTAATTGTGTAAACATAATAGTACAGGTCATACAATTCCATGAATTTTTTTCAAAAAGTCCATAGGGGACCGTCAACAAATTGAAATATAACAAATATGTTTTGAATTACGCTGTCAAAACTAATGTAAGCAAAAGCGTTCAATCAGTAGATTATGATTAACTGGCTTATTGTAATAAACTGTAGTCATTTTATGAGGATAGCATGTGTACCGGTAGAGAAATTAATGTTTTTATAAAAACAGTCCTAAATGTTTCCAAGTTTTTTTGCTTATAGTTTATAGAGTTCATAATATAAAATAATGTCCTTTTTTGAAAATATTACAAACAACATTATACACAACGCAATTTATTTCGCATATACTAATTTTTCACATATAGAAAAATTGTTTTTGTATCAGTAATATAACTGTTTTAATGTGTAAATTTACTTATTTGTTTCCTTATGATTCCTGACCCGTCCGAAATAGTCCAAGAGCCGGCAGCACAAAAGTCTAAGCTATCGAGCGCAAAAAAACTTTATTTTATGGAAGAGTAGATAGAGGGGAATGAAATGATCTATGTCTGCTAGAAGTGAAGTTATGCATAAGCCAAAAATTAATACCACTAGTGGTTTACTCGTAAGCTTATCATTGAGTTTTCCGTACAATCATTCCATACCTTTTATTAAACGGAAAAAATGATGAGCCTACGATTAAACAACTAATGGCAATAATTTTTGGCTTATGCACCTTTTCATTTCAGGCAGACATGGATCATTACCCCTTTCCTACTTTTCCTTAAAATATTTTTTTTCTTGTACTCGATACCTTAGGTTTTTAGGTTGCGGTTCTTGGACTAAAAAATTTTAACTTGTCTTAAATAAAATTCCTTCTTTCAAGTTGGATTTCAAACGTTTACTTTCTACATGGTAACAAAAGAAAAAAAGAAAAATTTGCATAAAGAATGAAAGAAACAGGACATATTGAGAATACTCGTACAACACAAAATAATTATATTTTTAATTCTTTTTCTTCGTGTGTGTGATATTTTTAGTTTTACTTTAGTCAAAACCATTTATCATTCGTCGTATTTTAGATGATAAAAAAATAGCGAAACATTATTTTGCCGTTTTGTTAAAACAAAATATTATGTGATTATAAATAAAATATTTATTAATGCTGTGTTAATACCGAACATTTTATTAAATAACGAAATATTTATTTTGTAGCATGTATTAAACAAACAAACTAATTAAAACTACTTAAAAATCAAAATCCTCCTTCTAGTGATAAAGTGAGAGTCCAGAGTATTTAATTTCCATGCCAAACTAAATAACACATATTAAATGCTTTTAGAAAGAATAATCCATCATGTTGGTAATTTTCTCACTTGAATATGCACTAGCGTTAAATGCTAAATATTTCTAATGATATATTAATAAAACATACCAATACAGTATGCATTACTGTTATGGCTTGTTGCAATTATACTTAACTCTGATATATAGTTTCTACTGTAACATTATCTATTCACAAGCTATGTTAATGTTATATCTTTCGATTTAATTAGTTATTATGCTTCTTGATTTTTAAATAAATGATCGGTTTTAATGCTAATAAATCGTTTTACCGTTCATACGTATGTTTATAGCAAACGGTATATAAAAATCAATAATATAAAATTAATATTTAATATATACTACCACAAATATGAAATATGCCTAACCATATATTATTAAAACCTACCAACGCAGAATACATTACTGTTATGGCTTGTTATAATGATACTTAACTCTGATATATAGTTTCTACTGCAATATTATCTGTTCAAAAGCAGTGTTAATGTTATATCTTTCAATTTCATTAGTTATTTTGATTATTGATTTTTAAGTAAATCGTAGTTTGTTATGTAAGTTTACAGTTCATCTTCCTTTTACAAGTCGAATGTAAATGGGATTACTTTTCGAGAATTTATTGGACTGTATGCATCTTACTTTTGTATAGAAATAGTGCAAGAAGAAAGATTGAATAAAAATAAGACTTTTTTTTTTTACTTAATAAAGCACGTATAAATTCACGCGCAAAACCAAACAAAAGTTATTAGTCTAGATAATATTTTATCAGTGCGGAAGTGTTCAATGAAAAACAAATAATAAAGAACATGGTGTTTCATTTTTCATAACAATTTATCAGTTGTGGCGGTGTACTGTTTGTACATTGTTAAAACTAATGGTGACACATTGCACCTTTTAGGGGTGAAAGGCTTGTCTCACTGGTGATACCCTTAAAGGAGCCAGAATAACACTTTTAATTAGGGTGAAAAGATGGCACCCTTAATCCAGAGTGCCCAATAATAAAAAATTAAAAAATATACAAACCGACTTTTGGCCCTCGAAGGATTCGAACCCACAATCGTCTGATTACAAGCTCAGCTCTCTAACCGCTCAGCCATCAAGCTCACCTTCAAAGTCAACCTGAAATGTTCAAATGTCCTGAAATTCAAAGTTTGCTTTACATAAAAAAGCGCGCCAAATGTTATCCATCCGAAGATCTAAACCATATTGGGATAGCGTATAGCGGTGATAGCCATCGTAGGCAGAAATAGCTGTTTTGATCCACCAGTGACGGCGAGTTGAAGGGCAAAGATACACTTCACAGAGCATGTGCAAATGACTAAGGTGAGAAAATCTTCCTACGATATGCATTGCGTGGCACACTAATTAGCGTGAATTATCCAGTGAGAGATCAAACGGCACCCCAAACACATTTTCAAGCCCGCGTGTGTCAAATGGTAACACCTTTTCACCCCTGGCGTCAAATGCAACTGGTTTGTCACCATTAGTTTTAACAGTGTATCACAAGGCTTGCGAAAGAGTCATTATTTGCAGCAATAGAAAAAATAATACTTCCAAGAGACACATAAGAAAGTATACTTAAAAAATAAATGCTCAAATTTACTCATTAAATCAAGTATATTGATGATACAAAATAATGTGTTCATATGCGTAAAGTGGTATGTGAATTGCATAATATTCGTCTCGTGTGCCACTTTTAAATAAACATTGATCTGTCTACTTTGATGCTAACAAAGAAAGAGGCTTAATTGTGCAAAAATATATCAAAGGAATTAGAAGTGCACAACGTAATGTGTGTCAGTAGTGCTGTTAAACATTTTAAGGTGGGAATTTGAGTCACCAGGAAAGTTTGTGTAACGCTTCGCTTGTAATGTCTGAATTGAATATCAAAGATTTCGCAGGAGTATCGTAGCACTTTGTGAATTCGTTAATTTTTAAATTTAGAAAAGTTTTGTTAAAAATATCTTTGAGGCATTTTGAATTTTTAATACCTTCAAATTTAGTACTTAATGAAAAAAAAAAGTATGAAAGCCAGGCAATTTAATCGGACCAAAAACTGTGACACACAGTTTCAAGTGGTATTTTATAACTATAAAAAATTTTTGAGGCACGCTGAGATTGACATAGAGTAATATTTACACTCAGAATTGAGATATTTTGTAAAGAACAGACGGTTCGGGTGGAACTTCCTATTTACGAGACGATATTGAATATTAAACGCGCGTGCCAGTAAACCTGTACTTGCGGTACGTTCCTGAAAATATATATAGACTGACTTAACGATACAAATAAAATGTAAAGAAATGGCTCAAAGCAGTGCCTCACGAAAGCTATCTGAAGATAAATTTCAACTGGAAGTGTGAAAAAAAAAATATGTGTAGCACTCGGGGACTGCCGCGGTAAAGCTATTGCATAGCATTTTTTATCAACTTATATAATATCGTTAATAACGTTTAAAATATTGGTACTTCTAGGTTATCCCGTCGACCAAAAATTATCGCCAAACTATAAGATTAAATGCCAATAATGGATGATCATGAATGTCACATTCAATGACATTAAATACGATTCATGTGTTTAAAATGTCATTAAAAGATTTTTATTTCGACTTTTTATTAATATTTTTATTAGTATTCTACTAAGTACTTGTTTTTCCGTTATTTAAAATAAACATTATGTCAATCTGTATATTTTGGCTCTTAGTTTGGCGATTTGTATAATTTGGCGAAAATGATCGATGGGATAACAGAGTAGTACCAAAATATTTTTATTATCTTACAATATACGTAGGTTAATCAGGAATTTTTATCATTGAAACTATAGGTTTATAGTAACTGAAATAAGAAACATAAGTTTGAGACTTGATATCTTCTAAATAGCTGAAAAATACCGCGTCAATGGTGGTCCCATATTTTATTGTGGATTCTTGTGGATCATTATTCATTTTTAAATTCAATTTTTCCGAAAGAAAAGTTGTCAACCACTATGATTTTTTATCAGCGAAGTTGATATTGAAATCGCCAACCAAGATAAGTGGAAGTTTATTACCATTTGTACCAAGTATTTTCGACCCTTTTTCAGTGTACTCCAGTAAAGTGCGATGAATAAATTCTCTACCTTGTCCAATTTTGGATTCGGCTTTGCCGAGATAGTAGACGCACCCACACAAACACCGTGCCGAAGTCTGCCGAACTGAAACAACATTAGCCGGAGTGTTAGGTTTTTTCCTCGGTACGGAATTTCTACATTCGGTCGCCGCACTCAAAGCCCGCAATAAAAGCTATGTAATAGCTTAAAAACATACATTCACGGGGGGGAAAGTGTACGGTGAAGCACCAGACATGTACAATAGGAACGAGCAGTTGTAGACCTTTCAAATGTTGTGTCACATGACTGGTGTTGTAAAGAAATTAAAAATGTGCCCCCTCGGGGAAGGGAGAGGGAAGGGCAGAGTGAGGGGAGACGCACTAGGCATGCATAATAAGAATAAACAGCTTCAGACCTTTTAAATGATGTGTCAAACAACTGGTGTTGTAAAGAAATTAAAAATGTACCCCCTAGGGGGGCAGAGTGGGGGCTGATGCATCAGACCTGCATAATAGGAATAAGCAGTTTCTAACTTTTCAAATGATGTGTCACGTACCTGGTGTTGTAAAGAAATTAAAAAAATTCCCTCCTGGGGGGGGGCAGAGTGTGGGGAGGTGATGCACCAGATATCCATAATAGGAATAAGCAGTTTCAGACATTTCAATTGATGTGTCACATGACTGCTGTTGTAAAGAAATTAAAAATGAGGGAAGGGCAGACTAAGGGCAGACGTACCGGACATGCATAATAAGAATAAGCAACGTCAGACCTTTCAAATGATGTGTCACACAACTGGTGTTGTAAAGAAATTAAAAATGTACCCCCCTAGGGGGGCAGAGTGGGGGCTGATGCATCAGACCTGCATAATAGGAATAAGCAATTTCAGAACTTTTAATTGATTGGTCACATGGCTGGTGTAGTAAAGAAATTAAAAATGGGCCCTTCCCCCCTGGGGGGCAGAGTGGGGGACTGATGCACCTGACATGCCTAATAGTAATAAGCAGTTTCAGACCTTTCAAATGATGTGTCACATGACTGGTGTTGTAAAGAAATTAAAAATGTGCCCTCTCCTGGGTGGAGCAGAGTGGGGAGGTGACAAACAAGACATGCATAATAGGAATAAGCAGTTGCAGACCTTTCTGAAGATATGCAACACGAGGGGTGTGGATAAAAATTTAAAAAGTGCCCCTTTGGGGGAGGAAGGGGGCAAAGTCGCGTGTGGCGCACCAAGCATGCATAATTGGAATGGGCAATTACAATTCTTTTAAACGACATGCCACACGATGGGCGTATATACAAATTTAGAAAGTGTCCCCCCTGCGGGGACGTCACAGTGGGGGTGGGGGCAACGGACGTGTAAAAAATGAATAAGCAGTTTAAGACCTTTAAAAAGATATGTCATATGTCGGATGTTGACGAAATGTAGAAAAGTACCCCCTAGGGGGCTGTGGAGGACGCATGGAATGCGTAAATTCTTAAACGATCAGTTTTTTCTAACAATATAGCACACGATGGGTGTCATTAAAATTTTAAAAAGTTCAGGCAAAATTTTGAAAGATTTGCCGGGTGGGGAGGGGGTGCAATAACATGAATAATCACAGGGTTTAAGATCGATGTATCACACGAGTTCCCTGCCCCCGAAAGGGGGAAGGTGGCAACCTTCCCCAAAATATACACGGAAACCACTTTCATGTTTTATAAATGGTATTTATCGAAGTTCCGTGTAAAAAAAATATTAATTCAAATTTTTTCTTTTTCTTTGATATTAATTCAAGTTACACTTTTTGAGCGTGATGACCGATAAGAAAACAATTTTTTTCCTTTTATTGAATAAATGAGAAGTCTGCCGAAATCTGCCGAACTGAAACGTCGTTAGCCGGAGTGGTAGGTTCTTTTTCTCGTTACGGAATTTCTAGATTCGGTCGCCGCGCTCAAAGCCCGCGTTAAAAACTATGCAATAGCTAAAAAAAAAAATTCTTCAACATTACTCTGATAATCTGTCTCAAGACCATGTGACTTGTCTCAAACGTGCAATTCTTCAAAAACTGTTTCAGTAGTTTAAAAAAATTCTTATTTGAAGTGAAACATCTGCAGCTTAAGAGGTACTATTTTGTTTGTATACTAAAATATTTGTATTTATATAATATACGTTAAATATAAATATTAATCGCGGAAAGAAAAAAAGTTAATTTGTTTTATTTACACAAAAAGCGATGGGAAAATCACTGTTTTTAGTGAAAAAACTTTATGAAAAAGGAAGCTGTGAAATATTAAAAAATGAGTAAAAACATACAATCTAGGAGCGTCAAAAAGCACGTGATTTTAGCAAGATTTCTACACACCCCTTCTTTTTATCGTATACTACGTATGCGATGATCTGGCTAACGCTATGGTTACCTGTGAAAGTACGGATTGTGCTATCGAAATATACAAAATTACGTCATTTTGTCATAACTTTTGTTTTAAATATTTGTTTCTACTAACTATTCTTGATAATAATCCTTTAATTCCAGCCGTTTTCAACGTTGTTTAAATACAGCCAGATTTCTATTTATAAGTAAGATACATACTATTTTCAAGTTATTTGGAAAGTCACAAAATTGCATTATATTACTTTTTGACAAACAGACAACCCATAATTAATTTGTGAGACAGATTTTCGGATAATAATTTGATGCCAGACTGCTCTAAATCTGAAAGCGAAACTGCCTGCTACAAAAGGGTAGTTTATAGGTTAAAAAAATTATTATCTTCATTCCATTTTAACAAACTTGAAAATTGTATTATAATACTCTTGACTATGAGAAAATGCAACATTAATTTTTCAGAGATAAATTCGGTGATTAAATTAATGCCATACGGCTTAAATCTTGCAGCGAAAGAGACACTTACAAGAGTGGTTTATGAGTTTCAAAAAAGTGTGTCATCTTCACATCATTTTATCAAGCTTGAAAGCTTTATTGCAAAGGTTATGGGTGCGTTTTCCTTCTGAAAAATCCAACTTAGTCCTTCAGATGGAATTAAATGGGTTTCTAGCAATTCTTGGCAATTGCCTACATGCCGTCTGAGGAAAAGGCCAGATTAAGTTTACCACCATAGATGAAGCCTCAAAACGCCATTAATAAGCCTTCATCCACCCATGCTGAGCCTTCTCATGTTGTAAGCTATCCACAAGCAAAGCAGAGTCGATGGGGCCAAGTATAATCAAACCTGGAAGGACCAGTGGCATCTTATTGCATTCCCAGATAAGTAAAAAATTAGTTTGGATGGCTAGATTGCCTTGCTTTCGCTTTTTATGATAAGGAAAGGAGAGGAAAAATTCTCCAAAAGGCAGCACGATGGAAGATTATTAAAGTGATAGGAGGCTTCAGCTATATTTGTAAACTTAACCTGGCTCTGCGCTCAGACCGTATATGGGCTACCAATTACAAAGAATTGCTACAAATCGATTTGTTGCTAACTGAAGAGAGATATGATGGGCTAAGTTGGATTTTCCAGCAGAAAAGTGCCGCCATAACCTTTGCAAAATCCTCCTAGGGATGGTTCAATGATAATTATGGATATGTTATGCAATGGCCTGCCCTGTATCTTCATTTCAATCCCCAAGAAAATGTGTGGGCTATCCTCAGTAGAATTTTAAATGCCAATTGCAGACAGTTCAAGTCTGTGGCAGTATTGATAGCAGCCATCATTGAGACCTGAGATAATACTGATGCTAATTATCTCAGTCCTCAATGATTAATTATTTAATGATGTCTTCCAGGGCATCCATGCAAATGGCATGCCACATCGTATATTCCAAGTCATATCTAAGCATGGCTGATATAATTTCTATTATCATTAGTGGCTTTATTTCTGCAGGACACTTCCCTCCTCACTCTTTTTTATACAGTCATTTTTTTTCCTGATCAAGTGGGGCAGAGTGTGTGTTATTTCTTGTAAATATGTATTTCTATATAGTCTTTATTAATATATTTGTTACTTCTCGTGGTTTTGTTTCGTCTCTGATTACGGCACAAAATCAGGGTGGCTTTATTTGTGTGGGACACACTGTGTTAGTAGCAGCCTTGCTGCCCTCCAATTTTATGGAGTGCCGTTACACAAATGTTTTACAGTGCAATAAAACCAATCCAAGGAGCAATTCTAAAGTGTTTTCTCGCTTCCTCAGTTCACAAATGAACTTTTATAATGCGGTTTTTTTAAATGCTTTTAAGATATATATTACAACTATTTTTAAATGCTTCAATTATATTGAGGTTAACTATATATGTATATATATATACATATATCAGTTGTGTTTCTTCTTCCTTTTAGTATTATACGGATCTAAAATTATAGTTTATTGTATTACCGATCCACGATGCTCAATTTTAAATAAAACATAAATCATTAAATTTTCAAGATACACGTATGACTTTTTGAATGATCATTGGAAACCAAAGAAAATCAATATAATAGTTTTGGTCTGTCTACATGGTCATATTATTTTTTTAACCCTGTCACTGACAAGCCCGTCTATATACGTTCCCTAAGCTCCAGGTTTCACAGCAATGCAAGCAATAATTAAAATGATATAACTCAGTTGATTTAATGGATTTTTAATACATTGTGCAATGATTAACACACTCAAGGATAACATTCAATAACGTAATTAGACAATAACGTAATAAGATTTCATATAATTCATCATTCAATAACGTAAATAAGATTTTTCTATAATTATGAAAGAAATATATTTTTTTAGCAATTAAAACAAAATGCAGAGAAAACAACATTACAATTTTGCCCTTTTGCAAGACTGTCAGAGGGTTAAAAGCTTAACTTTTACAAAATCAATGGTAAGGCTAATTCATTAACATAATCTAATTTCCTATATTATTTTGAAAGAAAATATCAATCATTATCTAGCAATCGTTTACTAATCAGAGCAAGTATCAAAAATTCCATTTATTTTGACCCCTTATATAAAGATTTATTCAGCACAAAAAAAAAAAAATACTATTTTAACGTAATTTTACGATGAGCAACGCAGATGGCAGGAACTCTGGAAAACAAAAATATTCTAAATTGATTATTATATTTTAAATATAACACATATTAGTGCAGAGAAGCATACTTTTCGGGAGGTATTGCACTTATATATCGGAAATTTTTTTTTATTAGAGTAAAGCATCGATGGTTTTAAGGAATCAATCTTTAAACAGTGTACCCAGACTTAGTGGTGTAGTCGTAACAATACAAAATGTATACGCTGTAAGAGAGAGTATACGCTCAAAACAGAGGGCATACCCCTGAGTTTATATACTATAGCTTTCTTATTAAACACAGGGTATACGGTGCTGCTTACAAAAATCCAGAGGGTACATGGCATATACCCCCGGGCACACTCCAATACATCCCAGCCCAGTATTTAAATCACTCATAACAAAAGATGGCCATGGCACCCTTAACAATTTGGAAATTGCACGTCGAACGTGGCCAATAAGGTGCGTTCGGACTATAAATATTCAGATTTTGATGCAATAGCTGTTAAATTCTTATCCAAAAATGCATGAATACAAAATATTATACGATTATATATCAATTACAGACATATATCATTTACAGAGCAATCCAAATATATTAATGCAAGTTAGAGTACGGACAGACAAATTGAATTCTTAAAAATTTTCAACAATTTTGTAAAGTGTTAAAACGGCAAATACGTTGAAATTTGCCTGTCAGAAATGTATGCCCTAATAAACGGTATAATATTTAAATTCTTTTATACAGTCGTGTATTTTGTTTACTATCTTTATACACGTATATGCAATTATTGAGCTAAATTTTATTTAATACTTAAACACCCTTAAATCTAGTGAAATCACACTTCCAGAGATTATCATCCATAGACAGTCATACATCTAATTCTTTGTATGTCCTTGCATAAGATTTTTATGCATTCTATAAACATATCTTGGTTTACTAAATACAGTTCAGTGTAAAATTACATAAGGAATTAAAAAACCATTTTTAAGTTACTTTTGTTCACATCTGTAACCTGTGGAGTTTCTGTTGTGTTACCCTGTATATGATCTACTGCATTTATACACACAACGCAATATGCAAAAATTTACTTAAACTTAAAAAAAAAATCACAATCAACAATGCACTTCTAGCAATGATCTCTAATGTACATTATTCCGCTTGCAGTATAGAGAATTATTTTGTGTGAAACCTGTAAATACTCTTGAATTTTTATGATACAGGATGTAACTCGTAGTAAACCTCAGCAACGTATATCAATTTCATTATATGTGAAATAATTTAACAGGATTAAAATACACCGAAAATAAAGTTTCACTCTATACCATTATACATTTTTTAGTACACTTTACTAAATGGATATCAATTTCATTCTGTTTAAAAGACTGTAACATCACTGAAATGCACGTAAACATTTTAACACGAAAAACTTTTGACCGTCCCTGTAATTAAACTATACATCCGATTTTCATAAAATTTTAAACGACTCGACGAATTTTTGGAATAATTATATATTTAAAATTTCAAAGCATTCGGTTGGATACTTTTTGTTCTGTTGTATGCGGACGGTCAGGCGGACTGACAGACAGACGAACTGACAAACAGACGGACGGATTGAACGACGACTAATGGTGCTACGCATTTATATAATTTTACCGCACCTAAAAAATCGTCTTTTTAGACGTAATTTAGTGTCAATAATAATGGTATATGTTCAATGTCTTAGCGAACGACAGAAACAGGCTTCCACTCCTCTTAACTGCCACATGATGTAGAAAGTCTAATTTCCAGGAACTGCCGAACTGCAACGTCATCAATATAGGAACATAAGCAAGGGAAATCAGTGAATTGCGATGGCATTTCTTTTTCAATAACTGTGTGCTATGCGTCTTGATTTCAAATGTAAAGAAAAATATCTATTTACGTTATTGGGAAAAGCCTTCAAAAGTATTATTTAAAAACGTATTTTAATTTTTATTTTCTTCTTCCGCAAATAATATTTCATGAAGAATAATCTCACATTTTTAAATACCCCTATACATTTGTATATATTTGTAATAGATAGATAAATAAAAATATTATTTTAAAATAGAGCTTTCGAATGAAAGAAGTAAAGTCTTTCCTTTGTTAAAATATTTTTAGTCTGAAAATTAGCAATGAAAAGAAAGTAATTAGAATAGGATCTCAATTTTTCTCAAAACAATAAATAAAATAAAGAAATTCAAATAAGCTATCTTTTCAGTTTAAACAATCCAACAATTTCTATCTCCAACTATTTTAAAACTTTTTTTCCTGTTATCAATGTCTTTCGAGCCTCAACAGCCAAGGCTTTTTGTATTTTGGTCGGAACTCATCAGAAAAATCCTAACTTAACTGTCTCAATTTAGAAAAGCCATTAAATTCCTTCTCATTACAGAAACAGCTTAAATACGTCGAAAGAAACAGCCCTTCAGCTCATTTATTGAAAATAAAAAAATCGTTTTTTTCTTTAAACTGATCATTCTCGTGCAACTTTCTGCTTGAAACGTGAATCTCTGTAAAAAGGATTTTTTTCTGCTTAACTGAATGTTCTTTTAAAAGTATTTAGCTTAGTGTAGCATTTTTTAAAAGGAAACTGGATTAACTCTTTCAATAGTCTACAAAAATATATATATTGAGAAATTTTCAGCGTATATCTTAAATTGAATGAAATCAAAGTGACAATCTTAAAGCTTTTTGGAAAACCAAGTTTAGTGAAAACTTTTCCTATGAATAACAATAAACGTCCTATATATTTGTGCCAGACGATTCCGTTAAGCTTTCACATAGGTTATATTATGTAAATTCCAAATAAATTTATGTCAATGATTTAAAATTTTGAGACCCGATACTATGTATTTATTTACCAGCATTTTTATTATCATACTATTAATTTTTAATATGTCTCACTAATAATTTTTGCTAAGAAATACCAGTGATTTTATTTCCTGCTGTCTTATTTTGAGATTCCACAGCGTATAATTCATAAAATATTTGATGAAAATAATAATGTTTAAAGCAGGATTTAAGACAAGATTAAGTATTACAGAACTTAATCTCATGTCAGAGTTCCTTATATAATAACTGCGACGATCGACTGAGTTTATTCATATAGTTTATCGATATAAATACTGCACGGTCTGCAGAAAATTCATTTAAATCGAGTTAAATAGTATCAGCAGAAGGTTAATCCTCTTCAGTTGAAGAATATTTACCCGTATTTTTGAAAATCGATTTATAAATGCCTCCTTTTCCATATGAGAAAAAGATAAAAGGAAACATTTTAATAATACAAAATTTTAAGCATTTTGAAAAAAGTATTGTTCATAAATATCAATTTCATATTTTCTTTCACGAATAAGAAAACACATTTTCTTGGAATTATTTGAAAGCCATGCAGACATGATTTAAGCAGCTTGTCCATGCATTAAGACATGTATTTTTTATAGTTTATAATTTTGAAAGACTATGTAGGAAATACAGAATACAAGAATTTAATAATATTAAAATGTTTAGGGATACTTAATGCACGACATGTGTCACCTGCAGATCAAGAAAAAATATAAATTCCTGGCAAAAAACTTCACCCGAAGTTACTTTAAAGTACAAAATTTGCAGAGGATTGTTAAAGGAATCATTTGACCGGAAATTGAGTCAAAAGATTTGATTCAATTTAGATTTGAAACTTCCCATCAGTGATACGTACAGAGGTTGAAACCTATGTGTGCAGCAAGGGGAATTGTTAGCAGTATAAGTCCATGTTCTTTGACATTCTTAATTAACTCCTTTTTCGCATAAAAAAACAGAATTAATAATATTTAGACACATTACAACTCTTTACTTCATAGTTTTAAGTGTTCTCTTTAAATTTGTTCAATTACTATTTATCTCCAGTTTATTCGGTGTTTTTTCTCTGTTTAAAGGTGCCCCAACTTTTTTCTTCAATGGTGCCCCACACTGTAAAAAAAAATTCAAGAGGTTACTAAAAATTTTTTAGTAAATTTGTATTCCACAGAATTTTTTAGTAACCATTACAAACTTTTTTTTTTGCAAGTGAAACAAGCATTTCTTTTGTAAACTGAACAAAAGATTTTTTTCTATAACTAACTTAAAAATTTTTAGTATGAGCCACCAAGCAAATTTTAGTAATAGCTCCAAAATTATCTTTAACAACAATTATGTGCGCCCGAAGGGCAGGAGGTTCCTTCGAGCTGCATCCAGACTTCTGAAGCGGAAGATTTTCGGCAAAACTGCAATAGATGGCAGCACCAAACATCGCTAACTGCTCCGACAGGATTTTTATAACCCCTTTACTAACGAGTACTTACACAACATACATTCGAGGAGTATTTGACAGTGGCCAGTATCGAACCCGGGACCTTTTAGTCTGGAGTCCGTTACTATATCCACTATGCCATCAAGGCCACACCAAGTGAGTTTCAGTAATAGTTATTAAAAATGTAAAACTATTAACTCTCTTCGTTGCTAACTTTTTTCTAGTAATTCTTACAGATTTTCTTGTAACCGACTAAGATTACTAAAAATTTTTTAGTAATTACAAGGATCACTAAAGTTTTTTTAGTAGATCGACACTTTTTTTTACAGTGTATTTCATAGTTTTGTTTGCATGGCGTTATTCCCCATGTAGGTGGGTAATAACGCCAAATAGCATTGGTCAAGAAATCACGCCATTAAATTTTATGAATACATGTCTGTTAAATTATTTTTTTTATATAGATAGTCAAGGAATTGCTGTATCAAATCATATATTTGTTTGAAAAATACAATCTAAAACTGAGCCTTGAAAATTGGTAGAACCTTAACGTGGCGTTATTAGACCAGGGTACCTTACATATTTGCGTGTGTGTGTGTGTATAAGCGTGTGTTCATGTATATAATTTGTTGCATAAATGAGTGTTTTCATAAATTATTTTTATCAAACTACTAAAAAAATATCTTGTCTAAAACAGAAAACACTGACTATTTTATTACAAAATATCTAATTGACTTTTTGATTAAAAAAAAATCTGGACAATATAGGAATTTTGTTTTTATTTTTATCCCTTTATAAGATGGAATGCACAGTTTCAAATTTCTTTCTGATATCAGATTCCGGGTCTTATGTATTTGAAATAAGGAATTTTCTCTATTTTAATTTCCTTTTTTAAAAATTATTTTTTATAGATGTGAACGAAGTGCTGAACAGAGCCTAGTAATGAAATTGGAAATTTGAATACATTTTACAAATAAATATAATAAAGAAAACAGTTTTAAAGAAGAAGAAGAAACATTGAGGATTTTATTTTATTTGTTGAAATAACTATTTATGTAAAACGTATACTTATGTTACAAAACACACATTTTTTTTAAATAAAAAAACGTTTATAAAACCACCATGTAAAGAAAATAATGTTATTTTAACAATGGGTATTTTCTCCTGTTTTGTAGAAGCATTAAAAACTATACACTGATAATTAAATAATTGTACGTCCGCAAAAATTACTGTCTTATTATTTTATTATTAATGCTAAATGCACCAGGATTTAAAACTTAATCAACCAGGAATTAAACTTTTTTATAACGAATTTTTATAAACATGTAAGTGAAATATAACTGTTAAAAACATATTTCACCTTTGAGTTTTTATTTAAGTTGCATTTAATTTATTACTAGGTATTTAATTGTTATTTAATTTATTATTCCATTTAGTATTTTAATTCAATTTTTATACATGATTTACTGTTTATTTATTTTATAAAAAATATTTCTAATTCGATTAGAAATATTTTGATTTGGTGACGTCAAATTAGTTTGTTGGCATACCTAGTAATATTTTTTTTTCTTTTATTCAAAAAACTCTATTATAACTATATAATTTTTTGTAATTGATTTTATTTTCTCAATTTAAGTCTTCGAAATTATTTAGTTCATTACATATTTTGCTATTCAGTTTAATTTAAACGTGTTATAATGCTTTTTTTTGTTTTGATACGGAACAGGAAAACTTTTTTCAGAAGCTAAAAAAGCGTCCGATTGACTTATATTTAAAACATTAATTGTCTTTCATATTTCAATAATCTAGAAAAAATCACATTTAAAAAAACAGAAGCATGAAAATATATGTGCTATTTTATACATTTTCTTGCTTAATAATAATATCATTCTTTGTTTATATATCACCTCATAATAACAAATATCTTGAAGAAAATTTCTATTTTCTTTTACATATTTTAATCCAATTATTATCCATCTAAAATAAGAAGGCGCCTCCATTTTAATTTCTTTCAGAATTTCAAAAGATTAGTTTTTTCGTCTAAAGAAAACAAAGATTTGAAATGAATCTTTAAGTTATTTTAATTAAAAAGAAGTAAACGTGATTAAAGTATTTAAAAAAATGAGAAAAAATGTAATAAAAAATTACAGTCATAATGTAAAATAGGAATATTCCTTTTATTATAAAAAATATGTATAACTAGGAATTTCGTGTAAAGAAAGTACTAATTATTTTCCTTCGAGCTTGATTAAAAAAATAAACTGGGCGCTGAATTTAAATGCAGTCATATTTTTTAAATAATTCTGTATGATTTTGACTGTTTTATTATTTTATAAAAAATAGTGCAAATTTATTCTCAATATTATAAAATTATGTACGTTTTCTATAATGTATGTATATATATATGTATATTTTCAAAATCCTATAAATGATGCATTTGCAAAGGAGAATATCGAAATAGATGGTCAAATCCTATTAATCAATACTATTTAAATTTTTAACAATCAATAGTTTAAATAATTTGGTCAAACTATTGTTCCATCAGTATAATTTTAAGGTAATAAAATAAAATAGTTTCATTAATGTTAAGATTTTTTATTTCTTGTTTCGAAAGTCTCTTTAATGATGCTGTTATTCAATATATATATATAAAATTAGTAAAGTGTTAGATCGAAATAAAAATCATCTCTCAAATTACACAATGGATTACTCAGACCACGATGTAATGAATATGTTTTTCTACGCATCATATACAACTTTATTTTTTTAATTCTTTATATATGTTGATGTCAACATTATTTTTTGGGTACATAATAAATGAAAAAAAAATGAGCGGTTTATCATACAAATCCTTTTGAACAAGATTTCACTGACGTTTCGTTACTTCGAGTTATATGTTTAAAAATTATAGTTAATTAAAAGTTAATAAAAACGTATCAGTAAAATGCAAAAGTTTCCCGTTCGAATGCATTTTATTGGTCATTTGTTAAAGGTAAATCCATTTAAGAATGAATTAAAATTTTTTATTTTAACGTATTCAAATAAATATCAGCAACAATATCATTTTTAACGAAGGGAAGTATTTATTCTGTTCATAAAAGCGAAGTTTAAACAGACAAATGGGTTTAATAATATAAGTAGCTGTTCTAAACAACTTTTCTCATTTTCGACTGTTTTATTGTTTTATAGCACTGGCGATTTTTTTAAACAAATATACGCAATACATCTTATTTGATGTCCATGATAAAAAATATTTTATTGATATATGATATTAAATGCTATGTTATATAGAAGTTCTAAAGGAAAATTTCATAAGCTACTTCAAAATCATTTAACTCAACACTAAATATTTCACGATAGTAATAATAACAATATATATTGCAAAATAATGTGTAGATCGATATAAGTTTATGTTACTAATATAATGTGTTGTCATACAAACTATTTCATATAAGGTACCCTGGGGTAATAACGCCACGTTAAGGTTCTACCAATTTTCACGGCTTAGTTTTAGATTGTATTTTTCAAACAAATATAGGATCTGATACAGCAACTCATTGACTATCTATATAAAATAAAATAATTTAACAGATATGTATTCATAAAATGTAATGGCGTTTTTTCTTGACCCATGCTATTTGGCGTTATTACCCACCTATATGGGTAATAACGCCATGCAAACAAAACTATGAAATAAGATGGAATAATTGCATGTAGATAGCCCAATTCTAAAAGTACAAACTCTACAAACTTAGAAATTGACAAATTGCATTCTAAGCTATTGAAAATGTTCAATTTTTTGTGAAAGTGTAAGATAAATAAAGGTGTGGTATGGGAGGGAGGGGGTGAGGCAAAAGAATATCAGACCGTGAGCTTCCTTTTGCTTAAAAAGGACCGTTTAAATAGAAATATGAGAAACATTGCACAGTTTTAACTGTGTTTATTTGAATCAGTATTTAGGATGTAGCTCGGCCACTGTAGGGAATCAACCGGGGTATTAATGTCAAGGATTGGCGTTATTACCCCGTTATAGTTATTGCTCAGTACATTTTAAATTACAAATTATCTCGAGAAGATATCCAAAATCTTCAACAACATTTTAAAAGTACATGAAATGCACTACAAATTTATGTAATTAACAAAGTATTTCCGGATAAAAACATAGTCTTCACATCACAAAACGTATCTCGCAAATTTTAGATCAAGCGTTAATTTTAGTTGTTTGTAAAAACAATAAGACCTAAAAATGAAACAAATTAACTTGGAGCTGTTTTTTACGATTTATATGACTCAAAACCCTTCTGCGCAGAGCACATGGGTGTCATTTACCTGATTATTTCCTAATTATGCAAAATATAAGCACTTGGCGTTATTACCCCGCCTGGCGTTATTACCCCAGGGTACCTTAGTACAGTCACGTTTCATTAAATCACTGCCCCAACAATACCTGAGAGATTCTTCATTTGAAGCTGGTAGACGGGGAGGTGCTGGGTTTGAATCTACTTACGCCCGTCGGTGTAACTGTTCGGAGTTTTCGTAGTTTTTTCTAATCTTGGAAAGCCTTGCGTAAATACGGGTTGTGTTCCTTTAGAAAGACCTAAAAAAGGCCACTCTACTTTGGTTTTATGTCTATTGTGGCGTCATAAATAAATAAAAACATCGTTAGACCACGTTGTATATTGCAAATTTGAAGTTAAATAAAATTATCAGCAATATCTGTAAAAGTGCTGTGCGAAAACCTCGCACGCATCCACCGGTAATACTTAATCAATTTTAAGTAAATTAAGAATATTTTATTCGAATTATTTACTTTTTTTTTGTAATTATTTATTAGTTTATAATGTATAATTTTTTTGTTATTTTATTTGAAAAAAAAATAAAAAAATTAACTATCTGACAGCTTTTTAAATATTCTAAATGGTTCTAAACATATCGGCATGTTTTCCTGCTCATTTAATGTATTATAATTCTTGTGAAAATTCTAATCTAAAATGTTAGAACTTTGCATTTTCTCTTAATATTTATAACAGAAATCTGTTTTATTGAAGTGGGGTATTAAATGTTACATCATGCAAGAATGGAAGTGGTAAATTGATGGAATGCTAAAATTTGTAGAATTTCACAATCAACCTAAAACTCCTAATGCTTTTAAATATTTCAAAATAAAAACAAAATAAATAAGTAATGTAAGCTATTTTGTATTCCGTATTGTTTTGAGATGTCGATATGCTATTATATTTGAACATTTGTTTAGAAAAAACTAAAAGATGCTGTATTCTTTCAGGCCCCACCAGTGGCCGATAGGTCCTGCCCTCGAAACTGGCAGACGGGAGGTGCTGGTCTCGATCCCAATCGTGCCCATCGGCATAATCGTTTGGAGTTTTCCGTTGTTTTCTTCGAAACTTGGATTTCTTTGCGTAAATATGGGTTACGTTCCCTTAGAAAGACCCTCACGTTCGGCACTTCCTCCTTAGGGCTTATATCCCACGTGTTGATAATTTGCCGCCATAAATACTATTGCTTTTCAAATATTTAAATAAAAAAAGATATTCATAAAGAAGGCTAACCTAGAAAAGATGCATCAATAAGCAATTAAGTTTGCCAGATTAGTATATTAGCTTGTTAGTTTATTTACGCAATAGAAATTGTCTTATGCCATTATCAAAGCGAAGTATTGCGATAAAGTAATCACAACATTTCTAAATATATTGCATATTAAAAAAGATTTAGACAAAATCACATTAAAAACATTAGAAGTACGAAAATAATTAAGTCAATACATTCAACTTTCTTACTTTCTTAATACCTTACACTTTTTCATTTTATTAGTTCATTATGATAAAGTATGAAATTTTCAATCTTCTCCTATAAATCTAATTTCGATTAGTCTGCATTTAAAACGAGAGAGTTGCATCTATTTTATATTTTTTTTTCACTTTTGAAACGATTTCTTTTTTAGATTGAAGAAACAAAGCTTTGAAATGAGTGTAGATAATGAAATTGAAAATTAGAAACAAATATTTTTCAATAGATTTTAAGAATAAAATGTGAAGAAATGAAATAATATTGAAATAGTTTTAAATTAAAATGTGAATAGTTCGTTTTATTTAGTCAAACAAATATTTCTATAAATATTAATTTTAACTAACAAATTTCCTTGTTGCTTTTATTTTTGATAAAAATAATTAAACTAGACAAAAGTTTTGAATGTAATCATAATTATTTTAAACAACTCTTCATATTTTTTTTCGTATTATTGTTTCATAGAACAAGCCATTATTTTAAACTATGCATTATTGATTTATCCATACTGTTTAATATTTATGAGGAAATTAATTTATATTGTACTATGGTATTGTGTCTAGCATTATGTAGGATTGCTGAATATCTGTAAAATTTCTTAAGTACTAAAAGTATTAAAGTAGTTAAAACTTAATAATTCCGAAATTTAAATATTTCACAATAAATAACTTAAATACGTTTTCGTAAACAATTTTGCAATCAATATTGATATAACAATATTTCTTAGACGTTCCCTGTTACGTTACTTTTTTGCTATAAAGCTATAAAATGCTTTTGTTATTTGAACAAAAGAAGAAAATCATAATCATCCTAAAGAAGACCAACATGAAAATTATCCTTTTACATGTTCATGTTATTTATGTTTAAATCAGAGGATTATGGTTTTTCGTATGTCTGTTTTTATAGTTTCATTTTATTAGCATGAAGCAAGATAACTTTAACATATTTATCACAATATTTTTAATTGTTTTTCATATTTAAAAACATCTCAATAAAATCAGTTTAAAAAAAATAGCAGTCTGAACCCGCTTCTAAACTCTACTTAGAGCGTTTACACTCTGTTCTTTTACGATTACACCATTGAGGAAGAGACCATGCTATACGAAAATACCGGCTAATTACTCTCCCATCTAAAAAATGTTGTCGTAAGAAGTATTTTACTTTTCGCCCGATATTGGAAGTCGCTAAGGCACTGTCTTTGCTGCATTGTTGAGGAACTACAAAAGCTCGCATCATGTGCAGGTTTCTTTCTGCAGTAACACAATACAGGATCAGCTGACCGTAAATTCTTAAAAAATAATGACCAAGAATGACGCTTGCAGTAAAATCACACAACACAGTGATTTTGGAGAGTGGAGTGGTATTTTGGAAATAACGTTTGGTACCTCCGAAGCTCACATTCTGCAGTTCTGCGTATTCACTGTCCCATTCATATGAAAATCGGGTTCATTTTCTCAAGATACTTTCAATGGAGGGCAGGGGGAAGGTGTCCTCCATCTACATTCGCGCTAAAAACTTTAGATCTAATTCCAATTTCTGCAGCGAATACACTTCGGTACACCTTGTGACTGTCTGGTAGGTTTATAAACTGCGAATATACCTGGTAACAATTGCGGATAACAACTAATTTTGTACAAAATTAGATTACATTTTTCTGGATTTTCAAAGAGTAGCATATGGAAAATCCAACTTTCAAACAACTGCCCGTGTTCCAGAAATGGCCGTTTCTTGATTTTGCTGATGACTACAACAATACTTGCACCGAAAAGCCATTTAGTACCACCTGTTGAAGGTTATTGAAACTCATTTTTATTTTCCTTCTGTTCTTTCCCTTCTCGTATAGTAAGTATTCCGTTTTTGGTTTTATTTGGATTATTCCTTCAAGCTACAGACCGCTCCAAATAGATATACTTGTTTTATAACTAGGCGGTATATACACACACATATACAGGGTGTTTCGCTACCAGACCGAAAAACTTTGAGGGGAGCTAGTAGACATGCAGACAAACATTATTAAATCGGAAACCATGGGGCACAAACGTCTTCCGTAGAAGCTAGGGGCTATTAAAATTTAAGGTCCAAAACTTCAAATGATGATAAAAAATGGAAAAAGGGTCGATTCGTTTGCGGTTTCGCTAAAATCATTCTTTGTATCACGTATTTTTGTA
Source organism: Maratus speculifer (assembly GCA_964019185.1). Taxonomy (NCBI): domain Eukaryota; kingdom Metazoa; phylum Arthropoda; class Arachnida; order Araneae; family Salticidae; genus Maratus; species Maratus speculifer. The sequence continues at coordinate 222,115,269 of OZ025299.1, read as the reverse complement.
AAAAGAATTTTAAAGGTTACTTTCAAAAATTGTCGATAGAGGGCGCTTTAGACTTTAGAGTAACAGACAAAGAGTAGAGACAAATACTTTTTACCGTTCTTTTTTCATGGGGTTGAAATTATTCTACAGTTTAGATTTTAACTTAAATTTTATGCTCAAAATCGGAAACATGAGGACCGGCTAACTAGTGAAAATTAAAATGTAAACCGAGGTGGAGTTTTTAAATGATCATGAACAGTGAACAAACTAATCGATTTTGTTGCGGTTTGCGTGTAGGTCATTCCCTTGGTAATTAATTTATTCAAAATGACGTACAACTTTGGTGTCCTCATTGTTTGATAGAGGGCGCTACCTACACATCTCCAACATTTCAATGCCATTACTCCTGGGTGTTTTAATCCAGACCAACATACTTCCAGGAAGTGTTAGGGAGGCAAAGACGAGTCGGAATAACATAGGAAGTATCGTTGAAAATGCCTTGTTTGCGAATTATGGTTAAAAGAAGCAAAAAAAAGCAAGAGAAACAAGCAGCGAAACAGCAACAAGTTAAGGTGACAGAAAACAGTTTATTTAAATGTTATTCTACAAAAGGTGTTCAAAATTACGACCAGAAGTTAGGTGTATGAGACGCTCGTACCTTCATTTGAAAACCTCGCAGCTCGTATTTCTGTAGCTGCCAGAAAGCTATCAGAGATGCCAGGAATCTTTCAAAGCGTGAGGAATTACATGCGACGCCGCTATCAAGCATGCCTATCTACTTCTGGTCGTAATTTCGAACACCTTTTGTAGTAAAACCTTTAAGTAAACTGTTTTTTTGTCACCTTAACGTGTTGCTGTTTCGCTGCTTGTTTTTGTTGCTTTTTGCTTTGCTTTTTTTAACTCGCAAACAAGGCATTTTCAACATTGCATTCCTATGTTATTTCGAGTCGTCTTTGCCTCCGTAACACTTCCTGGAAATATGTTGGTCTGATAGTAAAACACCCAGGAGTACTGCCATTGAAATATCGGAGATATGTAGGAAGCGCCCTCTATGAAAAAATGAGGACACCAAAGCTGTATGTCATTTTGAATAAAAAAATTACCAAGGGAGTGACCTACACGCAAACTGCAACAAAATCGATTAGTTTGTCCAATTTTTATGAGCGTTTAACACTTTCCGGCACGGGCAAAATCTGTTCGTAAAATGAGAAATTATCAATTAACACCGGAATTCAGAAACGAATTTTTTAGATATTTTGAATTCCTAATTTTAAATTTTAATTGAAAAAGCAAAATTTTACTACAATATTATTGGTGCCGTTTGCAAGTTTGGAATTAAAATTAGTTATCCCAGACCGGGAACAGTGTGCTGGAAAGGGTTAAAATCTTCTCCTCGGTTCACAGTTTAATTTTCACTAGTTACCCGATCCCTATGTTTCCGATTTTGGGCATAAAATTTAAGTTAAAATTTAAACTGTAGAATAATTTCAACCCCATGCACTAAAGAATAGTAAAAAGTATTTGTTCGTTACTCTAAAATCTAAAGCGCCATCTATCGAGAATTTTTTAACGTAACATTTTTTTTTAAATAAGTGATATAAAGAGAGATTTTAGCGAAAGCCGCAAACGAATCAACCCTTTATTCCGTTTTTTATCATCGTTTGAAGTTTTGGACCTTAAACTTTAATAGCCCCTAGTTCCTACAGAAGACGTTTGCACCATGGTTTACTATTTAATAATGTTTGTCTGTATGTCTACTATCACCCCTCAAAGTTTGTCGGTCTGGTAGCGAAACACCCATTATATATATATATTTATATGCCTATATATATATATTTATATGCCAATATATATATATATATATGCCTATATTTAATTTTACGAGGGGGTGTCGTAAAGTGGATTTAAATATTGATAGAAAATAATTTAGATATTTTGCCTATTAATTTATAATTGTGTGCTTAATGTTATAAATTACAGCTAATGATAATGATTCGTTAATTTTTAGGAAACTGTAGGTTAAAGTAACCGAAAGTATGGAGAAAACAGAGGCTTACAGTGAAAACAGAGTGGGATTAATTCTTTGTATTTGAAGGATAACAATGATTGGCAAATCCACAATGAAATTTTGACAGGTTATGAAAGTGTTAGTTTGCAGTATGGCACTGTACTGAAATGTAAAATGAATTTTCAAAATTTCCACTTGTTCCTCGCAGACCATCTAAGATGTGGAATGCCATCACACACGGACGATATTGCCGAAGGGAAAAAAATGGAGGACGCTGTCTTATTAGACCGAAAGACTCATCTAAATGATCATGAATGAGACTCATGTGTAAATTTATTTTTGAAGAACTGCGCATGTCAAATGACTAAGAACGCTGGATTTCCACTTTGCTCTCCTGCCCCTGTTCACTCATCATGAGTTGCGTTTGAAGAATCTAAGTTATGCAGATTTGAAGTTTTACCAGATCCACCCTATTCGACCGAGCTCACCAGGAGCGACATTTTCTTATTTTCTGAACTCAAAAACTATTGCGAGTTCAGAGATTTTACACCACGTATCATGTCATTCAAAAAGTAAAATTAAGTTTCGATCTCAACTATTTCCTAGTGACAATTTAAAATTTACGATACCCCATTCTTTATACATATAAAATACACCTAACAAGAATAAATATCCATTTTATTTATGTTTCTGTTTAGGGAGACCCGTAAGAAAAAACCCAAAATTTTTATTATTGATTTTAAAGTAATGAATTTTGGTGTACTATTTAAGAATCTTTTTGTAAGGAATAATTATTAGCAAACAAATTCACTTTTTATTAAAAAGTATATTTTTATGGGGATTTTTATGATTTTTTTTGTCGAAAAATACACTTTTTAAAATTACTACTCCTCATTCAATTTTCAATATTTTGGTATTACTAAAATTACTTAAATAGTGTTATAGTATATAGAAAAGAACTAAGGAGAGATATTTTTAATTTTCTATTTTAATCGGCTAAAAAAAATAATACGCATGGTAAATTTCCTTAAATTCGTTATAATTTTCATGTTTACCAATTTATGTAAAATTTTCAGAAATAGTTAAAAAATATATTTCTCCTTACTTTTGTTGCAAATTTTTTTTTAAGATTCTAAAAACATAAACACTTTGTTTCTAAATCATTTTACCTCTGAGCCTTAGTACTTTGAACTTAGGCAAAATATGAAAAAAGTCATTTTCAGGAAAACACGTTTTAAATGGCCGCTAGTCCTTTAAACTCTACAGTGAGTACAATTTCAAAAGCTCATTTTCTACTTGTTCCAAGTGTCCCCGAGTTCTGAAATTTTGCATGGATATTCGCAAATATGTATTTTATCGTTTTCTGAGAAAAAACATAATTAACTTTTGATGATTTTTGGCCGAAAATTGGGATCGGGTCTCCCTTAAACTCTTATGTCCTGCAGATTTTTTTTACTCATATACAATGATTCATAAATTAAGAACTGTGAAACTTATTGGTTTGAAGATTTGTACTTGATAACTTAACATATTTTTTATCTTAAACAATTCAAATAATTAACTTTAATCTTGTGTTAAATCTTCCTTTGAACATAAATATTTCTTGACGAAAAAAGCACAGTTAGGCCGCTTAAATGGAAAAAAAAATAAGTCTATATTTACGGTTAGTTTTAAATGTTGTCATCACTGTTTAAAAAAATACCTTAAATTTTCACTTTTTTATTGTTTTAGAAAACTAATGAAGTTTTAAAATAATAACTGTAGAATTATACATATTCTTTTAATACTTAATGATAAAAATGCTGTAAAATGGTTCAATAGTTTTAAATGCTGTACACTGTAAAAAAAAAAAATTCAAGAGGTTACTAAAAATTTTTTAGTAAATTTGTATTCCACAGAATTTTTAGTAACCATTACAAACTTTTTTTTTTTGCAAGTGAAACAAGCATTTCTTTTGTAAACTGAACAAAAGATTTTTTTGTATAACTAACTTAAAAATTTTTAGTATGAGCCACCAAGCAAATTTTAATAATAGCTCCAAAATTATCTTTACAACCATTATGTGCGCCCGAAGGGCAGGAGGTTCCTTCGAGCTGCATCCAGACTTCTGAAGCGGAAGATTTTCGGTAAAACTGCAATAGATGGCAGCACCAAACATCGCTAACTGCTCCGACAGGATTTTCATAATCCCTTTACTAACGAGTACTTACACAACATACATTCGAGGAGTATTTGACAGTGGCCAGTATCGAATCCGGGATCTTTTAGTCTGGAGTCCGTTACTATAACCACTATGCCATCAAGGCCACACCAAGTGAGTTTCAGTAATAGTTATTAAAAATGTAAAACTATTAACTCTCTTCGTTGCTAACATTTTTCTAGTAATTCTTACAGATTTTCTTGTAACCGACTAAGATTACTAAAAATTTTTTAGTAATTACAAGGATCACTAAAGTTTTTTTAGTAGATCGACACTTTTTTTTTTACAGTGTATGATATACAAGCATTAAGGATTCTATAATTTCGTAAACAAAAATTAACCTCATTATTTAGTTTATTAACCTCAAAATTTTAAATAGTTCATAGTAAAAAGTTTAAAGTCATTTTTGTAAACTATTTTGAATTGAATATAAATGCAAGATGTTACTAAACTATTTTTTCATTAAACTTTACACATTGTGTTACTTGTTTTTAAAACCTACTTAATGATTTTGTTATTAAAACACTGCGTTAGAATTAACATTCACAAAGAAGAACAATTTGAATATGATCTATCATTATACTCATAAGTATTTTACATCGGAATGTTATTACATTTTTCATTTTGATTCGCAGGAGAATCCTACTTATCTCATTTTGATAAAGTGTGAGAATGCTGACTAACTTATCACAAAATATTTAATTGTCTTTAGGATAAAAAAAAATATACTGAAAAAAATCACATTTAAAAGAATAATAGCACGAAACTATTTACGTGAATATATTCTATTCCTTCTTTGCTGATAATCTTATGCTTTGTCTTTTTATCACTTCATAATGATTGAGTACGAGCTTTTCAAGCTTCTCCTGGATATCTGATTTCCATTAGTCTGCATTTAAAATGAGCAGCTACATCCATTTTAATTTCTTTCAAAATTTCCGAAAGATTTTTTTTTCTACTGAAGAAAACAAAGCGTTCAGATGAGGATAGTAATCAAATTGGGAATGGGAAACAAATGAATTTGAATATCATTTAAAAATAAGGAAAAGGTTAATATTAAAACAGAATTGAAAACAAGTATGAGTATTTTCGTTTTATTTATTTATTCCTAAATATTAGTTTTAATTAACAAAATCTATTATAGAGTACGTTTTTTAAAAAAAAAAACAATTTAAGTTAATTTCCTGGGAAATTACACAAAAAGATATGCAGTGTAAGTCCTAATTAACTTGATTAAATTTAAACTGAACTTGTCACTTGAATCGTTTCAAATATTATTTTAAGTTTTTTTTAAGCCATGGAAATAGACTTTAATTCAAATCGTTATGGATTTTCATACATCTTTTTTTTATACCTGAAAAGGAATATTATATAAATTTATTAGCATACTTTTTCAGGTCTAATGAATACCTTTAGTATTTTTATTACAAAATGAATCTTCCACTTGATGGTAAATAAAAAAATCACATTGCTTAACATTTGATGAATACAATATTCACAAGATATTTGGCGAATGCAAAGCATAAGTAAAATTATTTTCTGGATTGTAGTCAAAGGCTCGCTTCCAAAATTCACAGTTAATAATGTCAAATGTGATCAGTAGATGAATATGACGGTTTGAAATACATTTTTAAAAATAGTGGTAGCAATTTTGAACAATTTAAGTCCAATTTTGGAAGTTTTCCTTTTATTCTTTCTCACATTGCACGAACTTATATTTACATGTGTTCAGGCTCTGGTCAGCTTTAATTCAAAGTCGTAAGTTAATTAAAACTTGGTACATATACGTACACCATCATACATTTCTTTTATTTGTAATAGCAACAGTGAACAAGAATGTGGAAGTACATATTCTTATATAAAAGATTGGTTGATTTTTGTCGTCCGATTATCTACGCTAATGGGATATAGGACCAGGGGGAGTGCCCTCCGTGGGGGTCTTTCTAAGGGAACCTAACCCGTGTTTACGCAAGGTTCGAAGAAAACCACGGAAAACTCCGAACGGTTAGGCCGACAGCCGCGATTGGGTTCGAACCCAGCACCTGCCGTCTACCAGTTGAGAGGTCCGAACCTCTCGGCCACTGGTGGGGCTCTTATATAAAAGAATAAAACCTTTTTTAGTAATCATTCTATATAGATATTGAAGTATGTCCGTTTTCCCATTCGTCTATATAAATTTCATTGATTCAAGAATATTACATCTGTAGTTTTGCTTTTAAAACCTTCTATTTCAGATCGCAAATTCGGACGTTAATTGTGAAATGAATTTTCACGCGCCTAGTATATTTCAAACAATGACTGATCATATATTAAGAGATACAGATGATTCATACTGCAATGATCAGCACAACTGACACTTATTTTCAGGAAATAAGCTGGAATGTGAAGCAAAAGTTATTGTTTGTGATATTTTTAGGAAAGTGGTAAATGCTATTGGATCAAATGAATGCATTATCAGAAAATTATATTTATAAATATTAAAAACAATTAGGAAACACGTTTTGTACATTTTCTCTTGCCATGTTGAAGAACAAATTTTAAACATATAACCAAAACATGGAAGTAATTAGATTAAAAAATATATAATGGTAACTTTTATGATAATAATTTTACGTTTGACATAAACTAAATCTTCGTTTTCTTCATTTTCGTGATTAATGAACTAAACTTAAATCTTCTAAAAATAGTGGTGCCAACCAAATAGAATTTATGCAAAAGATGCTGGGCACGAATTTGTTAATAGAGCATTATTATGTATTAATAGTATGTAAATATACGTTTATATTTTATTTTGGAATTGTGGTGCATTTTGTAAATAGTTTACACGTTTTATTTTCATATTTCATATTATGCAAATCCATGATGGGTACGTATTACGGTGGCCCCAACGACTAATTTCAATTACTGATGACATGCTATCGCTCTTTTAGATTAATCTGCTAGATTAAATACAAGATTCGTAATGTATGTATAAACCCATGCAATCATTTCTACCTGGCAGTCTTCGAGGAATAGATTACACATTTCTAACGAAGGCTCATTGAAAAATGAAAAGAAAAGAATGCAAAAGTAATACACGAAAACTAATAAAAACAGTACAAAGTAAACAGTAGTGTATTTATTTATAGTGTATAGTACAAGTGTGTTACAAGTGTGCAGTTTCGTAGTGAAAGAAATAGGAGATTTAATCTAAAAGAAACAATCTATAACATAATAATCCAAATACCTGATACTACGTTATATAAAATATTTATTGAATGATAACTATACATTTTATACATTCCGAATTTTTATCTTTAATTGTTTCTTTGTTCTGTATTATTTGTACAAGCTTTTATTTGGCATGATTTTATTAAATCGTTTGTTTACTTAAACAAACCTATTAATATATATCTGGAGCTTATTTGGAGTGCTGTATTAAAATTATGTTATTTTATGTCCAATATAATCATGAAAAGGCGAAAATATCTGATGCACGTATATAAAATTATTTTAAAAAACAATTATTCAAATTTTTTGAAATTCTGTTTATTCTAAAGCTGAATGTAAAGTAAATAAGTAAATATAAAGGTCCACATAAAGCTCAGAATAATTCATTATCATATTAAGCACGCGTAGTGGAATTTTAAAATATGAAATCTGAGTAAAACTTAAAAATAATCTTACGTAATTCTCTATATAATTTACATTTTAATTAAATTTGCAATGCGCTGCGATGTTTATTTGTGTAGAACGTATTTTTAAATAGTGTAAGGTAAGCCAAGAAACAAAAATTAGTTTTTCTGGACTTACTGTTTTATAAATTGAGTTTATTTTAACAACCTAAACACTTATCCTCTGAATACGATATAGTGGCATTTTAATTTTACAACCTGTGCTTATAATGTATCTTATTGTGAGATATATCTGAAAATATTTAAATATAGATTTTTATTTTTGTGTTACGAACAGGTTTTTAAATTTTCTGTATTCTTCAGATATAATCACTCACATCTTAATAAATAAATGTTTTGAATTTTTAATAATTATCCATCCATTTTATTCATTTCTTAAGTCAAATGTAGATAAAATTGCACTACTTTGTCAAAGACCGATTGTATTTATACACATAAAAGCAAATTTTAAGTGTTCAATAGAATTTAAATACTTTTTATTCCATTATTTAAAAAAAATGCTATCAAATAATTTTATTAAATCGTCTGTAAAAAAAATCTAATCTACTAAAAAAAAACCTTTTTTAAAGACGACTAAGTGAACCTTAAGATAGGATAAAAATAATCCTGATATATTTTTCATTATTTTGAAAGCTTTAATTGCATATTTCTTTTAATATATCACCAGCTTGGTTTTTTCATTTATTTTTTATCTTAACACATGTTGTGTAAATGATCATTAAATCTAAATAGTTTTCTATCATTAATATGCCACTGTACGTTACGTATGGTTTGTGTTTATTAAGCATTAAGTGCTTTCGACATGATAAACAATGTCTGCATTTTCAGCGACTGAAAGCGTAGATAGTAGACTCGTGGATTAATTGATTCTGTTGTTTCTGGAAGAGGATTTGTTTCCGGAGAATTTATCTTGAGTCCTTGACAAACGAAGTGTAATAATAGCCTGAAGACCATTCCAGATTTAGAAAGGCGAGCATCAGATGCCAGGACAATGTTTCACACTAATTTATTTTTCTCAGAACCTGCTAGATATTTAATCTTTTGTGTAAATAAAGATATACAGGGTGTCCAGGATGATACAAATAACACTTTGTTTTCTCAAACGTTGCTCTTAAAATAATCATGTGAACTAAGAAATATTACCCGCTGGAAGTTTTAGCAGAATCTTTTTATTTCAAAGGATTTTTAGTGGAAAGTAAAGGAAATGATAAATTAAAATGCGATAATTTGAAAATTTTTAGGGAATGTTAAATAAAAATTGCAATTTATACAATTTCAGTAATGGACTTTTGCTAAAAATTTTTCTCTAAAAAAATATTAAAAATGTGAAATGTAAATTTCAATTTTAAATAAATGTATGAATAAAGTATTGATAGGCACTTAAAGAGAATCGTAAGAAAAAAAATCATTAATATTAAAACATTAAATATTTTCCCAATGCTTTTTCTTAAAAACCAAATAATACGCATTTAAATAAAACATTATTTATAGCTCTAGATTATCAAAACCAGCGGCGAATTTTCATACGTTATACTGGGCTACAAAGTAATGCTTTTCTTTGTCCTTTACATAAACGACATATTTTTATACTATTTTGGGGTCACAGAATATGAAAAACCATTAAAATTTTAATGTTAACTCTTGTTCTAAAAATTTAGATGCGCAAATTTAAGATTTTCCATAAACGTGGTATAGTTGAACCTCCATGTATCGCACTTTACCATATCAAAAGTTTCGATATATCAAACTCTTAGCAAATCTCCATGTTCATCACACAGAAATTTTTTTAACAGAATGTAATTGTGTTAATTATAAACACTGTCTGAATTATTTTTTTTTTATAATTGTTACATAATACTCAAACGTTTCATATGAATTCATTTTTATTTTATTTTCTTTACATGGTTCGCAAATAATTTAGAAACGGAATTCAGTACTCGTAAATTTGCTTTAATTTAAATTTTTTAGAAGCAATTATGATAAAACGAAAATCAATTCTATATATCGAAAATTTTATACATTGAACATTTTTCTGGCAATTTTGAACGTAAGTATATGGGGGTTTGGCTGTATTTTTTCAATTAATTCTCAAGCAATGAAAGAAATTTAACCAATGATTTTTAACCAGAAATCGATTTCGAAAAACTTAAAATATGTGAATCTGAAACTACAGCTCATTCCATCAAGTAATTTTTATGATATGCTTAAACATATAAAGCCGAGCGAGTCAGCAATATTTTAACCGGTTTACAAACAGCATATTGTAAACGAATCTTGTTCGTTCGCACTACTTGTTTTGTTATCATCACTTTCACTTGTAATTTGACAATATTTTAAAGAGAAATATACTAAAAATATTATTTTTAATGTTTTAGTAAAAAAAATAATATAAAAATCAACGACAGTGGCAGCCCTGCAAAAATAGCGTCCGAAAAGTGTTAAGAACAAAGTTTGAAATCATATTTGGAATCTTTAACAAGTTTCATTTTTAAATACCAAACAGGAAATCCTTTAGTGAAGTATTGTGTATGGTTACAGATATAGTAGACATGGGAATCTTTACAGGGAGTTAGATATAAAGGTTAATGTCTGTAAAATGATGACCTAAAATTTTTCATCGAATGCATTTAACCGAGAACTAGTGCAAATTTACAGACAGTCTCGCTCGCTTTTTTCTGTGTTTTTACCAGAAATTTCTAATAGTGTGACCATCTTTGAAAAAAAAAATCTCAATTTTTCTCTTGTGTCTGTCTTATGGAAACAAGAGCTAATGAAGATTTTTAATAGTAGTACTTAGTGTTTATTAGATTATTTTCCTATAGAATTCATACTTTTACTTTAATGACAATTTCAATGTAAACCAGTGTTTATTTCATCAAATATGAAAGATTTTGTGATGCTATTTTACACGTTGAATGATACATTTTACACGGAAATCACTTAATTTGTCTTTTTCTTTTATTTCCATTAAAATAAATGCTATTTTATGAAATGAATTTAACTTCTTCAGTTTCTGAGTACCCAAATGGGTACATTAGTTTTGTCCCATTTTATTAATGATACTCAAATATAAATAAAATTTCGATATAAGAACAATATGTTTCGAATTCTAAGATTCGAGCTAATAAAAATAAAACAAAAATCTCGCTCTGAAGTCAAACGAGAAAAGAAATAATTCAGTAATAATTAAAAATACTGAAATAATCGCCAGTAGCGAAGAGGTTAAAATAAAAGCATAACAATGTAGTGATAATTTTAATACTTTTTCTTTTGATAAATCTTACGAGATTAACAAAAGGAATTGTAGTTTTAAAAATAAGATTGTTCTTTGACTTCATAATAGTGTTGATATTATATTTTATTTGAACTATTTAGATTTTAATACGTTTAAATATGAGGGCCAATTCTTCACAACTTTGTTTTTCCTTTGATTTGTTTTGATTATTTTTTTTATTTGTATTTATTAAAAATCTTTTAAATTAAAATTACTTTAAAGAAAATCCTTTCACAGGGTTTCAGCTAAAAGTCTAAATATACAACTAATATATTCTTAAGGAAAAGATCTATAATTTTATAAAAGTTCGTGACAAATATTAGCACTAAACGTTTAGCAAAATATTTATATATTTTTTTTCACTAAATTAGGATGTATAAATATCGCAAAAAATTCTTTTTCCTTTCTCTCTAAAAATCGGATTGTATGCAATAGTGGAAATAAATTTAAATTTCTTCAAAAAATGTTTTTTTGACAAATTCCAAAAAATTTCTTTGTGTATAAAATTAAATTACAAGATAAAGAAATTCACACTTTCCTTTAAAAACAGAAAAGTACTTACTTTAAATTTCTATTTAAAAAGAAAGTAGAGATCACTTAATGGTAGGAACTTTGTGATTACTTAAGGCGAGTATCTCTATTGTGGTGAATTGAATTTATGGTGGCAAATATTTTTTAGGCAAAAATGTTGAAGGTCTCTCCCTCTCCCATAATGGAAGGCATAGTAGTGTGTGTGGTACATTTTTACGAGTTTATTGTATTAAAATTTCTAATAATATTACAGTAGAAACACAGATTATTGTCTGAATGATGCTCCAATTCAGCAATAAATCCGATATTAGTTGCATAAAAATGGTTGTTTAATCATTGTTTCCGATATTATAGTACATGAAATTCTTCCTAGTCAGGGTTTAATGATACGAAATACTATTTTTGAAATGAAGACTATTTCTATTTTAATAATTAATCTATGGCTAATATTTTTTTCGATTCAATTTAATAGATCTTTTTTTCTTGATTAATTCTTTTTCGATTTAATAACAATCTATTTAAAGCAACTTTCAGCTAAACAAATTTAGAAATTTTATAAATTAATTTTTTTAATATGAAGGTAAAACAAATCACCCTTACTCGAATATTAATCTGGCTATAGTTATACTTAAAAGTTAAAAATGTAATAAGTAAAAATGTAATATTTATATATAACTTTTAGTTTTCCACAGTCCTCTTAGTTCGAATAGTTGCCATACGATTTTGAACTGCATTTAAACTTCTTGTAGATAAAATATTTGCCAAGATATCGAATTAGTACCATAGATCAAAAGTTATATAATCATAAGTAATACAGTTAAAAGCAGAGTTATTGAAACAAATATATTTACTAAACATACAAAAAAATCTTCAAATTTACGTTTGGGAATGTTTTACTTCTTACTTTGCAACTAGATAATATAAAAAATATTTTCCAGACATATGCATGTATGATGTTGGTACTGATACCGATTGCCACTAGCTACCAAGAACTGGAGTAACTTTGGCAAACGATAACATAAAAAGATTAAATTTGATATATGTTCTTATCGCTTGCGGTACCGACAAAGGCTTGGTCTCAAAATATCGGTGATAAGTAAGAAGAAACTCGGCGAGATTAAGCAGCTTAAATTCTGTCCAGAGCAGAGTAAAAACTCAGTGTAGGAGCCATTAATACCAGCTTATTAAAACTTAACTTGAAGACACGTAGAACGTTTCATATTTTTTTATTTAAAACCATAAAACCAGACATTACTACTTCGATGTCGAAAAACCAAAAAATTCATTAAATATTTAAAAGCGAGTTAACGAAGATAGACATACGCTTAAATAATAACAACATGTTAATAAGACGGAGAAAAAATTAATAACTTAAAAAAACCTGTCTCGTATATTGTAACATCGAACAGAGCATTTCATTTCACACACAATATATACATCAAAATAATGTATTACGTCACATCACACATTTGTCAGAGAAATTTGCATAGAGCGAGATGCTGGAAAGAAAAGTAACAGAAGAAAAACTCCTCGCATTCAGCCGTTAGGGAAAATTTCGTAGAATGCGAAGTGGCTGACTACAAATAGGGAAAACCGACAATTTGTAGATGCAAACGATTTCTGCTTGCAGCTCGGGAAGAAGTATTGGCAGGAGAAAAAAATAGGTTAAGACACTCTCAACTTGCGAAAAATATGCATGCCTGCCTATCAGCAACAATAGCTCAAGGCTTTCAGCTTATTGTTAGTAATTCGCCAAATTTCCACCATGACGGGGCCAGTCAAACAAAAACGTAAGAAGAAGCTAACTATTTAGATTTTTTGCCTGAATTTGCTCTAACTTTTGCCTGACAAGCTATAATTTAATTAATTTTGAACTTAGTAAATGGGTGTTATTACAGCCTTATTAGTGTAGGTCAATGGCTAATATAGAATTATGTGATGCTTTTCCTGAAATAAAAAAGAAAAGTTATTTTCAAGTTGGGTTATTTTGGCACAACCAATTATCATTTAAAGTTTTGTATATACTTCTGGATAGTGCATAAAAATGTTATATTTGAAGGGAAACTTTTTTCTACTTTCTTGAGTTTAAACATTGGCGTTTTTGAATAAAATATTCATTTTTTCTTAATGTAAGATAATATAAGCTAGCCGAGAATGAAAATATATAAAAACTTGTTCCAATTTGTCGCCGATTGAAAAAAAATGCATAATTATGATAATAAACACCCGAAACCCTTACATTTTTAATATTTGAAGATGCATTTAAAAAACATTTCTTTTGCTGATACCGATTATCGGGAACGTTTCCAAGTAATTTTTATTGTATATCAGTCAATATGTTGTTCCGGAATATCCCTTTTTTCGATGCTATGATTTCTCAAGTAAATATTTTCATGTTCAACAAACATGTACGACAGACAAATAAAATAAATTAACATTATTAACATTAATATTAAAACTAATATTAATTTGAATCTCTGGCATGTATTACGCAGCTGAAAATATTTGGTTGAGAGTTTGTAGCATCCAAATAATCGAAATTTTAGTTTGAAAAACCTAATTAATGATTAATAAAAAATACTGGCAAATTCAGTAAAGGGCCATTCCATGTAAAATGAGCAAAAATGTGAAAAAAAAGCCATGGCTGCATAAGAGTCAATTTTGAAAAAAAAAAATGATGTACATGGTCAATTCATATTCAAATGTAGCTCTTCAAAATACGTCGACGAAAAATAAATTATTTTAGCTGTTTTGGACATTTAAAAAACTTGTTATATAAAATGGCATGCATACAGTTGTCAAAAGTTGCAAGCTTGAAAATCTGTATTTAAAAAACTTTTTAACAAAAATGAATTTCTTTATAGTATTGTAATCTGCGAAAATGATTCTTTATATTTGTTGGATAATAATAATTTGGTAATACCATGATTAATCTTAAATTAGTTGTAAATTGTGAAAATATTTAAATTAAAAAAATAAAAAATCTATAAAAACTAAAGGATTTAAAAAACGTCTGTAAAATTGATGCCAATATAGTATTACAAATGAAGATCCAATTCTCAAAGTTTGGAAGTTTTTGTTTATTTCCTTCATCATTAAACAAACTTAGAAACTTAAAAAAAAATAAAAAATCACAGCCTTTCCTCTTATGTATCCAAAAAATATAAATAAAGGAAAGGTGTGAAACAACAATATTGCACAGCGATAAGGATCAATAAGTCCAAGATATAGAAAAAAATCAATATTGCCTTTTTGACTCCTAACAAAACAAAAATGGGTTCAAAAAACAGTTAATATTCGAGACATTCTATGGACATTCGTCTTTGAAATCACGCGAATTTCTTAAAATATGGGAGATTTTTTTGCTGATAAAAGAGATGTGCTGCCATCTATTTTTGCTATTATTAGCTATTATTGTATTTATATTTGCTATTATTTTTCTATATTTAGGATTAAAATTTAATTATTTATTGAAGAGAATCTTTTTTTCATTTACTTAAATTTTAAATATTATCGAGGCAAATATAAATTGAAAACAAGAATAAAACTTTATATATGTAAGATATACACTTTTATTTAAAATATCAAAGAGTTTAAATGTTTTGAAAGTTTTTCTTCGAATCCAGACAAATGATACAAATTTTGAATTTTTCAAACAACGTTTTCACTGGTTTTTTTTCATTAAGGAATAAAAAAGGCACAAATAAAAATTTAAATGTACTAAATTAATTTCATGAGCTATAACGTCAAAATATTTTGAAGCTGTAAAATGTGTCCTTCATTTTAAGACAAGTAATTAAAATATTGAATTTTTCCAACAAATTGTTTTATTATATATCTATTTTTAAATTACAGACTAAAAACACAATTATTAAATTGCCCTAATCCGTTACTTTTTGTTCATTCTTAAGTGTAAATAATTTTTAATACAGTCTTTCCATTCCTAAGGCTAATAATCAAATTTGAAATTTCAAGCAAGTACACAAGAGCACGATTTCGTATCAACATTGAATGTAAATTTTGGTACTGAAATAAACTAGTGTGGAATCTTTGCGTTTCCTCGTAAAAGAATATGATCTACAGATATGATGATTTATAATATAATCAGTGTCATGTAAGTCATACCTGATTTGCTCATTTTGTATGAAATGATTCATACATAAAAATCTAAAAATAATGCTTCTTTATATCACGGATATGATCTCTGAGATTCTTAAAAATAAAAAGTTATTTCCTGAATCGGTAGTAATACTGTAGGGGGAACTGGGGTACATTGATACATGGGGCACATTGATACACCCCCTCTACCGCTCACAGGGTCATTACAGGAAGTTTCACAACAGCTCCAAAAGGTGATGCTAGTGTATTCAACTACATACAGAAAATCTTGGAATGATTCAGCAGTTTGATGAAATGGGACGGGTGATTTATTGTTTTTGTTGTTCAAAAGTAAATTTCAGTTGTACAATTGAAATTCTATTATACAACTGTTCCAGTATTTTCAACCAAAATGAATACTCTCCCTGGTAAGTACTGCTACTCTTTATCAGTTCCTCATTATTTATTGTTAGATATATTGTGAAGTGTTGGATTTGAGACTCATTTTATTCAAAATCGCTGTATGGGGCACATTGATACAGTTTATGACGGGGCACATTGATACAGCCTAAATCCTTTAAAAGTTCATATTTTCATTATCTTTTATTATTTTTTTTACCATACACTCCTTAATCCAACCTTTTTTTCACGAAAAATTTCTAATATTAGTTTTTATTGAAGTGAAATAGCTCTAATTTCTTTATATTAGAGCATTTTATAGTATTTTTGAAAACAGAAGACGTAGGAACTTACCCAGCATCTAGTGCTAGTAGAACTAATAAAAGAAAAGGACGGCATTCTGGCAAATCTCGAATTTATATCGATTCTCCAGAGAAAAAAGTATTTTCGACATGAGAAATGTTAAGTAAGAGAAACAAACTGCTGAACAGAAAATGATACTTATATTATAAACAGAATTTTTAATATAATTATCCTTTATTTTCTGTTTATGAACCTATTTGTAAACAGAAAAACTGGTAATTTTTTCATCTTTCATAAGAAAGAAGATAATGCTGGGGTTGAAGTGCTAGATATGACAAAGTTACCACAGCCAACAATCAGACAAGAAACAGACAGAACATCAAGTCATAATATATTTAATTTTGATTGCTTTAATATTGCTTAAAAATAAATTGTGGGTGATTTGAATTTTTATAAATAAATATAAAATGGTTTTTTAACTCATTTTTATGAAAAATATGCATTGGTATTATTTTGTCGTCATTTTTCTTAAACGTATCAATCTGCCCCGGGGATGGGGCACATTGATACAAATGACTTTTTTTGATTTTTTTAAAATTACATGCAAAAATACTACATAAAACAATGATTGTACATTTTTATAACATACTACACAAGTTTTGCTGTCACCTCATGAAAAAAAAACTTGAATTTTCTACTTTCTTGACACCAAAAAAAATCTTAGAAAAAAACTGTATCAATGTACCCCAGTTCCCCCTAAATGTAATTGAATATTTTTAGTCTTGGTTATATTTTTCTACATTAAAAAAAAAACCTTCTTTTTTACAGAGCATGTTTTTTTTTCAATACGCTTTCTTGCAGTACACAAAATGCTCAATTTATTAAAATAAAATACTGGAAGAAAATAATTGATGCGATAATTATCCGTATACAGAGAAATGTTTCATAATTATTCAAGCGTGAAGTTAAGCATTGAAATATTCACTTAAAATATTGTTTTTCAAATCTAAAAATTTATTTTAAAGAGAATGTTTATTCCCTCCTTTATTGGCAAAACTATGTTCGTAAATTTACTTCAATGTTTTGTAGCAAATGAACTTCTGCTTCATTTTCTTTTACTCTATGTGGAACGTAGCAACTTTATAAATCTAAAAACCATTTTTAACAAAAAAAGATTTCCCTTTATTTTCTTTGACGAATCCATAAGAAATCAATTTCTGAATAGTTTCCTCTCTTTTGACCGGGAATTGATCGAAATGCTGAAAAAAGCCTTACACAACTCTTGAAGAAAAATGGATAGTAACACGTTTTGTAAGATGGAAAAAGATATGAAATTTTAGGTTCAGTTATTATAAGAGTAAATTATGAAGTAAATGGTACTTCTACGGTTTTGTAACATTTGATAAAAAATAAATCGGGAATTACGATGGGAGGCATTTCTCATTTTTGCTTTTAAATAATCAAAAGCTTATTATTGGGTTTATATAAAATCTTAACCTAAATTTAAAATTGATGTTGAAGAATTAACTTCATTTTATAAAGTTAAAAACTATTATTTCCATAGAATGGAATGAATAGCAATTATTATCAGTTTACTTAAAAGTTTAGTTTACACATTTTGATGATCTTTTTGAATTATATACTTGTGATATTAATAATGATAATGATTGATGTGTTTTGAATTATATTAGCAAAAAATAAAAGTTACATGAAAAAGTTGGTTGGTCGTTGGTTGATTAGGGTTTTATGGCGCAAGGTCCTTTTTGGGACATGCTGCGCCAAGACAAAGTCAAATTGAGAAAAAATAATAATAAAAAAATGCAGTTAAATACACTAATAGCATAAATATAATAAAAAATAATTTAAAAGACCATAGTTAAAAAACTAAAAGATTATTAAAACTATAAAAAATCTAAAACTTGTTAAAAAACAGTGAAAAGGATGATCTACTAGTGCTATAAAAACACAGGTTTAAAAATCAATAATAAAATCTGATGACACAAATGTAGTTGAAAACCAGTT
Source organism: Maratus speculifer (assembly GCA_964019185.1). Classification (NCBI taxonomy): domain Eukaryota; kingdom Metazoa; phylum Arthropoda; class Arachnida; order Araneae; family Salticidae; genus Maratus; species Maratus speculifer. The sequence continues at coordinate 222,096,781 of OZ025299.1, read as the reverse complement.
AATGATAGTAAAATGTAAAAAAGTAAAGTGGCAGGATGAATAAGAATAAAATGCTAATAAAACAGTGTGCATTCAAGTCGTCTCGAATTCCTGCAATATAGTACTATCGTTATCGGCGTCCGGGTCATTGCTATATGACTCGGACTCCATAGCCTTTTCCATGTACTGCTGCAGTTCCTTTGGATCTTTTACGTTTTTAAGAAATGGGCTAGTCGTAGAATTTTTCTTTCCTCTCACCACAGTCTTCCACAGTGAAGAGGCTGGAGTTATGATTGTTTTTTTTCACTTTGTGCCTGTGATGTTTCTTTCAAATTCTGTTTTCGGACAGTGTTGGACTTAGGTGGTATTTTTGTACTGGTTCCAGCTTTGGTATTAGTTTGGGGATCAGATGATTTTTTGGATTGAGCATTTAATTTCTGTTGTCTTTTTTCTAAGTCAATTATTTTAACCGGTTCTTTGGATGGTAGCCAGCATTCTAATTTAGGGCTTCCAGACATTTTAGTAGGGAGACAGACATCACGTGATTCTTTAATTGGTGTGCTGGTTGATTGTGATTTAGTAGATCTATTAGGTGGATATGAGGAATCAGTTTGGGTACTTATGTGTATTACAGATTTTGATTGGTTTTTAAGGAAGCTGGAGTAAGAAATTCCGACAGATGGGGTTCTGGTTTTACAAGTTTGCGAGCTTCAGGATAAGACAAATTTTGAGTAATTTTAACTGTGATAATTTCTTTTTCTCTGTTCCAATTAGGACAAGTACGGGAATATGCAGTATGATCTCCCTTACAGTTTGCACAACGTTCGGTTTTTTCACAATCTTTATTGTCATGGCCGAATTCTGCACAATATGCGCAGGTAAGAGATCCACGATATGTACCATTAGTATAGCCGTAACGTTGTCATTTAAAGCAACGGAGAGGGTTAGGAATGTAAGGTCTGACAGGACAATTCAGGTAAGCAGCTTTGATTCTAGTTGGTAAAGTAGGGCTATTGAAAGTGAGAATGACATGCTTTGTAGGAAGGACTTGCCCATTCCGACGGATAGTGATATGACGTGCATCAAGGACATTTTGATCTTTTAAACTTTCTAAGAGTTCATCTTTTGTAGAGAATAATAGGTTTGGTTCAGAGATAACACTTCGGCTTGTATTTAGAGATTTATGTGTTTGTACAGAAACGGGAAATGTGCCTATTGTAGAGCAATTAGTGAGAAGCTGCGATTGTTTAGCTGTAGATACTTCTACTAGTAAATCTCCAGATTGTAATTTTTTGAGAGTGTGGCCATCCCCTAAGACAGACTGGAATGTTTTTGCAATGAGAAATGGTGAAGTTTTTCCAAAGAAACTATCAGAGTGGCTATCAATGCGTTTAATTATGAAATATCGAGTGAAAGCGGAATTCTGTGACATTTGTTGCTCTCTATAAGAAAGAGAAGGAGGAAGTGAAGTATTTCCATCCATAATAGAAAAATAAAATTCAGACCCCGGCCGCACCACCCACTACCGAGCCCAACAAGGGGATGCACATTCGTGCACCAGTGCTGACCGGGGCCCATACGGTCACAAGACAACCCTATGTCAGCCTCCACCCTTAATGAGATGACTAGTAGTTGCTCGATCACTTGATCCCTAAAGCCAGTGACAAAGTCAGCTGACCAGCCGATTGATGCATACGGGAACAATATGCAACTCCCTACTACCTGAAGCAGAGGCCAAAGCAGTGTGTTGGTTTTTCTCAACTACCAGGATCCCCGTTTCCAGGGACACGGATCGCCAAGCACGGCCAGCACGTGGGTGGTTTACAATTCCCCATGGGTCGATATACAGAATGATATCGGACCATGCGGTAATGCCCTCACCTCCAGAGAGGAAACCACAATGAGAGTGAAACAAAGATGAAAGGAGGATAAGAGGAGTAAGAAGAAAATGAAAGGAGAAAGATCACTCAGGTGCCCGGGGTTGTGAGGCCCGTGAATACCTAAAGAAGGTATCCCCCTGGGGGAAGTTATATGAAAAAATTAATAACGTTATTTTAAAACCCAATCTTAAGTATTCTATTCATTACATAATCATTAAAAATATTTTGCACGACATACTTTAATGATAACAGTAATAAATTTCAGTTTATTTAATATCTTTCGTGTTAATTTTTATTATTTAACACATGATATTAAAATCTGTGTTAATAAAAGTATGTTGTATTACCTGTTACTTTTAAATAATTTTATTTATATGCAGTTACTGGTACATTATGATTTCAAGGGTATATGGAACTTTTTGTAATAGCGACATTTTAATGAAGAATTACGATAAAATGCGTTTCTTATTTTTCGTTTAAAGTAGTCAAAGAAATTTATTATAGCGTCTGTATGAAAAAATATTTTTATTAATTTAAAACGAAATCTGAAGTATTCGTTTCGTTTCAAAAAGATTAGAAATTATTATTCCCCATACATTTTGATGTACAGTAATGAATATAGTTTTTTGCATTTTTATTTTGTAAATTTCTATGGTATTTCAGTAAATATTTATGAAAACAGAATAAAACCTATTCAAAATCCAATTACATGGCATTACATGTACTTTAACTCAAACAATTATCGCTACACCTTCATTGTAAAAAACAAACAAAGTACTATAAAATTTTATTAAAGAAAAGCAAGAAATACGATTAAAGGAATTTTTGTATTTGATATTAACTAATCAAGAGTTTTTGTGTAATTTATATAAAACATATATTTACGTCAATTAAATATTTAACTTGCAGTATTTGCTTTAATTTATAAAAATCGGACACCTTTATATACCGTAAACTTAAGTGAACTATGATGATCGCATTATCAATTAATTAAGCATTTTATTTTTAATTAATTTTTTTTACAATATATATTACAAATAAATAAAATCTGCCCAAGTCAATAAGATTAAATTGTGTTAGCTATTACCCTTAAATATTTTTGGAAACATTTTATTAATCTATTTTTTTTTATATTTATATATATATTAGTAAAATTATTGTGCTAATCTTCAGAAAGACGAAGCTTTTACAACGAAATTATGAAGAGTTCTTGGAAGTTTCTCTTTTACTCTAAGAAGGCGCCATATAATTTATTTTAGCATTAGATAACAGCATAGTTCAATTAAACAGATGTAGAAAACTTTCTTGTGTGAAAATTATATAACATCAGGTAATCAAGGAAGCACGTTCCGATAAGCAATTAAACAAAGAAAAAGGTTATTAGGAAAAATTGTCTATTGCATAATGAAGTACGAATCTTAGATTTTTTTAAAAACATTTATCATCATCGTGGAGGCATTTATCATAGCGTGACTCGAGCTTTTGTATTCCGTTGACATACAAAGATGCCGCATATAATGTCAATCACATCGTAACAGCGTTGAATGAAGTGAGCGATAAATTTGCTGAAATTGCATTAACAGTGTCGTAATAATAAATATTTGGTTATCTGTTCTCTTCTCTTCAACTTTTGAAAGCAAATCATTGCCAATCAGAGACGGCCGCTTACTTCATTTTTCATCGTGTATCTTTTCACGCCTTTCATTGAAATTTCACACCCACCTCCATACCATCGAATTTCTCATCGCATTTTGTCCGTAAACTTTGCCCAGAGACTTTCAATTTGTTTTAGTGCTTCTAGCATTCAAAAAGAGGATGAGAAACCTTAACTCGCATATACCGGGATATAAAATCTCTTAAAACATTTTAAATGCTTAATTTCTTGAGGGGCGGTGGGATATAATTTATCCCCACGAATTTTTATAATTTAACATTCGAGGCAAAAAGTTGAAATTTTTCATTTTCTTATTTTAAAACATTTTTTTTTTAATTTTTCCGCTGAGAATTTAATGTTGCAGAGACATTATTGCTTACTTCTGAAGGGGTTAACGCGCAGCCAACGCAATGCTCAGCTATGTAAAAGTAACTTCACTTGTTTTCCTCTGAGACATAGAAGTAGATGCGCATGCATGATTTAAGACGTATACATATTATTTAAAAAGAAATAAAAAAAAATAGTTACAGTTTTCTGGTTTCGATGCAGCAAAAAAAGAAAAAAGATATTTTTTTTAATATGTTTGCTCCCAAAAAGAACAAAACAAAATTTTACGAAATATCTATTATGATTCGGCATTAAAAATTGTAAAAATTGTTTAATAAAATGATATTTTATAAAGTATAAAAAAAATTGAGAAAAAACGAATTAATCTATTTTTGAATTTTTTTTCATAAGTTGGATAACAAAAAAAAAAAAAAAAAAAAAAAAAAAAAAAAAAAAAAAGGCTACAATAAAACTTGGAGCAATCAATTTAAAATGTCATAATTGATTTTCATAAAAATTCATTATTTAATAAAATGAAAAAAAAAAAATACTGACGTTTATGCATAACAAATCAAATTTAATTTTCTTCTATTGGGAGGGATCAACAATTTTTATTATATCCTAAAGAAAAATTGCTTAACGACAAAGATTTTTTTTGTCTGCGACATTAGATTATCCATAATAACAATACGCTTGACATATAACTGATCCAAAGTTAAGAAATTAATTGAATGAATATTACATAACCGTTACTATTTAAAAAAAAAAAAAACAATTTATTCATTTTTTTTCAAAAAAAAAAAAAAAAAAAAAAAAAAAAAAAAAAAACTCAATTTGTAGCATTAAAGTGGCTGTCACTCTAATAATTTTTACATTGGTTACAACGTTCTTTCTTGTCTTTATAAGAAGAAAGGAAGTAAAAAAAAATCCAAAAACGGAACAATTGGATACTTAAAGTGTACAGTCTAAGATTTCAAAGCTTTAATCGCATAATGAAAGGAAAGCGCTTATTTGATTCCGTTTGAGTAGAAAACTCGAATTGGCGAGGGAAAAAAATGCCGTATAGCAGGTAACAAAATCATCTCATGTTCACCTCTGCTTTTCTGAGCGAGAATTGCTGACTACCAGAATTTCGCTTTTTTTTATAACAATAGGAGTCTATTTTAAGAGATATGTGATGACCAATGCTACGAATTTAATTACTACGTATTATGGTTATTTAAATGCATGTACAAAGTATTTGGGATTAGATTTTTAATGCAAGGCTACGGCCATGCTCGTGTTTTGTGGACATCGACATGTATAAACAAAGAAATTTAATTGAAAATATCGATGGTCTGCAAATATTTTTTACAGGCCACACGGAACTCTGATTTTCACTGATTTAAGTGAATTCAGACTCATTTCAAGGTGTACCACAAAATAAAAGAACCTAGACTGAGCTTTATGGATTATTTCACGCTTATGTGCGGCCTTTATTGATTTCCGCGGAAATTTATATTTTCTGCCTTCGAATCCTGTGTTGTTATAAATCGTTTTTTTTTTCTCCTTTTTAAAATGTGATGGTAGACCTGGAAAATTTATTACATAATCTATTTATTTATAAAATAGTTTGTCCTGACTGGCTGATAATCAACGCACAGCCCAAACTATTGAACCTAGAATGTTGAAAATTGGGGAAAATATACTTATTATGATGTATGTGCGCACTAAGAAAATATTTTTAAAAATTCCACCTCTAAGATAGGAAAACAGGAGGTCGAAAATTATAGAACATTTTGCTATATCTGAGCAGCCGTTAAAGGTATACGCGTGAAATTCCAGAATTTAGACTTCGGTACAATTCAATTTTTAAACATAATGTGAAAGAAGACCTTATTTCCAATCTCTATTTTTTGAACGATTGCATGGTAAAATTTAAGTTAAGGGAAATCCGGAATAGGTTTTTTTTCTTTCTTTTGTTAGAAATAGTTCGAAAATATTGACAAGCATAACATAATACTTGAAACAAAAGTTTTTGAATTTATTGTAACTGCGAGCAAATTTTTCACCCTTCAATCTATCTGTTAAAATTTGATAAATTCAGTACTTCTTTTCAAGGCAACGATATAGATAATAACACAGGCCTGCATTGGAAAAAAAAATACAAAGGAACAGGTAGCTTAACTTTATGTATATCAATAAACAAATAACATAAAAATCAACTAAAACTTCTCTTGTATTTTTCAATTTCGCTGGGCTGTGTAATTAATGAGAGCAATAATATGTTCTGCATGATAAATATAAAGGGTGTACAATTTATCCGAAACAGATTCTTCTATTTTCAAAGAAAAACTTAATATTGCAAACTATTTTTTTTCTAAAAAGCGCACAAAGAATAAATAAAATAAAACATTCGGTATGATTCAATAGTTAAGATTCAAATTTAGCGGTAGAATGACTCAAATATGATTAGTAGATTCTTTCACTGTGGAAAGAAATATGCAGTTCAGAAAAATTAAATGTATCCTTTCTATAACGGAAATTAAACAATTTCCTAAAACGCAAGTATGACCTTACCTTAAAGTTAACAATGAGCATATAACGCAACATATAATAAACGAACCCTGGGACATAAAATTCTTTAATATGACTCGTTTATGCTCTTCATAGGTAAATTATCTTGATAGTTCATAAATTTATTCAATAGAAAGTAACTAACAAATTGGATCGATTTATCGAAATTAAGTAGATCAATTTTTGAATACATTTATTACTAATATCTTAAACAATATGCAAATTCTGAACAACTATAACCTACTAAAATTAAAAAATATATTAAATCCTCCAAATTTTCTTCCGTTACTTTATTTTTATTTACAGTAATTAGCAATTAAGTACAACAAATACATTTTTATAATTTGTGTTATTACTTTTTTTTCCATCAACAGTGAAACGTAATATTTCATAGGATGCCATTTACGAATGAAAATTTCAGTTTTATGGCTTACACGATCCCTCGTAAGTACAATATTTTCATTTGATTGGTAATGTAAACAAATTAGCGAATAAATATTGATATCATAAATTCTTTAAAAATAGCATCTAAATCCACAAAAGGAAATTGTATAATACGTGCAAGAAATATCATTGCAATTGTTGTATTATACTTTGCCGAATTTAAAGCTATTATTTAAAATGACCTACTCACGTGTTTATTGTTTAGTGTTTTTAAAGTCATTTTCTTTGCCATAATTTTTAATAATTGATGCCTTATAATTGTGCATTCTAATGCACATTAACTATTTAATTGAATTATTATTATTTTGTATGATAATGATAATGATGAATTATTAATATATTGTATTATAGTATTTCCAGAACCAATCTTTTGCTGTCTTTGAGAATAATTTCGGTTTTTTATTATTGTCATTCTATTATAGAAATAACAAAAAAATCGGAAAAATTAAATTTAATTCCACTATTAATGTTTCTTTTTTGTGATTATTTCTTAATATAAAAACAAGAGTAATATTCCTTTTCTGAGACTAATTATAACATAATATATTACTGATTAATGTTTAAAACATTTTTTAGTAATTTAGTATCGATTCGGCGACTTTCATGTTTTACGAATCGTTAAATTTTTTATATTCTGTATTGTGTTTTAATATTTTCGTTTTTATGATAAATTGCAGATCATAAAAGCTTTTTATGAATTCATTGGCTAATTTCTAAACCATTAGTAAATAGACATATAACTCAAACTACAAAAATATTAAAAATTATCTCATTTTTTAGAATTTGTTTCAATGAATAAAGACATTTTTTTAATTGTTACGAAATTTTAGTTTTCATATGCTTTCCCGATTCTATTTGTTATATTTAGTAAAAATTTCCTAGAACATTAACATGAAAGTCAAATTAATTATTATTACATTAAAGCTGACCGAGTTACGAAATTTTAATTACATGACTTATGCTAATTTTTAGCATCTGAACGCTGACGAGTTGCACTGTGGTTTAAGGATCTTATCTTTGGCCGACAAAGATCTCACGAGCTAATGCTATTCCTATGGGGAGGTTATTTTCTAATATCTGGTGTGCATTTTGACATTTTAAATTTTTTTTCATTGGGTAGTTGAGGTGCATGCCGACATCGTTCCTTTTTTACTTTTTCGATTTTGGTTTCAGATATTTTTTTTAAAAGGCGCTTTCACTATTGTAAACGGTTTTGTTAGTGAAACTAACTTTATAAAAAATATCCCACCAAAAACATTCTGTAAAAAACTAGCCAAGTCTCGATGGAGCTGCTTGTTTATCTCTAAAAAGTAATGAAATCTAGACAAAGTCGTGCCAAGTCTAAGGTTCCTTACTGCGATTTCTTTATTATTATAGTTAATGTTGTGTGACTTGGCCGTTGAAGGGTACACGTCAATGGGTCATCGTCAATGGGTAGCGGTTCTGACGACAGATTGGTGCAATGGTGTCGTGGAACACCAGGTTTTGTACCCTTGTGTACCCTTCAACGGCCAAGTCACACAACATTAACTATAATAATAAAGAAATCGCAGTAAGGAACCTTAGACTTGGCACGACTTTGTCTAGATTTCATTACTTTTTAGAGATAAACAAGCAGCTCCATCGAGACTTGGCTAGTTTTTTACAGAATGTTTTTGGTGGGATTTCACTTCTTTTGGTAGAAACGTGGGCATATTGATTTATTTTATTACATTTTTTTATTTGACACATTTTTTTTTCTTTTTAGGAGTAGTTTTTTTATTATTACGAATCTTTCTTTTCTTTTTTTCCGGTTCTGACTCTTGTGCAGTAGCAACAGTTTTTCGTATTGCCCATTCGCGTTCATTATTTATTCTTTTAAACGGTTTAATTTCTGAAAGATCGGCGCGGTTTTTACGCTTAAGCGGGTTGTATTCTGTGATCGCTGAAGCTTGAGCTTTTATACTCTTGAAGTCAACATTTATGAGGTGCACTCCATGAAGATTGGTTACTCGGGAAAGCGTCACGTAGGCTTGGCCACAAGACAATATGGAGGTGCCAATGTCCATGAGGGCATTTTTTAGACTTAGACCTTGGCTCTTGTGAATTGTTAGGGCATACGCCACACAGATTGGGAATTGTTCTCTGTACACGTAAGCCCGGAGTATGATCTCAAATTTTGACTTAATAGGTAATAATTCGTGAATCAAATTGTTAGCGAATTTTACTACCAATTGTTTAGGCTTTGTTTGATCTTCCGGGTCCCACCTCACTATCTGTACAACGCCTATAGACCCATTCACTAAACCTAAACTAACATCAATGTTTATCCTAAGCATTACTTTAGCTCCCTCTTAGCATTATCTAACTGCATACACATATTTCTAGTCGGTATTAAACAAACAGTATCTTCGGGTAAGTCCCTCAAACATTGTGTTATTTCCATTAACCTTCCTACATTGGGATGCGAAAGCAGAAGTATCAATCGGTTAGACAGTATATCTCTGTCCAATTGAGGCTCAATACGGCTCAGAAAATTGATTTAGTTCAAATAACCAATTTTTACTTAACTAATCAATGTAATATGCACTTTCACAGTTTTAAGTAGAATTTTTTCCATTTTATTGAATCCCTTTATTAAATGAAATCTGGCTCAATAAAGTGGCGGAATCTGATGTACGCCAAAACGTTTAAATATTAAGTATGATTTTGATTCATATAAGCGGCAATTGTAGCGATCTTTCTTAGCTCTGGGAGGGGTTTTAACCCCAAAACCACCCCCTTGGCTGCACCACTGCTAATACAGCTAAGACCAGCTGAGGGCTCTTCATTAGATATTTCAGACCTTCAATTTTTGACATCAAATGAAGAGGCCCACCAAGTTGAATATTTTTTGTAAAGGCGGTATGTCGATCTCTAATAGTTTGGTTGGGCTCTTGTGTTTTCTAATCAGGATCACCAGGTACTCCAGATCTTCGATTATCTTAGTTTTTATAGTTTTCCCATTATGTGGCCATAAAACCCTAACTCTGTACCAAATTTCAGCTCTCTGAGTTTATGGGAAGTATTAGTTCTATTCTGATGATCATGAGTGAGTGAGTGAGTGAGTGTCATAAATGCGAAACTTTGCTTTCGCTTAACTTCGGAACTAAATGACCTATAGACTTGAAATTTTGGATTTTAAGTATGTGATTATAGCTTACTGGTTGACGAAAATTTCAGCGTTCTGGTCTTATCCAGAGGTTCTCAAATAAGCGCCTAAAAATGCGGCGAAATGGTTCCAGTAAAGGATGGTACGGCAGTGTTTGCTTCACGCTCGACTTGGCGGGGGCACTGCCGTGCCCCCTGATCTGTATTCAAAATAGAAAAAATAAAAAATAAGCGATGTCGGCATGGACCTTAGTTATGCAATGAAAAAAAAAATAAAATGAAAAAATGCAAACCAGATATTTGAAATTAACCTCAATATAGGAACAGCATTAGCTCGTGAGATCTTCGTTGGCCAGGGACGGGGGCCTTAAGAGATGGTAGTAAAAGTGATTAAAATATTAGTATAAGTATTTATTTTGCAGGGACATTTCTACATTACAGCCGAATGGATCAAGTTTTAAGATAACTTTATTTTTTATTAATTAAGTTTTTGATTAAATAATTTAACACCATTTTAAAATATGCATCATTAAAAATATGCGACTGATGGTTATCATCATTATATTTAATAAATATTCTGTTATTTTTTTAACATACTTTTAGTAGAAGTTGTGTATTTTTCTTTAAGATATCAGAATGAAAATGGACTTCAAATTTATATTGCAATGTTATTTTTACTGTCAACTATTTTTAATAATCTATATCTGATATATACTATATCTGATATATTTTATAATATATATCTGATGATTATTTATATTTCTAGAAAATTGGTTAATGACTCTTATTTCAAAGAAAAAAGATGCTTCATCTTCAAACATCTATTACTCGATCCATTTCAGATATACAAGAATGGGACAGGTTTTGGCTTATTTTTTAAAGCAGAAGAATACGTTTACTAAATGTAATTTAATGTACCGAGGACAATATCAAAATTTAAATTTCGTTATTTTTTAAGAAACAATTTTATTGACAGAACTAACTTTTCAAATATTTTTTACTTAATTTAATTTTTTTTTTTAATTAGAACTTTTTTTTTTTTTTTTTTTTTTTGTTAACGGTTTAGGAATTCGTTGTTGAACATCGTTATGTATGGACACCCTCAATATTTTATTATTTTCAAAAGGTAAAGCACAGTCGATCCAGTATGGCTTTAATAATGATATGCTTTCTATTAGTGTTGTATAGCTATTAAACAAAATTCTTAATCCTTTCGTGTCCGAATTTTCTCTATTTTGAGAAAGAAATTTTTTTTCTTTAATAATGCTGATTGTAGCTATCCCGATAGATTTATTGAAGTTTAAAGATTATTATGCCAATGTTTCAAATATAACGAATGTAATTATTTTGTGTATTATTCGATTCAAATTTAGATTATAATAGGCTAAGGAAGAGTTTTTGGAGACGTAGGGAAAATGTCTCATTACAACAATGTTTAACCGATATTACAACTTCTAAAGTTTTTTGCGTTTCATTACACATGATTCGTTTAGAAAGTAGTCTGCATTTAAAATTTAAAGAGGGAAATATGTGCATAAAATAAAGGAACTCCCAACGGTGCAAAGAGAAATAAGTAAAATTTTATTATTATTGTTATTACTAAATGTCAAAACACAAATGAGACCATAATAAGAAAGGCATAGCCACATACTAGCATTTCGGTATGTAGAGAGTAACTAAATAATTGTTAAGACAAAATAATACTCGATGCTAAGACATGTACTTACACCAGACTCACAAGGGTTAGTGAAAGAGATATACAATTTTCAATTAACCCGTTGAATCTCAGTTCAAAATTGATTTACTTCTTCAAAACCACCCAAACTAGTTCTTATGTATTTGAATTCCCACGTTCTGCAACATTTTCTTATGAGTTGTATATAGACACAGCAGTGCTTTACAATAACCAGGATTCATACATGTCTTGCAATTTTCAGACCAGCAAATTTTGGCTACTAGTATTTTCGCACATAAAATCTCCCCTTCAATAAGACGAAATTTCTGGATTTATTGAATTGAATTAGAATTGAGATAAATTTATTTTCTTATTACAAAAACTGCTGATATTTCACCTGGAACGTAACGGGAGCCATACAAACTCTAATAACTATGTGCCATCGCATCGTATCCCTGACAGTGGACATAATCGAAGTAACATATGAAACCACGTGGATTTTTGGAAATTGTATTCGCGTATCAGTCAATGTTTTAAACCGGCTAATTATGGTTATTTTTGTGATTTTGTCTGTTAGGTTCTGAGGAAATATCTACTATAGAATTTATGTTATTCTTGTCTTAATATATTGTGTATTGTATGGGCTGTGTACTGACGCTTCAAGGTGACATTCTTTCTTTGTTAAAGCAGGAATTGACAGGTGTTCATGTGCAGGTGGTGAGGTGAGAAAGAGAAGATTGCTGAGAGGCGTGTTCATCCGTCAGTGATGTATGGTAATGATGAGCAAATAAGGAACATTCCACGAATCAAGAAAACAACGTGGAATGCGTGCAATGGAGGAACTCCGCAGGGGGTTTACCTTGGGGAAAAGCAGGGATTTAAGAAGGGCAGGTTTTGTCTCAGATTTTGGCAGTTCGTACCTGGAGTTCGGACCGTGAGGGCAAGGGATACGGACGTCCCTATGTGTAGCACTCTGGGCCGAATAGCGTAGGCTGAGAACCCATGTGTCGGAGATTCGGAATTGATCTCTGGTAAACTTAATCTAACGAGTGTAGAGTGAGGAGGTGAAGGTGTAAGTTGAACAGTACACAACCAACCTTTTATTGTATTTAATTTAATGTTGAACCGGATCAACTATATCCGAGTTGTAACTGTACATAGCGTATAAATAAACTGTTAATTTAGTTAATTGACAGCGTTGGTGTTCATTTACACAATCCTCACAGTGGGTGACCGATATCACCCAATAATATCGGTGGTGGCAGCTATAACTACTACGGACTTTCTTCAAAGTTGTGCGGGCTAAGAGGAACGTCCTACAAATTGATGGGGTCGGGATAGAATCGTCTGAGACCAGTGACCAGCGAGCCGTGTTGCAATGTGTTAATGCCGGAGTACCCAGTGGAATTCTTGCGTGGTAATGCCGGATCGTCGAGCGAAATTTTAGCGAAATAAAAATCAAGTGTCGAGCGGAACTAAAGTGTTGGGCCTTATCGCCATTGGAGAGAACTGAACTAAAGTGTTGTGCCATATCATCGCTACAGCGTGGTACTACCTGTCAATAGAAAAGTACCCGAGCAGATAAAGTATAAGGTAAGGTATTTTGATCATTTCCTTCTGCTGATATCTCGAACCAATTTTAATTGTTGTGGTATAATTAATAATAATTTATGTGCAATTAAATAGTTATGTTCAGATAGGCAGGAAGTATTAATAGCCATATTTTCTATTGTTTTAAGGAAAGGCCATAATAACTTGAGCTAATATTGATTTTCTATTTTTTTACTAATAGTGGTAGTAAACAAAATTAATGCATTTAAATTTAAATTATTAAAGTAATATTTAAATGAAGCAATATTGTTTAACTTTGAAGAGTTGATAACAAACGAGCAATGAACATTTGCTTAGAATTTTAATTGGCTAGAAGTAGTGAAAAAAAGACTCAAAAGAGGGCCATAGTGAGGAAAAATATAAGTGAAGTTCTTGAGTATATTTGTTTTAAGTGTGAGAACCAGTATTGAATTTGGAAATATTTTAGTGAGGATAACTGCAGGAATTTATATGTGCATGCTATACATTTTTTTATGTGGATGTTTCTTTTGACATCAATATTTTTATTCAATATCAACGTATCAGGATTATTATGTAAATTGTATGATATTATCTAATTGTGTATTGCATAGTAATCAAATCGAATTACTGTTTTACCTTTTGTTTTATTGGAAGTAAATTGCGTGACATCAATGGTTGAGGAAAATTAGATTATTCAGTAGGTTAATTAGAAATACATTGATTATCTGAAGGGTATTAAGTAGTTAATAAGTGGGGTACAACTGTACTAAGTTTGAAATTTAGGAAATATTAATTTGACAGATTTAAATATTATTGTACTGTAGGGTGGTAATAACAATCGGTGAAGGTATGGCTTTCTTATTGAAGCTAAAAAAGGTGGATCTTCAGGCGATAGCCGAAGAATTGGGTGTTGAATTCGCGGAAGATGAAACCAGAATTCAGCTTAGGAAAAAGATAATGGACAGTGATGGGTATGACGAGGGGGTTATCAAGGAATTATCTGACGCTATTGTTGCAGAACGATTAGAGCGCGAAGAAAAACGGAAAAAGTTAGAGCGCCAAGAAAAACAGGAAAAATTAGAACGCGAAAAGTTAGAAAAACAGGAAAAGTTAGAGCGAGAAGAAAAACAGGAAAGGTTAGAAAGAGAAGAGAGGATTGAAAAATTAAGGATGGAACATGAATTAGAAATGGAGAGGCTGAGGGTTCAAGGATCGGCAAATAAATTTAATGGGTCTGGGGAATCTAGTAATGAAAGTAACATTGAAAAATTGATCAAAAGTGTTAAAACTTTGTCTATCAAAGTACCAGAAGGGACTGAGGGATGGAATTTATTTTTCAACAGTTTAGAAAGGGCATTCAAAACTAAAAATGTACCGGAAAACCAGCAGTCCGAAATTCTACTAAATATGTTAGGCGATAAGGCGGATAATTTGTTGATTTATACCACTAGGGAAAAATGGAGAATTATAAGGAATTAAAGGATTTAGTTCTAAGGGAACATGAGCCGACACCGAAGGCGTGTTTGGAAAATTTTAAGAAAGCTTGGAGAAACCAGAACGAAACTCATGTATTATTTGTATCGTGTTTAATAGCAACATGGGAAAATTATTGTAAGATTAGAGGTGCTGACTCATATGAAAAGGTTAACCAGTTAATAGTTACTGATAAGTTATTAAGTACGTTAGATGAGGGAACTGCATCGTATATTAAGTTAACTCAGCAGGGTAAATGGTTAGAAGCTCCTAAAATTGCTAAAGAATGTGACAATTATTTTGACGCTAAACATAAGTCTTATGCAGTTACGTATAAAAGTTTTAAAGGTAAAGATAGGTATGTAAACAATGAAAAAATGAGACCGAGGGATGATAGTAAAGTTAGTGGTAATTGGAGGCAAAACGGGAGTAATGAGAAAACTATGTTTTTTCTTTCTATTTATATTTTTTTTGATGAATTATTAGTAAAGATGAACCACTAATTCATCGTACTTGTTTCAAGATTTAAATAAAATTAATCTAAATCTTTGCCTTATTACTAATTTCAGATATATTTTTAGCTTTGTTTTGCTAAAACAAACTCTCAATAAAAAAGATGGGATACAGAATTTTAAGCTAAATTGAGCATATAATTGTTTTTGTGATTGAGTTTGAAAATTGGAAAAATATTCCTTAGCAAAACTTATATTAAGAAAACTTACATAAAAAATTTCACTGATTAATCTTTAAAACTTTATTTAATATTTGAGTGCCGTTTGAGTGGTTCTAATTTTCTTGAGAGATTTTACATTATCAATTTACCACGTTTGTATTATTTTATATATTTTAATATTTCAGATGTCATCGCAATTGCAGATCATTAGCGATTTGTAGTTTAAAATGTAATAAAGCATCCATAATATCATTCTAAAAGAGCAAAAAAGAAAGTTTTTCTTATTTGATTTGTAAAAATAAACTAGCTATCATTTAAAATCATTTCATGCTATATATTTGCATGTAGCTAGAAACAAAATTTGCATTTAATACATCTGAATAAAAAAGTCTTTACGTAGTACATTTACACTAATATGAGCACGAATATGTGTGCATGAAAATATAAAATAGAGAGGGATTCAACTTTATATTTAGTACAAACTGAAAAATAAATATTTTTCCTCATTTATTTCTAAAGCAAAAGTATTTTAGACAGAAGAAAAATATTTCGAATATGTGCTCAAAATAAACAAAGAACTTTATAAACTCAAAAATGTGCTTCTCCTTATTTTAAATTCCAGAATAAATTCAAGGCTAGAAACCATTCTGCAAAAAGCATCATATTTATGTAATGATTTATTTTTTATATTACCTGTAGCTGCTTATCCTAAGATTTTGAAAATATGTAATTACTTAAAACGGAAAACAAAAAATCAAGACCACTTGCATTATTTTCAAAACTGCATTTTTACTCGTTGTATTTTAATAGAGAAGCTTGAGAAATTACAGTTCTGTATTTCTTGAAAAATAATAATCCAACACGCTAAAGTTTCACAATTACTAGTTTGTTATTCCTCATTTTTTTCATTTCAAAACATTTAAGTCTGCATTTTTAGAAATAAAAATATATAAAAACAGCAATAATTTAATGCATGAATTTGATACTTTTCGAGAAGGAATTTATATTTATCGCAAACAGGAAATTTGACACGTCTTTCGATCAATACCAAGAACAGTGCAGGGAACTCCAATGTCGCAATATCCTTTCAAAATTTCTATTTTACCAGAGAAATATTTTTTCTTGATTTTTTTAACGCAGGCAAAATTATGAAAAATGCACTAGAACATTAGAAACTACCTTTGCATTCTTTATTGAAAAGAAAGATTGATTTTTTAAAGTCACATTAGAAATATTTCAATAAATTGTACCTTAAATTAGAAAAATCATTTCTTTATTTACTTGGTTTTTTAACGCTTTAGTTACAGACTGATTCCTAGCGGTCGAATGTATTTTTGTCACAAGCAGGCTGACCCATATAAAACAGTAATAGCGTATATGGCGAATTTATCACTGTTAGTACAAATGGTACAAAGCATTAGACATCTGGCAGACAGTTGGCAAAGAAAGGGAAATTTGAAAAAAACGCCAATGTTGCAAGACCATTATTACAAAAAGTATATGGGACTTCTAGTTTGATATGAGGCAATCAACGTGCACACAGGAAAAAAAAACGAAAGGTTTTTCCTTTACTACCATTTTTTATAAATTTAGAAGCTATTGTTTTTAGGTGCGTTCGTAATTATATAATACGTAGCACCTATAGTGGTCGTTCAGTCCGTCCGTCTGTCCGTCCGCATATAACAACGCAAAAACTACCCAACCGAATCGTTTGAAATTTAAAATATATAATTATTACATAATTTTGTCGAGTCATTTCAAATTTTATGAAAAGCGGATGCATAGATCAATTACAGGGACAATCAAAAGGATTCCGTTACATTACGGTCAATGGGGAAAAAAGTTTCAAATACATTCTATATGTTTGAAATTTAAAATACATAATTATTACATAATTTTGTCGAGTTATTTCAAATTTTATGAAAATTGGATGCATAGATCAATTACAGGGGCAATCAAAAGTATTCCATTACATTACGGTCAATGGGGAAAAAAGTTTCAAATGCATTTTAATCGTTTGAAATTTAAAATACGCAATTATTACATAATTCTGTCGAGTTATTTCAAATATTTTGATAATCGTGTGCATAAATCAATTACAGGGGCAATCAAAAGTATTCAATTACATTATGGTCAATGGGGAAAAAGTTTCAAATATATTCTATACGTTTGAACTTTAAAATACATAATTATTACATAATTTTGTCGAGTTATTTCAAATTTTATGAAAATCGGATGCATAGATCAATTACAGGGCCAATCAAAAGTATTCCGTTACATTACGGTCAAAGGGAAAAAATGTTTCAAATTCATTTTAATCGTGTTATACTCATGCGAACTTAATAAAATTTATATGCAACTATAAAGTACATATTATAATATACATCATACATAATTTGTGGTGCAAAGAACATTTGTTATTGATTTACAAGGCCACACAAAAGTATTCCATTACATAATGGTATAGGGAGAACATTGTTTGATGAGCGTTTGAATTGTAATTCTCTATTTACAATTTTATGAGATTGAGATATGAAAGTAATATTTTTAAAACTTCGTTATCGTACGAACGCACCTAATTTGCTACGCTTCACGTGCAATTTCCAACTTGTTTCTATATATGAACATGATTATTTTTAAAAATTTTTGGAAGGGTATTTATATAATTAATAAAGTTAAAAGTAAATAAATTTCTTTGTCCAAACATACCTTTTGGAAAATGAAATCCACGTTAATACAATAACATGAAAGGACGCGAGTTAGGAAATTACAATGCCATTTCGGGCATGGTGCAATGCAACATATCAACGTCTTGTAGTCAGTTTTATTTAATATTTATTTATAAACTTTATGTTCAGCACAAAATATGAATCTAGCTTTCCTTATGCAAGTTTTAGTTTAACACTAAAATTCCGTATCGTATCGTTAACCTTATCTTGTACAATCGTGTAAAAAAAGTAAACACTCCTACTAACTCCTTAACAAATTATCGTAGACTAGTATCGTAAGTAAAGGTACCAAACGATTGCATATAATGTCTTCTTTTAAATTATGTATATAAAATTTGCTTAAGAGTACATTTACATATTAAAACGAACCCAAACTTACAATACTCAATAGCAATACTCATTTTTAACAAAACATTTTAAGTCTTCTATTAAAATTATGCCTGGACACCAAATTGAAAGTTATTTGAATGAAAAGTTTATGAATTATAAACTTTCAAAATTTTTACTTCTAACGATAAAATACATTTTCATACTTTTATTAATATTTCCTGAAATTATACTCCTAATGACCTAATTCTTTATGTAACAATAATACTAAAATACCTAAACACAAATACGTTCAGTTTGCATATTTTCTAATTTTATGATATCAATTAAGAGATATGAAATTAACATTCGAAAAAATTATAAACTGCAACATACATTTTTATAGATTTAAATTCATTAATTTCTGCTTTATGGAAATCTGAAATTAATTTTTTTTCCAAATAGTTTTCAAATTATGCTTAAAAACGGCAAAATGTTAATTTAAGGGGCATAGAAGTTACTAGATATTTTGAAGCTTTTTATGCGATCCTGTAATTTGGCAGTCTCCAATGATTGCTTGAGCAGCGCTTACGATGTCTTAATGAAAAAGTGGGCTCCCTCGGTCAACAATCAAGTACTGAACTTCAATTTGGATTCCGTCCCTAAAACATGCTCGTTTTAAAATAATTAAATTCGCGAAAACTTATTGTACGAATGAATGAAAAATATTTTTTAGACTAATTGAACCGCGTAGAGTTCATTTATGCTGTCAAAATTGGATACTGCTATTGGAAAAAGCAAAGTTAGCGTTCGTGCTTGGATATCTTAAAAAGTTCATTATTGTTTATTATTTTTTCATAATTATTTGTTGTTTTAAAAATTAAGCACATTGATGGATAAATCAGCATGTCTGGCAACCGCACAAAAGTTTTAGCGTTCGTCTCCGAGCTGAGCAAGACTTTAATCCGCTTGAGGTCGATAAAATGAAGATCATGCTTTCTTCGGAATCAAATACTGAGAATTTAGTATTAGGTTAGTCATCTGATTGGGGCATATGCTGTATAGAATCTAGGAGTCCTGCCTAAAAAGAACGGGCTTGGGCACTGTAGGTACTGATCCTTCATAGAATATAAACAAAATGTTTCATTTTATTATTATTAAAACTCATACTAACAAGTAGAGGGCCCGAGGCTTGTGTCTGAGAATTCAACGAAACTCTGTGCCTCGATAGAGTATAGTCAAAAGATAAACATATCACAAGGGTAAAGTGCAATATTTAGGGGGAGACCGTAAAAAATGGTCCCCAAAATTACCCATTGTTGACTCTTTAATATATAATCGGGTAAATTACGCGCAATTGAGAGTGGCTAGATAGCCCAGTTGGAAGCGCGCCAGACCTTTTAATTTTCTCGCTTGCATGTCAGTGAGTTCGATTCTGAGTCTGGGTATTTTTTCCCCAGACAAAATAATGATTATTATTTTGGAACCACTATTCAAAAATATATATTCAATTAAGATCCAATAAATATAAATAAAAATATGCTTTTACGCCTGTTCAAACATATTTATTTATTTACAGAAAGAGATAATTTTATTACAAAATTATTGAAATAATGAAAAAAAATCTTATGCGGCATATACGTATTTCTTTTGCATTTAACTTTGCATTTTTTTGCAGTATTTTGTAAATTTTATATTTAGTTTAATTTACAATTATTTACAGCTACTTACATATACTTATTTGTATTTATATTACAATTATTTACATTTATTTTACATATATGTCTACATATATGTGTATTTAAAAAATATGTGTGTTTTTAAAATTGAGATTTTAATTACGGACAGGAGAGAGAAAAACGGAGTGATTATCATAAAACATACGAAACACAAATTTTTGAGACAACGCGCACAAATAATAAAAGAAATGTTTTTAGAGGAACAAGGCATTTTAAGACGATCATTTGGAAAACACACTTCCTTCACATTCATAAATATCATTCTTTCATCAGAAAGTTTTGATGCATGCCAGACGTATTTTATCATGTTACAAAATATAGCTGAAGAGAGTTGATGGTGCACAAGTGAATGTATTTTTATGCAACCCTCACGAGAATTATTTTCTCTTTTTTGTTCAATTAAATAATTGTAATTTTGTAACCGTTTAATCATATTTTTCACCTGCCTATAAAAATAAACGTCGTATGGTGAACCAACGCTGTGCATTTTGGAGGAATGACTTTTTTTCATTAGATTTATAAAACTACTATCACTCTGTAAAAAAAATAAATAAAAATAAAAATAAATAAATAAGTATATATATGTGTGGCTGGGTGCAGAAGCGTGTTTTTATTTATATTTGTCTTACATTTAAACAATTGGATACATATTTTTGAATAGTGGTTTCAAAATATTAATCATTATTTTGTCTGCGGAAAAGAAATACCCAGACTCAGAATCGAACTCGCGGACATCCGGAGCGAGAAAATTTTAAGGTCTGGCGCGCTGCCAACTAGGCTATCTGACCACTCGCAATCGTGCGTAATTTATCCAATTATATACTAAAGAGTCAATAATGGGTGACTTTGGAGCACATTTTTTACGCCCCCCCCCCTGAATATTGCACTTTATCCTTCTGATATGTTTATCTATTGACTATACTCTATCAGAGCACAAAGTTTCGCTGAATTCTGTGACACAAGCCTCCTTGTAAGTCACTAAACTCAGCTGTAATTTTCAAACAAATTATCTTCAAAATACATTTTCTCTCTACTTGGTGGTTTTATAAATTAAACCGTGTGATATGTAGAAGTGGTTTATAAGCGATAAAAGCAGCAAGCACCTTTTAATGTTGGAACACATTTAAAAGTGCCCTAACAATTGACGATGACAAGGTCCTTTTTAGTTGATGAAATAGGATTTTATCTCTGATGAACTGCGTTCCAAAAAAAGATTCTTCATGTTTTTACAAAACTAAGTTGAAACTCTGTAAATGAATAACTGTACACGTTGTTATCTTTCTCTGAGAGTCCCACAAAGCGAACTTGAACACAATGAATATGATGTGGGATCTGGCAATTTCATTTGGTAAGAACAAAATATTAACCTCAAAAGGACATCTGACAAGACAAAAATATTACATTTTGAAGACAATGACACAAAAAGTCTTAAATCTTATAGCATGCGTATACAGTTAAAAGAGAGGCAGTAATTTGCTTTTATGAAATGAAATTTCTCTGCATTTCTTTCTGCCTAATGACCTCTTTGAAGTACAAAATAGGCTTTGGATTGAACTTGCATTTAAATCTATACTATTAGCGAAAAAAAGGTTTAAAAATAACTAATAATATAAAAGTTTCATGCTCTTTCAGGAATTTTAAACTGTGTGATATTTAAAAGTGGTGAACGAACAATTTTTTTTTTAAGTAGTGGAACAATGTCCTAAAATTTATGACGATGATAGGGACGTCCTCAGAGAACAGAATGGAAGTTTAATGGAATTTTGTCGCTAATGAACCATATTCCCTAGTAGATATTTCATACATTTTAGAAAACGAACTTGAATCTCAGTAAATGAAAAAAATGTAAATTTCGTTTTCTGTTTCAGTGAGTAAAGTAAATCAAGCTTGAATGCGGTCAACCATAAAAAGGATACGGCATCTTCACTTCCCTGGAGATTCGATCCCTTTACTGCATCGGGAAGATGTAAAGAAACCCACTATTCCAGTACTGTTTTAAAAAATGCTAAAATATTGTTTTCAGTTAATGTTGAAGGATGATTGAGGACAAATATAGATCGAAATATTTACGTTTGAATAACGAGTTGTCCTTGTGATCCCAATTATCTTTCTCCATCGTTCAACATTTATGGAATACAATTTTTTAGCACAGTTTTGTTGGCCGATTTCCTTACTATGTGTTTTAGACACTATACTATTAATATTAAACCTAAAGTTATTAAAATATGTGCGTTTTTCAAGAGACTCTGTTTCAAGAATTTTTTAACTCTGAATAGCGCCAATCATCACATTTTTATATTGTTAAAATAAAGACCATTATTTGCCTTGAAAAAAATAAGGTTCCTCTAAATTGTTTTCAGCACTCGAGGCTTATAAGACCAACTTTGGTTTTAACTTACATATTACTTTTGATTTTACCTTTAACCTTACATAACCTTTAACCTTTGATTCATTTTGGAAAAAAAAAAAAGAGTTGAATTAATCCTTTCGGGTCAGATTTTTTTTTTCACTTTTTAGATAAAATTACTTTTACGTTAATAATATTAACAGTAGCTATCCAAATAAATTAATAAGTGTTTAACGAATATTTCATTGTCTGAAAGATAACAAATGTCATTGTTTAGCGTACTATTAAATTCAGATTCATAAGACAATAGGCTCAGGAAGAATCTTTCGAGATGTTTAGAAAGTATTGTATTACAATAAGATATAACTTAGGTTACAACTAATGGTTAACTTAGGTTTCAAATAAGATACAGAGATAATCAACTAGAGAATTAAAAGGCAATGAAACGTTAATTATAAAAAATCAATGATGTTCGTGTATATTAAAATACTATATTAATTTCATTTATTAATAGTCTAAGAGCCAGTGAAAAGCTACCTACATGTATTTGACCAGACCTGAGTTTTTGTACATTGAGGCCCCCTATAACTACTATACATGAGATGGGGAGTCACTAAGGCCAAAGTGGTGGACGCGACTACTGTGCAGGTATTACAGGTATCGATTTTTGGCAAATTTTAAATCCATTTGACCACGTCTGCCGTTTTGAAATTTTAAAATATATTATTAGTATTATCCGAAAACAACAATGGCAGACCATTATCGCGCGGTTAACATTGTGGCAGACAGTTTTGAAAGTGCTGAAAAAAAAAAATTTGAAAGTAATTGACCAGATCTGCCATTAATATATTTTGTTTATTAGGGTCTTAAAAACTTGTACTGATCACGGCAGACGTCTTCATTGAGTACACACTTCAGCAGACAACCAAGTCTTACCTATTACCCGGTCAGATGTTTAAGTTCCCTGTTTTACATCAATATGATTTATGTAATGTTTATCATTGTATTTATAAAAATTAATATTCAATTTTGTAAATTATGTACTAAGTTATTACTAAGAAAGTTATGTACTAAGGTAAGTTATTAGTTAAGTTAGTAATTATGTACTAAGTATGTTTGATGATGAAATGTAAATATATTTCGAAACAATCTCAAATATTAAGCTATAATGTAGATAACAAATAATCATTCAAATATTGATTTTACTTTATTGTTTTTATTCATTTAATTCAAAATTTAAAAAAAATGAATTAAAAAATGAATCATGCATGCATTACAAAATATTTATTTTTTTTTCATTTATTTGAATCTCACTGATCATTCTGGGAGATTCTATTCCAGAAAAGGTGTGCAAGGCTAAGATCGGCATTTTCTCGTCTGCGCTTTCATTAATATTGTTTCTTCTGTTATATTCTACTTCCGATCAAAGTTTAAAATCCTATTACCATAATTTCAGGCGTAGATTCCGCGGATCAAACAATCATGTTTTGCCCCAGAACTTTTTTTAAAAATAAAGTGAAAGTTAATGATCGCCGTAAATAATTTAGGTCCAAAAATAATTTATCTTATCTCATTAAATAAGATTTCAAGGTCCAAAAATAATTGTTTGATCCGCGGACAATACGCCTGAAATTACGGTAATATCATGTTTTAATTCAAATTAAAACTTCTATATTTAGTGTTCAAAAAGCTAATTCGAGTAAAAATAAATTTTTCAGGAGTAGCAGTACGACAATTTTATATGTCTCATTCTATGATCAAGAGACAGAAAAAGAAAAAATAATTGTTCCAATAGCTAATTCTATAAAACGAGCCAGTCAAAATGCCGGTGATTCTTGTAGTACTATAAAAATCTCATGGAGAAACAACAAATGCGCGTAATACTGGTTTTTGTTCATCGCTAAAAAAAGAGTTAAAAAGAATGTCATTGAAAAAACATTTATAGCATTTCAATTGCAACGTTATTAGACAAACTGTACCCGTGTTTTTGGTGATATAGAAAACAATTCCGTCTTTGAATAAATTGTTTCCTGTTTTGAAATAAAAAAACTTTGCGTCAATTACTCCAGAAAATTGGTTTAAAGTTAAAGATGCCAAAAGAAAAGACTTAAAACGAGAAATTTTTTTTTTATAAATTTTTAGTTTTTTATAAATATTAAATACGAAAACGTTTTTGCATAAATCGATAATATTCCCCAAAAACGGATTCTTAAAAAAAATGTAGCTAAACAAACTGTTCACCTCTATTTCGATAAAATAAACCAGACTTGACGCATGCGCAATAGCGCTGAGCGTTTTACTATAGCATAAAAGACAGTATGTAATTTATTAAATTCACGAAATACGAGGCATCTGTTTGAAGGTTCACAAATATACTGAAAACAACTGACAAAATCCGTTAATGTGGGGACATAACATGCACTCTCGGGTATAAAACCTGAGTTATTTGAATGCTAGTAACTATATAAGAGAGTACTATTGGCTAGAATGAGTACAATGGTAATCCATTGGGGAAAAAAGAAAGTAACTGTAGACAGTCTATGTATATATCTGACCGAGTAATAGATAAGATTTGGTTGTCTGCTGAGGTGTGTACTCAATGAAGACGTCTACCGTGATCAATACAAGTTTTCAAGATTCTAATGAAGAAAATATATTACTGGCAGATCTGGTCAATTTCTTTCAAAATTTTATTTTTTTCAGCACTTTCAAAACTGTCTGCCACATGTTAACCGCGCGATAATGGTCTGCCATTGTTGTTTTCGGATGATACTAATAATATATTTTAAAATTTCAAAACGGCTGACGTGGTAAAATGGATTTAAAATTTGCCAAAAATCGATACCTCTGTTACCTGCGCAGTAGGCCGCGTCCACCACTTTCGGCTTAGTGACTCCCCATCTCATGTACAGTAGGTATAGGAGCCTCAATGTACAAAAACTCAGGTCTGGTTAAATACGTGTAGGTAGCTTTTCACTGGCTCTTAGACTATAACATTTTAACCTATAAATGAACGTCACCGACCACATATGCTTTTCACAATCACATCGACACACATACCATTGTAATCGCTTTAAGGCCGAATTAATGAGGGCGTACATGGGTGTACTAATTGTGTTTGTAATGGGAAGCTTAAAAGTGATTTCTGGCACTTATTCTGCGAGAAAAGCGGGATTTTACATCCGAAATTTTCCTTACCAATCTCTTTCATTGACTGTGAAAAAAAAAATCTGAAATGATATGCTAAACAAATCGTGTTCCATATTAGATATTTTAGATTTTAGACGAAACTGACTTTTCAGTAAAAAATGCAAATTTAGCTTACTCTTTCTGAAAATTGAGTAAATAAATCTTGTATTAAGGCCATCATTCGAGTAAATTTTTCATGAGCTCCATTCTTTAAAGGCTATTACATATCGAAATGTATTTTATATTTTGAAGAAAATGTGTGACAAGTAAGTTTGATTCCTTGGCCGCATATAATAATTTTTACTCTAACGATTATATGAAGCCTCCCGTAAGAAAAAAACAATTACTTTCCTTTGATAAATTGTATACTCCACAAATATGTTTCTAGCACCCCACACACTTTTAAGGGGAAAATCAGTTATGGTTCTAAAATAAGCAAAAAGAATAAAAAAACCGAAAATCCTGCAAAAAATACCTAACCAGATACACCTGGGTCAGATAAGGCAGATGGATAGACAAGTGGAATTAAAAAAGTAGAGTAGTTCAAAAAATGGAATAGTTTAAAATTTCCCTTTCGAAAAATTATATTAATAGACAGAAGCATACTTGAATGCTGTTGTACAGGTCTGTATTTTACTTACTGTTTTTATATACATGCCACTATTTAATTAAAATGTAATTAAGGCTAAAACCCACAATAAACTACTAAAGTGACGCATACAGAGATTATCATCCATAGACGGCCATATATCCAATTATTTGCGTGGCCCTGTACATAATTTTTATTTATAGTATGCAAATTATTCTTAATGAAGCTGAGCATAAAAATCAATAATTCTTTTTAAAAGGACATTTAATCTATTTTGATCATACTCAGTAATACTTAAATACAACTATATCTTGAGGCATGAATTTGTTGAGTTTCTAAAAAAAAAATTGTAGTTATCACAAACTAAAAACTTGATACGCCTCTCAAACAATAGAAATAACAGATATACAAGGAGCTTTAATGTCACAATAATCTTTTTAAAAATTCCAACACATATTCTAACAGACTTATGTATTTTCTTGGTTTTAAAGTAATGTATATAAATTATGCAAAAAGGCACAAGATCTTCAGAAGCTAGCTTTGTATTTTTATTTAAAAATAAACAAATAAAGTAAACAAAGATTTGCATTACCGTAATTTCGGGTGTATAAGCCGCAGATCAAACAATTCTTTTTCGATCCAGAATTTTTTTTAAAACAAATATAACTAGTCAGATCGCCGTAAATATTTGTCCTCAATCACTAAATAAGATTTCTGGGTTCAAAAAGAATTGTTTGATCCGCGGCTTATACATCCGAAATTACGGTATAAATATTTAAACAAAAATGTTTTTAGAACATTTTCAATTATTTTTGAGCTGTTTTTAATTAGAACGAAAAAATACAAGGACAATCGGCAAAGCAAATTGAATAAATGAATATATATTACGTATGTAAAGCAATGATGTATCTTATATTGTATTAGTTTTATTAATTCTTAAGCATTCTAACCGTGCTTTTTTGTCATGAAATTTTTGCATTCATGGGGTTATTTGACACAAAATTCATTTTAATGTTATTTTTTTTATTTAATTTTTGGTTTTAATCTTATTTTTTATATAAGATAAATAAATGTATACACTCACAAAGTTGTGCATCTGATATAAGAGATCTTTTCTGAATTTTTGTCTCTCTGAATTTTAAGAGGCACATGCATCCCTTGAAATACAGGGGCATGCGATACATCTGATTTTAAATGGCACAAAATTCACATAAATTAAGAGGCAGATATTGCCTTTAAAATTGAAATGCACATTGTGCCATTGAATTTGTATTCGGAGTCTCTTACTTTTATGTGGCACATTTTTTTATCGTTACTTCCAAGTCAAACATAATTAATGTTTGCACCAGATGTCTCCACTTATCACTAGGCAATAGACAATTTCTTATTCATCAGGTTTAGAGGAATTTCTATACCTACCAGTCGGAAATTACACGCGAAGAAAAGCAAATGAAATGGGTACATATTACAACGAAATTTTATAAATATTCAGATCTTGAAGGAAAAGCTGTTGCACCCTTATACAAAAATGCATAATTACAAAAAATTATTACGATTATATGAATAAACTCAGCAATATGGAAATAATGTGTCTTCATCTTAAATAGGATATAATCACAATCTAGAATCATTACCTGTCATGGAAAGACGTTGAATTAAATGTGTATTTATGATTTAATAGAATCAAGAAACATTTAATTAATATCTTATTAAATTAAGATTCAAAAATGTGAAATAACTGGGCAAAATACTGCAACGAATTAAATTTTCAACCGTTCGACTGTATAATTTTTGCGTTTTTCTATGCGGAGAGACGGATAGAGAGATGGATGGACTAGACATATGGGTGACAATAGGGTATATGTATTTATATAATTATGACATTTCCTCAAAAACTATAATGTAATAGAATACATTTGAGTATCTTTGTAAATGAACTATGAACGCTACATATTCTTTTTCCATTGCCGAAGATAACAGAGCAAATCTAAATAACTTATATCTATTACACATAAATCCAACTAATATATCAATGCAAGTTCGAGTTCCGGCAGACAGGCAGACGGCCATATGGACAGATAAGCACTTATAATTTAGTTATTTGTTTCAAAGTTTACTTAGCTAGGCATAAAAATGTATTTTTAAACTATCTCCTAGTACTGACGTTATCGATCATTAGTATGAATTATTTAGTGACAGATGATTA
Organism: Maratus speculifer; assembly: GCA_964019185.1. Lineage (NCBI taxonomy): Eukaryota > Metazoa > Arthropoda > Arachnida > Araneae > Salticidae > Maratus > Maratus speculifer. The sequence continues at coordinate 222,068,314 of OZ025299.1, read as the reverse complement.
GAATGAAAGCTTACAGAACTATCTACAGGTAGACAGAGATCTTAAACTTAAATGAAACATATCTTTGAACAAAAAATATTAATGAGGATTCAGATTAATAATATACGTAATTTTAGTAGTCCCATTTTCTTCACCCAAAGCTCTGTAAAATTTATGGGAAAGTAAATGTCATTATTACAGCTGAATATTTTTTCTGTCAAACATTGAAGAAAGAACCGAAAAATATCTGGTGCAAAATTCATAGCTGTCATATATTTTTAAATGTGAGTATTTATGAGTTTATTATTAACTAGCTGACCCGCCCGGCGTTGCCCGGGTCCGTAATAATAATCTTAAATGAACTTGAAATTTTTATGATTTTATCTTTAACTCGAAATATGTGGAAATACACTATTAAAAACTTGACTATTTTGCTGCATCGTGACTCCACCGCTTTTATAGAAAATGTTTACCTAATGTAGGACTTAATGTAGGCTGTAACCCTACATTAAGTACAATTAAGTACCAACAAAAGTACGTGCTTTGACACGCTTATCAATTGAAACAGGTTTAAACCCGTATTTTTTTGCTCTTGTTTCTTAAAAATAACTAATCTATCGCTTCACCGGTAAAAAATTTTAAATTATTTTATCATATGTGTTTTAAATATCAATATAGAAAATTATTTTAGCGTTTTGCTTGAAAATATAACATTCTTTTGTTAGTACATTAAAATCGTCTGCAGTCATAAATCTATATTTTAGATTAATATTTATTACTTAAGTTATCATACATGATTTTAAAAGAATTAATTTGATATTTAATTATTGCTAATTTTCCAATTTCCTTCATTTTAAAAGCGAACATTTTTTTAATAAATAATAATAGAACAAAGACCATTTTAAAAATTTGCTATTTCCTCTTAAAATATGCTTCAATTGTAATTCATTTCTTTCAATTCGTCTTATAATACAAAATCTCTTCCACGTCCTTTTGTTTGACACATTAAAATTTGAGCGATAAATGGTTTCATATTGCAAAACTTTTTTGAGGCTTACTTCACCTCCACTTATCTCATTCCTCTATGGATTTCTTTAATTCTGTCTCAGCTTTCTTATTGCTTCTGCGAAAATTTTTACACAACCAACCAACCTTAAACAAACGAAAGAGAAAAAAATTGGAAAAAGATTATTTTTTTTAGAGTGACCTCTCGATTTTAATTAATTACTCAGTTAATAATTGGAATTTCAAAATTTTGAAGCTCAGGTGCATCAGGAGAGATTTAGGGCTTCTCTCAAAAAAATTTGAGCTTCGTACATGCTGTATATTTTGCTAGCCATCGCAGACACACACACAGACACACAGACAGAGCGTTTTGTTCTTTTATTAATATATATATCCTCCCTCCTGATGTTGCTTGTAGATCACACCTAAGTAACACTCTTCAAATTAATTTAAATGCGTTTAAAATTGATAAAATTACATGTAGACTTTTTTATTAAGTACGTGCGTATAATAAGAAACGATCCTTTTTCTAGATATTGTATAGTAACTTTAAACTGGTTTTTATGGTTCCCCATAATATTTGTCCTATGACTGAGGAGGTAAAAAGCGTGCTAACATTTCTGTGTACCATGTTAAAATGCCATATTTTTTTAATACTAGGGTAGTTAGCTATTAGTAGTTTTCCAAAGTGAAGAGCTGAACCGAAACAGGAAATAAAAAAGGCATAATGTTAAATTCATTCAAATTATCCAAAAATATTTTTGTGGGAAGGAAAATAAGGCACACAAAAAGGAAGAAAAACTTTTCTGCCCTAGAATACATTGTTAAATATCTTTAGCTTTTTCTTCATTGAATACTGGTTATCGCTAGTTTTCTATTTTTAGGTTATTATTAAAATTATAATTATCATTATCATTTCTTAGTTGGCAGTAACCTATAAATCATCAGTTCTTATAATTATGCTTTGTTCATTATGTAAAGCGATTTTTGTGTGCCATTTTACTTTTATTCCTAGTAGAAATATGCTGTATTTCATTGCTTCATTATATGTCTCTGTTCTGCGCATGGGTTCTGGATCGTTGATATGTTTTTTTCCACTGGCACGTTTAGTCTATAAACCGAACGGTTGGCGTCTCGTGGCCGGGTGGCTTGTGTCCTTGTGTCACTCCACCGTTTTTATAAAAGACGATTACTTGACTATATTGTGGAATATTCTCATTGGTTAGAATAGAGATATTCTATAAAAGTGGTGGAGTGACTATGCAGCAAAAGCTGGACATTTTTAACAGTGAGCAAAAGTCAAATCAATAGACTACTTAGTGGTTCCAGATACGTTCAAGACTATGCGACTACCATCGGGACTTCATTTCGAATACTAAATTTAAAAAACCCAGAAAAAAGTATCAAGTTATACACCCAAATAGACTAAAAACTGTCCTAAGTAAAGAATAGATTAACAAAAGATACTCTTCTTTATGCATCCAATTGCGCCAGAAAATTCATTGCTCAAGTTGATGTATTTAATAAATGGATTGAGACATAATATTTATAAAAAGTACATAAACATGAACAACAAACAATTTAGCAAAGCAAAAAAATTACAGCCCCGGATGAAAATATTAGCAAATCTATAAATAATTCTCGTTTACGATGAATCAAATATAAACCGCAATCTTTGTTTTTTAATTTATTTGCATACGATAAAAAACACAAAATTACATATTATCTTTACTTTATTCTATCTTTAGAAAAAGAATGTATTCAATTCGGGAAAAACATTCGACGGTTTTACACATTTTAGGGATAGGGGATAATGAAAATCAAGTTTTTATAACATGTCTGTCAGTAAGTCTATGAGTTTGTGTATGTATGTGACATAAATGTTGCGGTTGCTCTATCTCAAGAAATAAAGCACGGAATTTAATAAAAAAAAATTAAATTCAGTTAAACACATATACAAATTGGTGCTGATCAGTTTTTGGTGTAAAATTGCTCATTACGTGGCGCTGCTATGCAGCATTTTTCGTGATTTTTACAATAGCTCTATCTCCAGGCCTTATGCATGGATGTTCATCAAACTTCAGATTCAGTTAGTCCTTGACATGAATTGAGGTATTTTTATTTTTTGCTCAATAATTATAAATTGCTCAATAAGGGGCGCTCCCATGCTGCATTTTTAAAGATTTTTAAAAAAGCTCTATCCAAATAAATAATGCACGGATTTCAATCATACTTTGCATACAATTAATCCTAGTCATGTATTGGTTCTGTTTACAGTTTCATGTGTATATATTCTCAGGTGGTACTACTATACTGCATTTGTTACGATTTCTGCAAGAGCTCTATCTCACTCACGGATTTCCATCAAACTTCAGAATCAGTTAATCCTTGACATGAATTGGTTTTATTTTCATTTTCGTGTCAATTGTCTTACAATTGCCTCGGCTATTCTGAATTTTGTAGGATTTACACGATTTTAGCGTTAATCATATCTTAAGACCTTATGCAAAAAATTTCATATTTTTTGAATCGTCATGATAGGCAATGATTGCCATTTAATTCTTGCCCTTTCATAGAAAATTTCGAAATGTCAACATACATGAGTTTTGCAATTGCTACACCCGACCAGTTTTTATATAATATCCCGATTTCAGAGACCACTTTTCCGAAAGGATTGGGAGTTTTTTATGCCATCTTCGTAGAAAGAAGAGGGGCATAAGTCCAGCCAAATTACCCAACAAATCTTTAATAGCGCTGCCATCGCAAAATAGTTCACTTTCAAATGTTCAAACATGTGAAAATCACAGGGATATGTGTGAGGATTATTAAGATAAGCGTTCTAGTGTTGTACAATGCATTTCTTACAACTTTTCGCGATTCAGGTCAGCTGCATGAAGATAAGCATTCTCATCAAACAAAATCATTTCTCTGATCGTAAATCCATAGTTTTTTCCGCCGGTACGTACGTTTTGTTTCATCCAAAAACTGGCAATAGTAGGCAGCACTCTTAGTGAATGTCCCGAACGGCACCGATGATTTTCTGAGTAAAAATTGTTTGAGGGTGGCAGGCGTACATTGCTTTTTTAACTTTTGCTCGTCCTACCACAAACTTTCTGTGCCATTGAAACCCTTGGGTTTTCTTCAGGCATGTCTCCCCAAACTGAAAAACTTCCTAAAATTTCAGCCTTTGTTATGCCTCCATCTGTGAGAAATTTAACTATAATGCATTGCGGCGATAATGCGATTTGAACTCGTAAAAATTCTGGTTCATATTTGATTAACCGTCGTATTATACTTGCAAAATATAATGACATACTTGTTAGAAGTGCTTGAAAAATAGTCAAATGTTTCATGCATCTTTGTTTATGAAGAGCCTGTCACGTGTCTAATTCAGCTACTCGTATTTCCTAATCTTCAATTTCAAAAATTTATTCCACCGAAGTAGAAAAAATGTTTTAAGTAAGGGAGAGCTGTTAAAGTTAGTCAGAAATCGAGTGTAGGCTTTCCAACACTCCACGTAAGATGCCGAATTCCATCGTTCGAAACGAGAAAAGCCATTATATAACTGATGGGTGAACAATGCCCAAAAAAGCTCCAGAGATATGAGGTGGAAGATATCCCCACGGATGGGAAAAAGAAATCTGCGTGTAGAATTAACAACCAATTGGAAGTCATTTCAAAAGAGTCAAACCCAGGACTTTTAAGCACATTACGACTAGACAAGGAAATGTTTTACCCCCCTTTCAACCCCCTACCCCCCCTCCAAAACAAACACAAGACAGAATAAGTCTTATTAGTCTTTTAACCAGTACTTTTGTTTCGGATTAGTCTCCCACGGAAACGCATTTATGAAGCTATCTTGCAGACCAACACTTTATTTTCTACCTCGGCGAGATCCTCGGGAGATCTTGAACACTAATTTACCAAGAAGAGCACCACACTGTCTAGTTACATGCAATTATTCGGTTATTCACTTTATGAATATTTGGTATAGTTTTAGATGATAGAAAATTTGCATTTATCGTTGAATAAAGTTTGGTTTTGTGGCGAAGGATATCTTAAAAAATTAAGACTAAAAACTTTAGTTATTCTTAATCAATTTTTTATCAATAATTTCGAAGTTATATGTCATTTATGTCTGCCACTTAATATGAATTTTTATATCACAATACTGATAAATCCACATTGTTAAAAATCAAAACAAATAAATATAAATCGCTGCGCATGAAAAGAAAATATTAGGTCGTTCGGAAAATCTTTTCCTTTTGCAAAAAAACAATTCATACCGGAAAATTTCGCAAATGAATTATTAACCGTCACATAAAGGATTTAATGCATAATAATTATATGATGGAATTTTATGGTACGATCTTATTTTTCAAACGGAAAAAACCTCCGAATGACCAAATATAGTATCTCTAAATAAAAACCCACTTGCATCTTTTCTACTGAAAGCTAAATCAAATTAACTCGTTCATGTGGTTAGCCCAAAAAAGGTTGAAGTTCATAGTGTTCCAAAATTTATAAGTTTAGAACACCAATATTTCAGAATTTTATTTTCTAGAATACAAACAGAAATGACGAAATTTTTTATTTAAAAATTGCGACAAAGAAAAATGAGATTGCCTCTTTCAAACTATTATCATCAACGAATAAAAAGTGATAAAACCTAGTTACTGAGAAGAATAGTTAACATTTTGTGGAATTAATTTATTCTGCACAATAAACGTGAAATTAGGACTGTGAATACACAAAATGCTGTGAAAATTCCGAGTGTAATAGTAAAAAGTATGTTTATATAAAAAAGAATATTTATTGTAATTGTTTTACGGGCAATAAAAGTTAGCAATTTAATTGCTTTTGTAAAATAAGCATAGAAATCTAAACTTGCATTACAGCAATTAACACTTCGTTTTATCGTAATCCTATTGATAAGAAATGTTTTTTGCTCAGCCTATATTTCAGCATTCTTAAATTGATTCGTAAAAAAGATATCTTTCCGTTCAACAGCATGGAATCTTTTGACACGATGCCGAATATTATTTTTAAAAATGTAAGCATGTCACTTTTAAATCTACTTATTAAAATTATTTAAAATGGCATAGAGATTTCTCTTTTTTGATACATGTTTTACATGTTAAGTTACAACCATTGCTGTATGATGATAACTTCTCTCTGATAGTTACATCTAGAAATTCGGCTTAAATCGTTCCCTTGGACGCTAGTATACGAAAGTTATTCACGTTTATTGAAAAATGGAAAATTCTATTTATTGTGACAGTTTCTGAGTATAAGATTCTTAAGTAAATGTTGTTATTCTTAAAATCAAGCATAAATTTAATGCTAAACTAGCTGTCGTTTATTGTTTAAATTGATTGTTTGCTTCTACAATTTTTTTTTAATTCGAAAGATTCGAAAAATTTTTAAGATTCGCATTTTCCAATATTGAAAATATCCTTTATCTATATTTACAAATAAATTTGGACCTTATTAATGCTTATTTTATAGACAAAATCTATTTTCGTTTGGCAAAATTTCTAGTAATTATTGGAGTATTTTAGAAAAGGAACCAGAGAAATCAAATATAGCAATACAGAAAAATAGTAGATTCAATCATACATGCAGGGTGAGTCATAAATATCTAAATTATAGGCTATCTTCTTAAATATTGTCGCTAGGCACATAATTCCAATTGCAAAGTTTCATAAAAATAGGTGAAATTTTTGGTAAGATAAGTTACAACTCCATGGGGGGCCTATTTAAAAAAATACGAAAATTAAATTTTTATACGACCCCGTAGAAAAAAAATCCAATTAGGAAAACTTTCTTTATCCCGTCCTGAATAAGATACAAAAAGTTGCATCTTTATATCTTCAAAACTGGCAGAGTTATAGGCGTTTAAAAAATTCTTCATATTTTAAGGGATTAGACACAAATTGGAATGCGTGCAATTCAAGAAAAAATGTTTAACAGTTTTAGAAAACATGCAAAAAAATGTTTCAGTTAGAATTTTGACTTTTGTCTTTTTCTTTTTTTCATGACATTTAGTCATAAATTTGGTAACAAAATCACATCTTAAAATTTCTCATAAACTTTATAAAAATATCGAATTTTTTGTATTGTTTTAAATGGGATAATTTAAAATCCTTATAACACGAAACATTATTCATTGGATATCATTTTTTTTCATTTAACTAAAGGAGAAAATCTAATTTTTGTTCTGTTGCAGGTTTTTTTTAATATTTATTTAAAAAAAATTACAAATATCTATTTAAAAAACTATGTAACATTTAAAAAAAATATTTTAAAAGTAAACGTTTTTTTCAAATGTGCCGAAAAAATTAATGGAAAACAATCAAAGCAGACATGTTCCATATTCTTTCTTTTACAATTTTTGACTTTAATAAATTAAAGACGAGAAATGGTGATGGTGTTGAGTGGTGGGTAGAACCATCATGTAGAAAAACACATTTAACGTTTTAAACAGAGTTTGAAACTATTAAAATGTTTAAGTGCTTTTTAAAATATTAGAAGTAAAAAGTAACTCTTTTTTTGTAGCTCAAACTCCCATTTAGTTTTACTTTTGCCTTTTCCAGCTCCCTTCTGTACTGTTTAAGCGTCGGTCAGTTATTTAAACAATGCTTTTTCCAACATGCGGATTAAGAGGTTTTTCATCGTTTTAGCTCTCACAAATTCAGGCTTTTTTTCGTCCCGGAGGGGCAGTTAATAAATTCTGTATTCTGCTCTTAGGCCTGGTCAGGACCCGGAAGTCACTTTTTTCTGGAGATTCGCGAGGCCGGACCTAACATTTTTTTTCATACGAAACCGGGAATGCTTCCTTCTTCTTAGGTCTGCACTGCATAAAATTTTCAATCTCGGTCTCTATGCAACCCATACTGACTGATTAAATACGCATAAAATAAGTAAAATTTCGATCACTCAAAATTTTTACGAAAAACGCTTAGATTTTGAAATATATATATATATATATATATATATATATATATATATATATATATATGTTTGTATATATATATATATATATATATATATATATATGTGTGTGTGTATATATATGGGTGATTCTCAAAATAGGGGACAATTTCAAAAGTGAAATCTTAAAAAAATTACTGTTAGCAAAATTTGTAAAAAAAATAGGTGTTGTTCATATAGTATTAGGTATACTTTACATGTAGTCAGCAGAGCTAAATATTTAAAAATTACCTTAAAAAAATAATTAGTATTATTTTTTGAGCCATGCTAATGACAAAAGAAATTGCATGGAGTAAATATATTAAGAAATTTTTATTTTCTTCCTGTTTAAATATTTTTTTCTATATTTATTAGACTTCCTTTTCAGCAAATGGTTTCCATTTTTACATATATACATGTAAGGAGAATAAAAACATTACCAAAGAGCAAACTTTGTTTACATGAGCAACATTCTGACTCTAACAATGTAAGAAGCTGTCTTAGTGATTTTCTGACAGATTTAATGCATATTTTAGGGATAATAAATGTAATACCTAAATTTATATGTAAAATTAAACTTTATAAAATATACAATATAAGCAATGGTTACATTTATGCACATAGGAGTCTTTAGCATGGACAGAAAAACCATGCTAATGACACTGATATTTGTCCATGCTAGTGACAAATTTTAATTTAAATAAGATTATGAGCCATAATATAATCACAATGCAATAGTCCTTTCTGGGGCTTTTTAAAACACAAAAGTCCTATGCAAATAAGTAAAATAAAAATTTTAATTATAAAATAAACATGAAAATTAGTATCCATTCTAATGACACACAATTGATGTACGCCCCTAATATTCAACTTCTATTCTTAAAATACAATACATGCTTCTATTTTCAAGCTGGGATAAAATGGCTACTTGTTGCCATGGAGAAACTTTATATTTTCAAAGTATTGTCATATGTGAAAATGAAATTTTGATTAATAACCAGCTGTTATAGTATGAGCTTGTTTTGAAAATAGAATATGGAGGACAAACTTTAATTCTTTTTTTATATACTATAATTTTGATATTAAAAAGAAATTTATTCGATAAGTCCTCTCCTTGATTAATTTAAAGAAAGAATAACATTTTTTTTATTTTATAAACATGATATTAACTCTTGAAAAAGTTAATATATACAAGGCACAGCTGCTGTGAACATCCATGCTAATGCCATTTTGAACATTTATTCTGTTATTTTAAGGTGTTTTTAACTAAAAAGTGAGTAATTCTTGAGTGCAAGTAGTGAATAATATTAAGACAAACATATCTAAATATAAAAACATGACAGAAAACCTCTAATTTTTTTTTGTATGCCGAAAGACATAAATTGTCCCCTATTTGGAGAATCACCCATATATATATAACTTTAAAATTTATTTATTTTGAGGAATAGTATATTCAAAAGCAAAAAAAAATTAAATCCGATGAAGCTATTGAAAAAACCTGACTATGATGGAATCCTGTCTTAAAAGGAAAATGTGCGAATCCATGCAAAATTAATATAATAACACCCGAGAAAAAAATAAACTACATTCACACCTCCAAATTTAGGAAGTTGTCTATAACGTACTTTTTTTTCTTTCTTATGTGATTCCTTCTTAAGAGTTTTCACTATATAGCATTTTTGAAAATCTCCAATACATGGAATATGGATTAACGATTTTAAAGTATGAGTGAAACATTTAAATATAAAAAAAGAGTCATTGATAAAATAAATATATCACAGCCTTTGACGCTTACTTAATAATAAATAATATAAATATGAAAAACGAAAAGATATAATAAATATTTTTATCAGAACTCCTCTATACGTAACAATTTTTAAACATATCGAAGTAAAAAACCATGAAGAAATTCACGGCTGCGACGGGTTATGATTTAAACTTATTTCCAGGCCTGATCGGATTATGATTTTAATATTTTTCCAGACCGGACCAATTTTTTCCCTATGAACCATTTCGGGACCGGACCTAGATATTTCGACCCATGAAGACCTCTAGTGCAGATGTCATTAGCATATTTTCATACAAATTTAGCGTAAAAACTATTCTCTGCTATTTTATGCCCAAAGAAAAAACGCTATCTTAAATCGATTTTTATTAAAGTGCAATTTATGAATATTCCCTATCTCACGTTGAAATTGAGATGAGACAAGAAATCACCGATTAGAGACGGGGAAGAATGGTTTAAGTCAGGATTTTTTTTAGGATTTTGAGTTTTAATATCTCAGTGGGATTTGTAGATAATTGTAATTTTTTTGTTTAATTCAGGAATGGAGAAGAAAAATTTTCCTAATTGGAAATTTTACAGTACGGGGGCCGTATAAAAAAATTAATTTTTGTATTTTCTAAAAAATACCTCCCATGGAGTTGCTACATATCTCATCAAATTTTTCATCTCTTTTTATGAAACTTTGCAGTTGGAAGTATGTGCCTAGAGGTTATATTTCAAGAGATAGCCTATTGTTTCGCTATTTATGACTCACCCTGTACATCATTAAACAGTAAGACAAAAAATTACTCAATAATTTTTTTTTAATAAATCGGTAAATGACGGTTTCAGTTCTTATTTCAGATAAAATCCCCACAATGACAGCAATAATTTACAGCAAGTCGTTCAAACTATAACTAGTGGTCACCGCAATTTATACCAGTTTTAAACATTAATTGAACGCCTGATTACGTAATTCGTACGGACGAAAACTTTATTATAGTTTAATTGTCATTAATTTTATTTGTATAACATATAAGATTATTTTTAATAGTCCTCTTTAAAAGTTTAGGTATTAATTTAAATTAAATGTGTCATTATCTGTTGATTAGATTGTTGATTCGAGATACTATAATGTTGAAAAAATATGTATGATGACTCTCTTTGAGAGCCTCATTGCCGTTGGCATCTTGGAACTTTAATTTAGAATACAGTTTCATTAAAATAAAAAATTACTTTAGATAATAAAAAATATATATTTAACATGAATTAGTTCATAAGTAACACAAGCCGTAATTTTTCGATGAGAAACTTTGATAAGAGAAACTAAAAAAAACCTAAACAAATAACAAGCGTAATTTTGATGTTACCCTTAACCAAAAAATACAGTATCTCTAACATGAGAAATATTAGAAATTGTAGTTTAAGTTACTATAAATCTATGCGAGACAGTGATTAATTTATTTGAATGCAATATGCTATAATTATACTGATTTTAATTAGGTTAGCTTTCCCGCGGTAGAGAAAAATAAGAAAAGAAACAGAAACGAAATAACGTTCATTTACTGTCAAAAAGAAAGATTTCTCTGAACTACGCACTTATGCTTTTTACTTTGAATATGAAGCATTTTTATTGTGTTTTTTTAGTGTCTTTCAGTTGGTTGTTTAATCAGCATTTTAAATAAGATGACTTGTCAAGAAGGACTGTTAAAATCTGAATTCCATAATAAGCGGTACATTAACATTTGATTAAAATATTCTTTCTATATTAAAAATGATGGAAACCATATTGATTTGCGACACTCAGAGTAAAAGCACCGACGAATACTAAATGATTATTTGATTAACACCTGCGCTTTACTTACTCTCTTCTTAAAGATAATTCAGTGTTCGACTAATGTTTAAGTCTTAAGTTCGCAATTGCTTCTGCAATCTTTCATTATTTTTATGGATAAAACATCAATAGCGAATAGAATACGCTGCCCGTATATCTGTGTTCTTTATTAAATTTCAAAAGGTATGCGCGTAGAAGCAATATATAAAGAGATAGCCTACTGTTTCGATATTTAGCAATCATCATATATATGTAGGCCTAATACATCCATTGAATAAACATCGAAAATAGCAATAATACATTGCTCGTCATTAAAATTGCAACAACAGGCAGAAATCATCTGACGAAAGTCAAAATCACATGAAAGGATGAAGAGATTGGAATGTGCAAATGATTAGTATTTCAGTGCGTTTAGACGAAGCAAGCGGAAGTAACAACATCTGAAGCACTACATAAAATAAAATTTGCGTAGTTGATCTCATTCATAAGGCGCTTTTTAAGGTCGGCGTTTTCTCAGAATATCGTGTTATGCTTCGAATAATAAGATGAAATCTTTCCCAGACAGTCAATGAATATGTCACTTGTATGGTGCGACGATGTTTACAGCAGCATAGACTGTCAGAACAGCAACCATTATTGCGGCTTCAATTGACAATGCAACATATATGAAGATAGCGAATCTGAGGCAACGAAAGACAAAGTTGGATACAGAAGTTGCACAACGTTATCTTTTCAGACAAGCCTTGGTTATGGGTGTTGTAGTGTGTCTGGAAGGTCTTAGGAGGACTCTCGCTGCCTGCTTGCATTCGACATCGGCATAGGGGCCCTGCGACTGGTGTAATGGATTGGGCAACCATTCGATACACATAACGCACATCTCTAGTTCGGATGGACGATAATTTGAACGCAGATCGATACATTTCTCATAATATACGTCCAGTGTAGTGCCGCGTCTTCGAGGCCTTCCTGACGCCATATTCCAACAAGTTAACCCAAGACCATTTGTTTCTCGTCGCGTTTTCACCTTTTCGATACACAGGGTATTTGAATGCTGCCTTGGACGACACGGTCTCCAGGTCTGTCACTCACTGGAAACATCTGGTCAAGGATTGTTTGGGGACTGGCCCGCCACTGCTCTCTAACTAATGTGGTTGATAAACGGCAGCATACACTTGAAGCAGTATGGAATAAGTTGTCCGATTTGGTCAACCAAGCCAGTTCGACTTCATGCCTCAATAGGTAAGGGCCGTCTAGCCTACAATTGTGGGGGCGGCTGTTTCTACGAATTACTCACCTCTCTAAAACTCCAATTTGCTTAAAAATTTAATAATTTTGTCTTCATGTCATACTGCTTATGTACAATGCGTATCTTTTTTGTATTTCCTTTCGTTCATGGTGTTCTAATTTTAATGGCCAGCAGTGTAATTTAACACTAGAAAGATGGTAAGGGGCCATTTTGGCCCCTACCAATTGAATCTATTTCTTTTCGAAGCAGTAATATCTTCAAAAAATAAATTAAAAAGCCACAGAGGGAAAACAAATTTAATTAAATAAGATAAAAACTTTTAAATAAAAATTCTGGTATTAAATATTTTTCCTACACTTTACTAAAAATCCTCGTTTTTCTAGAGTTAACAAATAAAACGAAATAAAAAACTGTAGAGAAAAATATTCTCCCCATATAATATTGTGAGGTTCCATTAAAAAAATAAACAGTTTTCAGAAAGATCATACTCCCCTTACCTAAAAGCAGCTGGCAGCTGAGCACCCCCCCCCCCCAAAAAAAAAAAAAAACACCATTTATACTTTCTACGAACAGTGAGTCTTCGCAGGCAAAGGCCAACAGTTATTGAGAGGGCGAAGAAGATTTTTGTTCGGCCGTGAGCTGCAAGAAACTAAAAATGCTTTTTGCTGTCGCGACGGCAATTTACTGTATTTTTTAATTAACGAGTTAATTTATCGTTATGAATTACTTTGTGCAAATTTTCAACGATACAACAGAAATCATCCAAGTGTCGTATCAAATCCTAAGAGGCTCAAGTGTAGCGTAGAATTTCATTACGTGCATTTTTCATCCATCTGATGCTAAAAGTTCAATAACTCACAATTTTAGTGTTGTGTTGAAATTTAAGACGATCAAGTTTAGTGTTGAATTTCATTTATGCGCATTTTTCGTCCATCTGTGCTATATTGAAATTTAAAACGATCAAGTTTAGTATTGAATTTCATTCATGTACATTACCCGTCCATCTGATTCTCAAAGTTCAGTGATTCTCAATTTTAATGTTATGCTGAATTTTAAGAAGATCAATTTACTATTGAATTTCATTTATGTACATTTGGCGCCCATCTAAAGTTAAAAAATTTCAAGAATTCAAAATAATTGTACAAAACTATACATAAAGTAGAAAATGTGTTGTATCTAAAAGTAATCTAAAGAAAATATGCGGTTATTTAGAAGTAATCTATAATTGTGAATCAATTTTTTTACCAAAAATATGGCCATTATATCAACATAAATAGATGTAAAACGATATCTATTTTACAAAAGGTTTGCTAATACACAATCACATGGACAAAAAGGCCTAACTGTATCCTCATGATATTTTGCTACATGATGTGTTAATATTTATTTATTGTTTTATTCTCATTTTATTTTATATGTGTATTCAAGACATATTTTTTATGTGTTCCAGTACTGATTGAGTTAATTACATGTATTTCAATAATCAATTTTCCATATTAATATAGCTGAATGTTATATAAATATATACTTATTATTCTTTTTCTGTGAAAGCAAGTTATCTGATTTAATAATTCTCTATTCTTTATTCCTCTATTTAAAATTATGAAATACTAATGCAGTGTAATAATGGAATTTAGTCAATTTGTCGCTTAAATAGAATTCTTTTAATTATTCCTAAATGTATCATTACTTTAATTAAAATCAGACGTGCAAATATCACTTATTTGTATGTCTAAATTTACGTGTTTTCTATAGCGTAAAAGGTTCAACTATTAAGGGAGCAAAGTTGCGAAGTTTGCTAGTAGAATATAAAAATGTGTTGCAAACAATGGCAAACAGCATAACAAAAAAAAATCATCTTTAAAAGTAGGAAAATTTAAGATAAAGTATATGTTATAATTTTGTGAAATTAAGTGATATTTTTATTTAGGACTTTACAAATTTATTATTTGTATACTAATTTGGTGATATATAATAAAAATATAAAATTTTAGTAAAATATTACGAATGTATGTATGGGAATAAATAAATAAACAAAAATAAATACAACTTGTTCAAATGTAACAATTTGAAATATCCTATTGTTCAAAATTGACAGTTGAAAATATTTTGAGTATTCAATAAAGTAACACAAAATAAACATTTACGCTTTTTCAATTACTGCACTTAAAATAAACATCATATCTGAAATATGTTTCGAAAGTCTAATTTAAATATATTATTTCAGTTGACTAAAACAAAAAATAACAAAAATATAACTTTTAATCATAAAGAATGACAGTATGTTATTTATTTTCAATAACCCAGAGAGAAAAGTTTAATTTTCCACTATCGATATTTCATTCTTTAATCGAAATACCTTATTGATTATTATCTTTATCAAATGAAATTCTACACATTGAGTATTGACTTAGCTGGGAAAAAATATCTTTCTCGAGTATCGGATATGAAAAGCCTGTCTTGAGTCTTATTTCATCACGCAAAGAAGATATTTTATATTCAGAAATGTTTTTCAGAGTGCTTGTTTCAATCGCGAATATTTATGATGATCTAGGGGAAAAACTTATTTTTTATATTAATCAGCATATTTTTAGCCGTAAGATTTTTTCTTGCATACAAATCAAATATTTTTTCGCTTAAGATCTTCTACCAATTTCTTAATAAGCTCAGAGAGATGAGATATGATGTCTTCGGCTTTCACTACCTTCTGGAATCTGAATAAATTTTTGTGCTAGAACTTTTTGAAAATAGCTAAACTCTCTTTCCCTCAAACTATCAATATGATAATCGTTTAAGAGCATATAGCGAGTGTATATACCAAAACTTGTAACTCTTATAAAAGAGAGGTTTAACAGTATATCTAATATTAAAGAATGTCTTTTTTAATCACTGAAAAAAATACATCCAAAAGGACTATTTTGTGTTTACTCATTTAAGAGCGTTTATCCAGTGTATACGCCAATTTAAAAATAAAACTTGGGTCTATTCTATGAATTTTTTGTCTTATAAAAGAAATGTTTATCCATTTCTATACCAGTAAGTCCAAATGGCAACATGACATTCTTTTTTTTTCATTTATTTCGGATGTTTTAAATTCATACCTGATAAATAAAATAGAAATACTTGTTTTAATTAATAACAGGCAAACCTTATTTAAATGAAGCGAAATTCATCAATCAGACTTTGTGGTGAGAATTCAGATTTTCTGAATTTCTACAACGTTTGCTTCCATGGCAATGAAAAGGTAAACAGTATATCAGTTTAAAAAAAAGTATTTTTTAATCATTCAAAAATATATTCAAAAGGACTATTCTGTGTTTATTTTAAATACAGTGATATTCTTGTACATGTTGGAGTAAAAGTATATATTTTTTTATATTACCCCAGATATTATTGACCAGAAGATGTTTACTCACATGCCAATCAAGCAACTTTTCGTTTAAACTCTTCTACTAAATTTTAATAAACTAAAATTGCCTAAAATAAAACTAAATTTAATAAAGATATTAAATGCAATGTCTTCAGTTATCACTAACATTTTGAATGTGAATGTAATTCTAGACTATAGATTTTTCGAGAATATATTTTTATTTCAAACTATCAACATATTAATTATTAAAGGAAATTTTTTAGCTGTTTACGTCACTTTAACCCTTTAAGGCTCAGAACACCTTCATTTCGAAAATGTTGAACTGACCAAATGCCGCCAAAATTTACGTACAAATTTATGTTAGAATATGAAAAAGAAATTTTTTTCTATCTATATTAAACAGAAAATATTTATGGAAGAATTTTGATGTCTATGTGTCATTTAGAAATCAAATTGAGTGTTCATTGTAATGGAAAACTGAGCCATAAACGGTTAACATTAGAACAGCCGTGAGCGGTCATTTTAACTACTACTATATAAATATATGTCGGGTCAAACCAGAATTTTCTTTATAAAA
This sequence comes from Maratus speculifer, assembly GCA_964019185.1. Classification (NCBI taxonomy): domain Eukaryota; kingdom Metazoa; phylum Arthropoda; class Arachnida; order Araneae; family Salticidae; genus Maratus; species Maratus speculifer. The sequence continues at coordinate 222,051,566 of OZ025299.1, read as the reverse complement.
TAAATTTAGGATACAAAAAAATAAGTAAATTAATAAATAACTTTAAATAAATAAGTAAACTATTTTAAATCAAAATTCTGTTTTCAAATATTTTTATGAAACTTGACTAAAATTTCCGGCCTTTCTAATGTTAAACGAAACTTAAATATGATTGTTGATTATCCTCGGCATGTGAAAAAATATTCAATAGTGAGAAACCATATTTAAACAATCCAACCATTTCCTACTAAAATAGTGTCTACTTTTAACTATTATGTTTCATTTTTATTTAAGGAAACTAGTTATCACTCTTATTTCATTACGCAATGAAGAAATTCTATATACAGAAATTGATAGTACATGTTCCAAATCATGGTACTTGTTCCAATCCTGATTACTTCCGATGATCTGTGAGGAAAATGTTTTTATGCGAATGTGAAGATTTTTAGATTCAAGACTTTTCTTGTACAGAAAATTAAACATATGTTATTTTACCTATTTTTTAATATGATCAGCATTATGAGGCATGATGACTTCGGCTGTCACTGCCTTGTCTCGAAAACTTTTTGGGGAAGAATTATTTTCAAGGAAAGCCAAACTATTCCAATTATGTTTAAAATTTTTTAGATAAACAACAAAAAATAAAGATTTTAAAAAGAACTATATGTTTTAAGATTACTTTTGTTATTATATGATGTTTTATCACGTTTTAACCAGAGTATCTATAAAGAACAAATTATAAACCCCAGACAGTAATATTTTAATACGAAGATTTCAGAATGTAAAGTGAGTGTACAAGCTTGTTCCAGGACTTCGTATTTGACTTGTTTATCACCTGTGAAAATTTTTTAGTACAGTGCTGTTACAAGCTAGGTTGTTTTTTTTTTATTATTCTATTTGCACCACTATTAAAAAGGGGTATTTTTGGAATATAATTCCTCTTGCAGATGTTGTAGAAGTGTATGTAAAAATTTTTGTTTTCGTAAAAATGATGCAAGACAGAATTGAAAGGGTAGTTGTCGGTGGTAGCCCTGGTAGTATTATAATGGTAAGCCAAGAAAATCCCATCAAAGCACTATTTATAAGTTGTGTGATTAATTTTGTCGAAATAAATAATGTTATTAAATATTATCTTTTTCAGAAAATGTTTAGACTCGTATCATAAAATATCACGTCAATGTACATATATTATTTATATATTTATTGTAAACATTCTTTATCGGGATGAGGGTCTTTATTATCTGTAAAATGAATTTTTAAAAATACGAGGTGGAGTTTAAAAATAAGTTTCCCCTGTCGACTGTGGTCAGAGTTGTGCTTGAAAATCAAAAATAGAATGAGACATTAAAGATAAAACATATCTTTATTTTTTTCACATAATTACCAAATACATTGAGACATTTGTCATACCGGTTGAGGAGTTTTGTAAAGTCCTCCAAGAAAAACTCGGGGCTTTGTATACGGAAGAGTCGTATAACAACTTGTCCGCGTATGCAAAGCCTTGATATTTTCCTGGAGGGCTTTTTCCAGATTATCAAGCGGTATGACAAATGTCTCAACGTAGTTCGTACGTATATGCTTATACTGACAAATATAGTTGTTTTCTATCTTTTTTGTCCCATTATATTTTTTGTATTTCATAAGCACTTCTATCCACTGACGCCAGGGGAAACTTATTTTCAGACTCCCGCTCGTACTAGTTTCGTTATCTAGAAACATATATATTTTGCTCACCTTTTTAAATGAAAATATCCATTTACTCTATTATTTCATAAATAATTTTTTCTTAGTCTTATTATAAAAAATATATATAGAATTTCAAATATAAAATAAATACTATGTGGTATATAATAAGACGGTGGTATATAAATGTTTAGTAAATGTATGGAAGCAGACATTTACTTTGTATAACGGAGGTCTTTTTCTAATTTCTAATTTGCAAGCATCAGATAATTCAGATTGTTTTTACAAACTGCATTTAATAAGCAATCAAAATTTAAGCTTCGTAAAATTCTATACCACATGTATACTGAAAATGGATTTATAACTTTTTTTTGAAAAATAGAAACTTCTGTAAAAGGAAAATACGTGTTGTTCTACCTGCTTCATCTTATATTCATATAATGTTCAACACTTAATTATATCATATAAACAGTCGTTTATACGGTTTTGCCAGGTGCATAAATTGTATTGCTAGATTAACTGTCAGATAAACAAAATATTAAAATTGTTATTCTGCGTAAAATAGTTATAATCTCTTCGTTTTATCAGAATGTTGGACAGTTAGACATTACATGATATAAGCGTCAAATTTTTTAAAAACTGTGATTTAATTGTCTTTCAAATTGTGTGTTCTGCTATTCAATAAAGCATATATTTTTAAACCATTATTTTTCCCCATTGTATTGATTATTAGTCGTATCATATGAATTGATTTTTTTCCGAGATAAATCTGTTCCAAGTGTGATTAGAACAAGGAAACTTGACTTAAATCAATAAAAATAAAGCTACTTCATTCAAGTGAAAAGACCCGCTCTCTAATACTAATCCTATGGAAGAAATTTATAAAGGTATCTTTGTTGCATTTTAATAGTTTTTAATTATTTTTTTTGGCATTGGATAGCTGAGATTGATTTGAGTAGGCTGTCTTTTACCTTTTTTCATTTTGTTTACAGATGTTTTTTATGAGGACGCTTTCATTTTCGGATCCGGCTTGAAAAGCGAAAGAATCCTCATAAAAAATATTTGCAAAAAAAAATCGAAAAAGTAAAAATGGCCTGCATTTAAATCAGTCTCAGCTATAAATTAAAAAAAAATTAAAATATTGAAATGTAACAAAAATATCTTTAAAATTTTTTCCATAGGATTAGCATTAGCTAATGGGTCTTTTCAATTTATTGAAGTGGTTCCTTAATATAGTTTCATTACCTCGGTTTATTTTGTTGAACTGCTTGCATGAAACTCGACTTGCCAGATACCTAAGAGGTATATCAAAGCGAGATATTCCCACTGGTTGAATTCTAAGAAAGCTCAACCAGTTAATGGGATTTAAGGCAAGGTTCTGAGTTGGAATCTCAAGTTAGAATTTTGCTTTTCCATTTCGAAAAAATTCAACTGCTACAAATGCTTCTATTTGGAAATAGTATTCTGTCAGCTGTTCAAAAATGCATATGGTATTAAAATATGGCTCTAAAATGATAAAAAGCGATTTTTTAGCAATATAACATTTTCATTTCTATAGATTGCGTTAAAAAATATCGTGGTAATCACAAAATTCCTCAGATTCCTACTTTAAATACTATTATTTCTAAACAATAATCTTCGTTGGAGAAAAATGTTTTACAGTTTACGAGTAGTGTATAAATCTGCTATTATAATTATAGATTAGATATAGAACTAGCGAAAACGTTTATCAGGGGCACGCTTGGACTGAAAAAATAGAGTAAATGTAATGATTTAAAAAAAATCGTTTTTTGAACAATTAATTTTATTACAATATATGAACCATTGAATATAATAGAAAATTGCGACATTGAACATGGGGCGAAAATTAAATAAATAAATAAATGAATACAAATGGAATTTGTAGAACCAAAGTAGGTTTGTCAAGCTTCAAATACTTTGGAACTACAAAAGAAGTGTGTGGTTTAATCTTCGCATTAGCCATAAAAAGCAAAATAAGACAATTTGGGGCTACCAACACATAAAACTAAAATAAAATGAAGAAAAAAATCAAAAACGAAATACGACAAAACTACCACATTGAATAGAAAAATAAAAAGAAAAAACTAATAAAAAAATTAAAAATTAAAATCGCATTTGTAATGTGTTATATATATATATATATATATATGTAATAAAATAAAAAAAATGCGCCATTTTGTTCTTTCTTAACTTCAATTCTAAAGTTTGTGGAACATATTTCAATCTTAGTTTCGTAATGTATTAACTTGTAACAACTAAAAATCTTTTTCTTATTTTATTTATTAATAAATTATTGCTTGCTTCTCAAAAAAAGTGGGAAGTATTTCGTAACCTTTTTACTTTCTGGAATATTCCCGGGATTTAAATTTTATTTTTTATTTAACATCGCGTGACCGGTATTAATGCGCGTTGTTAAAGGGCTTGTTATTTGCGAGGAAAAATATAGATCCTGCCGAGGACAAGCCTGCTAAGACCAATCAGAACTGATCATTTTTTTTACGTGAGACTCGAGTTAATCCTAATTGGATTTTTAAAATGATTGACGCGGAATAGGAGAGAGCTAGTTTTGTCGTGAATTTTTTTCTTATTTGGTTTTTGAGGAGCGTTAGAATGCAATTGCCTTTTAAACTATCAAGACGCCCGTTTCATTTCCCCGCTGAATTAGAATATCTGATGATGTGGACTGGATATCGAAAGTTGTAGTGTCGATGTGTGCTAAGGTGATTGCGGGGAAGAGCTTACCTATTTTATGAGTTCATAATAAAGAACTTGAATACTAATGGTGTTTGTTTTTATAATGGGGAAATACCCCAATGAAATTCTTCCACTGCTCACCAACTGTCGGAGCGACTACTCTGCTGGTGCTGCTGTGTATTCCTAGAGTTTATGCAACATAGTTATTTCGTCGAACTATATTTATTACATTTATACATACATACATATATATATGTACACTGGTGTCCAAAAGTTAAGCATAATTGGTAATTAAGTAAGTAATGAAAGAAATATAAATCGGAATGTGGTGAAACTCCAGGTGTGTAAGCAAAATAGTACGCGTCATATATTTTCGCGAAGAGTTTTCCCCGAAATCGAACAGGGGACCGTCAACAAATTGAAAAAGAACGAAGATCTTTTGGATAACCCTGTCAAAAACTAATGTAGCAAAAGCGTTCAAACTGCACATTATGATTAAGTGGCTTATTGCAATGTACTGTGTTTATTTTTATAAGGATAGCATGTATACTCGTAGAGAAATAAAGATTTTTTATAAAAACAGTCCTAAGCTTTTTGCTTATAATTTGCAGAGTTTTTAATGATAAATAATGTTCTTTTCTGAAAATATGACAAAGTTCATTGTACACAATACCCTGTCATCAGAATTTAAAAATAATAAAAATTGTATGAAAAATGAGTAGGTTTAATAAATAATTTTTCATTGCGCATGCGTCAACGATATCAAAATCTCATTTGCATATTGTGTTAGGTAAATGTATAGAGCAACTTCTGTAAAAGTTTCAAAAACATAGTTGAAAATTCTGAAAATGATCGTCTATAGGATGAATTCAAAATCCGTATTCCTAAAAGGAAGCAAAAAAATCAGGGGTTTTAACCAAATATAGTTGTACGTGCAATATTGTGTAGGCACTAAACAATGGAATATGGTTACAACCCCTCATCTTTTTGCTTCATTTAGGGAACAAAGGATTTTGATCTCATTCTATCAACGATAATTTTCAGAATTTTCAAGCTATGTTTTTGAGACTTTTAAAAACGTTGCTCTAAACATTTAACTAACATAATATGCAAATGAAATTTTGATATCGTTGACGCATGCGCAATGCAAAATTATTTACTAAACCTACTCATTTTTCATACAATTTTTATTATTTTTAAATTCTGATGACAGGGTATTGTGTACAATGATGTTAGTCATATTTTCAGAAAAGAACATTATTTTATATTAAGAACTCTGCAAATTATAAGCAAAAACTTAGGACTGTTTTTATAAAAACGTTAATTTCTCTACGAATATACATGCTATCCTTATAAAAGTAAACAGAGTACATTACAATAAGCCACTTAATCATAATGTGCAGTTTGAACGCTTTTGCTACATTAGTTTTGGCAGAGTTCTCCAAAAGATCTTCGTTCTTTTTCAATTTGTTGACGGTCCCCTGTTCGATTTCGGGGAAAACTCTTCGCGAAAATATATGACGCGTACTATTTTGTTTACACACCTGGAATTTCACCACATTTCGATTTATATTTCATTCATTACTTACTTAATTACCAATTACGCTTAACTTTTGGACACCAGTGTATATATATACATATATTGTTAGATAGATAGATAGACAGATACACACACAGAGAGAGAATAATGAAAGAAAAAATTCAAACTGTGAGTTAAATTTAGTTGAAGACTCAAAAACAAAGTCACTGGGATTTTTAAAGATAAAGTCGAATATCGATGTGAGAAGAAGAGATTGGAGAACATGGTGTCTTGGCTTTAGAAACGTTAAAACTGTGACGTGATATCTACAACACAAAACAGTCGAAGATTTTGAACTACATGATATTTTCAGAATTTTTACTTGAACAATATAAATGAAATAACAGAAAATGGAATGCTTAGTTCTCAGCAGGACGTTGGATCCAATAAAAGATTATTTTATTTTATTCACATTTTAAAAGCTAAAGTTGGTTATATAAATAAAACATTCGTCTAATTGGATTCATTTGCCTTAATAATTTTTTAATTTAGTTAGTATAATTCTGATTATTTTTTTTCTGAAAGCTTTTTAAAGTATAAAATCTTTTAAAACTTTTCAGACTTTTAAAATGAGACTTTTAAAAAGACTTAAACGAGAAGTTTAAGTCTTTTAAAATGAGTAGCAATATTTTATACGTGCACCAGTGGATTCAAATTGAATACTTACTTTTAAAGTGATGTAGTTCTAACGATGATTTTAATCCGTTATTGAAAGCAAAACATAATAAACTTTCATAACAATTGTAAAAAAAAAACATATTTTTCAAGCATTTACAAAGAAAAAAATAGATATTTTTATTGAATTTCGCTTTTTAATTGAGAATGCTAACTCATAGCACACTCTCTGCTGTAACAAAATAGTTATGTTTTAAAAAATTCTATTGTCACTTTATGCTTAAAGCAATTTTTTTCTTAAAATTTTTCTTGTACTTGAAAATTCCTTATGTTTATGTAAAATGTATATAGAAATAAAATATTTATAAAGCTAAATAGTGATAAATGATAAAAAGATTCAATTTCTTACTACATGTTACATTTCATATGAAAACAAATGTAAAATAAAATTATCATATGTATAAATTTGCAGAAACTTAAAATAAAAAAATTAACAACAGGGATCGTATGTTTTAAGAAAGAAGTTAATTTAAAATTCTTTTTAGATTTTTTTCTTATAAATTATGTATTCATTGAATATTAAACGGCAACCATATCTACTTTAAGCAAAATATGCGAAATTTATCAATGCATTCCATGTAAAGATGTTCTATTCCTTAAGTAATGATGTTTCCAAGTTATAAGCAAAAATGTGCAGTATTATACAGACATCTGCTTTTATTCTTAAGTTTTAGTCACATGTAGTACTGTTATCAGAAATATATGTTATTACCACTCGCTTGCTTGCAGGTGCATGATTGCGTTGATTGTAGGATTGATTTTAAGACTGAACGGAACTCACAATGCAAGCTATAAGCGAAGGATTTCTCGACTAATCGCTGCTAAGATTTTTAAAGTAGCACTAAGTAATGCTTAACCCAATAATGCAAAATGACTTTTTTTTAAAAAAAGATCTGATTTGTGAAATTTGATCTAGTTTTTATAGTAGTAGATACAAACAGTAATAAGAGCGGCACTGCCAAAGATACAAGAAATTGACTATCAAATTATGTTTTTCCAAACGTTCTGAAACGAAAAAAATTCTTCTGCGGACATATCTGATATTTCTTACACTAAGATAGTCCATGTGATTAAAATTTTATAGACTTACCAAATTACTTTATTATCTGTAACATTCATAGAAAAATATCTGAGAAATTGTTAATTATTGGGATAAATTAATGCACATGTCTTCTCGTTTATCAATTTAAACTTCTCATGAATAAAAACACATTTCCGGTTAAAAAGTATAGAAATCTTCTGCAGCTTTTAGATGCGGTATTCAATTTGGAAAGGTTGTATATATATATATATTGAAATTTGAAAATAAAATTTGCACGAAGTTTCTGGGTCCTGTATTTAAAGAAATGTTGTTCTGTGCCCAAGAAGGTCTTAAACCATCATGCACCGATGATTATTTCAAGTACATTTAAAGAAAATTTGGTATAAAATTTATTTAACCATCAATTAATAAAAAAATATATTTTACTTTTTATGCTCGATTTCACTAAGAAAGCTACGAAAACAGCCAAATCTAAATATTACATAAAGTGGTTAATTTCTCAGTCATTTATATAGGTGTAGCAGGATTTTTTTTAAATGAAAAAAAAGTCATATGAAAAATTTACAACCACAAAAATTCATTTACAGATGCGACCACGATGTTAAACATCTGTAGTAAACACCGTCTTTAAAGAAAATGGTCACATAACCGTAATTTTATTATACACTATATTGCCATTGATTATTGGACACTTGCGATTTTCGACATTTTACTAAATATCTAGAAAAATACATGAGGAATCATCTCGAAACTCTTAGTGTATAAATATAATAGTATACGTCATACATCTCCGTGAAGATTTTTTACCGAAACTCCACTGGGGACCGTCAACAAATTAAAAAAGAATGAATATCTTTTGAATAACCTTGTTAAAACTAATGTAGCAAAAGCGCTCAAACTCTAGATATGATTGAATGCCTTATACGCTGTGTTCATTTTTATGCAAATAGCATGCATACTCGCAGAGTAATTAAGGTTTTTATAAAAATTGTCCCAAATTTTTCCAAGTTTTTCCCTTATAATTTTCAGATTTCTTAATATAAAATAATATTTTTTTCAGAAAATATGACAAACAAGATTGCACACAGTACCCTGCAATCAGAATTAAAAAATAATCTAAATTGTATACAAAATGAGTTGGTTTACTAAATAATTTTTTACTGCGCATGCGTCAACGATATCAAAATTTCATTTGCATATTATGTTAGCTAAATGTATAGAGCAACTTTTGTGAAAGTCACAAAATCATAATTTGAAAATTCTGAAAATAATCGTCAATTGAATAAGTTGAAAATCCGTTATTCTCAAAATGAAGCAAAAACAAGAGGGGTTGTATCCATATATTCATTAATTAGTGTCAATATAGAATACACAATACGGGATGTACTACTACATTTGGATAAAATCCCTCATTTTTTTGCTTCATTTTGGAAACAACGGATTTTGTCCTTTTTCTATAGACGATTACTTTCAGAATTTTTAAGCTATGATTTTGAGACTTTTACAAAAGTTGCTCTATACATTTAACTAACATAATATGCAAATGAAATTTTGATATCGTTGACGCATGCGCAGTAAAAAATTATTTAGTAAACCTACTCGTATTTCATACAATTTTTACTATTTTTTAATTCTGATTACAGGGTACTGCGTGCAATGTTGTTTGTCATATTTTCTGAAAAAAATATTATTTTATATTAAGAAATCTGAAAATTATAAGGGAAAAACTTGGAAAAATTTGGGACAATTTTTATAAAAGCCTTAATTACTCTTCGAGTATGCATGCTATTTGCATAACAATGAACACAGTGTATTACAATAAAGCATTCAATCATAATCTAGAGTTTGAGCGCTTTTGCTACATTAGTTTTGACAGGGTTATTCAAAAGATATTCATTCTTTTTTAATTTGTTGACGGTCCCCAGTGGAGTTTCGGTAAAAAATCTTCATGGAGATGTATGACGTATACTATTATATTTATACACTAAGAGTTTCCAGATCATTCCTCATGTATTTTTCTAGATATTTAGTAAAATGTCTAAAATCGCAAGTGTCCAATAATCAATGGCAATATAGTGTAGTAATATTAGGTTGAGAAAACGTTCTGGGAATTTTTTAACCCAATAGTTACGAGATTTTATTTTATATCGTACTAGCTGACCCGCCCGGCGTTGCCCGGGTCCGTTATAATAATGTTAAACGAACTTGAAATTTTTATGATTTTATCTTCAACTCAAAATATGTGTTAATACACTGTTAAGAATTTGACCCTTTTGCTGCATCGTCACTCCACCGCTTTTATAGAAAATGATTACTTCAGCCTATTTTGGAGCATTGTCATAGGTCAAAAGAGATATATTCTATAAAAGCGGGGGAGTGATGATACAGCAAAAGGGTCCAATTTTTTACAGTGTACATTATATTAAATACGTGCCCCCTGACTGTGTCAAAAATTGGTTTTTAAAAAAAACTAATATTTAGCTGCAAAAATACCTAAAATGACTGCAATGGGAAACGCAGGAGGGAATATGTGTCCAACGATTTCTTGTTGATATTTATCCTTAAAATTACTGTTAAGTGACTTAATTAAATACTTTTTTCACATAGATATCCCAAGTGAAATATTTTGAATTTCAAACTAATTATATATCACTCTTAAATCTGACTATACCGTGAAAGAAATCGATTCTCGATGATTCGCTAAAAGGTTAGTATATAATATTATAAATTCAGAGCCATTTTACAAAAATAGGTGTATATTTTTTATCAAACATGCGTAATGTTCATTCTATGAACAAAATCCTAACCGTAACCTAATTGTATCGGAATCATAACTTGTCTGTAACTTAGCTGTATCTTAACAGTAACCTAACTGCAAGTTAAATATACCATAAATGTAACTTGGCCGTCACCTAATCATAACCTACCCATAATCTAACCACAACCTAACCGCAACTTAACCTTAACCTAACTGTAACTTAACCATGACCTAACTGTAACCTAACCGGAAAATAAAATAACAAAAGGGTCACCGGAACGTAATTGCAACCTAACTGTTATCTAACCGTAACCAAGTTCTAATTTAACATTAACTATAAACGAAATATTTTAACCATCTCGCGCTAAGTACTTAGTTTCACTTTCCACCGCTACGGAGCGCATTATGTTTTGTAGAACATCCGAATTTTAGGTTCGGATTGGATTCATGTTCATGGAAATTATTTTGTCTTCTTCGGATACGGTTATGATTGTTTGGAATATTTGTGTTCAGTTTAGATTCGGTTCAATTCAGATTTCGTGGGTTTTTTTTTTTCCCTTCAAATGGGATTTTTAAGTTCGGGTCGGGTTGTACTTATATGGAAATTATTTTACCTAGTTCCAATGAGGTTATACTTCACTGAAATATTTTTGTTAGGTTCAGATTAAGTTTGGTTTAAATTTCGGGATTTTTTTTTCTTTTATTTATAAATTTTTTGGTTTGGAATGGGGATTATGTCCATGGAAATTATATTGTCTTGTTCGTATCCGGTTATAGTTATTTGGACTATTTTCGTCGGATTCAGATTTGGTTCGATTCAGATTTCAGGTATTTTTTTTAAATTGATTTTTAAGGTTCTGGTTGGATTCATGTCCAGGGAAATTATTTTTTCTTGCTCGGATCGGGTTTTGGTTCTTTGGAATATTTTTTTCGGGTTCAGATGTCGTTCAATTCAGATTTCGACTTTTTAATGGAATTTTTAGGTTCAGGTTTGGTTGCGCATCAACGGAAATTATTCTGCATTGTTCGAATAAGGATATGCTTCTCTGGAATATTTTTGTCAGATTCAGATTTAGTTCATTTTTTAGGTTCGGATTGGGTTCATGTTCATGGAAATTTTTTTGTCTTGTTCAGGTCCGGGTATGGTTCTGTGGAATATTTTTGTCGATTCAAATTTCAGGTATTTTTTTCAAATGGAATTTTAGGTTCCGATCGGTTTCATGTCTACGAAAATTATTTTCTCTTATTCGAATCCGGTTATGGTTCTTTCGAATATTTTGATCGGATTCAGATGTAGTTTGCATAAAACTTCAGGCTTTTTTTCAAATGGAACTTTTTAGGTTCGAGTCAGGTTTATGTCATGGAAGTTTTTTTGTCTTGCTCTTATCAGGTTATAGTTCTTTGGAATATTTTTATCGATTTCAGGTTTCGTTCTGGTCATTTTTTGGGTTTTTTCAGAGAAAAAGTTTAGGTTCGGGTCGGGTTGCATATACACGAACATTATTTTTCTTTGATCGAATTGGGGTATGCTTCATTTGAATATTTTTGTGGGATTCAGATTTGATTCGGGTCAAATATCAAATCCATAGTTTTTTTTTCAAATGGAATTTTTAGGTTCGGGTCGCGTTTATGCTCATGAAATTTTTGTCTTGCTTGGATCGGAGTATAGTCTGTTTTTTTCTGGTTGGGATCGGGTTATGTGTTAATACGCCTAAACATTATGTTTTGCTACTATTCTTTTAGTGACTATTTTTTATATATAATTTATTTTGCTATTTGATAATTTATTACTGTGTATGAATCGTCTGCCTATTCGAACAATTGTACGTCAAAGAGCCATTTCATTTTTGTTTTAAAAACAAATTAAAGTCTTAATAAAATTTTAACTTAAATAAATGCATTCAAATTTAATCAATGATTTAAAAAAACTGCTAAAAAAGCCTCATATATACATATACATATATTAACTGCAACATAGCCAACCACAAATACATTCTAATGTACGAAGTACCAACGATCTGACGTAATAGCTATGTTCAAAAATCCTAAGTTAAACTGACATTTTGCCAGTCTATGAATTTTAAAGGTCTTTGGGAAAAAAACAGTCACTTTTGAAATGTCAAAATCTCAAATTGGTTTCTTTTATAGAGTAAAAAGAAATTAATAGAGTGGAGGTATTATCTCTGGAGATGATGCTTAAGATGTAACCCTACATTAAGTACCAACAAAAGCACGTGCTTTGACACGCCTATCAATGGACAGTATTCTCGTGACGTCACAGTGGGAATCATGTGGGTAAAAAAGCGGCTGCTAGCGAGTTTGTTTCGTTTTTTCATCATTTGATGAAGCCTAAAAAACAGATAAATGCATGTGTAAAATAATGCAAATTTATTCTGTACGAATAATTTTCGATAAATATTTATATACATACTAATAAAAATCAATATTTGCTTATTAATTAAAATTTAAAATTTTTATTTTATAAATAAAATGAAAAAGATGAATGCAATTGCTTTAAAATAGAGAAAAAAATTCATATATAACTCATACATGTCCCTGAAAAAGTCTAAAACTTCATATAAAAATAAAATATAAGCATAAATTTTCTAATCACAATGCTTTTAAATGGCGCGATTAAGAATGTTATTCCCACACAGACGAATTCTTGTAGCCTCGAACCAAAAGGGAGAATATGGTCCATTGGCGAAATTTTAAAATGAAGGGCCAAAATCACAGTCAAGTGAAATCCAGCCACCCCATTGGTCGTGTGGTAAGGGTGAAAATCACGAACGTGTTTCTCCATTTGAAAAAGGTGAGGGGGAAAGTATTTTTTAAGCGATTGTTACCGTCTGTTCTTATTTAAGATAAACCATCGAAATTAACTCAATTAAGATATTTTGATGTCATTTTATAAAATGAGAGTGAAAAATTTAGATTATAAATGAAAAGACATAAGATTTACTTCAAAACTGCCGCTACGATTTTTTCTCGGAAAAAGGAGTATGACAACATTTACCCAACTGCTAAGAGATTGTTCCCTGAAAAGGACGCGGCTCAATGACCAATGAGGTATTTGGATTTCACCGGACTGTGATTTTGGCCCTCCATTTTAAAATTTCGCTATCAATTGAAACAGGTTTAAACCTGTATTTTTTTTTCTCTCGTTTTTAAAAAAAGAACTAATTTATCGCTTCACCGGTAAAAATTTATTAATTATTTTATCATATGTGTTTTAAATATCAATATAGAAAATTATTTTAACGTTTTGCTTGAAAATATAACATTATTTTGTTAGTACATTAAAATCGTCTGCAGTCAGAAATTTATATTTTAGATTAATATTTATTACTTAAGTTTTCATACATGATTTTAAAAGAATGTTTTCATCATTATATTTTAAATATTTATTTACATGCAATTATTAAGTCATAAACATTTTTTATCTACGTTATAAAGTATTGAAAATTACATTAATGAAGGAAACTTTTAGTTATACAATTTTTAATTCGTATCAAATGTTTTCAATATCTTATTTAATTTTAATTTGATATATAATTATTGCTAATTTTCCAATTTCCTTCATTTTAAAAGCGAATATTTATTCTAATAAATAATAATAGAACGAAGACTATTTTAAAAATTTGCTATTTCCTCTTGAAATATGCTTCAACTGTAATTCATTTCTTTCAATTCGTCTTATAATACAAAATCTCTTCCACGTCCTTTTGTTTGCCACATTAAATTTGAGCGATAAATGGTTTCATATCGCAAACCTTTTTTGAGCTTACTTCACCTCCACTTATCTTATTCCTCCATGGGATTCTTTAATTCTGTCTCAGCTTTCTTATTACTTCTGCGAAAATTTTTACACAACCAACCAACCGTAAACAAATGAAAGAGAAAAAAATTGGGAAAAGATGATTTTTTATGAGAGTGACCTCTTGATTTTAATTAATTACTCAGTTAATAATTGGAATTTTGAAATTCTGAAGGTGCATCAGGAGAGATATTGGGCTACTCTCAAAAAAATTTTGAGCTTTGTACGTGCTGTAGATTTTGCTAGCCATCGCAGACACACACGCAGACACACACCCAGACAGAGCGTTTTGTTCTTTTATTAGTATAGATATACTAGTAATAATCGTATATTCTAAAGGGGATCAGGAATTTTTTACTGACGTAGCTCAAACCGATTATAGCTTCTTTCGGTCGATGCAACACTTTTTCAAGAGCCGTCGATTTCAATCCTTTAACCCTTTTCGGCGCACTACTTTTTAACACTAGACCGCCCGGGGTTTTTACTCAAGTTTTATAATGATATTTCTCAGCAGAATTTTTATTCAAAATTATTTAATTGATTTAGTTAACGTAAATCTGCGTGGATTGAATTTAACTTATTTCAAGAAAAAATTTCTAGCTCGAATTGAAATTTAATCACATAGTCTGAGTCGAATCGATTCCTGCCGGGCGTTCTAGTGTTAAAGTTGGAATTTAAAGAAAAAAATAGGCAATCTAATTAGACCTGCAGGAGTACCCATGTATAATTTTGCAAAGATTGCACAAACCATTTTAATTATACAGCTGTTGCCAAAGTGGTAATACTGTGCAAGTACAGGATTGATAAGAGCAGTGAGAAGAGCATTGCTGTGAAGCGCGTAATAGAGTAAAATATTTTACCTATTATTTAAAAACAGTAGATTTTGATCTCTGTGGTGCTGCCATCTATAACTCATAAGAAAGATTTAAAGGAGCCATTAGAATAGCTTTTGAAATATTCAAGGAGTTTTTGTGTCTCTAAACAGGGGGAACTTTAGGTGTTTTTGACCCGGCAACAGCCGGAAATGGTTAATGAAATTAATAAAGGTGTATCAAGGGTTTTTCATTTCCAAGGTTCCGCTATTTTACTTCCAGGAAATACGGAATCTGACAAAGCGATGGCAGAAAGTTGTAGACTATGATGATCTCTACATTGAACAATAGTTCTTGATTTTTTTGTTGTTGTAAATTTTTGCACAATAACACAACATTTACAAATTTCCCAGAACTTTTTGCTCAGCCTAGAACTTCCAAAATTACAGTCTAATAATGTAGCCAAATAACCGTTATCTTTATAAACTTTCGAATTGCTGAGCAGTTTGTTGTGGGTTTTTAATAGTGCATTATATACTTCTTTGAATTATTTTATTAAAAATGCGAGATTTCCAGAACAGTATTGTTCGTTAAAAAATGAAATTAGTCATGTTGAAACCCCTAGTGATTTTACGAAAAATTTTACATTTATCAAAATATTTATTCAATTTTAATAAAAACATTTATACAATTTTTATGTTATTGCTATACAAGGTTCCCACTTGATTTATTTTCTTAACGCCATTTTTTTTCAAAGATAAATCTTTTCTATATTTTTTTGTCAAAAATCAACTCAAAATGCATTTCTGTTGCCATTGTTGCTGAAACCCACAGTGAATTTTTCTATACAATAATACTGGTTTTCAGAAACGGGCCAGTAAGAGTCATGGTTACATTAATACTTAACTATACCTTCACACATTAAAACTGACAATTCCTGAAGTAGAAGATTTGTTGGGTCATAATTGGACCATAAGTTGTTAAAAAAAATCCCAATATTTTACGTCTAAATAGTACCTAAGTATTTTACGACATTTCAGTATTTTCATTTACTAAAAACAAATCTTTACGATTTTAGAGCCTGATATTGCTAAATACTGAAAGGATCCGGCATGCGTTAATCATGTAAAAATTAAACATCGTATGCAATATGTATACAGTCTCTTGGAAAACAATAGTTACAGCTGTACTGTATCGCCTAAATTTTTGTAATCGGAAGTACGTTTATATCATCACAAACCAAAAGGCATTTATTTTTAATTATCCTGTGTATTTTCGTATAATTCTGTAATTAAAATTGTTGAGTCTTATTTATTTTTTTGTATATATATTATTAAATTTAAAATTCTCAACATAACATATATATATATTTTTCCGTGATAAAAATGTAACACTGAAATACAAATAAAAGAAAAAGAAAAGGCGATAACGTTAGTAAACATTAGGAGGCTTTCTTTAAAATAATAAAAAAATGAAGTGCAGGCAAATAAAGAAAAAACAAAGGAAAATCTATAAGCCTAAAATAAAGAGAAATTCAAACAGAAATGGGTAAGGTGGAAATATTTGTTTTGAAAGAGAGTTGAAGATTTAGAATATATTTCTGCATAGAAAATTTAGATAATCCAATTCTTACCAATTTAGTTTTTACATATGAAATAATTTCAGGAACTGTAATAAAATATATTTATAAAAAAAAACGTTTTTTTCTTTCATTTTATTGATTTCTTGAAAATTTTAACAAATTCAAAAGACTTGATATTCAGCAATACCAAGTTTTTATACTCGCTGATTAACATAATTTGCTTCTATACTAAAAGTACAAGCAGTTCTAAAACAGTAAAAAGTTTAACACCTTGAAACATTTAAAAAGTTTTTATGAATTTGGTTTATCCTTCTGTTGGTTTGTCTATCAACTCTATAACTCAAAATGGCATTTAATCTCCATTTTTTAAAGAGTCTCGAACTATAATATTTTCTTATTGAAATGAAGTGTGAAGTGTTTATAGATCGTCTACAGATACTCAAAAACGAAT
Source organism: Maratus speculifer (assembly GCA_964019185.1). Lineage (NCBI taxonomy): Eukaryota > Metazoa > Arthropoda > Arachnida > Araneae > Salticidae > Maratus > Maratus speculifer. Next base: position 222,034,473 of record OZ025299.1, on the reverse strand, counting down.
TCCGTGACATTATGTTATGTGGTCCATGGAGTATTTCATTTAAACTGTTTCTTTATAAAACTAATTCAAAATAAAATTAATATTTACAATAATATTCAGTTAGTTTTGGAAAGTGCTTGATAATCTATGTCTGGTATAGTTTTTTGCTCTTGTTGTAATACTGTAAAAAATAAGCAATGTCAGATATTGAAATAACACTTGCCTAAAACTATTTATGTGTGAAGTCAAGAAGTATTACTTTGCTTTGATCAAATTATCTACATATGGCTCATACTAATTTAACTGTAAGAATATTCACACTAATATAAAGAAAGAACAAAAAAGTATGCATTAGGTATGGATATGAAACATTTCCCATAATTAATAGAATAGTATTAAGACATTTCATTTTCTATACAATGAAATAATATACCTATATAAGCAATTTAATACACTTATAAATCAAAAACAAAAAGTTTGTTTAAGCAATTTCGGTCCATATTCGATAAATTTAGTGAATACTTTACTGAAATCATGTATACATTACAAAAGTTTATGTATACTGTGATATATAGTAAAGTTAGATACATTTTTAAATGCATTTCACTCTCCCAAAACGCACTATAAACAGTTATCTATGATAACCAGTCGTGTTACAAATTTTCTTTGTGTCTCTGTAAATTAATGATAAATAATGTGCACTGCATAAGCTACAGAAACCATCATTGACAGTATTACATTAAGTTTATTTTTTGAATTTAATTACATTTAACGTAACGTAATATTAGTAAAATGTTCAAGAAAAGATTTTTTTCCAATGGATCGTGATGCAAAGGAATTGTTTTGATCTTCCCTGAAAACGAATTATAAATGCATACTTATTCCACACTAATGAAACACTATGCTGCTGTACAGATCAGTAATGCATATGAAACTGATTTTGTTCCAAATATAGTGACATCAATAAAATGGACCTTAATAATTTCTCACAATATAATACCCCCAGTATTAAGTAAAAATCTTGACATGATTATAGTACTTAGTTATAAATTAATGGTTTGCATAATGATGTAACTTTCTGTATCATAGGATAGGTCAGATTAGTAGTTTTTAGTCCACGCACATGCTACTTAGCACGGATTTCTTATACGAAACATTTCTGTATCGGGGGATCGTAAATAATACCCTGTCATTGGGTTGGACCAATACTCTGGCATCTGCCTTCTCCAAATATTACTCCGCTGGATTTTTTTGTTCTTTTGGTGCTATATGAAGGACAGAGTCTTTGACACACAAATTGCTGACGTCGAAAATCTGTAGATTTGGATGCAAGCTTCTGTGTGTACTATAAAAAAAGCTATGTTAAAGAACACTTAGCGGGAATTAGAATACCGCTTCAATTTTCTGCAATCTGCAGACGTAGGGACGTAGGGACCTAGGTACTATCTAGGTACTATAGAAAATACCTTGGTACTACTTAGACGTAAAATATTGGGAATTTCATAATCACTTAATGTCCAAATTATGACCGAAGGAATTTTTCTTCTTCAGTAATTGTCTTTTTTGAGTCATTGTCTTGTTGAAATTTACTGAGGTACATGATCTTAATAAAATTACTTACAATGTATCCAAACAAATGTACGTCTAATTACAATAATTTGAACACAATCAATATTTATAACCAGGTGCAAGACTTTTGGCTCAAACTATATAATATAACGGATTTTTTATGTTCCTGTACAATAACTATACATGCTACTCATTCCTTTCCCAATACCGGACATTCTGTAGGAAACATCAATAACTTATAAAAATTATGTGGGAGTCCCTGTACATTTACAAGAGTCAGGTTATAGACAGTGAGGAAAAAGGAACTCATAAATGCCCGTAAACTATGTTGGAAAATGTTAAAGTTCATTAGATTTCTATAGTAATTTTTTCTAAATCTTGACACTTCAAAATATTGTTTGAGTTTGCACGTTTTGTTTGTTATTGTTTGAGTTTGAAAGTCATTTTTAAAATTATGAATATTTGAATAAATGAAATGGCTATCTAACAGTGATATTTTGAGTAAAAAATTAAAGATTTAGTTACATCAACGTTTACTTTTATTTAGTTTTTAAAATTGCCGCTCAGTTTTGACACCCGATATATATCCTCAAATCTCTAGTAATATGAGTGAGAATTGAAAATAATTTATAAATGACAAATTTGAATACAAACTGACATGAATGTAAGGAAGCAACAAAAACGAAACATCTTGCGTCAAATATACATTATGAAATTTTACCAAGAAAAACGAAAACTATTAAAAATTTCCAATTATTTGCACAATGAAATCTATTATAACAATTTAACCGTGTATTTTGACCGAATTGTTTTCTGCGTCTCTGCAATTGAACGATAAATACTACGCGCTACATAATTTATAGTAATCATTTTATAGTATAGTTCACTAATCCCTTTTAATTACATTATAAAGAATATTAACATTACAAAATGCATTTCAAGTGATATACTATTCATATAATTCATTATAGTTTATAATGAAATGGAATTATTTTACGTGTCTCTGTCCCTGTAAATAAACTTTAACTTCCAGTTATCTAATCACTCTAACAATGCATGTTTTAGCCCACTTTAATAATGTATCTAAATTTCATTAACTTTAAAGTATTCCGACACACTTAAAATGCATTGGTAGCGATTTTTCTCGAAAGACCTATATGTAACGGAATTATTTTGTGTTTCCCAATAGGCAATTTATTAGCGGTACACACTTCATTTTCAACAATAACCATTCTATAACAAGTCCTAATAATATATAAAAAAACTACATGACCATCCGAGTATATATATGAGAGTTAGGTCAAGGATAGATCTCCAGATGGGCAGACGGACAGACAAAAAGGCTGAACAAGCCAATTCTGAAAAACTTTTAGATTACTTTTGAATGTTTTAAAACTGAAGAAAATAAAAATGAAAGCTCGTTGTTTATATGAATCGATAATGCATTAACTACTGGTGTCATATTTATAAAAGTAGGATTTCTTCCCCGAATAATGATTAAAGAATGCGATTATAGTTTTCAGAGTAAATAATTATTTACTCTCATTATCATCTAATTAGTAATTGAGATTAGTTACTCCAGAGAGGACAAAAATTACTCCGGGAGTATATGTTTAAAGTGTTTTTTCCTAACTGAATGTTTTTGTTAGGTTTTTTTTGTCTTCTTTTTTACAAGACTTTCTGAAACAAAACTTAAAAATCTTAGAATATCAATTACATGCAAATTTTTAATGAAATATGGATGCATTGTAAATTTTTTTTTTATATTTGAAAAAAAAATGCTTTTTATTAATAAATACACAATTAAAATTTTTAAGTAGAAACTGTTCAGAAATATATTTAGTAATCGTTATTATTACACACAACAAGTTCTTTCAACCGTACATCTTAAATATGTTTAAAAGTGAAAAAGCTATGCAAAATGCAAAAGCTATAACTATTAATGAATCATACTCATTTTCCAAAAAGAGATACTGAGAGTTTCAAGGAAAAAATTATATTTACCATTAATTACATATTGTAATGAATTTATTTTATCGATAAGAGTTTAATTTTAAACTGTTGGCAAAGAACTATTATCAGATTCATCGTCCATAATTTAGAATATATGCTAAGCATGTCTGTAAGAGATTTTCAGTTATACTTGCAATTCAAATTAGTTCCGTGGAAGTGCAGCTGATATACGACTATATAACGGAACTTGAATTTTAGCTTAGATAAATTCATATTTACTATGCATGTCTGCAGTAACAAGAGAGTTATTTCTAAAGTTACCTAATTACAGTACCAAAACTTTTCTCGTTGCCTTCAATCAAAATATATTTAGCCGATAACGTTAAAATTCACTGATAATGGTGAGAAATAATTTTGCAAATAATATGAACCTTATATTTTGTAAAATGAGTTTTTTTTTTTTTTTTAACCACAGACTGTTATTTTGTAGAAAGTATTCGTTTTCGAAACATCGTCAAAAGGGACAAATGTTTCTTAATGTAGGAAAATCTTAATGTAACCAGAAATGAAAATGTGTTATACCAGTTCCAAGTTACGCATGACTCCAAAAGGTGTTTTTTGGCAATAGATACCTCATAAAAAATATATCTTTGAGTTTTAAAGAAACATTCGCATGGTTGGCTGGAAGAAAAAGATCTATTCCAAATTTAAAAACTATGGACTTTTGTTGGTAAAGAGGCCTATGTAGAATGATAGATGATTAACCAAGATTAAAAATTGCAATTTTGTAATATAGAAATTTGCTCACTTCTAATATAAAATTAAAAATAAACTAAATATGATATTATTACGTTCCTTACTCAGCTAATTCGTATTTTTTTTCGTGAATGCTAACAATGGAAAAAATATGTTATTCGAAATTAGAAGGTAAGGAGAATTGCTAATGTTGCAGAAGGTGCTCATGACATTGCTAACCAGTGACAGTAATAGCCACTTAAGTAACTTCTGCATAATTTTAAAATTTTAACATAGGCCCTTCATCAAGACCCCCATTCATTTATAAAAACAAAGTTCCTTTTGCTTCCACTGATTTTTGATTACGTTTCCGAGTATATTTACAGTGTATCAATCAGTTTTCTCAAGTCGGAATATCGGTTTCCGAGTGCTGTTACTTCAAAATTAAGCATTTTCAACTGCGTAATTCAATTTATACAATATTAAATTTAATGATAGTGATATTGATAATGTTGTTAGTTTATCATACTTGTCTGAAAAATATTTTTCCTAAAACAATCTGATTTTTTAAGAATTTTCTCTGTAAAAAATTTAAAATTATAACAATTTAAAATTATAACATAGTCCCGTGATCAAGACACCCATTTATTTATAAAAACAATATTTCTTTTGCTTCAACTGAGTTTTGAAAAAAATTCTGAGTAAATATAAAGTGTATCAATTAGTTTCCTCAAATCGGAGTATATGTTTTTAGGATGCTTTTCATTCTGAATTAAACATTTTAAATTTCGTTATAAATTTTATACACACAAAAGGAACAAAGTATTATTATTTTTGTTGATAAGATTAATGCTTTTAATTTATTATGCATGCCTGAAAAAGATTTTTGATGAAATGTTTACTTAGGAAAATTCACAAAAACCTACATTATGTTTTGGGAATATTGAGTAATTCACTGTAAAATATACACTGAATCATTTTCGAGAATTAGCTGCTGCAACTGAAATATATATATATATATTATAAATTATTCTTTAAATGGAAAAAAAATATATATATATTTGTTTCTGAAGTTTTTAAAGATAAAGATTTTTTTTCTGACGCATACAAACTTATTTCAATATGATTATAGATTTTTGTGAATGGCAGGAATAATAATTGTGCTTTTAGCCTTTTTGAATTTCAGAATCAGAATTTTCTTGAATGATGAAGAATCTTGAATCTTGAAGATGAACGTGGAAATCTGATTTGAAAGCTCAAGTGTAAAATATTGCACCGATATTTTGCATTATTTTACAAATTTAAGAAAAGTTTTTTCTTCTAACAACAATATGTATTTACATTTATTATCGCAAGTTCTAAAAGCTGTATCGAATATACCACCTATCCTTCTGAACATTAAAATAGCGTCCATTTTGTCTGAAATAATCCAGTATTACACAAACTAATTGCCTTATTACCAAGTTTACATAAATTTTGAAAACTGTTATGATGAACAACTCATGGAAAAATTATTTTTGTTTTAGGTACAAAGCTTATTTTCTATAATTTCGGAATTGAAATATTGGGTCAATTGAAAAGTTCTGCGGTTTTTCTTTAGTGCAGTTACTTTGCTGCTATTAACAAGACGTGACCTTGAATTTTCCAGATATTTATATTGTCTTTTCTGCTTGAGCAGCATAATTTTCATTTGTGTTGTCGCATATTTTTGTTTCAGTACAGTGCTAGGAATGCAAAAGCAAAAAGTTGATTTTCGTCATATAATCCTGTTTTATTTAAAAAACATAAAAATGTTAGTAAGACTACTCGCGAACTTTATGCTGTATAAGATCAAAGTGCTGTTTCACATAACAGAGTTCGAATGTGGTTTGAGAAATTTAAGCTCTGAAATTTCAGTCTCAAGTATGATACTCGTTCTGGAAGAGAAAATCTGTAAAGGAGGAGCTCTTCAAATAATTAGGAAGTTCACTGGAAATTCACATTACACAATGCAGGAGCTATCACACAGATTAAATATTCCAAAAAGATACACTGCACGATCATTTGAAGATGCCTGATTGTGTTAATCGATATGATGTGTGGATATCTCATTCTTTAATACCACAGAATATGCTTGCTTGAATACCACAGAACATGCTTGCTTGAATACCACAGAATTGGCTTGCTTGAATTGCGATTATTTGCTAAAACGAAATCAGAAAGCTCTTTATTTCCAAACGGATCATTATTATAGATAAAAAATGGATACTCTACAATAATGTTATTTTGAAAATATCATGAGGTGAATTAAATGAATCTGCACAAGTGACATCGAGATGAAGTCTGTGTCCCCAAAAAGTAATGCCTTGTGCATGGTAGGGCTACAAAGGAGTTGCTTATTGTGGATTGTTGCTGAGTATTCAGCCAATAAATTCGCAAAGATGCAGTTCCCAAATGGTAGTTTTGAAAGCAAAAGTCCAAGGAAAGGGACTAGAAGCGAGAAATTGTTGAGGTATTATGTTTCAACAGGTCAATGCTCGGCACCGTATTGCAATTAACTTAAGGCAACACCTTAATGAGTATGGCTTTCACACACCACGTAATGTACTAAAACATGATGTATCTTTAAAAGATTTATACAGACCACGCATTGTACTAAAAAAAATGGTGTATCTTTAAAACGCATACCGCATCTGAAAATGCCCTTCCGTTGATTATCGTTCATTGACTGCACTGAAACAGATTTATTTGTGTGTTCATGTAAATAAAAAATAAATTTTATGTCCTCTATATTCCATGTATACCACAGTAAGTATCTTGTATTGCATCTCAAAAATGCACATCAATTTCGTTAAATTTTAAATAACGTAACGTTTAAAGTATGCAAAGCAAAAGTTTTTTCCCTTACGTCATAATGAAAAGTAATACTTTTGTTTCTCCCTGTAAATGACTAATTAATGATTCGAAATCCCATATTTTACTGAAATAGTGTTGTATTGAAATTAAATAAAGATGAAAATTTCAATATATTTGAAATAATGAAACCTTTTTAAATACATTGGAAACAGTTTTTTCCTATAGAGCACAATATAATTAAATATTTTCTATGGTCCTGTAAATGAAATATAAATATACTAAACTTATGGTAATCCAAGTGCATTTCCATGAGTTAGAACAAGAAAAGTCTCAAGTCAGAAACAATTTTGAAAAATGTCGGAAAGTTCGATTATAGACTGGATAGAAACCGCAGTTTTATGTTTCTGTAAATAAATAAATAAATGTGATGCACTTTATATTCCACAACAATAAAATGTCCCCCTCCCTTTCCAGGAATATACATAATCTTCATTATGCTGGGAATTGTGCAACATTTAAAAAAGTCACTGTAAATTGTTATTCCTTATTGGCCATAACATAACGGATTTATTTGTGTGTGTGTATCCTTATAAATGAGTAATAAATTATCTTTACTCAATATTGCCCTCGAAAAATGTTTAATTTAACCATTCCTGTTTAGGTGTAATTTCATAAAAGTGCACTACAGAACGTTTTTTTTTAACAGACCATATGTAAGAAGTAATTTTGTGTACCCTGTAAAGGATTTGTAACATTCAATATTCAATTGGGAATGTCCTGTGATAAACCTCGATTGCATACACCAAGCTAATGGTAATCCAAATATATTTATGCGAGATAGAGCACGTACAAGCAGATGGCTTGGCATGAAAACAGACGGACAGACAAACCAATTTTATAAAGGAATTTTAAGTATATCGTAAATGTCAAAAATGGGAAAAATGCTATATTTTGGATCTTTATTTATAAGATATATGTAAGGCTATATCTTCGTCAGGATGATGTTTAATTTATAAGTTTCCCATAAAAATAGCCTATTTAAAAATGTCTTGGTGGTAAAAAGAATTATAATTTCATTCCTGCTTTAACATCTCTGGCATATATCTCTAGTTACTTAAGAAACCGCAATTACACGAGCGGCGCATTACGCTCTCTTAAGTTATTCATGACATGGTTAATTTTGATAGCAGTATATAACCAAGAGCTCTAATAAGTAATTATCACTAATAATTCTTATTTAATTTTCGTTAAATTAAACTTTCATTATTATGGCCTCTAACAAATAACCGGTTTTTTAAATGGAAATGAATTCATTTATTTTACATAGATTCTTTTAAAATAGATTTTCTTTAGATTATAATGAAGGTTTTCATTTTCATCCCATTTCTCTTATTTTTAAAGATAATAGAAAGAGACAAAGAAAAAAAACGTAACTCATTGAGGTAATGCCTTTCTATTGCTCTCACAATTTGATGAGATAATTAGCTTGAAATAAATTTATTAGACATGGTAATGAAACCATTTGTCTCCTCTTGTCTTTCAAATCATACTTTCAAATTAAAGAGATATTCCTATTAAAAAGTACATTGTTCAAATTAGAACGATTTATAATATCTGTAGCTTTAAAATGCTAATTGAACTGTACTTTTTTTCAGTTATTATTTAGTAATTACTTACAAATATGATATTTAATATGCGAAACAGGCATTTAAATGCATATATTAATAAGCATTAGACACGACTAATTCATGAAATTATCTATTTTAATTTAGTACAAATGAAAATAAAAATTATTAATGAATATTCATTTATTTGATAAGGAAGCATTTGTAAATTCTGTAGCGAATTACATGCATAATAGTAAAATTTTCAACATGATGAGTGATTGCTTGTGGTATAAATTTGAAAGAAAATACGTAGAGAAGAGTAAGCTTTTTTCTGCACTGAAAACAAAATTATGATAATTTAGTTTAATTAAAGTGCTATTACACAAGAGATCTAAGTGACTTTAAATTTCAAGCGGCTCCATGTTATCCTATGGCTCGAGGGTAGTCGCTCGGAAAGCAAGCAACTATTTTGTGTCGGAGCATCCTTGACGCTTGAAACAAGGATGTCGCCAATAACATCAATTAAAACCTTGGAAATCCGAATGATGGAAAAACCTTTTCTCAAAGAAGCAATGAATTGCATAGAAAATGAAGAACGCTGGCAAGTTTTGTCACTTGAAATTTTTACGACTTATAGTACTTTTAGAATTATGATATTTATATGGTATATTATTGCATTACATAAAATAACTACTACCATAAACGTGAACTGTGAAATATACAACTTTTAAGTAGGAATTATCTTATTATCCTTGGCATCCTAAAGGCACAGTTAATCTTAATATTTTGTTATTTTATTATAAAAAAATATTTTTCTTATGGCGAACTCATTGCCATTCAACTTGCAGCAAAAAATGCATTTTGCAAAAAATGAAGAAGTGAAAAAATAACTGTATATTAATTAAAAAAAATAAATAAAATTCAAGAAAATTTGAATTTTTTAAAATCCTTACCACGTGTTTAAGTATTAATATTTTTGGCCAAATACTCCATTTAGATTTTTAATGTGTATTAGATAAGATTACCCATGAAATTCTAGGTACATTAAATATCACATTTAAAATATTTATTATTTATATATGTAATGTAAAACGATGATAGCTAAAACTTCTTCATATACATATATTTTTAAGAAAATAATAATAACATAAATGCTAATTATATGCACATTTTATAACATATATAAAAATAAACGCTCGAATGAGATCATTGCTCGCGTTCAGAGAGTACCTTATAATAAATATATGAATTATTAACGGTTGTATTAAAATAATCCTTACTAAAGGAATAATCAGAAAAAACACTATAGATTTTTACAAAACTCTATAGATCATAGGGTTTGGGTATAGCTAAACAGGCTAGAAAAATATGAATGGGTGTAGAATAAGAATTTTAAAGACATATGAAACTTATATAATAGCAAATACTTCTCTTTTGTGTAACTCTTTTTTATCTTAACTCTTTTTAATCTGGTTATATATATATATATATATATATATATATATATATACACAGGGTGAATTTAAATTTTTTTAAATAAAAGAGGGGTGATAGTACACATCAAGACAAACACTATTAAATAGAACACAAAGGGTCCAAAACGTTTTCCAAAGGAGATAACCGCCATTAAAGTTTAGGGACCAAAATTTCAAATAAACATAAAAAACAGAAAAATCGCTCGATTGATTTGCTGTTTTCACCAAAATTATTCTTTATGTCGACATTTTTTCGAAATAAAATTATAAAGATAAATTTCAAAAAATGACGATAGAGGGCGCTTTAGACTTTGGAGTAACGAACCAATATTTTTTGCCGGTACTTTTTGCATCTCATTCACTCTAAAAAAAAAAGTGTAAATTTACACACAAAAGTGTGTAAATCGATGATACAAAAACGATTTGTTTATATGTGTAAATTTGTGTGTAAATTGCCAAAATTCACGGATAATGTGTAAATTTCAAAATACACATTTCAGTGTATAATTTGATGATAACACTAAGTGTGTAAAAGTTATAGTGATCACTCATGAAGCACCCACATTAATGTGTAAATTGCGCAAGAATACACACATATCTGCGTAATATTCTTACTCATTTATCTGTGTAATCTTCAGTGATCACACGGATAAATGCGTATTATGCAAAAAACACGCATTATTGTGTTATTGTAATTTACACAGTTCTTTGCGTAATATGTAAAATACGCATATTAGATGGGGGTTCAATAACTGTTATATCTAGTGTATATAGAATATCTGTTCTGCAATGGGTGATGCATAATGTGATGTAGAATCACATATAGTTTTCTTAAATTTTACATTTTTTCTAAATTACAGTTAAAACTAATTTTTAATTAAATATCTATTTTATCTTTGTGTCTTATTTCAATCCCACAATAACTTTCCGTTAAAAAGTAAAGAAAGAAAACATGTAACATCTGCTGTATCAGTAAAACGATTCTCAGATAAAGAGTTCCTTTAGATGAATTTTCGGCTTCGCTAAAATAATAAAAGAAAGAATAAAGATCGAATGTGTTTGCGGTCAGTAAAATTTCATTTTCTCTCTGCGTAATGTTGAGCCTAACTTCTTTATTACATAAAAAATTTTCATGTACATGCTCTGTATTTTGTCTATTGATAACATTCTCCCAAAACAGACATATAACGTACGATGTTGGCGCGAATTCTTTTTGGCGTATTTTTTTAGGACTGCCCATTTCTGGTTGCCCTGCATTAAATTCAAAATCATCTTAATTGTTTAAAGCGTAACAGAAAATTTCATGGTTATGATATCATTCACTTTTCATATGCTCCTTTCGCCAATTCTAAGATGCCAATGTGTGAATTCTGAATGAGAAAATTGAATTGCCTCTCTCTCCCTTCACGGACTCAGACATGTAAAGAAGGTATCTTAAAAAATGCTTACAGGCACCATCCCTAATTATTTCAGTAAGAAATGATTTAATTTTTATAACTCTACTTTAAATAAACAAAGTTCTCAAAAGGCATTTATTTTATTGATCACAGCCTACAACTCTAGCGAATGCATTTTTTTGAAAGGAACCTGGTCGCAATACTTTAAAATACAGATCTACACTACAGAAACTATGGTGCCTACACCAGGCATTCGCAACTTTTTCAAACATCGAGGGATGGTGCCTGCTGTTATTTGCCTGCTGTTATTTGCCTGCTTTTATTAGCCAGCTTTTATTTGTCTGCCAATTTATTTTCTGGACTAGTTCATTTGAAATTATCTGAACTATATCGGTACTATTATTTGGACTACTTATAAGTGTGAAATTGAATTATTAATGCCTGTCTTCAAATAGTTTCGAATGACTGTCTCCTCGTCAGATAAGTCCCACTTATGTTTGTGAACCATGGATTATTAAATAAGTGCCCCCCTTGTTCACAGAATGTTGTTTGAAATGCGTATGTTCCTGTGAATTATGTCTGCTGGATTTTTCTTGATGGACCTCATGGAGTTGGATTATAGTGCCGATTTATCTTTTATTTGAGCGATTGATTCTTCTGATCGGGACCTTTCGAGATGCTCGGTGTTAACGCGGCCGCTCGTTAAATTTTCTCCTGCCGATGTAGGCCTAAGAATCTACGACTGGCGATTTGTGACTCTTATTTCACCTCCGTTAAACGTTTACTGACATAATGTTTTTATTTCATCTTAGCGGTGTACTTCAGTGACGATTCCATATGCTCTCGACTAAAGTGACACAGAATTTCGTGTTTGACGTTTAAATTCTTCGTCATTCGTCGATAATATGATCTTCACATTGGATTTATTCTTTAAATTTTTGGATGCTGACACTGATGTTTTTCACAAAAATAATTACATGCGCTATACTATTAAAAAAAACTTAAAACTATAGCATTGATCAATTTTGTGTCTGTAATTTTGTGCGCTATTGAACGTTTATTTTTACGATAATACTGTTACAAGTTTATTTGTAGTAGTTGAAAGTTAAAAAAAAAAAATGAGTGAAGAAGACATTCATTGATAAATATTTACAGCATAAATTTCGCAGATGAGAAAGTGTATGCTTTTATATTTAATAGGTTAAATCTCAATTTCTATTTTAATTATATGATATTTTTATTTTAAAAAAAATTATGTTGAGTAATTTTCAACCATTTTTAGTTTATTATGTATTAGTTTTTCTGTGCTCTAATTGAATTTCTTTAAATACGAACAGTTATAAATGATTTTAGATTGTCTTGAAACATTTCACAACTTTACAAGTGCTATTTAAAAACTATGATACAAACGATAGCATGATAAAATTATATTTTTCAAATATCTAAGTACTTATTGCTGTGCACTTTTTGCTGAAAGTCGTTTGAGAAATATCAAGACAGTTTATTACTTTTTAAAGAAAGTATTTTTATAATTTCCATTATTAATTAATGACTATATATTTTGTTTATTTTTTTTAATACAGTTATTTTTGAAGTGTTATAAATTGACGTATATTCCTTTTTCTTTTTCATAAATTTTATATTATATTTCAATGTAGATGAAAAAGTTCTAGGTAAGTTAATGGTGCATCTCTTTTTCCTATAAAAAATAAGGCATGATGTTGTCGGGTTGCAACCATTATTTTTTTAATATGAGGTTTATATAAAAGAAACAATACAGAGAAAGATGCATGTGAATACTGGTTATACAATAAGGATGTATGCACCTTCATATATTATTGACAGTGGGCTCATTTTCAGATAAATAAAATTTTATCGTTTGAATCACATGCCACGTGCACATGACATAAATAATAATAATGATGCATGCATAATCGAATTATAAATTCATGTATCAAAAAATATATTATTACATTTTATCCTACTTTTCTTTCCTGATTTTTTTCACTTTAAAGGTAAGTTGTGCTTTATATTGTTTGTACAGTAATTTTATTGGGAGATTGTTTTTATTTGTGCAAAGACTAGCCATGTTCTTATTTGCATAACTAAACCTATCTAACATCTTAATATTCTTAAAGTGTGTGCATTGTTTATATCTATTCGAGTAGAATTATTTTTACACTCTAGTCTGAAAAAAAAAAAAAAAAAAAAGATAAATTCCTTAATATTTATTATGATATTTCTTATGCATTTCATATAGGATATAAACAGTGCATTAAAACAAAATATCGTCTTAACTAAAGTGACTAATTTCCCCCCTTCTAATTTATTTTAAGACTTTTTATACATATGTCCAGTGTTTGTTTTTCCTATTTGCACCCCACTTGCAAAAATATTTCGTTAGAGAGGGTCCAGTTTTTCTAATATTTAAATAAATATTGAGATTTTTTTTCATGCTTTTTCACTTTTATAAATGTAAAACACAATTTTGATTAGTTTATGGATAGACATTTATTTTAAATTTTTAGCATCTATTTAAAAATATTCTCACATATAGCTGCTTTTATTATATTGCATTGTAGATAGGTTCATTTTTTTAATAATCTGATACTGTGCTCGTTTGTTTATTTTCGCATTTTTATAATTTAGGATATAAATTGCGTATAATGACTAAAAAAAGGTCACGTAAATTGACACAAGATCCATCTGTTGTGTTTAACTTTAAGTTTAGACCTGATGCAAAACAGGTAATGTCTTTTAAAACTAATATGGATTCTGAAACAATTGGTTTAGATTCTAATTCTTTTGGGATTTCATGGTTGAGTAGTTTAAAGGATTCTATTAACAGATATTCTAGATCTGTTGTTTCGGATGTTCAGAAATTAATTGATCCTATTTTAAATGAGAATAATCCAGAACTCATGGCAAAATTTAATTCCTATCAAAAAGAAATTGAATTAAAATTTAATATTTTAAGTGATTTGGTTTGTAATGTTCAATCTGAGTGGACTGTTTTACAAAAAAATAACGACCAGTTACATAGGTTCAATGAGCTGTTGTTCGAAAAAGTAAGAACACTGAACTCGTCCAAACAGTCTATGCATAATGAGATAGCTATTCAATGCGACATTGATGAATCTAAATTGGATGAACCCCTTAATGTTATTAAAGATAAGGAATGTAATTCTAGTGGGAAAGATTTGGCCAAATTTCTAGATAAAGTTGAATCTGAAACACGCATAAATTCTGGTACGAATAACTCTAAATTATCAAAAGACAAAAATACTGATCTTATTTCAATACCGGATTACATCCTAAATTTATGTGAGCACAAAAATCAAGTTAGAGATTTATCTGACTGCACAAAAATAATTCTGTTAGGTCTTGATGACAATATAGGTATACCAGATATTATGATATCTAGAAATGAAAAGATTGGCAGTACCATTCCTTCCATTAACTTTGAAAGAAAGCATAAATTAAGACAGGGATTAAAATATAACTGGACCATTAGTGTTACATCTTGGATATCTGATCTCTTAATTCAACATGGAAAATTAAATATTAATTTTGTTGACTACACTGTCAGGCCATTTATTAACATAAAACGTTGCTTTCATTGCCAACAAATAGGCCACCTGGCAAAATTTTGTGCATATGATTTGGCATGTGCTAATTGTGGTGAATCACACACTTCAGATAATTGTAAAAATGCTTCAAGATGCATTAACTGCATCGCACATAACCGTGCTTACAACAAGTTTTTCGACATAAATCACCCTGCTTTTTCCACTTGCTGTAATACATTTAAATTTTATTTCAAGCAAAAACAAGCTTTTAATCACTCTAAAATATAACGTAAATATTCAACACTTCTTCAGGTATGCTATTTCATGTATATTTAGTTATTTACATATTTTGTTAGTTACCTTCAGGTGATACTTGGATTTCTCCGCTCTTTTACACAGTATTTTTTTTTACATTGTTAACCTTTTTATTCATAACACAAACATAAAGCATTAATAATTATATTTTTTTTCATACACTATTCTTTCGTAGATATATATTTTTTCATATGGTGTACACATTTTAATACATTGTTATTTAAAGATTACTTTCAATCATTTCATGATTTACATTTTTCGGGCATTGTTCATATCTCTGATTCTCTTTCATTCAACTGTTTCGTGAGCTCAGGAATAGATGAATGATTCAAAATTTCACATTTTTGATTTATTGATAGTTTTCTTCTGGTGGTTAAGCCCTAATTATCAGTAAGACTTCTGTGGTGAATCTTAAATGTTTGTTTACACAATTTATTTTTCTTTATTTGTATCTTTCGCGATAGATAAAAAATTGCACATCTATTTTGTCTTAATTCGATGTTGCTACTCTATTTTTAGTAGGTCTGTGTAATTATCAATTGCACTTTTCTTTACACACAGTGTTAGTGCGAATGTTCACTAGTGTATCAATATTACAGTGGTGAAAGTTTTACAAAGTTCTTTTTCTTTTGATATACTTGTGGATATTTGCAACTGACTCACTTTTCATACAACTTCTCTTTGCATGCAGCAATTACAATGTTTTTATACAAAGTTTTTTTTACAATGGCAGTTTACAAAGGTATATATATTTTGCTGCATGCTTTGCAGAGGAAGTTATTCACATACATATACATTTACATATGCAATTGTTTAATTATCGGTCCTCTGTGAAGTTTTTTTAGAACATATTGATTATTATCTTTAATACATAAGTCATTTCTTTACATTTTTTTGTTTTGGTTATGGATGATTTAATCCAGTAATTTTTACCTTCCCATTTGCACTATTCCATGTTTTCCCGTTTACACACGTAAATTTCATTACTCTTTAGGCGTAATTTAGATAGATATAGACACTTTTTTTTGCATAACATTTGTTCGTAATTAAATATCATTTATATTCGCTTCTCCACATTTCTTTATTTTCATTTGGGTATACATGATACAGTAGTACTTTACACTATATTTACGACCATTAAAAATTAGTTTTCAGTCAATGAATACTTACACATGTAGCGGAGCTTACTCCTTTTTTATTAAAAATTCTAGCAAGATGCAAAATTTTATATATAGACTAAAATTCACACACTTATTCACTTTAAATTCAATACTCATCCTTTTATAATTTGTACACAGTACTTCCACATAAAAAAATACACTTTAGTCATTTTGTAAATAACGATGAGTGGTATACGACAGTCATGGTGGTATTTAAAATTGCATACCTGTCAATGTTTTCACACTTCTGGTTCAAAGGATATGAAGTGAAGATAAATTGTAATTTTTTATAAGCAAAGAGGCAGTCATACGTTTGCTTTACTTGTTAATACATGTCTTTTATTGGTCTTTATACCAGTTGTATCTTAAATTGAAGTTACTTTATAGGTCTCCATATTACATTTCCACACATCTTTCCCACAGTTCTAAACTTTTTACACTTTTGCATGAAAGTTCAGTCTCTCCCACTTAACAGTAATTATTTTTGAATAAAAGTATTTTTGGGAAGATACCGAATTCTTTACGGAGATTTCTTCTCTCATGTTACACTAAAATACCGTTTTAGATGTCAATATAATGCAACATTGATTTTAAATTTCAGATTTAACTTAATAAAAAAATTCATCAGTTTAGGTATTAAAAAAACAAGGACAAAAAAAATTAGAAGATAGACATTTAGGAACATTGTTATCACATGGAAGTAAATGGTCAACGACAATGTTTCAAAAATTTTTTCCATATGTTGCTTGTCTAGTATTTCTTGAACTCTCATCTCAGATATAAGTTTGTAGTAAAATTTATCTTGTAAACTTTTTAAAAAAATAGTGGAAATTTCAAAATTTCATATTATTCATTATTATGGACATTTTTAATCCTTCTATTTACAATATTTTTTGTTTATTTGTGTATTATGTTTTGTGTTTAATTGCATTATATTACTCCAGTATTTTGCTATTATTATTGTATTGATCAATACACATATTTAATGTTTCTTATTACAAACATTTTGGAATTTATTACCAATTGGTAAGTGACCTGTAGACTTATAACTGATATTTTGTTTTATTTGTATGTGCACATTTTTTATACAGGTCCTTGTCTAAATAAGACAAATTGAAAAGTGATCACAAATTTTATTAATGAAGCTGCAGCTGTTTCTAAGTAGAAACAATATATGATGTCATTTGTATGACAAAATTTATGGTACCAATATATTTATATCATGATATATATATACTTTTATTTGGGATGGTTGCCTACTTAGAGAGAAGTTCAATTACTGTTTACTTTATTTAGTAAATGTTTAGTTTGTTTTCATGAACATTTTACACATTGTTACTTGTAAGAGCATATGAAAATTGATTTCTCTTCCTGCATGTACCTTTATAGATTTTTTTTTTCGCCTGTGAAAGGGGTGATATATGTGATGTAGAATCACATATAGTTTTCTTAAATTTTACATTTTTTCTAAATTACAGTTAAAACTAATTTTTAATTAAATATCTATTTTATCTTTGTGTCTTATTTCAATCCCACAATAACTTTCCGTTAAAAAGTAAAGAAAGAAAACATGTAACATCTGCTGTATCAGTAAAACGATTCTCAGATAAAGAGTTCCTTTAGATGAATTTTCGGCTTCGCTAAAATAATAAAAGAAAGAATAAAGATCGAATGTGTTTGCGGTCAGTAAAATTTCATTTTCTCTCTGCGTAATGTTGAGCCTAACTTCTTTATTACATAAAAAATTTTCATGTACATGCTCTGTATTTTGTCTATTGATAACATTCTCCCAAAACAGACATATAACGTACGATGTTGGCGCGAATTCTTTTTGGCGTATTTTTTTAGGACTGCCCATTTCTGGTTGCCCTGCATTAAATTCAAAATCATCTTAATTGTTTAAAGCGTAACAGAAAATTTCATGGTTATGATATCATTCACTTTTCATATGCTCCTTTCGCCAATTCTAAGATGCCAATGTGTGAATTCTGAATGAGAAAATTGAATTGCCTCTCTCTCCCTTCACGGACTCAGACATGTAAAGAAGGTATCTTAAAAAATGCTTACAGGCACCATCCCTAATTATTTCAGTAAGAAATGATTTAATTTTTATAACTCTACTTTAAATAAACAAAGTTCTCAAAAGGCATTTATTTTATTGATCACAGCCTACAACTCTAGCGAATGCATTTTTTTGAAAGGAACCTGGTCGCAATACTTTAAAATACAGATCTACACTACACATAATATCGAAGTGTAATGTCTTAGTTGATTTTATGCTTAGTGTCAGAACCGTAGCTGCATTATTTTTATAATTTTGGATGGAGGAGTGAAATGAGGGGGGGGGTGCAGTTGAAAGCCTGATTTTTAGCTTATGGGGCTAGATTTGTAACAGTAAATGAGATAAAATTACTGTTGTTTGGACTCGGGATCATAGTGATGTTCCCACTTCTCATCCACTGGCACAAGTGTAGCATCATAAGCTCCAAATCAACCTATCACACTCACCCCCCCCTTCTTGAAAACTCCCTCTAAATAGGTTTTTAGAACTTCACCCCTCCCTCTAAAACTATGTTATTACAGCAGCTAAAGTTCTGAAATTCAGCATACTGCCATTTAAGACATTAGTTTTCGATATTTTTCATCAGCCGTCGTAGTACAAATAATACTTTTCTGTTAATGGGAAAGTATGGGGCACATTTTGAAATTTGCATTTTCTTTAATTATAAAATTGATTCTTCAACTTTTGTTTCTATATTGTTCAAGGACATTAGAAAGTGTTTCATTTTGTATTATATAAAAAAAAAATTTTGTATTTGTGTCAAATAAAGTTGATTTTATTATTTTTGTAAAACGTGTCCCATTCCTCCCCACTCTCCTCTAAATATACACATACAAACTGCTGTTTTATTTTCTATATTCTTCCTTGCATATTATTTTTATTTTGACTTCAGTTAGATATTATTTAGTACATGCAATTAAAAATTAAGATAAAAAAATAATTAATGAAAGATTTTAGACTAGTCAGTTGGAATAATGATAGTTGGTAAACTTGCAATCTTCGCAGTTTTTATTTTCAGTGTTCAGACTAAATTTTTCACTTTTTATTTTTCAGACTCAAAATACAAAGTCAATTATACTCAAGATACTGTGTTACATACAGTTATAAAAGTAAAATTTAAAATACTATAAAAAATAGAAAAAGGTATGAAATCTTCATTTCAGACACACACACATATTACCTGCAAAAATTATAGCTGATTTATTTATATATGACATGAATCACCTATATTATATGTTGAATTGTTTTCTTTTTATAAATATTCATCATTACAAATAGTTTACCTTAAAAAATTATCAAGACTATCAAAAATGCTGTTGAATCATAAAAATAACATCTTTTGCATTTAAGATTATATTTAGAAATTAGTGTCTTTAAAAAAATACAAATATATTTTAACATTAATGAAATGACTCGTATTTTCATAAATGAAAATTTCAGATATTCTAATTAAAATTTTAGATATCAAACTAATTAGTATTTTTATTTATCAACTATAGTAAAATATAAGAAATACTGTGACTATATCCAAATATCAATTTACGCTTACAAATTTTCGAAATTAATGCTCGTACAATTTATTTGACAATTACATTTGTGTCTTAAATGTATAAAACTCACACGTCGGGGAATATTTATGTAGTGGGGGAAGGACTAATAAATTTCATTTTGAATATTCCTTATGACACAATTGTTATAATTTTTTATATACATACAATCGTATGTTTTAGGTCACCTTAATTTTATAATAATAGGCAAAATTTCAATGGAAAAATATTTGAAGAAAAAACCATTGCTTTAATATAAATTTTCTTCAGAATTTTTGGTCTAACGTTATTTTAAATCAACGTATTTTTGCCCTTTTGCAATTTACTTCTGTGTATTTTTATTAAATCTATAATTAACAAGCAAAAATTGTGTGTTCTTTACTATGATTATTTTAGTAGAACATAGTTCTTCTAATGTAATATTTTCAAATTAAAACGCAGCTGAAAATTAAATGTAATAAAGATAAATAAATATTATATATAATTTAATAATATATAATTTATAGATATGATATACATTTGTATGATAGTTTATAAATAAACTATAATATCATTCACACAACCGACCCGAAATTTAACACCCCCCCCCCCCCCACAAAAAATGATGTTAACGTTTATTTTGCTACTGTTAAAATACATTCATAAATTCTTTTAAGATGAAACTTTTTCAAGAAATAAATAACTTTAGATACAACAGTTGTTATATTAAGGAGTAAATTTCAGGACTTATGTAACGTTGACATTTTTTAAGGCAAGTAAATTACTCTTCAAAAAAATTCTTACAGTTGGCAAAAAAAGTATTTGTACACTTTAAAATTTTTAATTTTTAACTAAATAAAAGCAGATATTTTGTCAAAAAATAGTTTTAATACAGTCTGTTTACCATGCGTTTTAAATTACACAATAGAAAATTTCGATAAAGATGTAAAATAATTTTCTAATAGGAAAAGTTTAAAAATTTCTTGCAAAAAAAGTATTTGTACATTTCTCCATCCTGATATGTACTGTGTTTTATAGTGTTTATGGTTCAAAGGCCTACTTTTACAGAAGATGTTAATAATTATTAACGTTATATTATATTTGTCTGATATTTAATCTTATTTGCTCTTGGACACATTTTGAAATTTACAATTTTTTTAATTATAAAATTGATTCTTCAAATTATGTCTCTATATTGTTCAAGGACATTAGAAAGTGTTTCATTTTGTATTCTATAAATCAAAATTTTTGTATTTGTGTCAAATAAAGTTGATTTTATCATTTTTGTAAAAAGTGTCCCATTCCTCCCCAGTCTCCTCTAAATATACACATAAAAAAAGCTGTTATATTTTCTATATTCTTCCTTGCTTCTTAATTTTATATTTTCCCCTCATTTAGATATGCAATTAAAAATTAAGATAAAGGAAAAACAACAATTAATTGATGACAGATTTTAGACAAGTTAGATAGAATAATGATAGTTGGTAAACTTGCAATCTCCACACTTTTTATTTTCAGAGTTCAGACTCGATTTTTCATTTTTTATTTTTCAGACTCAAGATACAAAGCAATTATACTCAAGATACTGTGTTACAAAGAGTTATAAAACTAAAATTAAAAATACTATAAAAAATAGAAAAAGGTATGTAATCTTCATTTCACACACACACACATATTACCTGCAAAAATTTTAGCTGATTTGTTTATATATACATAAATCACCTATGTTATGTGTTGAATTTTTTAATTTTTATAAGTATTCATCATTTTAGAAAAAAATTACCTTAAAAAATTATCAAGATTTTCAAAAAGGCTGTTGAATCATTAAAATAACATCTTTTGCATTTAAGATTATATTAAGAAATTTGTGTCTTTAAAAAAAATAAAAAATAAAATAAAAATACAAATATATTTTAACATTAGTGAAATGACTCGTATTTTCATCAATGAAAATTTCAGATATTTTAATTAAAATTTTAGATATCAAACTAATGAGTATTTTTATTTATCAGCTATAGTAAAAAATAAAATAAGAAATACTGTGATTATATCCAAATATCAATTGACTCTTATAAATTTTCGAAATTAATGCTAGTAGAATTTGTTTGACAATTACATTTGTGTCTTAAGTGTTTAAAACTCACCCAGCGGGGGATATTTATGTAGGTGGGGGACTTATAAGTTCCATTTTGAATATCCATTATGAAACAACTGTTATAATTTTTTATCTATACATACAATCATGTGTTTTAGGTCATATAAATTCTGTAATAATAGGCAAAATTGCAATGGAAAAATGTTTGAAGAAAAAGCCATTATTTTAATATAAATTTTCTTCAGAATTTTTGGTCTATTTTTATTTTAAATCAACGTATTTGTGTTCTTTTGCAATTTACTTCTGTGTATTTTTATTAAATCTATAATTAACAAGCAAAAATTGTGTGTTCTTTACTATGATTATTTTAGTAGAACATAGTTCTTCTAATGTAATATTTTCAAATTAAAACGCAGCTGAAAATTAAATGTAATAAAGATAAATAAATATTCGAAATTTCTCAAAATTGGAAAATGTAGCGTAGAAAATCAAAAACAACGCTATAGTTTTAATTGATGATAAACTTATTTAACATTATAAGTTTCATAATAAAAAAAAAGACTTACAAATAAATTTCAATAAATAAATAAAACTCAGATGAACTGTTTAACTTATAAATCAGAATATATAATTTATAGATATGATTTACATTTGTTTAATAGTTTATAAATAAACTATAATATCTTTCACACAACCAACCCAAAATTTAATACCGCACCCCCCGCCCCCCCAAAAAAGGGTGTTAATTTTTTTTTGCTACTGTTAAAATACATTCATAAATTCTTTTAAGCTGAAAATTTTTCAAGAAATAAATAACATTAGATACAACAGTTGTTATTTTAATAGACATTTATCAGGAGACATTTTTTAAGGCAAGTAAATTATTCGTGAAAAAATTTTTATATGTAAAAAAACAATCCCACATATAGCATATACATTTATACATAAATATAAACAAATCAGATAAAAAGAATTGAAGGTAATACGAACGTATGAGATTACATACCTTATATTTTATTGGAGAATATTTTCTATATTTTTCTCAAAGCAAGCACTAGATTTCAACTGGACCCACCATTAGTTTTCAACTTAAACCTGATGAAGCCAAGTCAACGATGATTATGATTTTAGGTTTGGATGATGGATTTGCGTCTATCTCGGGGTCGAAGTAGTTAACTAATAAGACCATCAATTGTACTGCGAACTGAAGTTAAACTAAAATTACAAGTTAAACTTTGAAATGGGAAATAGGCTACAAGCTATGAGACGGCTAAAATGATTTAGGGTAAAATCAAGCATACTTAAATTCGATGTGCAAAATGTAGAAAGAACTCAGGATACGAATTTAGAATTATTTTAATTACATGAATTATATTTTATGTTACATATTAAATGAATTCGAAATACTTTTTAGATTCTAATGAAGGCTAAACTACTGTCCTTTAAATCAAGGGGGGGGGGGCAGCAGAAAAATTACCAACAGTACAAAAATTTAATTTAAATTTATGAATAAGCGTAAAGTGCTATTATATCTCTAATTATAATGCCTCGGAAGAATTCTTAATTTTGCTTTAAGAGTGAAATCTAACACTATTACTTAAAATTACAAGTAAAATTGTGAAAAAACAGCGATTTGCGAGATGGCAGAAAGAAATTACGATTTAATCAAAACCTAGAATTAAAATACAAGTATTCTTATATTTGATGTACAAATTTCAAATGGTTCTTCGGAAAAAGAAATTATAATTAATTACTTAAATGAATAAAATTTTACGAAACGAATGTAACGAAAGATTGTTACATGAGTCGAAGTTAATTTTTTTTAACTTGTTTCACATGTTCACTTGCTGCTGAAATGGGAATTGTGAGAGAAGTGGTTATAGTATCTTATAAAATAAATAAATATATTAGTTTATTATTTAAAAATGCTGTTGCAGCAATGTAAGGACATCATGTTGTTTATGAAATAGGATTACTGAAATAAAAAGTGTAGCTCTGAATAATATGTAAGCCTCCCATCTCTTTCGTAACGTTTACTTTAACCTCTTCAGTCCCTGAGTACCCAAATGGGTACATCAGTTTTGTCCCATTTTATTAATGATACTCAAATATAAATGAAATTTCGATATAAGAATAATATGTTTCGAATTCTAAGATTCGAGCTAATGAAAATAAAACAAAAATCTCGCTCTGAAGTCAAACGAGAGAAGAAATAATTCAGTAATAATTAAAAATACTTTAATAATCGCCAGTAGCGAAGAGGTTAAAGTTCACGCATTTATAATTTTTGTAACACATTAATTAGTGTGATTTCAGGTGTTGTCTACATTTACACATTTTTCTGAGTTTATGAACTGATAACAACTTATAAACTTAATGCCATAAACTAAACACACATTAAAATAAGTATTTTTTGTAGGAAAAGGGTATTTTTATGAGAAGTGGGTGATTTTACAAATTTACACACTTACCTATGTAGATATTATTATGTATAAATTACAATAACATACCAGTTTGTGTAAATTCAGGCATTTTTCAGCATTTACAAATTTATTTGTGATTTCCAAGTGATAACTAATTACATACTTAGTTTTATAAGCTAAAATGCACACAAAAACAGGTAAAATTTTAAAAATGGGTAATTTTCATTTCAGGTGTGCAACTTTAGGAATTTACACACATATATACGTAAATTTGTCTAATTTACACTTTTATTTTTTAGAGTGCAGAAGATTCTATCTGTCCATCACTGATAAGTTTTAGGCTGACGCAATTTAAGTTGTACAGGAACAACCTCAGTTTCAGATGATATATATATACGTACGTGGACATCGTGTAATATATAATACGTGGTCTCAATCCACGTGTAAACAAGAGTGGAAATTTTAATGAAAAATGTCCAGCTGTGTTTCTTTCTTGCCATAAGCAAACTGCAGCAATTTGTTTTCGATGAATATAAGCCCTTTGCCACACGTGAATGAGAAAAACTTTTTTAATAAACTAAAGAAGACGTATTCAGCAACGGTTCTGATAAGCATACCATAAAAAATAAATCTTAGGTACGGCATTAGGAAAACTTTTTTCTAAAACTCCTAAATGCACCTTTTTTATTTTATTATTTGAGCTACTGAATTGGTTGTATGTGGTATGAAGAATTAATGACTCGCCTATAAAATTCAGATGAAAGTTATTAGTTAAACTGGAAGATATCAAAAATATATAAAATTTTTTAAAAGGGGTGCGATATATAGCTAGATAGATACGAACATATGTATGTGAAAGCCATGTCTTCACATTCACCCCTCAAAATTGTTACTCATTCTTTTATTATATGTTATAGAATAAAAACACAGATTGGTTTTATAATGGTTTCTATTCTCTTTACAAAGCATGCTGCTTGCTAATATTATGCGTTTTTTTCGAATTGTAATTTTAATAAATTCCTTAATGCCCTGTTGTTTTGAACTAAATTAATGTCTAATTATTTTGGCAGTTTTTTTTTTTTTTTTTTTTTTTTTTTTTTTTTTTTTACATTAAGAAAATAATACTATACTTATACGCCGAAAGTTTAAAACTGCTCCACTTGACGTTTATTTTGCGGAATTGACTTATATTAATAGTTTATATTAATGCTTATTGCTTTAAATTTAAATAAAATTGCGCGCAAAATAGAAATTAAATCTCGTTCTTTTTTCAGTGAATTAGAGGAACAGTTCATAACCTTTAGTAACTTAAATTTTAATTCAATAAATGGAACTTTCGATATGCATTTTTAAGATACATTAATCTTTTAAAACATTTAAATATAATTTTACATGTTAAAACAATTACGTAAATATTGTAATATTGTTATTTTTGTTGTAAAATGCTATGTTAATATATATTTACATTTTTTAATTTTTTTATCAAAGGAAATTACAGGACGGAAAATTATTCCTCTGTGTATCGCAAAGTACTTCAACATATACTTAATCTAATGAAACTCTTAGCTTAATATTTCATATTTCATTTACAAATTTAAATAAAAGCTATCGTTAAATTCTTAAATTCTTTAAAATTTATTTTAATATAACATGCATGGAAAATTTATACAAATAATTTAGATATATTAGACATTTTAATTAAATATAAATATATAAAGATTATCTGAATTATTACATATGTAACATTCCATTGCCAAATTTGAATAAATTTAATGTTTTATATGACGTTCTAACAATATAAAATAGCTCATATAAATCCTAAATTATATTCAGTAATATATTAAATAAAATCAACTATATATATATATATATATATATATATATATATATATATATATATATATATATATATATATATATATATATATATTATATTTATACAGGGTGTCCCAAAACAAATGGTATGTACGTTAGGGGGTGATAGAATACATCAAGACGAGTAATAGTAAATCGGTAACCAAGGGTCCCAAACGTTTTCCAAAGGAGATAGCCGCCATTAAAGTTTGGGGTCCAAAATTTCAAATACACATAAAAAAACGGAAAAATTGGTCGATTGACTTGCGGTTTTCACAAAAATTATTCTTTATGTTGGTATTTTCTTCAAAATAAATTATAAAGATAAATTTCGAAAAATGCCGATAGAGGGCGCTTTAGACTTTGAAGTAATGAAAAACTTTTTTTTTGCCTTGAGTTTTTGCATCTCATTCAATGGTTTCACAAGCTTAGACTTAAACTTAAATTTTGAGCTCAAAATCTGAATAGTTGGAAGCGGTTAAGTAGCACAAACTTAACTGTGTTCAGAGGGTTTAAATTTCAAATGATTATAAAAAACGGGAAAATTGGTCGATTAATTTGCGGTTTTCACTAAAACTATTCTTTATGTCGGTATTTTATTGAAAATGAATTATAAAGATAACTTTCAAAAAATGCCGATAGAGGGCGCTTTAGACTTTGGATTAACGAAATAATCCATCCTAATACTATTTTTGCCGTTATTTTTTGCATCTCATTAAATGGTTTCGTAGGCTTAGATTTAAACTTAAATTTTGAGCTCAAAATCTGAATAGTTGAGAGTGGTTAAGTACCACAAACTGAACTGTGTTCAGACGGTTTAAATTTCAAACGAAAGGGAAAACTATAAAAAAAACGGAAAAATTAGTCGATTCGTTTGCGGTTTCTGCTAAAACTACTCTTTAAATCAGTGTTTTCTTGAGAATAAATTTCACAAAATGCCGATAGAGGGCGCCTCAGCCATTGGAGTAGCATACAACTGTTTTTAACCGTTACTTTTTTAAATCTCATTAAATGCTTTCAAATGCTTAGATTTAAATTTTGAGATCAAATTCTGAGTCTTTGCGAGTGTTGAAATAGCGCAAAAGTGAACTGTGTTCGAGGGGGGGGGGTTAAATTTCAACTCATGAACACACTTCAGTTTGCGCTTCTTAACCCCTCCCAACGATTTAAGTTCAAACTTTAAGTTAAATCTAAGATTTCGAAAGCATTTAACAAGTTTTGGAAAGCATTTAATTAGATACAAAAAATAACGGTTAAAATTTGTTGTTGGTTACTCTGAAGTTTAAGGCGCCCTCTAACGGAATTTTTTGAAATTTATCTTTAAAATTCATTATTAAGAAGATACTGACTTAAAGAATAGTTTTATTTTAAACCGCAAACGAATCGACCAATTTTTCCGTTTTTTATTATCATTTGAAATCGGACCCTTTGAACACAGTTAAGTTTGTGCTACTTAACCACTCCCAACTATTCAGATTTTGAGCTCAAAATTTAAGTTTAAGTCTAAGTTTACGAAAACATTTAATCAGATACAAAAAATAACGTAAAAATTAGTTGTTCGTTACTCCAAAATTTAAAGCGCCCTCTATCGGCATTTTTTGAAATTTATCTTTATAATTCATTTTCAATAAAATACCGACATAAAGAATAGTTTTAGTGAAAACCGCAAATCAATCGACCAATTTTTCCGTTTTTTATAATCATTTGAAATTTAAACCCTCTGAACACAGTTAAGTTTGTGCTACTTAACCGCTTCCAACTATTCAGATTTTGAGCTCAAAATTTAAGTTTAAGTCTAAGCTTACGAAACCATTTAATGAGATGCAAAAAATGACGGCAAAAAATAGATTTTCATTACTTCAAATTCTAAAGCGCCCTCTATCGGCATTTTTCGAAATTTATCTTTATAATTTTTTTTCAAGAAAGTACCAACATAAAGAATAATTTTAGTGAAAACCGCAAATCAATCGACCAATTTTTCCGTTTCTTATGTATATTTGAAATTTTGGACCCCCAACTTTAATGGCGGCTATCTCCTTTGGGAAACGTTTGGGAAATTTGGTTTCCTATTTACTATTACTCGTCTTGATGTGTTCTATCACCCCCTAGCGTATATACCATTTGTTTAGGGACACCCTGTATATATATATATATATATATATATATATATATATAAAGTTTTGTTAACACATTTTTTATATAAAAATTAAAAATAGTAATTATTTGTCGAAAAGATAAAAGAATAAATAAATTCTTTAGAATATGAAAATATCAAATTACGGAAATGAATCTGTTTATATTTTATTTTTAAATTTGCCAGAGTATAAAGATTAAATGTCAAATACAAATTGCTTCGCACAATTTCTCTAGATTCCTTTTTCATTTATACCTTCTGAATGTTTAATATGTGCAAAAGTAAAACAGACAATAAATAATATTAAAATGGATAATATTTTCGTTCCTTAAAGTAAATTATTATATTTTTATTTGTATTTGTAAATTGCTTTTTGCTTTCCTAAAAACATTAGAGAAGAATAATAGTCCCTTTAAAGATTATTCTACAAATTTGTTATTTATAAGAAATCTTATACTGTCAGTTTTTATATTTATTTATATATGTCGTATTTTATACATGTTGTTCCAAGGCATTTCTGTTAACAGGCGCTTTTGATGACCTGGTATCTTTGGAAAAGGAATACAAGCTAATTATACGCAGCTGGTTTAAGATTAGTCTTTAACAGATACTGCGCATCTATTCTATATATTTTTTTTTCTCCTGTATAAATGAATATAGAATGCCAAAACCTGGATATTAGTTACATAAAGGTCTACATCAAAAATTTAATGATGCAATTTTCACAAATTATTCATTAAGTTTTTTAAAGCGAATATAATTAAAAAACTCATTCGCTATTACCTCAAATTCAGTCGAAAGCTGTATCACATTCATGCATAAAGTTCATTATCAGCATTAATGAGTAATCATCACATTAATGCCCGTAGCCTATTTTCAATTTGCTCGCAGTAAAAAAATATCAGTTATATAAAAGTTACTAAACCTTTTCTAGGACACATGGATTCCTAGAAGTTTTTGTATAACGATAACAGCAAAAAATCCTGTAACAGAATCGGTTGCATTATTTTTTGCTGGTACCAATACATAAAAAGTTCTAGGAATACCAGTTCTCTTGTAAAAGTTCACAGATTTTTTTTTTACATCTGCAGCGAATTGTCGAGTTTTTTTTTATTTACCGCAAGGTCTTTATATGGAACTCGTGCAGCATGTGTTGAAATCCTTCAGTATTTCGCAATAGATGAGAGTATCCGAATTTCAGCCACTTCACTTATTTTCACACTTAACTTACTTTATTTTTTAAATATCCGCAAAATATCACTACCTATTCACAGTAAAAAAAATTCTGCAAAGTTACTAAACTTTTTCTAGGAAACTGGGATTCCAAGAACTTTTCATGTTACGGTAACATGAAAATGTCATGTAACCGATTCTGAAACTTGAATTTTTACTGTTGCCGTTACAGGAAAAGTTCTAGGAATCCCAGTTTCCTAGAAAAAGTTTAGTAACTTTGCAGAATTTTTTTTACAGTGTTCAGGGATGCCACAGGCGATTATTTTTAAATTCTAACTTGCACCACTTTTTAAAAACAGAAATCCTTAACAAATAGTTTGATAACATTTGAAAGAAAAATCTAGTTCACAATTTATATTATAAAAATAATGGGACTAATGGAATATAAAAATAGTCGCATGTGGCAGCCCTAGTATTCAATCTATTTATGCACTAATTAAATCAAAGTTCAGAACAATTTCTTTTTGAAAGTTTTAAGTTTTATTTTAATCTGAAAAATATCTCAAAAATGGTCAAAATTCATGACTGATCAGTGATCATCATGAGTGAACTTGAGTGATCAGTACGTTAATATAATAATCATATAAAATTAAGCTGTTTTAGTGATTAGGAAATATACTTAATTTTATTAAAAACAAAGTTTTTGCTTAATGAAACCACCAAACTAAACAAAAACAAAGAAACATACTGAAATCAAATGTCTGAAAGTAAGATTATGTAGTATGTATATTATTTTTTATAAAACTAGACTTAATTTCCTGTCGGATAAGCATCCTTTGCATCTCTTTTCGACAATTTGTTCATGTTAAACGACTGTACGCCCACGAAAAGCTTCTTCGAAACACATATGGAAGAAATCATAATATAGACTATCTCCATAAAAAAATACGCTTTTATTCGAATAGTAGTCTTTCCTTTTCTTTGCGATAATTTGGTCGTAAAGTAGCACGGGACTGTACAAGTTTTACAATCATTGGAAGTCTAGGAAAAGCTTCTTCGAAAAACGCCTAGATCATGTCTACGATTCATATTTTACTGCATGAAGAGGAAAAACGTGTATGTACTTTGAGCTTAGTGATTACCAAGGAGATAATGCGTTATTATGTGCGTTCGTAATTATGTAAATATGTAGTACCTATCATTGTCTTTTTGTCCGTCCGTCAGTCCATCTGCCCGCCTGTCCATCTTTCCGCTTATAACTACTCAAAAACTCCCCAACCGAATAGTTTGAAATTTAAAATACATAATTATTACATAATTTTGTCGAGTCATTTCAAATTTTATGAAAATCGGACGCATAGTTCAATTGCAGGGACAATCAAAATTATTTCTATACATTAAAAATAATAATACGGAAAACGTTTTATGTGCATTTTAATGGTGTTACACTCTTTTGAATATAATAAAATAGATATGCATTTATGAAGTATATACTATAATATACATTCTGTACAATCCGTGGTGCAAAGAATATTTGTTATGGTTTTACAGGGCCACACAAAAGTATTTCATTACATAATGGTATAGGGAGAACATTGTTTGGTGCGTGTTTTAATTATATTAAACTATTTAACATTTTATGAAAAAAAAATGTTTTTATACGTTGCTGTGGATTACTACAAGCAATTTCCTGTACAATAGAAAGCCGGTGTTATTTGCAGGGACACACGAAAGATTTCGGTTACAATACTATATCAAAAATACTGTTTACTGCTACACCAAGATATGAATATTTTTAGGTGCCTTCATAATTATGTAAATACGTAGCACATATAGTCGTCGTTCAGTCTGCTCTTCCATCCATCTTTCGGTCTGCATATAACAGAGCAAAAACTACTCACACTTAAAGAAAAAATCTGAAATTCGCAGATAAATTTTTCATGAATATCACAAAAAGTCGTTTTTGACGACAAAAGGGCACTTTTCGTTAAAAGTCGGAAATTTTCGTTAAAAGTCGGAAATTTTCATTATATTTACTAACAATAACGAAAGGGCAAAAATGGAAGGAAATAACGAAGATACTTCGTTACCTATCGCAAATTTATTTTCAATTTTTACAAAACGGACATGTTGCTCAGAAATGAAAAAACTTAATGAATATTACTCTTTTCTAACATTTGTATCGTGATGCTGAAACCAACAATTTTTTGAGCAATAAATTATCCGGACCATATTCTAAACATTCATTGAGCATAGAAAATTTCTCTATTAAATTGTTTAAGCAAACAATATTATAACTATTCATAACCAAAATAAAATCATAACAATAAATTAGCCTTATTAATTAAAACTTGCAAGAATTATAACAGTATCGATGTAACTATAATCTATTTTCTAAAAACATAAATACACAATAGAATACATTATATGACATTAGAATCATGTATTTTCGAAAACTCTATGGCGTGACAGGTAGAGCAACGGACTCTCACACCAAAAGCTGTCAGTCCGAATCTCCTTGATGTTATTTTTTTCCTCGGTCAATAAATACTGGTGACCGTTCGAAATGTTCTAAACCGTTCGAAAAGTGGAAGTGCTAGCCAATTATCATACAAACTTCATAATAAAAAATTAACGCTTCTTTAAATGGGGTTTTTCCTTCTTTTATTTCCCAAAACGGAAAATCTACTAACAGAAAAAGTCGGGCAACTTTGCTGCCAGTAGTTTTACCGTAAATGCACGGAATTATTTTTAGCAGAGCAACCAAATCGTTTGAAATTTAAAATTCATAATTTTTGCATAATTTTGTCAAGACATTTCAAATTTTATGAAAATAAGATGTATAGTTCAATTACAGTGACAATCAAAGTATCAGTCAATAGAAAAAAATAGTTTCAAGTGCATTTTAATGATGTTACACTCTTTCGAATATAATAGAATTGACCCGCATCTATGGAGTATATTCTAAAATATACATTTTGTACAGTCTGTGATGCAAAGAATATTTTACTATCAATTTACAGGGCTACACAAAAGTATTCAACTACATAATATCATACGGGGAACTACTGACTGACGCGTGTTTCAATTACACTGTAAAAAAAAATCTGTAAAGATACTAAACATTTTCTAGGAAACTGGGATTCCAAGAACTTTTCCTGTAACGGTAACAACAAAAACTCAAGTTTTAGAATCGGTTACATGGATTTTTCCTGTTATCGTTACATGAAAAATTCTTGGAATCCCAGTTTCCTAGAAAATGTTTAGTACCTTTACAGAATTTTTTTTACAGTGTACATTAAACTATTTCACATTTTATGAAATTGATATACGTTGCGAATGTTTAATACAAGTTACTTCCTGTATAATAGAAAGCAGATAGTATTTACAGGAACACACAAACGATTTAGAACACTGCACTGTATCCGAAGTATCGTACACTGTTAAAAAAATCTGTGAAGGTACTAAACATTTTCTAGGAAACTGGGATTCCAAGAACTTTTCATGTAACGATAACAGGAAAAATTCATGTAATCGATTCTGAAACTTGAATTTTTGCTGTTACGGTTACAGGTAAAGTTCTTCGAATCCCAGTTTCCTAGAAAAGGTTTAGTACCTTTGCAGATTTTTTTTTTACAGTGTATACTATAAGAGCAAGAGCTGAATATTTCTAAAACTTCGTTATAGTATGAACGCCCCTCACTTGCTATGCTTTACGTGCAATTTTCAACTTGCTTTATTTTGTAGAGGAAATATTTACATGATTTGCACAACTGTTTTTCTATTTTTTTTTAAAAAAGGAAAAAAGAAAATAAAGAAAGCCCCTTTTTTCCTGGTGATCGATGCAAAGAAAAAAAACCTTTACTCATGAATGATTAGTTTTAATCATTATGTTATTCATAGGAAAACATTATCAGCAAAACTACTGCTCGTCACATAAGCTCTGATGAATATTAACACGAAAGCATTAATATATAATTATGCATAAACAGTAATAAACTTTTCCATAATTATAACTTAACTTTTATAAAATCTAAGCAATAATTTATAACATATTGCTCAAAAATTTCATCGCAATAGCTTTAAAACTTTGACTAATTATGTTTCGGGGACACGTAAATAACTAGAAAATTAAATTTGGAGAAAATTCATTTAAACTTGCCATTCCCTTGGCACAAAGTTGCGTCAAAATACTTTAGGCTTTAGATGCAAATAAAATAAATCTAGAACGCAAGATACCATTAACTTGAGTTTTGATAAAGAAATGAAGAAAAGTAAGTGCAATGTTCACGTTTCTTCTGGTCTTTAAAATACATGTAGTGGCCTTCTAAAGATTAAATTTTGTAAATTAAAATAACCACAGAATCATTAAAATAAATATTTGCAGTTTTATTGTTCCAATAAATTATCTTTCAAAATGAAATTTCTTAGGAGAATTTTACGAAGAAATTGTCACTTAACGCATTTATATGTAAATGATGATTTGTGTATGTACAGTGAAATTTTGGTTGAATCTTAATGCAGTATTTCATTTCAGTGGTTTCATTCAATTATTGAATTAATATAGGTTATTCAGACACTGTTTATACACAAATTATAAACATTTAAAATATGTTTATTAATTTCAATATTCTTTATCTATAGATTTCATTTTAACGAGATAATTGTAAAAATTATGCATGATTGATAAATTCTATTAGTCATACAATAACAAAAATAAATATCTATACGTTTATCCTTCTAATAAATTTCTATTTTAAATGAAATTTCTTTGGAGATTTTTCCTCGGAAATTGTTCTTCTGCCTTAAGTATATGTAAATTACGAATTATGTATTCACGGCAAAATTATATTTGAATCCCAATGGAAGTTTTCATTTAGTTTATTTCGTTCATTTAAATAAATTAATTTAGGTAAGTCAGACAGTAATCTACGCATTTATTTTAACATTATCTATAAAAATTATTTTGATTATATAATTGAAAAAATATATTCTGGAAAAATCCGTTGTATAATTTAAACATAGATTTTATTAATTAGAAAAAAAAATAAATATATGTATAAGTCCTTTAACATGCAATTAGAAGAAAATTACATAAAAATAATAAATTGCAATTCTGCTTGAGAGGTAAAAAAAAAAAAAATGAAAAAATTACAAAGATAATAAGCAAAACAGTATTGTTTATATTGATACCCAGTATTACCACAAAAAAAATATTGCAATTTCGAAAATATTCTAACCAATTAACATTTTTTATATTAATAAAATAAAATAAAAAACAAACATCAGTCTTACCATTATTTATTATTAAACTGTACCAATGCTGAGGAAATGAATGTGGTCTTTCCGCTCCGTGAATTCAACTATTGCAGAGCTATCAAGTGCCCGGCTGTTTTGGATACCAGTATTTCAATACATAAAATGTTCGTTTATTTAATTGGAACTTTCGGGCAATTTAAAATTGCAAAATTTTCTCTGAGATAATAGTAGTGGGCAAAAGCACCCCCACAAAAATTACATACATACACCTATATTCAAAACTGTTTAAATATGTAATATAATGTAGTTATGTATCATAAAACGCCGGTAATATAACTCCAGAAAAACACTGCATACGCATGTACACATGAATAACTCAAGTTCCAATTTTTCCGAAAGACGCAAAATAGCGTTCAGGACAGGATTTGAACCAAGTAAGCAACCCTGGCAACCACATAGTTCTTTTAGAATTTTATAATGACGATCACATCTGGTCTGTTATTTGAATCAGTTACTCAAAACAAATCACAGGTAATGCGAACTCCAGAATACGTTGTACAAGTACAACACATGAATATAACTAAATGTCGTATTTTGTTTTAGTTTCCATTGCTTGTGATTTAGTCTGTGTAGCTGATCATATACACTGTTAAAAATAAAGGTGACAAACCAGTTGCATTTGGCGCCCAAGGGTGAAATGGTGTTACCATTTGACACCCGCTGGCTTGAAAATGTGTTCTGGATGACGTTTGATCCTTCACTGGGTGATTCACGCTAATTAAGGTGACGCGCAATGCATACCGTTGGAAGATTTTCACCCTATAGTCATTTGCGCATGCTCTGTGACGTGCGTCCTTCCCCTTAAACTAGCCGTCACTCGTGGATCAAAATAGCAATTTCTTCCTACAAAGACTATCACTGCGCAGAGTAATCCCAATTTCGTTTAGAACTTCGAATGGCTAACTTTTGGCGAGTTTTCAATATAAAGCAACCTTTGAATTTCAGGAAATTTGAACATATCAGGGAGACTTTGAAGGTGAGCTTCATTACCGAACGGTTAGAGCGTCAAGCTTGCAATCAGACGTTGTGGGTTCGAATTCTTCCCGTGCCAAATGTCGGTCTATAATTTCTTTTTATTATTGGGCACTCTGGATTACGGGTGCCATGTTTTCACCCTAATTAATGGTGCCATTCTGGCTCCTTGAGGGGTGTCACCAGTGAGACAAGACTTTCACCCATAAAAGGTGCAATGTGCCACCTGTAGTTTTAACAGTGTATCACCCTAGATGTCAGGGTGATTAGTTTTTTTGGTGAATTATGTGTCTGCTTGTTTGTCCGGGATATCTGAAAAGGCGGAAGAGGCCAAAGTTCTCTGATTCGAATTCTAGCCCGGAGGCATTTCATGCAGTTTGAAAAAAAATAAAACTTTAGTTATGTATGCCTAGCAGATATTGATGGCTTTACTTGAATTTAGATCCGAAATCAGTTTTTTGAAAAAATGGCGATACATTTTTTAATACATATGTTTATATTTTTTATATATTAATTACAATTAAATTAATAAGTTTAATGGCATTTTAAGATTTTAATAAATATGGAACATAAAGAAAAAGTACTGCAGTTTAAACCAAACTATTGAATATTACACTGATTTTTTTTTTTTTTTTTTTTTTTTTTTTTTTTTTTTTTGCCGAGGAAATATTTTTGTTTGTGTCAGTACACAATAAGATCTTTATATCTGACAAATTATTCCCATCGGCACTGTTACTGTCGTTCTTGACAAAGCGACCTACTTTCATCTATTATTTTTTTGAAGCATTATAAACTTATAAATTATTTAATCAAATGAAAAAAAAATATTGCTGCATTTGTAACTTAAAAAGCACAGACTGAAAAGATAATTATTAAAATTTAAATTTAAATTCAAAACAAGAATTAGCAAGGTGTATTTCCTCAGAATATACATAAATCATATAAAATCATCTAGAGAAGTTATGTCTAACAGAACCTTGTTTGCATACGTATAACACATGCGTTTTCTTACTGTTATCTTAAAAAATAATCGCTGTCTTATTTAATTGTAGAATCATGTTATTAAATTAATTACAGGAGATCGCATCTGATTTCGTCGGCAGTTAAGGGATTAATATGTAGATGATCTCCTAAACAAACTTTATATGCATCATTTAAATTCAGACTTTATTTCCAATCGTTTGGTACAAGTAACTTTCTTCTACGATAATTTTTTGGCGAGTTAGAATGTGGTGTTTATTTTCTTTCCACTCTTTCCACGACTGTACTTAATAATCAATTACTGAAAATCAAAAAATTCATCCATCTCCTCTATTTTATAGTACCCGAATTTTCTTATTTTCCATTTTGGCAATTTACGATTTGCGAAAATTCGTGAAATGATGTTTAAAATTTAAGGCAGTTTTCGTATTCAGTTTTAAAAATACATAAAAGTTAAAACACAACCCTCCAAAACTTTTATTATCTAATGTAAAGATTTTTCGTAAACTTCTTGGCGGTAATTTATCCGATATATTTTATGTTATTATGTAAAATAACTATAAATTGTAACCGCCAAACATCGTAATAAACTTAGATTGCCGTCGGATTTACTCCAGTGTGTAAAGTCCAGTGTGTAAATGTACTTCACACACTCGATTAATTTTTAAATTTCGAGTACAAACTTTGAACAGGTAAAACATACAAATGTCAAAATTAAATAATAAAAAGAAATTTGACTACTTACACTGATGGCTTTGAGCTCACAGGCTAGGCATACTAATTGTACATTACAGCCTTATATTTTCAAGGGCTAAATCCGTTCAAAATAAATTAATGGGCCGAAACAACTCCGTCCATTTCACCGCCTTATACTTAATGATTGAATCTTTTAAACTAATCAGAAATATGCTTTATCATATAAAAATCTATATCCAAAAGATAGAGCAAATCGTAACATTCTTAATGAAAAGACATTTATATAATTTAAGAGGAATTAGCCCCTCTTTTATACTTCACATTAAAGTTCCAAAACTATTCAGGTATTCTCCTTATCAGAAAGAAACTACATATAAAATTAAAAGAAAATCGGATAATTCTGCAGAAAAACCATTTATCAAATTTAAAGGGGATAATCGCAAGTACCCCCTTTATACTTAACAAAAGATCCTCACAGCTTATTAGGGAAGCATCTAATCACTATGAACCTGTATCCAAAATTTGTAGCAAATCGGTTAATTCTGCTACAAAAAACATTTACCTAAATTAAGAGGGGGTTAATCCCACCGATCTCCCATTTATATATATCCAATGAATTTCTAAAATCAATCAGGGAAGCGCCTTATCAGAATGAACTTATATCCAAAATTTGAAGCAAATCGGTAAATTCCGCGTGAAAACTATTAACCTAGATTAAGGGGGGTTTGCCTCCTATTTCCTCCTCTTAGATTTATCCAATGAACTCGCAAGACAAATCATGGAGGTGCCTTCATCAGAAAAATTCTTATGTCCAAAATTTCAATGAAATCTGATAAATCCGCATGAAAAACCAACTTATCGAAATAGAGGGTCCTTATTAGTCCCCGTCCCCCACTTTATACTTATACAATGAATTCCCAAAACTAATCATAGTGGTGCCCTCATCAAAATGATCCTATGTCTAAAATTTGAATGAAATATGACAAATTCGCCATGAAAAAACCAGTTATATAAATCATGGGGAGCGTTATTAGTCCCCCATTCCCCTTCTTTATATTTATCCAATAAACACCCAATGCTAGTAATGGAGGAGCCTCATCAGAATGGTGCTATATCTAAATTTTAAACGAAAACTGATAAATCTGCATAAAAAACCCATTTATATCATTTAAGAGGAGGGGCATTAGCCCCTCATACCCCTCTTTATACATATCCAATGACCACCTAATATGAATCAGGGAGGCGCCTCATCAGAATGATCCTATATCTAAATTTTAGCAAAAACTGATAATTCTTCATGAAAAACTCATTTATATCAATTAAGGGTAGAGGCATGAGCCCTCCGTCCCCCCTATCTATACTTATCCAATGAACATCTAAAACTAATCTCGGAAGCGCCTCATGAGAATGAACCTATATCTAAATTTTAAACAAAAACTGATAAATATGCATGAAAAACACATTTATATAATTTAAGGGCTGGGGAATTAGCACCCGTTCCTCCTCTTTTTACATATCCAATGAACACCTAATACAAATTATGGATGTACCTCATCAGAATGATCCTAAATCTAAATTTTGAACAAAAACTGATAATTCTGCATGAAATACACATTTGTATCAATTAAGGGGATGGGCATGAGCTCTCCGTTCCCCCTCTTTATAGTTATCGAAACACCTAATACTAATCACGGAGGTGCCTCATCAAAATTATCCTATATCTAAATTTTGAAGAAAAACTGACAATTCTCCATGAAAAACCCATTTATATGAATTAAGGGGAGTGGCACGAGCACCCCGTTTCTCCTGTTTATACTTATCCAATGATCACCTAATACTAATCACTGAGGTATATCATTAGAATTATCCTATATTTTGAAAGAAAACTGATAATTCTGCATGAAAAACCCATTTACATAAATTAAGGGGTGGAGCATTAGCCGCCGTTCCTTCTCTTATACATATCGAATGAACTTCAAAAACTAATCAGGGAAGTTCTTTATAGAATATGCATACATCCAGGATATTTTTATCATCAGTCATCGCGTTACGCACACACGTACATATACAGGGTGAGTCATAAATATTGAAACAATAGGCTATCTCCTTAAATATTGCCCCTAGACCCATACCTCCAACTGCAAAGTTTCATAAAAAAGGAAAATTTTTTGATAAGATAAAATGCAACTCCATGGGGGGGAGTC
The DNA here is from genome assembly GCA_964019185.1 of Maratus speculifer. Taxonomy (NCBI): domain Eukaryota; kingdom Metazoa; phylum Arthropoda; class Arachnida; order Araneae; family Salticidae; genus Maratus; species Maratus speculifer. Next base: position 221,994,440 of record OZ025299.1, on the reverse strand, counting down.
TATTTTAAAAAATACAATAATTAAATTTTTATACGGTCCCCAGAGGATAAAACTTCCATTAGAAAAAATTTCTTTATCCATTCCTGAATTGAACAAAAAAAATTTCATTTTGATATCTTCAAAACTCTGAGAGTTATGACAATTTTAATAAATCGTGAAGTTTCAGGGGATCAGACACAAATTGAAATGCGTGTTATGGAAGAAACAATGTTGCTGTAAGATGTCCAGGAAACATCTATTTTATATATTTATTTATAGAATTTGAATTTTGAATGTTTTGTGATGGTTAAACAATTAATTTGTAAGCATTATTGCATCATAAGATTTCCTAATAAAATATTTTTTTTTCAAAAAATTTAGAGTAAATTAAAATTGTTATAACTCAAAATATCATTTGTCACGTTGAATTTTTTTCTTTTGATTAAATAAAAATGCCTAATTTTCAATTTTGATTCAGCATTTTAAATAATATATTTTAAAAAAAAAATAAAAGTATTTAAAATAGCAATATAAAAAAAATATGCAATTTTTTGTAAACAAATCATGTAGTACCTGTACCCTATATGGACACCCTAAGGAAATGAATTTTTTTCATCCCCGTATACACGTCATAGGACTCCAAAAATGTATGACCACTATCCTCTGACTATTAGCTATCATTATAAAAATTAGAGACCTTGTAATTATTCTGGTTTAATTTAAAACATAAAAACAAAAAAATTTTACAAGTGTCCATATAAGGAACTACCTGTCCCTATTATGGACAGGTATTTCCTTATTCACTTTCTACACAGTGTGTATGGAAGAGCCACTTTTCTAAGGGATTATAGAGGAGAGGTAATTAAAAAAAATATATCTTAAAGTATTCGGTAGAGGAGGGAGGACAGTAAATATCTTCAGAATATGCATTTTAGAAAGGGGGGGGGTCATTCTCGGTTTTTACCTTTCGAATACCCATGCCTCTCAGTTACTAGTAAATATTATGAAATAATATTGTTGGTTTTGTTTAGCTTTATTGCATCTGTCTGCGAATTTACATCTGTTACTTCTCAGTACTCACAGCATGGACAAATAGAAACTTTTTCACCATGGGCAGTAAGTCCCACATAATCCTCATGAACATATCTGCCACATGTGATGCATGGCCGCATGTTTGAAAAAGTATCAGTACTACAAAAACAGCAGTACCAGCTCTCCTTTGTTGAGGAAGTCATACCATTGGTACCTACGATTTCGCCAACAGATATCCTACTGGGGGGGGGGGCTTCTTTTTATTTTTCTGCAAGGGTTTTTTGGAGGAAGGTTTTTGGGAGATTGTTCAAATGGCATCTTGTTCAACAAAGATTTTACCACTTGATGCCTTTTCAATTTATTGCTTGGCAACGTTGAATTTTCTTCTTTCTTACAGTTGTAGTCGATGCTGTCCATAAGCTGTCCATATTGGGAACCGGGCGTAGTTTTACTAAATCTTGTAACAAATGAAAAAGGAAAATATTTTTAAGCAAAATATGCACTAGCAATCAAAAATATGTTTTATTAGCTTTCTAAAATACTCCACTTTTCAACATTTAATGTAATTTTATCATATCTAATAAGAATTTAAGATTACAAGTAATTAAGATCAGCACATCTTGAAACAACAAGTTTCCTCCTAAATGGCGAACAACGCGCTTTTTTACACTTTCCAGTCTTAATTATCTTTTCAACTGCTTTTCTTCGCGAAAATATTGAGCCATCTCTTGATCAAAATTATTACCTTTAAAAATATTAGGAGTGTCCATATTGAGAGACCTGTCCATAAAGGGTACAAATACCTTATTAAATAAATTTTCTCGGGTAAAAATGTCTTTCGGCGTGTTGGGCATTTTTTTAAGATGTTAAAAACTATTGAACTCATGGGACTGTTACCGTAACCGACGGTTATTGACTTATGTCAGTTTAAAAATTAGAAATACTGAAATAAAAACATCTGATGGAGGGAAATGCATTTAGTTTTAAACAAAGATGGGCTTCTAAGTTTAAATGCTTATTTAAAGTTTCTAGGGGATTAACTCTGTCCTGTATAGTTTCGATTTCAGATTTTATTTAAGTTTTGTCATTCTCACCTTTTTTAATCACTATTTAAATGCGTCAGTTCATTTAAACTTCATTTTTTTATCACATCGATTTCAAATTTTTTCATTGTTTTGGCTCTGTCAAATTGTTAAAATTGCTGTTACACGATGTGTAAAAGGTGCCTCTAATAACGGCTTCCAAACTGGTAGACGGAAGGTGCCAGGTTCGAACCCAATCGCGACCGTCGGCCTAACCGTTCGAAGTTTTCCGTGGTTTTCTTCGAACCCTGGATTTCCTTGCGTAAATACGAGTTACGTTCCCCTAGAAAGTCCCTCACGGAGAGCACCTCTCCCCTCAGATTCTATATCCCTATTGTAGATATTTGGCCGTTATAAACAAAAACAAAAACAATATATCAAGGACTAAGTAAAAATATTTTTTTTATTAAATTCCATGGATTAGTTCTTGAGATAGCGCGCTCACAAAATTTATGTCATATACAGAAATACAGGAGCAGTGACTCACAGACAGTCATTTTGTAAAAACATGTTTTTCGATATCTCTGAGCCCTAAAACGTGTGAATCCGTCGAAAACCGGAATTCAAAAATTTCATGAATCCAATACTTTCATCTTGTAACGATAGAAGAAAGTAAAAATAAGTTTAAAACCACATAAATTTTGAAGCTTAGTAGCAAACAGTAGATTTTTGAAAATAAATCTGTGTAATTTATTAAAATATATTTCCATTGATTCAGTTAATAGAAGTGTCATTATCGCTATTACTACTTTTACTAAACTTATTGCCTGCGGCAATAAGTTTTTAAGACACGTTTAATGAGAGTTTAATTAATATCACTTAATTTAGTAACAATTTTAATAAGACAGTCCGGCCAACGGGTCGTGCCAGTTACGAGCCTGGCGCCAAGTTCGAGATATTGCAGACATCTAGCATATTTCAAGGAAGTTTAAACCCAAAACCTGCACGTTTTTATTTTATATATAAAAGTTAAAGTATTGTCTTGGGTCGACATTTAATAATGCGTAAATTTAGGGTCGATTCCTAAATTGTATTTGAAATGAACTGATATCGCTGCGCTCAGAGGTATGCTTAAGTGGTGTAAGTCACAAATATTGGAAAATTTTGGATTTTAATATCTTTTAGGGATTTGTAGATATGGAAATGAATTTTTTTGTTTAATTCAGGAATGCATAAGGAAAAATTTTCTAATTGGAAGTTTTATCCTTTGGGGGCAGTATAAAAATTTAATTTTCGTATTTTTAAAAATAGACCCCCCATGGTGTTGCAACTTATCTTAACAAAAAAAATTATTTTTTTATGAAACTTTGCAATTGGAAGTATGGGTCTAGGGGCAATATTTAAGAAGATAGCCTATTGTTTCGATATTTATAACTCACCCTGCACACAGAAAGGACGTGCACATAATCTCTCAGGCTTTGATAGCCTGTGAGCTAAAAACTTATAAAAATAACACAGTTATTTAAAAAGAATCATAAAAAGAAACAGTCTTTAATCCTTACAAAGTAAAACATGTTAAAATCCAGATATTTTATTGAATCTGAAACTTAATAAAAGTTAAATTCAATCGTAATGCTTTTACGATATTTTTCAAAACGCAGGTAACATGAAGTAAGTTGTTTGAATACCGGTATATGACCCCTCAAAGCATGGCGGAACTCACTTGTGTTCAATTGCAGACACGTGGTATAGGCCAAGTATTTTTAAAGTTTCATAACTCGTCAATATTCGTGTTATATGAATGTTACATTTTTTTTGTCTTTCTAGTCAATGTTATAGAAAAGTTTTACTAAATATAACTTATAGGACTTAGCGACTGCATAAAAATTTAAATATCGCAATTTTTATAATTGTTTTTATTGATTCAAAATCAGCTTTATTTATATTTATTTACCCCATTTAAAACAATTTTGTAATTGGAACATTTTATCTAGCACAAACGGTTTAGGACTTAGCCGTTTGATATCGTTGAGAGTAGACGCCCTACATGTGTATCTGAAAATATAGACACTTCAAATATGGGGATTCGATGCAGAAAGTTCAATTGTCTAGTAAAAAATTGGATCAATTTCTAAAACGTATAAACTTTCGATGTCACCTGATTGCATGCATGATTGCGTGTTCTTGGATGGTGAACCAATTTTTCAGTATTGGTGTTTGATGCAAATAAAGAGACATCTATATAACTAAAAATTCATATCAGCGCTTGGTTCGATGTTGATATGAAATTGTTTTTTTCTGTGATTTGTCGAATCTTTCAAAACCAAATTTTGAGCGAAATTACTCCACATTTTTTACATTGTAGAAATAATATGCATATCAATTTTCACCAATTAACTTTTATCTGTTACTCATACAATAATATGAACCGTTTATTATTCATTTACAGTAACTTCTAATGAAGAATGTTTTATGAAAAATTTCAAAACTAACTGAAGTTTTTTTTAAAATTAATAATAAGTAAATTTAAAATGCTGTTTTTAGACATTACTGAAAGAAAATCATGCATGAAAAACAGAGTATTTTACTAGGCGACATTTCAGTATCACTTTTGACCGATAAATGTCGCGTTATTCTTTTATAAGATTCGCACCAACTGGAAATGACATTGCTCTAGTAACTGTGTGATTTGAAAAGAAAGATGACTGCGAATGATCCTATGGAGGATACAGAGTAGTGAAATTGCATGCTTTATCGCCAGATCCTGTCAAATGCGCGTTCGATATAGTAGGAGCATGTTAAAAGGCATCATTCGCATCATGCATGTCTCAAAATGGTGTAAACGCGCTGTCAAACATTTTGTAACAGCGGAAAATATGAGTGCTAGTGAAATCTATCATCGAATACAAAATGTGTATGTCACACAGATCAGTATTTCGATGGTGTAGGAATATTCGTAGTAGAAGAATCAGTATTGGCAACCGACCGGATCAAATGCATATAGTATATTTGACCGCGCGTAATACCGTTTGGAGGAATGCATGATGCGAACGATGGTATTTAACGTGCTTCTATTACACACGCACCTGGCAGGAACTGACGCTGTCGTACACATTCCCAACACTTTGTGTCCTCTGTAGGAGCATATGCAATCATTATTATCTTCAAATGGCGGATTTATTACAGCAATGACATTTTCATTCTATATACAATAAAATAACGTCCAAAATAGCCTTGGGATTTTAAAATGTTAATTATTTGTCGCAAGTGTCAACTCTTCAACAGTATAAAAAGAAAACTTTGACTTAGCTTTACATATTTTTGCACTTCATTTTGCTTACTCCAGCAGTTTGCTAATGCTTAGTACCATATATTGATCAAATATAAAACTCAAACACGCAAGCATAGTTAAACTTGCTCACTTCATAGGTTTTCCTTTTAGAAGAATAACGTTGTTGTCACCATTACATTTTTATTGCCTTTAAAAAAAAAAAAAAAAAAAAAAAAAAAAAAAAAAAAAAAAAAAAAAAAACATGAGTTCATTTTTAGGCACACTGTATAATATGAATATACAAATATGAACAACGTTCGATATATTTATATTTTTAAATGTTAAGCATTTATCGCTTTTACTATTATTTATTATAAAAAATTACCATTATATATTATACATGTTTCTATTAAATATATAATAGCTTTGCTATTTAGTTCTATGATTTAACTTCAATACACGGTTGCAATAAATTTAAAGAAATGAGTTTATTTTTACTATGAAGGAAAAGTGAAATCTTATTTCCCAGCTTTTTTCAATAAGTTGGAAAGTAAGCAGAGTTCTAGCCATCTGGCATTTTTCTATATAATATAAAAGAAACTCAAACATGCCTCTAGGCATTTTTCGAACGAGTTTTCGAAATACTGTTTGAAACTCTAATGGTTAAATAACATTGTTTCCTGATATTCAATTATGTCTTTTTAACTACTCCTGTTTTCACACTAAAACGATAAATAAAGAAGACGTTAATCATAAAGTACTTCATTGATAATTATTTAAAGAAATTCAACAGATTCAACCGTAAAAAGAATTCAAGAAAACATTTAACAAAGTTATTCCAGGTAATTCACAGTTGCATTCGTCATCAAATGGCTTTTTTTTAACGTACGCCGCCAATAAAAAAGACATAATTGCTTTTCTTTCGTTTTCTTTTGCTAAAGGGCGTGATCCAAGGGAAAGAAAAATAAATTTTCCATCTGGAAACATAGGTAGGATGTGTAATGCTCCGTTATGGTATTTTATTCTTAGAATGGTTTTTACTTTTTGTGTTTTATTGATATAAACTGGTACACGGGAATTCCAAATTAATTTCATTGATGATAAAATAATAAAACAGAAGGCGAAGAGAAATTTCAATGATTAATTACACGTTAAGGCTTTAAATGGTTTAAAAAAGATTCGAGTAGATAAATCTGATGCAATATGTAAAAATATTATTTTATTTCATGCGTATAATAATTAAAATTACATTTCTATATGGAACTGAATTTAAGATGTTTAAACTTATAAATAAATTTTATTAGTATGTATCTTTTTTTATTTTTTGTTTGAAAAAGTATTTAATAAATCAATAGATTTCTACAACAGATGAAAAGGAAAATTTTTGTATGAATTTAAATGATTGGTTTAATGGTAGAAAATTCTTTACTTTTCGTATTACAGAAAATACTGTCGATGACTAATTAACGTGCAGTCTGCATAGATTATAAAAAACTTTCCAGATGTATTAGAATATTCTCAGTACGAATCTTTAATATATAAAAAAAAGATGATATCTAAATTAACTAATAGAGAAACAGGTAATAAAGATTAAAACAAATTTCCAAAAATCATCGGATACAGATAATGTATTCTAATGAATTTTTCTCTCCATGAACACTGAATATATAATCACGTGCGTGGGATAGTTAAGAATTCATTTTATTTGCAGATGTAATGTTTTTGGTGAAATCTCCACGACTGAAAAAAAAATTATAGTTCACGAAAATAACACACAAGCTATGCTCTTACTAGGGAACTGCAAGAAGTGTAAGTTATCGTTTTTGACGAAAGTGGTATCGTTGGAGAGATTTCATCCTGAGAAGTTACAAATTAAATGGAACTACCTGTCAGTCGTTTTCGAGATATCCGACACTTTATGTCACATAACTAGTGCACAATTACTGGGAAATTGCAAAAATTTAGCCCTGACTTTGACGAAAGTGGTATCGCTTAAAAAATATCATCGTGAGGTCGGAACAGTCAATGGAGCTACCCGTCAGAAATGGTCCGTTTTCGAGATGTCTGACAATTTATTTCACACAATTAGTGCTCACATATTCGGAAACCGAAAAATAATAATCTCAGTTTTGACGAAAGTGAAATCCTTAAAAAGATCTCGTCGTTAAGAATAAAAAACTATGTAGGACTAGCATGCATATCTTTCTAATGATACCACTTTTGTAAAATTCAAAACTAAATTATTTTGTGACTACCCAGTAAGTGTGCACTAACTACGTGACATAAATTATCATATTTATCAAAAATGGCTCATTTCAGACGGGTAATTCTGCTTAGTTTTTTACTCCTCAGAATGATATATTTCCAACGATAGCTTTCTCGTCAAAATCAATACAAAATTTTTAGCGGTTCCCCAGTAAGTGTGCAGTAGTTGCTTTTTTTAAATAGTTCTCTCTCATAAACCATACAGGATTAGACTTACTTTTAATTTATTTTTAAACAAACTGTAATTGGTACGCATTATATATTAAACAGCAACATGCAATTTTATACTCCATACAATTTATCAATTTTGTGATACTTTAGATACACTTGAAAAAAAACTGGCAATTACTAGATGGGCAGACATAAAGATAAATTATAAACATAAACCCGCTGTATCAATTTGTTTAAAAATAGATTAAATGTAATAGATAGTCAGTTTGGAGACATAACATATTAGATCTTAGGTAAATATCAGGAACAAATACTTCAAATCCAGTGTTTAAAAAATATATATATATTTTACGTGACATAACGTAAGTGAAAATAGCGGTAAAAATTAATTGTTTCTTTATACTTTAAACAAGGTTTACAGAGTTGTAAGGAATCTCTATCAAATATCACATTCTTTTTTCGTTTTGTTTTTTATCAATATGATTTTGTTTCTTTTTGAAATGACAAAATTTTAAAGTGTATTTAAAAAGTAATGTCATCCTTAAAAATGCTTAAATAGCCTTTTATGTTCAAATTCGAAAGGACATACAAATCCACATTAAAGTAAGTAACCGGAATGTGATAAAATAAACGCTTTTTTCGCAAAATTTATTTTACATTTAAACCTATCATTATTTCTTTTATATACTTCTTCCATCAACTATATTGAACTACTATATGATGACTCAGAATTCAGGTGACATACTTTTTGATAAAATGTATGAGAATGCAGGGCTGTAACTGACACGTTAAGTCACAAAAATTAAATAAATTGAAATGGCGGAAGAATGAAAATGTAATTATCATTATTTTTACTTTGTAATCTAAAATTGCATTTTTACAACATTTTATAATTAGTATGTAAGGTAATACGTTCAAAGTAATGAATGCTTGATTTTGTTTGTGATATATGCATTGCAGCGTAGGAGGGGGGATTAGCGAACAAAATATAAGATTTACTTTCGTACACATGCTCCTACAAAAGATACGCAAACAACGCAGTCTTCTGTAGAGTCAAAAGGATTTTCCTAAACGTTAACTTTCAAATGTCTGCATATGACAACTCCCCAGTTTAACACATCGTAAAATAGGGATTACCAAAGGGACTAGTCTACAATGTACAATACACCGTGTTTATAAAATGGCCCCCGAATAATTACATACAAACTAGATGACACAAGAACTTGCTTCTAAATGCTAAAACCTCAGTCTTTTACGAATGATCGCGACGATAATCAAGATAATTTGAAAATTATTTCTATAGAAAAGAACGCATTATCACACAACTAATTGCGTTCATAGTAAAAATAAAATTAAGAACTCGCTCTTAGTGACTATTGTCATATTCAAAGATACTCTTAAGAAAGATCTAAATATGTAGCGTATGAATTTATTTTGGCCTAATATGACATATATGTGCATTAAAAATACCGTTGAGTGCAAATCGCTGTACAGGGTGAGTCATAAATATCGAAACAATAGGCTATCTCCTTAAATATTGCCCCTAGACCCGTACTTCCAGTTGCAAATATTCATTAAATAACGTAAACTTTTTGATAAGATAAGTTGCAACTACATGGGGGGCCTATTTGAAAAATTAAGAAAATTAAATTTTTATACGGCATCCGTAGGATAAAAATTCCAATTAGGAAAACTTTCCTTATCCAATCCTAAATTAGACACAAAAAATTGCATCTTCATATCTTCAAAACTAGCCGTTTAAATAATTCATCAGGTTTTAAGGGATTACACAGAAATTGAAATGCGCGCAATTCAAGAAAGAATGTTACTTTAACAGTTTTAGGAAACATGTAAAAAAATCTATCTTTTGAGTTAGAATTTCGATTATTTTTTCTTTTTTGCGATGGTTAACCATATAATTTGCTAAGAAAATCACATCCTAAAATTTCTCATAAAATTTATAACAATTTCTAAAAAACGAATTTAAAAAACTACTTTAAATGGGATAATTTAAAATCGTTATAACTCGAAACATTATTTATCGGATTTTAATTTCGTTCCATTTTATTGCAGGTGAAAATCTAATTTTAGTTTTGTTTCAGGGTCTTTTTTTTTCGATATTAATTTTAAAACACTTAAAAATATTTATTTAAATATGATATAATAAAAAAAAATCATATTTTCAAAAGTAAATATTTTTTTCAAATTTGCCGAAACAAAACTAATTCGAAATAATAAAAAAATGACACGTTTCATGTTTTTACACTTTTTTTCTTCAACACTTCTAGACTTTTAATGATTTAAAGACGAGAAATAGTGGTGAAAAAACTTTTCATGCAAAGAAAAAGAATTTAAATAAAATTTGGCTCCTAATAAAATGTTTCAAGCTTTTTGAAAAATTGAAAAAGTAAAGCAACTCCGGATTAAATCTTTTTTATAAATTTAGCTCTCACAACTTCAGGTTTTTATCGTCCTGGAGAGGTTGTTAAAAATTGTATTCTGGGCCCAGGCCGGGCATAACATATTTTTCATACTGCTTACTTCTTTCTAGGTCTGCAATGGACGAAATTTTCAATCCCGGCCTCGACACAATCCTTAATAAAATCACTGTCTCTGACTGACCTAATACGTGTATAAATTTGGCTCAATCAAAATTTTTACAAAAACACATAGATTTTAAAATCACTATAATTTTACAAAAAAAAAAAACTTTGAAATTCATTTTTGTAAAGAATAGCATATTCAAAAGCATTTTAAATACAATAAATCCAGTGAAAAAAAATCTGTCTATGACGGAATCCTGTCTTAAACGGAAAATATTTTGATCCATGAAAATAAATGCAATAGTACCTGAGAAAAAATTAAACTCCATTTAGATACCTCCTAAATAGGGCATTTGTCTATAATGTATTTTTTCCTTCCTATGTGATTCCCTCTTAAAAGGTTTTACTGTATAACATTTTCAGTCTCCAACGCATCGAATATAGATTAACGATATTAAAATATAAATGAAACATTAATATATAAATAGATATTCATTGATAAAATAAATATATCACTGTTTTTGGCAATTCTTTAATAATATAAAGTATAAATATGAAAAACGAAAAGCTATAACAAGTATTTTTGGTCAGAACTCCTCCATACTAAACAATTTTTAACCACACGGAAGTAAAAATCTATGCAGAAATTCATGGCTGATCCGGGCTATGATTTAAACTTTTTTCCAAGCCGGATCGGGTTATGACTTTAATAATTTTCCAGGTCGTGCCAAATGTTTTCCGTATGGATCAATTCGGGACCGGACTTAGATATTTTGACCCATGCAGACTTCTAGTGCAGATGTCAAAAACATATTTACATACAAATTTAGCGTAAAATCTATACGCTGCTATGTTATGTCCAAAGAAAAAGCGCTGTCTTAAATCGATTTTTATTATACTGGAATTAGTGAATGTTCCCTGTCTAGCGTTGAAATTGAGTCAAGAAATCACCGTTTAGAGGCAGGGAAAAGTGGTGTAAGTCAGAAATTTTGGAGAATTTTGGATATTAATATCTCTTTGAGGGGTTTTCAGATATGGAGATGAAATTTTCTTTGTTTAATTTAGGAATGGATAAGGAATAATTTCCTAATTGGAAATTTCGCCTTACAGGGGCCGTATAAAAATTTAATTTTCGTATTTTTTTTAATAGACCCCCCCCCCCCCATGGAGTTGCAACTTATGTGATAAAAAATTTCCCCTTTTTTATGACTTTTTGCAATTGGAAGCATAGGTCAAGGGGCAATATTTAAGGAGACAGCCTATTGTTTCGATATCTATGACTCACCCTGTAGGGGGAACTGGGGTACATTGATACAGTTTTTTTCTAAGATTTTTTTTGGTGTCAAGAAAGGAGAAAATTCAAGTTTTTTTTCCATGAGGTGACAGCAAAACTTGTGTAGTATGTTATAAAAATGTACTATCATTGTTTTATATAGTATTTTTGCATGTAATTTAAAAAAAAAATCAAAAAAAGTCATTTGTATCAATGTGCCCCATCCCCGGGGCAGATTGATACGTTTAAGAAAAATGACGACAAAATAATACCAATGCATATTTTTCATAAAAAAAGAGTTAGAAAACCATTTTATATTTATTTATAAAAATTCAAATCACCCACAATTTATTTTTAAGCAATAGTAAAGCAATCAAAATTAAATATATTATGACCTGATGTTCTGGCTGTTTCTTGTCTGATTGTTGGCTGTGGTAACTTTGTCATATCTAGCACTTCAACCCCAGCATTATCTTTTTTCTTATGAAAGATGAAAAAATTACCAGTTTTTCTGTTTATAAATAGGTTCATAAACAGAAAATAAAGGATAATTATATTAAAAATTCTGTTTATAATATAAGTATCATTTTCTGTTCTGCCGTTTGTTTCTCTTACTTAGCATTACTCAAGTCGAAAATACTTTTTTCTCTGGAGAATCGATATAAATTCGCGATTTGCCAGAATGCCGTCCTTTTCTTTTATTATTTCCACTAGCACTAGATGCTGGGTAAGTTCCCACGTCTTCTGTTTTCAAAAATACTATAAAATGTTCTAATATAAAGAAATTAGAGCTATTTCACTTCAATAGAACTAATATTAGAAATTTTTCGTGAAAAAAAGGTTGGATTAAGGAGTGTATGGTAAAAAAAAATAATAAAAGATAATGAAAATATGAACTATTAAAGGATTTAGGCTGTATCAATGTGCCCCGTCATAAACTGTATTAATGTGCCCCATACAGCGATTTTGAATAAAATGAGTCTCAAATCCAACACTTCACAATATATCTAACAATAAATAATGAGGAACTGATAAAGAGTAGCTGTACTTACCAGGGAGAGTATTCATTTTGGTTGAAAATACTGGGACAGTTGTATAATAGCATTTCAATTGTACAACTCAAATTTACTTTTGAACAACAAAAACAATAAATCACCCGTCCCATTTCATCAAACTGCTGAATCATTCCAAGATTTTCTGTATGTAGTTGAATACACTAGCATCACCTTTTGGAGCTGTTGTGAAACTTCCTGTAATGACCCTGTGAGCGGTAGAGGGGGTGTATCAATGTGCCCCATGTATCAATGTACCCCAGTTCCCCCTATATGTAATTGTTCCACATGAGTTGCGAAAACTAGGCTTCAAAAACTATTGGCGAAATTCCACATATAGATAGTAGTTTCCTATTTAAAAAGATATGTAGATTAGGGAAAGATGAGACATCTGCAATAATGCTTAAAATAAACCTTATTTTTAATTTATGAATCTTCAATGAGATGGAATAATCATTGTAGTATACTCGTTGCAATAAATCTTTTTAGTTACAAGAAACTATGAGCCTGTGGTTTTAAAATGCTCTTTTACAATACCTTAAGTAAGTAACTACTCATATAATTTTCAATCTCATTCTTAGTTTCTCACTCAAGTATTTTAATAATTTCTAAGCTCAACACCATGCCTTTTATAAATGTACAGTTAAGTATGAAAGCCACATGAAAAAAAAAATATATTTTTTAAAATGTAGCTTTAAGGGAGGGATGACATATTTTTCACCCTTCCCGAATGACATCATTTTGCAAATAACTATGTTTAATTACATATATTTTTTGGTACTATATATTTATAAGACCATCTTGTTTTGGAATTCAATAATATAATAATTAAAACTTATTATTTTGCAACTTAAAAAATTAAAGCATTGCAATTTATTCTTTACTAGCTGACCCGCCCGGCGTTCCCCGGGTCCGTAATAATAATGTTAAACAAACTTGAAACTTTTATGATTTTATCTTTAACTCGAAATATGTGTAAATACACTTGTTAAAAATTTGACCCTTTTGCTGCATCGTCACTCCACCGCTTTTAAAGAAAATGATTACTTCAGCTTATTATGGAGCATTCTCATAGGTTAAAAGAGAGATGTTCTATAAAAGCGGGGGAGTGATGATGCAGCAAAAGGGTCAAATTTTTTACAGTGTACATTATATTAAACACGTACCCCCTGACTGTGTCAAAAATTGGTTTAAAATAACTAATATTTAGCTCCAAAAATACCCAAAATGACTATAATGGGAAACGCAGGAGGAAATATGTGTCCAACCATAGCGTGATTTTCCTGTTAAAGTGTTGATATTTATCCTTAAAATTACTGTTAAGTGACTTAACTAAATACTTTTTTCACATAGATATCCCAAGTGAAATATTTTGAATTTCAAACTAATTATATCACTCTTAAATCCGACTATACCGTGAATGAAATCGATTCTCATTGATTAGCTAAAATGATAGTATATAGTATTTTAATTTCAGAGCCATTTTACAAAAATAGGTGTATATTTTTTATCAAACAAGCGTAGTGTTCATTCTGTGAACAAAATCCTAACCGTAACCTAATTGTATTGTAATCATAACTTGTTTGTAACCTGTATCTTAACAGTAACCTAACTGTAACTTAAATAAACCATAAATGTAACCTGGCCGTCAACTTATCATAACCTACCCATAATCTAACAACAACATAACCGCAACTTAACCTTAACCTAACTGTAACTTAACCATGACCAAACTGTAACCTAACCGGAAATTAAATATAACATACGGCTCACCGGAACGTAATTGCAACCTAACTGTTACCTAACCGTAACCAAGTTATAATTTAGCTCTAACTATAAACGAAATATCTTAACCATCTCGCGCTAAGTACTTAGTTTCACTTTGCACCGCTACGAAGCGCATTATGTTTTGTAGAACATCCAAATTTTAGGTTTGGATCAGATTCATGTTCATGGAAATTACTTTGTTTTCTTCGGATATGGTTATTGTTGTTTGGAATATTTTTGTTCAGTTTAGATTTGGTTCAATTTGGATTTCGTGGGTTTTTTTTCCCTTCAAATGGGACTTTTAAGTTCGGGTCGGGTTGTACTTCCATGGAAATTATTTTACCTAGTTCCAATGAGGTACTTCACTGAAATATTTTTGTCAGGTTCAGATTAGGTTTGGTTCAAATTTCGGGATTTTTTTTCTTTTTTAAGAAATTTTTTGGTTCGGATTGGGTTTATGTCCATGGAAATTATATTGTCTTGTTCGTATCTCATTATAGTTATTTGGAATATTTTCGTCGGATTCAGATTTGGTTCGATTCAGATTTCCAGTATTTTTTCAAATTGATTTTTAAGGATCTGGTCGGATTCATGTCCAGAAAAATTATTTTGTTTAGCTCAGATCCGGTTTTGAGTCTTTGGAATATTTTTTTCGGGTTCAGATGTCGTTCAATTCAGATTTAGGATTTTTAATGGAATTTTTAGGTTCAGGTTGGGTTGCGCGTCAACGGAAATTATTCTGCATTGTTCGAGTAAGGATATGCTTCTCTGGAATATTTTTGTGAGATTCAGATTTAGTTCAGTTTTTTAGATTCGGATTGGGTTCATGTTCATGGAAATTTTTTGACTTGTTCAGAGCCGGATTACGGTTCTGTGGAATATTTTTGTCAGGTTCATATTTGGTTCGATTCAAATTTCAGGTATTTTTTTTTCAAATGGAATTTTAGGTTCGGATCGGGTTCATGTCCACGGAAATTATTTTCTCTTATTCGAATCCGGTTATGGTTCTTTAGAATATTTTGACCGGATTCAGATGCAGTTTGCATAAATTTCAGGCCTTTTTTCAAATGGAATTTTTTAGGTTCGAGTCAGGTTTATGTTCACGGAAATTATTTTGTCTTGCTCTTATTGGGTTATAGTTCTTTGGAATATTTTTATCGATTTCAGTTTTCGTTCTGGTCATTTTTCGGGGTTTTTTAAAGAAAACTTTCAGGTTCGGGTCGGGTTGCATATACCCGAACATTATTTTTCCTTGATCGGATTGGGGTATGCTTCATTTGAATAATTTTGTGGGATTCAGATTTGATTCGGGTCAGATATCAAATCCGTAGTTTTTTTTTCAAGTGGAATTTTTAGTTTCGAGTCGAGTTTATGCTCATGAAATTTTTGTCTTGCTTGGGGGTCTGCAGGGTCTGTTTTTTCAAGTTGGGATCGGTTTATGTTTTAATACGCCTAAAAATTAAGTTTTGCTACTATTCTTTTAGTGACTATTTTTGATATATAATTTATTTTGCTATTTGATAATTTATTACTGTATATGAATCGTCTGCCGATTCGAACAATTGTACGTCAAACAGCCATTTCATTTTTGTTTTAAAAACATATTAAAGTCTTAATAAAATTTTAACTTAAATAAAATGCATTCAAATTTAATCAGATTTAAAAAAAATTGCTAAAAAAAGCCTCATATATACATATACATACATTTACTGCAACATAGCTAACCACGCATAGATTCTAATGTACGAAGTACCAACGATCTTACGTAACAGCTGTATTCAAAAATCCTAAGTTAAACTGACATTTTGCCAGTCTATAAATTTTAAAGGTCTTTGGGAAAAAACAGTCACTTTTGAAATGTCAAAATCTCAATTTGGTTTCTTTCATAGAGTAAAAAGAAATTAAAAAAGTGGAAGTATTATCTCTGGAGGTTTTGCTAAAAATGTAACCCTACATTAGGAGTCCAATTAAGTACCAACAAAAGCATGTGATTTGACACGCCTATCAATTGAAATAGGTTTAAACCCGTATTTTTTTGCTCTTGTTTCTTAAAAAGAACAAATCTATCGCTTCACCGGTAAAAAATTATTAATTATTTTATCATATGTGTTTTAAATATCAATATAGAAAATTATTTTAACGTTTTGCTTGAAAATATAACATTCTTTTGTTAATACATAAAAATCGTCTGCAGTCAGAAGTCTATATTTTAAATTAATATTTATTACTTAAGTTTTCATACATGACTTTAAAAGAATGTTTTCCTCATTATATTTTAAATATTTATTTACATGCAATTATTAAGACATAAACATTTTTCATCTACGTTATAAAGTATTTAAAATTACATTAATGAAGGAAACTTTTAGTTATACAATTTTTAGTTCGTATCAAGTGTTTTCAATATCTTATTTAATTTTAATTTGATATTTAAGTATTGCTAATTTTCCAATTTCCCTCATTTTAAAAACGAACATTTATTTTAATAAATAATAATAGAACAAAGACCATTTTAAAAATTTGCTATGTCCTCTTAAAATATACTTCAATTGTTATTCATTTCTTTCAATTCGTCTTATAATACAAAATCCCTTCCACGTCCTTTTATTTGGCACATTAAAATTTGAGGGATAAATGGTTTCATATAGCAACCTTTTTTGAGGCTTACTTCACCTCCACTTATCTCATTCCTCCATGGGTTTCTTTAATTCTGTCTCAGCTTTCTTATTACTTCTGCGAAAATTTTTACACAACCAACCAATCTTGAACAAACGAAAGAGAAAAAAAATGGGAAAAGATGATTTTTTATGAGAGTGACCTCTCGATTTTATTTAATTACTCAGTTAATAATTGGAATTTCAAAATTCTGAAGCTCAGGTGCATCAGGAGAGATTTGGGGCTACTCTCAAAAAAGTTTTGAGCTTCGTACTTGCTGTAGATTTTGCTAGCCATCGCAGACACACACACAGACAGACAGAGCGTTTTGTTCTTTTATTAGTATAGATTTACTCATGCATTAATTATGAGTATCCTCCATTAGTATTAAATATTTATAATCATATCCTTTCTCTTAGTTTTTTTAAACAAAATATTACTGCTGTGATGTTTGAAAGGATTTACAGCAATCACAAATAAATGATGGTAGACCGAAAAGCTTTTATCTTTATTTACTTAAATGTTTTCACTAATTTTTTAATCTTACAAAATTTCAATATTTGAACTAATCTGTTTCGTAATATATTTTATAATCCCCTAAATAAAAAAAATGTATATCCATAATTATTTTATCTAAATATTTTTATCCTTCCAATTTTCAAGTGTTTTTTTAATATACACAATATTTTTGCGTTATACGTAAAAATAAAAAAAATATATCACACGTAATGTTTGAATACCAAAGTTAAATTATTGTCACTGTCAATAAAAACGAAAATAAGCAATTCAAATGAAGATATTTCTTTCTATCACCAATAAAGACGTTTAATATTTATTTAAAAGTAAGACTATATATTCTATTGATCAAGATCAACAATTCAGTACTCCACTTGCTGAGAACAAAGGAATAGAAATAAAATTTGCTCCATGGGGTTAACTGTGAAATTCCTAAATCTTCTATATTTGAGTCACGGCTTCAGATATTTTATGAAAAATTCATGTTTAAGTCTCTATAGTTTTGGAAGTATTTTTCTTTGATAGAGTGACAGCCAGATGAAATAGCCAGATGCAATAGCCAGATGTATTATATTTTACGTTTAGTATATCAGTAATTCAACTGCTAACTGATTTAGCGAAAGATTAATTCAGTAGTTTAAAATAAATGTCTAGAAATATAATTTTTATAGATGTTTAGGAAAATATAGACACTCTTTATTTGAAAATACAAAGCTTTTTTTATTTTTACCCACTCAATTTTACTGTATACAAATTGGAAACAAGTAAGAATAACTGAATTTCACAGATTGAATCCTTCACAATAAAAAAATCGGTGGATGTGTCGTTTATCAATTAGTTGGTTTAAAAGAACGAATTTCTGTGCTTAGTTACGAAGCCAAATAAAGCAGTATGATTTTTTTTTGTTGTGATATATAAACTGGCAAAGTTTATCTTATTGAAACACTACGTGGCAATAAAAATACAACATCAAGAAAATGGTCAGAAAGTAATGAAATTCCACAAACAGAGAGAGACAGCAAAGAACAATAAGTTATTTTTATTTCGGATTGATATTCATAATACAGAGCGAGAACAGCGTCCGCTGAGTACGATGGACACTCGTGGAGTCGACACCTGAAGCAAAACATCTGGGTACAGGAGTCAATGAATGAATGTATGGAGTGTAGAGTGTATGTATGGTATTGCTCCCCATTCCTTGTAAAACATTTGCTACAGTTTGACATCTCACCGTAGCATTCACAGAATCTTCAAAATGTGTCCAATCACATTTCAAATGTGTTTCATTGGTGATATATCAGGAGAGTGTGCTGCCCACACTGTAAAAAAATCATGAAGGTACTAAAAATTTTTTAGTAAATTTGTATTCCACAGAATTTTTTAGTAACCATTACTCACAGTACAAATAGTAACCATTCCAAAAAATTTTTTTGCAAGTGAAACAAACATTTCTTTTGTAAACTGAACAAAAGAATTTTTTGTATAACTAACTTAAAACTTTTTAGTATGAGCCATCAAGCAAATTTTAGTAATAGCTGCAAAATTATTTTTAGTAACCATTACTCACAGATTCTTTGTAACTGTTTCAAATGCAATTTTAGCAAGTAAAACAAACATTTATATTGTAAACTGTATAAGTGAATTTTTCAATAACTAACTTAAAACTTTTTAACGAGATTTACCAAATGAGATTTGTTGTTGACGTGTGCCGGAAGCGCAGGAGCTTCCACTGAACTGCATCCAGTGTGTAAGAAGAAAGACTTCTACAGCTGAAGATTTTCGGCAAAGCCTCAATAGATGAAAGCACCAATCATTGCCACCTGCTCAATTTTGATATGCTTCTGAAGGGGAGGGAAAATCCAAAGAACATTACCCATGGTAACTGCTACGACAGGATTTTCATAACCCCTTTATTTAACGAGTACTCACACTGCATAAACTCGGTGCGTCTTTGGTGGTGTTGAGCACCGAACCCGGGACCTTTCAGCCTGGAGCTCGGAGCTATGATCACTAGGCTATCACGGCCACACCAAGTGAGCTTTATTAATAGCTATTAAAAATATAAAACTATTAACTCTTATTCGTTGCTAGTTTTTTTCTAGTAATTCTTAAAGATTTTCTTGTAACTGAGCAAGATTACAAAAAAATTTTTAGTAATTGCAAGGATCACTGAGAGAAACTAAAATTTTTCTAGTAGATCAACCCTTTTTTTACAGTGCAGGGAAAGATCTGCAAACTCAGCAGCGCAAGTTGGATGAAGTGAACAAAGTGCGGTCGGGCATTATCATGCTGATAAAGGTCTTTGGACAACCGAACGCAACACATCATCTATGTATTGTTGATCTGTAATAGCTCCTTAAATATACACTAGAGATGATCTGTAAATGTACGCAATTGTCGCATTGACGCGCGTTAAAGCGTTTCACAATTGCAACGAGATTGGACCAGTCTCCAGGTTAACGCCACACTCATACTCGACGACTCAATTTTGAAACAGAACTCATCTCAGAACATGACCCCGTGTCATTTCGTCGTCTGTATTGTCGTAGCCCGGTGCCATTGCAGACCTAGACCGGTATGCTGTAGAGTCATGGGCATTGTTCTCAATGGATCGCATGAATGCAGACCATTGGAAATCAATCGAAGGGAAATGGTTATGGTTGAAATGAGAACATCTAAAGAATCTTGGAGATGCTACAGAATGGAGGTAGTAGCAGTATGACGGTTTGCTATAGCTTGTCCGCTGATCAATATAACCACGCGTGCTTGCATCCCTTTAGCTGCAGTGGCAGCCTTGAAAATTGCTAAATTTCCTCGTTCCATCAACATTTGCCAGACAGGCCGGCGGGCATTTTCAGAAAGAATCACGTTTTGAGCCCCAGCCTTGGCGAGTCGGCGAAAGCGATAACGTTCAACTAGCTGCATCACCAAACGCCAATCGTCGTTTTGTTTTGATTTTCAAATCTGAAATCATTTTAATCTGAAAAAGCTCTTTGTTTTGAACTATGTTTTAATTGTAAACAACGGTGATTAACATGTAGTCATATTATATTCTTTTCTTGATAACAATTACGGAAAAACAAATGAACAATAAGCACGATCTCTTTGCAGATGGAAGGGTTGCTATTCGCTAGGCATTTGACGTCACAAGCAAGAAAGGGTGCATAACATTGACTTCATTTCCGCGCCAATCGTTATTCTGGCGATAAGGTGCTCAAAACGTGATTCTTTCTGAAAATGCGGCCGGCGTACAAGACAAATCCAATTGTGTATACGTTCAGTTTACAAACTGATTTTAACTGTCCAATCTCCATGCCTCTTGTAAAGTCGTCTGTCTGCTGGAACTGGCTCCGTTCACGGTGTACTGGTTTTACATGTGTCCTCCAAGAGAAGAACGACAATTCTACGGTGGTTTCCCTAGCGGAAGTAACTGCTGGATTATTGCTCATTCTATAAGTTTCTGTTCTTATATCTTATCCCATTTGTAGTGGAAAGCTGTGCATTTCACATCAATTGAATAATTTGTTGACATGGATGAACACTGAAATTTCAATAAATTTCTAGTTATTCACTCTTGGTGTTGCATTTTGAGTATCACGTCATGTAAATAATCAATGGGGTTACCAATCGTTACTCCACAAGTGTAAAATGTTGTAAAAATGTTCAAATTTTCTTTTGTAAGTATATTTACGTTGGCCAAATCAAATGTTGTGCATATTCCTGATTTCAATTCCGCAACTGGAATTGAAGAAAAAGTGGCTTCTCAATCTAATCTTTACTAACCATATATGCGTATACCTAGACGTGAAAGAGCTGGTGAACTTAATTGCCATATAAAAACAATTCCAAGACCAATATGAACTGAGATTTTTGTAATGAGGTAAAACTGTTATCCTTCAACTACAAAAATACAAAATAAGAATAATCTATCGATAAACAAGTAGGGGTGACCGGGATTAGTTTTTCCAGGGGCAAGTTGTGCCACCCAGCTTCCTGACTGAGCCAATAGGTTGCAGCACCTGTTGCGACATGTGAGTGAAGGGGTTGATTGTCTCAATGTGCTGCGTATTTTTTTAAGTATAGCGTCGCGTGGTTTTCGAGATGCAAATATTTATCTTGTTTTCTATCGTAAAAGTAAATTTTGCGACCTACATTTGAGTCGTCATTGCCACTAGCAATACTGAGGTATGTAAACTTCCCTAACATCATTTAAAAGCTTATATTTTGAGCTGTTATTCTATGTATTTCATTTGTTAATCACGCCAACATTTTGGAAACTAATGAATAAAGTTCAAAATGGCGTAACGCGGGGAACGTTGTGACAGCGTCACTACTTACCCTAGCATAAATTTTAATGAAGGTGTTTATATTTCAGGAAAAATGGTGCGAAATTACAAAAGGCGTACTAAAAGAGCTAAAGCTACTTTAGTAGATTACGAAATTGCTGATATATAAGTTAAATCCGGAAACTGCAGTTTAAGGAAAGCCTAAGAACTGTTCAATGTAAACTGAATGTCCCTTCTTAATGTCCTTAGATATAGGAATAAAAAGAAGAGTACTAATTCGGAAAGAAATATTGAAATGGAATATTAAAAACATCGTATAATATTCACAAGTAAACAGGAGATGGAGTTGTGTAAATGTGCCAAATAATCAGCGAATATGTTTTATATAATTAGTCCTGCAGAACTGTGAAATTTAGAGCATGAGTTTGGTATTAGAAAAGGTAAAAACATGCCTGAAAATTGGTTACCAAAAAACCTGCAAGTGCTGATTGGTTGACTAAGTTTATGCAACGACATCTTACAATTTCCTTTCGAGTTTCTGAAGCAACAAGTTTGAGTAAAAAAACAAGTTTTAATAAACATAATTTTATTTTTTAATAACTCAGCGTCTGTATTAGGAGCTAATAAATTTAATTCAAATGACATATGCAATATTGATGCGACAGGAATAGGAACAGTGCAGAAACCTGTAAAAATAATTGAAGAATAGGGTAAAAAAAAAAGAGTTGGGGAAATGACCTCTGCAGAAAGGGAAACAAATGTAACTATGGATAATAGCTTTAACGCTCTGAGAAATTCATTCCCACCTATGTTTGTACTTCCACGTAAGTTTTTTGAAACGAATTTTATCGTAACTGTCCTATAGGCTTTTACGGAACATCAAACCCAAGTGGATGGATTAGAGGACCTGACTTTTTACTTTTCATGAAACATTTTGTTAAAAATGTAAGGTGCTCGAAAGAGTCTCCAGTCTTAGGATTGCTTGATAACCATAGTTCTCATCGAAATATTGATGTTTTGGACTTTTGCACGGACAAAGGAGTGATTTTGTTATCATTTCCACCTCATATGAGTCACAGATTACAGCCCCTTGATGTGTCGGTATACGGGTCGTTTAAAACTTTCTGCAATCAGGATGTATGTGGATGGCTGAAATCGCAATCTGGAAGCACTGTGTTGATCAACGACATACAAGGTATTGTCAAAATAGCCTTTCCTAGTGTTGCCATTTAAAAAAAACATTCAAGAGGGATTTCGTTCTGTGGAATTTGGGAATTTAGTAGGAACATTTTTACCGATGAATTCTTTCTATGTTCCTCAGTAACTGATCGACCGTTATCTATTGGAGATGAGAGCATTAAAGACCAGAATGACAAAGAAAAAAATCAGTATGTATGTAACTGTTAATAAACCAAGCACTACAGCCATAACTTTAATCAATGATAGTGAGATTGCAGGATAGAAGTAAGAAATCTCATTGAATTAGATGATTCTATGAAAACCGATAATAGCAATGTATCAGTGGTAAGTCTTACAGAAATAAGATTACTTCCTAAAGCAGGACCTCCAAAAGGGAAGCGATCTATTCGCAAATGTTTGAAATCTGCCATTCTAATAAGCACACCTGTAAAAGAGAAAATTCAAGCAGAACAAAAAGCAAAAGAACGCAGAAAACAAATTGAAGAAAAGGCAAAACAGAAACTGTATAGAAAGGCCATGCAGTGGATAAAAAAATTACACCTAGGTTATTGAAAAAAAAGGAGAAGCAAGTTTTGCATAGCTCTGAAGATGACGAAAATTTCTTATGTCTAGTTTGCTTGGAGCAATACAAACTTTATTGACCCAGAGAGGCGTGGTTGCAATGCATGAGGTGCAAAAGATGGGCTCATGCCAAAAATGAACCTTATTATATTTGTATCATCTGCAAATCAGACGCTTAAACAAGCGATGACAATGAATTATTAAAAATATAGGATATAGCACGTTGTAATAGGCTTCCGAGTCAAATATCAATATGGCCAAAGATTAGTGTTGGCTTACTTTTTATTTCTTTCTTGATTAAGACTGTTTTTTTCTTTTTATTGCTAAAAGTGTCTCTAAAAGTATCTTTATAAAGGATTAACACTAGAACGCCGGGAAGGTGTCAATTCAACACCGATTACTGGACTAATTATCGATTCGAACCAGAAAAATCTCCAAGGAATAAGTTATATATATGTTGCAATGAAATGTGCTTAACAAATAAATTAAATTATTTTCAATTATTTTCCTGGTTTTAAATATATTTTATAAAAGTTGCATAAAATTTCCCGGCGTTCTAGTGTTAAGAGTTTACAAGTGTTAAAAATTTAACTATTTTATTTTCATTTGATTTAGAATATTATTAAAACATGAAAGTGTTTTATTGTGTTAAGAACTTTATAAATGAATATATTTCTCATTCTTAATTTAACATATCCCATTTAATCGCCATTCTTGCATAACTTATGTATGTTACAATGTACTTTTATGTGTCCTATATGTGTCACAATGTGCCCCAAGCATGTCACAACTTGCCCCGTACCGGGGGTTAGTAGTGACAAATTTTGATGTTACTTAGAATTCATTTAGTGTTATGAAAAGCATTAATTATGTTAATAGTACTTTTATAAATATGTTACACAATACTTACTTTAATGATATGATACACTAAATGTTTCACTTCAGTTAAATCTTACGGCTAATATAAAAAATGTCGAAAATGTCACTACTAGCCCCGGTCTCTCCTACATTACTATTTCAATTTACAAGATATTTAGTTATCAAATTGGCCGAATACTATATGTCAATTCTCTGTAAGTTTTATAAAATTGAGAATTTGGGTAACTTTCAGTTCAAAAAACTGGATTATTCCAAACATTTAACTCATTCGTAACCCGTAATAAAGATTTTTTAGAAAATTTTACGCTAGTTCTTTTTAAACGAATTCAATCAAGGAATAGTGCACATGATAAACTTTTAAATGTTATGTTTTTCATTAATACCTTGACAATAAAATTTTAAATAATAAGTAGACTACTTCCAAAATAGCGTTTTTTACACAATATTTAAGTGAAAACCAGATGAAATTACCACTGGCAGAGATTATCAGAACCTGATCAAAATTTTAAACACTTTTTTCTGAAAAAAATTGTTTTTAAGTTGTGTAGGTTCTTGCCCTTAAAATATTTAAACTATGAACGTTTTGTTTTTTTTTAATTAATTTAGATTGTTTTCAATCGAAGAAAAAAAACTTTCAAACTTTAAAAAATTTAATGCTTTCTACCTTTTAAACAGCTTATAAAACAAAATATTAGTACAAAAACTATTTTTTTAACTTCAAAAATCTGCAATTTTGCAAAATAAAAATTTAATTTTTCTCTTTTACGTATCGTATTTTACGTTGCTTTTAAATTAGAGTTTTGAAATCCGTGTAAATGTTTTTTCACATATTTAATGAGAACGGATCACTTACACGTACTTATTCAAGCATATTACTAGCATTTTGCTAGCATCTTTCTAGACTTTTAGAAGTGCAAAGTAAAATTAAGAGGCGTTTTGATAATTTTAAATGTCAACATTTTATATAAAAGGTACGCACTCATGCTCCAAAAAGAATCAGTGTCAAAATTTTTTTTATTAAATACATGATATTAATAACAGCAGCAAAAAACCTCTTTTCACTTTGCCGGAGTAGTACCTAGATAGTTTTAAAGTAAATATTTTAGACAAATAAAAATATTAGTCCTAATATTACTGCTATTTTTGTGAGAAAGTTAATTTGGAAATATTCTTTAAATTAGGGTTATCATAAGTGCGAAATAAAATATTAACCAATTGCCTGAAAAATGCTTAAAAAATTATAAAATCATAATTTAAAAATCACTAGCACTATTTAATATGTCACAACCGATTTAAAAATTGGCGTCGAAAAAATATGTGAAACAGAACATTAGTATTAAAATATTTCATTAAGGAATTCATGTAAGATACATTCAAAATCAATGTATTTTCGGGTTTAGGTTTAAACTCATTCACTATTTAAGGACGTTATTTTGATGAAATGCTTTGTATAGTTTGCTTCTGTGTGTTCCAATTAACTATCAACGCTACAATATGGATAAGGAACTTATTCTCATTCCTCACAATGTAAATACGTAGACCCATGTGAGTTTGAATTGGTTCAGTATTTCAGGCGTAATCGTGATGGCTAATTTTGCATGTTTTAATTTTATTTGTCATTGATAATGAAATATTATGGAAACATATTTGGTTAACGAATTTGTTGAAGAGAGTTTCAAGTAAATACAGAGTACAATTTTGGTTCAAGATAGTTCAGTAATGCAGACATTTTTGTGATGATAAATATTCCATGTTTTGCTTTTGTGTGTCCCCGTAAAAAAACTATCGGAGAAACACATTTGATAAACGAAATCATATAACATACTATCGATATTAATAAATCGTTCGAAATAAGTTATAAATATCTTAATATTATGGACGTTATCCTAAAATGTTTTGCAGGTTTTTTGATATTGAATGTCCTTAATAAAATCCTTAATAAGTCTGTTTCCTAGAAATCAGCAAATTTTATTTTTCTCAAAAGCTAAGAAAAAAGAGATAAAAAACTAAATGGGCATTGATAGGTAATTTTAATAACCACATTACCTGTAAAACTGTTGTCAGGGTTTAATTAAACTGTTTAATCGGACTTTATCGCTTTTATTTATGTACGCACTGGATTGATTTTGTACAAAACTTAGGTCTTTAATTTTTAGATAGTACTTGATTCGATTGATCAATTTCTGGAGGATATCTATTTTCCAGCCTTTAGCATACACTTTGAACATAAGATTCGCTCAAAACAGCTCGATGGGCTGAATGTTTGGAAAGTTTCACGGGTCATTGAACATGTCTACGAAAGTGATGTTTTGGTACTACAAATAGCAGAGAACGATTTTGCTGTCGGAAGTGGTGGAAAACGATTTTGCTGTAATGACTCCTGGTCAAGTCTAGAGAGAAAGCGCAAATCAATACCTTTGTAATTGCTAAGATAAAGGGAATGACACCACATTGAATGCACTTGTTAAAATGCCATTATCCCTTGACAAAGAACAAAGTGTTTTATATGAACAGACGACTCAAGTTTTTCGGACCTATTGCAATGCAAACGAGGATCTTGTCTTCAAGTTCCGTTTTATTGGCAAATTAGATGATAGGTTTTATCGTGTACACGTTATATGTGTGATAGCTATAATTATCGTTAAACTGGATTGAGTGAGATTGAAATATGGATTGTCATGCCAAATGAATCTTCGATCAAAGAATGTTTTGAACAAGAGATTACATTTCGTTTTCACGGCAACCATTTGCTTTCTGTTTGCTTTATTATTACCTTTTTTATGATATTTAATGTTACCCTTTTTGGTGATTGTATTATGTTGGTAATTGTATGAAAAACAGAATTTTGCAGCACAGAAACGTGTTATGTATTGGTAGTTTATATAAAGCAGCCGCTATTACTGCAGTGACTTTGGTTTGGTTTGTTTTATGGACTTACTATACAAACCGGGTTTTCTTCTGGCCACGAGTCCCTTCTAGTAACGTTGTAGAACATCGTATGCAGGGTGTCCCAGAACTTCGTGTATGAACTTTCAGCTGTGGTAGACAACATCGTTTGGAACCACAATTACATAGGAAAGCATGGACAGAAACATCACCCTCGCGTGTTAACCCTTTCACAGACAATAATTTCTCTATGAAACTACAAAAAGTTTAATACAAAATAAACATTAGTACCAACATTTTAATATAATTTTCCCATTCATTTTGTCTGTGAATTGTTTATCTTTTCTTCTTTGCAAATACATTTTTCCGCAATTTCTGATGTCATTCCTATTTTTCCACATTTCAGCAATAGAAGTGCTTGTCCGTGAAAAAGAAACACAAAGACACAGTTATGACACAATGCAAAAAGCAGAGTAGAACGCTTTATTACACAGAAAAAGTACAAGAAATGATTTAATTTTAAATTAAATCTAAAATTATATTTCTTTAAAATAATGTATCATAGTAGCTAAAGAAATTGATAAAATGTGGAAAAATATGAACGACATCAGAAATTGCGGGAAAATGTATTTGCAAAGAAGAAAAAAGAGACATTTCACATACATAATAAATGGAAAAACATAATAAATGGAAAAATCATATTAAAATACTGGTGTCAATGTTAATTTTGTATTCAGATTTTTGTAGTTTCTTAAACACTGTACGTGAAAGGGTTAACAAGTTAGGGTGACGTTTCTGCCCATGCTTTCCTATTTAATTATGGTTGCAAACGATGTTCTCTACCACCCCTCAAAGTTTGTACACGAAGTTCTGGGACACCCTGTATAGTTCGATTGTGGATATTTTCTGCAAAAAAGTTGTTCCGATGAGTTGGATTTGATGATGAATATTGTTTTTGTAAAACCAGTACACAGGCATACCCAGACACTGTTCTGTCGGCTCCATTCTGTGAAAAAATAGATTATTCAATGAACTCTTGGCTAATTGGCGTGATCTTATATACGTAAATGCAACACTTCATGCTCATGTTTCGCCTGATTCGTATTTCATTGCTATCTTGCACAACTACAAAGTTTGCACGGATTTTACGTAAACAGTTATTAAGTAAATTGCATAGGATTTGCATACTTGGTTAACGAACATATGCAATATACTGGTGAGAAATCATATATTTTCACAATTATGTTGGGATTCGTTGACGTTATTGTGATGACAAGATTTTTTTTATACGGATACATGAATGTGCTTACTTAATGAATGTGCTATAATGGGCAAAGATGAAACTGCGAATAAATAGCAACACAATTATAAAGATATATATTTCTTTAAAATTGCCATTTTCCCGGTAGTTGAACAAGTAAAAGAAAGAAATCGAAAATCTAAAAATTAATCTTTAAAATAACATCTTTGGGCTATGATAAAAAATATATTTGTTAAAAATATCACTTGCAATAAGCAAGATGTAAGTGGACTATTTTAACTTACCGGGAATTTTTCCATCAAACCAAAATCTAAATGTTTTCATATTCTAATAAAAAAAAATTATAAAATGATTTTTTCTACATCAGACAGCGGACAACAAAATTACAACAGGTGCGCTAACATTCAAACAAAAATATTATGTCTAGTCTAGTGCTATGTATAAAAGCCATTTTCACCTGAAATGTCTTAAACTTTTAAAATTCAAATCAACTACTGGCAGTGACAACCTATATAAGTAAGATGTTAATGTAATAATCGATTTTGAAGTAAATTAAAATTAAAATACCGAAAATTAAGTGAAAAGAGAAATGCATCAAAAAACCACAACTTGTGTTTGTATTTTAAACACATAACACGTTCTTTTATTTTATATAAAAATATACTAAAGATATATTTTGAATTCATTGTTGAGTTACTCTTCGGGTTGTTTTTTTCCAAGAAAACTAATCTACTAATTTCAAACGGCACAGCCAAATGACTTGAAAATTCATAGTTTAACACTATATCAAAAGACTAGATTTTGTACAGAAATCAAAAGCGAATTCTGGTAGTAATTATTAGCAACATTCATCTGCTATGGTGGTGGGTTTGTCTAAAGGAATCTTGAGTCATAGGAAATCCTTCTAGCAATGATATAAAAAAGATTAATATCTAATAAAATATCCATAACTTTTAGCTTATTCCTTAGTACCTAAGTTTAACTATTGTTTTAGTAGGTTTGTTATTTTGAACTTTCTGTTTCTACCTAAAATTTTTACTGAGACTTGGCAAAATTTCTTAAATTTTCACCACCCCATTAAGCATTCTCAGACGGGAATTTTTAACATGGATAAAAAACATGTTGAAGTTTGTTTTAGTAGATTAGTTATCCTGAAATTTCATGGCCTTATCTAAAATTAATTCTGAGGTAGAACGATCTACATGTTTCATACGTCTCGTTAATAATTTTTGAGAGGCGAGAGGATTTTCTAAATTTGCAGCAATAAAGGTTTAATAATATCTTTATTAGGCTTGTTGGTCATTCGAATTCCCCGCTTCTACAAAAATTTGCTGCTGAGATATGGTTAGTAGTGATATGTGATTCTCGAAAATTGACCAGTCAAAATAATAATAATAATAATAATAATAATAATAATAATAATAATAATAATAATAATAATAATAATAATGATAATAATAATAATAATAATGATAATAACAATAATAATAATAGCTCGTCATTGTAAAAAGCGCAATCGATACAGTCATTGATTATTCACGATAATCTACAATCGAAGTTTTCTAAAAGCGATTATTAAAACCATTATTATTCATTCCTATAAAGTAGACTTTAGTAAAAGCATGACAGATGAAAGCAGGTGAAATTAAAGAACAATAAACAAATCGGAAACACGATAGTGAAAAATTCATGTGATACTATCCCATGATTGCAAAAACTTGATAAGCTGCATATAAATATAAAAAGATAAGGGAGTTTTTAATCATAATAAAAATTTTAATTTTTTGGCAAATAAGAGCAAAATAGTCAAAGGAATGAGACCTTAAAATCAATTCCGTATTTTTTTTTATTATTAAAAGTCATCCTACGGGAATACATTGAACGTACGGGAAGGGCAAGTTAGAAGAAGGGACAAAGGAAATGGTCACAGGGATTTACATCCATATAGCAGGTGAGGATTTTTGTGTCCATCCATGAAGGAAAAAGGAGGAGGGGTGTGAGAGGTGCATAATATGAAATATTGGGTACAGAGAATTTCAATTATATACGAGATGAGGGGTGTCAGGAAAAGATGGAAAAGTGTCTCCCAGTGTTAAAGCTATCGCGCCTCCCGGAACCCTTCTCCCCTCTCTGCAGTTTTCCTACAATATAGATTTTTATTTTGGAGAGGTCTAAAAATTCCATCTAAATTGATACAAATGCCACGATCTCAAAAAAAAAAAAAAAAAATTCAACAAGGTCCCTTCTTGTGGAGGCAATCGGTAGGAGGGAAGAAAGGTATATAATATGAAAGAATGTTCAGAGAGCTTTTCGATGATACTTCACATGACAGGTCGAAAAAAATTCGAAAATTTTCGGCCTCTACTTTACAAAGCTTGGAAGTGGAAATTCCTAATTAGATGAAACACATGTATAATTTTTGTCTAGATTTATTTTTTACAATGTCACGCTAGCACCTTAACTGTCTGAAGAGATGTCAAAAAGAAATTACGGCCTCCTTTTATCCGCCGTAGGTGGGATATTTTTAATATCGCTGAAATATGAGTGCAACTGTTTTTCAGAAGTTTTGTTTTCTGGGGTTTCCCTCTCCTACCTAAAACATCGAATGATAGACAGCAGATGTATTATAATTTCAACCGTTGACTCCTTTAAGATGGAGAATTTTCAGAAATCCTCTCTTATTGCATGCTTACGCCATAAGAATTATTTTTTCCAGAATTTTCATGCTTCTATGTTCAGTACTTTGCGCTGTGCGTTGATTATGAGTCAGTCAGGACAAAATATTTTATAAATAGTGTTCCACATAAAGGAATAGAGTGTTTTTGAGAGTTGTTTTTAAAAAATATGCAGATTCCTCCATGGTGAATAGAAACAAATTTTATTAGTAAATTACAATAATTAAATAGCTGTCCTTTGTTACATTTTACAGATAAATGTTGATGAAACGTTCCTTGGGATATACTGGTAAAATATTATAAAATTATTGTTGTTTAAAAATAATTCCACAAAAGTATTTGTACATTTGTAAAAATCTTAAAATTTCTATTTATTTGCGTAAACTGAGCATATTCATACTCCTTCAGTATTCAAAGCACATACAAACGTATTTGTTTTTATCACAGCAGAAGAAATCCCATATGAACTTTTAAAAAATATCTCAAAAAGGACTTACAGAAAAGGAAACTAAATTTATTGTTAATCTTCATCAAAAACGGACAAAATTTCATAATGAAAAACTGAAAAAATATCTTCAAGCCATTTCATCATAATAAAGGTAATTAATAGTTGAAACAAAAGAGCGGATTCTATATAAGGATGTAAACGGCCTTCTTAAAAATTAATAGTAGGATATGTTACAATAATTCGCCCTTTCATAATATCTGTCAATTATTACTATACAAATAACAGATTTTCAAAAAATATTACAATTAAATAGAACATCAAGAAGTTAGCAATATGTTCATTTAAAAATGCTGAGTTTAGATCAACATCAGTAAAGAAAAATCTGTACATCTGTTCGGTCAACAGAAAAAAAAATAGACTGCCAGAAGATGTTTACATGCATTTCTGAAACATATACCTTTTCGGATTTATTAATGTTTTCAGCATAAATTTGCAAATTGGAGTTTAGAGGAGAGAGAAAGATTCACCGAATTCCAGATATACGACAAAAACTGTTAAGTTAGTAAAAGAAAAGTTGTAAGATTTCGGAACTGTACGTCAGTCTTAGCTGCACAAATTTTAAAACTTTCTGAGACTATTATGAATACACTCGAATAGTTCAATTTTTTAAATAAAATTTTGATGACAGTGCATTCAAATTATGTGGTGCGCAGGATTACTATTTCCAATAAGATAATGATCTCAAGCACACTACTTATATTTATGGTGATTAATCTAAAATGCCCCCAAGCACTTGCCACGACTTCGCAAATTTCAGATTTAAATCACATTAAACATTTATACAAAGTCTTGGAAAATTAAGTGAACAGTTATGATACGAGAAATAAAAAATAGTGGGTTAATTTCAGAATTGAATGAAATTCAGAAATAAGTTACTGAAAGTCTCGTCAAATAACTTAGGGGCAATGCTGAAAGTGAAATGATACGCAACTAAAAATTAGAAAAAAAATCTTTAATGCTGTTTTAGAATTTACACGTGTGCAAACACTTTTGTGGAAGCATTTTACAACTCATATTTTATATATTTTTATTTTAAAAGCTTCAAGCTTCCAAAGGAAATTATTGTGGTATTTTCCGTGTCGAACATAGAAAACGTTGTTAATAAACAATTTTGATTTGTTAATTCAATTTTATTTCTTTTTATCACGATAAAATTTGCATATTTTCCGAAAACTGCTGCTGGTACCATCACTTTTGTGGAATACTGTATGTGTAGATAGATAAGTACAAAACTGAATTGCGCTTGCTTTTACATTCCATATAGCTCACACAGATGCAAACTCTAAACTCATCCGTTCTTAATGTTTACATTCATTATAATAAATAGTGATATTCCCCTTACTTAACGAAAATTTCTGAGATTAAATAAAATCAAAATTTCTTTTCGAAATTAGTGGTACCCTGAAACTATATCTACTGACAGAAAAGTCTAACAAATAAAAAAATATGAAATTAATTTATGTTTATAGGATTTTTTATAAGATTTTGTAAATAAAACAGCTATAGACCAATCTTGAATCAATCTATATAGAGTGGCGAAAGTACATTAAATACACGTTTTTTTTTATTTCATGAGCTTTATTTTGATAGAATAAATTATTTAAAAATTATTTTTCTGTGTCAGTTCATTAACATTGAGAAAATTACTACTTGACGTGTTAATGAATATTTTCTCACCTAATTTGAGTTACTCCTCGGAGGAAATAATAATTGATCAATTTATCGATATGTACAGTAAAATGTTAAGTCATCTATAAAGCAGTATCGTTATTAGTATGAATCTCGTAATAACTATCATAAGTTTGAAAATTGAATTAGCAGATTCTATATAATATATTAGTAGGAAACTCTAATTACTCTATATTCTGAGTTCATTAAATTGCTGAGCTAAGAGATTCACGTCAGTGTAATTCCGAATATAATTGCAAATAAATGAACTATATGATAAACTGTATGATAACCATTCGTTATAGTAAAGCTAAAATGTTTGTCCTAAAAATATAAATGCATTTATTTAATGCTGCCAACATTTAACAATAAATGATGACGTGCTATCTCTATAAAAAATTCCACAAATAATTTAAAATATATTTTTTTAAAGAGTGTTTTCTTAGTACTACTTTGAAATAAAAAATATTCCATGAAGGATTAGTTTGAGTACTGAGGAGATGCACTGTAATTGGAAATTTTATTTTATAAGACCTAAAAGTAATATTTTTGAACTATTTAACTTATATCATATATTGGCCATTCTCAGATAAAGGGAAATTTTATATCCTTGACTAAAAGAAGGAAATTCAATGAGTCTAACATGAATGTTTTAATTTTATTTTTAAAAATAGAAAAAGAGCTACACTGTGCAACAATTTAAACATGGGAAAAATAATAATTTGAATATTTAAGAAAAAATAAAAAGTTACAAATGGCATTACCATGGCATGTCCCTAACTTCAAATTTAATAATTCAAAATTATATTTTGAAGTATTGGAAAGCCTTTTGAGCAAAAACAACAACAGTATAATAAATTTTTATCTCTCTACATATAATATAATTTATATATTAGCTTTAAAACATTTTTTCCTTTTAATTTTAGTTAATTAAACTTTGTCCCCGTAGTTAACGGTCATTTCGTTCATAGTTCATCACTAGAGGGTGCTAGAATATGCTATTAGGCACTGTAGTGTTAATGTTCTTAGAAGCAGTGATGTCTAAATATTTTGAAACAGGTATATACTGTTTCATGTTGATACTTTTATTCAAAAATTGAGAACAGTGTGTTTTAATGAGTCATTACCATGTTTAATTTTACTAAAGTTTAATATTAAAAATATAAAATGTATTAATTGAATTATACAGATCTCTAGAACTATTTTGAAAATAAATGTACTGAAAGCCTTTAATTGCTATAATTTAGCCTAAAATGAGGTTAAACATTAAAAACGTCATTACCATATCTTCCCGCAAACATAAAAATGGTCAACAGGCCATGCAAATGAGAAATTTCAAGACTTTTTGTATTTTCTTATATTATTTCACAAAGATGATCATCAATAACATAAATTTGAGTTACTATAAAGATTTAAACTTAATCATTTAAATTATTTCTTGTACTGTTTTCTGTGTAATAAATCTTCTACACTGCTTTCCGCATTGTGTCATAACTGTATCTTTGTGTTACTTTG
Source organism: Maratus speculifer (assembly GCA_964019185.1). NCBI lineage: Eukaryota > Metazoa > Arthropoda > Arachnida > Araneae > Salticidae > Maratus > Maratus speculifer. The sequence continues at coordinate 221,959,455 of OZ025299.1, read as the reverse complement.
AGCTTTTCACGGACAAAGCACTTTCCAAAAATGTGGAAAAATATGATTGACATCAGAAATTGCGGAAAAAATGTATTTGCAAAGACGAAAAGTCAGACATTTCACATGCATAATAAATGGAAAAATCATATTAAAATTCTGGTGTCAATGTTTATTTTGTATTAAAAATTTTGTAGTTTCATATAGACACCACTGTCTGTGAGAGGGTAAAATGACGTTTCTGTCCATGCTTTCCAGTGTAATTGTGGTTCCAAACAATGTTCTCTACCACCCCTCAAAATTTGTACACGAAGTACTGGGATACCCTGTATGCATTTGAAAATCACTCACTGTATGTTGCAAAACTGGTCATCTCCATATCCGCTAGATGGTGCTTCTCTTCGTCCTTACTAAAACTTCTCATTTATTGATTATATTAAAATTATCGTACTTCCTGTCGTCTGTAACTGCCTTTCTTTGGCGCATGCAAAGTTTCTAATCGTTTAGTTTCGTGTTTTATTTCTCTATTGAAATGTTTGTGTAAGAAATGTCTCTTAAGAAATCAAGGAAGAGGTAAAGTGACCCTACGACGTGGTAAAAGAACAAAGCTAAATTTCAAAGGTAATTTACATTTTGTGCTAACCATCGATGGATTAACATTTTATGATGCAGTAGGCCAAAACAGTTTTCTACGCCCACCCCACCACATATTAAAACTCTAACGAAATTTTTTTCTGATAAATGTAAAAATTTTGTATGTATTTAACTATTAAAAATAGTCTCCATTTGATTTTTTTTGTAAATTTCAGTATTTTCGAGGATTGCGGTTGGGGAATATGAATTAAAGTTCTTAATTTTACTCAATTACGCCCTTAAGCCATACCGCCTGTGTTAATTATATGTGTAATCCGTCCTGCTGATAACATGATGTATAATTAATTGATAACATAATTGCGTTATAGTTAGCATTTGACGGTTGACGACTACATTGACGATCGATGGCAAATAAATTACTTGAAATGCATGTGGAATTAAAGCTGAGGAATGTCTTTTCCAAAATAAATCTGTATTACTTGAAAAAATAATCCAACTGAACACACTAAAATCACATTGCAAAAAAATTAAAATATTAAAAATGCAGCCAAGTCATTGAAATCTATTTTCATCCAGTAGAAAAAAGAAATAACCAGTTTTCTAATTAGATGTAATTAATGTAGAGATGGATATTTCCAAGAAAAATCTATATTTCACTTGGCCATCGAAAACAGATTTTTTAACTGCCAGTTGGAAAAAAAAAATTTGGGAAAAAATATGTTTCTAGGTGTTTACGGAAAAACTGCTAGATAATTCGTAAATATACAATTCCACTTAAAAAATCCCATTACGTATTAATAACATTATAAATCAATACTTGCTAACATATAATCAGTAACTTATAAAATTAGTTACATTCTTAGAAACGTAATTGGGTTTAACTTGCAATGAATTACAAGTAACTTTTATATCAATTTACTAAAAGCAATTAGAATGAACTCGTAATTGATTGCAATTTAATTTAAATACATTTCATGGAATTTAATTTAGATTTACTTGTATTAAATTACGCGTTTAAAGAATTGTGTGCTGTACAAACGTAATTGACATTTACTTGTAACATATTAGAATTCAATCTAAATTATATTTTTAAAGGAGTAATTAGAATTGCTAATATTCAATTACACGTTATGGGGACTATACAATTAAAAATGTAATCCGAATTGTCTTGTTATCAAATACAGGTTAATTGGATGATATAATTAAAAATATAATCTGAATCATTTAGTAATCCATTAACGGTTACTTGAATTATATAATTAAGAATATTACTGAATCGTCTTGCAGTTAAATACAAATTAATCCAATTAAAATTTAAAAGATGAAATGAGAATTCATTTGTAATTCCATTACACGATAATCAAATTATGTATTGAAAAAGCGGATTTGAAATTACTTTTTAATGCATCACCTGTTAATTATTTACACTGAATGAGATTAGGTTATAATGTATTTTTATCAGTAATTTCATTACTTTGTAAACAGATTCTGCCCAACACTGATTGAAACTTATACAACAAGTAATGATGTTATTTCTAGAAACAGGGAAGAAGTTGATGCATTGCTGTAAAAAAATAACTTACGTAATTCGGACTATCTTCCCAGAGAATCCATGTGTAGCATTCTTCAGGCATGTTTGTGGTGGTTTTTCCCTTGGGGAGGACTCTCTTTGCTCCCTTTTCCTTCTTTGCTCTTGTGTTCTGATGGAGACTTCGTATTTCCAAGGTGTGAGCGAAGTATAATATACTTTGTCGTTTTGTCGAGGACGTACGTCCAACATAGTTTCCCTTTGCTTATGTTTGACCTGGATTTCTCAAGTTCGCGTAGCCAGGCTGAAGCCAATTCGTCTCGTTGTCACGTACAGAATCCAGGCAGGTGATATCTTTCGGGATTTGAGCTAATAGTCTTATCCCCCGATATATTACCGTTGCCAGAAGTATAAATTAAAATTAAGACGCAATGCTGCTTCAGGATCCCTTCATACTAGAGATGGGAAATATCGTTCCTTTTAAAGAACCGTTCCAGCCGGATTCGTTCACCAAAAGAAGCGAGTTCTTTGGACTCGTTCCTATTGGAATCGTTCCGAAAAAAAGGAACGATTCCGACAAAGGAACGATTTTGAGAAAAAGGAACGAATTCGAGAAAAAAGGACGATTTCAAGAAATAAATGACGAATCCGTAAAAAAAGGAACGATTCCTACAAAGGAACGATTTTGAGAAAAAAGATCGAATTCGAGAAAAAAGGAAGATTTCAAGAAAAGAGGAACGAATCCGTAAAAAAGGAACGATTCCGACAAAGGAACGATTTTGAGAAAAAGAAACGAATTCGAGAAAAAAGGACGATTTCAAGAAAAAAAGGACGAATCCGTCATAAAAAGGAACGAATCCAATGAAAATGGAACGAATCCGATAAAAATGGAACGAATCCGAGAAAAAAAGGAACGACTTCGAGATCAAAAGGAAGCAATCCGATAAAATAGGATGGATTTTTAAAAAAAAAGGTTTCAAAGGAAAAAAAAAACGCGTCCGAAACTATTTTACGAAAAAGGGAACGAATCCGGAAACAAGGATAACAGATCTCGGAGCAACATGCAATCCCTAATATTTATTATTTATAACTAATTTATTTTCTTACGTATTCATTTTTTTTCATATCATTTCTTATCGTTTGCTTTAATTTTTAAATATTTTGGACAGATCATTTTGCTTTTAAGAGTTCATTTTATTCATCTGTGTGCGCTATTAACTAGCATAGTTATTTCTAATCCCCATAATATAAGTATTCCCTGACTTTATGATTTATTGTATTAAGCATAATTCCTCTTGAAAATTTGCATTTGGCTGACCTTTCATTTATCGCTATATTTTATTCATGAAATTTTACTGTAGTTTTGGTTTTGGTCATCAGGCTGTTGCGGCGGTCTGTTATTTTCAATGTAATCATTGCTTTCCCCTACAAAATCAGTCGTCAAATGACCTTCGATTTATTTTATTATTTTTGCGTAGGAAATTTCTTTATTGATCTAATATTTGATATCAGGGTCTATGATTTGTTTCCTCTTCAAAATTCACCCTAACGTAATCTTTAACTTATATATCAGTCCCCGTAACCGGCCGTTTTCCAAGTTAGTCCATTTCAGTACGATTCCTCAAGAATTGGGAATTTCGGAGTCTGCCCATTTCGAGAAAATTTCCGATACAGTTTCAGACACATTTTAATCATTTCCGGCACACTGTGCCCGGTCTGGGATACCTAATTTTAATTCCAAGCTTTCAAACAGAACCATTAACATTTTAGTAAAATTTTGCTTTTGCAACAAAGTCTTAAATTAAGGAATTCAAAATATCTAAAACAAGTAAGAAAAATCATGCGTTAAGCATAGATTATGAAGCACTTTCCAACACTTAATGAAATCTTTAACAAAACTTTGTTATTTAGGGAAATAATAGTGTATAGCCAAATATACCCAAATATGTATTCCAGTACATTAGAACAGCCCTGTATTTCATATGTCAGTTCATATAATGGGAAAATTTAGCTTAGCAAGAAAATACCCAGTAGCTTGAAATTTCTTTTTCAGCAATTCATACTATTAGATGGAAACATACTTGAATACTTTTGTTCAGCCCTGTAGTTTACATTATACCTTTATTACACGTCAGCATTAGGCTAAAAGTTATTGTAAACTAAAACACTTTTAAAACAACTGAAATCACATTCTCATAAATCATCATTCATAGGCGTCCATGTACCGAATTCTTTGCGTGGACCTGTATATCCTTTTATCTATATTCTGCAAACATTTCTCAGTAAATTGAATGCAGCTCAGCGTAAAAATGCATAGCTTATTTAAGAACCACGTTTAAATAATTTACGCCCATATTCAGTAACGTTGGTGAGCTCTTTTGGGTAGCCCTGTATATGAACTATAACATTTATACACACCATATAATGTGCATATATTTAGCGAAATATAAACGCGAATATCATAATTAAAATGCATTTCAACCCTCCATCAGCCATCATCGGACACATATACGGTACTTCGGAAAGAATATACTATTTGAAATCTTTTGTACGGCCCTGTAAATGCTATGTACTTCATATTATGCAAGACAGTAGCGTATAATTTATATTAAGCTTCAGTAACATATATCAATTTTATTATACATGAAACAGCTTAATATATTTAAAATATGCCACACACAATTCCCCCTTTTACTATTATCTAATGGAATTCTTTTGTGTGGCCCTGTAAATGAATAATAGCTATATTTTCACCTTATATTTTATAGAATGCATATTTTAATATGTTTGACAGGGTATAACATTTTTAAAATTCCTTTGAAGCGATTTTTCCCCATAGGCCGTAATGTAATAGTAAACTTTTGATTCGCCCTGTAGATAAACTAATCATGGTGGAAACTTCATTTTCGATAGGACTTGTGCTAGGTTAAACGTCAATAAAGTCCTAAAATTTCATGGCAATCCGAGTATATTAACGGTTTTTCCCCATAGGCCATAATGTAATGGGAAACTTTTGATTCTCTCTGTAGATAAACTAATCATAGTAGATACTTCATTTTCAGTAGGGTTCGTGCTAGGGTAAACCTCAATAACGTCCTAAAGTTTCATGGCGATCCGAGTATATTAACGATTTTTCCCCATAGGCCGTAATGTAATGGGAAACTTTTGATTCTCTCTGTAGATAAACTAATCATGGTAGATACTTCATTTTCAATAGGGTTCGTGCTAGGGTAAACCTCAATAACGTATAAAAATTTCATAGCAATCCGAGTATATTTACGGGAGTTAGAGCGCGGACAGACGGACAGACGGCCAGACAAACCGAATGCATAAGCACTTTTCAACTTTGTTGGAAAATGCTAAAAATCGTTTGTGAATTCCGGTGTCAGTCAATATTTTCTTATTTTACTAACAGATTTAGCTCGTGCCGGAAAAGGTTAAAAGTAGATACGTGAAACTTGCTGAGATGATTTTTAAAGAGATGAATAAGAGGCCGCGTGATTTCTTTTTTTCCGCTCAATTCGTTAGAATTTGATATATAAACAATTACTTTCTCAGTATGACCATTTTTTTCTTTCGCAGATCTCCCTGTCCAGGAATCTCAGTTCAAAACGCCAACTTTGACAACAGTTTTTTGCAATATTTTTGCAATTGTAAAAAAAAAAAAAAAAGAAGACATGCACGGCGCATTGTGTACTTTCTAAGAAAGAGAATTGCCAATTTCAAACGTTTGAGAGCAAAAATGAATTTAAGAATAAATCAGACAATAGGCAGTTTGGATTGGAATACACCCTTAACCCTTTCGTGACCCCTTCGCTTGTGTTTTTTGGGTCAAGGATTCCAAATTTGTATCTTCTCAGCAAAAATTTCTCCCGGCAACTCCCCTCCCCCAATTTTTAATAAAATGCACCCCAAAAGAAATTTTAAAAGATTCAATTTTTTACTGTTTTAGCGAAAAAGTGTCTATAAATTTAGATGCAAACAAAATTTCCAAGAAATACGATGCATAACATTATGACGTAGGATGAACTGGGAGGGGGGGGCATCGTTTGCTTTTTCTCTCCTTCGAACTTTCAATAATTTTTATTTTATGCATTTGGGTCATCGAATCCGAATATTTTACTTTTCACCCCCTCCCCCCAGAAAAAAGTAAAATAATCGCCAATATAGGTTTTTTATATTTTTTGAGGAAAAATTATCTAGAAATTCAGAAAGTAGACAGAATTTTCAAAAAAGTACGATGCATAACATTATGACTTAGGATGAATGGTGTGTGTGTGGGGAGGGGAGCCTGCCTCACAGCGCTACGTGCACTAAGTTATGCAATTCCGCTTTTACCAAAAATTGTGTGCATGTGTTTGAGAGGGAGGAGTTGCCGGGAGAAATTTTCATTCAGCGATCCACAAAACATAAAATAAGTCTTTTCTAGAGCTACCATGAATTTTGCTAAGTATAGCCCCTATATGATCTCTATTGCCTTGAGTCAAGCGACCAGGGTCGTGCGAAGAGAAAACTGTATCCGCGGCAAAGTCTAAATCTAGCGCTCCCCTAGTAAGCTGGGGGGGGGACCCCCAATGCGACACGCCAAAAAATAACGTTGGTAGTATAATTTTGGCGCCCCCTAAGTTTCCGCGATCGGGGGACCACCCCCTTCGCACCCCTCCCCTTTTACACGGTGCTGCAGACGCTACAGTGCCACAGCGCATGTTGAGAGGCATACTCCCTCCTCCAAGTTCATGCTACGTCATGATGTCACGTATCTTTTTTGTAGCAAATTTTGCCTGCTTTCTGAATTTCCTTTTTTCTAAAAACTTTTAATTAAATATATATATATTAAAATTAATATTTTTTTATTATAATACCCCCCCCAAAAAAAACGTATTTTTGGTATCATTTTACCTTTTCTTATTCTTTTCTTTCTTTTTTTTCTTTTTTTGAGGGAGGATTTTAGTGAGAAGTTAAAAATTCGGATTCAGCGATCCTAAAACATAAAATAAGTCTTACAGGAAAAATTCGGAATAATAACGGAAGAGCGAAGACATATCATGCGATTGGTTAACCTCCTCAGTGCTGATGTCGCCTATAGGTGACACAAAAGAACATCCATTAAGATCATTTAATGCAATCTAATTTAATAAATCTTTTAATTTAATTTAAAATTGTTAAAATTACTTACTTCTAGAGTTTTTTACTAAATGCGTGCATATTAGAGGCATACATACATACTGATACATCTTTGAATATGTTTTACAATAATTTTAAACTAGTTTGTGTGGTCCTTCTTAATATTTGTCTCAGATTTGAGGAATTTAAGTGGAATTGCATAACGTAGTGCATGTAGTGCCGCGGAGCATGTTGAGAGGCAGGCTTTCTTCTTCTCGTTCATCTTACGTCTTAGTCATGCATTGTATTTGTTGAAAATTTTGTATACTTTCAAAATTTCTGCATACTTTTTAACTAAAACGATAAAATAATTTATTTTTTTCTTAATTAACTTTTTTGGGAGGGTAGGGAGGAGGGGAGTATTTTACCAATTTTAGGGGAGTTGCCGAGGAAAAGTTTGGTGGGAAGTTGAAAATTCGGATCTAGCGAATTAAAAAACATAAAAAAAGCCTTGTTCCAGAATTATCATGAATTTTGCTAGGTAGAGACCCAATACGGTCTCTATTGCCTGGACTATTGTTTAAACAGATTTTCTTCTATGTAATAAATCTCAATGTATGTTGATTAAAACAATCTTCGAGAGTTTCAAGATTGTTTTTTAATAATCTTCTTCAGGAGAGAAAAACAAGACGTCAAACTTATAAAATGATACATGAGCGAGCGCTATTAGCTGGTCTTATTTTTCTTTTGACAAAGAAGATTCTCAAATTCAAATTATACTTGAGGAAAAATAGCATGAAATCGAAATATACATAAAAGTGCGTAACTATTAAAATAATCGAAAATCAGTTATTATCCTATTAAAGTGCAATTTTTATGACATGATGATGTATTTCTTATATTATTCAAAACCGTTTTAAATCAGTTTTTTTTCCTTTCTTTTAATCTTGTTTTTCTTGAAAATTCATTATGTATATATATATATATATATCATTTCGTATGATATATTTACCAATTAGAAAAGTATTAGTGCATGTAAATAAGTCTATATAGTGTTCCATTACCTTCCGATCCTGGTATTCAATCAATAAAGCACGTTTAGGTTCTCTATTCAAATCATAGCTGGGGCATTTTTTTCACTCAGATATAAAAAATGAACTTCGTAAATTATTTCTTTTCGATCAATTTTGCATGAACATGTCAAATAGTATTGTAATTAAGTCACAGACGACAGTAAATAATTTGTGACAGACAATATCTTAAATGAAGTAAAATAATATACTTATATTTTTCTAAACATTAAATTTAAGAGGATATAATGCGCAGTTGTAATTTAATAAACGTTTATCCCCTCCTACAACTTTAATTTCTTTTCTCTTTCTTTCGTTTTTCTTCGTTTCCCCTCCCCCCCCCCCGCTTTTTTCATACACATTTGAAGGGTATATGGGCAATATATTTTACTTGAATAAATCAAAATATATCTTATTTTAAAATAAAATAGCATATTTTAATTTATTAAAACTGGCCAATCTACAAGAACAAGAACTGATTTCTTCGGAATCGATCCATTTCGAACCGAATCTAAGAAATCGGTCTTTTCGGACCGAATCTGATGAATCGGCCCTTTTCGCAGTCGGTGCATTTCGGAACGAGTCCGAGGAATCTGTCCCTTTCGGAGTCGTTTAATTTCGGAACGAGTCCGAAGATTCGCTCCTTTTCGGAGTCGTTTCATTTCGGAACGTGTCCGAGGATTCGGTCCTTTTCGGAGTCCTTTCATTTCGGAATGAGTCCGAGGATTCGGTACTTTTCGGAGTCGTTTCATTTCGGAATGAGTCCGAGTATTCGGTCCTTTTCGGAGTCGTTTCTTTTCGGAACGAGTCCGAGGAATCGTTCCTTTTTGGAACGAGTCCGATCATTTGTTCCTTTTCGGAATAGTTTCATATCGGAACTAGTACGAGGAATGGTTTCATTTCGGAACTAGTCCGAGGAATCGTTCCTTTTCGAAACGAGTCCGATCAATCGTTCCTTTCCGGAATGGTTTCATTTCGAAACTAGTCCGAGGAATCGTTCCTTTTCGGAATGGTTTAATTTCAGAACTAGTCCGAGGAATCGTTCCTTTTCGGAATGGTTTCATTTCGGAACTAGTCCGAGAAATCGTTCCTTTTCGGAACGAGTCCTAGGAAGCGTTCCATTTCGAATCGTTCCGAAAAGGAACGAATCCTTTTTACAGACAGGAACCGTTCGTTCAGTTCCACCGCCGGAACCGTTCCTTTGGAAACGTTCCTCAACAAATGACACATCTCTACTTCAGACGATAGTTGCACTAAGACAAACAATCTCTTTGGGAAGATTTAAAAAAGTAAGCCTGGCCTCACTGTACATCATAAGAAAGCCCACCCTGTTTAATTCCATCGCAGAGAGGTCGAGAGAAAATATGAGAGGCAGATGCGGAGTGCAAAAAAATTAACATCTTAATAGATGCCAGGATGGTACAACAACATCAATCCACCACCTATCCCTGCAATTACTCACATGGATGGATCGAATTCAAGCACTATCTCTGAGTAAGTCTCATCTTGAAACAACTTTGCTGGTGAGCACAACAGTCTGATACATTGATGGCTTCAATATAAAAGCAAGAAATTTGTTCGTTATGTAATGATGAAGCGAAATTCTTGTACGTTGCTCTGAGCTGTTGTGGCAGTGATGAGATCCTAAGAAAGAAATGCCATGTCGTATGGAAAATCGGGAAGGAAATGTGTATGTCTTTTCCCTCAAAATGAACCTTAACTTTATGAAGAAAAAAGTGTTGAAATGTGAAATGATATTAATGACACCAGTACAGCAAAAATGTTTAAGGATACAAGCAAAAATACTTAAGGATCAACAGCTATAAGCTGTCTACATGAATAACAGCAGTGCTGCAGCGGAGCCATTTTTAGCGATACTCCAGTGTCACCCGAGTTACTAGCCAATGACATCTTTCCATAATCGGCGCGGCTCAACTGACACGGCTCAACGGCTCAAACTAACGACAATGCTGCTCTGTATTTCACCAATCATACGGGGAGGTGCGATGCGTCAGACATCGTCAACTTCTAAATCCCAGAATAAGTCATTGAAACAAGAATACGATTTTGATTAGCTCCATGAGTAGATACTACATGTATCATTACCGTGCTGAGCTGAAAGTTGAGCACATGAGCCAGAGCAAAGATTTATTCGCTCTGTCGCACACTCAGATGGATCTCTGAGCACACATTAGATTAAAAAAACATCTTCATTTTAAAAGAAAGCCGAGTGGAGGAGCCGTCGAAGCTCCGCCAAATTAGAATTTCGTCTATAATGCTTAGGAAGTTCTACAGTCTTAGCAAAACATTTAATTAATGATCTAAATTTCAATAGCTTTCAAATAGGTTTCAGATCTTTTGATTTGATTTCCAAAGCAATACATATATTATCTGATATGTTGAAATATGTTAAGTCATTAAAATCGACCTCCATTGCATTTTGCGATCGAGCAAAGGCTTGCGAATCTCTTAGCGTCGTCTTTGCGACTATGTCGTTGTTGGGACTCCATGACTCTATGACTTACATGAAATTCGTCTATTCAAGAAATGTTTTGCTTTTCCTAGGCTATGCAACTGATCCAATCCATCAATACAACGAGGCAGGTCCAGCAGTGAGACCATTTCGAAATGGTTTCCAGAATTTAATGAAAAAACGCCAAAAGAGCGAAAACTCATTCTAAAATGAACCTATGCGTATGAAATTTGCATATGTTAACTGAAAGATGCCGAATAAAATTACAAAATGCAATTTAGTGGCACTGTATTTGGATTGGATCATCTGTGAGGGGCAAAATATTGTATGCTAGGGAGTATTGCAGGTGCGCTGTGATTATGACATAAGAAAACTAAAATAGCCAATCCATTAGTATGATCACGAGATATTATTTGTCCGCATAGTTGCGATATAGAGCCATTGGAAGATTGGAGTAGATCAAAAGCTGACAGAGGTCAATAGGTAGATAAATATGAGTCCTTAAGCTGCTCATAGGCTTTGAAAACAATTTCAAACAACTGGTTTTTTCCGGAGGTTCAGGCATGGACGGGCAAGAGCTACGACAAGTACCGATGACCGATATTTGCGACTATGTGTACGAAGGAATTGAGCAGCAACCCCCTCTCATCTTAGAGCCTTTTTTACTGCAGCCATTTTTAGGTTGACATCAACGTCTAATCAAATGCTTTATTAAGGTGGTATTTACATGATGCGACCAGACATTTGTGTGCTGCTTACCTCACCGGAAGGAACATTTAATGTCGACAGGTCAATATTCCCGCTGGATAAATGATCAACGAAGGTGTGTTCTCTTTAGGAATGAATGTCATTTTACCCTCCAAATAAATAGTAGACATTGTTAAATTCGGAGAACGCGGGAAACCCGCTACCATCCATGAAACAATCGTAAAAGAAATTCTTGTATAGGAGGTAGTGTCGTGTTAGGGCTGGCATATCTTTGATTGGATGTACGGACTTCCATGTCTTTCCACGTGGAACTGAGAAAGCTTACTTGTCTAGAGGTGACATTCTTGATGCTTATGTGTGTCCTTATGCCGGTGCTATAGATAATGATTTCCTATTACAGGACGATAGGTGTAGACCGCACAGGGCTGACATTGTTGAAGATTATCTTCAGAACCATACAGTTGAATGTATGGTATGTTCAGCTCGATCACTGAACTTGAACACCATCAAGTATACTTGGGATGCTTTAGAAAGGTGTGTAACTGATTCGATTCCATTTCTCAAACCCTTACCTAGCTTACAATTGCTTTACAAGAGCAATAGCTCTCACATCCCAGCGAAATTATTGTTTGCTTATTTGACAGTATCACGCATCGCTGTATAAGCTTTATTGCTTTTAGGGGTGATCGTACTTCTATTACAGTTACTTTTACTATATCAAACTGACTCATTTATTTTATTTATTAAAGAAAAGTAAAATTTGCCTTATTTATTTAAGACTTTCCCTTGGTTAATAAGCTAAATTTAGTTAATTGATAAAAAGTTTTGTCAGTAGAACATAATTCATGTAAATGGCGCTAGTCCCGAACGGATTAAGCCCCTTGATATAAGGGCAAGTTACTTTGTAAAGAAATGACTCCATTATCTCTTTGATTTACCATGTGGCGAATCCACGTCTTGGTGCGTCTATTCATAATTTTTTTGTTCTCAGCCGATCGCTGATTCATGAAACAATGGAGTTATTTGGCAAATAAATATTACAGACAAAATTAACATAATTTTACGAAGCAACCCCCACACGATATTGAGAATACAAGATTCAATTAATGTATCCCTAATAGAGTTTCAGAAAGTTGAGTTACTCACGAAATGGTGCATGTTTCATAATCCATAGCTTCCACCTATAAATTACGCCGACAACAGAGTTTTTGGTTAACACTGCCCCCCAAATCACATTGAGATGCGATATGCAACTTAATAAATTTTAGTTCTGACAGAAGATGCTCGCTTTATTCCTGTAAATCTGCTTTTGATATGCAATTTTCATAGTGTATTTGTTGCATAATTAAATGCAGTGCAGTATTAGATATTAATGAATAGACCAGAAACGTTTAAGAAATAATAACAACTAATGTAATAGAAAAGTAAAATTACCTTAAATAATTATATTCCAATAGTAAATGTTGTAATAGTAAAATTCATACATTTAAAAAAAACCGTTTGCAAAGAGTTCATTTCATTCAATCAATTTACTTTAGCGCTGAGAAATCCTCTGTTTCTTCTGAATCAAATACATAACATAATTCAACATTCGTTTTAAAACTAAACGAATAAAATGAATGGCAAAATGTTAATTAAGTTACTAACAACTTATCACTAAACAGTTTTACTCGAAATAATTTTATGTTTTAACAGTTTCATTACTTTCATTCTTTGAAATACTTGATATGTGTTTAAAAATTTAACAGAAACTCTCCGTTATGTGTCGCATTCAATTACGCGCTATTGAAATACATAGCGATAAGAGAGAGAAAACTACATTAAAATTAATGCAAACATTGATAACAAATTATATAGTTTCAGTACTTGTACCGTAAAAATATATCCGAACACACATACACACATATACATATATCTAAATAATAAAATGGAGCTGCCGTTTTTTGACTCATAAGAAAACTTAACAGCATTTTTTAAAAGTTAAATCTAATTATTAAAATAGTTAAAAACAATTTCGTCAAAATTTTAATTTTCTCAATAGATTTAAACTCAATAATGCAAAAATGCCAGAGATATTATATATATAGATATTATATATATAGATTATTATAAAACTTTTTAAAACTTTTTTCTTCTAATAATAAAAAACATTCTCATGCATGATTAAATAAATGTGTTCCTGGTTTTGATGGACAAAGCGTAACTTTTTAAAACGGTTTAAAGCCCATCGATCTAACAAAATGTTCGAGTAAAAATGAATAGCAAAAGATCATGTTTTGCTTATTGGAGAGAAAAAACTCCACTACATGTATCCTCAATGATACAACTTTTATCAGTATTTATTTTTTCGGTCATAAATTGCAATTTATAAAATCGACTTTTGGCTAATCAGATCCAAGAAATATTCCACAGTGAACGGGGGAAATCGAACCTATAAGTATTGTGTCTGCAAGCGCAGAGAATTTTCCTGCAGCAAAGTGTTGATCTCTGAAACTAGCAGGCAAGATCATGATTAAGGCTGCTGGTTACAACAGCCATAGATAAAAGTAGTGCAAAGTTATAAAAGATAAAATAAAAAGTGCTGTTGACCATCACGAATATTGCATCCAAACCTTAACCTTCCTGCTTTGAATGAGTCGAATCGACCGAATTTTATTCGATTTGAACCAGAAATTTCTTTATACTCTAAGTTAAATAAAACATTCAGATAATTAAGTTAAATAAATAGGTGAAATAGCTTTAAATAAAAATTCTGGTGTCAAATGTTTCTATCAAGATTTAATAATTTTCAACAGGGAATAAGGAAGGTTAAAGAAATAGCTTGGCAAATTATGCTTGTGTGTGTTTCATTGCAATTTGTACGTTACCGCTTAATACAGAAGAGCTGGAGTATTACAAAAATTTTCCAATGATATCCAGCAAACATGTATAAATCAGAGTCTATACAGTGGAAAAACCTTCCGGTTTTTAGCTACACAAATATGGATGATAATTACTTTAACCCTCTAGATCTCAAACCTCCCGAGACTGCCCGAGATTTTTTCAGACACTTTAATTCGTATATCCGAATTCCCACCAGAAGATTAAAATAGCAACATTTGCTTTACTTAATAGCAAACATTCCGCAATTAAATAAACCGAAATTAGCTATTGAATTTTTCTGGTGTGAAGTCAGATTTTTGAAATACATAATTTCTAGAAAGTGTTCTATCATGCGAATTAAAGGGTTAATGGCAAATTGCACTAATAAATAAGAATCATTGATTATTTTTATTTTTTTAGCAGCTCCCTTTTAGCAGATACATTCGTGGTTTTAGATAAAACGTACACTATTTTATGTCGTGCATGATTTAAAAAATATAATTTTATTCGTACTTATTCATACTCTATAGAAAAATGATTGCAAAATTATAATACACTACACAACAATACAAATTAACCCATTAGTGCCTAGCGTCCCTTTTTAGGGACGCTTCAAAAGGTGCATTCAGCACTGTTTTCGACACCGGTAAAAAAGAAAAGCAATAATTATTTTATTTAAATGATGCATTTTCGTGATTAATGATCTAAACTTAAATCTTCTAAAAATTGTGGTGCCAACTAAATAAAATTTACGCAAAAGATGCTGGGCACGAATGGGTTAAATTATTACAAAAATTGTAATTTTTGTAAATATTTTTTAGAAGAAGACATACTTAAACTATTTTCTGAGTATAATTTCAGTCTGTGGAGCACTAGTTCTTCCGGAGCAGAAGTCCCAATTTTTAATTGCAAATTTACAAACTACACAAAGACTATTTTTTAAAAATGTTTTTACAATGAAGGTTTAAAGGAAAATTTTAATTTTTAGACTTAATTTTTAAAAAAGACGTCTGCGATTTCCGATGTCAGTCAATCAATACCCTCTTTTACGAGCAGAATGTTTTGTGCCGTCAAGGGTTAAATGATGGATCAAACAAACTCTTCTTGCACATACGGCGTATGGGCAAATTAGAGAAGTGGTTAATATACACTGTTATATATGTATTACAATGAACAGAAGTAAAGATACCGAAAGCTTTTATTGATTTCACTTAAGCGTTTAATTTTGGTCATAAATGGATATTAATTAAAATTTATTTTTATTCTGCAATAGATTTGGGGAATTAAAATTAATTGAACTTATTTTTACGCGAGAAAGAGTTATATTATAATTTAAAAAATCTTAAAAAAGATCTGCACTTCAGGGATGTAGTTTTTGCAAAAACATGTAAGATTATCATTTTTATACATGGCACAGCAAATTTTATACATGGTATGTTTATTCAGGATGTAAATAATTAGATTACTTATTTTTTTAATAAATTCGTAAATAATTGCCATTGGTAATAATGCACCATTCAAAATGGGGTAAGTAAAGAATTCAAATAATTAAAAAGCTATTTTTCACGAATTTGATTTCCAACTGCCCTTAAGCTTTTAAATAAATGTTTAAAACTATGATATTCGCAGGATTTTTGGACATTGGACGATCTGAAATGAAGTCAGATCTCATATCTGAATCATTATCTATAAGATTATATAGCAAGCATTCCGCAACTTTCAAAGACCAGTGTGCCCCACCAGTGGCCGAGAGGATTAGACCTCTCAACTGGTAGACGGCAGGTGCTGGGTTCGAAACCAATCGCGGCCGTCGGCCTAACCGTTCGGAGTTTTCGTGGTTTTCTTCGGACCTTGCGTAAATACGGGTTAGGTTCCCTTAGAAAGACCCCCACGAAGGGCACTCCCCCCAGGTCCTATATCCCTAGTGTAGATAATCGGACGACATCAAAATAAACCAATAATCAAAGACCAGTGATTTTACGTCCCTCAACCACAGAGGGCAGAAATACAAACAATTCATAAAACGCTATTGGAGCCCATCCTTTTCCTCTGTATCTAGTTCAAAAATAAAAATTTTGATTCAAAGATGTTCCTTATTATTACTTTTAAATGTTCAATTCTAATTTCTATAAAAATTAATAATGGTGCCATAATTTAAAAATGTACTCATTGTTATGAAATGAATTAAAATAATTTGCTACTGAAATTAGTAGCATTTCCTTTGCTACTGAAAAGGAAAATAATGTTATTGTGCATTATTTTCTTATGTATTTTTGAATAAAATTAAATAAGGACTATTATGTTAAGTTATTAAATATTTTTGAATTGATTTGACTATTATATGTATACTATGGGGAATTAAAAAATCACCCTCAAAAACTCTAAGTAAATGGGTTTCCCGTAATTACGTTGTTATTGGTGAATGCTGTTTTAAGGACATATTTTTATTTTTTTCTGTCCCAAGTGATTACAGAAATAAAATTATTTTATGTAGAAAAAAGTGTTTCTCAAAAGATATGAAGTATTAATATCTATGCAAAGAGAAAACATCATTGAACTAAAAACAATTCAAAAGCAACAGTGTGATAGTAATGTAGAATTTTTATTATAATAATAAAGAATAAGGAATCTATTTCATAAATTTTGTGGCTTTTTGGTGCACGTGAGATTATTTAAATGTTTTAAAATACCTTTAAAAGTGCCTAATATTATTTTATCAAAAAATATATTTTGGAGTTTTTTTTTTTAAATAAATATGAAGGATTATAACAGATGTCACAACGATGTTTAGTTTAACTCTTTCCGGCACCCTGTGCTTGGTCTGGGATACTTAATTTTAATTCCAAACTTGCAAACGGCGCCAATAATATTTTAGTAAAATTTTGCTTTAACAGTAAAAACAAATTAATTAAGAAATTTAAAATATCTAAAAAATTCGTTTGTGAATACCGGTGTCACTCAATAAGTTATCATTTTAATAACACATTTTGCCCGGGCTGGAATGAGTTAAGTACCTTTATAAGAATAATAAAAAATCGTTTATTTTTTAAAGAATTGCAAAAAAGAAATATTTGGCACGATTATTTTTTTGAAAGAGTATTAAGAAAAATTATAGCACGCTTCAATAATTCAACAATTTCCAAAATTTGTCGCTAACCGTGAGCACAATGTTAAGTTATAGTAATCAGGTTTTTAGAATCTGTTTTTATCTGAGTTTAATTTTTACTGACATGATTTAAGTATCAAAGTTTCATACATGATCGATTTTTTTGCATGCATTTTAATATAGTATTTACATGTAACTTGAATTTGCATTTTAATTACGCATATTTAATGAAGGATTTAAAAAAAATAATTCGTGAGCGAGAAAATTAAATTCATGGTCTTGGTATATTGAGTTTACACTTCTTTAAGAAGATCATCACGAGAAGCTAATTATGTTTCAAATGGATAGCTTTAACATATGTTTGCTATTAAAAATACAAGTTTTATCTATTTTTTCGAGCACCTACTTGGATATTTTCTCAAATATTTTGAAGTTAATATCTCTAAACTCTTTAAATATTTAATGAGGGAAAAGTTATGCACATATACTATAAGTGAGAATCATCAATAATTCTTTTGGATGGAACATGTTTGTCATTATTTTTTTTTCAAATTTTTGTATTTTGTTAACAAATGACTACTATTGTTTTATTTTTATAAAACCTATTTTTTAAGATTAACGTTATTTTAAGAATTTAATGTTTAAAAAAGTTTTTTTTAACTTCCATAAAATGAAAAGCCTGTCATCAATAAAAGGTTGTTTGTAATAGAGTTGAATTTGATACAAAAAATCGAAAATTACTTGTATTTTGATTCAACTTGGTTTATTTTTATTTTCTCATTAATGTAACACCGAAAGATTTAGTAAATTATTCAAGCTCTTGCAACATCCAGTTGGCCTCTAATACTGTGATATTGCTATAGATTACATCACGATAAAATTGCATGATTGATAAATGTGTATATGCAACTACTAATTATCTAAAAATGTTTTGGAAGTTCTCTATTGCTAGTAACGGGCGATATTTCTTGCTTGTTAACATTTATATATTCAAGGATTTTTTATATTTTAAAAGAATGAATACTTCATAAAAGTTACCAAGAAATGTGGAGCCATTTTAAAAAACATAAAACTATTATTCTATATTAAATTTGCCGCAGATGTTTTCTTTAAATGTTTTTGTGCAGTATAGAATAAATTGATCTCTTTGATTTTTGAATAATTATCTTGTTTGCAAAATGTATAGTCTCTCTAGTGTCAATAGACAAGCACTTTGACACAGGAGAGAATGTTTTTTTTTTTTTTTTTTTTTTTTTTTTTTTTGTCTTAAAATAATTTTTTATATGTCATTTATTTATTTTGTACTCAGTTATGAAAAAAAAAATGCGATGTAAGTGTAATGTATATGAAACTTTAAAAAATACTGACTTTAATAGTTTGAAAATAATGAGTCAAGGCTACCATATACGGAAGACATGATCCACTTGATCATGATAAACAAACCTTCTTAGATGGAATCCAAATAACAGGAGAAAAAATTCGTTTTAAGCGCTCACTTTTTGTAACATTCGATGTGGCAACATTAGTTGTCATATAGTTTTGCTTCATCTCACTGTATTCAACTTTGACTACATATGTTTGACTACATACCTTCCTAAAGTATTTTGACCAATGTTATGCTCTTTAGCAGAGGCATGCCGCATATTTCCCAGCGCTTCTACTTTCATTTTTCCGTCCTTTTTGTTCGATTTACAATGGGTACAATTTAAATTAAAGTTCCTATCAATTTTCTAATTTATATTTTATTGACTCTTTAAGGAGCAAGCAACTGCGTTTGTAAAATGTCGAACTCCCACCGGAAATATAGAAATTATTTTATTTCAAAATAAGAAAAAACAATTTTTCAATTTATCCCATCTTCTTTCAAGGATTCAAATATTTACATGCTTGTGGGATAAAATTTATCCCACCTTCTTTCAAGAATTCAAATATTTTCGTGCTTCTATAGAAATTTTTCATGTCTTCATTTAATCGATTTTTAAATTTTACTTTTCCCTGTATCTCCTACCCTTTTTTGCTGTATATTTAAAGAACAAAGTTTTATTGTTTGAGAAATATAACTATTTACCCTTCATTATGCACAATACATAATTAAAAGGTTTCTCAAAACTCTAAATTAAGGGAGCATTGACCATCTGATAAATCAGCACTTACGTTGGCTGGGTCAAGCCTCCTTGCATACCAAGTTTTAAATTACTTCACAAATTAATTTTATCCTATTCTACTATACAATCTTTATGGTTGTAATGAAAGATGACAATGTCTATATTACTTAAAACTTACTTACCGTAAAATGGGGTGAATAGGAACAGCGGGGTGAATAGGAACGAAAGTTCCCGGTCATACAAATAAATTTATTATAAATATATTTGCTGATATTTTTAGTTGCCAATTTTTTTATAAGAAGGTAATAACACTAAGAGTTGGGAAATTCAGTTTTGACATGTTTGCACAACTACTGGGGTATATAAAAAAAATTCAAGAGGAACCTTAAAAACCTCATTTTTTCAATGCCTTCAAAACTTTATATGTAACTTCAGTATTTTTCGTATTCTAAACCTAAGAGATGGGATTTTTAATTAATGATAGACCTGTAAACGATATCCTGTATTAAATTCTTTTTATTTCAAAACTACATAATGAAAAAATAAAAAATAGCTTGTAAAATCAGAGGTTTAAGATTAAGGGGTGACTCGGCACACGTTTTCTCTTATGGTTAATTTTTCTACGCAGTAATAATTTCATGCAATATATGAAAACATATGTAAGAATAGGTATCGTAACAATATTTTGTTTGTTCTAATTACTTGAAGAGTTTAAAGGTGCCCAGAAATTACTTGGTTAAACAAAAAAGTCAACGCCTAATACAACAGACATGGAACACACAATAAAAGAATTCAAGAATACCAAATTAGTTAGAAAAACTGCACAGAATTATTCTCTGACATCCACAAAATTACACATATATCTCAAAATGAAAAACCAATTAAAAAAGAGAGGGATGCAAACAGTACTAAGGGCTGGGAATGAGGGCGTATTAGTAGATCATATTAATACATGCAGCGATCGGGGCTACTCAATAGTTTCACTTACCCAATGACTTCTAGTAAAGGCTAACACAGAACAGATCTGAATTTGTATTAAATTCTACTTCTGCAATTCGAATATAATTTCCTAAAATAAATTTAATTTTTTCTTGATTTCAAAGTTGTTTTTTAATTTTCAAAAAGGCATATCTGTACTTGTGCATCAGATAAAGGCTTGGTTTCACAGTAACTACGTGTTCCTATTCCCCCTTATCATTATTACGTGTTTTTATTAACTCTATAAAAGTTTGAATCGGAATAAATAGAGATTATAACATTTGTTCCGATACACCCCTATCTGAGGGGTGAATCGGAACACCATTAAAAAAGTAAATAATACATATATAAACAGTAAAAATGTTTCGTTTTGCTTAAAAAGTAAAGAACAGAACAAGACCGAAGTTTCTAGTAGAAAAATAAAAAAATTAAAAAATCAATTGTTGCTTTTTTTTAACGTTGAAGTTGAAAAGTGTTCCGATTCACCCCATTTTACTGTACTTAAATTACTATGATATATTTTATCTGAGAAAATGTTACAAAATTTTTCCAAGTAATACACACTTTAAGCTCAAAATTACTTACAATTGATTTTTCTTTGCCTGTTTTAATTATCTGCATGAACAAAGACTGTTGTTTGATGATTTCAGTAGACTACGATTTCACTTATTGGAAAAACTTTGAAATTATTTCAAATATACCGGGTGGTGAGTAGAAGTAAAAACAGTCAAAAAAGATGCTACGTGTCATTATGTTAAATGTCGTTAAATGTAAAAAAAAATGAAACTATCATATTATATATATATATATATAATCACAATCGAAAAAGAAAAACTAGCCCCGCTGTAGATTGCCCTCAGCTATCCTATGCAAAAGAAAAAAATCATGTCAAAATGTTAAATATTGCGCGAGATATTTGAAAATAACACCCCCATAGACTTAATAGCCTCATCCGGGTCTCTTTGAGTGACTCGAGTGGCATCTTAATATTTAGCCCCATATTATTTTCAATATAATGCAAACTACATAGAGATATACATTGTTAGTACTGATCCTTGGTCATTTTTTAGAAATACCTTCATGATACATGTAAAATAAAGATTTACATGTTTTAAGAGCTTTTATACCAAAAAATGAACCCCTTAGTTTCCTTAAATAAATAAAAAAATTGTATTGGTATGGTATAGTTTGCATAAAATTGAATGTTACTGAGGCACTTGATACTGTATTTAAATTCCACCTAAGTCTCTCCCTATCTTTTATTTAAATAATAAACAAAAATTAGCAGATATTGTTTTAAAAAGAAGGAACACACTTGTTTTATGAGATTATTACCTAGGTCACAGCTGCATCATTAAGGATGCATTTGTGAGAGAAATGTAGATTTGGAAAACTTGACTTATCTGTTTTTTAAATGAGTGATTTCATTTTATGATTTATTTTTTTGTTAGATAATAAATTTGATTAAAAAATAATAGAAACATAGAATTTTATACATTTCATTTTTTTAAAGCTTTCCGCCATATAATTAAAAATAACATATTCGAACGAAATATGCGTTGTTTTAGTAGAAAAATTTAAACTTTATTACTTGAGATAGGGCGTGCATATATAGTTTTGTGAGTAAGAGTTTCTTGAAGTTAATATTTCCAACTTTTAAATGCTTAAACTCGGAAAAGCTCTGTCTCGAACGGGACTCTAAAGCTACTTTGTATTTAGCTTTTATTTTAGGAACGCAAGAGGTTAAATGGTCCTTGCAAACGGAGATTTACAGAACATGGAATAAAAGATTACCCTTCTATCCATTCATATCATGTAACAGCCTTCAACAATACTCATGGGCATTACACATTTGCGTTCTTACACGTTTTATTTATTTTAATGCTACGTTAATATATAGCTGCTATTATTTTCTCGGAATATTTTATAAAAGATTTTACATTTCTTAAATTTTATTACTTGTGTTTCAAATTTATATGCTTTCATGACCTCAATGTTTAACCGATTTCCTTTACAATATGTCTTATTAAAAATATGTAGAATATATATGATGTATATTAGTGCCTGTCATGATATCCCTACAAAAGAATATCACGACATATCAACAAAGTAGTAAAATATCAAGTAATGTATAAAACTGCTCAAATTAAAGGAATGAGTGATATTAAATATGCATACACGTTCATTATATACATTCAAAATTTTAATATATATTGCATATTTAATTAAAGATATTTTAGAAAAGTTATGTCATTATCAAATAGATTAATAAAAAACCTATATATAATTAAGTAAATGTAAATAATTTAACGCTAAAAGAAACTAGTCCGGTGTGCTTATCCAAAAAAATTGCTCCATCTTATACCTGTTAACACTTAAAAATTTGTCATAACATTGCCAAATGACAATACATGTCCATCATGAAGATTCTTAAGATATAGGTTCGCTAAATTGTTCAGGAAGAAAGAGATGATAAATATCATCTTTCAAACAGATCATTGAAATTCAGCACCAAACCTGTGAGAAATTGCCATTCTAAATTCTTTTATGATATAAAAGCAACATCTGTTGAGCTGTGTACACCTCAACCTAATAGGAATCAATTTATGTTAAACTGTAAAAGAATATGATGTTCGATTAAAATCCATGCTGTACTTTTTGAGATACAGTAATCGGAGGAAATCGTAGAAAATGCAGCATTTCATCGCCACATATTGCGAGATTAACATGAATATCTAATCAATAACAAGATATATCAAGCTTAACTGAATATGACATTTGATGAAAATCCATGCATTTGTTCTTGAGATAGAGTTATTGCGAAAAACGTAGATACTAAAGCGCCACCTATTGGACGATTAACGCCAAAGTTTTATCCACAACAACTTATGTCAAATTCTAACTGAATCTAAAATTTAAAAAAAATAAGCCCAATAGTTTTTCATATAAAATATCGTGAAAAATGTGAGAAATGCAGTATATCAGTCACGTATTAGGACATTAACACCAACTCTAATCAACAAATTTTAAGTCGATGTCTGACTAAATCTAAAGTTTGACAAAATTAGATCTTTAGATAGACTAGTTGCAGAAATTGAGAAAAATGCAGCATAGCAGCAGTATCTATGGAGCGATTTACAATAATTTATATCAAGATATAACGAAATTTGAAGAAAAATAAGCGATAGTTCTTGAGATAGTGTAAATACACGATTTGTGTCAAATGCATACAAACAGACTTTTTTAAAATAGCCAAGTCACGATGGGGAGTTTCTAAAACATGTATATTCGTCGAAAGCCGAATTATTTTTTCAGGTATAGAATATTTTCTTCTAGACAGAATAAAATAAAAAAGCAAAAAAAAAAAAATCGTTTATTCTTAGGAAAAATAATAATGAAAATGTCAACTTTTGAATTGCTTATGTTTTATAATTTTTAAATTCTCTGTTTTACTGTTGTGCTGCTATGTTTAAAACTGTCTTACGCTTTGGTGTCCCCGACTAAAAATTCTACGTTTTAAATAAAATTTTTATACATTCCATTAAAAAAAGAGGTCAAGTGTGAATATTATTCAGGGTTATTCATAAGGTTCCGTACAATAAACATATTTTTTGTTAACCCCTAGAGTAAGAATGACCGGTATGCATGTCAATTAAAATTCTCTTAATTCTTGATTATTCCCATTAGTTTTTTTTTTTTTTTTTTTTTTTTTTTTTTTTTTTTTTTTTTTTTTTTTTGTAAAGTGAACCTGATTTAATTAGAGCATTTTCGCAATTCATGCACAGGAAATTTTCTGCTTTGAAAAACCTGTGGTTAAAGGTTAAAAATTAAAGTAAGTGCTCTTATCGCGATAGGAGTTAACTGCATTAAAGAAAATTTATGTTGAAATAATAATAAGACTTTGTAAAAAACTATGCAAAATAGGGTTGGTTATAGCTGTATATATTAGAAAAGTATGAATAGGTATCCCATACAAGTTCAAAGTGATATGAAGCCTAAATCTCTATAAATAAAAGGAATTCTGAGGATAATTAATTAATTGAGGCACAGATAGGCTCTCAAACAGTGAATGCATTGCATTTGAGTGTCATATTTTTTTTCTTTATATTTTACACAGCTTAGGTAAACGCAGAAGAAATATAAAACAGATAATGTATTTATCACAAAAAATCGTCTGCTAAGAAAATCTTTTTTCATTTTGAACTCTATAAATAAAAGGAATAAAGCAGAAGAAATATAAAACAGATAATGTATTTATCACAAAAAATCGTCTGCTAAGAAAATCTTTTTTCATTTTGAACTTCTATAAATAAAAGGACAGATAGGCTCTCAAACAGTGAATCGTCGAATTATAATTGAAGAACAAATGGAAGAACAAATGGAAGAACAATTGGAAGAACAGATGGAAGAACAGAAAGAAGAACAGATGGAAGAACAGAAAGAAGAACAGATGGAATATATATAAAACGCAAAGTTAAATTTCACTCCGGACGCTAATAACTTAAATTCTACTAGATAGTTTTTAATGGAACTTACATTGTTAGTTGGATATTTTTTCAGAAATTTTGTAACAAGTGAAATATATCATTCTACGTTGTTTAATTGAATACTTATGGAGATGTTTTAAATCAGATGAACACAATTATAAAAGGTTGGCTTTAATTTAAAAGTTCCGCTGAATGAATTTTTATGTGATTAAAATTGTTAACATGTTGAGCGCTACGTCATTCATTGGTGACTAACACTGAACTTTCCGTTTAGATGACTGACTTTTCACCGATGACAGAGAGTCTAAAATACGATATAAAACTAAAAATTACTATGATATAAAAATTTCGTTTGATTCAAAGTTTCTTTTAAAAAAAACTGACCAGCGTTAGCGGGCGAAGGCTGCTAGTAATATCTAATATTGAAATTCTGTAATTTTTTTTTTTAAATCTTATCCTTATCTTTTTATAAGGATCTTAACTCGGTGCTGAGAGCAAAAGGTAGTGCATAGTTAAACTTTATTTGCATTTCCTAAAATTAAATTCAGCTTAGTAATAACCTTTTCTTTTCCCAGTTTAGCTAACACAAAACCCTTGTTCAGTGTTCAAACTTGGCATTGTCTCAAAGGAGCTTGTGTAGTAAGGAGTTCGCAAATTTGCAAAGCCAATTTGATCCGTGAGATTCCACTTTGGCGTTTTTCCAGATAGGTTTTTAATTAATTTTTAAATGCACAAAAATCCTAATGAGACACCCACTCAGTGCAAACTAATCGCGAACGCCATAGTATTTATGAAGAGTTCGCATGCATAAGGAGTTAATATATATACATTTTAAGACGAAACATCTCGTAACGTAGTGGCCACTATATCCGAAGAAAGGAACGTTTTGCGCTAAATATGGCAAATAACATTTAAAAAAATCTCGGAACTAAAATGGATAACTTTTTTTTAATTTATTATGCGTACGAACCCTGATTTATGTGGTTAATTCTAAATAAATTAGAATGTTTGCATTAGTATCAAGTTCTTTGCTTTTATACCGTTACTAGGTATCGTATTACATAAATATATTACTAGAAGTCGTTATTTAGCTTTTAAAAACGATGGTACTCAGAAATCGCCCCCCCCCCCTTGTCATTAAGAATCACCAAACCGCCCCTGTCTTTAAAAGTTTTATATCTCGGCTAATCAATGACGAGTTTTTTAAAAAAATCAAAAATGTCTTTATATTTCTGCTCCTCCAACGCTCCTCAACACTTTTTCTCAATGACCTTAAGTCGAAACTTGTAAGTAACAAACAAATACATACTTTTACTAAAAAACTATGCCATCTACAGTAATCGCTAGAGTTTTCCTGCAAGCTTGAAAGTAACACCTATAATCGCTAAATTTTTCATAAGTTTAGTTTCATTAGACTCGAAATTAGATGGCGGCTGGCGGGACAAATTTTTCTCTTTTCTGTCGACGACATCTCCGAAAACGTAATACCTCAAACTAAAAGAAATATATTTTTGAGTTAAGCGTAAAGAAAGCTTTCACCCGTTACCCCACAGGATATACAAAGTTTTTTTTCCTTCAAGTAAATTAATTAGCCCCCTACCCCCTCCTTGATATATTCGTAAATTTTTAAAAATGTGCAATTATGTGGATGCATAGTCTTTATTATTTCCCATAATTTGCGTTTTCCACATTCCATAGTTTATGAGTATAATGGCTGTGACAGAGAGACACGGGAGGGATTTTATGATGGTTCCGTTTTCACTCTATAATTACGGAACCCTAAAAAAATAAATAGAACACAATCTTACACATATTTTGCGGACCATAATCAAATGCAATTCAAATTTTATCTTCCCTTTTATTTGGTTCTTGGACAACCATGTATACTGTATCCATGATGAGCTTTAAATTAAGAAAGAATCAATAGCGGATAAAGATTTTAATAAATGACTTACCTTTTCAAATAATTTCTTGCTTTTATATTTCAAAAATCCTTGAATGTGTCAGAAATTTCTGTGAGAAAAAATATTTTTTTGAAAACAAACCTAAGAATTATTTAAATTTTTTTTAAATTAAATAATATATCTTTTTATAGCTTTTATGAATACATTCCTTGTGTTCTTGATACCTGGGAACTTGAATGAGGATATCCTCCGTTCCGACTAATGTCCAGTTAACGAAAAGGAAAATAACACATCCCTCCCCCGCACACATAGATATACATCGAAAAATTTGCGTCTTTCATTTATCTGTTAGCCCATAAACTTCAACTGCTTAATTTTTCTGCTCTGTTTGCCATTTTGAATTTTAGAGACATTAAATAAATTAAAAAAACATATAAATATCCTCCCCGATTCTCCATAAGCAAATGATGGATGACGCAGTAAAATACCAATACTTACGTATGTCACACGAATCTCGCTCTTTCAAAGAAACTGTGAGGAGATTAAAAACATGCTTCACAAAAATAAAGATACCTACATTTTTTCAAAAGGTCCATAGAATATTAAGAAATATTACGATAGAAGTAATGTCTAATTTCACCAATTAAATGCACTGTTGCAAATACAATGCAATATTGCCCTTCTTTATAGTCCTGATTTCCACATTTTTCAGTAACAAGGAGCAAATATTAATAGCACCCCTAAAATTTAAATACCAGAATTAAATGAAAGCCGTGGTATCTGTATCATACGCAAAATAAAAAATTTCGCTCACTTTAAGCTTACAGCATCAATACCGTACGGAGACCTTCAGTGAAAATAAAAATAATCATAGATTAATTTCTTAAATGAAAATAGAAAGAGTGGAATATTATTTTTAGATTTCAAATATGCCTTTTGTTCTATTTCTCTATTATATTTTCGCGTAGATAAATTTAAAATGTCTTACATAGTGTGTGTGTGTGTGTGTGTGTATTTTGTGACGGCCGATTATCTACGCTAGGGATATAGGCCCAGGGGGTGGGATGCCCTTCGTGGGGGTCTTTCTAAGGGAACCTAACCCGTATTTACGCAAGGTTCGAAGAAAACCACGAAAACTCCGAACGGTTAGGCCGACGGCCGCGATTGGGTTCGAACCCAGCACCTGCCGTCTACCAGTTGAGAGGTCAGACCCTCTCAGCCACTGGTGGGGCCTTACATAGTGAATTTGTTGCAAAACAATCTTAGATAAGTCTGTTTCATGCATACTCTACTAGAAAAAAATAAGACTTGTACAAGGGCTACAGGCACATTTGCTTGTAAATCTCATACCCTTTCAGGATTTCGATTGCGGTCCCTTACATCTACAGAAGTAAATAAAGCAACCGATGTGAAAATTATTTCTTAAAATAGCACTTCTGCTACTTTTAGAATATTCTTCATTAGAAAAAATTCAAGAACGTTAGTTTTTCAATAGAATGCACAAATATTAAATACAAACAAAAAATATTTTCGTACTGCATTTTCCTCTGCCATCTTTGATATTTCTTATATATCTCAGTTTCTATATCTAACTTTAAAATATTTAAAAAAAGAAAGTATTGCCTCAAATGCTCTCATACTTTAAATCTACTTAGTATATAACTTTTACTTTAGTAACGCAAGTGATTAAATGACCCGTACAAAGGAAGAATAACAGAACACGGAATAAAGGATTTTCCTTCTGCCATTTACATCATGTAACAGCCTTCAATTATACTCATCAAAAATACTTTAGCGTTCTATGAATTTTTTTTATTTTTATGTTATGTTAATAAATGGCTACTACTATTTTTCCAAAGAATTTCGTAATATATTTTACTTTTTAAAAAAAACTTTATTGCGTTATATTGAAGAATATTATGATATCTTGACATTAAAAGCTTTCGTTTTCTGCTGTACTTTGAAAAATATTAAGAATGCATTATATCTTTCAATGACTGTTAGTCAGTATGCTTGTAAAATATGTGGTGAGCGCAAGGGGAGGACAAATGCCCCTTTCTGGATCTTCTTTTTTTTTTTTTTTGAAAAATATAATAAATATGGTACTTTTAAAGTGACTAAAAATAATAAAATGCAGAGAAACAATGAATTGCAGATTTTTTTTCACCTGGTTCCTCTCTGATCCTCACCTTTAAGGATGTTTTAGCCTTTAAGGTATGGTGACGTCACTGCGACGTCGTCAACATTTAGAGCTCGTTTGTGACATCACATTGTGACCACTTTGTGAAGTCACGGTATGACAAAATTGTGAAGAATGTGTCGTTTGTGACTACTTTGACATTAACATTGTGACGAAATTGCGACAAAACCCGTAAAGCATGGTGACGTAACTGCAACGTCGTTGTGAAATCACATTGTGACTTTGTGACCATCGATTGTCGATGTGACGTCACAGTGACTAAAATGTGAAGTCGTTATGGACGTTTTAGAGCTCTTTTGTGACGTTTCACAAAGTGACAAATGTGAAGTGTCACAATGTGACAAATTTTTGAAAAATGTGTCATTTGTGACTAATTTGGTATTGACATTGTGACGAAACTGTGACAAAAGCGACTATATTTAAATTGCCAGAAACATGTTTTTTAAAGTAAATAACATGTTTTGAAGGATATTTATAAATTTCTAAAGATTTTTAAGAAAGTCACATCTCAGTCACAATGTGACTTCACAGTGTAGTGGCATTTTGGTTACAGATGTGATGTGACCAAAGTGACTCACAGTGCCGTCATTGTGACGCCGCTGTGACCATGCATGCTGTGAGGGAGGTTTCATGTTTCTGTAATATGTTCATATATTAAAATATGATGTATAAAGGACGGAACACATCTTGTAAAAAATTAGTAAAATAATCAAATTATTCATTGTTATAAAACGCCGATGGAAATTTAATTTTAACAGGGTTGATACGAGTCAGGGAATTTTCAGACCATTAATTTCTTCCGTATCAGTATTTTATTATAGAAAACCTCTCTTTAAATATAGCGAATTTTTATGCTTTTTGACTGGATTTATTTTCCCTTACAAAAATGGTGATGTTTGACCTGGAAATTTCTTTGAAGCGTAGTAACCCTGTTTTAATTTATATTTTTTCCTATTTATTATATATATATTCAATGTGATTTTAACATTTTAAAAATTTCTTTGCATGTTGTGTTTCAACAAAGAATCCTTAGTTTAGATTATATCATACTTAAATTCTGTATTTTAACGCAGACATGTAGAAGGGGTGCAGGCACATTTGCTTCAAAATCCCAACCCATTTCTGGATTTAGTTTGCATTCCCTTAAGTCTTCGGAAATATATGAAACAACCGAGGTTCAAATTATATCATAAAATAGTTCATCTGTTACTTTTAGATCATACTTCATTAGTAATAATTCAAGAATATGAGTTGTTGAATAGAATGCACAAATAAAAATTCCAAACAAAAAATATTTTCGTACTGTGTTTCCTCTACCAACTTTTAGGTAGCTTTCATTACAAAAAGTAAAAAGCTACCTATTGCAGCCGTCCGGAGGAAAGCACTTCCAGAAAATTTTGGTATATTTACACCGATCATGACCCCCAGACCCCAAAACCACTTTCCGTTCAAATGTTGACATATATATATATATATATATCTGATTTTTGTCATGGGATAACTAACGTATTTATGAACCGATTTTAAAGAAACTTGGTAGGTACATAGTACATACAAATGTCTCGACCGAGTTCGTTGGCCAGCATCATCCGACATTTTGTTTCAAAATGGCGGCGATTTTAATTTTTTTAAAAAATTTAAAATTTAAAATTCAATGCGAAAAAATTAAAAGTTGAAAAATATTTTTCTTTTACGTGTTAGAACTTAAAACAGCGATTCTAGAACACATTTTATTTTGTCTATATCTTAAAAAATGATTGAGTTATAGCACTTTGAATTTTTCTTATGGCTGACATTTTGAAACGATCTGATTTCTGTCACGTCATAACACGCGTATTTATGAATCGATTCGAATGAAACTTGGTATGTACATAGTACATACAAATGTCTCGATCGAGTTCGTAGCCCAGCATCAACCGCCATTTTGTTTCAAAATGGCGGCCATTTCAAATTTTTTAAAAATTTTTAATTTAAAATTAAATCTAAAAAAATTAAAAGTTGAAAAATATTTTTCTTTTACGTGTTAGAACTTAAAACAGCGATTCTAGAACACTTTTTATTTTGTCTATATCTTAAAAAATGATTGAGTTATAGTACTTTGAATTTTTCTTATGGCTGACATTTTGAAACGATCTGATTTTTGTCAAGTGATAACTATGATATGTGTAATATTTATGAATCGATTTGGATGTAATTTGGTGTGTACATAGTATATACTGAGTCCTGAATCGAGTTCGATACTCAGTTCCATCCGCCATCTTATTTCAAAATGGCGGCCATTTAATTTTTTTTTATAAATTTAAAATTTAAAATTAGGTACAAGAAAGTAAGAAATTGAAAAAGATTTTTCTCTTATGCATTTGAACTTGATACAAAGATTCCAGAGCATTTTTTGTTTCGTCTGTATCTTAAAAAATGGCTGAATTATCGCATTTTTAATTTCTAGTGTTGCTCATATCTTGAAATGATCAGATTTTCGTCACGTGATAACACGCGTATTTATAAACTGATTTGGATATAACTCCGTGTGCACATAGTACATAGCAATGCCTTGAACACGTTCACTGTCCAACTTCTTCCGTCCGCTTGTTTCAAAATGGAAGCCATTTAAGTTTGTCAAAAATCTTTTAAATGTATAATGATGTGCAAACAAAAAATTAGAAATTGAAAAAAGGTTCTTTTTAAATTATTTATCTTAATAATGAATTCAGGAGTATTTTTTGCTTTGTCTTTAATTTAAAAATCGCCTGAGTAGTTTGAATTTCTAACGTGGGTGACATCTTTTAAAAAATCAATTTGGCCGCGACAGCACTCATATATATTAATCGATTTCAATATGAGTGTGCATGTGCACCTGAATTAAAATTTCGACCAAGCTCATAATCAGGTTCCACTAATTTGAGCTTAGTATTATTGAATAATATAACTTAATTTAAAATAAATAAACAAATATATAAGTATATGAAAGCTACCTCTTCCTCCCGGCACTGCCGGAAGGACTATCATATTTTCTTATATACTGTAGATTCTATATCTAACATTAAAATATTTAAAAAGAGAAAAGTTTCGTCTCAAATGCTCTCATACTTTAAATCTGCTTAGTATATAACTTTTATTTTAGTGACGCAAGAGGTTAAATGACCCTTACAAAGGAAGAATTACAGAACACGGAATAAAAGATTTTACTTCTTCCATTCACATCATGTAACAGCCTTCAACTATACTCATGGGCATTACACTTTAGCTTTCTATGAAGTTTTCTTTATTTTTATGTTACGTTAATAAATGGCTACTACAATTTTTGCAAAGAATTTCATAATATGTTTTACATTTTTTAAAAATTTCCTTATTTTGTATTTAAGGATTATATGATTTCTTCACTTTAATGTTTAAAATTTTCCTTTTACCGTTGTACTTTCAAAAATATCATGAAGGTATTAGATACTTTTTATACTTGTTAGCCTGTATGCTTGCAAAATATGTGGTGAGTGCCTTCCTGGACAATTAATTAATTTTTTGCTTTATTTATTTCAAAAAAATATGATTATTTAACAATTCAATCCAAATATTTGGGATTTGAAAAGACAAGGAATCATTGCAGACCATTGAGCTTCTGACGTAAATCGTAATTTACGTCAGAAGCTCAATAATCTGCAATGATTCCTTGTCTTTTCAAATTCCAAATATTTGGATTGAATTGTTAAATAATTTAAAAATTAAGCAACGTGATACATAATTAAAATATAACGCGCGTGATTTTTATTTTTTAAAATTTTTAAATTTCATTTGTAATAGTTTATTGTCATTTTCCTTCTTTGTGTTTATTTGTATTTTATTTTTCTGATGATGACTGAGTAAATTCAATCGAAACATGTAAAAATTATTAAGATCTTTTAATGCTTTTATTAGTATTTGACGTCCTTTATAGCAATTAAATATTTTAATGCATATTTTTGAAATAATCGAATAAGGTTCAATTATTAAATTTTATTTGTATATAACTTTTACTTTAGGAAAGCAAGATATTAAATGGCCATCAAAACATGTCGAGACCCTCAAAGACCCTGTGACAAACTTCAAAATTGCTCATGCGCATTACACTTTTTTTTTTACGAAATTTCTTTATTTCTATGCACCGTTAATTATTTTTACTTTAAGAACTGAAAATTACAATGATGTCACTCTCTGATTT
The DNA here is from genome assembly GCA_964019185.1 of Maratus speculifer. Lineage (NCBI taxonomy): Eukaryota > Metazoa > Arthropoda > Arachnida > Araneae > Salticidae > Maratus > Maratus speculifer. The sequence continues at coordinate 221,926,166 of OZ025299.1, read as the reverse complement.
CATGTACCCCCAAAATCTCAAAGAAATATTTTTCATTGTCCAAGCAGCCAAAAATATCCCCAATTACTAAAATTAGAAACATTTTAACCATACTCGACATTTTATATAAAAATAAACTTTTAAATTTCATTGCAAGTAAGGAAAAACCTATCTGTATTACCCTCTTATTTCTTATATAAAAAAATGGAATATATACATATATACACACACATTGTATATATATATGCATATATATATATATATATATATATATATATAATACCATTAAAAGTAGACAAGATTCACCAATGGATTTTATCAATAAAACAATAAACCAAAACGAAGAATTAGAATTGAATTGAATTATAATAAAATAAAATAAAAAATAGTGTAACGAGTAAATCTGAATAAATAAACAAATAAAATGAATGCAAATGGAATTTTTTTCCCAAAAGTAGAATCGTCAGGCCCCAAATGCTCTGGAACTACAAATGTAGTGTGCGGTTTCATCCACGTATTAGCCATGAAATAGCAAAATAATATGTATTTGGGGCTACCAGCACACAAAAACCAAATTATTAAACAAGGAACAAAGATATTTTACAAAAAGAAGTTGAAAGTAAGTAAAAATAATAGTTATCCATAACAAACAAAAAAGATAAAGGTGAATGGAAATATAATTTAACCGGAGAAAATAATTAATAATCGAAAATAATAATAAAATTAAATTAATAAAATAATTAAAATAAGAATTAAGAGATAACATTCATAGAGATAACATTCATATATAACTTAAAATACCATTTTGTTACTTTAATCAGTAGCATTTATTGTGACTTTACATGGTAAAATCTCATTATCTTAATATAGGATAATAAAAATTAAAAAATAAAATAAAATAAAATAAAATAAAATAAAAAAATAAAAATAATAATAAAAAAAAATATATAATAGTAATAATATTATTAATAATAATACCAAAAATTATATAAACAACATTAAAAATAATTTGATAATTAAAATATAGCTATTTAACTATAGATATAACTAGACAAATATCCATATATTGGTGTCAATTAAACAATTTAAAAATTATATTAAAATAACCCACTCTCAATTTGTATATATACAGGGTGATTCCGAATTTTTTTTACAATAAAAGAGGGGTGATAGTACACATCAAGACAAGCAATACTAAATAGGAGACCAAGGGTCCAAAACGTTTTCCTAAGGAAATAGCCGCCATTAAAGTTTAGGAACCAAAATTTCAAATAAACATAAAAAACGGAAAAATCGGTCTATTGATTTGCGGTTTTCACTAAAATTATTCTTTATGTCGGCATTTTCTTGAAATGAAATTATAAAGATAAATTTCAAAAAATGCCGATAGAGGGCGCTTTAGACTTTGGAGTAACGAACAACTATTTTTTGCCGGTATTTTTTGCATTTCATTAAATGTTTTCGTAAGCTTAGACTCAAACTTAAATTTTGAGCTCAAAATCTGTAGTTGGGAGTGGTTAAGTAACACAAACTGAGCTGTGTTCAGAGAGTTCAAATTTCAAATGATTATAAAAAACGGAAAATTGGTCGATTGATTTGCGGTTTTCACTAAAACTATTCTTTATTTAGGTATTTTCGTGAAAATAAATTACAAAGATAAATTTCAAAAAATGCCAATAGAGGGCGCTTTAGACTTTGGAGTAACGAAACACTCTTTTTTGGCGTTATTTTTTGCATCTTTTTAAATGCTTTCGTAAGCTTAGACTTGAACTTAAATTTTGTGCTCAAAATCTGAATAGCTGTGAGTAGTTAAGTAGACAAACTTAGCTGTGTTCAGAGGGTTCAAATTTTAAATAATTGTAAAAAACGGAAAAATTGGTCGATTCGTTTGCGGTTTTTGCTAAAGTTAATTTTTAAATCAGCAGTTTTCTTGATCAATCAGTGTTTTCTTGGAAATAATTTTTAAAGATAATTTTCGCAAAATGCCGATAGAGGGCGCCTTAGACTTTGGAGTAGCGTACAACTATTTTTAACTGTTGTTTTTTTTTATCTCATTAAATGCTTTCAAATGCATAGACTTAAATTTTGGGCTGAAATTCTGAATCGTTGGGAGTGTTTAAGTAGCGAAAAATTGAATGGTGCTCGAGGAGGAAAGAGGGTTAAATTTTAACTCCTGAACTCACTTCAGTTTGCGCTTCTTAACTCCTCATAACGATTCATGATTTGAGCTCAAAATTTAAGTTTAAATCTAAGCTTCCGAGAACATTTAAAATGCTTTTGCAAGCATTTAATTAGAACCAAAAAATAATGGTTAAAATGAATTGTTGGTTCCTCTGAAGTTTAAGGCGCCCTTGATTTATCTTTAAAAATTATTTTCAAGAAGATACTACTTAAAGAATAGTTTTATTTTAAACCGCAAACGAATCGACCAATTTTTTCATTTTCTATAATTACTTTAAATTTGAACCTCCCCCTCCCCTCTGAACACAGTTCACTTTGTGCTACTTAACCACTCCCTATTATTCAGATTTTCAGCTCAAAATTTAAGTTTAAGTCTAACCTTCCTAAATCATTTAAAGAGATGCAAACAATAACGGCAAAAAATAGTTGTTTGTTACTCCAAAGTCTAAAGCGCCCTCTATCGGCATTATTTGAAATTTATCTTTATAATTTATTTTCTCGAAAATACCTAAATAAAGAATAGTTTTAGTGAAAACCGCAAATCAATCGACCAATTTTTCCGTTTTTTTTAATCATTTGAAATTTGAACTCTCTGAACACAGCTCAGTTTGTGTTACTTAACTACTCCCAACTACAGATTTTGAGCTTAAAATTTAAGTTTGAGTGTAAACTTACGAAAACATTTAATGAGATGCAAAAAATACCGGCAAAAAATAGTTGTTCGTTACTCCAAAGTCTAAAGCGCCCTCTATCGGCATTTTTTGAAATTTATCTTTATAATTTAATTTTAAGAAAATGCCGACATAAAGAATATTTTTAGTGAAAACCGCAAATCAATCGACCGATTTTTCCGTTTTTTATGTTTATTTAAAATTTTGGTCCCTAAACTTTAATGGCGGCTATTTCCTTAGGAAAACGTTTTGGACCCTTGGTCTCCTATTTAGTATTGTTTGTCTTGATGTGTACTATCACCCCTCTTTTATTGTAAAAAAAATTCGGAATCACCCTGTATATATATATACACTATATTGCCATTGATTATGAGACACTTGCGATTTTAGACATTTTACAAAATATCTAGAAAAATGCATGAGGAATCATCTCGAAACTCTTAGTGCATAAATATAATAGTATACGTCATACATCTCCGTAAAGATTTTTTACCGAAACGCCATAGGGGACCGTCAACAAATTAAAAAAGAATGAATATCTTTTGAATAACCCTGTCAAAACTAATGTAGCAAAAGCGCTCAAACTCTAGATTATGATTGAATGTCTTATTGTAATACACTGTGTTCATTTTTATGCAAATAGCATGCACACTCGCAGAGTAATTAAGGTTTTTATAAAAATGGTCCCAAATTTTTCCAAGTTTTTCCATTATAATTTTCAGAGTTCTTAGTATAAAATAATATTTTTTTTTCGGAAAATATGACAAATAACATTGCACACAGTACACTTTAATCAGAATTAAAAAATAATAAAAATTGTATGAAAAATGAGTAGGTTTACTATATAATCTTTTACTGCGCATGCGTCAAAGATATCAAAATTTCATTTGCATATTATGTTAGCTAAATGTATAGAGCAACTTTTGTAAAAGTCTCAAAATCATAGCTTGAAAATTCTGAAAGTAATCGTCTATTGAAAAAGGACAAAATCCGTTGTTTCCAAAATGAAGCAAAAAAATGAGGGATTTTATCCAAATGCAGTAGTACATCCCATATTGTGTATTCTATATTGACACTAATCAATGAATATATGGATACAACCCCTCTTGTTTTTGCTTCATTTTGAGAATAACGGATTTTTGACTTATTCAATTGACGATTATTGTCAGAATTTTCAAGTTATGATTTTGCGGCTTTCACAATAGTTGCTCAATACATTTAGCTAACATAATATGCAAATGAAATTTTGATATCGTTGACGCATGCGCAGTAAAAAATTATTTAGTAAACCAACTTATTTTTTATACAATTTTCATTATTTTTTAATTCTGATTACAGGGTACTGTGTGCAATGTTGTTTGTCATATTTTCTGAAAAAAATAATATTTTATATTAAGAACTCTGAAAATTATAAGGAAAAAACTTGGAAAAATTTGGGATCATTTTTATAAAAACCTTAATTACTCTGCGAGTATGCATGCTATTTGCATAAAAATTAACAAGACTTATTACAATAAGGCATTCAATCACAATCTAGAGTTTGAGCGCTTTTGCTACATTAGTTTTGACAGGGTTATTCAAAAGATATTCATTCTTTTTTAATTTGTTGACGGTCCCCTTTCGAGTTTCGGGAAAACATCTTCACGGAGATGTATGACTTTTACTATTATATTTATACACTAAGAGTTTCGAGATGATTCCTCATGTATTTTTCTAGATATTTAGTAAAATGTCTAAAATCGCAAGTGTCCCATAATCAATGGCAATATAGTGTATATATATATATATACACATACACATACACATATATATACATATATATACATATATATATACATATATACACACATATATATATATATATATATATTTATAATTAACCTTTGCGTTTTTATCCAGACAACACCACACTCCTTCCGTACTCTAATATCTACCCACCCAACCAACCTATATATATATATATTTTATTACTTTTTAACATTTTTAATTTTTTATTATTATTTTTATGTTTTAAATTTTTTTATACATTTTTTACGCAAAGAATTAATTATAAGATCATGTAATATGTAATTTTAAATTAAAGAATATATGAATTTTTTAGGATAACCATTATTTATAGCAGCATATACAAGCTTTTTAATATTAGTATTAATTAAATGGGAAGAACATAGACATTTTATTCTATATAAATGGTTAAGTATTATATTACGATATACAGAATTATGAAGACATGATTTAAAATTAGTAAAGGTATTAACTTTTAAATTAAATTCTTTCCTTTTGTCATAAATATCAGTTATAAATTTGTTCTCTTTTAATATAATTTTAATATCTAAGAAATTGATTGTATTATTAAAAAGTAGGTTTTTTTGAAAGTTCTAGATTAGAAGGATAATCAACAGGGAATTGAGATATACAGGTGTTATCAGTATCAATTAAAATTACATCATCTATATATCGATATAAATGTATTTTATTATTTAAATAATGACGTTCATAGTAATATAAGTCAGATAATACACTAGATGTACTACCACCTTGTGGTATACCAACATTTTGAATATATATATTGTTATCATGCATGATAAAATTATTATAGATAATGAAATTGGTTAAGGTATGAAAATAATCAGAATCGATATTATGTGATATATCCAACTCGTGTTGATATTTTTTAAAAAGCACATTTATGATATTATGTAAAACCGATAAATCGATATTATTAAATAAATCTTTAAAATCATAAGTAGTGATATTTTTTATACATTTAAGATTTTTCATAATATGGACCAGTTCATAACTATTTTTTATGCAATGTGTATTATCACTTTTTTTTGTAATATTATATATTTGATTAATATATATATCTATATCTATCTATATCTCTCTCTCTCTCTCTCTCTCTATATATATATATATATATATATATATATATATATATATAGTACCATTAAGAGTAGACAAGATTCACCAATGGATTTTATCAATAAAATAATAATAATAATAATAATAATAATAATAATAATAATAATAATAATAATAATAATAATAAACCAAAACGAAGAATTAGAATTGAATTGAATTATAAAAAAAAAAAAAAAATGTGAAACGAGTATATCTGAATAAATAAATAAATAAAATGAATGCAAATGTAATTTGTAGCCACCAAAGCAGAATCATCAGGCCCCAAATGCTTTGGAACTACAAATGAAGTGTGCGGTTTCATCCACGTATTAGCCATGAAATAACAAAATAATACGTATTTGGGGCTTCCAGCACACAAAAACCAAATTATTAAACAAGGAACCGAGTAATAAATAGTTGAAAAAATGAAATATATATATATATATATATATATATATATATATATTAAAACAGTAGCGTGCAGCAAATAGTGTCAGTAACATGAGCACAAACTAACCCTATTTTTGCACGTGGAAATGATAAACTTTACATTCATATATTAATTGGATAAAAAGTAAGAAAACAAAATATTGATAACAAAAAAACTTATATGTTTATCACCATGCATGAAGCGGACTGCGCAATAAAATAATTAATAAATTATTAATGCAGGAAGCAATAGTTAATTATACAAGCTGACATAGTAACACTGTAGAAAAACCAGTTCGCTGGTAATGGACGCATCGGATCTTGGCAAAATCAGTATGGTTGCTCTTTTTAAATAAAGAATGCCAAGCGCGCCAAACGGCTAGATAAATTATTTAAAAAAAAACTTGGTATGATTTAAAGTGATACAAGATGTTGAAGACAATAAAGAAACTTAATAATAGTAGCAGTATATATATTGTTATTTTACAAAAAGGAGTTGAAAGTAAGTAAAAACAATAGTTAAATCCACATGCAGACTAAGTAGTATCCATAACAAACAAAAAAGATAAAGCTGAATGGAAATATAATTGAACCGGAGAAAATAATTAATAATCGATCATAACATAAAATTAAATTAATAAAATAATTAAAATTAGAATTAAGTGATAACAATCATATTAACATATAATTTAAAATACCATTTTGTTACTTTAATCAGTAGCATTTATTTTGACTTTACATGGTAAAATCTCATTATCTTAATATAGGATAATAAAAAATTGAAAAAAAAATTAAAAACAAATAAAAAATAGTAAAATAAAAAAATAAAATAAAATAAAAATAAATTAATATTAAAAAAATAATAATAGTAATAATATTATTAATAATAATACCAAAAATTATATCATTAACATTAAAATTAATTTGATAATTAAAATATAGCTTTTTAACTATATATCTATATATATAAAGAATTTTTTTAAAAATTTATAGCCTAAGTGAGCATTACAACGGCCCAAAAAAATCCATTCTTCAAGAATAATAATAATAATTAACATCGATTTGACGCAACGATTCTATACTATGGAGTGTCACAATTTTAAAAAAGTGATCATAGCTGGACGGTCTCAAATTAAATACTATGACGTTTTCGTGACGTCATACTGCTATACTTTATAAAGGTACTATTACAAATTTTATAATTTCTCATATAAAATTTTTATTATCTCATGATTGTAATGCTTTTATTTTTTACTCTTTTAAAAACATGTAGAAGTCATCCTACATTTTTAGTACCTGTTAGTAGGTAATAAGTGCAAAAGTCTGGTTTCCTATTGAAATTATCTCTTAATAATAGCAGTTAAAAATATTTTAGTTCTTTTAACAAGAAAAGTTTTAGAAAGAAAAGTAGTATTTAGAAAGTAGTAGTAGTATCTAGTTTTTAGAAAGAAAAAGAAGTATCTACTTATAGTAACATCTGACTGAAGAAAAGTGTAGGTAATCTCTCCGGTACAAACCATTCTGGTCTGCGAACCAACCTGCGAATCAAATGCAGGATGTAATAATGTAATTATAGATTATTTTTTTTAACATTTTAATTGTATAATTTAAAAATATCATTCAATAGCTATACATAAAATGAGTAATTTTATTAGTATTTCTTAGATAGAATTTAAATGTAGTTTTATTAAATTTTTAAAAGGTTAATATTTATCAGTTTATTTTTTTTCAATTATGTTTTATATTACAAATAAAACATGTTATTTTTCAAGATGTAATGAAAATATAAGATGTTATCATGACTGCTTTACTAAGAACGAAAATTGTTTTTTTTTTTGTATTTTCTATTTTGTTTACATTTCAAAGTTATATTCAAAATCTAAAAATCAATATTTTATCTTCTTTGATGTAGTGAAAGTTAGTATATGCAGTACATGGTATTGTAGTCATTCCTTATATTTTGATGACATTTGATAAGAAATATAAATTTGGTTTAGAATGCAAATAAATTTCAAGTGGATATAAGATAAACTTTTAAAAGTTGGCATAATTAAATTAAAATTTTATGAAAGATGTAATAATAATAATTTTGGTTTTCATTAATGCGGAATGATTTTTTTAATTTACATAGATGAAGTTTTTAAAAATTAATTTTGATATAAAACAATTCCTCCTGCTTCTGCAAATTGTCTATAAGAAACTATAAATTTACCAATAAAGTTCTTTCGTTTAAAGTAATTGCTGATAGATGTAACAAATCCATATTTAAAAACAAAACATAAAGCTTCATTAATAGATGATTAAAACAATCGAACTAGGAATCAATTTCATATCCTTCCTATTACTTTCGATATACAGATTCATTACTTATTTATAAAAATAACACATTTTAAAGTTAAAAAATTTCAATATTTAATTGTAATGTATGTGAAATTTTCAGAAATTGTGTTTCTTTTTGCTATTAGTATTGTAGTTGAATACGAAGCAGTGGTGTCGCAAAAAAAGGATACGCTGGCAGACGGCATACTCAAGAGTGCATATATTATAGTTTTCATGAGAAACTGAGGGTATACGGTGTGTTCCTTGAAAAAACCCAAAAACACTCCACTACATCCCTTATACAGAGTGAAAGAAAAGTTATCACTTGTATTTGTATAAATTTATGTTTATTTTAAAAATGTACTTTACTTTTATACAAAATTTTGAATAATAAAAATTTCATCCTGTTTTTTTGTATAATGTCTTATGGAAATGAAACGCAGATCAAAATTTAATATTTAATGAATGCACTATCTAATGCAATATTGCTACTAACAAGTATCTTAACACATGTAACAGAAAAGAAAAAGACCTTTTATTCACATTCAGGACCAAAACTAAGAGAGGGAGGGGGAATAAGGGCATGTGCCCCGGGCGCCAGGGCGAAAGTGTGCCAAATGTAGATTTGTTTGGCGATTTTTTTTATCATGTCTATGTTTAACATGATATTGTTAAAATATTTCTATCTAAGGTATGCCAAAACATAGAAGAATCTAATGATGGCGGCAAAAAGATCCTGTGTAAAACAGTTTTTTTTTTCGATTCGGTTTCACGATTTTAATGTTTTTTAACAAAACAGATTACGTTGTTAAGAATAACATATTTTAAGTTTTAAAATAAGCCGGCTATTAATAAATTAGAGAAATTATCGTAAATATACTTTGCAAAGGAGGAGAGGGGTGGGGAGTTCGCCAAAATCTACGTTTGCATCGAAAAAAAAGATGATGACACCCTTTCGCCCTGGCGCCCTGGCCTTCTTCCTCCTTTTCATAGCTTTGGCCCTGAATATGTTTATAAGTTCTTTTTTCTTCCTTATCACAGGTGTCAAGATACTTATTAGCAGCAATATTTTATTAAATATTGTATTCGTTAAATACTAATTTTTTTCTAAAAGTCAGTTAACAGAAAATGTCAATTTGTGGAGAAACCCTTATCCTTCAGTTGTTTTTAGAGAGCAAAGTAAAAACAGCTTACTATAATAATGATATCTTTTTGAATTTTCACGATATTTGATTGGATTTTTTTATGAGTTATCCCATAAAATTGACTATTAAACGATGTAAAAAATCGTTTTTATTGTTCGCGCATGCGTTGATAAAAATATTTCATAAAATATTTAATATATCTATATTACAATTGTAGTATATTTTTTCTATTACATTTTGCTAATTTTTCTGAAATTTGCGTTAAATTTGGTCAAAACCCCTGCATGATATAAACAAAAAACATATCAGAATTTCTTTTTAAGTTTTCAAAAAAATCACTCTTTTTCCATGAATTTACATGCTATTCTTACAAACATCAGTGTACATGTTGTATAGTATCCACATATTTGTATTCTGCAACCATGATTCGTTTCGTGCATTTTTATGTACAGTGTGACCCAAAATATTTCTATTAATCTTTGATTTTTTGACGGCCCCCTAATTGTCCTGCATATACAATGAATAAATATGAGGTCTAACATAATCTTTCTAATTTGAAGTTCCAGAAGAATACGACAAGTATATTTTTAAATATTTTACAAAATGTCAAAAATTGAAAGTGTCCAAATACTTATTGGTGGATAGTGTATATATATGTATATATATATGTTTGGATTTCTGCATTGATGATCATATATTTTAGTTAAATTTTCGATATAAAGACTATTTCCCAATGTTTAATTTAACTTTTCGAAGGATTCACTTACGATCAATTATGTACATCACGTTGACCACTATTTGAATCAATTCAAATTAAACTCACTAGCGTTAGAATTGATAAGATAGATTTATTTGGAGGCTTTAAAATTCTTATCAGTAAAGTTATAAATTAGTTTTGTTAATGCCGTTCTCCGTTCAAAAGAATTGATAAAATTTGCTTTTTCTAGAAGTTTTGATAACTATTTCATGTATGAGAGGAAATAAACATTGTGAGTTTAAAAAGATGTCTTTTAATGTGTTTTCAAGGACCTTAGCAGACGGCAGAATGTGTAACGAAACTTATCGAAAGAAAATAATCTGTGTAATCCTACGGGAAATGTGCAGTCTTTAAGATCTGTTTCCTCAGAAAACACTTGACTGATTTTGATGAAATTTGAAATAATTTTTTACTCGATTATTCTGTGGCACATAGTTTTTTTTCACTGCGTCTATTTTTTTATTCTACAGCAATGGCAATATTGCAGAAAATTTCCATTTTTCAGATTTTTTTAATAAATTAAGTAAATGTCTTTAGAAATGTAATCTTATATTTATATTCTATCACCAAATTTTTTTTAGTGAAATTGCTTGAGTATTTTATGAGTGAATGGGGTTTTTGCGCTAAAACGTAAAATTTTTTGAAGCTTCAAAATACTTAGACATTTCTAACTTGTGTGAAGTTCTTGCATAGTTTTATCAACTACATGAAATAAATAATATATAAACACTTGGATAATAAATAATTAGATATAACAAATGAACATAAAATATTAGAGTAATATTAATGTGAATGGACGTGCCATCCAGTCGAATCTTCCCTTAAGAAGACATTTTTGGTTGATAGCAATCGTCCATAATTGGACATTTCAAACGAGGAGACGAGATATGGATATAGTGTGAGAAAATGATCTCTTTTTTCAAACAATAGTATATGCTGTGGGTCTTAGAATTAAATGAAAATTTACACATGATATTTTGGCAATATTTTGCATGTGCGTAAAAGGAAGCATATTTTACAAAACTGCTAAAATAAGTACAATAAAAGGTATATGCTAAATATATCAATACAATTGAACAAAAAAGAATATATTTATATTTCGGGTGAGAAATCAAGTTTGCAGTTGAGCACTTCTATTTTTATTTTTTGGAGTATTATTTATTCTATTAAAGAAAGGATTCTATAAAGAAAAAACACAATTGTTGAGGTTATATTTAATGAATGTTATTCAATGAAATTGAGGAATATTTTGCATGTACGTGAAAACATGCATATTTTACAGACACGGTGGAACAAATTACATCTGAGTATATTCTAAATACATCAATTATATTGAAAAAGGGAAGAGTGTATATATATTTCAAACGTAAAATTGCTAGTATTTGAATTTTTTGTAGAATGCGTTTTTCACGTACTATTTAATGGTTTTAAGGAAAAAAAAGGATTTTGTACAAAAAATCCACATTTGTTCTGGTACAATTATTTTAATTAAAAATAATAAAATTATATAATTTTTAAAGCCTTAGTTCACCTATAATTTTGAACTTTTTGATTTTTTTGTGTATGCTATTTTTATAATTCTAATGTATAACGCTATGGATTGGATTTTAAAAAATAGTTTAAAAAATTAGGTAGCATTTTACGATATGTGTGAAAAAATAGAGTAAAATTGATCATCTACTTAACATATTCATTTTAAAAACTAAACTGTTTATATTTCTGATAATAAATCCGATCTCTAATATCAGGAAATAAACCATTAGGATTGTATAAATATAGCGCCTCAATTTAAATATATTGGTTGGAGTTTTATCATTTTGATCATATTGATATATTGCCAATTCAGAAACTGAGAAATAAGTTTACAGAATACTACTCCGACACTTTTGAGATATTTAAAATCACTGGATCTTTACGTAACTTTCCCAGAATATAAAAAGGTTATCTATTTATAATTGTTAAAAAATAATGGAAATCAATACTATCGTCCTTCTTCGGAAAATCGAGTCTCCTTTAAAATAATTTGTATTTTCTAAATATATTAATAATAATAGTATTAACATAACACGTTGAGTGCTACGTCAGTCACTGGTTATTGACAACCTAAAACGTGATATAAAAACTAAAAAAAATTATATTGCTTCAAGTAATTACTTAAAATGTATTTGAAAATTACTTAAATTTTACTTATTACAGGATTGTACATTTTTAATAAACTATTCTTCAAACCTTATACATTTTTTTGTTTTATATTATATTTTACGCTGTCAGTCACGGCAGACTGACGCGGCCTAAATGAAAAGTTCAGTGTCCGTCCCCTTGACACATAACATGTTAATCAAGAAAACACGTTAGAAGTTAATAGATTCCGATCAATACATTCTCTTAATCCTCGAAAATATATTATATACACAAAGAAAAATATAAATAACCTGTCCCGAATTCTCCTTTATACCGAAAACAGGACTTAATCTTTAGAAAAATCGGAAACAAATATATTTTCTATATTAAAATAGAAAAAAATTTCTGAATAACTTTTGGCACCAATGGTTTTCGAAAGGATTTCTGATTAGTTTTCGTTGGGCATCAATTATTTATCTCATACCAGTATATAGGTGTTTAGTTAACTATGAATTCTGAATTAAATGATTTCAACTAAGTAATTTAATTTATGCAAGCAAGATTAACAAAAATGATATTAATTTCAACATCCGAAGAACCTATATTACGTATTGAGAATACTGATTAATACACTGCTCAAAACAATTAAAGGATATTTGAAGTTTTATATAAAAAAAAGATATAAACGAATTTTTTTTTGCCGAAAATAGGAGAAGAGAATCACAAATGCAAATTTTTCTGGTTTTCAAACTGTGGAGTATGCAAATTTTGAGTTCGACGTCAAAAACGTCGATTCAGCGGCAGCGAATGAAATTTGACTTTCAACTGGATAAAAGAGAATGAAGACAAGGATGATCGGCATTCAGTGATTGCTTTGTTTCGATGAGTACGATGTCTCAGCGAAGTCATTTGACAGATTCAGAAGCTTCGAGAATTGTTGGTAGGTTAGAAAAGGGCAACACTCAAGCCGAAGTAGCGCAAGCCATTGGAGTGTAACAAAGTGTCATTTCCAGGATCTGGAACCGTTTTTTGGAGAGTGGATGTGCAGGCCGAAGACCAGGGCAAGGTCGTAGACGGGCAGCAACGCCCAATGAAGATCGGTATTTAGCGTTAACGGCTCGGAGACACCGAAACATGAACGCTACTCTTCTCCAACAACACCTTCGCTCGGCTACAGGCACCACGATTTCAACTCAGACTGTCCGAAACCGGCTCCATGCTGTAGGTCTGTATGCTCGCCGACCGATGGTATGTGTTAGATTAACATCAAGGCATCGTCGCGACCGCAGGGAGTGGGCAACCGAGCATGGCAACTGGAGGAGAAATGAATGGAGCAATATTCTGTTTTTTCTGACGAGTCCCGTTTTTCTGTGAATGCGGATAACAAGCGTATTTTCATCTGGAGGGACCAAGGCAGTAGGAATAATCCTGCGTTCGTGCACGAAAGTGTCAGATTTGGCGGTGGAGGAGTGTTGGCGTATGGTGCATCTCCAATGACGGGCGCACTGACCTCTACATCATTCGAGATGGAGCTCTGACTGGTCGCCGATATAGAGATGAGATCCTCAGACCTATTGTAGTCCCTTACGCTGCAGCAATCGGAGATAACTTCATTTTAATGGACGATAACTGCAGGCCACATCGTGCAAACCTGGTGGAGGATTTTTTTTCGTGGAAGAAATCGTTCGAATGGAACGGCCAGCGTGTTCTCCAGACATGAATCCAATCGAGCATATTTGGGACGCTCTAGGAAGACGAGTTTCTGGCCGCCAACAACCCCCACAAACTCTCCAAGAACTGGAAAGAGCTCTTCTGGAAGAGTGGGGCAGAATACCCCAACTCTTCATTAATAGCCTCATTGAGTCCATGCCTCAAAGGTGTTCAACGTTGCTGGCCGCCCGTAGAAACTATACCCCCTACTGAAAATGATTTTCTTTAAAGAAAACACATTTTCCTATTCTTTTTTTCTCATATGCACAAATTGTGTTTTTTTTTTCCTTTTGTACACAAATGCGCAATAAAATGCATTTTTTTCCGCCAAACATGTGTAATTTTTTCTCATATAACCTACTATCTCTATCGACCATGTATCAATCAGCTAAAAAGTTTCCCAGATGCAAAATCCACCTAAAACAGCAATATCCTTTAATTGTTTTGAGCAGTGTATACTGTAAAAACTACACAGAACTGTTTCTGAAAATCAGTAACAATAAAAGAAATTTTGTTTTTGTACTGCTTCATTAAATCGTTACACATGATTTTGAAGTTTGCTAAAGATAAAAACAATTCGCAAAATCATGGGTAACTCGAAAGAACTTATTGTATATTTTCATTGTTTGTTATAGTTACCTATGTTGAGAATGGTCAATTTATGTGTCCGTTCAGTTTTTGTTATACACTTAGTTTAAAACGAAGATTATTATTTTAAACATAAAACTCTGAAGGTGTAAATAAGTATTTTCCATTGGTAAGTTGTCTAAAAATCCAACTTCTTATTATTTCTTATTATTATTTCAGTTTAATTAAACATAAATAGCTTCGTGAATTGCAGAAAATCTGATTATTTTTTATATTTTTATGATTTTTAAAAAATTACAAGAAAAGGACATTTAGCATAAGATTACTAAGCAGTAAAGAATTGCAGGGTAGAAATCGCAACAACTATTTCATACTTTTATAATTTTAAAATTTTCATGAAAAAAAACGTTAATAAGACTATTATGCGGTAAAAGATAGCAGGATTATTATTTTACAACTAATTCATACTTTTATAATTTCAATAATTTCAAGAAAATAACATTTAGTATAATAAATGCGGTAATGGATAGCAGGATAAAATCTTAACAGCTAATTCACACTTTTAAATTTCTAAATTTTCATTGAAACAGCATTTAGTATAGGGCTACTATGCGGTATAGACTAGTAGATTAGAATTTTAACAATTGATTCATACTTTTATAATTTCAAAATTTTCAAAAAAATTGCATTTAGCTTATGACTACTATGTGGTAAAGGATAGATGGGTAGAATCTTACAACTAATTCATACTTTTATAATTTAAAAAATTTCAAGAAAACAACATTTAGCATAAGAGTACTATGCCGTAAATAATAGTAGGGTAGAATGATAACAATTTATTCATATTTTTATAATTTCAAAATTTTCATCAAAACAACGTTTTTCATAAGATTACAAAGTAGTAAAGGATAGCAGGGGGAATCTTTCAACTGATTTATTTCCCAATGAAAAGGGGTAAGACTTAGATTTCTTGCAGCTTCCCACCCAATTTTTCATTTTACTCAGAAAAAAAAAACGAAACTTTAGTTAACTATGTCAAATCCGATACAGAAAGAAAATATTGAAATACATTTTAATCTTCCGACACCTAAAATAAAAAGATAGTACACGAATTAATAAAAAGGTCTAACGGAATAACATAATTATTGAAATATATAAGAAACTATTGAGTTCAAATGAGTATACTAATATCAATACAACATGTTATATACAAAATAAAAAGAAGTAATTATATTGAAATGATTTGATATTTATTTTTATTAAGCTATTGCATAGCTTTTATCGCGGGCTTTGAGCGCGGCGACCGAATCCAAAAATTCCGTAACGAGAAATATCCGAACACATCCGTAACGAAAAAACCTAACACTCGGCTACCGTCGTTTCACTTCGGCAGACTTCGGCATGGTATCCTTCGGTAGACTTCGGCAGACACTGACGCGGTATTTTTCAGATATTTAGAGGATATCAAGTCTCAAACTTATATATCTTATTTCAGTTACTATAAATCTATAGTTTCAATAATAAAAATTCCTGATAGAATGTGTATAGAAAAGAATCGTCTTAAGATAAAACAAGGTAGGATAATGTAGCTTTCGGTGAGTGGAGACCCGCCCAATGGTGAGAATGGAAAAATTTAAATGCTTATAGCTCGCGATCTAATTTTCGTAGCGCGGCCAAATTTTGTTTGGTAATTTATTATGATACAGTGTTAATTTTTGGTGACAGGAGACCCCCACGGTGAGAGTCGAAAAAGTTAAAATGCTTATAACTCGCGATCTAATTTTCGTAGCGCGGCCAAATTTTGTTTGGTAATTTATTATGAGAGAGGGTTAATTTTTGGTGACAGGAAACCCCCCCCCACAGTGAGGGTCGAAAAATTTACAATGTTTATAACTCGCGATCAATTTTCGTAGCGCGGCCAAATTTTGTTTGGTAATATATTATGAGACAGTGTTACTTTTGAAACAGGAGACCCCCACGGTGAGGGTCGAAAAAGTTAAAATGCTTATAACTCGCGGTCTAAATTTCGTATCGCGGCCAAAATTTGTTTGGTAATTTATTATGAGACAGTGTTAATTTTTGGTGAAAGGAGACCCCCCCCCCCCAATGCTGAGGGTCGAAAACTTTAAAATGCTTATAAATCGCGATCTAATTTTCGTAGCGCGGCCAAATTTTGTTTGGTAATTTACTATGAGACAGCGTTACTTTTGGTGACAGGAGACCCCCACGGTGAGGTTCAAAAATTTAAAATGCTTATAACTCGCGATCTAATTTTCGTAGCGCGGCCAAATTTTGTTTGGTAATTTATTATGAGACAGTGTTACTTTTGGTGACAGGAGATCCCTCATGGTTCGGGTCGAAAAATTTAAAGTGCTTATAACTCGCGATCCAATTTTCGTAGCGCGGCCAAATTTTGTTTGGTAATTTATTATGAGACTGTGTTAATATTTAGTGACAGGAGATCCCCCATGGAGAGGGTCGAAAATTTTAAATTGCTTATAACTCGCGATCTAATTCTCGTAGTGCGGCCAAATTTTGTTTGGTAATTTACTATGAGACAGTGTTACTTTTGGTGACAGGAGACCCCCCCCCCCACGGTTAGGGTCGAAAAATTTAAAATGCTTATAACTCGCGATCTAATATTCGTAGCGCGGCCAAATTTTGTTTGGTAATTTATTATGAGACAGTGTTACTTTTGGTAACAGGAGATCCCCCATGGTGAGGGTCGAAAAATTTAAAATGCTTATAACTCGCGATCTAATTTTCGTAGAGCGGCCAAATTTTGTTTGGTAATTTATTATGAGACTGTGTTAATATTTAGTGACAGGAGATCCCCCATGGAGAGGGTCGAAAATTTTAAATTGCTTATAACTCGCGATCTAATTCTCGTAGTGCGGCCAAATTTTGTTTGGTAATTTACTATGAGACAGTGTTACTTTTGGTGACAGGAGACCCCCCCCCCACGGTTAGGGTCGAAAAATTTAAAATGCTTATAACTCGCGATCTAATATTCGTAGCGCGGCCAAATTTTGTTTGGTAATTTATTATGAGACAGTGTTACTTTTGGTAACAGGAGATCCCCCATGGTGAGGGTCGAAAAATTTAAAATGCTTATAACTCGCGATCTAATTTTCGTAGAGCGGCCAAATTTTGTTTAATAATTTATTATGGGACAGTTTTACTTTTGGTGACAGGAGACCCCCCCCACGGTGAGGGTCGAAAAATTTAAAATGCTTATAAGTCGCGATCTAATTTTCGTAGCGCGGCCAAATTTTGTTTGGTAATTTATTATGAGAGAGTGTTCATTTTTGGTGACAGAAGACCCCCCACACGGTGAGGGTCGAAAAATTTAAAATGTTTATAAATCGCGATCAATTTTCGTAGCGCGGCCAAAATTTGTTTGGTAATTTATTATGAGACAGTGTTAATTTTTGGTGACAGGAGATCCCCCATGGTGAGGGTCGAAAAATTTAAAATGCCTATAACTCGCGATCTAATTTTCGTAGTGCGGCCAAATTTTGTTTGGTAATTTATTATGAGACAGTGTTAATTTTTGGTGACAGGAGACCCCCACGGTGAGGTTCGGAAAATTTAAAATGCTTATAACTCGCGATCTAATTTTCGTAGCGCGGCCAAATTTTGTTTGTAATTTATTAAGATACTGCATAGCTTTTATCGCCGGCCTTGAGCGAGGCGAAAGAATCTAGAAATTCTGTAACGAGAAAAAAAAAACCTAACACTCTGGCTAACGTCGCTTCAGTTTGGCAGACTTCGGCACGGTATCTGCAGACATTGACGCGGTAGTTTTCAGATATTTTGAGAATATCATGTCTTAAACTTATGTTTTTTTTTATTTCAGCTACCAGAAACGGATAGTTTCAATGATAAAAATTCCTGATTAACCAACATGTATTGTAAGATAATAAAAATATTTTAAACGATATTAACTTCTCATTTGTTCAATACAAGAAAAAAAAATTGTTATCTGTCATCACGCTCAAAATGTTTAACTTGAATTAATATCAAAGACAAAAAAAAAACTGCATAAATAAAAAATAAATAAATACTTATAATTGCATAAGTTGATAGAAAATGCTATGCAATAGCTTTACCGCGGCAGTCCCCGAGTGCCACACGTATTATTTTCAATTTTCGTAGTAAATTTTTTCAATGTAGACAAAAAATTACTGGAAGGTACAATGAACCCATCTTGATAGTTGCATATTTAAGACACATTTTAATTGAAGATAATCATTCCATAAATATAGAAAAAGAATAACCTATGGTGTTATGTATCTTACATGTTTTCATACATTGAAACTAATTAATAAGAAACATAATGGTGTACATAACAAATAAAAGTTAAGAGAAGTTTATTATCACTTCTCTTATATTTAATTAGTTACATTAGACTTTTTATTTTTCATAGTAAAAATTCACAGTCTAATATTGGTTATCCATTGAAGTGAACGTCACAATGTCACAGTGTGAAATAGAATATGTCATACGGGTGATATGAAAATATAAGACAGTTATTAACGGTACGAACGGATTTTAAGTGATCAGAGAAGCATTTTTTATAATAAAAATTTTGTCTATTCATAAATACGTACAAAGAATGGATGCTTTAGAAACAATCATCATATATAACAATTCATAAGACATGCTTTGAAATTTTGGAGAACTTCTTATATTTCTATAATTTTGTTTACTTTGATTTTGAAAATATTACATTTTCCTATATTTTTTAATAATGCTATTTATGAAAATGTAGCTAATTCATATTCTGGAACTATTGAAGCATGTTTCAGTTCAACGAGGTTTTCAGAAAATAACAAGTATAATGGTGAACTAGAAACATTTTTTAAGTCTAATTGTATATATTTAGAATTGTCACAGCTCTTTAATTTATTTACATTACTGGTTTTAGATCAGAATAAAGAAATTTGCCAATTACGTAGGTAAAATGAACAGTGGTTTGTGAGTATGGCTTTCTGATTGTTGGGAATATTTAAGAACTTAACAAGCATTCATACAAAATCTAGTATGCTTTTAATAACTTAAATAGGCAGAAATGTTAAAAAATTTAATTAAAACTAATTAAGAAATAAAAATACGTTGATAAATTTAGTATTTTAAGTCTTAAAGGGTTTTTTTACGTTTCGATAGTTTGACGTTTAGATAGTGTTTCGGAGATGGAGTTGCTTTTAGTAATTAACTAAACAAATAATATAACAAATTAACTAAAATCATGTAACATTCCAAAAAATTAACAGTCATATGAAGCAAGATGCATTTTGTTTATAAACAGGGGAAATTTATTTAAAGTTAGTAATACAGGTGAAGCAGTAAATAAATTATATTCAGCATTTTACATTTTTTAACTACATGTGATTGTTATTTTACTCTGATACTTTAAAGGATCATTTATACATATAAAAAATAATATTTAATTTATATATTTCAAGCAATGCATTCATTAACAGGTTATAAAATCATTACAATATTTATTTTTATGTGCGACAGAGCTCTTTGTGAACGTTTAGAAATTATTAAATTTCTGGATAAAAAAATACTTTAAAATATTCATTCGAGTGTAATACATAAGGTACCCTGGGGTAATAACGCCACGTTAAGGTTCTACCAATTTTCACGGCTTAGTTTTAGATTGTATTTTTCAAAAAATATATAGGATCTGAAACAGCAACTCACTGACTATCTATATAAAATAAAATAATTTAACAGATATGTATTCATAAAATGTAATGGCGTTTTTTCTTGACCAATGCTATTTGGCGTTAATACCCACCTATATGGATAATAACGCCATGCAAACAAAACTATAAAATAAGATAGAATAATGGCATGTAGATTGCCCAATTCTAAAAATACAAACTCTACAGCTCTAGAAATTGACAAATTGCCATCTAAGCTATTGAAAATGTACAATTTTTTGTGGCTCTGAAAGATAAAAGAAAGGTGTGGTGGTGGCGGGGGCAGGAGGCAAAATAATATCAGATTCTAAGCTACGTTTCGCTTAAAAATGACCATTTAAATAGAATTATTAGAAACATTGCACGGATTATTTGAATCAGTATTTACATTCCCATGTATGCATTCTATGCGATAGAAAATATTGATTTTTTTGTGAAAGTGAAAAAAAAAGGAGTGAGGGGGAGCTTCAACAGAATATAACACCCTGTGTTTCTCTTTGCTTAAAAAGTCCCGCTTAAATATGATTATAAGAATCTTTGCATGGTTTTAACCATTGATAATGTAATATTTTAATCATGTGAAGTTTTATAATAACTAGAGTTATATGTAATAAATATTTTTGTTAAACCTTAACTGCTGTTAGCGTCTCACATACCGCTGAGTTTTTCAAGTTTCAGAGTTTAACTTGCAATTTTTAGTTTAACTACAGATGCTTTTAAAATTTTGTTTCATTTGGAGTCCTATTACTATCTCTAGAGACTTTTGAATTGCTGAATTTTATTTATAATAGTCCTGTATATAAGTTTCAATACAAAAATAATATTCTAAAAGTTAATTTAACATTTTATTCATCGTTAGATTAAGCGATCTGACAGGCCGCTCACAGTAAGTTATGCGACAATTTTTGTCACAGCAGTTAAGGGTTAATACTATTATAGTAATCTAGTAAATAGTTTTTAACCCATAACTCCACACTAATGCGAATTCTCGAAACCTACAGTTAAATTGTCGAAGTTTTAAAGAACATGCTGTAATAAATTTTTAATAAATTGAATAACATTTTTGATTAAAAAGTATTATCCGAAAGAGATCTCTTATTCAATTTTATACATAATTCATATGGTTATATATCATTATCTCTATATTAGCAACAAAATTAATCTTTAACTGCTGTTAGCAATCTGACTGAACCCTCCCCTCCCCCCCCCCCAAAAAAAGCGCGTTTAACTTGTATTTTCCAGTTTAACTATAGTTACAACTGAAATTCTCTTTCGTTTGGAGTTCTCGTAATATTATTAGAAATATTTGAATAGATTAAATTTAATTAGAATTAATTCTGTACAAAAAGTTTAGCGCAGGAACAGTATCCTATGATTTTTAATCATGGATCGCCTTTTAACCTTTAACTAATGTTACCGGTCTCGTAGACCATTATTTTTCTTTTAATTTTTTAGTTTAACTTTTAATTTTCAGTTTAACTGCAAACACTACCGAAATTTTGTTTCATTTGGAATTTTAGTACTACCACCAGAGACTAAATAGGCGAATATTAAGTATAATACTTTTGTATAAAAAGTTTAATACAAAAACACAACTCTATGAGTTATTCCCGCCTTTTATTCATCTTTCAATTTTGTGGTCTCACAAACCGCATCACATTCATACGTTACAATTTCTGTCACATCAGTTAAACGTTAAATTTATAAAGTTTTGAAAAACCGAACGCTGAGAAAGCGGACAGTTAAAATTTCGAACTCAATTGAACAATCCAGTGGAAATTTAATAGAAACCTGGTTTTGAAGATGTTCGAATTTGAATCTCGAAAACATTTTGATATAGTTTTATTTACAAGAGTTAAAAATTATTTTTTACATTAGTAAAAAAAAAGTAATAATAATATAATAAAAAATAAAATAGAGAGATTATTTTGAAGTATTGAGAACCCCCCCCCCCTTAATCTTACTATTTCAACAATGATGATAATGCTGTCCCATATTAATATATAAACCCCCTTCGGATATAGATCGGCCATTGTTGGGAATCAACCGGGGTAATAACGCCAATCCCTGGCGTTATTACCCAGGATACTTATTGCGCAGTAAATTCTAAACTACAAATTATCTCGAGAAGATTTTCAAAATCTTCCACGACAATTTGAAAGCACATGAAATACACTACAAATTTATGTAATAAACAAAGTATTTTCGGATAAAAAGTATAGTCTACACATCAAAAACCTTATCTCGCAAATTTTAGATCAAGCGTTAATTTTAGTTACTTGTAAAAACAATAAGACCTAAAAATGAAACAAATTAACTTGAAACTGTTTTTTGCGATTTATATGACTCAAAACACTTCTGCGCAGAGCACATGGGTGTCATTTACCTGATTATTTCATAATTATGCAAAATATAAGCACTTGCCGTTATTACCCCGCCTGGCGTTATTACGCCAGGTTACCTTATATAAATTAACCAATCAAAATCATTGCTAAATTATTCATTTTATTACTAATTATTTATTGTTTCAAATGCTGTTCTTCGTTATGTTATTTATTTAATTATTTTTAAACATTCTTAATGAATATGAATTTTCCCTGTGACACATTTATGTGAAGTTGCAAATAAAAACATAATCTTTTTTATGTCTTCCTATCCCAATATATGAAACACATCATTTATTGATCCATTTTACAACAGTTATACTTCCTATATTCATATTTTTAATTTTTATATATGAAAATTATATTACATAGCATATATTTCACTACATTTAATATTGTATTAAAAACCATATTAAAGAAAAGTATCGGAAGAAGGTAATTATGAAAATTTTTATAACAGTATTATTTCCATAAGATGTTAAGGAAAAACTGCACAGTATTTCGATTAGAACCAAAGTCATGACTCTCATTCCCTTGTCTTTCTAATCCTTTTTATAGTTTGAGACAATACATCTATTCGCGACAGATTCAGGTCATAATAATTGATCAATGGGAGGCAAACCTTCTAGTCAGCTGATGTGCTTTGGATTAAGCGTGAAGCTTACAAATACTATAAATTGAATTAGGCGTACAGACAAGATGTGTATTCTGTCATTTAATAGAATCAGTATTTATTGAGTGAATTGAAGACAGAAAGGAATTGTAATTATTTATTTTATTTTTTAAAGATTTTCGTATTTTCAGGCTTGAATCTATACTAATACATATGAGACTTTCATAGTGAATGGTGGTAAAGTTTAAAATATAAAATGGGGGGAAATTTTCACACTTTCGACAGCATGATTTTAAGCGTTATATGTGCAATGAATAAATCAGTTACTAAAATTTATCTATGAGCAATTAGATTATTGAACATTCAAGATACTAGCGTTTAAACTTTCCGTAAAATATACCGGCAGGGTGTAAATGACTGCTTATCAAATACTGTAAAATCAATTACATCTACAGAAAATATATGCATTCAACGTTGAATAGAATCTCTATTTATAGAGTTAACTTCAACCAGAAAGTATTTGTGTCAATTTATTACAGGCAAAGTATTTTAATATTTCCGCTTATACAACCTCCAATAGTATATTGAAATTTTTAATACGTTATTATTCAAAAGAGTAGAGGAAGAAAATTACAAGAATTCTGACGCATTCAAAACTATAATACTACAATGCATCATATACGAAAATAATTCAAGGATTTTAAAAATAAAAATGTTAACAATGTTAAGGCGCGATCACATTGGGAAATAGGTGAAGCTTTAAGCACAACACACAACTTTTTCTGATGCAAAAGAGGTGGGGTCAGCCGCGAAAGGGTTACTGGATGATGCGTAGAAAGTTTTGTCTAGATAAACGAAACACAGCAAGAAGTTTACAACAGAAAATTGTTTATCGCCCACACGGCATCTAAAGTTATGAGTAAAATAAAAAGTTGAGTTTCTCTAATAGTGGCAATAATTAAAAATGAATTATTATTTTTTTTTAAAGGGGGACGAGGGGGGAACTAGGATGTCACAACATTTTGTTCGAAGAAACTGGAAATTGAGATATCGTTACATTAAATCATTAAGAGACTACTTCATTCAAGCAAAAAGACTCATTCGCTAATGCTAATCTTATGGAAGAAATTTATAAAAATATCTTGTTGCATTTCAAAATCTATTTTTATTTTATTTATTATTATTATTTTGCATTGAATAGCTCAAAACGATGTGTACAAGGATCGTTTTTTAATTTTGTTTACAAATATTTTCAATGGGAGCACTTACATTTTCGGAACCGGTTTCGAAAATGAAAATATTCTCATAAAATATCTATTATATAAAATATATATTTATATATCTGCAATCAAAATTGAAAAAGAGGCCTTTTGTACAAATTGAACTCAGCTACACAATAAAAAAATTTAAATGCAACCATATTATTTTCATAAATTATATGGATACTTTAAAGATATAATTACAGATATTTTTGTAAATTTCTCCCATGGAATTAGCACTAGAAATTGAGTCTTTTCGTGTGATTAAGTAGCCCTTTAATTATACTTAGATTTTTTTTTTTTTTTTTTTTTTTTTTTTTTTTTTTTTTTTTTTTTTTTAACATTGCAAATACTCAATAAGTTTTAGCACCCCCTTCCCCCATATTTTGGCGTTCTATTCTTATTTTAACTCCAAAAGTTCGTAAAAATTCGTTCAGGAAAAGAAAAATAAATAAATAAATGGTATAAATGTTTAAAATTGTTTTTTAATGATAAAATATGTACTTAAATTTACTTTAAAAAATGCGAGTGTAAATGTTGATTTTTAAGTCAATATATAATTTTTCAATGTTTTTCTTTAAATGTAATAAATTTTGGATGGATTTTATTAAATTTAAAGAAATTTCATGCTTTTTACATTGATATATATTTTAATACACTATATATTTATACAGGAATAAGTTTAGGAAAATTTTAGGTCCTTTAAAGGACTCAAAATAATTTATCCTCAAACTGCACCCTTCATAATTTTTTTTAATCACCAAACAGGACCCTTCACAAAATATTTTATCTTGAAATAGGACATTTCACAAAATTATTTCTTTATTAAATAGAGCTTTTACAGAATTTTTTCACCTTCAAACTGAACTTTTCACAAATTTAATCATTTAAAAATAAAAACTGGCCTGTAAATAAACAGTTGAACTCATCAAAGATCTTATTACTTAGCTTTTTCACACATGAAGGATAGAACCTGAAGATTTTGATAATTTAAAATTCACAAAATTATGACTGAATTTTCACAAATATAAGAAAAACTTCACAATTTAACAAAAACAGGACCCCGTGAAAAAAGTCTGGACAGACTCTTGTTTGTATCAGGCATGAAAGTGGGAAATGAGAAAAAATGTGGAAATTTTTTTCCATCAATACAGTGTGCGAGACTTTTTAAATTTAAGTATCATTTTAATAGCTACCTATGCAATAAAATTAAATATAATTGCGCACATGATTTTATATATATATATATATATGAAGTATTAACAATGCTAAAGGGTCATTCCATGTCAATTCAACCAGACCTTGTAACCCGACCCCCAGGGATTTTGATGAAACTTTGTGTA
Source organism: Maratus speculifer (assembly GCA_964019185.1). Lineage (NCBI taxonomy): Eukaryota > Metazoa > Arthropoda > Arachnida > Araneae > Salticidae > Maratus > Maratus speculifer. The sequence continues at coordinate 221,900,049 of OZ025299.1, read as the reverse complement.
CACACTAATTCTATCATGAAATGATTCCATCAGAAATTTTTCCTTCCTAGAACTCATAGTTTGTGAGATATGGGGGGTCCAATCCTTGGGGTTTTCTCAAATCGCACATTTCTGAGTCTGTATTTTGAGATTGCAGTTCCATCTTGAAAAAATTGTTTCTCTGGATCTAAAATATAAATCATCTTAAAAATTTCACTGCAAAAATATAAATCGATGCAGATTTTAATAAAAAAATATTTAAAAAATTTACTTGTAATATTTAGGATAAAAAAAATTAGCCAAAGTTGAGAGTTATGGTTATTTTTCCAAATTTTTGTGACTTGACAAAAAAGGTTGTACACAAAAAGGCAAATTAAATTTCCAATTTCTTTTTGTTTTAAATAAAAGTTTACACTTTGGGCTTTCTATCTATGAAATAAAAAAGATGTGTTTCGCATGGCTTATGCAAAAATTTTGGGTACTTTCCAATTAGCCGGATGAGTGCTTTATTTTTATATATTACATATGCACACAAAAAAGCAAATGAAATTTCCCATTTCTTTTTGTTTTAAATAAAAGTTTACACTTTGGGCTTTCTATCTATGAAATAAAAATGATGTCTTTCGCATGGCTTATACAAAAATTTTGGGTACTTTCCAATTAGCCGGATGCGTGTTTTATTTTTACATATGTACACATGTATAGATCTATATAAATGCAGATGTATTATACATGTACATATATATGTATGTATACAGTATATTGATATATATATATATGTATAAAACTGGTGCCCGTCTAACCGAAAAGTACCAAATTTTGTCTTGTTTTGAGAATCTGCACCAATTAAGAGGAAAAAAAATCTGACTAAGTTTAGCTGTGGTACTTAAATAATTACTGGAATTTTTATGAGTTATTGAATTCAATGTTATTTGATGCATGTTTTTTTTTAATTTTCAAAGTAAAGTTTAGGCTTTGTTTTTTCTGATTAAAAAAAAATCTGACTGTAATATGTTTCCCCATTAAATTTAGTGAATGGTCCATTTATTTCATTTAGTTATTTAATAATGGGCATGTTTTGACAATCTAAAGAATCTCTTACTTTGATTTTCAATAATTAAACTGAAAACAGATTTTTTTTGTACAGTATAAAATAGAAATTTTTTTCTTCTCATTCTTCCATTCTTTTTTTCGAATGCTTATATATTAATTATTTGTGTTTAAAAAAATGTTCATAACCTTGTATTTCCTTTCCTTCGTTAATTTTAATCAGTTTAAATATTTATATTGGCAAGTTTAAATACACAAATGTTTAACAGAACTTGAATTTGTTTCTATAGTCTGAAATATTTAATTGCACCTGCCTTGTATAAACACCTTCTGATAAAGGCAGGGTAATGCTCGTGAGTATGAAAGCAGATGTTTTGAAATCAAGTTAATCAAATTATTGCCATTCTGTTGTTTCTTATCATAGAAGAATGATTTAACTTTTACTGTGCTACAAAAAATACATTCTGATCGTTACATATTTTATAGTTTATGATATGTATAAATATTTTTTTTGCTTTATTGTTTTAATATGGAGCCTGATATTAAACCTTCTACTAGTCTTCAGGCTTGCAGTATTGTAATATTAACTGGTTTAGAATGTCACAAAACTAGCTATACAAATAACAGAGAAATAGACTACATTGATAATCTCTGTGATTCAGAAAAAGAACTTTTATTAGTTAGGACTATTGCATTAATAAAACAAAAATTAAGTGAAAACCGTTTGATTAATATATGTGAGCATCACAGAATTTCGCTCTTAATGAAATATGAATTATATAAATGTGGAGATCCATTTAAGCGGCATAAAAAGCAAGTGAAAAAAGCAATTAGGGCAATTAATAGAGATTTATATACGGACGAAAAAGTAAACCAAAGTTGAAAGTCATGATTATTTTTCCAAAATTTTGTGACTTTATGAAAAAGTCTCTACATGAAAAGGAAAATGAAATTTCCAATTTGTTTTTGCATCAAATAACATTAAATTCAATAACTCATAGAAACTCCAGTAATTATTTAAATCCCACAGCTAAACTTAGTCAGATTTTTTTCCCCCTTAATTAGTGCAGATTTTCAAAACGAGGCAAAATTTGGTACTTTTCGGTTAGACGGGCACCAGTGTTATATATATCAATATACTGTCTATATACATACATATGTACATGTATAATACATCTGTATTTATATAGATGTATACATATGTGCATATGTAAAAATAAACAAGCATCCGGCTAATTGGAAAGTACCCAAAATTTTTGTATAAACCATGTGAAAGACATAATTTTTATTTCACAGATAGAAAGCCCAAAGTGTAAACTTTTATTTTAAACAAAAAGAAATTGGAAATTTCATTTGCTTTTTTGTGTGCATATGTAATATGTAAAAATAAAGCACTTATCCAGCTAATTGGAAAGTACCCAAAATTTTTGCATAAGCCATGCGAAAGACATCATTTTTATTTCATAGATAGAAAGCCCAAAGTATAAACGTTTATTTAAAACAAAAAGAAATGGGAAATTTCATTTGCTTTTTTGTGTGCATATGTAATATATAAAAATAAAGTACTCATCCGGGTAATTGGAAAGTACCCAAAATTTTTGCATAAGCCATGCGAAACACATCATTTTTATTTCATAGATAGAAAGCCCAAAGTATAAACTTTTATTTAAAACAAAAAGAAATTGGAAATTTAATTTGCCTTTTTGTGTACAGCCTTTTTCGTGAAGTCACAAAAATTTGGAAAAATAACCATAATTCTCAACTTTGGCTGACTTTTTTTATCCTAAATATTAAAAGTAAATTTTAAAAATATTTTTTATTAAAATCTGCATCTTTTTACCTTTTTATAGTGATATTTTTAGGATGATTCATGTTTTAGATCCAGAGAAACAATTTTTTGAAGATGGAACTGCAATCTCAGAATACACACTCAGAAATGTGCGATTTGAGAAAAACCTAAGAATTGGACCCCCCATATCTCTCAAACTATGAGGTCTGGGAAGGAAAAATTTCTGATGGAATCATTTCATGATAGAATTAATGTACACACAAAGTTTCATCCAAATCCCTGGGGGTCGGGTTACAAATGGGGGAAAAATTGGTTGAATTGACGTGGAATGACCCTAAAGGGATAAATCCAAATAAATCTGATCAACTTATGTGAAGTACAGTCTTTAATGGTTTAGCTGTTAAGTCTCTCTCCCCCCTTTCTTTAAAAAAATTCTCTTCACTAAATTGATGTTTGCTTCAGAAATACATCTCGAAAAAGGTATCACAGAAATTACCCAGAAGTGTTTATAATTAGCACAAAATATTCTATTCCAAGAAAAATTTCCTTTCACTTTAAATTGTTATGATAAAAAAAAAATCCATGAAAGGTATTTAGAGTAGTTACTCTAAGCATTTTTCCTGAATGATTTTTTTATACGACTTTCAGATGCTTATATAATATAAGCTCACATTTCATGTTATATCTCTTTTGCACAATAACTCAAGAACAAACTCCAAGCCAAGCATTTAAATAGACAAAATGTCAAATTACTAAATTTTCCAGGCATTCCCCCCCCCCTCCCTTATTATCCTTCCTAAGTTTTTCTTTGCATTTTTGCATCAATCTAGAGAAAGTCCAAAATTTCTTTAGGAAAAGTGGAATTCCACCTTTAGGAGGAATTCTTAATAAAATATATTTGTATTTTATTAAAATATAAATACATATATCTTAATAAAATATATTTATATTTTTTCCCTTTCTTTCTGCCAAACATCTCGCTTTTTTACTGAGATTTTTAATTACAAATTTAATTAATTTTCATGTGTTGAAGTACATCATATTATGACAGCATAACCCTTTTTCTTGAAAGTAGTTTGCTCCATGATTTAGGAAAGATATTTTTCGCCTTTTAACTACTAAGTTTCTGCCATTAAATAAGGAAAATTGTTTTTTACCAAACTAGTAATAGCTTGAAGGTTATCAGATAAAATGTTATGCACTGTTAATAATATAAATTAATAAATAATTTATAAATGTTGAAATAGTTTCAAATAATATATATATTTGAAACATTAGTTTATATTATATTAGTGTTTATAGATGTTTAAAATCAATTGTGTAAGTAAATATTTTTTTATAAAATTTAAAAGTTTTATAATCTTGCATTTTATTTAACAATAAGATTAAATGCAATGTTAAGAGGTTTTTGTATTTTTACTTTTTATGTGCTTTGATGGTGTTTTGTTGATTTTCATATTTCTAAAAATAATAAATGTGTTATTTGCATTCCATCACTGACAAAAATCTTCTAAACATAATTCTTATCATTTTAAAATATTATTATATAATTAGCAAAAGACACCACATATAATTCCATTATTTTTGAAAAAGGACTTAAAACAGGAAACAAGGAATATCCCACGGCATCTTCATGTTACTAACACAAACCGTGTAAATACCTCAGAATTAGATAATGAAAATAATACAATTCACTTTGTCCCCATAAAAAAAAACTCTAAATAATTATAATTAAATTTTGAAAAAATTAAATATTATCGCCATATTATGTAGACGCCTTTTTCATTAATTTTAATTTTTAATGTTTTACAATAATCCATATGAAAATAACTTTATCGATATCCATAATAAAGAAATAAAGTCAATGTTTACACAAGTAATTCATCAAATAAAGCTTCAAAACATTGTTTAGCAAGAGATTTAAGCAGTATAGCTGATAAATGTTTTCCAGTTAATTAATTTGTTGTAATAAGATTAGTCAACCAATATAATTTAACACGACATATGACATGCATAAAAGATAAAACGATAATTAGTACAATGTTTTTAAAAATAGGGTACACCAAACAGAAGCATTCAACTAATATTTTTGTGTAATTATATATTCAAGATGAAAGAAAATACTTTGTTTACTAAACATTGGCGAATTTGGCGACAAGTATGGACAAAACACAATCAAATTTCATAAACAGTAAAAATATATTCAAAACTCCTTAACATTGCAATTAAACTTATTGTTAAACAAAATGTAAGAATAATAGTTAAAAATACTTCCAAATTTTATAAATATTTACTTACTACGTAGAACATTCGCAGCTTGTAATCATCGAAAATTCATGGCGACGGTATTTGGATTTTGCTATTTTTAAGTGCCGAAGGATCCTTATATCATTGTCCCGCAATGAATTCAATTAAATATTTTTTTAATGTGAAGTTTTTTTGACGCATAAAAAACCGTTTCTTGCGTTTAGATCTTAAATACTTTATTTGTTTTCTATACAAACGAGCGTCCATATACACTGACAGCCGCCATCTTGATTTAGACGGCCATTCAAAGGAGTGACGCAGACAATCTGCTTGTACGCTATTGGTCAGATTACGCGCTGCACGCAACATTTTCCACTTGGAATGGAAAAAGTTTCAGCTAATGTTTCGCATTTGAAATCTCAATCGCACGGCGTTTTTCGCGAAGCAGCTGCAGCCAATGCTGCATGTTGAGCTTAATGTTTCATTTATGCAGTGTGTGTGATCGCGCTTTTAGAATTAGAATGTCATAGTATGATTTTGTAGTATTTAAACGAAATATACCTAGAAGGTTAAATAAATAATTGCTATTGTGCATTGTTTTAGTCCCAGCTATTGTTTAAAAATACTGAAATTAAATGAACTTTTAAACCGATTTCCAAAAAAGAGTTTTGCAGAGATTAAGTTGTATACATATATATTATGAATATCATAAACACTCCTCAGAATGTTTCAACTAATACTTATATTTTGATTCGAGAATATTTCTTCTGATAGTGGCAAGGTTCTGGTTTTATGAAAAATGTCAGGATAATAGATTTTTCTCTGTGTGTTTTAGTCACACTTTATATAATTTTGTAGTTTCGATTTTTAATGTTCCATACTTAAAAAGTAACAAGTTGGAAATTGCACGTGAAGCGTAGCAAATTAGGTGCGTTCGTACGATAACGAAGTTTTAAAAATATTACTTTCATATATCAATCTCATAAAATTGTAAATAGTGAATTACAATTAAAACGCTCATCAAACAATGTTCTTCCTATACCATTACGTAATGGAATACTTTTGTGTGGCCTTGTAAATCAATAACAAATGTTCTTTGCACCACAAATTATGTAAGATGTATATTATAATATGTACTTTATAGTTACATATAAATTTTATTAAGTTCGCATGAGTGTAACACGATTAAAATGCATTTGAAACATTTTTACCCATTGACCGTAATGTAACGGAATACTTTTGATTATCCCTGTAATTGATCTATGCATTCGATTTTCATAAAATTTGAAATAACTTGACAAAATTATGTAATAATTATGCATTTTAAATTTCAAACGTATAGGATATATTTGAAACTTTTTCCCCATTGAACATAATGTAATTGAATACTTTTGATTGCCCCTGTAATTGATCTATGCACACGATTATCAAAAAATTTGAAATAACTCGACAGAATTATGTAATAATTGCGTATTTTAAATTTCAAACGATTAACATGCATTTGAAACTTTTTCCCCATTGACCGTAATGTAATGGAATACTTTTGATTGCCCCTGTAATTGATCTATGCATCCGAGTTTCATAAAATTTGAAATGACTCGACAAAATTATGTAATAATTATGTATTTTAAATTTCAAACGATTCGGTTGGATAGTTTTTGCGTTGTTATATGCGGACAGACAGACGGACAGACGGACGGACGGACAGACGGACGGACTGAACGATTATATACTACGTATTATATAATTATGAACGTGCTACGTATTATATAATTACGAACGCACCTAAAAACGGGTTCATCATAAGATTACTCCTGTGTCTGTATGTCCATTTGTCGCAACCATTTTACTCGTAATCTATGGAACGTGAAAATTTCAAATTGACTTTAGTAATAAAGAATACTGACTTACATATTTATAGGTTATTAACCATTCACAAATACAGTTGGGGAAACTGTAGAAAAGCTTATTGTGTTCCTTGAAAAAAATATTTTTATGTATATTGTGTGAGATACCCTGTGAAAGCTTTTGAACGCCGAACAGATATTATATTTTAGAAATTCCGTCGAAAATCTAATGCAAAAATATGCCCCCCCCCTCTATATACGAATCAACCAAATCTAAAATTGTGAAAAAAAATACGAGTAGAAGAGGTTAACTTAGCTCTTATAGGAAAAGAACAACGATTATCGTAGGTCACATAGATTTTGAGAAAAATGCATTTTTTGTTACAAACAAATTTTGATTTGCGGATGTTCTGCAAAAGATTGAAGGAGCTTTGGAGATACCTATAGTCGTTGGAGTGTAAAACGATTATTGATAATGAATCAAAAATTTGTCAGTAATTAGCCGCGATATTATCTTTTAATAAAATGTGCTGTTTTGGACGTACTTAAAGATACGGTGGGCGTACTGTTTGCTCCATCGGCTTTTTAAATCTAGATAACAAATTTAAATGGTATATTTGTGTAAGCAATGAATAGTTACTAATTCATATGTTTATTCTACGGAACCTCTGTTCTCGAGTAATACTCACACTTGAATGGGATATTTATAAATCTGGCTAATATCTACGAAATTTGAATATGGTGTTAAGGTACACACTACTACTTTAAATTGTATAAATAGTAATTATATCGTGTATAACTTCTTTTTGAGAGGGGAGATTTTCTACTTGAGAGATGCAGGCCATAATATACAGGGTGATTATAAATGAATGTCTCAACTTTACAGGACCATTAAATGAAAAATAATACAATCTCGTTGTTAAGTAAAAATAAAAAATAACAGCTGAAAATTTTAATTCAACACTGTTTTATGTGTTCAATTTCAGCCCCTGCCGAAACACGAATGATATCAGAGTTGTACGATATTTCATTAAAAGCTTCTTTTAGCTTGTCCTGTGTGTGTTTTTCAATTGCTGCAGATATGCGTTTCCTGAGTTTTTCAAAATCAATTTGGAGCGTTTGAACGTACTTGACATCAATAAGCTCCCCTCCTCTCCCCCCCCCCCAAAAAAAACATTATGAGAAAACAATGGAATGAGTTATTGTAACGCCCCTACATCGTTCGTGTTTCTGGAAGAGGTTACATATAGCATTTATAACTATGTTTAATTTAAACTTTTATTTGTTAATTTTCATTTCTAATTTGGAACAAGGGTTTTCTTCGTTTTCTTTTATTAACTCTGTAAAATTTTCACATTCATTTCAAATCACTCTGTGTTTTAAATTATAGAAGGTTAACAACAAATGGATTCACAAAAAGCACTCTATAGTGATTAAACACTATCGTTAAAATACGACAACTACCGTACATTTCTAAATAAATTTCGAATAGCCAGTGTAATTGCAAAAATTTTTTTGTATAATTATGATCAATTCATAAGTTAAGGAACTGTCTTACCAAGGAAGTTTTATTTTCTATTTAAAAGTTATCCAGTCTTAGTTTTTGTCATGCATTGTGACGGTTCAAATTGAATTCTTTGTTTTTCTTTTCACTGTTTGATATTTGAATAATAATGCATATATTCCATAAAAAATATTGTATTTAAATTTTATCTAAAAAAAATTTAACGTCTTGATTCCTTTTCATACAAATCCAGTGTTTGTGATGTGAGTATCTTACTTTGCATTCACACTGATTATGTATCATTATTATTATTTAAAATTTTTGCGAAGATTTTTGGGAACACTAGTTCAGAAAATGCATCTGAATTCAAATATTCCAATGTTGTTTTAATTTAGAAATACATTACTTTAATTAAAAGTAAATTCTATGATGCTTACTTTGACATAAAGCAAATGAAGGAGATTTAAATTTTTTGAAAAACGAAAGACTAATAGTTTTGACAGTAGAAATTGCGATTGTTAAATAAAAACAATAAATATTTTCTTTTAATCGTTTATAAATAAGCTGAAATTCGCCATCGCAGTTGTATGAATATTTATTTCACAGTAATGATTTTTAGTATTTTAAATGAGCTGACACTTTTTACAGCGGAAAATGAAGAAAAGTTCAACACATATTAAATATAAATTTTTATAATATTAATAGGCGAAATCAGATTCTTAAGCGTTGTCAATTATCCAGCTTTTTGCAGAGAAAATATGGTCGTTTTAAATCGCCCAAAAGTTCCGATTAAATAACAGAAGATTTTCTGTGTTGAATACTGGTATCCAAAAAGCCAGAGACTTAACAGCTCTGGTTTCTTTGACTCTTTATCTTGCTTTAGTACGATAATTTGCAAACAGGTGACACTATTCTGTCTCAAATTGTAAAAATGTCCAAAATAATCTTGCTATTTTTTAAAACCTAAATCTTTTCTTTTGATATTTCAACGGATAAATAAAACAAGCTATAAAAACTAAGTACTTTGGAAACCTTTTTAAAAAATTTTCTGTATCATTGCAGTTTGAAACAACGCAGTGCCATCTGTTGATGAATTTGGTACTAATAGAAGGTGGTGTGTGTGTATTTTGGTGTATTTTTGTCGGCCGATTATCTACGCTATGGGATATAGACCCTATGGGGTGGGTTGCCCTGCGTGGAGGTCTTTCTAAGGGAACCTAACCCGTATTTACGCAAGGTTCGAAGAAAACCACGGAAAACTTCGAACGGTTAGGCCGACGGTCGCGATTGGACTCGTACCCAGCACCTACCGTCTACCAGTTTGGAGGTCAGAACCTCGCGGCCACTGGTGGGGCACTAATAAAAGGAAATAAATTAATGAGATCCAAAAATTCATTCATCTTGTGAGATCTTGTGAGAAAAAAAAATAAACGTCTTGGTTTCCTTCTTATCCCACTTTAAAACTCTGAGTTTTTTTTATAAAACCCTGTCCTTTGTTTGAGTTTGTGTGTGTGACATTAACGAAACGTAACCAAAGTGAAAAACAGCAATTATATATATATGTGATTCGACATTTTATATGATTTAGTGCTTATTTTCAGACACCTCGATAAATGTCTTAAGAAGAAGGTCTGAAAACGGGCTTATAAATATTTTTCTTAAATGGCACAAGCTTCCATTACTTGAAAAATACAAACTTTTGCGAATATTAAAACATTTAATCTCAAAATTCATTTGAGATCAATCTTACAAAAATATTATTATTTTGAACTTCAGTTATATATCATTCATACCTCTAAATATCAATTCCCAACTGCCAAAAATGCACTAGACCTTGTGAAACAAAAATTTATTTTTAAAGTAAGTGAAGAATAACATTTCTTCACTTTCAAACCAATGTGCTCATTAATTCTGGTCAAAGTCAATCATTTCAGCATTTCTGCAACAGAACTATTTTACCCGTGAAAGATTTAAAGGAAAATCTAAAAATGATATAGTTTTAGACAAAATGTGGTCTGAGAAGCGATGCATAAATTATCGAGTATCCAGAAATATTTTCTCCATAACTTTAACTTTTGCTGCTATTATTAATGCAGTACTTTTAATTGAATTATTTAGCGATTAACTTTGAATATTGATTACATAATTAAAATAATCTTAATTATTTGTGAGTGGGGAATTATTATTAAAACTCTAATTCGTGTTTTTTAAGCTCATGTAGATTAAAGAAATATAATATGAAAAAAAATCAGCTTAATTATCACATTGTTTCCTTCCCGAAAATGTATTCTGTTTAAAAATAAGGAAGTTTAATACCAACACTGAAATTACGTTTGGAATTATTGAATATTAAATATGTGAAATATCACTTGCTATCTAACCCTAGAACCAATATTGTGAAAAATGTCCAAGCCGGAGATCGAATCCGGAACCCTTGAAATAGCTCTCCAAGTGCTCTACCCTTTAAGCTTGGAGGATGGTGTCCAGCTTGGCATCTCCCATTCCTATATATGTTGGTAAGTCTGCACTTCAGCACAAGATGGAATAGTCTTCATGATCACACTATCTTCAGGCAAATGCAATGCCAAGCTTAGTATCGTCCTCGTAGTTTAAATGGCAGAGTACTTGGAGCTGTATTCCAAGGGCTCCGGGTTCGATCCCCAGCTTGAATATTTTTCACAATGTTGGTTATACGCTTAGATAGCAAGTGATAATTCACATATTAAATATTCAGTGATTTTAAGCATAATTTCACTGCTGATAATTAATTAAACTTGCCGATGCTGAGTTTGTTTTTGTTTCATGTTATGCCTCAAGATTGTGTTCTCATGAAGACTGTCGCATCTTCTGCTGAAATACAGCCTTGCCAACACATATTGTAGTGGGGAATGCCAAGCTAAGCATCATCCTCGCAGCTTAAATGGTAATGCACTTGGAGTGCTATTTTAAGGATTCCAGGTTCGATTCTTAGCTTATTTTAAGACTTAAAATATGTAATACTGAACGTAAACTACTTTGTTAAAAATTGATACCTTAAAATCGTGAAACCGAGTCGAAAATGAATCTGATTTAAACAGGATCCCACCATCATTAGATTCTTTTATGCTTTCGCATACCCCCACATATGACGGTTTTATCAATATCAAGCTAGACATAGACATGAAAAAAAAATCGCCAAACAAAATCTACATACCCTTTTGCCCTGGCACCCGGGATACATGCTCATCTTCGCCCCCTCTCTTACAAGGAAGGTCTCCATACGGGCATACCCCGAAAAATCTGAAAAAAATTACAGAATGTTATTCTCGTGTGGATATATACGTTTATAAAAAAATTTCGGCGGAACCTCCATTCTGTATCCGTAAAAAAATAATGAAAATTTCGCTATTTGGCAATTTATCGCCAGTTGGTAAAGGAATGTAATTTCAAAAAATACTTTATGTCAAATGCACTTCAAGAAAAAAAAAATTCATGTTGAACTTGTTTTGATAAATTTAATTTAAATAACTTTAGTTTTATAAGTTTTAATTTGTTTTTAGTGTAATTTTGTTATTTTGATATTTATATGTATTTATATTCAAATTTAATCATCAAAATTTGAGATTTAAAACGAAATTCATAATTTAAAATAATTACGTTTGTTTTCTGTTCAAAGTCCAATTTAGAATTGTCGGTTAGATTTTGTTGCTATGGAAACATGTGGCTTTTATTTTTGAATACGCTTAAATTTATGAAGATAATTTTTCTCAATATGATTTTTTTATCTATGAAAACATTTTTTCCAGTGATTAATTAAATAGCTACTTCAACGAGTAATATATATATATATGCAATATAATATGTATATATATGTATATAATATTTTAAAGTCTCTCTTTGTTTATGTTTAAATTCATTAAATACGATTTACACGCGTTCTAAATATCCAACAGTTTTGAGTTGCATAATAATCGTTTGCTTTTGGCGAGGAAAAGAGCTGCGCGCCAAATTGAGTGACTCTTTCGTCTTTTCACGCCAAACATTCGAAACTATTTTATTGTTTTTTACATAATTTCTAATGTGATTCCGCCGCTAATTTTAACTGATCATTTATTACATACATAAGTACTTTAATTAGTATTTTTTTTCATAAAATTCTGAGTATGCCCAGTATGGAGACCTTCCTTGTTAGTTTTGGCTCTGAATGTGAATAAAAGCTCTTTTTCTTTTCTGTCACAGGTGTCAAGATATTTATTTGTAGCAATGTTGTATCAGATACAATAATCATTAAATGTTATTTTTTTTCTAAAAGTCAGTTAATAAAAAACGTCAATTTGTGGAGAATTCCTTATCATTCGACTGTTTTTAGAGAACAAAGTAAAAACAGCTTACTGTAATAATGATATCTGTTTTAATTTTCACGATATTTGATTGGATATTTTTTATGAGTTACTCCATAGAATTGACTATTAAATGATGTAAAAAAAATCGTTTTTATCGTTCGCGTATGCGCCGATAAAAAATATTTCATACATATACTTATATTTCATAAAATATTTAATACATCAAATATTCCAATTGCGCTATATTTTTTCCACTACATTTTATTAATTTTTCTGAAATTAGCGTTAAATTTGGTCAAAAATCCTGCATGATATAAACAAGAGACATACCAAAATCTTTTTTATTTTTCAAAAAATCGCTCTTTTTCCTGAATATACATGCTATTCTTACAAAAATCAGTGTGCATGTTGTACAGTATCGACATATTTGTATTTTGCAGCGATAATTCGTTTCGTGCATTTTCATGTACAAGATAATCCCAAATATTTCTATTATTCTTTGATTTTTTGTCAGCCCCATAATTTCCCTGTTTATCAAATGGATGTTGATTAATATTAGGTCAAACATAATCTTTATAATCCTGAAGTTCCAGAAGAATCCGACAAATATTATTTAAATATCTGACAAAATGTCAAAAATTGGAAACAAAGTGTACAAATACTTATTGGTAGATAGTGAAAAAAACACATTTAGTTTATGTTTTACTATAAGAAATTTTATTCATATATTTTGTATATAAGTGGTTTGTCTTGTGTATCTCTTTTATTTTGTATTCAGAATCAACTTTTCGTCAGAGTTGTTATTAAATTATTATTTTTTAATTGATTGATTAGTCTGTTATCTATTCAGTTATACGAAATTTAATCCGTATTTAATTTTTCATGATTAAAACTTAAAAAGTAATTGCTCCTTAACAATTTTTTATGATTATTTCAATCTGTTCTTAATTCAACCTGGATTAATTTAATTGTGATTAATTTAGTCATTTATTGTACAGACGAAAATTAAATGTGACCGCGCTGTTTTCTTTCTTAAATTCGTTTTCATTAATACAAAATTTTTTATTGAGAGTCACTATATGAATTTCCTTATCGCATATTACAGAGACTCACACAAATTTATACCTATAAATCGAGGTCAATATGTTTAAATTGTTTTGGGTAGGGGGAGGTGATAATTAAAGGCTTTTTTAACTGATATGCTATTTTGTAATTATTTTAGGAAAATAAGAACATTTTTATTAATCATTTCATAGTCATAAATTAATGGTGATCCTCCCTGTAGTATTGCAGACTACAATTTATTTTGCTATTGCACTACCTCTAATGGATGCAGATGCAAAAAGATCTGAAATTTCAATGTTTATGTTATTGAGGAGGAGTGGGAAGTTGAAATTTGCATGATGATTCGTTACTTAAAAGTTTTAAACGCTGTTCAGCAATAGCTTTGAAATATTTTGCTTTATATGCAAGAAAACATCAATTCAGCCTTGTTTGTCTTGAAGACTATGGAAGAGAGATAGCTGTGATTCAAGCGTTGCCCCCCCCCCACACACACACACACTAAAAATTTAAACGTAATTTTCGTTACGTTAAGTACGCTTGGCTGGAGGAAGGCAAAAATAATTCGTGTCAATCACTATTTTCATTCACGACATATTTTAGCCAATGACAGATACAAGAACTTCTTTATTTCACTTAAAGCAGAGTTTTATAATAACAGAATTCAAGGTGAGCAGGCAAAAGAAGACGTTAATGTCATGATTGTTACCTCTGCCACTTAAAGATTTCATGTTTTCAATCATGTCACACAAATACAATTATAAAAATGCTCTTTTTACTCATGCAATCAGCGGATTCGATATAACACCCATTCCTTTTGGGTTAGGAAAGGATTTGCAACAGATTAAATAAACAGTGATCAGTGTGTGAAAATAGTCTATACGCTCAATTAACCAGAGATTAATCAATGCTGGAGAAAATCCTTTATTTCACGACACAATGGATGAATAGACATCACACAGACATATAAATACCTCGAGGTCTCAATTATGTTCTAAATCTGCCACTAAAAGTAAAATAATCTTGAATGGGTACAACAAACGCCAGAGGCTGCAAAATATCATTTCCTCCGACGTTATTATCAGATACAAACTTGGCTAAGAAATAACATCCCTTTGAAGAATAGGGATGCATTCACAAGCCTGACGGTCTCTTTTAGCCAGTCCAATTATGCAAAATCCAGCATCTGAATCCTTGTTCATGTTGTTCCACATAGCTGTAAAAAAGCTTGCGGAGGCATGATCTTACCAAAAATATGCACACAAATGCTCGGCACTTTGTAAAAACTGTAAAGACTATCTAATCTACGGTGGTAAACTACGAATATTTTGATGACTTTATGTACCTAGAAGAAGATGATGATGAGGCAAATAGCAACGACGATGACTTTGCAGACCAGGTTAATGGTGTCGCAAAAGCTCAAATGGCATCAAAGCTGTTGAAGAACAAGCATATTGCTGGTTAGACCATCAAGCAGAGGTTGATGAACCAAATTCATCAGCCCACAACTGCTTCAGATATCCCTAAATAGATTCAAAATATACCTCAAATCTGCTTTAAGTAATTTGTGTAAATGTCTGCTATTAATATTTTCCACTTAAGTTCAAAATTTAAAATAAATTAAAATGTTGTGAAATATTTTTCAATGTTACCTCTGTAATTAATCATTAATGCTATCCTGCAAATATGTGTAATTTGAACTAATAACATTAAAGAGGATAAAATGAATAAAAAATGGTGTCAAATGCTGGTTTCTCCGATTTTCCACAAAATTCGAAAAAAATGCCATTTTTAGAAAGCTTAGTAGCGGGTTTAGAAAACCGCTTTTATTATGAAATTTTGTAGATAATTTAATGCTCATTTTTTTCCAGTTAAACATGGTACCCAAACTTTATTTTTTTTTTAGTCAAAAAAACTGAAAAATGTCAGAAAATTTTGTGTTTTTTGTCTCCACAAAGTTTATAGTCGAGATATTTTGCCGGAAATAAAAAAATTCCAGTAATTAACATCTCCATTAAGACTTTAAAACGATAAAATATTCTAGAAGAGTTTTCGCATCTATTTTTAGCAATTTGACTAGAATCAAACTAGTTCGAGGAAAAAAAACATACTTGTATCAAACATTTTAATTTGTGGGCAGCAGGAACAGATTCATAATGTTATTTTTCACTTATACTTTTTTCAATTAATAAAGCCAGTCTTAAAAAAAAAAGGTGCGGGAATAATTATAAAAAACAAGGTAGAAATTATTTTGAAAGAAGGCACTCTTTTACCTTGTAGTAAAAAAAAATTAAAAAAAATATTTCTTTAGAGCTCCCAAAATAATTTTGTAATATTTTTAAATAACTGAGGTGAGTGTTTATTTTGAAATTTTTAGTCCTTTGAACGGCAATTTTCTGAACTTTTTCCAGAAACTAATTGATGAATTTTATGATAAGATTTTTTTCTAATTTGGGTAGTTCTTGGTTATTTTACGTACGGTCCATGGCCGAATTTCACGTTTTTTTCCGTAGCCGATTTACAAGTTTCCGGTGTAAAAAAGTAAATATGCAATGTTTAGTAAAAAAAAAAAAAAATTGCAGTAGCAAAAAATTGCAACAGTGAAAACTTATCGTCAAGTGTTGCCATTCACAGAATGAGGTCAGTTCGGACATATCTGTACTTTATAACATGGATATACAAAATCTGATCAATCTAATGGCGGTTTTCCATTGTTATAATCATAGCATAACACATATTTTGTTTTTAAAAACTTATTTTTACACGGTTACTGTGAAATTTTAATATAATATATTAAGCTTTTAGATATAAATGTTGTACAAAGTCGGTTCAAACGTTCTGAAATTTAATGGAAAAATAATTAATCTGTAAGGAGAAGAAATTCCGATGCAATTAACATTACGTGTATTTAGCATACAAAATAACTTGATTTTAAGCAATCGATCTGAAATTTTACTTGCGTTTTCGTTCATAACTGAGCACGATATTTTTTAAGAACTTATGCGAAGATTGAAGAAATAATCAGTTCAAATTTTGAAAACCATTAAGGTTTATCAATGCCGATACAAGAAGCGGGGGAGATTTTTCAAAGCGTTTTAAGTAAATAATTTTTATTAGTAGACCTGTACATATGCTGTTTTCAAAAATGGTGAGTTTAAAAATGAAGAATTATAGAAGGGGGGGGGGAGGTTAAAAAAATATATATAGGATTCTTGATCGAGTCTAATATGCAGAAAACAGGACTGCTACAAACGCTCGAAAGCATGAAATAATCTTTCAAAATTGGCTGTTTTTATGTAAATAAGTATTTGTTATTCTACTGTAATTTTATAATCTTTAAAACTTATTTGTTTTTTAAATAATAGTTGAGAAAACATTACTTAATGTTGTAATATATTTGGCATTTTAATAATTTATATAGATAAATCTATATTTTTTACCATACCTTTTCAATGCAAGAATTTTCTCTCCTACGTATTTCTAAAAATAATTTTGAACAAAGAAACTTTTTTTATGAAAAATAAACTTTTACAGTCTTCTTTATCAAGCTTGTATACTAGAATGACAAGCTTATCTTTTTTGTAAAAATTTCTTTTCGGATTTTTCGCACATCCTTTCTGAATATGATATTAACTTATGTGCCTAACGTAAAAGAGCATTACAAACGCCTTGACTCTTCGATGTCATTTTATAAAGTCTATTTTAATGCACTTAAAATTTTCTTCATAACAAGGAACTTAATTTAAAATATCTTTTCGTCAAAATATTCGCGCTCATACAAGTAAAAGTCAGTTGTTATGTAGCATAATTGGATCCATTGTTGTTCTTTACATTATAAAGTTATGCTTCGGGATAAAATGGGCCTAATATTTAAAATTGTCAGGATGATATAGACATCGGTAATATCTGTAAATGATAGAGCATCATGCCTGCTACTTTTAACTTTCAGTTTAATTATTATAATACAGGCTGTACAAATAACAACCGTTTTATAATAATAATAATAATAATATTATTATTATTATTATTATTATTCTAACTTAACACCTTTGATTGGATCGTCACGTATAAGTGACGTTAAAATCATTCATCATCCTTGATTAACTGTACCAGCAAATTTTATTAGAAAGTCTTGTCTTATATATTCAAATGTTTTCTACCATTGGAATAGATAAAATTTTTAATTTTAAAATATGGTAATAAAAAAAATTCTGCAAAGGATGCTTGTCACAAAAATGATACTGACAGTTTTTGAATTTATTATTACAATAGAATAATGTCTGGAGACATGAATTTATTTACTACGCTTTCATGATTCTGTTCTAAACATCACTAATAGTTACTGCTACACGGAGTAAGTCTGCAATAATGCTCAAAATGACCTTGGAATTACAACACAAACTAATTTTGACGTTACAAAAGGTAAACTGAATGAATTTTGATCAATTTTTTTACGTTTGTTTCTACGAACAGTTAGAACTATTTCTGTACTAATAAATGCGTTGTTTCTATGCGCATGTGACAATACAAGGAAAGTTTATTACAAATTTTGTAACAGGCTGGTATAAAGAAAACTTATTAAAGCGTGACAGATGCTATTACAGACCTTTGTAAAGGTTTTTAATTGTTTTCAAGGTAACAGATTTCGAATATTTTTCTGGGTTATAAAATATATTCGGTTTCAATTCTTTTATTCTGTAAAATGGAGCTTGTATTATGTTGTATTTTCTTCGTATTCGATATATTCAACTTCTGAGTTATCTTTCCTTTTCTTTTCATTATATACAAATTTGTTTTCATACTGCATTTTAAACACGCACGTATTCAAAATATATTAACAATAAATTTAATTAAGTGCAATTCCATTTGAGGGATGTAAAGTTTCATGCTCTTCTTGGACATTTCTGGGTTTTAATGGGGCCAGGGAAAAAAGACTGATTTTATGTTTAATTATCATTTTTTTCATAGTATATTTTATTTAAGGGTACTCTTCAACAGGAACTTTCAATATCGTATCTTATGGAATATTTCAGAGTTACTTGAATGTGTGTGCATGTGAAATTGGTTCGGCATAGTATTTGACCAAAATAAAGACATCTGATGCCTTTTTAGCACAGTTTATAATGGAGGAAACAGAAAAGTAAGAAAAAGTTAATTATTACTATTAATGTTTATTATTAATTTATATGCATGAAATAACATTTGAGGGCGGTTTATATGCTATAAAAATTACATAAATTTTATTTTTTTTTAAACACAGTATCTTGATTTTACATTTTTTTCTCCTACTTTGACATTTATTCACATAATAAAAAAAATCATATTGTTTTATTGTAATGCCGTGGAGTTACAACTATAAAAATGTCTACTTTTTAATTCCACATACTATATTTAATATTCCCTATAAAAATCCTAACATAATTATTTTACTTTACTTGCATGATTTTAAGAAGAAATTACATAAAATTAAAGTTTATGAATTTTATTTTTGTAAATTCCGTGAATTTTTATATGAAATATATATTATTTAAATTTTAAAAAATGGATAAAAAGCATTAAAAAATAAGTAAAAAAAATAAATAAAAAATCTTAAAATGTATTTTATTTTATTCGATTGGTAAATTCACCCGACAGAATTTTGCATATACTTTGTTTATTTTATTTCATTTTATTTTATTCCTTTGTTATTCTTAAAATCCATCATGTCAAAAAGTGGTGGACAACACATGAGATGCACTGCATACTCCTACACCCCATAAAATTGACAAGATGAATTAAATATACATAATATTAATACATTAAGTGATAGACAATGTTAGATAGGTTTAGGTAATATTTAAAAAATACCGTCCATCCTGTGACATCTCGGGGTAACTTTGTCGCACTGTTATAATTTGTCCTCTGAGATTGCAGAGTAATCTACGGTTAACCCATTATCTTAATTCTTATGTAAAATTACGGAGATTACAAAAACCGAAATTCTCTTAAGTTACAGACTAGTTATTAGATAAATTTACAGTAGTCTCTGTAAATTAACATCGTTAAAAACACACAAGACTCTGTAAATTTATTTTTAATGATAATAATTTCATTTATTTTTTAAAAATAGGGAATCACTCAAATCGTAGAGAGCTAATATGAGAATTTTTCGAGTAATATAACGTAAGGCAATTATCTGTAAAATAATTTTAAACGAGAACTAGTGCGAATTTACAGGAAATTTCGCTTTTTCTGTGTTTTTACAGAAAAGTGTGCACCTTGTAGGCGGGCGGATTTATTATTCTTAGCTCACAGGCTAGTATAGCCTGAGAGCTTATGTGCCCGCCCGTTCTGTATGTATGTACGTGCGTAACGCGATAACTCATGATAAAAATATCCGATTCACTTGAAATTTTGCATGTATGTACATTCTGATAAGGCGCTTCCCTGATTAGTTTTTGGAGTTCATTCGATATATATAACAGGGGGAACGGGGGCTAATGCCCCTCCCCTTAGCTTATATGAATCGTTTTTTTATGCAGAATGATAAGTTTTCGTTCAAAATTCAAATGGAGGATCATTCTGATGAGGTACTTCCGTGATTAGTATTAGGTGTTCATTGGATAAGTATAAAAAGGGGGGAACGGGGGGTTCATGCCCCTCCTCTAAATTGATATAAATGGGTTTTTCATGCAGAATTATCAGTTTTTTTCCAAATTCTTATATGATAAATTATATCTGTGATTAGTTTAAGGGGTTCAATGTTTAAGTATAAAAAGGGGAAGTGGAGGGAGCTGCCCCCCCCGTAATTTTTTTAAAAAATGTATTTAACCCTTGAAAATATAAGGCTATAATATACAATTAGTATGCGTAGCCTGTGAGCTCAATGCCATCAGTTGTACTGGGCACTATTCTTTTTATTTAATATATGTTTATTCGTGTGAATAATTTTCACTTTTCTTAAAGGTCTTAGGCAGTAAGAGATCTGCGAATAACATCAGGGGTCCAGCATTAGCGTCATTATACTGAAGAGAATGTGGCAAAAACAGTGATAGCTGTAAATGACAGCATAAGAAAAAAAATTCTAGGCGTCGTAACTTTCCAATTACCACGTAATACCCTTGTCAATATTGGCTTTGGAAGATACACCAAATCTGTAGGTCATCCGACAATACTTATTCATGAAGAAGAGCAGCTGATTTCGAAGACTTTTTAAGTCAAAGCGAACTAGGGTTTCTCCATAATCAAGCAAGATGTGAAGATGGTAATTAAAAACTACCCTAACCGGAAGAATGTTGATATGTTTGTATTGACTAACATCATTCCTGATAATGATAGGATCAATGCTTTTAGCCAGAAAACAGAGCTTGGAAAATCATATTTTTCGCAAAAAATTGTATAATTTAAGAGATTGTCTCCATAGGTGATCTCAGTGGTATCCTTTTTTCTTTTGCATCAATATCTGAGGAGACTGGTCATCGCCCTTTGGAAACAATTAAAGCATACTTATGGTTAGTTGACAATGTAAACTAGGGTGGATCAAAAAAGTATAGGAATTTTTTTTTTTAGAAATCACTATCAGCGCGGCGTGCAAAAGTTGCCTTTTATGCATACTAGTTTGCAGGTTTTTTTTTATTATTATTAAAATCCATTCATATCTTCCGGTGCAACAAGCCCCCCAAAAATAATTAAAAATTGAGTTTTTTATGATTTTTTAATATATTTTTGTTTATTTATTTTTTCTTAATTACTTTTGGCGCGGGGTGCAAAAGCTATCTTTTATCTATCTTAGCTTACATATTTTTTTTTAAATAAAATACATTCATATCTTCAGGTGCCCCAAGCGTCCCAAAAATAGTTTAAAATTGAAATTTTCTTGAAAAAAAAATATTTTTTGTTTTGTTTTATTTTATTTTATTTTACTTTTTGAAATTCATTTGGCACTAGGTTGGAAAGTTGTTATTACAATACTACATAACTCTACAATTCCCATATATTTTTTAATCAAAATCCATTCACATCTTTGATGCACCAATTATATTTAAAAACTGAATTTTTTTACAAAAATGTATTAAGTATTATAATTTACGAAAAATACTTACAAATTTTAAAAACAGTTTAACTAATAATGTATAAGGTTATAAATAACATTAATTTTACAATAATAAGCGACATAAAAATTTAAAAATCAAAGTATTAAATCATAAAAATTACAGAAATCGATCTTACGTATAGAGAAAAGTTTTACATCCTTCAATTTGGAAATTTACATATTTTTAAAGTTTGTAATCTTTTTTGGCATCAAAGTGTTTTACATGGCTTCTTGATTTTATTCTATTCAATATAATACCGTGTCTCTTTTCTTGCCCAGATACAGTTTCTGATGCCTCAGCAAAGTCGAACGCATCTTTCAACCGCTTGGATATGGCATGGATATTTTGACCATTCATTCGTTTTTACAACTTTTATCATATTCTCAATTTCTTTGCAAGGCACATTCATCAAGAGCACATTCATCAGAGGTGGTTCAAAACGTCCAACTGGTTTCCAGTTAATAAGTTCAAAATAATCCTTCGCTTTGAAGTTTATTTGGGGTACTTTGAAAATTCTCACTTTTGGTGATTTTCTCTTTTTATTTCTAGCACAAATTAGCTTTCGCATTGCTAAAGATCTGATATGCTCTCTGTTATCTGTGAGCATTGACGATAGCAAGTTTTCAGGGTGGTAAAGAAAAAAAACTATTTCATTGAACAACAGCATCTACGATCGTTCTTAAATTGGGTTCCAAATATTTAGAATATGTGACAAGTTTCCAAATATGACGCGCTCCTTCAGTTATGGATGGCTTTGATTTGGCATGAAACCATACAGGTGCATATACCTTCATAATATATCTTGTAAGAGTAATGAGATTATCAGAAGGATTTTCTGTAGCCACTTATAACCTTAAAATTCTACACGCAGTTGTTAGCCATCTTGAGTGATAAACAGGACCAGGTTTCATTAATGCCAGATCAGAACCACATTCACCACGTGATATTGTTATGCAAATATCATATAAATATTGCTGGTCATTGCTGAGACTCTTCTATCTATGTTGTCTTCCAAATAATAAAGTATAAAAAGTTTATTTTATACATTTAATAAAATACGATAAACGATTTCTCATCCTCTTGATCTACGTTTTACGTTAGATAAATTATTTTTTAACTGTTAATTTTACTTGTATTTTTTAGCTCAAAATTTGCATGAAACTCGATTTTCGGCAAATAATTAAAAGTTTTGGGGCATTGGAAGAAATTTATCAAAGTCGAAAATTATTTGGATGCATGCTAATATACTATAAAATGCATCTTTTTTATCCCGCTAATAAAATAATTTAAAAGAAATTAAAAAAACAAAAATTATAATTTTTTATGAAAATTTCAATTTTTTTACTATTTTGGGGGCGCTTGGGGGCACTGGAAGATATGGATGCATTTATATAAAAAAAAGATTGAACTAATATATATATAAGGCAACTTTCGCAACCCGCGCCAAAAATAAATTTAAAAATATTAAAAAACAAAAGAAAAATTATAAAATTTATAAAAATTTCAATTTTTAACTATTTTTGAGGCGTTTGGGGCACCGGCAGATATTAATGGATTTCAATAAAAAACATATGTTAATTAGTATGCATAAAAGGCAACTTTTGCACCCCGCGCCGATTCGATTATGCGAATTTCGATTTTTCGATCCACCCGAATGTAATTCCGGGGTAACTTTGTCACCTTTTTTTTAACATTTCCCCCATACAATACTGCTCTCCTAAATAGGAATCCCCTTTGATGTTGAAAGGAATCGTCATGTCCATATCCCTGTACTTTTGACGTCCGAATTGAAAGAAAAACAAATTATGTTTAAAAATATGTCTGAAAAGTAACAAAGTATGGTAGCTAGTTATGGTAGCTATCAATTTCATTGCAAATCCGTAGATTATGGTGAAAGCTCAGTGAATATTTATATTTTGGTGAACTGAAGCAAATTTTCTTATTTATTATGCATAAATCAAAATTTACTTTCTGAAATGTTAGAGTTCATTTTAACATAGAGGTGGTTCATTTGAAAAATTAAAAATATAAAATATGAATAGATTTTATTACCAATCAATGCAAAGAAAGGAGTCCCATAAGTTGGCGTTTTATTTTATCTGTTAAGACAAAATATTATGCAATCCTGCACTTTTTTCAAAAACTGTAAAGCAATGAAAACCGGAAATTAAACATAGAAAAATTTTAATACAAATTATTAATGGAACATTAAATATAACGGAATTTAATATATATATATATATATATATAGTAAATATATAACAATAGGGCACTGCAGTACATGAATATATAATATAAAAGTTAAATTCGATAGAAATATATTCTGAAAATATTGCTAAGAAATCCTACAAAATATGCCGGTAAAAGAAATTATGGGACTAGAATTTATCAGAAAGTATGGCTAAAATCAACATAAAAAATCATTTAAAATGAGAAGTTACAAGAAAATGACAGTTTCTGAATATAAAATGAATAATAAACTTGGAAGAGTAAAAAAGGGCAAGTAGTTTCTGAAAAGACATACTGCTAATGGAATTCATAAGATTAATGAAATTACATTTTCAGATGAGAAAGTATTTTTATAACAGACATCTCATAATAAGGAAAAAAATAATAGGAGTTATGTAAAATCGAAGTAGTACATTTCTTCCACATAAAAAAGAAAGAAAAGGCTATCGGTTAAAGGTTACAGAAACTATTTTCAGTATTGCTTTATTGAAATTATCTAAGGTGAAAATTACTTTTAAATCTTATTTTTTGCTGGAAAAAGAACCAAAAAATATTTTGTTTTGGAACGATGATTAAAATAGTCAAGAAATTACTTAAGAAATATTTAATCTTATTTAAATAGAATTTGAATCGCGCTTATAAACAAAAGGACGTTTAATAAAGGTTCTGACAAAATATAGGTTTGACACAGTATAGGTTTATTTTTTAAAAAGAATGGCCTAAGTCTAACCCTAACTACTAGAATAAAATATATGTGGATATAAAGGGAGTATTGAAATCTGTGTCAATCTTTTTACAATTTTGGTGCCATATTGGCTAACAGTTTTTTTCTTTAATGTAAAATTATTAAATGTAATATCGGTGGAAAGTGTTTTATTAAAACTAATCTTAATTCAAAGCGAATTTTTTGTTAAGTTTGGCTTGGCATTGGTAGAATGTGTAATTAAACATCAATATTGATCGAATATTGATTTGCTAACAGTGCAAAACTTTGGAATGCGATTCTTTACTATCCAGTGCATAGCAAATAGGAATTATTAAGAGGACTCGGAAAACCAAACAATAAATATCGACGTGCAATATAATTTTATGTATTATTATGCACATGCTAAAGCAAAAATTGCTTAATTGAAAAAAAAAAATCTGAAGCAATCGGAAAAAAAGGAATTTTAACCGCTTATTTAAAAACGCCACTACTACTGTTTCTTTATTTTTAGTTGTTCGTTTTATTTTTGTGCAGATAATTGATTATATTTTAAATAGATTTAACAATCATTTTTTTCATAGGAATCGTTTTAGAGAAATTAAAAAAAAACTAATATTATGAATATAAGCGATAAAAAACAGGCGAAGTTACTAGTTTTTGCTCACATGATGTTATAAAAAATATCCAAACATTAAAAATCATATTCCTAAATCTCTTAGATTTAGTATGTTGATAAAGTAGGAAAAACTTCAAGCATTTTAATTAATATTTAGTAAAACCTTAGCAATTTGAAAACGAAAAATATCAAAAACACGAAATAAAATAGATGAGTTTAAAACTTTCTTTTGAGGGCTATCTATGACAATAGAGTTTTCTAAAAAAAATAAACCACTGCGGTTCTATTTGCAATATCTAAAATTTTGTCAGTATGCAATCGACAGTACGTTGATAAGATAAAAATCTAAATTTTGTTACTTTGTCGAGTCTCCTTAACTGCAACTACGATTCGAAGACATAGCATAGAAACTGACAAAATATTAAATATCGCGAAATGCTATCACTATTCTTTTATGCGTTTATTTTATCATAATAATAAATAAAGTATAATAGAAGCAATTTTCAAACTTTCACATCTTTGAAGGCACCGTGTACAGTTACCAAATCGTTTTTGTTAACTGTTCTTACTCATTAGCAGTACCCATGTAATTTCCGAAGGAAACACCCAAGACACCAAAAGTCAGAATACTGCTGACAGAAATTTGCATGTATCAATCAAATTCTCATGATTTATTGTGCTCCAATTGAATTCAACAACAGGAGAGTAAAATCTTTAATTAATTGATGATCCGTTCATTAATTTTCTTCGTTTTGAATGATAGAAACTTGTACAGGGATGATTAGTCTTGCAGTTTTCGCTATATATAAAGAATCTATCATTTAGAATTTGGTTCGAAGGAGGTAGATTGAAAAGCATTCTTTGTGGAATTTTTGTTTTCTTCTTTTTTTAAAAGATGATTAAATTATATTACTGTAATGAAAAATGCACATTTATTCCTATTTTTATTATTTTCTTTCAATAGTGATTAAATGTGATACAAATATATACATATATATATATATATATATATACACTACCTGGCCATTGATGAACGCCCACTTGCGATTTGAGACATTTTGTTAAATATCTAGACAAATACATGAGGAATCATCCCGAAACTCTTAGTCTATAAATATAATAGTATAAGTTATACATTTCCGTAAAGATTTTTTCCCGAAACTACATAGGGGACCTCCAACAAATTAAAAAAGAATGAATATCTTTTGAATAACCCTGTCAAAACTAATGTAGCAAAAGCGCTCAAACTCTTGATTATGATTAAGTGCCTTATTACAATAAACTGTGTTCATTTTTATGCAAATAGCGTGCATACACACAGAGAAATTAAGGTTTTTATAAAAATGGTCCCAAATTTTGCCAGGTTTCTTTTTTTGCTTATAATTTTCAGAGTTCTTAATATAAAGTAACATTCTTTTCTGAAAATATGACAAATAATATTGCACACAATACCCTGTAATCAGAATTAAAAAATAATAAAAATTGCGTGAAAAATGAGTAGGTTTACTAAATTATTTTTTACTGCGCATGCGTCAACGATATCAAAATTTCATTTGCATATTATGTTAGCTAAATGTATAGAAAAACTTTTGTAAAAGTCGCAAAATCATATCTAGAACATTCTTAAAATAATCGTCAATTGAATAAGTTGAAAATCCGTTATTCCAAAATGAAGCAAAAACAAGAGGGGTTGTATCCATATATTCATTGATTAGTGTCAATATAGAGTAAAAAATACGGGAAATACTACAACATTCGGATAAAATCCCTCATTTGTTTGCTTCATTTTGGGTATAACGGATTTTCAACTTATTCAATTGACGATTATTTTCAGAATTTTCAATTTATGATTTTGCGACTTTTACAAAAGTTGCTCTATACATTTAGCTAACATACACTCAAGAGCCAAAACATTATGACCACCCATACATTTTGCAATGAACTCGCCTGGACGACGTGGAAGACACGTGATCTGGTGAAAGTGGTATTTACCTACTGCTGGAGAGTCTGAAGAATCATTCTTTCACTTACTTCTATGTGAGAAGGGAAAAGCTGCGGATCTAAGCGACTTTGATAGAGGGCAGATTGTAATGGCTTGAAGGCTCGGAACAGGTATTTCCGAAACTGCACGGCTCGTGTGTTGTTCGCTATCTACAGTTGTTAGTATGTGTGCAAAGTGGATGAATGACGGTGAAACCAGCAGTAGACGACATGGTGTTGGACGTCCACATGCTATCAAAAGAAAGGTCGTCGGAGACTGTCTCGCATGGTGAAGCAAAACCGGAGCCAGACAGTGGCTCATCTGACAGCCCAATACAATGCAGGTTCAAGTAGAATAGTATCGGAGCACACTGTTCAGCGGACACTGTTGGATATGTGGCTACGCAGCAAACGTCCCACCCGTGTGCCTTTGCTGACAAAGCGTCATCGCCAACTGTGCCTGTGCTGGGTCCGGGAACATCGCGACTGGTCCATGAATCAGTGGGAGAGAATTGCCTAGTCAGATGAATCACGGTTTGTGATTCATCACGCCGATGGCCCTGTCAGGATACGCCGTCTTCCAGGCGAACAGCTGCTCCCTCATTGTACTGTAGGTCATACACAGGCCGGTAGTAGCGGTATTATGCTTTGGGGGACGTTCTCTTGGGCGTCTCTGAGACCTGTGGTTATGGTAGAGCAGACCATGGATGCTACAGAGTATCTGAACATCATTGCGGACCAGTTGCACCTTTACATAGCCTATATTTTTCCATTCGGAAATGGAATGTTCCAACGGGACAACGCCTCGTGTCACACGGCTAAAATTGTGTTGGAGTGGCTCCAGGAAAATGATGCTGAATTACAGTTAATATCTTGGCCGCCCAACTCACCTCATCTCAATCCGATAGAACACATTTGGGATTTCATGGGACGGCAGCTCAGAGTTCATAGACCACCATTTCGCAATATCTCGGATTTGCGTGACCGTTGCTTAAACATCTGGTACAATCTGTCTCCGGCCATCTGCCAAGGCGGGTTGAAGCTGTGTGGAGCGCCAAATGTGGGACAATACGTTATTCACAGGTGGTCATAATGTTTTGGCTCTTGAGTGTAATATGCAAATGAAATTTTGATACCGTTGACGGATGCGGAGTGAAATATTTATAATAATTATTATATATATATGTATATATATGTATATATATATATTTAAAGCAATCAAAATAAAATGTAGGAAAGAAAAATTGTCATGAGGGAAAAAAGGTCAAATTTGCTCACATTTAAGCATGTGGTTTAATGTATCATTCCCAAGAAACTTTGTCCTTATTTTTGTGATCGATAGGCAATTTGGAACAAAATTACATGTAAGCGTTTCCAGCATGCAAATTAAGTGTTATCTAATATTAAATCCTTTTTTTATGAAATTAAGCTTAAGACATGTAAGGGTAAAAAGAATTCAATAAAGCATTATTTTTGACAAAATTCGCCACGTTTACTTGGATAATTTTTAGATGATTGTCAAGAGATTATGTAGATAACACTTTGTCAGAACGTTAAATTTCAGATAGTGTAGAAGACTTTCTTTAGCAAGCAGACTGACTACTATTTCAGTAAATGTAAAGATTTTTTTCTCAGTGTAAGCTTAACATTGAGGTGTACGGATGGTGCACCATGCAAAAATTTATGCTACTGTAATGATGTTAAATCTTAATTTAGAAATATGAAAATGAGGTTATCAGTCTTATCAGACTGAATATTTTCACACTCTAACAAATGAAAGCCATGAAATAACGAAACATATACTGGCAAGAAAGTTGCCACCTATTCTCTGTTATTTGACTAAGTTTCCATTTTAGTATTTCCTCGTTTTCAAAATGGTAGATTTCCGCAATTCGGAAAATGTATTTTTTAAAATTATGAGTAGTGCCGCAATATTAAAAAAAACTAAATATTGATTTCATACACTGACATATGCACAGTCGTGGAAAAAATGTAAACAACCCCTACTAACTTTTCAATAGTTCCTGTTACCGAATTATTGGAAATACAATCTACTTCCAAATGATTTACATAAAATGTTGTTAGAGGGTCATGTTGATACAAAATAAAACAAAGTATTGTTTTTTTTCATTGCATGACCCGATTTTGAAACCATAAATTAATTTTACAACTTTCAATTTGCCTTAATATAAATTTGCATAAAATTTCTGTGATTCATTTACAAGGAATCATTTTTTAAAGCGAAATTATATTTATTTACTGAGTTTTGTATAACAGAAATTATTTTGGTTGTATCCATATTGCTCGGTACTCGAAGATTCTTGAAAAGCTACAGATTGAATGAGTCACTTCTATTAATATGTTATTTCATGCCAATATTGGACCAAGAACATTAACAAATCTAATTTCTCTCACTTAATATGATTCGGATATTGTTTAATGCCTTAAAATCATTTTCACTGGTTATTTTTTAAAGATCACAAGCAAAGATATACTGTTGAACCTCTATATAACGAAACTCCATACATCGAATTTCTCCATGTAACAAATTTTTAGTAAGAACGGTCCCCTTTTCGCATGATTACATTAAAAACAGACTCTATATTGCGAAATATCTATCTCCATATAACGAATTTTTTCATAAATTGATCTTAATTTATTCAGTTTTAAAAAAGCTTCGAAATCATATGGAATCAATTTGCCATCACTTATTTTTGATTTATCGTTCAGTGGAGAGGTTTTTTTTTTTTTTTATAAATATTACTTCTCTCCTTATTCTTTAAATCTAACAAGTTCATCCCACCTCCCACACACCTTTCAACATCCTTCTCAAAACACAGTCAATTGAATTGTTACACATATAAGAGAGGAATCAATGAGAGCACATAAGAGAGACCTTCAAATGGATGAAAATATCAACTACAATTTTTCATTCCTTGCTAAAATTTGAGAATTTTTTTTGAGAGCGTAACAATTGTAATTTTAAAATCAAAACAACAAAAAACTACAGATTTCTTCCTCAGAAATTTATGTAAGTCTTCCTCATTTGATTTTCATTAAGCTTTCAAATAAATGTCTTTTCTCTTTTTTGAAAATGCTTAAATAAGTAAGAAATAAAATGTTAGGTTAATATATACTTTTAAACATTTCAAATTCTTAATTAAAAAGATCAAAAATAATATTTGTTCAAAATTTACACATTAAATACTATTTTTAACATCATACTCTATACATCGAATTTTTCTATATAACGAATTTTTTACTGGGGATGATGGATTTCGTTATATAGAGGCTCGACTGTATTCTGCAATGAGAACGAAATTTTTTCTGCCTAATTGTACTTAAGATTGTAATAATTATTGTAAATCTAAATAAATCTGTATTTAAAGTATTTTTATATTTTTAATACAAAAAAAATCATTTATCTTATACGAAATTTTCAAAATTTCAGTAGTACAATCATTTATAAAAATATGTTTTTTAACAACAAAAATGAAATTTTAGGTTATGTTTGTACAGACTAAGGTGAAAAGTACGTTTTGAAAATTTGACGAAATGCTATTCAAACGCTTTTGAAACATGCTACGCGTTATACTCAAAAACGTCCTTTGGAGAAAAATAAATTCAAAGTTTCGTAAACGTCGGCTAGCTATTGCGCGGATATATAATTCTAATAGCCAAAACTTCTGTTCTAAATGGGAGTTTCAAAAAAAAATTATAACAAAATCTGCAGAAAAAAAAGAAGTTTAAAATAAAAAGAACTTAAATTACAAAATTTTCGAAATTTTAACCGATTTATGCTGTTCGCGTACTTCATACGGACAACGTGCTTTTCGCATTTCTGATTAGTCCATACCCGTACGGGCCTCGATATTACAATTATTATTTATTATTCTGTGGAGTAAGTTTTTATTCTGAATTTTACATTATTTAATCCGAGCCTTTTTCTGGTGCATTAAAGCAAAATTTGCTGTTTTGAAAAACCGGTGATAAAAGATTAAAATTTCTGTGAAAGACATGAGAAAAGTACTATTTGAAAGACTTTTTTCTAAAGTATTGATCAGTTAAGTATTTAAGAGTAAATTCATTCCCGTAAGTCGCATACAATCATTTTGTTAAACGTGCATTTTTTAATAATGCCTGTTTAAAAATACAAATTAGCTTACAAATTAGAATTTCGTGAAGTATTTAATAAAGATATATATATTGGAATTTATCTTGCATATAAAGTATAAATTAGCCAACACTATTACTATTTTTAGTTTCCCCTCCTATATATCCTTTTTTGCAAATCTTTTTATCTTACTGTAATAGGAATTTGATTCCATAGATTAAGCAGGATAGCGAAGATCAAAAATAATCGCGAACAGAGTTTACAGAAATAATTAGAATCAAACTCTATTGCTTAAACGGTTAAATATTTTTTTAGAATACGATTTCTTTAGATTACATAAATTGAGATATTTTGTTTGCTGTAAATTTCTGTATCTCAGGAATTGCTGTTTCTGCATATTAATATTTATTATTATTATTGCAGTCATTCGCAATTCTTCAATCTATTTAAATATCTAACAGATCCAATATCTATTATTTTTAACACAATCAAACTGATTGGTAAAGTTATCATACGAATTGAATATTTCCAGCTGAGCGAAAAATTGCCCAGGGCGGGAATCAAACCCGGATACTCGGCTTACAAGGCCAGTGTTTTACCTATTAAGCTATCTGGGCGATAGCCGGCTGGGATTTTTTGCTCAAATAACCTTATTGGTCTTAACATCTGGTCTGTCATTTGAAACAGCTTGGCAGAATAAACCGCAGGTAATGGACCTCTATATAACGATGGATACGTAGATATACTATTATTTTTAACACAATCAAACTGATTGGTAAAGTAATCATACGAATTGAATATTTCCAGCTGAGCGAAAAACTGCCCAGGCCGGGAATCGAACCCGGATACGGCTTACATGTGGTGGCCAAAGTTGTGGATACTTTTAGGTAGCTTTCATTACACTGTAAAAAAACGGACGATTTTACGGAAGTATTACTGGTAATCTGGACGCCAGTACTATTTACTATTTTTTAACGGAAAAATTTCCGTAAATTCCGAGAAAAACTCGAAAAAACGGAATATTTTATGGAAGTTTTTCCGTTAAAAAACAGTAAATAGTACTGGTGTCCAGATTACCAGTAATACTTCCGTAAAAACGTCCGTTTTTTTTTTTTTTTTTTTTTTTTTTTTTTTTTTTTTTTTACAGTGTAGAAAAAGTAAAAAAAATACCTATTGCAGACGTCCGGGAAAAGACCATCGGTAAATTTTGCTATATTTTCGTCGATCATGACCGCTCTAGATCCCAAAACCACCCTCCATTAAAATGTTGACTTACATATATATATACTATATATATAGATATATCCATATATACAAATATATATATATATATATATATATGAATTTCGTTATGCTGTAATTCTCGAATTTATGTACCAATTTGGATGAATTTTTTATGTGCAAAATAGGAGTACAAATGGATCGACAGAAATTATTGACCAGCTTCATCCACCATCTTGTTTCAAAATGACGGCCATTTGCTTGTTTTGAAATTTTTATGTTTTTTAACTTTGTATACTTATAGAAAAAGTTCCGTTTCACAAAATGCAAACTATTATGTATCTCTTTAAACAGAATGTTAGAAACCTCAAAGGACATTTTAAACAGTCACACAATGTAAGTTAACAACGTAGGTCATTTTAACGAAAAAGTAAGAAACTATAAAAAATTCCATAAGTGTCCACAAATTCAAATGGACTCCATTATGAAACAAAATGGTGGTTGAAGTTGTCCAAAGAACTCGGTCGGGATATTAGTACTTCAACTCTGCACATAAAGAATTTCATCCAAATTCGTTCATAGATTCGAGAGTTACAGCACGAAAAAATTCAGATATGTATATGTATGTATGGATACATATATATATATATATATATATATATATATATATATATATGTAAGTCAGAATTTCAACGGAGGGTGGTTTTGGGATCTAGGGGTCACGATTGACGAAAATATAGCAACATTTCCCGAAGTACTTTCCTCCAGACGACTGCAAAAAGTAGTTTTTTTACTTTTTGGAATGAAAGCTACCTAAAAGTGAACACAATTTTGGCCACCACTGTATATCCGTGCTTTGGTTTTACCATTTTTTTCTAAAGTGGCTTAGTGTAATGTCGGACTCTTTACATGAGTTGATTAAAAAAAATTTCTCGTAATTGCGCTTCGGCGAAATTACTCATTCATTATATAGAGAATAAACTACAATCATAGAACACTCTTGAACAAATAGAATTATAGTCAAAGAATAATTCTATACGTATAATTATTACTTTACGCGCTTTATAAAAGTGACTGAGGCCAATCTTTCAAATTGACAGATAAGTCTAAGTTTTTTCTAATTGATAAGTTCTAAGTTTTGACCAAAGTGGTAAAAATTAAAATCTTTCGACTTTTTGCAAAGTTTATTGTTGAATTGAAAATCACAAAAGTATAGAGTGTCCTCAATTTAGCATGAATCCAATTGTTAAATAAGAAAATATTTCATTAGAAGGCCTGGTATATCAGACTTCGATATCTAATCTAGGCTTGTAAAACAGGCAGAAGTTTATTTTTTTACAATTAGCCGAATTATTTTTTTCAAAACTCATCAAAAACAAATTATAGTTTTCAAAATCGAAGCACGATTGCGAATGCTCAGCTCGATGCAATCTTTATTTTATGTAAGTATAAAACAACTACTTTCATTTGAAATCGCAAACGATGGAATTTTTAAATTTCATTTATTTAAGAAATTAAAGAAAACTATATGACGTACCGATTTGAAACACACTATACATACGTAGAAAATTTTTATTCATCAAATACATATTGCTTGCAAAAATTGGTCAGTATATAAAAGAAAAATTAAGAACTGACGAGGCAGTTCAGGACAAACCAGACAGGGGTCTGAATTCATTTAATATTGTATGTACGAACAAGAGATATTTTTTCGACCGGACACTTCATTTACTTTCAGAAAATGAATGGAAATAAATGCAATCAAATAAGGGAAAATTAGAATAATTAAGATGTGTATTTAAAAATTGTTAAAAATACATCTGTACGCGAGATTCTCGGATACAGTGTAACTTAAAATTTAAAAGCTTTACCAAAATAAACTAGACCAAAGAGTAAATCGAATGGACGTTTCTGCTCCCGGTGTGCCTCTCGATCAGTAGACTCTTAGTTGCCCAATTCAGAAGTAGTTTCTATCCTATTCTGTCCTCCAAATATACCGCCCTTCGTCAACGATTACGTGTAGTATGTCTTTCACCCCTTTACCGTTATTACCTTCCATTTCAAATTTATATCTTTGGTTAAGTAACTTGGTGCCAATTTTCTGAGTCCCTTATATCGGACTTTCTTGAAAACTTCACCAAAAGAATAACGCGGTAGAGCAGCCCATATTCTGACATCGTGTTGCACCACTTAACTATTAAGATTTCAGTTAAATCTTTTGAAGTGGAAATTTTAAATCATTTTCTTATTCCCTCACGTAATACATTGCTGAATAGCAAAATGAAAATGTTCCATGCTATGTACAGTCATCTCTCTCGTATCCCTTTTGCTCTCTAGGGGATTTTTCTTTTACTCGAGTTATAATCTTTTAAATTCATGTATATCGAGATAGGTTAAATAACGGAGTTTTGGGCGGATAGTGATAAGTTTTTAATATTATCATCCTTGTGGTAAAAAGTAGAAATAACAGATTTCGAAAGCGTTGCACAGAACTCTGCGATACGGTATTGTAGATCGCAGTCATCCGTGTCGTTTCTTTGTGTAGAAGATATTGCCCCTCCTCTCAGTGTAAGTTGAACTAAATATTTTTGCAGTGCGTGCGCAGCACGCCTACTATACGATTCGAGAGTCAGCGGGGACAAGTGTCGGAGTTTCGTTGAAAAGGTGGTTTGCTGTTGAAACGTCAACGAAAGCTTACTGTGAAATCACGAACTTTTTTCTGCCTGTGTGTCTATGGCGCGTTAACTGCCAGAAAAAAGCATAATTTTGCTGAAAATTAAGTATGCTTCCTGGTGTGGTACCTGGATTTAACTGTACTGTTTTTAGTTGCATATGGTTCGTTCGTTCGGAAAATACAGGGCATTTTGTTTTACGCCATTGGACTTTCTTATGACAAGTCAGCGAATTTTCAAATTTTCATTTTTTGAAAGAAAATTGCTCATTTGGCTAATGAACTTAAATGGTATATTGTGGATAGTTAAATTTTTCAATACGGGTCTTAAAATATTTTTATTGTTTTGAAATGTTGTCAATGTAATTTTGTCAGATTTTTAAAATTATTTCTAATTTTATAAATTTTGAATCCATTGAGCTACTTTTAAATATTAACATTTTTTGCTCAAACTTTTTTCAAGTGTTTTTGTATCCAAAGGAACAAAATAAAAGGGTGAGACTTGTAAACATAATAATATAAAAAAGTCATGGCTTTTAGGCTGCATCCTAGTGTGACCATTTGAATTGCAAATTTATATTAAACTAGCTCTTAAAGAAGATGAAATTATGCAATGCCATCTGTAACCTATGGTACTGAATCAAACAAATACTCTAATGTAGTTTCTAATTTTAATGATTAACCTCCTTGAAGAATAATTCTAATATCTCTCACCTTCTGCTTCCTATTTAATTTTTAGGGTTACTCCAACTTAATCACCTTATGCATACTTTAATTATCATATTATAAGTTGTAATTCTCAAACGTTAATTGACTCTGTCACAACTGTCTGTGCTAGCGATAATATAACTAAAAACACTCCATTTTCAGACCTCCATCAGTATTTTTATAGACAATTTTCAATGTATATATTTCTCTTTAATATGTGTTTTAATTTAAGTATTGCCTGTGGATTATATAAAAGAAATCATCTTATTAAAAGTAGTTTTTTTCGGAAACACATTATTTACTCTTTTAAAAACTTTAATAGTTACTACTAGGATTTCATAAATGACAGAAATAAAACATGAAATTTTTAATGCTTCTAAAGAAATATGTAGTCATATACTATTCATCAAAACCTTGTTATAGTCAAAGTATTAACATTTCAAGGCATGAATAATGAGTATTATTATATGAAAGCGAAAAAATGGAAAAAAGTAACAAAACTTTGCTCGTGTGTTGAAATGGAATTCTGAACACGTACTCAAGGAAAGAGTGAAAGCTTTCAAATGTTACATAGGCAGTTTTTTAGTATAGAAGAAAATCCGCCAGCTAAAAGAAAGTTACAAAGCCTATAAAATGTTCATTTTAAACTGCGAATAAAATAATAAACTTGTATTTTTTATCTTTAACAGAATTAACACAAGTAAATTTGAAGAAATAAATAAAAGTGACTTTAACGGATCGTTTCTTGCCTGTGAAAAATGACCTACAAAATGTGATTGAGAAATGACAAGCTGAGCATCGTCCTCGTAGCTTAAATGATAGAGTACATAGAGCGCTATTCGAACGGTTTTGGGTTCGATCCCGAGATTGGACATTTTTCACTATGTTGGTTCTTGGACTTGTTCGCAATGTGATGGTAAAACATTAAATGTTCAATAATTTTAAGCGTAATTTCACTGTTGATAATTATTTGAAAAATTATTTATAATTAAGCGATAAATATAAATAAATTGTTCAAAAATATGCTTAATTATATGAAAAAATACAACATATAAATATTAAATCTGAATATTTACCGAAACATTTTATAAAACTTCTCTAAACATTTCTTCTAGTAGTATTATATTTATTATCAGTAACAATATACATTTAATTCAATGTTAATAGAAACACAAATACTAATTGGCACATTTAAAGAAGCATGCGTGTAGAGCCGCGGGCTGTACCAGTATTTGTATAAAACTTACTGTTGAATAAACTAAATTATCTCAATCTGTCATTTACAATTATTCCAAAAGATTTGATCTTTCTTAACAGGAAATACCTGAAGCTAAAAACTTATTAAAGTAAACAAAATACATTAGTATGACGCGAAAACAAGTTACCTACATAAACACATATTTGAAGAACATAGTGGAGTTTCTCCAAAAGAAATCTATTTTACGTATGAATATGCTAACATGTATTTTATTATAAAGTAAAGTTAAAATAATAATTTTTAAATAGAAATGATGTCTTTGGCTATTATTTCATAATATTAAGTTAAGGTATTACTAATATATATCTTGAGTTTTTGTTATATAGTTTGTACTTCCACTAACTAGGGAACATTTCCAACTAGCAACTCTGATTTTCAGCGAGAGTGGTATCTTTTGAATGGTCTTGAAACAAAGATAAAAAAAAAATGTTTAGGAACCAATTTTTCCAAATCATTAGATAGGAATCCCTTCTGTTTTGGTAGAAGAGAGGAAAGTAACAAAAGCAACATGAAATTACAACAAAAGTTAACGGAGCCATGAGTTTTATCATGAGTCATAACTATTCAGAGTAGTGTTTTTCTACATAAAAGTGTTGAATTTTCAACCATATCTAACATGAAGAACAAAACAATGAAGGTTATAATTGTTTCAAAGCCAACGCAGGTTTTTTTTTACTCGAAGTGACGCATACATGTTACTCATCCTAAGACTGGATCCGTGTTACGCATGAATTTTTTTTGGAAAACTTATACTGGTGCATTGCAACAAAAGTCCTTCCGGCAGTACCGGGATGAAGAGGTAGCTTTCAAATACCTTATTTATTTACTTATTTATTTTAAATTGTTATATTATTACACAATACGAAGCTCAAATTAATGGTACCGGATTATATAATATCGAATATTAGTTTTTGTCAATACTGAATATTAATGGGAATTTTTAGAAATAAGTCATCTTTTATTCAAGCTGGTTTTATTTTAAGCGATTTATAATTTTGCCAAATTCCACGACATCATGAAGTGCATGCCATTTTAAAACAGCATGGCGGATAACACAAAACAATGAACTTGGTCGAAATCTTAATTCATTTGCACATGCACACTCACATCGAAATCGATTAAAATATACGAGTACTGTCACGGGCAAATTGATTTTTTTAAAAATGTCACCCACATTAGAAATTCAAACTGCTATATCTCAGGAGTTTTTTAAGGAGCGATTTTCAGGAGTTTCAGGTCGAATGGAACTGGCCAACAAACTCGGGCCAGGCATCGGTATGTAATATGTACATACCAAGTTGCATCCAAATCGGTTTATAAATATGCATGTAATCACGTGACGAAAATCAGATCATTTCAAAATGTGAGCAACACTAGAAATTTAAAGTGCTATAACTCAGCCATTTTTTTAGATACGGACGAAACAAAAAATGCTCTGCACTGTAAAAAAAAAATCAAGAGGTTACTAAAAATTCTTTAGTAAATTTGTATTCCACAGTATTTTTTAGTAACCATTACAAACTTTTTTTTTGCAAGTGAAACAAGCATTTCTTTTGTAAACTGAACAAAAGAATTTTTTGTATAACTAACTTAAAAATTTTTAGTATGAGCCACCAAGAAAATTTTAGTAATAGCTCCAAAATTGTTTTTAATAACCTTTACGTGCGCCCGAAGGATAGGAGATGCATCGAAATTTCTGAAGCGATAGATTTTCGGCAAAACCGCAATAGATGGCAGCACCAAAAATTCCACCTGCTCTGACAGGATTTTCATAATCCCTTTATTAACGAGTACTCACACTACATACATTCGGGACGTACTTGACGGCGCCCGGTATCGAACCCGTGACCTCTTAACCTGGAATCCGTTACTATAACCACTATGCTATCAGGGCCACACCAAGTGAGTTTTAGTAATAGCTATTAAAAATGTAAAACTATTAACTCTATCTATTGCTAACTTTTTTCTAGTAATTCTTACAGATTTTCTAGTAACCGACTAAGATTACTAAAAATTTTTTAGTAATTACAAGGATCACTAAAGTTTTTTTAATAGATCGACCCTTTTTTTTTACAGTGTGGAATCTTTGTATCAAAGTCAAATGTATACAAGAAAAATCTTTCAATTTCTCACTTTTTTGTACGTAATTTTAAATTTATTTTTAAAAAATTAAATGGCCGCTATTTTGAAACAAAATGGCGGATGGAACTGCGTAACAAACTCGATACAGGCCTCAGTATGTACTATGTACACACCAAGCTATATCATAATAGGTTCATAAATACGCGTGTTACTACGTGACAAAAATCAGATCGTTTTAAAATGTCAGCCACACTAGAAATT
The DNA here is from genome assembly GCA_964019185.1 of Maratus speculifer. NCBI lineage: Eukaryota > Metazoa > Arthropoda > Arachnida > Araneae > Salticidae > Maratus > Maratus speculifer. Next base: position 221,860,331 of record OZ025299.1, on the reverse strand, counting down.
CAAAGTGCTATAACTCAGTCATTTTTAGGATATAGATGAAATAAAAACTGTTCTGGAATTTTTGTTCTAACACATAAAAGAAAAATATTTTTCAACTTTTAATTTTTTCGCATTTAATTAAAAATTTAAAAAAAAATTAAATGGCCGCCATTTTGAAACAAAATCGCGGATGGTGCTGGCGAAAGAACTCGGTTGAGACATTTGTATGTACTATGTACATACAAAGTTTCATTCAAATAGGTTCATAAATACGCGTGTTATCTCGTGACACAAATCAGATCGTTTCAAAATGTCAGCCACACTAGAAACTCAAAGTGCTATAACTCAGTCATTTTTTAAGATATAGATGAAATAAAAACTGTTCTGAAATCTTTGTTTTAAGTTCTAACACACAAAAGAAAAATATTTTTCAACTTTTATTTTTTTTCACTGAATTTTAAATTTTAAATTTAAAAAAAATTAAATGGCCGCCATTTTGAAACAAGATGGCGGATGGTGCTGGCACGAGCTCGGTCGAAGCATTTGCGTGTGCTATGTGCATATCAAGTTTCATTCAAATCGGTTCATAAATACGATAGTTACCGTATGACAAAAATCAGATATATATATATATATATATACACATAGTATATATATATATTAGGGATGCACCGAATATTCGGTATCTATTAGGTATTCGGCCTATTCGGCCATGTTATCGAATATTCGGTTAGGCCGAATATTAAAGTATTCGGTATGGCTGATAATATCAAAGTATTCGGCCGAATCCAATACTTAATAAAACCTTTTAAAAACTTTTCACTATTTCTACTTTTAACTGTCAATTTTTTAATTTATATTTAAAATAATTAGAAACAAAATCATTTTAAAATAAAATAGAATGTTTTTACATTATTTATTTGCTGTTTGTAAAGTATAACTTAAGATAAAATAAGCTTTTTAAGAAAAAAATATCAACCGACTTCAAAAAAGCGCTAAAAAGAATTAAATAATTCTTTAAAATTCTCTAAGGCCAAAACGTTATCCAATAAGCACACATCGGATATCAGGTACCGGCATAAAAAACGGTTAAATTTAATATGTATAATTTAATATCCACCAAACATAGATTTTAGAGATAATATTATTTTACAAGAGATGAATTGACATATTTATGATTTATTTTATGAATATATACATATAAAAAGTAATGAATTAATTTTTGAAGTTGGTGCCAAACAATCACAATCGATAATGATTATCCCCATTTTAATTAAGGTACTAGGTATAATTTAGCTACAATTCTTAATATACATCAAATAGTTTGGCACCAACTTCAAAAAGTAATTCATTACTTTTTATATGTATATATTCATAAAATAAATCATAAATATGTCAATTCATCTCTTGTAAAATAATATTATCTCTAAAATCTATGTTTGGTGGATATTAAATTATACATATTAAATTTAACCGTTTTTTATGCCGGTACCTGATATCCGATGTGTGCTTATTGGATAACGTTTTGGCCTTAGAGAATTTTAAAGAATTATTTAATTCTTTTTAGCGCTTTTTTGAAGTCGGTTGATATTTTTTTCTTAAAAAGCTTATTTTATTTCCTACTTTTTAGTTATGCATACCGTAATACATAATTATGTGTACTGGCACACGATAGCTCTTTGCAATGCATTACTAATGTACGCACTTTGGCAAGTTCTGATGTATTCAGTTTACTTGTCACTGTTTGATTGTCAACTTTTCTGAAACCACTTACAATATCGGTTAGTATCGTTGTGAATCTTAAGATTTTCTTTGTATGGTAACTTCTTCAGACAAGATCTGCCACTTCGAAAAGCTACCGCATTTATGAAATCTTAGTCTGCATCGAATCCTACGGTCATCGAAAGTGGGTATCAAAAGGTGACAATCCATCAAGTAAAGTGTCCATATACATAAGAGCGCGACATAGTGCTTCCATATATGAGCACGCAGCAAAATGACTTCATATATTCATGTATAGTAAAATGCTTTTCTAGTGTAGTCAGTTAAAAGTACTCCCCCTTCACTCAGAAAAAGGAAAGAGAAAGATTTTAGCAAAAATCGCACTATGCTTCAATCGATAAACAGCAACAATCTAATACCTATACAGGTAGTAATGGCATCGGAAATGAGCAGTGGCAATTCGACGAGGAATCTGAAACTCATAACCAATACCTGGCTGCCTCTATAAGAGAGTAACAGCATTTGATTCCCAAATATTTCTTTTACAGACGCTTTTGTCCCAACTACACTGTTAAAAATTTGAAACTTTTGCTGTACATTGTTAAAAATCTGCTGCATTTTTTTGCTACGCACTCCAGCGCTTGTATAGAAAACGGTTACTTGACTGTATTAAGGAGCATTTTCATAGGTCGCAGTAGAGACATTATATACAAGCGGCGGAGTGCGTTGCAACAGAATGAAGCAGATTTTTAACAGTGCATCATCACTTCACCGCTTATATAGAAAACGATTAGTTAAATGCATTATGAAGGATTCTCATTGATAAAAGTAAAGATATTCTATAAAAGCGATGGAGTGACGATGCAGCAAAAGTTGCAAATTTTTAACAGTACATTGCATTGTCAGGCATTTTTAATATGGAATTTGATGATGATTTCTTGGAATACTTCGATTGTACTCGTAGGAGAAGTTAACAAGATTGACGAAAATTGTCCGCTCAGCAAGATGCTTGGTGATTCGTTTTTGTCCAGAATCGTTTCAACCAATTATATACTGTGCTACATGTGTCGTCATATTCATATTGAGGAATCCTACACTGTAAAAAATTTGACACTTTTGCTATATCATCACTCTATTGCTTTTATACACTATATTGCAATTGATTATTGGACACTTGCGATTTTAGACATTTTACTAAATATCTAAAAAAATACATGAGGAATCATCTCGAAACTCCTAGTGTATAAATATAATAGTATACGTCATACATCTCCGTGACGATTTTTTACCGAAACTCCATAGGGGACCGTCAACAAATTAAAAAAGAATGAATATCTTTTGAATAACCCTGTCAAAACTAATGTAGCAAAAGCGCTCAAACTCTAGATTATGATTGAATGCTTTATTGTAATACACTGTGTTCATTTTTATGCAAATAGTATGCATACTCGCAGAGTAATTAAGGTTTTTATAAAAATGGTCCCAAATGGTTTTTTTCTTATAATTTTCAGAGTTCTTAATATAAAATAATATTTTTTTCAGAAAATATGACAAACAACATTGCACACAGTACCCTGTAATCAGAATTAAAAAATAATGAAAATTGTATACAAAATGAGTTGAAAGTCACAAAATCATAACTTGAAAATTCTGAAAATAATCGTCAATTGAATAAGTTGAAAATCCGTTATTCTCAAAATGAAGCAAAAACAAGAGGGATTGTATCCATATATTCATTGATTAGTGTCAATATAGAATACACAATACGGGATGTTACGACTACTTTTGGATAAAATCCCTCATTTTTTTGCTTCATTTTGGAAACAACGGATTTTGTCCTTTTTCTACAGACGATTACTTTCGGAATTTTCAAACCATAATTTTGAGATTTTTACAAAAGTTGCTCTATACATTTAGCTAACATAATATGCAAATGAAATTTTGATATCTTTGACGCATGCGCAGTAAAAAATTATTTAGTAAACCTACTCATTTTTCATACATTTTTTAATATTTTTTAATTCTGATTACAGGGTACTGTGTGCAATGTTGTTTGTCATATTTTCTGATAAAAATATTATTTTATATTAAGAACTCTGAAAATTATAAGGTAAAAACTTAGAAAAATTTGGGGCCATTTTTATAAAAACCTTAATTACTCTGCGAGTATGCATGCTATTTGCATAAAAATTAACACAGGGTATTACAATAAGGCGTTCAATCATAATCTAGAGTTTGAGCGCTTTTGCTACATTAGTTTTGACAGGGTTATTCAAAAGATATTCATTCTTTTTTAATTTGTTGACGGTCCCCTATGGAGTTTCGGTAAAAAATCTTCACGGAGATGTATGATGTATACTATTATATTTATACACTAAGAGTTTCGCGATGATTCCGCATGTATTTTTTTAGATATTTAGTAAAATGTCTAAAATCGCAAGTGTCCCGTAATCAATGGCAATATAGTGTAGAAAACGATTACTTCACCCAATTACGAAGCATTCTCATGGGTCAAAAGAGAGATATTCTACAAAAGCAGGGCAGTGACGATGCAGCAAAAGGGTCACATTTTTTACAGTGGCACTGTAATCGGAAATGAGCGGTGGCGTATTCGATGAGGAATCTGAAACTCATTACCTATATCTGGCTACCTCTATAAGAGAGTGACAGCATTTGATTCCCAAATATTTCTTTTACAGACGCTTTTGTCCCAATTACACTACAAAAACTTTGAGCCTTTTGATGCATCATCAGTCCAGAGCTTTTATAGAAAACGATTACTTCACTGTGTTACGGAGCATTCTTATCGGTCATAAAAGACATATTCTATAAAAGTTGTGGTGTGACGCTGCAGTAAATGGGTCAAATTTTTAACAATGTATCATGGAGCATTCTCATGGGTCAAAGGAGAGATATTCTATAAAAGCGGAGGAATGACGATACAACAAAAGGATCAAAATTTTTACAGTGTACACTGTAAAAAATTTGGCCCTTTTGCTGCATCGTCAATCCACCGTTTTTATAGAAAACGATTACTTCAGCCTATCGTGCAGAATTCTCATGGGTCAAGAGAGAGATATTCTATAAAAACGGGGGAGTGACTATGCAGCAAAAGGGTCAATTTTTTTTCAGTGTACACTGTTAATAAATGTGAACCTTGTCCAGTTAGGATTTCACACTTTGGAAAGATCGTGTGCCTATGTAAGTCTAACTTAAAAACATGAAGAATGAACGTTTCTAATTGGTCGATTGCTTCGAAAAGATATGGAATTTTAATGTTTTAATTTTTTAAAAAGTTCTAATCAACAGATTTTTATGAAATTTGAATGGGACCACATGGGTCTCATACGCTTTCAAACAAAAAAAGAATTATCAAAATCGGTTCATATTTACGAAAGTTATGCGTGAACAACAAATACATACAGGTCGAAATCATAACCTCCTCCTTGAAGTCGGTTAAAAATTAACCATGAGAAGGATTAAAATGGTGATTTATTAGGATTCTCCTTAGGAATAAATTATGTGCTAATACAAGTTTCTAAATTTTGTTTAGTAAGTAATCTGTTTCTACCTTTTCCCCAAATAAAAGTCCTTTAAAAGAAAAAAAAAACAAAAAAACTTTTGAGATTAGTAATAGCTATCAAGGCAGACAACTTTTGTTCATGAAACCATAATTAATTTATTGTGTCATAAGTACATTGTATTTCATCTCACTCTAAATCAAAACTTGTGTGTTCATTTATTACATTAACAATAAATAAGATAACATATTTTCACCTCACATGCTTTGATTTCTGTAAAATATGATATGATGGGAAGGGTGGAAAATACCACCATTCATAAGAAAAGAACTATGAGCCAAACATATGTTTATTCAGAATTAAGTTGAAAGTATTTGTATTTTATATTGAAAAAAATCTGCCATGAGTTATTTAAAAAGGACAATTATCAGACTGTAAAATTTTTCTTCTGCCATTTTTTCATTATTTGATTTTAAAATTTTTGTTTTGATTCGTAGAAAATTTTATTATTTAAAGTTTCATAATTGCGCTTCTTAAATTACTCAAGGCAGATTTTTTTCAATACTATGCTCTTATAAAAAGCTCTTGTTTATCAAAATGTAAGTTTCTTTTATTAAATATTATGTAAAACTTTTTTAAAAAGTAAAATTTTAATACCTTTAAATTTTGAAATATAAAAAGTATTTGGAAAGCCGAATATTCCGTATTCGGCCCAACAATTACTATTCGGCTAGCCGAATATTCGGTATTCGGTTCACCTGTCGGCCGAATGTTCGGCATTCGGTATTCGGCCAAAATCACTATTCGGTGCATCCCTAATATAAATATGTGAACATTTGAACGGAAGGTGGCTTTGGGGTCTGGGGATCATGATCGGTGAAAATATACCAAAATTGTCCGGAAGTGCTTTCCTCCGGACTCCTGCAATAGGTAGCTTTTTACTTTTTGTAATGAAAGCTACCTAAAAGTTGGTGAAAAGAACAACTAACTGAAAACGAAGTTATGTGTTTTTAGTATGCCTTGTTCTGAAATAATGATAACATCACACTAAATACTTTGAAGTGGTTTTAATATTTCTCTACTTCTTTATTAAGTACACTTTATTAATTCCTGGAAGAAAAAAACATTGCGTGGTGGAAGACATTTTGTCGATCCGTCTGGGAGAAAGAATGACTGCATAGCTGTAACTAACCTTTCGCTGCTTAAATTTGGTTATTCGATTTGTCCAGTACTAGGAAAACACTATAATTACTATTCTATCACAAAATACTATCGTAAAAATCACTATCGTAATTGATTATAAGACAAAATTCCTGACTTCGACGGTTTTTTGAAAAAAAATCTCATTGTGTTTATATCTTTATAGGTGATTTCTTATGAATTACTACCTACTACATTCTCTCCTATGTTGAAATTTGTGAAATATTTTTGCAGATCTACCCTAATCATGTCTTTTAGAACCTAAGCAACCCCTAGTAAAAAACTTTATCTATCTATTTAAATATTTTATGGACAAGATAACTTCCAGAATTTTGCTCTAATATCTTCCATATTGATATATAAATAAGGGGGCATAAAATCTCGGTTAAGCTCGTTAAATGGGAAAAATCAAGCCAAAAGGATGGAAATTAGGAAAAATTTTGTAAAAACAAAAAACAAAAAAAATTCTTCAGAACTTTCGAATTAAAATACATCTGATCATTTTTTGATCAGAATGCCATTCAGTTTCGCTCACTTATCTGTAAAAATATAAAATAGTTTGTCCTGACTGATTGATAATCAGCTCAAATTATTGAACGTAGAAACATGAAAATTAGGGAAAATATACTTCTTATGATGTGTGCACTGAGATGGGATTTTCGAAAATTCTCCCCCTAAGGTGGGATCAAACGTGGGGGTCAAAAATTTTAGGACATCTTCCCATGTCTCAGCAGCCGTTTAAAGTAGCAGCGTGAAATTCCAGAAAATAAATCTACTAAAAATAATTAAACACGTATTTCAGGGATTTTAGAAATTGCCTCCCTGAGGGGTTAAAAGGGTGGTCAAACAATTTAGAACATTTGGCGAATCTCAGCAGTTGTTTTCAGCAGACGCCTGACACGGCAGAAAATAAATCTATTTAAAAAATAATTAAAGACATATTTCAGCGACTATAAAATTGAAACCACCGAGGGGGTTAATGTGGGAGTCGAAAAATTCTTAACTTTATTTGGACGCGTCATGCGGCATATCATCGCAAAGCCTTCGGACCACTTTTTTATATTATGAACTTTTCTTCCTACATATTAATTCGCCCCTCCCCCCCCCACCGGTGAGAGGGCGGTTTTCGAATTTTTTTGAAATTGTAGCGTTTTATCATTACAGATCGGATTTTTTTACAGGGAACTTTGATAAATATTATAACACATGAAATTTTCAAAGAAAGGGGAAGTTTTATGATGGGCGGGGCTTGATATTTGGAACTCTAGGTGGGGGCAATTTTCTAAATTTGGCCTACATTCTTCATGTGATATATTTTTGGAAAGCCCTGTGACCGCTTATTCATGTTATGCACTTATAATAAGGAAAATATCCAACTGATCTCAATGATCTACAAAAATACATTAAAAAATATAGATCCCATTTGGTTCCTCTTTTTGCCACCAGTTATGTCTAATTTTTTTTTTTTTTGGGGGGGGGGATATTTTGCGGATAATTGTCAAAAAATTGTAAACTAAAATGAACTTTAATACAATAAACTTTAACATGTATTTTATCTATTTTAGAAATTCTCACCCAAGCGGGTTTAATGGAACGGTCGCATGTTTTGGATATTTCGCTGGTTTTTATTTTCAGCTGGTTTAGTTGGAAGTGGGAAATTCAAAACAACGCACCTGCTCAAGAAATAGATAAACATAGGCAATTTAGTAATTTTAGAGCTATTTTGTCTATTATGTCGTCAACATAGACTTTAATCAGGATAATATATGATATATATACGAATAAGATAACAATTATGGATGTTTTATAATTTTTTTTTAATTCAAGTATCCTTCAGAGAAATCGACAAGCGTAGCGGACGAAGACTGCGGTTCTTTATAAAGAAAAAGTTGGTATCTTAAAAAAAAATCCATTTTTCGTTGCTTTTTCCTGTTGAGACACCATGTATATATTAATAATCTACTTTTTCTTTCAAAATATAGTGAAAAAAAGTAATATGTTATGGTTTCGTGATTTCTTTCATAGATTGTTTTCCATTATTCACAGTTTTTATAATAGTAATACTTTTGATAATTTGTGCTACATTAATTTTGTGTCGTAATTTTGTTTTTAATCTTTTTATTATTTCTTATCTAAAAAAGACTTAAAAGATGAAGATGATAACTACTCAATGTTTCTCATTGTTTACATTTCAAATAAAATTTCTTTTATTAACAAATTTCTCTATCTGTTAAAATCATTGTGCTGCATATCACAATCTGTTTATCCATTCAAAAAAAGAGGAACTTTAAGATAAAAGTATTTTTTATTGCAAAGTAAAAAAGAATTATCACGCATCAATTAAAAAAGTATTTTTAACAACACGCATCTTGAATCTTCTCTTACCTTTTTAATTTTATTTCATTGGCAGGATGGTAAATGCATTAATGTTTCATTCGTAAAAGTGTCTGATTTATGCTTTTAAAAGCATTATTTTTTTAGCAACTTAATTGCAAACTTTAATTACAAGGTAGTTTTTTTTTAAACAGCAACAGAGATTTAAAAGCGGTTCTCAAAAAGGTATAAGTATAAACCATTTAATTGTCAGCGTAAGAAACAGTATGATGGCGGAATTTTTTTTTTCAGATAAGCTTGTGATAGTTCATTTAAGTGAAAAATTTTTGTATTTATTATTGAGCGAGTTAAAAGAACTTAGAAAAGGAGAGATAAATGCGTATTTGATAATTTTTCCAATTTGCTTTGGAATAAAAGGCCTTTATCTCTTATTTTTTACACATTTAAAGTGGAACAAATTGATTTTCACTTATGCAAGATAATTTTGCTGTCATTTATTTGAATCAAGAGCTTTCAAACTCGTTAGTTTGTTTCTATAACAAATTCACAAACTTCCTAAATAGGATAGAGAAGGAAATTCAATGTAAAATCCTATAATTTTTGATCATCAATCATTTATTCTTTCACAGAACCAATTTGTTGCTTTTACGCGCTATGCCGCATTATAACATCAGGCACATTATTAAAAAAATAAATTTATTCATTTATTTTACAGTATAGGAAATGTTTTATCGGCACAATGTTAAGGAGAAATCAATTTTAGATTTGTAAAACAATTTAAATATGTGAATTTGCCAAGCGATTTTAATTTGAGTTAAATTTAAATTATATTTTGCAATTATTGTAATCTAAATTCGTTCTATAGAAAAATGAAATATAACAATATTGAAGAATTCTTCACCGGTATTTATCTACAAAATATTCCAATATTAATTGGGGATGCTGTAAAATTTAATGACGACTAAACGGTGATTAAATATTGAGTTAGACTTAACTATTGTTACGATTACGAATAACTATTTATGTTGTATTTTAAGATGGTAATTCCTAAAGAGTAATTTTTTTCAATATGATTAGTTGTTTATTTCCCAGTATCACAGCCAGTTTGATGCACCGTTCTCACTGCCGCTCGCCTGAGCACCAAATCGTGACAAAAGGCTCCATTTGACGAGTAATTAAATAAATTAATTCGCCAGATTACAAATGTTCAATTTCTGCTTTTTTGTATATGAGCAATACAGTCCAGATTTTTATCTGCCATATTGAACGATTGATGTTGCTTTCCATGCTCAGGCGCAGCGTGCATTAACATTAATCCACCGCAATTCAATTTAAAGACCGCCAAAGACATAAAAAATATTATGAGACTGGTATTTTTCTACTGCACTTCATCACTATCTATGTTCCAAGCCGGTTATTGTGCCAGTAAAACCAGAAACAAATTTTCTTGCATCAATCGCCAAATAGACAAATGTGTTGCCGGAATGTAGAATTGAAATTAGCCGCTTGACCACACTATTTATTAGTTTTATGCAAAATATCATTTTCTGTTCAATCTCAGGATTTGAAATCTCATAGCAATTTTTAGCATGCATTTTCACAACGGTAAATCAAAGATAGCTGTTTTAGGCTGTTAAAAGAATGTCTGAAACATTTACATATTTATGATTATTTTAGAATATACGCATTTTCAACAGTATCAGTAGCAGATTGTCGAATTTCTATAATCATTTTTAAAAGAAATTACAAAAAATTAAGTAATTTAATAGCATATTGAAAAAATGGGGATACAAGAAGTGGTTAATGACAGATTTTATAATGTTTCAGACTCAATCTATTTTTCTATCATTTTTAATTTGGCTAATGTTTTTCTTTTATTTCTTACTCGCCAAATTGCTAATGTTTGTAAAATGCTAGCGAGAATCCTGGTTGGATCTGTTCTATCTCACACTGATTGACCTATTGATAGATAATCTAACCAGGGTAAAAATAGATGAAAGTTCATACCGTTTCTTCATTACATACTGTTTAACTAGTGAAAAAAGAATGCACTGTAATCTAAAACCGCAAAGTCAGTTTGAGCATATCTACATTTTAATTTAGTGCAGTGCCAACTAACAGTAATATTTGAAACTAAATAAAAGAATAATAGTAAAGAAATTTCCAACTTCATACAATAATCTACTAAAACATAACTTCAATAGGCTCAAGTTTAACTCAAAACAATCTATATTGGACAGGCCATAATGAAATATAGCTACATAACTACTCTAAAAAGTGCTGTTAATTTACCAATTTGTTTCAACTATGTAATTTTTAATAGCCCGTTACATACTGTTTAATTCTTTAAAAAAAAGTTTTACAATTTAAAATTGCAAAGTCGATTTGGGCATTTCTTATTCTAAACGGTGTACTTTTAACTAACAGAAAGATGTGTAACTAAATAAAAGAATCTTAGTAAAAAAATTCCACACTTCATACAATAATCTTCTAAGAAATAATTTCAATAGCTGTCATAGCTGCCAATTTTCAACTAATCTTCCGTAATACCTGGATTAATTTTATCCAGGTTTACGTCATTTCAAACCAGAAAATATATTTCATGAATCTTTATTTATTTAGTTTCAGGTTTGTTACTGAAACATATTTAATTTTATTTCTTTGAAAAAATTCATGTTCGAAACTCATTAACCCAGGGTCAAATTAACCCATGTATTACGGATAATCGATGTCAGGTTGGCACCTATGAGCTGTCAAATTTTATTTAATACTTCTTCCTTCAGAAAACATATGCCTCAAATGATCATTAAAACTTCTAAACATAACAAAACATATGTCGATAATAAACTGCAGTTTTGCATGAAATGTATAGCCAGTAATCGGACGTTTTTCAAAGACCAAAACATACTACAATTCTAAAACTCATTGATGCAATGTCCTGAAAGACAACTTATATAGTAGATTTATGAAAATAATCCCGCCGGTAAAACAAATGGAAGAAGGCATTCCAATTTAGAATTCATTTTAATTTAGAAATTTCGAGCTCATACTAGAATAAAGAATAGTATGTGATGCTTTGTTTAATGAAATACAGGGTGATTATAATTAAAGTTCGAGTTTCAAAACGCTCTAAAAAGCGAACCACTCGTTAGAATGGCGTCAAAATTTAACAGCGTATTATTGAAGAAGGGGGAAAAAACATGAACCAACAAAAAGTTCCAAATTTGAGTGACAGATGGCGCTGTAAGCGTCAGTATACGTAAATTAAAATACCTGGCATGCGCACGACAATTTCAGGTGTTATAAAAGCGTTGGGTAAACGGCGTTTCTTCATTTTGCCTCTCAGACGTTGGCCATGAGTGTCTCAATGAAGGATCGTGCTCTGCTTGTAAAGCTTTATTACAAGAACGCTGATTCTGCACCAGTGGCTCTGCAGAAGTTCAGGATTCTCAAGGGTATGAAAAAAGGCGCTGGACCGATGACTGTCAGAGGTCTGGTAAAAATGATGCAAAAATTCGAAAATACAGGTTCGTTTGATGTGCAGTCTGGTAGAGGAAAAAAAAGGTGATTCGGCGGTAGTTGAAGAAGTGGCCACAGCAGTTCAGGAAGAATCTAGCGGTGGTGAGCAACCATGCCCGAAGAATTGCCCGAACATTGAACAGGCCTGTGAGCACGGTACATAATATTCTACGAAACATCCTGCAATGCTATCCGTATAAAATTTGCCATGTGCAGGAGTTGTTCCCTTCTGACCTGCCAGCAAGAGAGCGTTTTGCTTTGGAATTTCTCGCTCGCATGGAAGTGGACAATGATTGGACGTGGAAAATTCTGTGGACAGACGAAGCCCATTTCCACCTGACGGGATATGTCAATACACAGAATTGCCGAATATGGGCAACAGAAAATCCACTCGCAACGATCCCAGTACCACTTCATCCTGCAAAGGTCACTGTGTGGTGCGAATTTACGGCATCATTTATCATATTCCGTATTTTTTCGAGGAGACGGGTGCTTTAGGTCTTGTTACCGTTACCGTCAATGGTCAGCGCTATGAGTCTCTTTTGCGTAATGACGTCATTCCAGTTCTGCAACAGCGTGAATGTCTGGATGATATCATTTTTATGCAAGATGGTGCTCCTCCGCACATTACAAATCGAGTGAAGCAGTTGTTGAGGCGGCATTTCGGAAATGCTAGAATTATCAGTCGTCATTTCCCTACAGCCTGGCAGGCCCGATCACCTGATCTTAATCCGTGTGATTTCTGGCTGTGGGGTTATCTGAAAGATGTTGTGTTCAGTACTCCGATTGCCAACGTAGCTGAATTAAAGACTGAACTTGACCCCGGATACACTTCGATCGGTTGTGGAACATGCTGTTTCCCGATTTAATCTTGTTGCCCACAACGGAGGACAGCATATTGAACATGTTTTGCGCCAGTCTCGCCAAACTTAAAAACCGATTGGATGGATGCTTTTTATGCGGTTTTTGGCCTCAGGACAATTAAAAACCGGTTAGATGGATGCTTTTTGTGCGGTTTTTGGCCTCAGGATAATTAAAAACCGGTTAGATGGATGCTTTTTATGCGGTTTTTGGCCTCAGGACAATTAAAAACAGATTTTTCCCATCCGATGTGGTACGACCTTGCCGTGGTAGACGGGCTTACGTATCTAACAGTATCACACGCGTACAGTTATGTACACTGAACAATACAGTTGGTTTATATCGTGTAACTTACACCTTAGCCGTTGTTTTACGATTTGTCCTTTGTAGTCAAAATTCTGACGCTTACAGCGTCATCTGTCGCTGAAATTTGGAACTTTTTTTGGTTCATGTTCTTTCCCCCTTCTTCAATAATACGCTGTTAAATTTTGACGCCGTTCTAACGAGTGGTTCGCTTTTTAGAGCGTTTTGAAACACGGACTTTAATTATAATCACCCTGTACAGTTATAGATCGACTAAAGAAAAATTTGTTTTTTTTTTGACAAAATTTCTGGTAAGAATTTAAAATTTCAGATTAAAGCTAGAGATCAAATTGTCAATTTTGCCTGGAAGTATTGGATTCTTAACTCGTAGCAGGAAAAATGCTGTTATTGATATATCTAGAATTGTTAATTATGCATTTTCCATGAACAATAGAGCAGGGCAAAAATTTTGCACAAAGAAGTGACGAAATATCGTATTAAGGCCTTTTTATCTCAAGGTATTCTAAATTTTGTCAAACAGAATACTTTGCTATTCATTTTTTGTCATTGCCTTTTTTGTAAAAACAATGTGAATGCAATTAAAGTTTTATTTTAAACCGACTGTAAAACAGAACCACTGGTCAGAAAGATCTGATATTTTATGTGAGTATGTCACAAGCAATGGGAATTTATTTTGCGAAAGAAAAAAGTACAAATGTTGATCGACAGATGGCTCTGTACTTGAAATAATAATGCTAATTTAAAGACTTGACATGCTGCAGTGGCACTCTTTGATCAAAGTGCATATGCAAAACGGGAAGGTGGTGGTGCCACAGCCGATAGGAAAAAATCGGTTTTTAATTGTCCCTAAACCGAAACTGTGGAAATAGGAAAAACGAAAGAGAACGCGTGTTTTCTAATTTATCAGTCAACTTCTTCAGGACGAACGCAGACATTGGGCCTCAATGCTTCTTAATCCCTTAACTGTTCAGAATTTCTTCCATTTAAATGCCGCACAGTCACCGCTCTTGCAAAAAATCTTTCTAAATAGAGCATAATCGATGATGTAGTCTTGACTGCTTGTTCAAAAGCAAATTAAGAGGAAATGCATATTTTCCTTCTTTTCATCGAAGATATAATGTTCAGTACGCATGTCATGTTTTTTATTAGTATTTTAGAACGAGTACTGCGCCATGTATTGTTCAACTTTTATACTTTTTTCTTTTTCAAATCATATTCCCATTCCTTCACGTATACTTACGTCAACTATCAGGTCATTCTGACAAGTTGTTCTTTTTTTGCAGCTTGATGAAAGGAAAATTACAATCGCCCTGTATTTGTTTCATATGTTAACTAAGCGCCCACTGTCGGTAACTTTTTTACCCTTTTTTATTATTAAATTAAATCTTTTACTATGCTGATCCTGTTCGTGAAAAACGCAATGTTTTATCAACTTTTCTTCCTTTTTATTTAACATTTTATCATTTATAGGATTTTTCCCACTCTCGTAAATTGTTAACTAGCAGTCACCTGACAGGTCGTTTAATTAAATCAATTTCTATGAACACTATCTCAGTTCAACCACTAACATATTTCATAAAAAGCTCATTGAAAGAACTTCATAGGAGTTCTTGAAAAACAAAGAGAAACATGTGATTATCATTTAAAAATAATTTTTGCCTTAGAATAATTAAAGTTTTTTAGTCAACTTTTTAGCTTTGTTCTGATCGCTAAAATTTTGACTATGTTTTTGACTTAAATATCAGTAGATTTCACCGAATAAATAACGGAAAATTTACTTTTAAACTTTAGAGGCATAAAAAGCAACTAAGTTGATTCTATGAAGTAGCTTCATCTGATAATAATGGATGATAAAGTTTTACAAAAGTTTTTTCTATTAATCCTTTTGAGGGGAAAGCAATTTCGTCTGTGTTCTGAATTCCCAATGGAAATTTGAAAAATCCCTGTAGGCTGGGCCTATAGACGGAGGTAGATTTCGAAAAGTGCTCATTTCAACAACAACAACAAAATATATATATATATGATTAGAGATAAACCCAGTTTAATAACTTCATTTGGCCACATTTTATGAAAAATTTTTAATTTCATTTTTCTGCAAAAACTGGTTTTATCAGAATCATCTTAAGAAAAATTCAGCTCAAATGCCCATTTTGACAACATATTTTGAAATAGATTCTGAATTTATTAAAAAACGACCAAAACAGTACATTATACAGTTCCTAAATAACAGAAAACTGTCAGTTGAATGCAATTGAGAAAAACATTGAATTTAAAAATGAGTCATTAAATAACCGATTTGTTGTTTGAATACATCCTTAATTCTTTAATCATGATTGCTTAGGAAAATTTTGTGAAATACTCACTTTGACAGCATTTTTTAAAATAAATTCTATCTTTATCAAAAAACTGGCCAATGCGTCACAGTATATAGTTCCTAAATAAGAGGATCTGTAAATTGGATGCGTTTGAGAGCAAAAATGGATTTTAAAACGAGTCATAAAAAACGCAACTTGCTATGTGAAAACTTCCCTAAATTTTCAAATCACGAAGACTTCGGGAAATTTTGTTCAAAATACCCTTTTTGGTAGCCTTTTTCAAAATATATTCTGTCTTTATCAAAAAACCGATGAATGCATTATATTATATAGTTCCTACATAAGAAGATCTGTAAATTGGATGCATTTGAGAGCAAAAATGGATTTAAAAACGAGTCAGAAAAAAACGCAATTTTTTATTTGAACACTTCCTTAAATTTTCAGTCACCATGATTTCGGAAAATTCTGTTCAAAATACCCTTTTTGGTAGTATTTTTTGAAATATATTCCGGCTTTATCAAAAAACTGACCAATGCATCACATTATATAGCTCCTAAATAAGAGGATCTGTAAATTGGATGCGTTTTAAGAACAAAAATTCATTTAAAAACGAGTCAGAAAAAAACGCAATTTCTTATTTGAATAAATTCAATTTTCAGTCCCCATGACTTTCGGAAATTCTGTTCAAAATACCCTTTTTGGTAGCCTTTTTTGAAATATATTCTGTCTTTATCAGAAAATTGACCAATGCGTCACTTTATACAGTTTCTAAATAAGAGGATCTACCATTTGGATGCGTTTAAAATCAAAAATGATTTTAAAAATGAGTCAGAATATAAGCAGTTTGGATTTGAAGTTTTTTCTTCAACTCCTATTTTTGTTTAATTTCTTTTTGCTATACGAATTGGTCCTATGAAAAACTTGTCAATATAAAAGTTGTAGATATTTTTCAGAAGATGTAAAATAAATTTAATCATATTTGATATCTTAAAAATTGACGGAGTTATGGATTTTTCTTTTTTTCATCGCCCTTTTTCTTTTCGTTTTTAATTTTTTTTCATTGGTAAAAGTTGGTCCTATCAAAATCTTGTAAATACAAAAGTTTTAGATAATTTTAAGAACATTTACAAAAAATTTAGTTGGACTTGATATCTTAGAAATTGACGAAGTTATGAATTTTTTTCTCTCAAAATCCCTGTTTTTTTCGCCCCTTGAGCCCACTTCTAAATTTATCAAAAATCTGTTATGCATATACTTTTGGCCCATTTTTAAAAAGTAATATAAACTTTAAACCGATTCAATATCTACTTTAATTAAGAAGTTATAACGTTTTTTCGGTTTTCACAAAAAACGCCCCCTATTCCGACCCCCTTGGTCCGATTTTGCCCATTAACGAACTTAGCCGAGATTTTAACCCCTTTGATTTTATGTACCAGTTTGGTAGAAATTGGTGAAGATTTATAGAAGTTATCGTGTCCATAAAAAAGTGAGATATATAGATAGATAGATAGATAGATAGATAGATAGATAGATAGATAGATAGATAAACTGGTGCGATTGCAATAGGTAGTATTTCTTACGAAATCTACCTAAAAAAAAAATTCAAATTAAGGAGAAACAATTTTGTTACTTTTTTTTCCACCAAAGATAAAAAAGTAAAATTTTATAAAAATTTTCTGCTGCAAATCTTCATTAATCGGAGATGGGATAAAATATATTCTACCGCCCTTCAAGGGGTTAAAGGCACAAGTGCTTTTCTAAAAATTTACATGGGATTACTTTATTAATAAAATTTATCTTTATCTGTAAGAAAATTTTTTTTTTAAGCAGAAATTATTTAAATCCCAATGTATATATCAGAATTATCCATGACAATTTATTATTAAGATAACAAATAATTTTCATTCTCTAGTACACTGTGCCAAGGTCAATAGTGATGAATGCATACTGTGTGTATCATAATAATTCGGTTTCATTAAAGAGATTTTGTATACAGATGCAAGTGAATTTTTCCTTACAACTCAGTCATTTAATACAACTAGTTCTTGGAGAAAAATATTAACAAATGAATATCATTTTACTATTACGGTGTCACATCAGCTGTTTTAAACAATATTGAGTGGTGTAGAGATTTTCATCAGAACTTTGTACTTTATTTAGTTACACAAGCCAGATTACTTCAAATAAAATAACTTTATTTATCAAAATTTACAACATTCACTGTAAAAAGTACTCCATATTAAAAGGACAACGAAAAAACCTATAAAATAATAGTATTTATCACAGGATTATGTGATGATAAATGTGATGAATAAGCTCGATGAAATAAGATCCAGCCGCATTTTCGAGTGAATTCTGAAGGTTATTACAAATATAATTTATTTTCATAGTCTTTCATTTTAAACTCTTCTATTCATTTATTCGTGATTAATCCGTAACATCATTCATTGTGAATACAGATTTTGCCCAAGGGAAGCATCCGTGATACATTCCTGATTCTGAGTAAGATGTACATGTGATAAAAACGAAAATTTTATTCGCTTAAGTGGCTATTAAATCATATATGTGTTTGAACAATTTCTTAATATGGAACTTTTATTTCTTAACACTGCGTTTCCAGATTTCTTAGGAGGATAAGAATGTTTGGATATCATCAAGTAATTACAAATTTTGTTTACGGATTTTTCACAAATCTTCGGTATTGTAAATTGTAGGTCTTATTTTTCTGTTAATATTATTATCAAGGGTTATAATTTGAGATTAGATTGAGTCGATCTTCTTCTTATAATATTTAACTAAACAGAAAATATTTTTTAACATTTTATAATAAAATTTTCTCTTTAACACATCAGATTACAAGAATTATATTGACAGACATAGTCTATCAATATCCATAGATTTTACTAAGGCGAGTGTTGGTTTTTATTTTAATAAAAAAATCTGGTGTATAATATTAATTAATAATACTATAATCGTAAAAATCCATTTTATTTTTAGCTGTCCATAACTATCACTTTTTCTGCTTTTTGTACTCCAAAGTATAATAAAATTTATTGTCGGACTTAATGTGTAGATTATAGCAATTTAAAAGGGAAAATTTTACTATAAAACTTTGGTGTCAAAAAGTTTTAAATGTGTATAAATTATTTTTAAACAATTATGTATGTTTCAATTGTAGCCTTGAAACGGATATTTCTTCAGAACCTTTCTCTTATTTTTAGTATTTTGATTCTATAAGCAAATAAGTAGGAATGATGTGGAGGGAAATGTTTAGCGGATCAAAATATTAACAGGTTTGTTCAAAATATAACATTAGTTTTTGAAGTATTAATCATAGAGTCAGAAGTAAAGAAGGTGAGTTTTTGCCAATATATTCTACGTGATACTAAATTTCACGAAATTAACATAAACATGTTTAGAAACAGGAATATTGTTTCATAAAAAGTCACTCATTTCTTCCTTATGTATATGTGACTGTACTTTCACAGTAACTTCTTTTTTTTTTTACTTAATTCTCACGCATGGGACATTCCCGGTCAGTGTATGTTACTTTTTAAAAATTGGGATTGTTTGATTCTCAGCATTTTTTTTAAATCGTGCAATTGATTTTATCCGGGCAGAAATTTATCTGCCATTAAATAATGTAAATATTTCTACTCCAAAAAAGTTTTGACAGTCAAGCAATATGAATTTAAAAAAATAGCCTATACTTATCGACCGTGACATCTTGTGTTAACGAATGAAAACAGATTTATGTGGTTCATGTGCTGAAAAACGCCTCAACTATAAATAGTTGATTAATAACTAACTGCTGCTGCTTTAGCATGGCGATTAAAGGGGACATGACGAAGAACATTTTCAAGAAATCTACGGAAGTGTTTTGAATGCATTTCATGTTAGGCATTTGCTAAAATTCTCCAGTAAAAACCTATGAAAAGCTCTAAAAATTTTAAACACGAATTTTAAAGTACATTCCCTTAGGACATAGATTCCTTTACCATATATCAACAGGGACAATTTTTATGCAGTTATAATTTTTTTTAAACTCGTATTTTTTTCAAACAGTTAGAATAAGCGTGTAAAATTAATGAAGTGTAATTACTCATCCTTTGTTTATTTCTTATTCCATTAAGTGCAATTTTATTAAATAATTATTAAAATTTTCCCAGAGTGAAATTACTCACCGGATTTATCCAGGATAGTTCAGTGTAAAGAGCATTCACAGTTTAATCCAATGATCTCTGGGTATAATTCTGGCCTTGACGCGTCACAAAATTGTAAAATTGCGACTCATATAAATTGTTAGCAATTAGAAATGTTATTTTAAAATATTCAAGTCTAATTACGTTGTCATCATTTTCTTTAAGTTCCATTACCTTCGCTGATAAAAAAAATATAGTTCTGGAATCTATATTATAAATTGTATTTCTATAAAAAATAATTCCATGTCATCCTCATAAATTCTAGTTCCCTTCGATAGAGAGTTTAAGAGTCTCCTATTAGAATTCAAAAGCGTTTTTCTACATTCTCGTTGTCAAACCTATTTAAAAATCTCTGCAAATCGATCTGAGATTTGTTTTAGTAACTAAAATTCTAGTTTATTAAACCATTCCTGAAATTAAGCCATATTTTTTTGCTACTGAATTTATTCAATATCGTTTCAACACCTAGAAAACAAGATATTAGAAAATCTAGATTGTTTTGTCTATTTAGCTCAGTTATTTACCTTGTAACGGTTTACACACGCTGGGTGTCATTTGTAATGGTTGGGCGCTCGTACTGGGTGTTAAATGCAGACATAACTCAGTACATAAGATAAAAAAACAGTTTATTAAAAACGATAAGGGCTCAAGGGGAGTGGAGCAAGTCTGTAATTTTCACAACTGAGAATACTACTAAAAGATTAAACTCATACTCACAGCTCCGGAACTAGCTTAATCGGGGCACCTCTGATTACTTCTCAGCTATTTTTCGGCTTAAGCTGCTATATAAAATCCTATTAGACAGCCCGTGGCTGTATATATTTCTTTATTAACTTTGAGATAATCAACGTGATTACTATTAAATTTCTTACCACCGGCCAACTTCTCGAGTCGAATTCCCAAACTCCTTATCAACTCACTGGAGGCTCGCTAACACTCGATATCGCTTGCTCTGGATCAATCAACGCAGCTGGACACACTCTGCTAGACACCAGCGGGCAATCGCCACTAGAGACACTCCTTAGCTGGCTAATATCGCTAGACACACTCTGCTGGCTAACGTCGCCAGAGACACTCTGCTAGCTGGCTAATGCCGCCAGAGACACTCCACACACACTCAAACTCCAAGCTTTTATATGTTGCAAACTGAGATACTTCGAATTTACATATTACTACTATCCACGACCTAACTGTATAATCTGAAAGAGACACACACGCTCTAGAAAATTAAAGTAAAAGAGAGGACAGATGTCGCTTTCACGCTTACACATGTTAAATTATTGACGTCACGATCTCAGAAATACTAGAGTGCCTTTATGACAAAGGTCACTCCCTCACAACCTTACTCGCATAGTTCGGACATCTGTATTTCTTGTTTACGTATTCAGAAAATGACAAACTTTTCGTTCAAGATGAAAGCGGTATATTTATTTTCCCAATGTTTGATTAACACACATATATTATTACTAGCAGGTTGAGTGAATCGTTTCCTTCGGAATTATTCGGTATATGCAGTAAGTGGAGAATTGGCAACTTACACCGAAAGCCTCTATTTTAAATCACGTTCTAGCCACTTTTTCAGACAGTTGAAAAATTACAATTTGTAGGATTTATTTACCAACTAGAATAATTGTGTTAAACTAATGAAATGTGATTACGTGTACAGCGTTTTCTTGGAATTCCATTACCTTCGGATTATTCTATTGAGTGCTTTCACATAATAGACCAGAAGTCATATGTGATGGTTAACGGAGTGAACTGTGTCCGCTGGATTTTTTCAGAATAATTCAGTTGCTAGACCGTTGTCAGTTTAAGCCTAAAGTTTCTGGCTAGAATCTCGACCTAGACATTTTTTTCACTCATTTGGAAAATCACATCTTGATTGATTTGTTTAAAAATTATAATAATCGTGTTATAGTAATGAAAAAGAACTGCATTTGGTTTAACTATGTTTATTTGCACGAAATTTCATATATTTTGCACAAAGGCTTATTTCATTTTTAATTTCGGGGTTATATTTAAGTTTAATAAATTGAAGATGTCTGAAACCGGGAGGATAGGTGAAAATGTTAACTCCCTCCCACATATGATTTAATTGTGAAACACTTTCTCTTTCTACCCCAGCATCAGATATCCCCGCCATCACTTTTGAAAGTTTTCGAATAGTAAAACAAATTTTCAATTCACTTTGATGATTTCTAAAGCTTTTCCTCTTAATTTGCTACTTATTCATTCTTTAAAGAAATAAACAAAAAAAAAATTCTGTCAGTTTATTTTACATTTTCATTTATTCGTACTTTTCCATATATTTTTTTATACTGGGAAGACTTTTTCAACTACTAATCAATAATGAAGTGGGATTTCGTTCCTCCTTACGATTCTTTTCAAGTAATTGAAGCTTGTTCAATACTTTTGTATGTATAGTAAGTGAAAACAAGGATTATTTAGGGATTTCGATAAATACCGGGATAGTTTTTGATTTATTTCAAAATGATGGAACACTAAGTAATAAAACCTAGTTAAGGCATCTTTTTTAGTCCCCGATATTTCTTGCAAAATTTTCGTTTATATATCAATATTTTTAAATGAACATATTTACATAAGATACATGAATTTTAAAACCAAATGTTTTGCTTCATTCCAGAACTGAATTTATTCTCAAAATAAAACTGTAATTGAAATGGCAAAAAGTACAAAACAGAAGATTATATATTAACATTATTTAATCCTGTGCTAAGTTGCATTTAAAAATATTGAATTGTAAACGGGTAATTTGTAAAGGACGTCAATATTGGTTTCACATTATCGTCAGAATCATTGTTGTCAATTTAGTGGGTTTTTTTTAATTCAGATATCTACTAGCATTTTAATAATATTAATTTTATTTAATGCGAGAATAATAAAATATTTTCTTCAGGAATTCTGGCAGATATCTGGGCAAAAACTTCACTAAATTCTCGATGGTAGCATGTCATCTCATGACTGACGTAAGCGTTTTATTATATATACAAGATACAGAGAAAATAAAAGTGGGATATAAAATCATAGCCCATGCAAACTGCAGGATCATAATTCATAGGTTAAAATTTTACTTTAAAAATTCTGAATTTTTCTAAAATTATGAAATGTTTGATGTAGCTAGACTAATTAACAAATGTATTATGGATAACTGAAACGTTTTTTGAGTTAGAAATGTCAGTGCTTTTGCAATCCGAAATAATTAAAATTTATTTGACTATATTAATCAGATTAGATAATTGAGTTCTATCCTAGAAATCATGAAATATTAAAATTCTATAATATTTTTCTATCTTATGAAGTAAGGAATACTTCATAGTAAATAAATACCAATCTATTACCGTAATTTCGGGTGTATAAGCCGCGGATCAAACAATTCTTTTTTGACCCAGAATTTTTTTTAAATGAATGTTACTACCTACATCGCCTTAAATATTTGTGTTCATTCAGTAAATAAGATTTCTGGGTCCAAAAAGAATTGTTTGATCCGTGGCTTATGCACCCGAAATTACGGTATATAACTCCAATAATTAGTTTATTTGCAGTACTAATGATTACTCCTAACTACAGAAAAGAAGAGAATTATTTCTACAGTATTCAATTTCATGCTGTTTAAAGAACAAATAAAATCCATTAACAATAACATTTATTGACATTATAGTTGTCGGAGGTTAATGTTCTATGTCAATATTCTCTATACAATGGTTCCCAGTTTTATTTACGCATATCACTGGTAGATGGCGCTTCGTTATCTTACATTGTTAGAATGGCCAATGTTCTGTTTAAAAATAAACGAAAGACTACTAATTTTTTTGACTGCCTTATGAGCAGTTTAGATCTTGAAATATCAAAAATTATTTTACATTTGAAAATTTAAAGTTCATTTCGAGAATTATTACAGCTTGGGCAATCAATATGTAAGAACTGTTCGGAATTAAAATAAGAAAATTAAAAAAGGCAAGTATTCGCATTACATACTACACTCTTACATGAATCACTTCTATACATGCACAAGTTTACATTTTTTTTAATTTTAAAAGCGTGCAATTCATTTTAGAAGATTGTAACAAACCCAATTATATTTTATAAAATGAAGCTTAGTTCCGAATTTATTTTATGCGCTTAGCTGTTATTTCCTTTATTTTTTATGTACTCCAAAACAAACAACATTTGGTTACTCTTTCATAATAAAGTGGTATTTCATAAAAATTATTATGGGATTCTCATGAATTTCTTTTGAATATATTACAGATTCTAAGCTATTAAATAAAATTATTTTTATTTTTCTTATGTGAAACTTTTCTTCAATTCTGTATACGCAATTTTTTTCCACGAAATACAAACATTTTTGTCTCGGGGAAAAATTTCACGAAATGAAGAAAACTGAAATATTTGGATGTTTTCGTAAAAAGGATGAAATTGTTTCATTTCACCAAAAGTTTAATGTAAAGCATTACGATTGTAGAAGATACATTTTCCGTTGTATTTTTCTAGACAAAATGCTATAATTATGCTATAACTTCAGTGTAAATATATTTAAAAACATATCCTGATTAACATTATGAAAAACAACGTTCTGTAATGATAAGGGTATGTAAATTCATTTTTGCTTCTTCCAAGTTTTTTTAATTTTTTATTTTTAATGCGTATTTTTGCAATATTTCTTTCGTTCGTGGCGCAAAACTCGTGTAAAACGTAAACACAGAAATTTATTACTGTACACTGTAAAAAAAAAAAAAAAAAAAAAAAAAAAAAAAAAAAAAAAAAAAAAAACTGTAAAGGTACTAAACATTTTCTAGGAAACTGGAAATTCCAAGAACTTTTCATGTAACGATAACAGGAAAAATTCATGTAATCGGTTCTGAAATTGAATTTTTGCTGTTATCGTTACAGGAAAAGTTCTTGTTATCCCAGTTTCCATGAAAATGTTTTGTACCTTTACAGGTTTTTTTTTTTTTTTTTTTTTTTTTTTTTTTACAGTGTAGAAGCTCCAATATTCTCTCATTAATTCTAAAGTATCACATGTGATACTTACGAACCACTATACGAAACTAATTGATTTTTTATAAATTTTACTTCATTATAAATGAAAGTTTTCGACTTTGAATCAAATCTAAACAAAAGACAGTACTGATGATTATTTCTGCATAAATTATATGTTATAATCACCTGAGTGTTTTCAAAATGCGTTTCAGACAGTGTAGTCCAGTGAAATGGTAATAATAATTTACGTTGAAATACAAAAATTAGGGTAGAGCTAATTTTTTAATATGTTGTATGGGTAAGTACTAAGACTAATTTCTACAGGTTTGCCAACAAAATTTTTTGCCGGCGGCGACGCCATCTTGAAAAAATGGCGAAATTTTCAAACTTTTTTTAGTTTTTCCGAAATATATGCGAAATTAAACATGTGATAAAAAAAAAAGTTTTACCTTTTTTTAAAGTAGACTTAGTGTTTTACAATTTAAGCTCAGACTTGTTATTTTAACTCAATTAGTTTTGAAGTTACGATTCTTCAAAGTTAGGCAAAACTTTCCGAAAAAGAGAAATTTTGGAGTTTTTTACTATATTTATCAAATAGTATCTTCTAAATAGCGACTCTTTTCATCCTCTACGCTTAAAACGTTATTTTATGCTTGCCCTCATAAAAGCTGTAGGCAGTAGGAATATAAAAATCGTTAGAAAAAAAAAAGGAAAAAAAAAGAAAAAACTATTAAAAGTAAATATTTCCCCCGCATTCTATCGTGTCAAATGTTGCCTTACTTTCATGCCGCAGGACATTTTTTCTACGCAAAATGCGCCCATCTATATCTGCAAGATATGTTAGCCTTAGAAACTAGAATGGATCCACTTGAATACAATGCCTTTACGACCCGTGGATGCTTTACCGTCAGGAGAACAGAAAAATTTTGGTCTGGTATATGGACCGATCAGACCATAGAACAGACCCTGATGAGAATGATGAAAACATCTGGAGGGCTGACAACAGGTCGAGGAATTACAGAAGCTGTGCTTACTCGCTGGACTCTGGGGATGGTGTACCTCCAAAGTATTTGCTCTGAAATTGAGAAATACTGTGGTATCACGTCAGCCAGCTCTGAACAACATATAGACATGAGGCCTGCTCGTGTTGCCCGGGATACAGAAGATGCTGCAAAACTCTATATGTGGTTTCGTCAACACAATCCATTCCCTCAAAATGATGCAATAATGTCCATTTAATCAGGAATCATTGGAGGCGAAGAAGTAAACTGCCACCTGTCCGAACAGATTGGAAAAGATGGATTAGCAAGAATTGTCGGCAATAATTTTCAAGATGTCAAATTTTAACGCAAGAAGAAGGTAGTCACCCTCACGGGCACCAGTAATACCGTAAAAATTGGAAACGATAAGCTAATTATAGATCCCCTCACAATATTTCACAGGTTGTGCATTTCCAAACAATCTGATGAAGATTTGAAGAAATTCTTCAAGTTCGAGCTATCTCCTTACCCCATGTCATTATTTTCAGGTACAGGTATGCGTAAGGGGACCAAATCATCATTTTATGATTCATTTATTCCATTGAAGAAAGAAGACATTTCCGATGGAAGTAAATATGTTGTTGTTGATGGCGGTCATATTTTACATAAAGTAGTGTGGCGTAGACATACTACATTCATGGCTATAGCAGATAGCTACATAAAATATTTGCGAAGCCATTACGGTATGAACGTTTCTGTAATCTTTGATGGTTACCCTTTAAGTGCTGATCAAAAATTCACCAAAAACTGTGAACGACTTCGTAGATCTACTCCGGACATCATCTTCGACAGCACCATTATATTTCAAAGTACACAAGAAAAATTTCTTGCCAATAACAATAACAAGAAACACTTCATTGATTTTTTTAAAGATTTATTGGAAAAAGCTTTAATACATGTGCAACAGGCAGTTGAAGATGCTGATGTATTAATTGTCAACACTGCGATTTCAAAAACCTCTCTGTATGATAATGTTTTGATAGTCGGAGAGGATATTGATCTACTTGTACTCATCACAGCATTACAATCGCCTTACAAAAATAACGTGTTCTTTCAAAAGTGCGGAAAAGGTAAAACTCCTGATATATTTTACTCAGCTAATTCGTTTCGCAACAGCTTTTCCAAAATCCTACTGTTCCTCCACGCTTTCAGTGAGTGTGATACCACCTCAGCACTTTTTGGCCATGGGAAAAACCAGTTTTGTTCACTGGTTGTAAAATATCCTGAACTTGAAGAAAAGACAACAGCTTTTTTGAACCCTAATGCAACGTTGGAAGAATTGGAAAAAGTGGGAGAACATTTCCTGATTCGATTGTATGGAGGTGACCTAACAATACAAAACATCGATGAGGTTCGGTATTACATGTTCATAAAATCTGCTTCCAGGACGAAATTCAACCTAGAGAATTCAACCTAGAACCCAACAAGAGATGCTGCTCAACTGCATACGATGCGTACATATCTCCAAGTTCAATCATGGTTAGGGAAAAAAAATGATCCACTGATGTGGGGTTGGGTGAACACTTCAATGGGTCTCTTTCCCATAAAAGCAAACAATGACGCAGCTCCAGATTCGATTCTCCACACAATCTTCTGCGCTTGCAAAAAAGGATGTTTGAAAGCATGTGGGTGTCGAAAAGCAGGACTGAACTGCACAAATATTTGCAAGCATTGTAATGGCCAGTCCTGTGAAAATACACCTGAACTTTTCTTAGTCTCTGACTTGGAGGAAGAAGATGATATGGAACCCATCGACATGCTGCGAGAAGATGAGAACGAAGATACTGAAAATCTTTCACTCAACTCTATAAACATTGGCACATCAGTAGAAAATGACGATGAAAATTCTGCTATCGACCGCCCAGGCCCTTCTAATATCGTAAGTGACATTATAAACTTTAAACTTTATGTAAAGTTTTTTATAGATTGTGTTTAAATGTGTAAATAAAATCATTAAGGTACACATAACTAGTTTTTAATTCTGTTATTGATCCTCACTTAAATAAATTTGAAAAAAAAAAATAATATTTGAGGGATGCATTTGGCGAAAACAATATTTTCTAAAACTTTCTATCTCGTGATATTTTTAACACACGGAAACTAATCGATAGTCAAATTGTACAAATTAACTCTTGTGTGAAAGTTATAAATAGTTTTCTATCGTAGGACTCGCAATTTTAAAGTTATGTGTAAAAATTACCCTAAAATTCTCGAATTTTGTCTTTTTTGAAAAATTTTGCCTAACTTTGAAGAGCTATAACTCACTAACTATTATAAGTATAAAAATCCAATTGTACTCAAACTGTGGCAAATTTAGTCCACTTTGTAAAAAAGTTTAAAAACATTTTTGTTAGATGGATATTTCAGCAAATATTTTGTAAAAACTAAAAAAAGTCCGATAAATTAGAGGTTTTTCCAAGATGGCGGCGCCAGCGGCAAAAATTTTTGTTGGCAAACTTGTGGAAATTAGTCATAGTACCTACCCATACAACATATTAAAAAATTAGCTCTACCCTAATTTTTGTAATAATTTTTTACCATTTGACTGGACTAGTGTGTCCAAGAAAATACGAATTTTTATAATTAATTAACAGTTTTGGGTCTGATATAGTGTACACTGTAAAAAAAATTCTGTAAAGGTACTAAACTTTTTCTAGGAAACTGGGATTCCAAGAACTTTTTCTGTAACGGTAACAGCAAAAATTCAAGTTTCAGAATCGGTTACATGGATTTTTCCTGTTACCGTTACATGAAAATTTCTTGGAATCCCAGTTTTCTAGAAAATGTTTAGTACCTTTACAGAATTTTTTTACAGTGTATATAGTGTATATCTGATATAGTGATATAGAAATACACTATATGGCCAAAGGTGACCGGCCACATGCAATTTTAGACATTTTGATAAATGTCTAGAAAAATACATGAGAAGTTATCCTGAAACTCTAAGTGTGTAAACATAACAATACAGGTTATACATTTCCGTAAAGATTTTTTCTCGAAACGTATAGGGGGACCGTCAACAAATTGAAAAAGAACAAATATGTTTTGGATAACCCTTCAAAATTAATGTAGCAAAAGCGTTTAAACTGTAGATTATGATTAAGTGCCTAATTGTAATAAACAGTGTTCATTTTTTTTTCAAATAGCATGGATACTAGTAGAAAAGTTAAAGTTATTATAAAAAAAAGTCCCAACTTTTTCCAAGTCTTTAGCTTGCAGAGTTCTTAATATAAAATAATGTTCTTTCATAAAAATATGACAAAAACATTGTACACAATACCCTGCTGCAATTTGAATTAAAATAATAATAATAATTGTATAAAAAAACGAGAAGTTTTACTAAATATTTTTTATTGCGCATGCGTAAACGCTGTGAAAATTTCATTTACAAAGTTTACCAAATATATAGAGAGACTTTTGTAAAATTCTCAAAATCATAACTTGAATATTCTGAATGTGGTCATCGAAAGAAAATCTTAAAATCCATTATTCCTTAAATGACGGGCCCCACCAGTGGCCGAGAGGTTCGGACCTCTCAACTGGTAGACGGCAGGTGCTGGGTTCGAACCCAATCGCGGCTGTCGGCCTAACCGTTCGGAGTTTTCCGTGGTTTTCTTCGAACCTTGCGTAAATACGGGTTAGGTTCCCTTAGAAAGACCCCCACGGAGGGCACTCCCCCTGGTCCTATATCCCATTAGCGTAGATAATCGGACTACAAAAATCAACCAACCAATCAACCAACCAACCTTAAATGACGCAAAAAGAGCGTTTTTATCAAAATATAGTAGTATGTCCCATATTGTGTATTCTATATTGACACTAATCGATTGATAAATGGATATAGCCCCTCCTCTTTTTGCTTCAAATTGGGAATAACGGATCTTGTGCCTCTTCTATAGACTATCACTTTCAGATTTTTCAAGCTATATTTTTGAGACTCTTACAAAAGTTGCTCTATACATTTAGCTAACACAATATGCAAATGGAATTTTGATAGGGTTTAAGTATGCGCAATAAAAAATTATTTAGAAAAGCTGCTCATTTTTCATGCTATTATTATTAGTTTTAAATTTTGATTACCGGGTATTGTATGCAATATAGTTTGTCATACTTTCGGAAAGAACATTATTTTATATTAAGAACTTTGCAAATTATAAGCAAAAAAATTGCGTCAGATTTTATAAAAACCTTAATTTCTTTATGCGTATGCATGCTTATCCGCATAAAAATGAACACAGCTTATTACAATAGCCCACTTAATCATAAGCTACAGTTTCAACGCTTTTGCTACATTACGTTTGACAGTGTTATACAAAATATATTGCTTCATTTTCAATTTGTTGACGGTCCTTTATGGAGTTTCAGAAAAAAAATCTTCACGAGAATGTATGACCTGTACTATTATATTTACACACTTAGAGTGTCAGATTAACTCCTTATGTAATTTTACAAGATATTTAACAAAATGTCTAAAATTGCAAATGGCCGGTGGCCTTTAGCCATATAGTGTAGTACATGTATTTAATGGAGTATTTTCTTGTTTTAAGGAATGCTTTTGTTACCATTGACATGAAGTAATTTTAGAATATGGCTATGTATTTATTATTATATGATTTATTTTGCGTTTAGGCATTTTGTAATAATAGTAATTATTATCATTTGCTCGATTCTCTTTGCGGCGTTTACGGTTCTTTTATTTTAAACATATATTTCACTCTTTAAGTTTAAAATAGAAGTCTCTTTCCTGACAGAATCATGTGAATCTTGCGAATCAAAAATTATTAAAAAGGTTTTGATGTAAATTATATCCTTAATTAAATATTAATTCCGCATATTCTAAGAACCTCCAAATAAATCCCTGTCGGCTGGGCCTATAGGCGGAGGTAGATTTCGAAGAGTGCTCATTTCAACAATATATATATATATATATATATGATTAGAGATAAATGGATTTTAAAACGAATCATAAAAAACGCAATTTGCTATGTCAAAACTTCCTTAAATTTTCAAATCACGAAGACTTCGGGAAATTTTGTTCAAAATACCCATTTTGGTAGCCTTTTTCGAAATATATTCTGTCTTTATCAAAAAACCGATCAATGCATCACATTATATAGTTCCTAAATAAGAGGATCTGTAAATTGGATGCGTTTAGGAGCGAAAATGGATTTTAAAACGAGTCATAAAAAACGCAATTTGCTATGTGAAAACTTCCTTAAATTTTCAAATCACAAAGGCTTCGGGAAATTCTGCTCAAAATACCCTTTTTGGTAGCCTTTTTCAAAACATATTCTGTCTTTATCAAAAAACCGATCAATGCATCACATTATATAGTTCCTAAATAAGAGGATCTGTAAATTGGATGCGTTTGAGAACAAAAATGGATTTAAAAACGAGTCAGAAAAAAAACGCAATTTCTTATTTGAATACTTCCTTCAATTTTCAGCACCGATGACTTTCGGAAATTCTGTTCAAAATACCCTTTTTGGTAGCGTTTTATGAAATATATTCCGTCTTTATCAGAAAATTGACCAATGCATCACTTTATACAGTTTCTAAATAAGAGGATCTACCATTTGGATGCGTTTAAAATCAAAAATGAATTTAAAAATGAGTCAGAATATAAGCAGTTTGGATTTGAGGTTTTTTCTCCAACTCCTATTTTTGTTTAATTTGTTTTTGCTATACGAATTGGTCCTATGAAAAACTTGTCAATATAAAAGTTGTAGATATTTTTGAGAAGATGTAAAATAAATTTAATCAGATTTGATATCTTAAAAATTGACGGAGTTATGGATTTTTCTCTTTTTTCAGCGCCCTTTTTCTTTTCGTTTTTAATTTTTTTCATCGGTAAAAGTTGGTCCTATCAAAACCTTGTAAATTCAAAAGTTTTAGATAATTTTAAGAACATTTACAAAAAATTTAGTTGGACTTGATATCTTGAAAGTTGGCGAAGTTATGATTTTTTTCTCTCAAAATCCCTGTTTTTTTCGCCACTTGAGCCCACTTCTAAATTTATCAAAAATCTGTCATGCATATACTTTTGGCCCATTTTTAAGAAGTAATATAAACTTTAAACCGATTCGATATCTACTTTAATTAAGAAGTTATGTCTTGGCTAAGT
Source organism: Maratus speculifer (assembly GCA_964019185.1). Taxonomy (NCBI): domain Eukaryota; kingdom Metazoa; phylum Arthropoda; class Arachnida; order Araneae; family Salticidae; genus Maratus; species Maratus speculifer. Next base: position 221,828,189 of record OZ025299.1, on the reverse strand, counting down.
TCGTTAATGGGCATAATCGGACCAAGGGAGTCGGAATAGGGGGGCGTTTTTTCGGTTTTCACAAAAACGCCCCCTATTCCGACCCCCTTGGTCCGATTTTGCCCATTAACGAACTTAGCCAAGATTTTATCCCCTTTGATTTTATGTACAAGTTTGGTGGAGATTGGTGAAGAATTATAGAAGTTATCGTGTCCATAAAAATGTGATATATATATATATATATATATATATATATATATATATATATATATATATATATATATATATATATATATATATATATATATATACATATATAGATAGATAGATAGATAGATAGATAGATAGATATATAAACTGGTGCGTTTGCAATAGGTAGTATTTCTTACGAAATCTACCTAAAAATCTTCCTTAGCCTATTGCAATTTGAATATAATTTGAATAGTATGCAAAAACAAAATTCGTTGTCTTTCAGATAATGAAATATTTGTTAGATACTAATTAATATGTTTGGATAGCTAGTTATAATATGATTAATGTAATTTTTTCTCTAAAAATTGAAAAAAAAATCGTATCCGAAAGAGGTATACGCTGCACAATAAAGAAATTGAGGATTTGTAGATCATACAATTACATAAAGAGGTCTTCAATTTTTTACTGTGTAATTTAGCTTGGCAGTAATTAAATAGATATTTTAAGGGTGTTACACATTTTAGATCCATATTTGTGAACCTAAATAATCAGCCCCCTAAAGTATCAGTTTAAGAATAAAAGCTTTTTTGTCATTTATTGTGTTTTTTTTTTGTGCAAAATAAATCAACGTGCATTCTACGTGTTATTTTATCTTTGTTCTGAAGTGTTTAACTGAAAAAATTAGCATAATTTATTTTTTTGTTATATACTAATAATATGGGTAAGTTTTAAAAAAAAGTGAAATTCAATTACGCATTCTATAGTTTATTTTAAGAACTTAGTTCTTATTTCCCTTTTTATATCGAATAAAATAATATTTAATTGATAACTGTTTCGCATTAATCATTTATGAAAAATTAACGAAAAATTTTTATTAATTTATTTTAAATATATTACGGATTATGCGTTATTAAAGAAACATATTTTTCTCTCTCATGTGTAAAAATTTCCCTCAACGCTGTATAAGGAAGAAAAATGTTTCCAGCGAAAAACAAACATTTCTACCGCACAGTAAAAATCCATGAAACGAAGAAAATTGAAATATTTGGATGTTTTCGTAAAAAGAATGAAATTGTTTCGTCTCTCAAAAAGTTTTAATGTAATGCAGTGTTTGTACAAGATATATTTTGCTTTGTATTATTCTAGACGAAAAATTTATGTACTTATATTGCTACAACTGCAATGCAAAAACTTAACAGAATGGAATTGTTTAAGATAATGCGAAAGAGTATTCATTAATACCAGAAATATTTAAATGTTTTTTCTTTAATCTCTTTTTTTTAATTTATATAATTGTAGTATATTTTTACACAGTCTGTGTCTTCAAGTGATTGGTACACCCATACACTTAATATGAGGACGTGAGTTTCAAAAATTCGCCTTATCGAGAAAATCAAATTTTGGTAAATCACAATTTACTTGTAGGTGCGTCAGTTGGATTTCACTGTAAATAAAGGTTTTACAGATAGAAAAAAGCGTAATAAAACTAGTTTTTCTTTTTTGTAGTTTGCAGTGTTGTTTCGATGAAGATTCACAAATAGAATAGATTGATAGAGAAAACGCATTTTTCTAATGTTTGGATAAAGCGAGTTTTAAAACTCATGCCGTCGTATATATTTCATTGAAAAAAATAATTACTATACATACTTTTTAGTATTAAAATATAACAGTTAATCTTCTTTGTGTTTTAATTTTTGGAAAAAATTACTAATATGATTACAAGATAAAAAGTAACTGTCCAAATATTAAAAGTGAAGGTTTTCTGAAATGTAAAGAAAATATATTCTTTTTTCTAATGTTATTATTACCATGTGAAACTAAAGGGTGCTATTTATGGAACGCGACAAAATATTTTCGGTAGAATATTTAATAATATTCCAAATTCAATGAAACTGCATTAAATACAAATTTTCATCCTAATTGGACTTGTGCATAATATATTGAATAAAAAATTGAAAAACAAAATTGAACTGCCAAATATTGATCTCTAATATAATTGAATGTGGAAGCTAAGAGTATCAAAATATGGAAAAATGTATACACTATCCAAGACGAAATATTGTTAGGCATTATACACAAAAATATCGACAGTAAAATTTTGGACTTCAATTCGGATTTCAGAACTTCAATTTTCAGATACGCAGAACTGTTTACAAACATTGGCCTTTGCATTTTTGACGATTTTTCCCGGTACCAATAAGTGATAATTTTTGGAAATTAAAAAATAATAATATAAAAAAACTTAATCGCTTGTCCGTGGAGTCAATTAAAATTTGTATTCTGTTAAAATGGATTAAGTTAAGTCTCATGTTATTTATTTGGCATCCGTGATTAAAAAATAGAAATCACATTATTCCTTAATTCCTCTTTATAACCTTAGCTGAGCACACCTAATTGTATGTCACACATTTATGTTTAATCATACTAAAAATTCTCGATAATTTCCAGGTAATTTCTTTTTATTGTTGTTTTATACTCAAATTCTTGGTACAAATATTTAAAAAAATCGGGCACGGTGTATGGAAATAAATGAACAATATATGCGATAACCTTGTAAATAATTTATCTATCTTAACTCAATAAATATGGTGGCACCCATACTGCCGCTATTTTTTTATATTGCCGCTAGTAATTTAACTCACATAATTGCTATTATGTTGCACTACTATGTAATGTTACAAAATTATTTTACTTTAAATCACATGATCATAAATGTTAAATTTACTTATGAAATTGGAGTCCACATGTTGCCATCAATCGTATGGAGTAACGTTACATATTTTTTTTTTTATCATTAGGTTAAGGAGTAGTTTTGAAGATCTTTCGAAAATTCTTTAAGAAAATTAATTTATTGCAACAACTTTTCAATGTTCTTACTCTTTCTACAATAAATTACAGACTCGGACAATTTGTCCATATTGTAAAATTTAAATAATTATACAGGTATTTGAAGAAACTACATCACCATTATATGTAGAAATTTAAGCAAAATTTATCTTCGGTAACTTGCGAAAATTTCTAAAATTTGCGAAATTTCAGTGGTTGAAATTTACACTAAAATCTAATCAGCAACAACTTATGTAAACTTATAAGTCTATTTGAAATTTAATGAAAATCCTTGCGTTGGTATTTGAAATTGATCTATTGCAAAATCTTCAAACAATTTGCATAACAGTGCCAAATGTTGGGTGATGTACACCAAAAAACAAATCAGAATCATTTGTTTAATAATGCACGATGGCAGCTCCTCCTATAGAGCGATTTGTACCGAAACATAATCAGCACTATGTTATATCAAGTACTAGCTAAATCTAGAGTTTTATGAAAATCCAGGCACTAGTTCTTGATATATGGTTATTGTGGCACTTGTAAATAATGCAATATAGCAGCGCTACCTGTTCAGTGACATACACCAAAAACTAAACAGATCTAGTTCATGTCAAGGTCTAACAGAATCTATAGTTTTAAAAAATTCTGTTTATTACTTCTTGAGGTAGAGCTATTGTAATAATCACAAATAACGCACCATGGCAGCACCACCTTTTGAGCGATATACACTTAAAACTCATTTGATCTTGTTTATATGAAAGTCTGACAAAATCAAAAGATTTGCTAAGTTCTGTGCACAACTATTTGAAATAGAGCGGCGATAATATTTTTGTTACATTGATACAGACTGGCAGACTAACTGAAAGACAGAGACAGACAGACTCAGACTCATGGGCAGATTCTTTGAAGAAACATGTTTTCAGAGTAAACTGTCGTCGACTGTATATCTGTCGAAAACTAGATTACGAAAATTTTCATGAATCTAATACTTTCCTCTTGTAAAGATAGATGCAAGTAAAAAGATGTACTATTTTTTATGCGATATATGTGAAGTTATTCAGTATTCAGGAAATACTGCTTCGTATAGTAAAAAATTGCTGCCCACCGGTTTCATAATGAGACTAATAATCAAATACACACCGAATCTCATATATTTTAAACAATTATTTGAAGCAAAGCATGTGCGATATATTTTTAAATATGCTGTCTTGCGTAAATGTCTTTTAAATGATATTTTACTGCGCACACATACAATCACATTGCTGTGTAAATAAAAATAGGTATTGCAGAGTACGTATTTTTTAGTTCATGGGATTAAAGTTTAATACAGAAATAGTAGAGAGGAACGTAGCTACCTCTAGAAGCTGAATGCTCCAATCGCAGTAATAAAATTGTCAAGTACTGTGTGAAGAAAATTTTACTGACATGAAACGTGCCTTTAAAAAATATTAACCATGTACTATTAAAAATTTGGTAGAAGAGTCAAAAGATCGTGTCCAATCATTTTCACCATAATATTGTGAAACCTTTCTTAAACACTTTGCTGTCATAATGAACGATATATTTATAAAGCTCGAACGATAAAGTTGTTTACATTGAAGGAGTATTATTACTGAATATATTTGTATTATTGAAGGAGTATCCTTATATTTGTATATAAGGAATGAGTGAAATCTTAACAATAAAAAGGTTAATATACAGCATATGTTGATATACAGCTTTTTAAAGATTTTTTCAGACCATGTTTTTTTCTTAACATATACAGTTCCGTCTACTACTTTTCATCTTATTTATTCATGAAAATGATACGTTTTATAAATGATTGATTATTATTCGAAAAAAGTGGTGTCATTGAAATGCCAAGAGCCATAGCTTAACAGTCCTGATGATTACTGTAAATAAATTTCGTACTCTTTGTAAGAAAATTATTACTTTTAAATTTATTCTTTATTATTTTCTTTGCAAGATTTTCATTCTGGATACCGTATTGAGCATCAGAGCAAAAAGTTTAAAAAGAAAATCAGGAGGATTTATTTTTATTATTTTTTAAATTGTACTTTTGAATTACCTAGGATATTTTCAATTATTCAGATGACAGTAATCGGCTTAAAGGAATTAGCTGTTTGCTAAAAGAGAAATTTACAATAATGGAAGAATAGAATGACGCGAATCATAAAATAAAATAATTTACGCCAATGGATGCGGACACCCACAATATATCTGAACCCATTTAAATATTAACGAGTTAGCAATAAAAATTAATCACCGATTAAACGAAGGGAAAAAACAGAAAGCCAATATGTTCTTTTTATATCTACATTCTTAGTCATTGTGATAGATATTTGAAATAATAATTTTAACAGTATTTTATTTATTTTGTCATTGGAAAAGAAAAATGAAAATTTTCAAGGGAAAAAAATCTTTTTGGAAGATTGTGCTATTATTATTGATTACCCTTTTAATTTATTATTATTATTTATTTATTTTTGTTTTCGTATTTGGTAATATATTTAGAATGTGAGCGAAAATGTTAAGCTCTATATTTTATTTTACACTTTAAATTTTAAAATTTCTTAGAAAATAAATACAATTTCGATTGTGTCTACTTTGATCAAAACAGAAACTTTATTTATGTATATAACTGTGTGAGTGTATATTGTACAGTATTTGCAACATTAAGACAAAAACTAAGATCATAATAGCAACATAACTCTTTCTCTCTATTCCATTGGAAATTTTAGAGAATGAGACTGACAAAATTCTTTATTCCAGAATTATAATCAACGCTTTTTCAACACTTATTTAGTAGCTAAACAGTGAAGTGTACATACCAATATAGCATATCAGTAGTCGTCGTTTGCTATCTGAAGACAATTTTATTACAGATCAGATGAGTAGAATACAAAAAATAGCATTGGCCACAGTTCCATTTAATATTTCGGCATTTTTATTACTTAGCTTTAGTAGTTAAAAGTATCATGTGAATTGTGTTTAAAAAAATTATGTTATAATATCAATTTCTTCGAGACGACAGGCACGAGTTTTGAAAGCAACAGGAAACACGAAAATCTGCGCCGCTCACTCATGTTATGGAGTTAATGACTAAGCGGAGGGCTTTTCGTCGCACTGAAAATGTATGCATTAGCCAACGACAGCCTGCGTATACTCACGACTATATCTTATGTGCGGATGAAAAATGCAGCAATCCGGTCTGTCCTAAAAAAGCGCGCAAAAGATTTGTAATAACAAAAAAGAAAATGGTACAAAATAGATAATTTATACATTAGAATATGTCCTGGGATAAAATTACCCCAATTATATTATGCAGCCAATCTATAAATGTAGGCGCGTGTGCTGAGGAGTTAATCAAATTCATATAAGTATTAAGACTGAAAAATGAAAGATCTTGTAACAAATAATAATTAAGAAAAATATTTTATAGATTAAGTTGAAAAAAAGTAAAAGTTTGCATTTTAAATAGAAATGAGTTAAAGTAAACGGAATGATTGAAATATCTTTTAAGATAGGTAATATTTGGTTGTCTTAAAAGATTCTTCCGCTATTCGACCAAAATTAACCCAAGCAAATTTCGAAAATGGCAAGATTTTATTGAAGAATATCTCTGTTATTCTGTTCTGCGAAGCTTCTACATTTCCATGAGTCTTGTAATCTCTTCTTTCCAAAAGTTTTTTGATTTGGTTGAAAAATACTTACCTAGGTGATTTTTTATGTGATTCAAACAGTTAATATTTGGGTGAAAAAAAATTTCGAGAGAAAAAAGGATATAGTAATGGGATAGAATAATGTCCTAAGAGTTATGAGGGTGCCTCAGAATATATCAATCAAACACAAGGAATTGTTTTTCCCAGTCAAACATTGTCTCAAAAGCTTTCTTCGCAATTCATGTACTATTTTTTAATTCAACTAGTAACAATAAAAACCTTTTGCCCACACTTTGCCACCATTTGCAAAAGAAAAATACTATAAGACGTGTTTTTAAAAACATTGGTGCGAATAAAATATAAAAATAGTTGCTAGTGGTCGACCTGCCCATGGCTTGTTGGTGGCAAGCAACTTTATAGATCACATCTTCCACAGGAAAAATATCCTTTTTTAAAAAAGATTGGACCACGTGTACGAAAACTGGATACTTCTCGTCAACGGTAACCATGAAAACCACCAAGAACGAAAATAATCCTTATCCATTAGAGATAAATGTCCCATTCCTGTCGCCATAGCCTGACGTTTACAGAAAATCGCTTTGGTCTCTATTTGATGAAATTGGATTTTGGATAGAGCGACTTGAACCCAACCACACCATCAATACTGAAAATTCCTACAGGCTACTGGACGAACTAAAGGTAGCAATAGCCATGAAACATCCCGAAATAATAAAAAAAACCGAGGCATTATCTTGAATGAGATGTGCCAAATGCTCTAAATTGTTCTTCCTCCCCTTTTACACCACCTCAGGGGGGCAGGCAAGTTTTAAAATCATTGAAATACGTGTTTAATTAATTTTTTAGTAGATTTATTTTCTGGAATTTCACGCTGCTACTTTAAACGACTAGAGAGTAATGTCCAGGAAAGATAATAGTAGACTAATCCAGTAGAGATAAATGTCCCATTCTTGTCGCCAAAGCACGACTCTTACAGAAGAAAGTTTGGGTATGTATTTGACGAAATTGGATTTATTAGATTTTGGATGCAGCAACTACCACCCAAACAGATAATCAATACTGAAAATTACTACTCGCAACTACATTGTAAAAAATCTGGCCCTTTTGCTGCATTGTCACTTTACCCTTTTATAGAAAACGATTACTTCAGCCTATTATGGAGCATTCTCATGGGTCAAAAGAGAGATATTCTATAGAAGTCGTGGAGTGACGATGCAGGAAAGGGTCAAAATTTTTACAGTGTAGACGAACTGAAGTTAGCAAGAGCCATAAAACACCACGAGAAAGCGAAAAAAAAGTGGCATTATTTTTAATAATGACGACTCCATGAAACATGTACCGTAATTTCGGGTGTATAAGCCGCGGATCAAACTATTCTTTTTGGACCCAGAAATCTTATTTAGTGATTGAAGACAAATATTTACGGCGATCTAACTAGTTATATTTGTTTCTTAAAAAATTCTGGGTCGAAAAAGAATTGTTTGATCTGCGGCTTATACACCCGAAATTACGGTATGTTTGACTTTCAGAAACAAACCCCTTGCATTTGATTGACACAATCTGGATCATCCTCCTTTCTTTCCGGACGTTGCTCCCTCCGACTACTATTTGTTTCTTTCCTTCAAAAAATCGGTTCATGAAAAAAATGAACTCTTTGAATGACATAAAAACCACCACAGTAAGTATTTCGCCACCAAATCAAAAATGATTTATTAGACTACCGGAAAGTTAGAAGAAGATTTGTTCATCAGATTGGCTCATTCTTCAATAAAATATTGCCTTTATCAAAATTTTCTCTTTTTTTTTTTAAACAAGATCAAATTTTTGAGACAACATGATACAACATAATACACGAGGATTGTAGAATCATGTTCTATAGAAAAGTCATATCTGATTAATTTAATGGAGCATGGAAATTTAAATTTCTGAATACAATGCTGCCATTGGTCAGGGAAACAAAAGCTATTAAATACCAGTATTTTCTTAAAGAGAAATTCGCCTCCTTTAATCCCTTTATATAATTCGATGTGTTTATTACAAGAAAACAGTGGTAATTTTCACTTTTTTGACTCTGTTTTTCAGAGCCCCCATTAAATTTCCATGTTCCATTATACTGATATATATATCGGGTGCATCATCTGAAGATGCCGTGATTTTGACTTATTACTTTTTAAACCACGCGTTGTTTTTATTTGTTCTTAATTATCTTGTTAAAGTTTATGCTTTACTGCATCATTTAAAAACTTCTTTAGTTTCACAGATATTATGGAGAGCATAGAAAAGTGCGTCTTTACAAACGCTTGCATTTTTGCATTTTCATCCATCAACCCCTATACTGGGGTAAATTGGCCATGTTTCTCGGTGTAAGATGCCTTCTGAAGTTTCAATGTGAAAAATAATTTTTGTAAAGCAGTGTAAAAATATAATAGAAAGAAGGAAAGTAATTTTAATATTTTAGACATATTGAAGTTGTTAAATGAATTAATATTAGGAAGGTTTAAAATATGAATTTAAGAAGAGTTTGAAATTTAATAAAAAAATAATATTTGAAAAAGGTTGTGTTCTACTTAACATTTAAAAGAATTATGTTTCGGAAGTATGCTTATTTTTAAAACAGTATAACTGATGTACATACGGTAAAGTCATAGGGACCTTTATATTGTCGAGTTTTCTAGTTGATGTTTTTCATTAGTATCTGTGTTCGTTTCAACAATATTTCAGATCTGTCGCAAACTACGTATTTGTTTAAGAACTTTAAGCAACTTTTACGCAACCAACAATTTCACTGAATGCATTTAATGAAATCACATTTTTTCAAGTTTTTATTGGGCTGTGTGTGTGTTTTATTGCTGAATACGTATCTATAAAATCGTTTAATTAGCCGTTTTATGCAAGCTTTTTTCTTAATTATTGTGTTTGTCATCGGTAATTAATCACGAAAACTGCCTTGAGCAGTCTCTACAGCTTATGATTCGGCTTTAAAATTTCCAGTCAATGAATAATCAATAAAAAATAGATTATTGAAGTTTTCCACTGTTTTTAAATTAAGGTTTATTTTTTCTTCATTTTTTTAAACAGATCAAAACAACGTGTTTTAAAAACCTGCTGTTAATAGATGGCGGCTGGCGAGTGTAGTTGGTAGGGAGTAAAGAAACCTAGTTACCTAAAACTGTATTATATTCTACCGATATTTACATTTATTAAAATTATTAATACCTGCATTAACATCAAATCTTTAACAATGAGTAAAATTAATAATTATTAAAAAATTATAAGTACCATAAAGCTTATTTATAAGGCAAAATATGTATTGCCTTCAATTTATGCTCAGAATAGCTTTTAAAATTTCTTTGATATTTTAAATATTTAGAAAGATTATTATTTTAATTCAAGATTTGTTTATTTAAATCAGTTGATTAAAGTTATTGTTTAACGAGTCATTAATAATATGTTTAAAATAATGCATACCTTAGATAATAAAAAAATGTTAATTTAAAACAATGACGAAAGAACCAGGCAGTCGGCCGCAATAGAAAATAACCGCCATTTTATCTCAATAGAAAATAAGCGGCACCTTACATCAAAACATTTTCGTCGATTCACCCCAAAATGTCGGACAAGACGTCAGTCCCCCCAGTGCCATAAAGGAATGTGGGAACTAACCGCCATTTATGCTTTTCATAAAGCCCGGAGACCTGTACTCTCTAAAAAAATCTAATTTATTTATCTGTAGTTTAAACTATAACTTATAAAACTGAATAAGCAAGTCGAGTAAAAAATTTTAGACACTTACGAGAAATGTTAAGGCAAAATAAAAAAGTACCGCATAAATAAAAAGTACCGCATAAATAATAATAATAATAATAATAAAATGCAAACTCGAGTTAAAGCATCAGTAGATAACCTGCTTCCTACAACTGAGAATGGTTTTTCTACAGTGCCTGAATGCAGGAAAACCACGTGACACGACATCTTGTCCAACAAGCCATCTGCCCTCCCCCCATGTCAGTCTATGAGTGTGTGTGTGTGTACATCAATATACATATAAGAAAAAAAAAACTATCAAATTTCAACCGAAAGAGTTTACATCCAATTCATAGAATGATAAAAATGCACAGCAAATTGTTCAGTCTTGTTCGTATAAATTCGAACGTTTTTACAGAAAATCAAAAGTTACCAATATTCTACCACTAATACGGGTAATAATGTATTCGGAAAAGACATAAATTAAGATTAAGCACCGTTTTCTATTAAAACGGTGTAATGATTAGACCGTTTTAATAGTGCATGGTTCAATCACATATATATTGATTTTCATCTAAGTGTTATAGTTACATCTTAATATCGCCGATTTTTTGCATGAGGGATTCAGTGCGAGGGATTCAATTTCTCTCTGTTGGTCTTTGTGTAGGGGTAATCTTACTCGTATTTATGCAGCGTTTACGTAGGTTAGTAGAAAACTACAGAAATCTCCGAACAGCTAGTCTGAAAAACGCCATATGTGCCGAACGCAGCATAAAGCCGTAAACCAGATTAGTTATACACTATATTGCCATTGATTACGGGACACTTGCGATTTTAGACATTTTACTAAATATCTAGAAAAATACATGAGGAATCATCTCGAAACTCTTAGTGTATAAATATAATAGTATAAGTCATACATCTCCGTGAAGATTTTTTCCCGAAACTCCAAAGGGGGCCGTCAACAAATTAAAAAAGAATGAATATCTTTTGAATAACCCTGTCAAAACTAATGTAGCAAAAGAGCTCAAACTCTAGATTGTAATTGAATGCCTTATTGTAATAAGCCTTGTCCTTGTTCATTTTTATGCAAATAGCATGCATACTCGCAGAATAATTAAGGTTTTTATAAAAATGATCCCAAATTTTTCCAAGTTTTTTCCTTATAATTTTCAGAGTTCTTAATATAAAATATTTTTTTCAGAAAATATGACAAACAACATTGCACACAGTTCCCTGTAATCAGAATTAAAAAATAATGAAAATTGTATAAAAAATGAGTTGGTTTACTAAATAATTTTTTACTGCGCATGCGTCAACGATATCAAAATTTCATTTGCATATTATGTTAGCTAAATGTATAGAGCAATTTTTGTGAAAGTCACAAAATCATAACTTGAAAATTCTGACAATAATCGTCAATTGAATAAGTCGAAAATCCGTTATTCTCAAAATGAAGCAAAAACAAGAGGGGTTGTATCCATATATTCATTGATTAGTGTCAATATAGAATACACAATATGGGATGTACTACAGCATTTGGATAAAATCCCTCATTTTTTTGCTTCATTTTGGAAACAACGGATTTTGTCCTTTTTCTATAGACGATTACTTTCAGAATTTTCAAGCTATGATTTTGAGACTTTTACAAAAGTTGCTCTATACATTTAGCTAACATAATATGCAAATGAAATTTTGATATCTTTGACGCATGCGCAGTAAAAAATTATATAGTAAACCTACTCATTTTTCATACAATTTTTATTATTTTTTAATTCTGATTACAGGGTACTGTGTGCAATGTTGTTTGTCATATTTTCTGAAAAAAATATTATTTTATATTAAGAACTCTGAAAATTATAATTGAAAAAATTGGAAAAATTTGGGACCATTTTTATAAAAACCTTAATTACTCTGCGAGTGTGCATGCTATTTGCATAAAAATGAACACAGTGTATTACAATAAAGCATTCAATCATAATCTAGAGTTTGAGCGCTTTTGCTACATTAGTTTTGACAGGGTTATTCAAAAGATATTCATTTTTTTTAATTTGTTGACGTTCCCCTATGGCGTTTCGGTAAAAAATCTTCACGGAGATGTATGACGTATACTATTATATTTATACACTAAGAGTTTCGAGATGATTCCTCATGTATTTTTCTAGATATTTAGTAAAATGTCTAAAATCGCAAGTGTCCCATAATCAATGGCAATATAGTGTATTAAAGTCTTAGTCTGTGCCACCGATAATTATTCGGCTTATAAGTTCATCTTGAAAGTTTAATGTGTCATATGTCAGGCTAAAATTACGGAAAATAGTAGTACTCATTCAAAAGTACTTTGATACACCCTTATAAGTAATATTGTTCTTTTAAGACTGGAACAATGGATGTTAAATCCAATTCGAAGTGTTTTAAATACTGGATGAATTCTAATTTTAACATTTCATGCATTTATTTTATGATGCGAATTTCAATAAAATGCATTTATTCGCTTTCCTTTTATTTTTACATTCAAATATTACATTTTTATATGCTTTATAAATAATTGAAAATAAGCCATTTTATTCTAAAATTGCTACCTTCATCGGTAACTTAATACAAAAAACATAAAAGTTTTAGATGTGAATATTGTTATATAAAGAACCTTTTTTGTATATCTAAGAAGTGTTTTTCTATAAATAATTAATCGCAGAAGAAATACCATTACTTGTTGGCAATAATTTTGTAAAGATATGTCTTTTTTTCAATTGTAAATTTTTTGCTAGTACTATCTTTTCGAAAACATTTTGTTTTTATGATTTAATCACAAGCGTTTAAGCTATTAAATAAAGACTCCGTTAAATTCTGTACAAATTGACGTTTCTTTTAAAAAATGAAGACACTGTTTCAATCTTTAGGAAAATCCTCTCTTTATAAAAAGAAATATAATTAAACAAGAGTAATCGATTAAGCATAAGATTGATTAAATAAATGTAAATATTTTTTACATCTTCGTTTTCTAGAAATGAAAAAAAAAGCTCTGTTACAACAAAAAAAAGTATTCGGCCCTAATTTTTATTAGAATATATGCATATGTCAGAAGAAAGATTAAAAAAATTTCTGTAAGAAGTTCTTATATTTTTTAAGGGTTCATTTCAGCATTTTGACGAATTTTTCATTATTGTCTTAACTTAAACTATGCGTTTTTTATATGCACGTGTAAGAAAAAAATATTTGTTGTCTGAATAACTATGTTTTGTTCTAAAGTTTAATGTAAAGTGTAGTCTTAAGAATTTTTTCACGGGGAATGAATGATGATCCATCTAATTAATGGGAAAAGCAAACTCTTTATATGTAAAAAAAATCAACAGATGAAAAATGATTTTGCATTAAAATTAAGCTTATTAATAAAAATGGACAGGCACATAGGATATATCGGATCTGTTTAAGACAAAAACAAAAGCAATTTTTTAAAATATTTGAGTAGTTTCTTCTTATAAATATATTACTTCAGTCGTAAATATTATATTTCTTTTACAATTTTAGTTATGCGTATTTCTAATTTTTAAGCAGAATTTTATATTTGCATTTTTGAAAATTTTAAGAATGCTGTATTGAGCTACCCTATTTATCGATAGGTTCGTACAACATGTAGTGTTGGATGTCATATATGGTATCTATAAATGTTATAAGTTTAAAAATAGATAATTTGATATAAAAATTGAAATTACATACCTATATATTTTCTTATTATGAGGAGTTATGCAGCAGTGAAGAATATGGAAGAAACATTTTGATGAAGCCGCAGGAGTCAAACGAAATCATTCATGAGTTTAAGAACCAGATTGTTAATTGAGAGAAATATAAAAGTATTTTAAGGTTCCTGTTTCTGCTATCGAAGACAATTGCGAGCTAATACTATTCTTGAGGGAAGGTTATTATCTTATAACTCGTTTGCATTTCGATATTTTTAATATTTTTTTCCTTGGATAGGTGAGTTCCCTTTCCACATCGGTATTTTTTTTTTTTACTTTTTCGATTTTGGTTGCAGATAATTTTTTTAAAGTTAGTTTCACTTTCAAAAACCAGTTTCGGAAATGAAAAATTAAAGGAATATCGACAACCCAAATTGAAAAAGTAAAAAAAGGACCGATGTGGAGAGGGACCTCATTTATCCATTGGAAAAAATATTTTAAAATGATTGGTTTGGTTTATTTTTGTCGTCCGATTATCTACACTAGGGATATAGGACCTGGAGGAGTGCCCTTCGTGGGGGTCTTTCTAAGGGAACCTAACCCGTATTTAAGCAAGGTTCGAAGAAAACCACGAAAAACTCCGAACGGTTAGGCCGACGGCCGCGATTGGGTTCGAACCCAGCACCTGCCGTCTACCAGTTGAGAGGTCAGAACCTCTCGGCCACTGGTGGGGCCGTATTTTAAAATGACAAAATGCAAATGTGTTGTTTGAAAATAACGTCCGTATAGGATTAGCATTTCATTGCAAGTGTCTTCGCTCTCAGGGACATGAGCTTTAAGACACTGGTGAGAAAAAATTGAGGATCCTTGTCTCCATTTAAAGCATTGCATTATAATTTCGTTATACATATTCTTTGTATACAGCTTTGCACAAATTAACCGAAGCAATCCTGTTCCTCTATCTAATATGTCTCTCTAGTTTTTTGTGGACTTTCTTTTAATATTCTACATGTACACAAAGACCTTGCAATGCTTGATGTTAAAATCATGGTTTACTTCAAAAAAAAAAAAAAAAAAAATCAAATAGACAATTATTAATTTGTTTTCTGAAAACAGTAAGATATCAAGATGTATAGTATTATTTTAAAAATTATCTCGCCATTTTTTAAAATGATCTTCGTTCATGAAGCAATGAGGCAATTTTACTAAAAGTATGTTCGTGTTTTTAAAGTTTGCTTTACTTATATATTTATAAGGAAAGAATACTCTATTGAACAGCAGCTTTTAATTTCCTTGCATATTTCTTTTTTATTTGGTAACTTTTGTAACTGAACTCTCTGGAGTTTCACGTAGAATTCCTTGAATAAAGAGCCAGGCATTGAATCAAAACCAACGAAATCGATTGTTTGGTCCTCAGCTTTGTGGGCGATAATTGTGAACGCCAGCTGCACGTGAAACTGGTGGTATTTTTGTGGAGCCCAGCTGGCTTTTGCTTGAGCTCAGTATGATACACCGTATTGGGAATTTCTAGAATTTCGTTCGGCATCCGAACCCTCATTTTTCGAATGTTGTCTAACATCGTCAAATTTGGCCACATTCTTTCATTTGCAACCAAGCAAGTGTTTTGGCAGTGATAATTTTGTATGTCGATTTTTATGCCAATCTCGTCACTGTCGCCAATATTTATCAAAATATAGCCCAATTTCGTGAAATGTTCTCCAATCTAGGACTTCGTTTATTGCAAGCTGTTCAACAATTTAGTAACTCGCTCAATCTTCATTACATTTGAAACGAGTTGATCGATATTGACGTCCTAAATAACCAACTGATAGAAATTTCTTGAACTTGTAATCTTGTCCAATGATCTACTCGAACTTCAAAACGGTAAAGATAAAAAAAATAGATACAAAATTTTGAGCAGTTTTTAAATAAAATATTAATATGTGCACACATATACGTAAATATACGTGCACAAGATTTGCCGTCTATATATTTGATAGCTGTAAAAATATAATTATTAAAAGCTTTAAAATAAAAATACTTTATATCCAATCCCCACCCTGCTAGAAATCGTATGCATTTGTTATATTGTTTCTCCACCACTTTTTAGGAATACCTTTATTCTGACCAATTAGAATCCTCCAAAAAATGAATTAACCGTTTTCTTTACAAGCAGTGAAGTGGCTATGGAGCAAAAGCTATAGATTTTTAACAGTATAGCTTAATTTCAGAACTAAATGCATGTAGAAGTGTGGCAATATAAGGCATATGCACACATTTTAATAAAAAAAGCATATTTTTAAACTAAGAAAATCATTTTAAGTACGCACAATTTGACCAGCACAGACATAAATGTGTTCTACATGCGTCCCGTTGGTAGGCATATTGAGCATAAATTACATATTTTTCTTAGAGGAAAAAAACCGCCCATATGCCTGTGGTTGAAGACATGAGCAAACAGCTTACAGATGTATCATATCAATTAAATTAGACCCCGCAAAAGCTTTCTAGAATTCTCATTACTAGATAGAAATGCATTATAAAACAGAGTAGGTTCTCTAATTGTATTGATTCATTGATGTTTTTATGAAAATTATTTGTGGGTACGATTTAATTGTTTGTTTTCATCATTTTTATGTATTGAAAAAAAAATATCCTATGAAGCATTTAAAAGTAAATATAATTTTTATGTAAAATTAGTAAGATATTAAAACAAATAATAAGAAATAAAATTTATATTTATATTTCATACAACAGATAAAAGTGAATGATTTATGACAAAACAAAAATTTATACAAAACCTGTTTATCACTTCGCTTTTTTTTCAAATCTAAGAAAGTTCTTTGTGTGTAGATAAGACGACCTCAGAAAATTCAAAATCGCTTTCTACTTTTAAAAGCTTTTTTATGCGTTACTTAGCTGTGTGAATCCCAAGAGTACTTTTCCCTGTAATGCATTAAACAGGAGTTTAAGCAGCTATTTAAACTTTTGGCGTTCCTATTTTCCTCTGGTATGTTTAAAAGATATTTATTCTCAAAGAAGATTCACCCTAAAAAATATTTATTAGCAGTACTAAAAAAAAGAATTTGGTTACAAATCAGTTATTATTATTTAAGCAATCCACTTTAATGTCTCTAAAAAAGTGCGAATAAAAATTTAACATGAATAAATGGCGATAAGTAAAAATCATCGTATAAAAAGTTGTCATTGAAAAAGATGCAATTTTACTGACAGGAAGATTGATTATATGCTTAAATTGTTTTTCTTTCTATTTCAAACTTTTATTGATAAACGAAGATCAAGAAAAATTTTGCAGCGAAAAAAAGTTTTGAAAAATGTATCTATGAACTGAATGTGAATTCATGGGGAAAATTTTCATTTTAATATTTAGTATATAATATCATATTGCTCAGTTCGAAATGTTCAAATGAAAATGCGTTTGTAATTCACTTGCCAAAAATGAAATGATTGACAGTAATGTTTGAAAAAGGTTAACATAATTTAAATGTAGACAGATGTTTTTAAACTGAAAGTTTATATTCCAAAAAAATTCTTATATATCAAAATATACAGGGTGCTGAATCACAACGGTGGCTTATGGCTAATTCCTAAACCTTTAGTAATAGGCATATAGTTAAAATACAGAAATGTTTTAAATGAGGTAAAAAATATTTTTAAGGAGATTTAAATCTATTTAAAAGTTTATTTAAAAAAATACGAAAATGACTCAAGAAAATGAGACAAGATTGTTTTTCGAGAAATTGGTTGCTGAAAATATCTCGAGTCTTTGTTACTGTAATTATTATTAGACTTAATTTGTGCGGAAAAAAATCATATTAGAGATAACAACGTCAATGAAAAATAAGCAAGAAAATTTTTTTTTCCTGATTGCTTTTTCTTCTTTTAATTATAACGATTTTAGTTAGCTTCTCAAATACAGGGTGTTTCGCTACCAGACCGACAAACTTTGAGGGATGATAGAAGACAAACATTACTAAATAGGAAACCATGGGGCGCAAACGTCTTCTGTAGGAGTTAGGGGCCATTAAAATTTAAGGTCCAAAATTTCAAACGATGATAAAAAACGGAAAAAAGGGTCGATTCGTTTGCGGTTTTCACTAAAATTATTCTTTAAATCAGGATTTTTTTAGAATTTTTTTTTAAAGTTAAGTTCAAAAATTGTCGATAGAGGGCACTTTAGGCTTTAGAGTAACGAACAACTACTTTTTACCGTTATTGTGTGCATGTGGTTGAAATTATTCTAAGTTTAGACTTTAACTTAAATTTTAAGCCCATAATCGGAAACATTGGGATCGGTTAACTAGCGAAAATTTAACTGTTAACAGAGGGGGAAATTTTAAATGCTCATAAATATTGGACAAACAAATCGATTTTGTTGCGGTTTGCGTGTAAGTCAATCCCTTGGTAATTATTTTATTCAAAATGACGTACAGCATTGGTGTCCCCATTTTTTGATAGAGGGAGCTTTCGACACATCTCCTAAATTTCAATGTCAGTTACTCCTAGGTGTTTAACTACCAGACCAACATACTAACAGGAAGTGTTAGGGATGCAAAGCGACTCGGAATCACATAGGAATGTAACGTTGAAAATGCCTTTTTAGAGAGTTGTGGTTAAAAGAAGCAGGGAAAAAAGCAACAGAAACAGGTAGTGAAACAGCAGCACGTTAATGCGGATGAAAACAATTGAGTTAAGGGTTTACTACAAAAGGTGTCCGAAATTACGACCAGAAGAAGTCGGGCATGCTTGACAGCAGCGATGCATGCAATTCCTCTCACTTTGAAAAATTCCTGGCATCTCGGACAGCTTTCTGGCAGCTACAGAAATTCGAGCTGAGAGAAAGGTCTTCCACTGACGGTACGGGAGTCTCATACATTGAACTTTTCATTTGACCCCAGCAGAAGAAGTCCATACAGATTCAGATTCAAATTGAGCCAGATTTTGGGGGGGGGCTACCAATTGGTTTGAGCTTAACTAGCCCCACCCAGCAACGTTCATTTAAAAAATAAAGAAAAATTATACACTAATAAAATAAAGATAGGTAAAAAAAGTAATTGATATAATGAAGTAGGTGCGACGATCTGGCAGGCCAACGAACCGGGCCACCACTACATATCCACCGCTTTCCATATGTTATGTTGGGGTGTCTGCGAACATCATTGGTAAAATGTGAGGAGCTCCATCGTGCTATAGAGTGGTGCAACGAAAGAGGAACATATGCTTTTACCAGAAGTTCCGACAGAACTTGTTGTAGAATTATCAAGTTGCTTTTTTCTCTGCTTCTTTTAACCCTAACTCGAAAAAAAAGGCATTTTCGACGTTACATTATAATATGATTCCGAGTCATCTTTGCATCCCTAACACTTCCTGGAAGTATCTTGGTCTGGTAGTAAAATATACAGGAGTAATGCCATTGAAATTTAGGAGATGTGTCGAAAGCACCCTCTATCAAAAAATGGGGACACCAATGCGGTACGTCATTTTGAATAAAATAATTACCAAGGGAATGACTTATACGCAAACCGCAACAAAATCGATCTGTTTGTCCAATATTTATGAGCATTTAAAATTTCCCCCTCTGTTCACAGTTAAATTTATCGCTAGTTAACCGATCCCAATGTTTCCGATTATGGGCTTAAAATGTAAGTTAAAATCTAAACTTTAGAATAATTTCAACCACATGCACAAAATAACCTTAAAAAGTAATTGTTCGTTACTCTAAAGTCTAAAGCGCCCTCTATCGACAATTTTTGAACGTAACTTTAAAAAAAATTCTAAAAAAATCGTGACTTAAAGAATAATTTTAGTGAAAACCGCAAACGAATCGACCCTTTTTTCCGTTTTTTATCATCGTTTGAAATTTTGGACCTTAAATTTTAATGGCCCCTAACTCCTACAGAAGACGCTTGCGCCCCATGGTTTCCTATTTAATAATGTTTGTCTTCGTGTCTACTATCATCCCTCAAAGTTTGTCGGTCTGGTAGCGAAACACCCTGTATATGTTGTAGAACATAAATGTTTTATTACCTTGATAAATACTAGAGCATTTATTATTTATTTTGTTGAACTAGATAACTTGCTTAACAATATTTTAAAGCACGCTATTAAAATTTGTGATTTAAATTGCATTTGAATCTGATCTGCTTTCGTATTTAAAATATCAGGTTAAAATAACATTTTTCATAAATGTAGAAGCATATGGAGAAATACTATAGCCAATCGTTAATATAGTTATTAAACTTTTAAAGATAATTAAGTTATTTAATAAAAAAGCTTGTTTATAGAATAAAATTATTTTCAAACATACCTTTATTTTTTTTTAAGTAATGTTGAAAAACAATTTGCATTGCATAGAAAAAATTGCATAAAAAAATCCATCTACTCAAAAAAGGAATTTATAAGAAATAAGACAACGACGATGTAATATGAAAGGAAAACATCGATATGTAATATTAAAAAAATATTAATTTTAATGATTGTTTAATGTATTGTTCAATCTTAGAAAGGTTATAAAATTTAAAAGAAATAGCCACAGCTTATAATTTTTCAGTTGTTAAACATTCTTATTGGAACGATTTCAAAGTTAACAAGATGCTGAATTAGATGGAAAATAAAAATACAGAAGTTACGAAATTAATAAAAGTTTAAACATGTTTTACTTGAAAAATAATGCGAATAGTATAAAGGTATGAAACTAAATTGTAATAACCATATTTTATTATTTACTTTTTATTTTGTAGGTGCTTGCGGCAGCATTTTCACGTTAAGTTTAAATAAAACTTCGGTGGCGGCGAGCGGCGTGTCAGAGGGAGCATGTCGTAGTAAACAATCCAAGGCGGATTGTCGCTCCGCACCCTGACATTTCCTTTCAGGAACTTACTGATAGACCGATGTATCATATCCATTAACAAATTTATCTAAAAAATTAGAATCGTTTTCCAAGTGACTCAATCTATTTTCGAAGGATTTCAATGGCACTCACTCACTCCACTGGCGATTTACTTATTACAACATCTTAGAGAAAAATGACACTTTTGCGCTCTGTTAAGCTGTTATCAAATTCACGGACGTAAGACGAGACAAACTTTTCAGCCGATTTTAACCCCAACATTTCCCCGTTCAAAAAGAGAAAAAGGTTACGATTGTCTTTGCAAAAGTTGGAGAAAAAGCCGGAAAACCAGTTTCTACTAGTGCCAGGCGTTAATATTTATCGCCTACTTGTATCAATCGCTTATCTCTGTTTCGTTGAAATGTTCGATGTTGGATGAAAAGTCTTGACTAAGAGAGACATTTTTGGAACAGCGAAAAAATGTTGGGGGAACATTTCTGTTTGCTATCAGACTGGGTTTTGGGACGACATTTCGCGAAAAGTTGGAGGAAATCAAGTGTTGGCTCAAAAGTCTTACGAAATGTTGGTGAATCTGATAGCAGCTTTAGTTGATACCTCACACTACTTCATTCTGTCAGTAGAATTGGTATGCGCGCGCATCCCTACCTAGGGAACCATCAGTCTTGAAAATTTGTGAACTCACCCTGTACACACACACATATATACACATGTGTGTGTGTATATATGACATACATAAAAGAAAAATCTACATATACACCTATATGTGGCATAAAAAACATAAATAATGCGTTTATAATGACTACATGGCACATGATAAGCGTTTAGAGTACATATATGTATGTTACATACAATTTTCTCACTTGGCAATCACTCTTTTAAATTATTTAATGTTAGCGGCACATTCATTATTTCCTTTATTCTTATTAATATCTACTCTTTATACATATCTAGCTTCTTAATATTAAAACGAATAAATTAATAAACATTTATTTTGAATTACTTTATTACTAGTAAGGTACCTGTACCCAATATGGACACCCTAAGGAAAATGTATTTTTTTCACCCCCATGTACAAGTCATAGGACTCCAAAAATATGTGTCCACTATCCTTGGACTATTGACTATCATTATTAAAATTAGCGACCCTGTAATTATTCTGGTTTAATTTAAATGGTAAAAACAAAAAAATGTTTGCAAGTGTCCATATAAGGAACTACCTGTCTCTATTATAGACAGGTGTTTCCTTATTGACTTTCTACACAGTGTCTATGGAAGAGCCACTTTTTCAATAGATTTTAGAGGAGAGGGAATAAAAAAAATGTATCTTAAAGTATTCGGAGGACGAGGGGGATCAGTAAATATCTTCAGAACATGCATTTTAGAAAGGGGGGGGGGGGTAATTCTCGGTTTTTACCCTTCGAAGACCCATGCAAAGCCCCTTAGTTAATAGAAAATATTATGAAATAATATTGTTGGTTTTGCTTAGCTTTATGGCATCTGTCTGCGAATTTACATCTGTTGTTACTCAGTCCTCACAGCATGGACAAACAGAAACTTTTTCACCATGGACAGTAAGTCCCACATAATCCTCATGAACATATCTGCCACATGTAATGCATGGTCGCATGTTTGAAAAAACATCAATGCTGCAAAAGACACAGTACCAGCTCTCCTTTGTTGAGGAAGTCATACCATTGGTACCTACGATTTCGCCAACAGATATCCTATTGGTGGGGGGGGGGGCTTCTTTTTATTTTTCTGAAAGGGTTTTTTGGAGGAATGTTTTGGGCGGATTTTTCAAGTGGCATCTTGTTGAACTAAGATTTTACCACTTTGATGCTTTTTCAATTTATTGCTTGGCAACGTTGAATTTTCTTTTTTCTTACAATTGTAGTCGATGGGGACATAAGCTGTGCATATTGGGAACCGGGCGTTGTTTTACTAAATCTTTTAACAAATGAATAAGGAAAATATTTTTAAGCAAAATATGCAATAGCAATCGAATATATGTTTTATTACCTTTCTAAAATACTCCTTTTTTCAACATTTAATGTAATTTTATCATATCTAATAAGAATTTAAGATTACAAGTAATTAAGATCAGCACATCTCGAAACAACAAGGTTCATCCTAAATGGCGAACAGCGCGCTTTTTTACACTTTCCAGCCTTAATTATCTTTTCAACTGCTTTTCTTCGCGGAAATGTTGAGCCATCTCTCGATTAAAATTATTACCTTTAAAAATATTAAGGGTGTCCATATTGAGAACCCTGTCCATATAGGGTACAAATACCTTATTTTTAGTGTCATTAGTACTTTATTATTTAGTATTTATTTTGAATACTTCTTTCTTAATACCATTTTTTTTATTATTCCATAATCCTGCTTTCATTGAGAATGTGCTTGTCTGTCGTCATCGCCGTATTACATAATATCCTATCGCCAACAGATAAAGAACATTTCATCGTTTTCGTTCACTCCCATTTTCCGATTGGTTGTTTACCCGCGGTAAGAGCCATTTTTACATTTCATTATTCTAATTTTCATTTATCCTAAGCTTTTATACGAATCCTGTGTTCATACGATTTTTAACAAAACCTACATACATTAGTTGAAAACAGAATTTCTATATTTTTGTTGAGTACTTCAAAACTTGTTTGTCGGTGTTTAAGATTCCTGTAGAATTCAAAATTATTATTCAAGATTTGATCGCCTGATGGAATTAATGAAGTTTCATCCTGATTCCTTAGCGGAATTTACCATTAAATGGGAATTGTTTTTAAATGATGTTTGAAGAATAAAAATACTCCGAACTTCAAATTGACTGTCTCTTTATTGGGAAAATTAACAGAATGTTCAACCATCGTAACTGCAACTTTTGCATAATCAAATTATAAGGGACTTTATAATAAAGAAATACCTTATTTTCTCTGCTCCAATTTATATCAATTAACGTGCGATTGAATTACAATCGTATATACATATGTATTATAATAATCAATATCATTAAAAGATGTGAAATATAATTATTTAATATCGGCATTCCCTTTTACCTTTCAATTTTTTAAATAGATAATGCGTACTCGATCACCTTCATTAATGACTTAGAGTACGTAATACGCATTAAATGAAGATAAATTAATTCCATTAAATCTTGCTGTAGTTTAAAGACTATGAATAGTATTGTATATAATATATTATACTTCTAATATAAACTTTATTTTAATAAAACTTCAAAAATATAAAAAGAATATATTTTGGGGGATTTTAATGCCTTTTAGAACAAGAAAGAGCTAATTTTAAAACAACTGTGTTTGATCGAATATTTAATTGTCTTCCATGTTCTGATATATTTCAACAGAAAAAATGGTGTAAAAGATCTTGAAGTATTCAGCGATTTGCTTTGTGATTCAGTAAAAGTCTTTTGGCATGCTCTTGTTATAGTTTCTCCCATGTTTTAATTGCAATCTATCGTCAAAGTGTAACACTATTATAGATGTAAATGATTTTACAATATCCATGTGTCACTATGTGTGCAATGCATAGTTGTTTACAACTGTAAAAGTGTGTCACAGTATGACTTCACAACACTGTTAATGTAGTCACATATTCGTCATAAAGTTAATTATAAAATCATCATAATTGACACAATTTTCACAAAATTATCAAAATGTGATTTTCACTATTGTCACAAAATCACCACCATGTTAATGATATTTTTGTCACAAAGGACACATATTTCACAAATTTGTCCTATCAAACATGTATTTCACAAACTGGTTACAATGGGACAACACAAATGAGCTCTAAAATGGCCATAACGACTTCACATTCTAGTCACGATGACTTCACATTGACGGTCACGAAGTCACAGTGGTGACTTCACAACGGAGCCGCCGTTGCTTCACCATGCCTTACGGGCTGTGAGCCAATAATGCCGAATTGGGTTCTCTAGTTTTTTTAGTGTAACTGGTGACGATCAAAGTAATTATACTTGTCTTAGATTAATGTATAAAGTCAGGAATTTCAATACACAGGGTTCGTACTCGTCAGTGGTTTCAGGGATTTTAGTTTATTTAGTACCAGAAGTTTCATAGTCAGTATATCAGATGATAAAATCTTATTTCAGTAAATGAGACAAACATAACTTTGAGAAAATTCTGGTAAAAAGATTCTTGAAAGCCGTGAAGCGTACGAACTCCTTTACAGTAATTCTTTGTTTTAGTGGCAAAGTACCAAACATCTTGATTAACAAACGTAACAATTTATGGATTTAAATCCTGCTGAACAATCTACTTATTATAAAAAGCAAATTCTATATTTAATGTTTTTACTATAAGAAAAAATTGATCACAGAAAAAAGCGCACTTTCTTGTTTTATTTCATATGATTAGGATCTAATATGCGTGAATTCCAACACGATTTTCTATTAGAGACATTATGTTTATTTCATCACTTAAAAACTACAAGTATATAAGTCTGCTGGTAAAACTTCTGAATAATTTATCGTATCATCAGCATGATAAATGTTTAATTTATTAATAGCCAAGGATAAGACCAAAATTTAAAAGGCAATTTTTATAACATTGTGATAGATTGTGAAACGTAAATTCCCAATCCATAAAAAAAGCTCTAAAATGTGATTTCTAATTCCCTAATATTATCAGCGACGAATCGGGTGCGTGCAAGATGTATTATGTATGCATAACACACGCGTGTTTAATATTCATGTTTAAAAAAATTGCTGCTCTTTTTGTATAAAAAATTCATAAGTAATATTTCAATATTTCCATCAATGACTTCCAGGACCAGTGTGACTTTCCGTTAATCAATATTAGTGTTTCCCTGGCAACTAGAGACATTTTCTTATTTCATTCACCTCAGGCATCAGTCATATAGGAATTGAAAGTCTAGAAAGATTACTTGAAGTAAGCTACACAATCGTGTTTTTCTTCATTTAATAGTAGAAATCGTAGAAAATTGAATTAAAAAAATTATTGAAATTTACCAATCTTGAGGGGACAGTTCCCCTTCAATAGCAAAATGATAGAAAATTTATTCAATTTCCATACCTTTTTATAAACTAACTAATAAAGCAAATTCAATTTTTTTTAGATCGTTAAGCAGAGTTATACTTGTTATAATATGCAAAACATACTGATGAGAAATATTTAAATTAATTAAGAAAACTTAAATAAGTATTTAAGTAACATAATTTTTGTTGTTGTTGTTGTTATTTTCATAATTACTGCATATTATTGCGCACATGACATTTCATATTTTGTTTAATTTATGATTTTTAAATAGATCTAGACACACGGCAGTGTGTCAGCCAAGTTCACAAATTAAAAGGCGACACACCGGCCGTTGGTTATATTACCCGAACCATTTCGAGCCACTTTTGACCCCTCAATAACTTAAGTTCTATTTGACCTACACACTTGCAATTTTTTGTGTCGTGTAAGACCATCTTCTAATTACCAAAACCTAATTTAAAAAAAATCTTTTACTGTTCACGAGAAATTGACGTCTGAAAACCATTGTTTTTACCACTGACTCACTCATAGAAATGTTTGACTACTTCCAGGTGACTTAGGAAGTTTAAATTTGATGTGGAGGTAGGTTATTGGATCTATAAATAGGAAAAAATCAGAAACCACCATTAATTAAACATTAATGGTTGGTTAGAGGATAAATTATTGGATTACAATGGAAGTTCATGAGAATTTCACAAAATACCAGAAATAGTGCCAAGTTGGCGTCACTTTTGGCGAGTATCAGGGCTAATCTCTGAAACTACCGAACCGATTTCAAAAGTAATGGTACCAAAATGATGGTATTCGCCCCGATTCAAACATAGACTATATCTTATGTCTGTGCCACTAACCAACAGAGGGTTCAGAAAACATTCTAAAAATGTGATTTTTGTTTTACTGAAGGGCCTAGAAGCACAAAATTTGGCATGTTAATTATTTATAAGATATAAATGATCACTAATGACATTTGCTAAAAAATATCAAATTTAAATGAGTGAAAATCCGCGAAAAGCTTCTAAAAGTGTTCGAAATACCAATTTTAAAACAATTTCAGCAAACAACAAACCGATCTTAAAAGTAATGATATCAAAATGATGGTGATAGTCCTTGCTCCAATATAGGCTATATCTTATGTCGATTCCACTAATCCAAAGTGGGTAAAAAAACAAAAAGCGTTCTAAAAATGCGATGTCTGTATGTTAAGGGCCTAAAAGCATAAAATTTGGCATGTTCATTAATTATAAGATATAAATGATCCCTAAGAACATTTGTTAACAAATACAAAATTTAAAAGAGGTAAAAATGCGCGAAAAGCGTTCTAAAAACTTTCTAAATAGCAATATTTAAGCAATATTGGGTAGTTAGCGACCGATTAAAAAAAAAAAATCTCAAAATGATGGCGACAGTCCTTGCTCTAACAAAATTATTAGATAAATTACCAGATTACAATGGGAATCTATGGGAATTTGGCAAAATACCAGAAACAGCGCCATGTTGGCATGACTTTTTGTGCATAATTTTTGTCGTCAATATAGCAATATTTCGCCAAGTTGGCTACAAACGTTTTTGGTCGACGAAATAATCAAGTAGTACCCAATAACGTAAAAGAAACATCCTTATTAGTGGAATTTAAAGGAACATAAGCAGTCTTAATGTTAAATTTTTAGATGTGACTGAAAAAAACAGACTGAATAAATGCAGGAAAAAACTGAAAGATTAATTAATATTAAATAAAACTAATTTAACTAATTTAACCTATTTATTTCAAAAAGGAAACAAATACCTACTTATTTGACAAAAAAATAATGATATCCTATCAAAAACATGAATGTGAAAAAATGCCAAGTTCGTTAAAGGTTTCGCTCTTAAAAGAAGTGATTTGTCAAAAAAATAATGATATCCTGTCAAAAACATGAATGTGAAAGAATGCCAAGTTCGTTAAAGGTTTCGCTAATAAAAGAAGTGAGATCTAACTGCAAACCAAGTTCTTTCGGAGCTCCTTAAATCATAACTCCTGTCATGCATAATATTATTCAATTGCTTAAAATGATTTGTTATGTTACTTGTTATTCAATTGAGCGACTTAGCAAGTTTTCTCTTATTCAGTTTTTTCTATTTAGTTGATCAGAAATTAAAGTTGATCCCTTCCTTAACTTATCAGTACCTTAACTTCAATATACTTATTCGAACACTCGATTGACTAGATCTTTGCCAATCAGATTCTAGATTAAATTGTACTCCGACTCAAAGATTCGTAGCTGAAAACTTGCCAAGTCGTTCTATTGAATAACAAGTAGCATAACAAATCATTTTAAGCAATTGAATAATGTTATGCATGACAGAAGTTATGATTTAAGGAGCTCCGAAAGAACTTAGTTTGCAGTTAGATCTCACTTCTTTTATTAGCGAAACATTTATCGAACTTGGCATTCTTTCACACTCATGTTTTTGATAGGATTTTATTTTATAGATATCACTTAATCATTAAATTATCTTGATTTATAATATTAATAATAATAAAATTTATAAAAAGAAAATCTTCAAAAAAATCTCTGTATTTTTTAATCAAACTTTTTATTATTTAAGATAATGCAATCGTTTCAGTTCATTTTATGCATAAATATAATATTTATACATTCGGAAATTTTAAAAGCATTATCTCCATTTTTGAGAAATTGGTGCGCAGTGATATAAATTAATTAGGAAAGGAAAATAACATTGCGTTACTTAATTATGTTTTTCTATTCAATTTGAATATTTTTCATGAATCTCTTTTGTTTATAGTAATAAGCAATGCTATATTTAACAATTAAAAAAAACATCGAATTTTCTTTGTTTGTTAGTTTGTGACAAGAAAATGAAATTCAATCAGATTTCTAGCATTTTTTACCAGTGAAAGACGAGCTAACCCCATAAAAGACCGCATAAATACACTTTTTTTCTGATAATAAAAGTGTATATATAAAACGCGAGATAAACATCGTTCAAAAGCATTTGTAAATAAAATTATTTTACTGAAACAAAGAAGTATTAGAAAAACAAAACAGATATTTTACTAATTGTAGCTATTAAATTACAGCAATTTTCTTTTGTAAAGAATAATTGAACAATCTCAATTAATATGACAACTAAATTGGTACTTTTTTTTTACTGTTTTATACAAGAGAAAACAAATCTGGTGATTTACTAACTATAACTGTTAAATTAAAGCAATTTTTTGTAATGAATAGTTGCGCAATCTCAATTACAATGACAATTACATAGAAAAAAAATTACTCAATATGAAATCTAAAAAGCTCTCCCCTTTCTTTTTTAAATATCGAAGAAAACATCTTTATATATTTTTTTCTTATTATATTATATTTATTTATATATTATTACAATTAAAATTCATATTAAAAACACTCATTTTGTTATTAACTTTTCAGTACTTTCGCCCTGTATTTCCCGCGTCCATTATGAAAGAATATTTTTGTAATTGATTGTCAGTCTTTCAACAGGTACGTCGCTTAGTTTTAAATACGGGAACCAACAATTATATAGAATAATGCTTATTTTATGAGCAAGACATTATACAGTGCGTCTTAAAATTTTTGAAAATAATTTGAAGAACAGACGATTTTTTGAAATAAACTTTCATAAAATGAAACCCTAGTAATAAGCATGTGAAATCATAACAACAGTTTATTACAACAAAAATATATAGTATTCGTTTTACAGACTTTTTGTAAGAAAAAATAATAATAATCAAAATCAAAGTAGTCAGTCCCAAAAATATATGGACTTTTCGAGTATTCTGCAAATAAATAAATACAAATGTGTGGTCTGTTCCTTTGAGTTATCTTGAAAACCCTATCAAATATGCTTCAAACTATTGTTTGGAGAATTCGTAGCTGCAAAAAGAACCAGTTCTCCTATACTGTTGCTTTATTTTCTGAATAGTAAAAAACACCTTGTGCAAGTACTCTCCAAAAGTGTTCAGTTGGATTTAGGCCTGGGCTGATGGCTGGCCAGTATATAATAGTTACTGAATTCTGCTTAAATTAATTTCCTGTTGAGTGGTATGCGTGAATAGATGCAATGTCCTGTTGGGATTTACAGTTTTCCCTTCCTACGTTGTATCCATATAGAAGTAATTGCTTTTAATAATACTTAATAGTCCTTAGAAAAATGTAGACCATTAAGAAGAGCAATATCCGTCGTTCTGTTGAAACAAAATCCGTTCCATATCGAGAGTGTCCCTCCTGTTTGTCGAGTAAAGAACTCGCGAGATTCTCGTCGCAGATCATACCAATAGTACACTGTAAAAAAATTGAAACTTTTGCTGCATCGTCACTCCACAGCTTTTATAGAATATCTCTATTTTGATGAATGATAATGTTTCATAATACAGTGAAGTAAACGCTTTCTATAAAAGCTGTGGAGGGACGATACAACAAAAGTTTCAAAATTTTAACAGTGTGTGCTCAGCTATCAAGGCCGTCCAAATTGAATTTGTTTTCGTCACTGAAGAAACACACTCAACCGAGACATCAAAAGCGTGTGTTTTCTAGTCAAAATAATGCGTGCCTTATTATGGTGCACTTTCAGCATATGTGTCCGACACATTCTGCTTATTTAGGAATTTTGCCTGACTGTATCCGAAGATTAACAGCAGATATCATAAAAGAAAGCACTAAAGTCCTCGAAATTTCACGATCAGGCTACCTTTGATTTCAAACCGCTGTCAAAATCTCCCTATTTTGTCGTAGAAATTTTTTGACCAACTGAATGTTGTTTTCTAATTGCATTTTCCCTTTTTAATGAAATTTCATAAATCAGGGATCGGCTACGCTTAATACCTTTAGCAATATCAGATTTTTTAACATTTCGAACCTTAAAACGCCGCATTTTGTATATATCAGCTGTAAATAACTGGTAATTGCGATGGTTTTTCTACTTATTCGATAGCTGAAGAACGGGTACGGATTTAATGTTTAGAATTTGTTACGTCATATGTAAAGAATACAGAAAATGCATTTTTTATACACTGTTAAAAATCTGCAGCATTTTATCCAATCATTTGACAGTTTTCTACAAAAAAAGTAAAACAACCGTCTTTTTACGTTATTCTGAACTTATTATTACCAATTTTATGGTCAGAATAGAGTTAAATTACGGTTGTGTTACTGGTTTTTCAGAAAACGGTGAAATGACTGTACAAAATGCTGCAAGATTTTTAATAGTGTACGGTAGTAATAAAAGCAGTTCTTTTCAATGTTCATATATTTTTAGGATCAGATATAAAATATACAAAATCAGATTTAATCTACATTTTGCAGTCCTGTTAGAGTAAGAAAAAGTCGGTGAAAAAATAGATAGGTGCGTATAAGTTTTCATGCGTATTTTCATTTAATTTCAGATTAAACTTTGGAGCTCTAGGTAATATTAGGTACGTTTGTAGTATGTACAACTTTCGTACTTTTCTGTTAGGTGGGAACCAGTGGTAAGTAGACAAGTACCGTTTAATGTATATTTAAATAACGCTACATACATCGAAACACTGAAAAAGAGAAACTTCAAAAA
The DNA here is from genome assembly GCA_964019185.1 of Maratus speculifer. NCBI lineage: Eukaryota > Metazoa > Arthropoda > Arachnida > Araneae > Salticidae > Maratus > Maratus speculifer. Next base: position 221,796,616 of record OZ025299.1, on the reverse strand, counting down.
GTGCAATCTTCCCTAAAAATTTATGAAAACGTGGTATATTGGAGTACGAAATATGTGTTTTTCCTGTAACAATTTATCTATTTCTACCTCGTTTCTACGCATTAAATCAATATAATAAAATAAATATAATAAATATAATAAGTAATAGTAAATATAATAAAATGATTATTTACCAAACTATAGACAATTAAGTAAGTAAAAAAAAAAAAAAAAAAAAAAAAAAAAAAAAAAAAAAAAACTATAACTTAATAAAAAGACTACACATTTTCATTATTTAATATCTTTCTTTTAATATTCAAACAGACATTTCAAATGTTTATTTGTATATCGTTGATATATAAAATTCCTGTCATTGATACATAGAAATCTTATGGTTAATACATAGAAATCTTGTCGCCGATATTTTCTTTACTTTTTTTCCTGCATTTGTATCAGTCTAAACTTTTATTATATTACTGAAAGTATTTGTGTTTTCATTAATTGTGTAGTTATGTTTGAAAACGAATAATATGTGCCTTAATGTGTATGTACTAATCATTATATTTAAAGTAATACGATTTCACAAAGTTATTTATCATTAAATGTAATCTTTGTTACAATTAAAAACATTTTTAATCGTAAAATGTTCTTTTTAATAAAATGTTGCTATTGAAATATGGATACATAATTTAAATTTCTTTATTCCATACCTACAGCAGATATTTTTAAAATGTCATAAGTGATTTATGGTAAACTTTTAACATTTCACAACTTATTTAAATAATTTATAAAATATGAAATATTTAGGAGAATCGATAAAGAAATTGGAAATTAAAACAGCCATACAATTATACATAATAAGACAGACTATTTTATTTTACAATATAATATAATGCTGCAAGCATTTTTCGTAATTTATCTAGTTATCTGCATTCAGGCAATTGAGAGATTGAATAAGATTAGAAATCATGAATTTCTTTTAACCATTCTTTTACTACAGGCAATTTAGTCGTATTCACGCTAATAAATGAATTCTTACATAAAACTTTTCCTATTTAAGTAGAATTCTCTTTGCATTTGAAGAATGCTTTAAGATAGAAGCCTTTCTATAACAAATCGAAATTTTCGTTTTCCTTTCGATTTAAGCTTACAAGCGAAGAGAAATTTCCTGAAGCAGCAAAGCAATTCTCGAATGTTTATCCAAATATAGCTGAGTTGGTGCTTTACGCTGAAAAAAAATGTTTAAAATATATATATATATTTTTTTTTTTTTTTTAGGACTTTAACATAAGAAAGGTGCAATTATTTTTTCCTTAGAAATTCATTGGGACAAAATAACACTAATAGATAAAACAACAAAAAAGAACCCCCTGAATTTATTTTGATTTGAATTTGAAGAAGAAATAGTAAAGGAAATAAAAATAAATAGTGCTGAATTCGGTTAATACGAAAAGCAAGATTATAAAATTTATAAATATCGTTATAGTAACCGTTACTCATAATACCTGAGAAGATAATAAAATTCTTAGAACTTTTGCTTAATATAATGAATTACTATGAATTACTGCTTAATATAAAGAATTATTGTTAATCACTCAAATTATTTGCATGCTAAAATTAACTTAATATCATAAAATTAACGTGAAATATTGTATCACCTTTCCATCGTGGATGTCATATTCTATAGACGAGTCCTTTATTTAAGCAGGATGACAGTACTGGTGTCACGCCCTCTACAGAAATTGTAATTATGAAGGACATGTAAATGAAACTAACCACTACTTAAAAAACACGGCTAACATTACAGGAGTCATAGCAATTAATGAAATAATTTTATCACATATACTTTTCGCTTTGACAGTGCAATAAAATATAGTAAAGAGTGGCTAATATGGACCATAGTCCAGATATCAAGGTAGAAATTATAAATATTTTCCTCTATATACTTAGGCGGTATCTGAAAGGTCTTTCTCTCTTAATTTTTCTTTCTTTCATTTAAGGATTTATGACATTCCACTGCATTTTCCTGATGTGAATGTTTTTATAAAAAGGTTAAATTCTACTTGTAAATATGATAAATTGTTACATTCTAAAGTAATATCGCTGATAAAAAACAAATGTCCATCAAGAAAGCTATAAATTGAGAAAACTCACAAAAACTCTATTGATAATTATTTTTTATTCAACTCGCTGAAAAATCTACGTGTATGTGATAGTAGTATTTCATAAGCAGACATGTATTGTACTGAACAACGTCATTGTGTTTCAATCGAGGCTAACGAGAAAGACAGACTACCGCGGCGCATTCCACGTATCTTTTTTAACAGACTACTGGAGTCACGTGATTCTTGGATACACCAATGCGTGCGCAAGAATAGAGCAGTACGTCATTCAAGCGGTCTGTAAAAAAAAAAAATAAAATAAAAAAAATAAAAAAAATAAAAAATACTTGAGATTCTCCGCGGTAGCCTGTCTTTTTCGTTATCCTCGGTTTCAAGAGCATTTTTTATAAGTTCAGATTGGTTGAATCATATTAATCGATACCTATTGAAAATTTTTGGACGATTCCTTGGAATTATGAAAGCCAACATTTTTGCCAAATGTCGTCACATTTGTCTAAAACTTGAATACTCGGCGATTTTTTTAACTTTTCGCACTAAGCATGTACAGTAAAATCCCGGTTATCAGAAAAGCATGGAACCGAAGCATTTCCGGTTAACCGGGACTCCATAGGAATTTTCGAATAGGCGGGAGCTTTATGATGAAAACCTGTTTGATGAAAAGCATGATTGTAATTTAGAGCATTGTTGTAATAAACAATGTTCTGGTAACGTATTCAAAGCACACTGATTGACAAACTAAAATTACAAGTCGCTTCAACAGCAAGACGTTAACTCACTAGTTAAAATCGAAGGTCAACGCTGATAGTGACGTAACAGGAGTTCGCTTAAAAGGGAATTTTCTCGAAAGAGGGAGTTTTCTGTGCCGAGGAGAAAGATGCGCGCAACACAGAGACACAGAATGCAAATACAAATTGTAAATTTTATAAGTATTAATAAAATAATACGTGCAACAGTAAAAAAAAAAAAAAAAAAAAAAAAAAAATTGCACATCGTGCACTGATATGAAATAATACCGATCCTAATGGCTTAAAAATGTATGCTGACTCTGTTTATTTATTTCATAAAGAACATGCTTTTAAACACTACTTCTACAAGTATTACACCTTCCAAAGTTTTGATTTTTACTTATTTTGCTTCTAATCTTTAAAGCTAACAAGTATTAAAAGAACACTTCAACATATTAAAAATGATTCAGAATTGTTTTGATCTAAAACATACAAATAAAATAAATCAAAATATTTTGAAAGCTGCCGTTTAATATTGGTAAAAAAAGTTTGTTGACAATAAAAATTTTCACATTTAAAAAGGGCTTTAAGGAATTTTAAGGTATTTCAGTTAGATCGTTTTTTGGATAAACGGGATTCGGATAACCGGGGTTCTACTATATTTTGATATTGGTAGGAAGTCAATTTTTCCACCAAAATCATGCTACTGTTGTAAATGTTTTATCAATTATGAGAAAATATGATAAAACGTGACAATTTTGCAGTCAGAATTTTATAATTTGTTTTAACTTTTACCCATATACCACAAAAGCTTCTCAATGCCTCCCCAGGACCTCCAAGTCATCCCATATTCCTCCTTATATAAAATGAAAAGATCAGAACGTCCTGGGGAAGAGTCTTTTACGATATCCTCAGGAGTGAACTCCCAGCAACGTCCCACGCAGCAACTTCCCAGGGACGCTACTCCTGAGGATGTACCTGGGAAAACATTCCTGGGGAAGTGGCAAAGAAACCACAGTGGTGGCGCCATCTCTTGAGTGATGCTGGAGTAAATTATTCAATTTCTTTTTATTAAAATATTGAATTCAATTTGATCAGTGTCAATTTTATAATGAGTTAATTTGATTTTATGAATTATTCGATTTCTTATTTTTTTAACAAGTTAGATAACTGTTATCAAAAAGTAATTATTTTTAATTATTGCTATAACTTTTAATCTTTTTTAGTTAAATTAAAAAGTTTGATTTATTATTTCAGTTAATTCCTATTTTTATATACTAATTAATATTGTAGCGAAAATAGCATCCAATGCTGTGCGAGCCGGTGGCCTCGCGGTAAAGCGCTGACCTGCGAAGCAGCAGATTGTGAGTTCGATTCCAACTGAAGGCAAGTTACCTAAAATTTTTTTTGTGTTAAAATTTCGTGTATGTACTTTCCAGAAAATTCTTATGTTAATTGTTATGCAGTTTCTAGAACTTCCCAAGTCTGGAATGTTCCTTTCGAGAAAATTCCTCGTCTGTATATAAGCTGGTGTAGCTTTCAGTTCAACAGAATAAAGTTTGAGTTTGGTGGATACGCGTTGTCTTCACTTGTTCATAGTGAATACACACTACGATTGAGAAATCTACGCGACAGATTTGGTGGAGGTGCTGGGTACGATAATCACGGAAGAGCTACGCAGAAGCCAGCGTGTTCAAGGACTAGCACCTGAGTTTGGCTTATTACCGGATCCAAGAAGAATTAGAAGGATGGCTAAGAATGAGGATGGAAACAGCGGCATGTCAGCTAACATTGCGCCTGTGCCTGTTTTGACCTACCAGCTCCCTCGGAATCCATGAATCTTCTCCGGAGAAGATGAACAAGATGCGGGTAGATGGCTAAGAGATTTTAAGCGAATTGCCACCTATAACCGATGGGATGAGCAAATGTGCCTTGCAAACGTGATTTTCTATCTTGCCGGAACCGCACGGCAGTGGTTCGATAACAACGAGGACAGTTTCACTAATTGAACTGAATTCACAAAGGCTTTAGGAGCTACGTTTTGCCGAGCAGACGACCTGAAAAGACAAGCTGAAAGACTGTTGCTCACTCGAGCGCAGAAGTCCGGCGAAATGGCCGAAGCCTATATTCAAGACGTCCTTGCCCTCTGTCGAAAAGTCAACCCCTCTATGCCAGAAGACGAGAAAATTGCTCACCTCATGAAGGGAATTTCAGAGGATTTGTACCAGATTCTCCTGACTCAAGAATATCAGACTCTTGAAGACTTTGTAAAAAGGTGCCGTCAAATAGAGAGCCTTCGACGCAAACGTCTAAACCGGCCAAAATTCCAGAGGCTCCCTAATGTGTCTACAGTGTCGGCCGAAGCAGACATTGGTGACATTAGGTCACTGATACGGAGTATTGTACAGGAAGACCTCCAAAAGATTTTGCCGGAAGTGAGTTGTGGCACAAACGACGAATGCGACTCTCCATTGGACATCGCGTCGGTTGTGAGAGAAGAAGTTATGGAGGCTCTAGCTCCACTTACGGTTCCAAAAAGACGTACCGTGACTACTCGAAGCTCAGTTCCAGTTAGACCTCAGCCAAGACGTGATACCAGAAACAGCGCCGTGCCAGAGCGAAAGGCAGATGTTTGGAGAACTGCAAACAATGTACCCCTCTGTTACCATTGTGAACGTCCAAGGCACGTGTTAAGATATTGTCGAGAAAGACGTAGGATATTTGCAAACGCAAGAACCTTCAATGCATCCAATCCAGCCGAGATATGGACACTGACTCTCTACGCAGCTTCGATGAGGATTATATACAGCCGAATGCTCCTAGCCGCAGAAGTAGTTCACCTTATCCCCGCCGTTCTCCCAGCCGCCGACAGTCACAATCACCTCTACGCCGTTCAAGCCGTTCTCCACGCCGAGCTAATGAGGAAAACTAACTCCAGCGACCTATGCAGGAGGTGAGGTCGCGATAGAAGTAAATCCTCCGACGTTCATCACCAAAAAGCTAAAAAAAAAATACAACCTTCGTTACGGTAAATGGACTGCATATCAAAGCCCTCGTTGATTCCGGTGCCGATTACTCCGTCATATCGGAAGAATTACGCCGAAAATTGAATGTACCCATGTTTGCAGAGAATGGACCTATGTTAAAGACTGCATCCGGCAAACCCGTCGCCGCTTCAGGACATTGCGTATTAAAAGTTAATTTGAATGGAACTGTAAAGCCATTTAACTTCCTTGTGTTTCCACAGTGCAGTCATCAAATGATACTTGGATGGGATTTTTTCCGTGCTACTGATGCCGTCATAGATTGTGGGAATGAAGAACTTCAACTGTCGGAAATACTCCCAAAGCACACAGTGATAAGCAAATCTGATTCCTCCTTGTTTGCCGCAGCAGATTACGTAATTGAAGCAAATTCAGTGAAGCAAATATGTGCCCTTACTCCAGGAATTCAAAAAGTGGATGAAGCTATGATTGTTGGCAATAAACGTCTCATGTGGGAAAGACAGCTATCGATACCGGCATCGATAATTACTGTGGAAAATAGTCGTTGCAAAATATGGGTGACGAATTGCTCTGGACGAAAGCAAATGATACCAAAGGGGATGAATATCGCCAATGTAACAACAGTCGAAAATAATTCGATTTGTTCTCTCAACGAAGCAGACGGAAGGCCTACGATAGGACACAGATCCAGAAAGCGGGTGACTAGAGAGAAATTAAAAGAAACCTTGGATGCTGAGCTGACTGCTGCTGAAGAAGACGCATTATTAAATCTGCTAGAAGAATACAGCGATATTTTTGACATTAACAGAAAATCGAAGAAACCCAGAAGCAATGGTATTAAGCACAAGATCAACACAGGTGATAGCGCTCCCATCAAGCAGAGACCTTACCGTACATCCGCTACTGAGAAACGCATAATTGAAGATGAAGTCCAACGAATGCTAAAAGCTGACGTGATTCAGCCATCGGACAGTCCTTGGTCATCTCCCGTCGTGCTTGTGAAGAAGAAAAATGGCGAATGGCGTTTCTGTGTCGATTACAGAAGATTAAACAAAGTCACTAAAAAAGATGTCTATCCGTTGCCACGTATTGATGATGCCTTGGATTGCCTCGCCGGTGCTAGAATTTTCTCAATGATGGATTTGAAGTCAGGTTATTTGCAAATAGAAGTGGATGAAAAAGACCGAGAGAAGACAGCTTTTGTGCAATCAGACGGTCTCTACGAATTTAAGGTTATGCCATTTGGGCTATGCAATGCCCCCGCTACATTTGAACACATGATGGATGCAGTATTACGAGGCCTCAAATGGAATATCTGTCTTTGCTATCTGGATGACATCATTGTGTATGCGCCGGATTTTCAAGAGCACCAGTCACGTCTGAGGAAGGTTTTGAAATGTATCCAAGAGGCGGGCTTGACGCTTAACACTAACAAATGTTGTTTCGGCAAAAATAAACTTACCATACTGGGACACATAGTGGATCAACATGGCATCTATCCCGATCCACAGAAGATAGCTTCTGTGAAAAATTTCCCTACTCCAGAAAATATCGCAGACGTCCGAAGTTTTCTGGGCCTGTGCTCGTATTATCGACGATTCATCCGAAACTTTGCCGATATCGCAAAGCCGCTGCATGATTTATTAAAGAAAGATGTCAAATTTTCCTGGAACACGTCACAGAGGGAATCTTTTACAACTCTCAAGAAGTTACTGACGAGTAGCCCTGTTTTGGGACATTTCCTCCCAGACGCAAAAACGAAGATCCATACAGACGCTAGTGGCTATGGCATCGGGGCAGTATTAGTACAGGATCAAGATGGTAAGGAAAGACAATAGCCTATGCATCCCGATCCCTGACTGCATCCGAAAAGAACTATTCTACAACAGAAAAAGAGTGCCTTGCGGTCATCTGGGCGATCAGTAAATTCAGACCGTACCTTTTCGGAAAACCCTTTACCGTGGTAACGGACCATCACTCTTTGTGCTGGTTGGCCAATATTAAAGATCCTTCTGGCAGACTTGCGCGATGGGCTTTGAGGTTACAGGAGTAAGACATCAATATCGTCTACAAAAGTGGTCGCAAACATTCTGATGCCGATTCACTGTCAAGAAAACCGCTCGTCGAAGCTGTAGTTGACGATATAGAAGAAATCCCTTTCTTTGCAGTCATCACTGATTTTAGAAAAGAACAGCTCAAAGATAAACACTTGAAATCCTTAATGAAAACACTCCAGAGGAGCGACAACCACAGGAGTTACCAAATAAGAAGCGGTGTTATTTATAAAAGAAATTATGACCCCATGGGACAGGAATGGCTATTAGTAGTACCGAGACAACTCCGTCGCGATGTTTTAAAGAGTCTTCATGATGCTCCAACTGCTGGTCATCTTGGATTCGCCAAGACCTATGATCGAATAAGGCGGAAGTATGATTGGCCAGGATTATATGGCAGCGTTAGCCGCTATGTGGCACATTGTCGAGAATGCCAAAGACGGAAATCTCCACCTCAATTTCCCCCTGGACAACTTCATCCAATAAAGCCCCCTGATTCACCATTTGCAAAAATTGGAATAGATCTACTTGGACGCTTCCCTGTCACCCGAAACGGCAACCGATGGATTATTGTTTGCACCGACTATCTGACGAGATTTACAGTTACAAAGGCATTACCAACTGCTGAGTCTACTGAAATTGCTAAATTTATAGTGGAAGAAATCATACTCAAGCACGGTGCCCCTAGAGAGATGATCAGTGATAGAGGACGCTCTTTCCTCTCTAGTATCGTGAAAGACATTAATCAACAGTGTCAAACATCTCATCTTCTGACGACAGCTTATCATCTACAAACAAACGGATTGACTGACAGATTTAACAAAACATTAGCTGACATGCTATCTATGTACGTTGACGTTGAACAAATAAACTGGGATACCATCTTGCCGTTTGTGACCTTCGCCTACAATTCAGCAAAACAAGAAACTACCGGATTCAGCCCATTCTTTCTCGTACATGGTAGAGATATACAGACTCCTCTAGATGTGATTTTCCTCACAGCACCGATTCCTATGACAACAATTATGCACAACAACTGATTACCAGGGCTGAGGAAGCTAGACAGCTAGCAAGACTTCACATCCTTGACGCTCAAGCAACTGACAAACAAAGATATGACGAGAGGCATCGGCCAGTCAGTTATAATATCGGAGACTTCGTCTGGGTCTATACTCCCGTGCGAAAAGTGGGGTTGTCCGAAAAGCTGCTAAGACGTTATTTCGGTCCGTATCGAATGACACGTCGTTTATCTGATGTAACCTACGATGTTCAAAGCATGGAAGAGGACAGAAAACGACGAAGTTCAAAGGACGTAGTCCATGTTCTGAGGTTAAAACCCTACTTTGACCCAAAGCAACAACTAGTTGAGAAAGAACGACGCAGCAGTGGCAGGAGACCTGTCACAAGGAGTCAAACTAAATTGCAGCGGGACGCTGCATCTTCCTAAGGAGGGGGAACTGTAGCAAAAATAGCATCCAATGCTGTGCGAGCCGGTGGCCTCGCGGTAAAGCGCTGACCTGCGAAGCAGCAGATTGTGAGTTCGATTCCAACTGAAGGCAAGTTACCTAAAATTTGTTTTTGTGTTAAAATTTCGTGTATGTACTTTCCAGAAAATTCTTATATTAATTGTTATGCAGTTTCTAGAAATTTCCAAGTCTGGAATGTTCCTTTCGAGAAAATTCCTCGTCTGTATATAAGCTGGTGTAGCTTTCAGTTCAACAGAATAAAGTTTGAGTTTGGTGGATACGCGTTGTCTTCACTTGTTCATAGTGAATACACACTACGATTGAGAAATCTACGCGACAATATTATCTAACTTTTAAACCAAATTTTGTTCATTTATCAATATTTTATTAATTTTTAATAAATAACCTATTGCGTTTTGTTTTTTTTTATTATTATTACTTTTCCATTAATTAAGAAATTAATTTAAATTGTTTAAATTAACTAAATAGTAATTTTCTAAATTAATACACTAAAATCTCTAAATAGAAGACAATTCTAGACAATTGATTTTAGTGTTATATAGAAGACAATTATAGAAAAAAATTTCTGATATTTAGAGGTAAGGGTATTTATGCAAAGGAAAAAAAAGAGATTCTTAACGTAAGTTTGTTCATAAGTACCCATTTAAAATTTTATTATTAAAATTATCTAAATCGAGTCCTGATACATCTTAATATCAGATGTCAAATGTATATATATATATATATATATATACAGTGGCTCACAAAAGTGTTCGTACACTTTAAAAATTTGTACTAAAAAGAAATTTCCCTGAAATTAAATTCGTATATGAAGTAAAGAAATTTTTTATATTATCTTCAAGTTATTCTAAATAACACACAACCTTTTTGTTTAACATTAAGGGATTTTTTTTAATCTAAAAATGAAAACAGGAGATGCCATAGAAAGAAGACGCCACAAAAGTCTTCGTACACAGAAACATTTTCGGATAATTTCATTATTAAAAATATTATTTATCGCTTTATTTTTATTTTTGCATTATACTGACATTTAAAAAATCGCCTGGCTTCATATTTTACAGAATTGGTCCGTAATATTCTATTTATTAATTAAAAATGGTTTGTAATCCTAATGTCATGACTAATAGCGCTTGAAATTAGTTATTTTTCTTCATAATAGTAGTAAATCAATTCGAAATATTGCAAAATTAGTTAATTTATTCCATTCTACGGTGAAGTATGCGATAAAAGGCTTTGTAGAAAAAAAATGGATTGAAAACTAGGTATGAAAAGGTCGTAAATCTAAGTGAACGCAATGAGATCAAATGCTTACAATTAGAAAAGTCTTAAAAAATCCATGTTTAAGTGCTATAAAATTGCTATAGAATTTAATGAAACAGTCTCTACTTCATTTTTACCTGAAACTGTTCGACGAATGGTAAGCCCAGCTGCATTATATAGGTATTCTGCCCATAGAAAAAAAATTTTTAAAGCGAAAAAAGGAAAGCTTAGGCTTTCTTTAGCAAAATCAATGATAAATAAACCCGAATCGTATTAAATTAATGTTTTATTTACAGATTAAATCTAGTATGTCATTCTTTGTCCAATGAGTGGATAATAGTATGGAGAAAAAAAATTAAGAATTTAATTCAAAGAACTTAGTTGGAACAGTTAAGCAGGGCAGTGGAGTTGTCCTTGTGTGAGGGTGCATATCAGCATCAGGATTTGGTAATTTGGTATATATTGATAGCATAATAAATCACGATCTTTGTTCCAATATTTTAAAAGGCAATTTAAAATTATCAGGCCAATATATGGGTAACAGATACAACTTTGTTTTTTATCAGGATAATGATACAAGACACATGGCTCTCAACGTTCGCCTCTAGCGTCTTTATAATTGTTCACAAGTTCTGAAAACATCACCTCAATTGCTGAATTTACCAAATAAAACATATTTGGAGGTAACTGGAAGTTAGAACACGAAAACACAGCATTGAAACAAAAAGCGAAGTAAAAACAGCAATGTCCGATGAAGGCATCAACTTTCATGCAGAAATTACAAAAACACTAATTAAATCTATTCCCAGGTGTTTGAAAAACTTTTGTGGGTGCTAAATAATATCCTATTAAGTACAACTTTAGCGAAATATTGCAATATTTACAAATATACTGCGATTTTTTTTAAAGTGTACGAAGACTTTTGTGAGGTAAATTTTTTGTTATTTTTTGATTAGTGATTTTTTCAAAATAAAGTTTTGCTATGTTTTTAAAATATTTTATGTAGTTTTGTTAATAATGAGTCATAGACCTTACTCTTAAATACTCATTCTAAAATATTAATTTTAATTAATAGATAGAGCCCTGTTTCATTGAAATTCCTAAGTGTACGAACACTTTTGTGAGCCACTGTACATATAATTAGCTAACATACTCTCTAAACACTATTTAAAAAATGTGTCGCGATGAAATTAGACATTTTTATTACAGCACATAACACCAACTCAAAGATAGTACAGTTCCCTTTAAAATGGTATATTTGGATTTAAAATACATATATATTGAGCCGCACCTCCCCCCTCCCCAAATGTATAAAATACGTGGTTTATTTGAAAAGATTTTCTGTTTAAAAAATATAAATTCTTATAAAATCAGTTAAAATTATAAATTCACGCAAATTTAAAGTTTAATTCAGGTTATTATCAATTACCTATCCAATGTAATTTATATATGTGTTGAGGATAAGAAAATGTTAGCTAAATAGTAGCATGGATTTAAGTGTCATTTATGGTGGTTTAACCTATTGTGTTTCATTTATTATTAATTAATTTTTTATGTAAGTTCGACTTATTAAAATTTTTTTTCTAATATCTTTTAAAGATTATCAAACATATTATTATTATTATTATCTAAATTCTAAAAGATAAAGTGAAGTCTATTTTGAAAACTTCAGAAATATGAAGATTTTTTTGGTTCTGAAATCGCAGATAAATATTTATCTGTATTTCCTTAATAATAAATATTTTATCACAATTTTCAACTGAAAAATATATTGCATTATTTAAAACTTTCATTTAACAAATGATTTTATATTATTTTTCTTTAGTTTCGGATATCTATAAAAGATAGAATTTCCTGTTTTACCATGCATATATGCTTAGTTAGGTGATAATGAGAATAATATAACGTAAGCAACTGCATAAAATGTTCCCAATAGCAGGCATTCACCGTCCCAACCTTCCATCAATTATATTCTCAATAAGCTTATCCCGCCCCCAACGAGTTTTGTCAGCTGGGAATGTTTGTGCAATTTTTGCGGAAATCGATCAATGAAAGAGAGAAAAAAATGAGTTTAATTCCAAGAATTAGAAGTCAGACAATTTGTGAGTTAGTAATAAAAGGTGTTACAAACAAGTTTGTTCGTAGGTGTAAAATAAATATATATATATATATTAGTTTGGGATTTTTAAGCAATAATTCGTTGATAAAAACATCTCATATTTTAAATAAAGATATCAGTACTTTTAGGCTTTTAAAATTGCCTAAAATCTTAGTTACTACAAATACATTTGAAGAAATCAACAAAAATATTTCCCATCGTTGATTAAATGAAAAAAGGTGCATATGGTATATTTTATGCACATAAAGATTTCATACAATTTTTAAAGACTGATAAATGGAGATTTAACTGTAAATTAATTTTATTTATAACGAAAAGGAAAGAAAATGGTTTTGCAAGAGATTAAACTTTTATTAATAGTTTCTATTGTATGTAACTCAAGTAGTGTTTCAGTGTAATGGTGGAATTTTACAATTGATTTTCACACCAAATCTTGATACAACAAAATGATACAAATTTGTACAATGGTGTTTTTTCGATGAAAATAAAAAATTTTAATATTTTTACAATGTTATAAAATAATACAATGGTTTTACAGTATTTTTTAATCCCGCGACAAGTGGTAAATTTCCATACATCTGCAACTCGTAACGTCGTATAAAATTTCATTAGTAACGGATTTAATTATGTAAAATAAATATTAGTCAAAATATGCCAAATCTTTTTTTTAAACCGATTTGTTGATTGGTTGTATTTATGACGGCCAATTATCAATATGAGGGAAATATCAAGGGAGGGGGGATTACCTTCCGTTAGGGTCTTTTTAAAGGAACCTAACCCGTATTTACACAAGAAAATCTAAGATTCGAAGAAAACCACGAAAAACTCCGAACGATTAGGCCGACGGGATCGATTCAGCATTTCGTATCTACCAGTTTCAAGAGCAAAATCTCTTGACGGCTGATGGGCCCACTATGAAAAGAACTAGGACCTAGCACAATAGGAAAGAAAAGAATAAGCAAATTTATATATTTTTTTTCATAAAGCGTAAAAATGAAATCGTTTAAAATTTCTGTAAAAAAAAGTAAGAGAGAGAGAGAGCAAAAAATTTTTATTTTTGAGAGGATTCACTTAGACTTTCTTTGTAAATACATAAAAAATCATAATTTTAAAGAAACTATGTGTTTTAATCTCTTGCCTTTTTAATCTCTGGAAATAATATTATTATTAACTAAAATTAAATATTATAGGGGATATCATCAGAAACGTTTTGCATCATTCATTGTGTGTAAAATTATAGTTCATAATCAATTTTCTAACAACAGAATGATTTTAATGGATTTTAAGCATTAAAAGCAAAAAGGATATTTATATCATTTAAAAATACAATTTCATGTAAAAATTTAAAAAAAATTAAGACATTCATTTTATAACAAAAAACTATTGATAATTTATTTGGAATTATTAATTTAAATTTATGTCGAATGTATCCAAAAGGCAAAAAAATGTGAACATTTCCTTGTTCTGAGTTTTAAAAGGGGAGAAAAATGCATGCATACCTTAGAAACCATTTTTCTTTACTGACGTTTCAGCATAACGGTCAGAACGCGCGTCCAGAATACCAAAATACTCGGGTTCAAATCCGGCAGGAAAAATGAAGGTAAGAAATTTGTTCCAGAATGCTCTCTGTTATATGTGAATCCGTCTGAATAATAGGGAAAAAACATTCACGTTTTCTTCTAAAAAATAATTAAATTAAATCATAGCTTTTTTATTTTTTTAACATATTAGTGACCTTGAAGTTTCCAAAATTCCTCCTGTATCACTTCCTCAAATCTTCCCCAGAACCTTCCGGGAAGGACCCTGAAGGAGGGCCTGGTGAGCTCCCCAGGATGCCGTAAACCGGATATTTTCGGTTCCTGAGGACCTCCTGGTGACAATTTTCTGCATCCTCAGAGATGCCTGGGGGATAACGGTCCTGGGATGTGAAATTTCTCCAGGACATCCTGGGGAGGCAAGTGTGCTTTATGGGTATTACCACTAAGATGCACTGACCAGTAGTTACATTAAAGAAACCCAGTAATAAAATGTTCATTAAGAGGTGAACTAGCACACTGATATTTTGATTTTGATAAAGGGTAGGACACAAAATTTAGTGATCCAAAAATGATCTGCTTTTGATCCCAATTGGCCTTGCCCAATAATCTTCTCGTAATCCAAAATGGTATGATGGAGTACTCCACTCCTGACCCTAGGCCCTGATAGGCCCGTGTGAATCTTGCGACGAGGACTTCGACAAGGGTCTCGGTTTGCATACTGCTAGGCGGCTTCTACTTGGGTAAACCTATCCGTCCCCGTTGCCGTCCGATTTCTACGGTCAATGACCAACG
Source organism: Maratus speculifer (assembly GCA_964019185.1). Classification (NCBI taxonomy): domain Eukaryota; kingdom Metazoa; phylum Arthropoda; class Arachnida; order Araneae; family Salticidae; genus Maratus; species Maratus speculifer. Next base: position 221,781,534 of record OZ025299.1, on the reverse strand, counting down.
CATATCACGACGTTGGTCATCGTTCCCTAGTGAGAGATGAATGACAGGTTACGATAGCACCTCGTCATCCCGCTCCATGGAGACCGCTTGGTCCTGCTTGGAATTCCCACCCAAGAAGCCATGATGATCCCCCGGACGATTACGCCCATCAGGACGCAGTAGCCGGTGACCCATTGCCATGGAATCCCGGATGGGTTTTGCTTTGCGACTGACCCTCAATATAACATCCTATGAATGAGGAAAGACATTTGTTGGGGCCAGACGAGAAAGGTAGGTATCCCTTGCAGGAAACCACGGAGGACGGGGAAAGCCCCCACTGACTGCATAGACACAGCCTCGCTTGTGGATTTTCGCCCCCACTCTCACACTTGCGTGCGAGAGATAAGGACTAGATGCTTTGTAGCTGAACGTAGAAGGGCCGAGAAAGTTCCCTCTCAGCGGCAATCCAAAATGGTAAAATACAAATCTTAGTTAAAATAGTTAGGGCTCTTTTTTAGATAAAACTAATTTGACCCTCATGCGTATTGACCCAAAATGACGCAATAATAAAATGTTCTCGAATATGTGACCCTGTCTAAGGTTATTTTCGAAATCCAGATCATAAAGGCACAAAATTTAGTCAAAATTGTTAAATCCGTTTTTCATATGTAAATAGCTTGTCCCCCCTTGACGCCGAAATTACACATTATAAAAAAATTCTAGAACGTATGACCTATCCCTGTGGTCGTCCCGGTATCAAAAATAGTAGAGTACAAAATTCAGTGAAAACTCTTATTTACGTTTTTACATATAATTAGCTTGATCCTGGCCAATAATAACTCAAAACATAACACTGAAATGTGAACTAGACCATTGGTCTTCTCGTGCTCGAAAACCGTAGGATACAAAATCGTTAGAGCCGTTTTTAAGATAAATTCACATGCTTACAAGATTTCCTCGTTCTATAAGATATTTTCCTATTCCCGCCCTACTTCCTGTCTAAAATCCCTCTGAAACGAGCTTATGTTTTCTTCGTATTAGCCTGATCTTGATTTTGTATCTAGTAAAAAGCGTGAAAATCTATATAATTTTAATTATGAAACTTTCTTAATATGCAGGTTCCTCTATTGAACCCTGATCTCTAGTAAGCTACGGTCGTATTAAATAGGTTCATAAGTATGGATATATTAAATTTATTTTCTCCTTTTCTTCTGAAATTTTAGCCAAATCAATTTCATGATTTAGTTTAAACCATAATGTTATTTTGTCACAATGGAAAGTAAAAGCAATATATATAAATATATATATATATATATATATATATATGCATGTATGTACGTATGTATATAACCATAACAAACTTGAGTAACAGAACAAGAAAGGAAATGCTCAACGCTTTAGAATTCCGGAGGCAGGCTGCACGGCTAACGACAAGCAAGCTGAGATTTACCGTCCGATGTCTACGGCCAATGACCAACGCATATCACGACGTTGGTCACCGTTCCCAAGTGAGGGATGAATGACCGGTTACGATAGCACCTCGTCGTCCTGCTCCGAGGAGACCGCTTGGTGCTGCTTGGAATTCCAACCCAAGACGCCATGACGATCCCCCGGACTATGGCGCCCACAGGGACGCAGTAGCCGGTGACCCATTGCCATGGAATCCCGGATGGGTTTTGCTTTGCGACTGACCCTCAATATAAAATCATATGAATGAGGAAAGACATTTGTTGGGGCCAGATGGGAAAGGTAGGTATCCCTTGCAGGAAACCACGGGGGACGGGCAAAGCCTCCCCCGATTGCATAGACACAGCCTCGCTTGTGGATTTTCGCCCCTACTCTCACACTTGTGTGCGAGAGATAAGGATTAGATGCTTCGTAGCTGAACTTAGAAGGGCCGAGAAAGTTCCCTCTCAGCGGCAATCCAAAATGGTGAAATACAAAATTTAGTTTAAAAAGTTACGGCTGTTTTTTAGATAAAACTAATTTGACCCTCATGCGTATTGATCCAAAATGACGCAATAATAAAATGTTCTCGAATATGTGACCCTGTCCAAGGTTATTTTCGAAATCCAGATCGTAAAGACACAAAATGTAGTCAAAATTTTTAAATCCGTTTTTGAGATGTAAATAGCTTGTCCCGCCTTGCCGCCGAAATGAAAACTCTTATTTCCGTTTTTACATATAATTAGCTTGATCCTGACCCATAATAACTCAAAATGAAACACTGAAATGTATACTAGACCATTGATCTTCTCGTGCTCGAAAACCGTAGGATGCAAAATCGTTAGAGTCGTTTTTAAGATAAATTTACATGCTCACAAGATTTGCTCGCTCTATAAGATATTTTCCTATTTCCGCCCTACTTCCTGTCTAAAATCCCTCTGAAACGAGCTTATGTTTTCTTCGTATTAGCCTTATCTTGATTTTGTATCTAGTAAAAAGCGTGAAAATCTATATAATTTTAATTATGAAACTTTCTTAATATGCAGGTTCCTCTATTGAACCCTGATCTCTAGTAAGCTACGGTCGTATTAAATAAGTTCATATGTATGTACATGTTAAATTTATTCTCTCCTTTTCTTTTTAAATTTTAGCCAAATCAATTTCATGATTTTGTTTAAACCATAATGTTATTTTGTCACAATGGAAAAGTAAAAGCAATATATATATATATATATATATATATATATATGTATGAATGTATGTACAGTGGTGTCCAAAATTTAAGCATAATTGGTAATTAAGTAATTATTTTAAGTAATGAAAGAAATATGAATCGGAATGTGCTGAAACTCCAGGTGTGTAAACAAAATAGTACGCGTAAAATATTTTCGTGAAGAGTTTCCCCGAAATCGAACAAGGGACTGTCAACAAATTGAAAAAAAACGAAGATCTTTTGGATAACCCTGTCAAAACTAATGTAGAAAAAGCGTTCAAACTGCACATTATGATTAATTGGCTTATTGTAATATACTGTGTTAATTTTTACAAGGATAGCATGTATACTCGTATAGAAATTAAGGTTTTTATAAAAACAGTCCTAAATTTTTCCAAGTTTTTTGCTTATAATTTGCAGAGTTCTTATTATAAAATAATGTTCTTTTCTGAAAATATGACAAACATCATTGTACACAATACCCTGTCATCAGAATTTAAAATTAATAAAAATTGTATGAAAAATGAGTATGTTCAGTGAATAATTTTTCATTGCGCATGCGGCAACGATATGAAAATGTCATTTGCATATTGTGTTACATAAATGTATTAAGGTTTTTATAAAAACAGTCCTAAGTTTTTTGCTTTTAATTTGCAGAGTTCTTAATATAAAATAGTGTTCTTTTTTAAAAAATTTACAAACATCATTGTACACAATACTCTGTCATCAGAATTAAAAAATAATAAAAATTGTATGACAAATGAGCAGGTTTACTAGATAATTTTTTACTGCGCATGTGTGAACGCTATTAAAATTTCATTTGTATATTATGTTAGTTAAATGTATAGAGCAACTTCTGTAAAAGTTTCAAAAACATAACTTGAAAATTCTGAAAATGGGAGCCTATAGAATCAACTCAAAATCCGTTATTCCTAAAGGAAGCAAAAAAATCAGGGGTTTTACCTAAATATAGTTGTACGTGCAATATTGTGCAGGCACTAAACAATGGAATATGGATACAGCCCCTCATCTTTTTGCTTCTTTTAGGGAATAAAGGATTTTGATCTCATTCTATCAACGATAATTTTCAGAATTTTTAAGCTATGTTTTTGAGACTTTCACAAAAGTTGCTCTATACATTTAACTAACATAATATACAAATGAAATTTTAATAGCGTTCACGCATGCGCAATAAAAAATTATCTAGTAAACCTGCTCATTTGTCATACAATTTTTATTATTTTTTAATTCTGATGACAGAGTATTGTGTACAATGATGTTTGTAATTTTTTCAAAAAAGAACACTATTTTATATTAAGAACTCTGCAAATTAAAAGCAAAAAACTTAGGACTGTTTTTATAAAAACCTTAATTTCTCTACGAGTATACATGCTATCCTTGTAAAAATTAACACAGTACATTACAATAAGCCAATTAATCATAATGTGCAGTTTGAACGCTTTTGCTACATTAGTTTTGACAAAGTTATCGAAAAGATCTTAGTTCTTTTTCAATTTGTTGACGGTCCCCTGTTCGATTTCGGGGAAAACTCTTCGCGAAAATATGTGACGCGTACTATTTTGTTTACTCACCTGGAGTTTCAGCACATTCCGATTCATATTTCTTTCATTACTTAAAAACAATTACTTAATTACCAATTATGGTTAAATTTTGGACACCAATGTATGTACGTATGTATATAACCATAACAAACTTGAGTAACAGAACAAGAAAGAAAATGCTCAACGCTTTAGAATTCCGGAGGCAGGCTGCATGGCTAACGACAAGCAAGCTGAGATTTACCGGTATTGCACATGTAACGTCACCCATACCTATCAAGACCAGGCTAAAACTGTGAATGACAAAATAATTTAAATATATATGCATGTATATATATGTGTACTATGTGTATACATATTTACGGATGTATAATGTGTGCATGCGTACCACTGTTGACTTTATGTTCTATAAACTCCACTATTTAAAAAAAAGGTGAAAAAAACTATAATTTATTTTTTGCTGTACATGTTGCAAAGTGTATGTAAAAAGTTTTGCTTTGAGAAGGTAGTGTGAGATAGTATTAAAAATATAGTCGTCATATATCTGTATTTTATATGACTGTAGTGTGATTCGTTGCTATCGAAAGAATAGAATATTTCCTTAAATATTGCCATTAATCTCATGCTTCCTATTTTAAAATTTCATGAAAATTGTGAAAAATATTATGACATAACTTGCAACTCCATGGGGGGGTCTATTTAAAAGAGAATAAAAAAATAAATTTTTATTTTCACAGAAATACGACCGCAAAACTCACAGAATTGCAACTGTTTAAATAATTCGTCAGGTTTCAAGATGTGACACAAAGTGAATTGCGTTTAATTAAAGAAATAGTTATTTAAAGAGGTCCAGGAAAAATGTAATTTTTTTTTATTGAAATTTAATTTAATTTTTTTGATTTTTAACCATATAATTTCCAAACAAAATCACATCCTACATTTTCTTCTAAAACTTTAAACAAAATTTAAATGATTATTATCTATGATTCTTTTTTTTAAGTGCGGTAAAAATCACACTCAAAATCATTATTGATCGAAATATTTCGAATTTATTTTTTTTAATTAAAGAGGAAAATAAAATTAAAATTTCATTTCCGCATTTCATTAAAACTAATTTAAAAAATATAATCCTAAAAAAAAAGGTGTAACTTGATTGAAGGAAATCATATTTTCAAAATGAAATATTTTTCAAATTTGCCAAAACAAAATTATAGTAAAATATTGATTTAAAAGCGATGTTCGAAGATTGCATAATTTTTTATTTAGTATTTTTGAATGAACCACGCAAAAAGGTGAAAGGAAAACATCATGCAGAAAAAAGAATTTCTAGTTTTAAGCAAAGATTGGCTCCTAATAAAATTTTCAAATGCATTTTAAAAAATTGCAGGCAAGTAACAAACTCATTTCTGTAGCTTAAACTTCTGAATGAGTTTAAATTTTGCGTATTCCGACTTCTTTCTGTACAGTATTAATGTCAGTTATTTGATTTAAAAATACTTTTTTCTAAAATATTGATTTTAATTTTTTTTTCATAATTTAAGCCCCCATATTTTTTTTCATAATTTAAGATATTTTAAAAATTCTGTATTCTGTCGACCCGACTCGTTTGAAAGATTTACTTCATTTTGCTTTCCCAGCCAACGGCCGCCCCTCCCGGTTGTCTCGACCCGACTCTTTGAGTGGGGAAGGAGACCGAGAGTCGGGCAGCGCTTGTCGAATACAATGCTTGACGGGGGCCGATCAGGGACTAAATCACCACTTCCAAGAGAGGCCAGAGTGGGAGTGAACGCTTTGGTCTGGTGACCATGGATAGCGATTGTGTGTGTGTGTGTGTGGGGGGGGTACGATACTCAGCTTCCCGTGGTCTCGGTTCTCGAGAGAAGCCACCAAGGGACAATCATAACCCAATCTCTGTGGCGGCCTTGGGAACTCGCGAGGGTCAAGGGGTCGGTTTTCAGGGTCTGCTAGTTTACTCTGAATAAAGGGGAACTAAGGTGATCGGGACCTCGGTCACTCACTTGACTGAGAGGGAGCTTGAGTAGAGAGTGTGGGCTGTGTCGAGCAAGTGGTGCGGACTCTTTAGTGTCATCGAAGCTCACTGGAACGGCGTGCAGCGACAACTTGAGCTAACGATTGTAGTGGCTTCGCCAGTGACCGGTGCGACTTTTTCCGCCGGGAAAATCGGCCCCCACTTCCTCTGCAGTGGAAGCAGTGGTGTGCCAGCTCCTAGGTGGGAGGAGAGTGGGGGTGCCCCCGTTCGACCAAGGAACGGGTCGTGACGGAATGGCGCTATGGAGGCGTTTATCCCTTTAGGCCCGATACCCATGGGAGGGGGTCGGCTGGCAGGTCCACCTCCATGATTCACTTGCCACAGAGATCTGGGCCGCACGCTCATCGAATAAATTGGTGGCACATCTCTCTCAGAGGAACTCTTGGTCCGATCGAAGTCTGACGTGCCTCTGCGGGACTGAGGTTTACTTCGCCTAGTGATTCAGACTTAGCAGTGCCTCAAACTAACTTTCCCGCTACTCACCCCTGAGCCGGGCGTCGTTTCGGACTTCGTGAAGGAATTTTCCTTATCCTCCAGAGTTGGCTAGAGGTATCTTTACTCTCTGGTAGGAGTCCTCATTACACGGGGAAAGGAACTTAGGGTTCAAGAACCAACGAGGGCTCTGAGATAAGATAGTGCGTGGCGGGGCTTTGTTTGGCCTCGGCCGGGGAGATGGAGCGGGGCGAGCGGGGTCCCGTTCGCGCCAACCCCCTAGCGAGGCTGTGTCTATGTAGTCTAGGTGGAATTTCTGGGTCCACTTAGAGTCGCTACCAGCACTTAGTCGTGACACCGGACCACCCATTTACCTTGAAGGGAGTGGGGGACGTTTTAAACGCCAAAGCCTAGACTGTGTGGTGTCTTTGCCGCCGCGAGGGTAAGGTGCCATGTAGGTTAATACATATCACAGCTACACAGATCGAAAATAAATTAAAGAATGGTCGAACATACTTAAACACAACTTCACATAAATTTTAATGAACTTATCAAGGAAGAAAAGAAGATACATTTTTTTTTAAATTAACACGCGACACGTTTTCCCCGAGGAGCAAGGTGAATTTTTTAGTATCACGTTCGCGGCGTCACAGTCTCTTACTCCTTGTATAGAGTCCTTCGGAGCTGCGCGTGAAGCGCCATCTGTAGAAGAATTTTGAACAATGTTCTGGATCGAAGAGGCACCTCAGTACCCCCTTCCTAGTGCAAACGATACACTTAATTTTCCACCAAACGATCTGGAAATCTGACAATTCTGCCGGTTCGTGTGACGTGAGGTGGTTTTGTTTTGTCAGAATTCGAGACTGTTTTGGGAGTTGAAGCAGTTGTTTCAAGGGTTTAGGCTGTTTCAGGAGTCGAGGAAGATTGTGAATCGTTCACCAAAAAGGCTGGCTTCAGTCTGTCCAGTGATATGTTTACTACATTGCTCAAAACAATTAAAGGATATTGCAATTTTAGGTGGATTTTGTATCTGGGAAACTTTTTAGCTGATTGATACGTGGTCGAGAGACATAGTAGGTTATATGAGAATAAATTACACATGTTTGGCAGAAAAAAATGCATTTTATTGCACATTTGTGTACAAAAGGAAAAAAACACAATTTGTGCATATGAGAAAAAAAGAATAAGAAAAGGTGTTTTCTTCAAAGAAAATCCTTTTCAGTAGTGGGTATGGTTTCCACGGACGGCCAGTAACGTTGTACGACCCTGTATCCTTTGAGGCATGGACTCAATGAGGCTTTATTAATGACGAGTTTGGGTATTCTGCCCCACTCTTCCAAAAGAGCTCTTTCCAGTTCTTGGAGAGTTTGTGGGGGTTGTTGGCGGCCAGACACTCGTCTTCCTAGAGCGTCCCAAACGTGCTCGATTGGATTCATGTCTGGAGAACACGCTGGTTATTCCATTCGAACGATTCCTTCCTCGAAAAGGAAATCCTCCACCATGTTTGCACGATGTGGCCTGCAGTTATCGTCCATTAAAATGAAGTTATCTCCGATTGCTGCAGCGTAAAGTACTACAATAGGTCTGAGGATCTCATCCATATATCGGCGACCAGTCAGAGCTCCATCTCGAATGATGTAGAGGTCAGTGCGCCCGTCATTGGAGATGCCACCATACACCAACACTCCTCCATCGCCAAATCTGACACTTTCGTGCACGAACGCAGGATTATTCCTACTGCCACGGTCTCTCCAGATGAAAATACGCCTATTATCCGGATGCACAGAAAAACGGGACTCGTCGGAACACAGAATATTGCTCCATTCATTTCTCCTCCAGTTGACATGCTCGGTTGCCCACTCCCTGCGGTCGCGACGATGCCTTGATGTTAATCTAACACATACCATCGGTCGGCGAGCATACAGACCTACAGCATGGAGCCGGTTTTGGACAGTCTGAGTTGAAATCGTGGTGCCTGTAGCCGAGCGAAGTTGTTGTTGGAGAAGAGTAGCGATCATGTTTCGGTGTTTCCGAGCTGATAACGCTAAATACCGATCTTCATTGGGCGTTGTTGCCCGTCTACGACCTTCCCAGGTAAAAAATCAGCAAAAAACCTTTAAAAAAAGTTAAGGTAAATTACCGGTATTTGGAACTAAGGTTTTTTGAAGGTAAAAATCTGCCCTTTCCCTGAACGTAAAATATTCAGGTATTTTGCAGGTATTTGGAACTAAGGTTTCTTGAAGGTAAAAAACCCGCATTTTCCCTGAAAAAACAATGTTCAGGTATTTTACAGGTATTTGGAACTAAGGTTTCTTGAAGGTAAAAAACCTGCAATTTCCCTGTATATGTGTGAAAACAAAGATTTAAATATCACATTTCTCAATGGTACTCAAAATAAACAATAACCCCTCCTCTCCCCATTTTAGAAGTCGTAGGTATAGGAACCCAGCGGAAAAAAATAAATATTAATTAATTAATGAGATAATTAGAAATTAGTGTTTTACGACTGGATGGATAGTACGGTGACTCCGGCGTAATCATGCCGACCGCCGGTAAAAATAAAAATGCCGTACTAAAAAAAATTTTAAATTTTAAAGAAAATTAATTAAAATCGTTAATTTTATGTAATAATTAGTCAATTTTCCAGTTTTTATCCAAAAATTCGAAAAAAAAATATTTTTGCGAAAAAATGAAAAAAAAAGTCGAAAAATATTTAGAAATTAAATACATAGTTTAGAAATTAAAACATTAAAAATGGAGAAAATAGTTAAAGTTTTTTATATAAATGCATATAATTACAATATATAAATATAATTACAATATATATTTACGGGGTACATTTGAGGCCAGTGTATTTATTGTCTTGAAGTTTTTTAATCTTGAGATTTTTTTCAAAGTTCAGAAATTCCACGTGGTCGCTACGGGGTCTGTTTTGCTGCCGGCAGGGGTGAACGAGACGCTATCTTGTGGATATATATCTTAATACTTATCTCCATTAGGCTGAACTTAGCGTTATTTAGCTCGAATTCGAACACGTGGTTCTAGATTAATTTGGAAGAAATAATAATAAAACTTTAATTAATGCGAGAATTTTTATGAGAAAATTTTTATAAACTAATCTTGATTGAAAATTAGACTATGGAGATGATTTTTACGTGATTTTAAAATTTTTAATTAAGAGTTTAAGCAATTAAATTCTTAGAATTGTGGAACTTAGTATCTGTAAACGCCGATAGAATTAACTGGCAAAGGGATGTGATAATTAATTACTTATAATTTAATTAATAATTGTCCTTAAAACATGCAACTTACCTCAAAATGTAGCTGAGATATTAACGCATCTAAATCAACAGAATGTTCCTGTCCCGCGAGCCGTGGGTCGCGCCTATTCTTGTATTTTGAAGAGCATTTCTGGGACACGTCCTCACGTAACAAAACGAAGGCTTGAACTAAGAAATTGTAAATATTCACTAAGTCATTAAGTTACTAAAGGCAAATTGAAGGCTATATTTTTCTTCAAAATACCTGAAGTACACTTATCAAAAATTAGTTAAGTCACTGAAGGTAAATTGAAGGCTATATTTTCCTTCAAAATACCTGAAGTATACTTATCAAAAATCAGCTAAGTCACTAACGGTAAATTGAAAGCCATTAACTTGCTGATAAAAGCCTCTATACAACCTTTAAAAATCTGTGCATTTTGTTCAGTTTTCAATTTCCTTCAAAATACCTGAAGTGACCTTCAAAATACCTGATTAGTAATTTGGAGGTCAGATAAATGCTTGCATAAAATCTTTTGATTAACAGTAAATTCCCTCAAATAAACCTGCGCTTTTAATTTGCCTTCAAAATCCCTGTAGAAACCTTCAAAATCCCTGTAAAATCTCATTTTTTCTAAAGGTTTTTTGCTGATTTTTTTACCTGGGTTGCCCTGGTCTTCGGCCTGCACATCCACTCTCCAAAAAACGGTTCCCGATCCTGGAAATGATACTTTGTGACACTCCAATGGCTTACGCTACTTCGGCTTGAGTTTGGCCCCCTTCTAACCTACCAACAATTCTCCAAGCTTCTGAATCTGTCAAATGACTTCGCTGAGACATCGTACTCATCGAAACAAAGCAATCACTGAATGCCGATCATCCTTGTCTTCATTCTCTTTTATCCAGTTGAAAGTCAAATTTCATTCGCTGCCGCTGAAGCGACGTTTTTGACGTCGAACTCAAAATTTGCATACTTCAGAGTTTGAAAACCAGAAAAATTTGCATTTGTGATTCTCTTCTTCTATTTTCGGCAAAAAAATTTCGTTTATATCTTTATTTACATAAAACTTCAAATATCCTTTAATAGTTTTGAGCAGTGTATTTTACCTTTTATGGCCACTTTAAAAAGTTTATCGTTGCACTCAACGACTTCAAAAGATCCATCAGGTGGCGGTTGTAAAGCTGGCCGAATACCTTCTTGGCGCACAAATACGTGCGTACATGTTTTATACTCTAGAGACACAAATGTTTTTGTGCTATTATGGGACTTAGTTAGTTGTGGTTTGAAATCTTTGAAAGTATTTCTTATCCGCTGTACTAATTCTTCTGGACTTTTAATGGTGGATTTGTCGTCAAAGAAATCACCTGGTAGTCTGAGAGTAGATCCAAAACAAGTTTTGCTGGTGAAACATTTATATCAGTTTTTAGTGCAGCACGAAACCCTAGTAACACTGTTGGATGTATTTCAGTCCATTTTTCAGTTCGTTTGGCTTTTAATGGACATTTTAGAGGTCTGTGCCAATTCTCAATAATTCCATTACTTTGAGTGTGGTACGGAGACGATCGGTACTTTCTAGCACCTAACAGTCTCCCTAACTGCTGAAAAAGTTCAGATTCGAACTGGCGTCCCTGGTCAGTGGTGATTTTCTCAGGCCAACCAAACCGAGCAATCCATTCAGAGAGTAGTGCGCGTGCCATTGATTCTGCTGTGATGTCACTAAGTGGATATACCTCTGGCCAACGCGTTGCTCTATCATTTACAGTTAAACTATACCTTTTACCATTTGATTCCGGTAAAGGTCCAATTAAATCTAAATGTATATGTGCAAATCTATCTGTTGGAAGATCAAATTTTCCTAACTCTGTTTTTGTATGTCTGACAATTTTGGAACGCTGGCAATCTAAACACTCACAAGCCCAAGTTCGACAATCTTTAGCTAGGGAAGGCCAGATAAATCGTTGTCGCAATAAATTTACACTACCTTTAGTTCCAGGATGGGAAAGTGCATGTAAATTCAAAAATGCCTGTTTTCTAAAAGTTGGAGTTAAATATGGACGTGCTTTGCCACTAGAAATGTCACAATAAATTTCTGCTGTGGAATTTGGAAGGGTAATTAATTTGAGTACTAAGCTGGATCGACCACTTTGCATAATTTCTCTAAGTTCTGAATCCTCTTTTTGCTCCATACTTAATTTATTGTAATCTAATGGAGTGGGCATTTGTATTTCGTTAATTCGGGAAAGTGCATCGGCTGCATCATTTTGGTTTCCTTTTAAAAATACTATATCAGTGGTGAATTCAGATATAAAAGATAACCACCGACTTTGTCTGTTAGTATAATTATCTGTTCTTTTATTAAAGGTAAAAACAATAGGCTTGTGATTGTACACTGACGGGCTTCCAAAAAGTGTCTAAAATGCTTCACAGATTCATAAATTGCTAACAATTCTCTATCAAAGGTAGAATACTTTAATTGTGTTTCATTTAGACGTTTGGAAAAAATGAGAGTGGTTTAAGTCACGGCCAACTTTATTAGAGGCCTCGAAAGCTTTTGCTTTTTAGGCTGGTCTTAGGACGGAATTAATGACTTAATCTCCGTCTATCCAATATCGTGAGGAAGTTGTCCTTGTAAGGGGCGTTACAAACAAGAGTTGTCTTTGCCGATTGGTTAAACATGATATGATGTCATAAATTCCGTCCTAACAGCCAAGAGCTTCCAAGGCCTCTAATGAAGTTGGCCATGTGTAAGTCCCTCCTCTGTTTCTAGGCTTAGTGTAGTACCAATAGCAAAATCACTAGCATCAAAATGAAGTGCTAATTGACCATCTTCGCCAGGAAATGCAAGAGTTGCATCCGCTAATGCCTCTCTTGAAGCTTCAAAAGAATTTATTGCATTTTCAGACCAATCGATAGGGGTTGAATCTTTCTTTTTAGCTCCACGCAACAAATCTGTTAAGGGTGCAAGGATAGTTGCAGCATTGCGACAAAAACGTCGAAAGTAATTGAATAATCCAATATATGTACGAAGTTCAGAAAGAGTTTTTGGTCGTGGATATTGCTTAATAATTTCACCTTTAGATTGTAATGGTCGAATTCCAGTAAGAGAAATTTCGTGTCCTAAAAATGATACGCTGTTTTGTTTAAAAACACTTTTGGACATATTTATGTTGAGTCCGTATTTAGAGAGTCTGCTTAGAACAGCTCGTACAAGGTCTATATGTTCAGACTCAGTTTCGGAAAAAATTAGAATGTCATCCAAATAAGCTATAGCAAATGGAAGATCATAGAGAACTTCATTAAAAAATCTTTGGAATGTGTTTGCTGCACATTTAAGTCCAAAGTTTAGATATAGAAATTCGAAGTTTCCAAAAGGAGTTATTACCGCTGTTTTAAGAATATCTTTTTCATGCACTGGAATATGAAAATAAGCACGGACTATATCTAATTTTGAAAAAATTGACTTTCCATGTAGAATATTAGTAAGGTCATGGATGTGGGGTATTGGATAACGGTGAGGAAGAGTTACTGAATTTAGACGTCGATAATCACCGCAAACTCTGTAAGAACCATCCGGTTTTGGTACAACGTGAATAGGGGATGCCCAAGGAGATTTTGAAGGACGACATATACCTTCATTCATAAGATATTGAAATTCTTTTTGTACTTCCTTTAAAATTTTTGGATGCAATCGGCGAGGTTTGGAATAAAGTGGTGGTCCCGTAGTTTTGATATGATGAACTGTTTCATGGCATGTTGGTTTTTTAAAATTTGGTATGGGATTTAAGAGGTCTGAGAATTCCTCAAATATAGTTTTAAAAGACATGTCTTCTGAAATTAGTTTAATTTGGGACTGTTTAGTGCAAGTAAGCTCACCCTTAGTGGACAATCCTGTTACAGAGTCAATTAATCGAAATTTGTGCAAATCTACAAGCAAAGCAAAATTTCTTAAAAAGTCTGCTCCAATTATAGGGCAAGAGACATTTGCAATAACAAATGACCAGCGAAAATTTCTTCTCAAGCCGATGTTTAGTTCAAGCAGTTTGTTACCATAAACAGGAATTTTGGAATTATTTGCAGCATAAAGATAATTAGAAGGACTTTTTTTTGTTTACTTGCTTTGGTACAGGGATACAAAAAATATCACTAGCACTATCAATTAGAAATTTGAACCCTGAATTTTTATCAGCACATGCAACCTACATTGTTCTAATGCTGCTACGACAACTGTATTTTCGCTTGTTGACTTAGCAGCAGCCACTAGTTTTTTTTAATTTCTTGAAAAGAACAAGGTTCGCGGCACTTCCGAGCATCATTACCAAATTTCTGGTGGTAATAACACAAGTCTGATTCGTCTTATTTACAATTCGGTTTTTGGAACTCTCTACTTTTACTGTATCGTCTTTCCCTGTAATGCGATCGGTCGCGAGACATCGATCGCCTAAGCACATTTTTGGATAACTCTGAAACCTGCAGTGTCAATTGCTCGATTTGTGTTTGAAGATTTAAGATCGTATTTTGGTCATTCCGCGGCGATTCGGTGGGTTTGGAAACCGCATACACTGCCGATTCAGATTTAATTTAATTAATTTTGTCAGCTAGGGTTGCTAATTCCTATAATCTGGCTCTTGAAACCGACAAAATTTCTTGCGTATGCGTTGGCAAACGTTCTAGCCAAAGAGTTTTCAAAAATTCTTCCATAACAGAATTTTGTGCTAATTCTTTCGTTTGCCGCAGCAAAACGGAAGGTTTCTTATCACCTAACACAAGTTCAGAGAGTAATTTACGTATCTGCTGCGATTGCGAATCTGAAAACTCCTGAATTAATCTTAATTTCAAAGCGTTATATTTGTCATTTGGAGGCGGCGTAAGAATTAAATCAGATACCGCACTTAATGTACCTGTGTCTGGTGGTTTCTGGTGGTAATAACACAAGTCTGATTCGTCTTGTTTACGATTCGGTTTTTGGAACTCTCTACTTTTACTGTATCGTCTTTCCCTGTAATGCGATTGGCCGCGAGACATCGATCGCCTAAGCACATTTTTGGATAACTCTGAAACCTGCAGTGTCAATTGCTCGATTTGTGTTTGAAGATTTAAGATCGTATTTTGGTCATTCCGCGGCGATTCGGTGGGTTTGGAAACCGCATACACTGCCGATTCAGATTTAATTTAATTAATTTTGTCAGCTAGGGTTGCTAATTCCTATAATCTGGCTCTTGAAACCGACAAAATTTCTTGCGTATGCGTTGGCAAACGTTCTAGCCAAAGAGTTTTCAAAAATTCTTCCATAACAGAATTTTGTGCTAATTCTTTCGTTTGCCGCAGCAAAACGGAAGGTTTCTTATCACCTAACACAAGTTCAGAGAGTAATTTACGTATCTGCTGCGATTGCGAATCTGAAAACTCCTGAATTAATCTTAATTTCAAAGCGTTATATTTGTCATTTGGAGGCGGCGTAAGAATTAAATCAGATACCGCACTTAATGTACCTGTGTCTGGTGGTTTCTGGTGGTAATAACACAAGTCTGATTCGTCTTGTTTATGATTCGGTTTTTGGAACTCTCTACTTTTACTGTATCGTCTTTCCCTGTAATGCGATTGGCCGCGAGACATCGATCGCCTAAGCACATTTTTGGATAACTCTGAAACCTGCAGTGTCAATTGCTCGATTTGTGTTTGAAGATTTAAGATCGTATTTTGGTCATTCCGCGGCGATTCGGTGGGTTTGGAAACCGCATACACTGCCGATTCAGATTTAATTTAATTAATTCTGTCAGCTAGGGTTGCTAATTCCTATAATCTGGCTCTTGAAACCGACAAAATTTCTTGCGTATGCGTTGGCAAACGTTCTAGCCAAAGAGTTTTCAAAAATTCTTCCATAACAGAATTTTGTGCTAATTCTTTCGTTTGCCGCAGCAAAACGGAAGGTTTCTTATCACCTAATACAAGTTCAGAGAGTAATTTACGTATCTGCTGCGATTGCGAATCTGAAAACTCCTGAATTAATCTCAATTTCAAACCGTTATATTTGTCATTTGGAGACGGCGTAAGAATTAAATCAGATACCGCACTTAATGTATCTGTGTCTATAGCAGATAATAAATAATTATATTTTGTAGCGTCATTCGTTACCTGCGCAACGGCAAAATTTGCCTCAACTTGTACAAACCATACAGAAATATTACTTTTCCATAAGGGAGGAATTTTAACAGCTAACCTAGCAAGCATTGCTGTCGGATTATCGGAAATAATATCATCAGGCATTGTGACCGCAGAATTAAAAAAATATCGATAGAGCAATAAATAAATAAATATACAATTTAGTAAAATTTTAAATAAGAAAGTTTGGGCTCGAAAAATTTTTAAGTAAAATAACAGGTAAATATAACAATTGGCCCAGAGAATACCACAAAGGAACATAGAAAATGGCACATACTGTTTATTTCCATCTCTGCCATCGTCCAGGAACGAAATATCAGAAGGCGTTTTTCAAAAAAAGCCCAGTCACCATTTTAAGGTGCCATGTAGGTTAATACATATCACAGCTACACAGATCGAAAATAAATTAAATAATGGTCGAACATACCTAAACACAACTTCATATAAATTTTAATGAACTTATCAAGGAAGAAAAGAAGATACACTTTTTTGAAATTAACACGCGACACGTTTTCCCCGCGGAGCAAGGTGAATTTTTTAGTATCACGTTCGCGGCGTCACAGTCTCTTACTCCTTGTACAGAGTCCTTCGGAGCTGCGCGTGTAGCGCCATCTGTAGAAGAATTTTGAACAATGTTCTGGATCGAAGAGGCACCTCAGAGGGGTTTTCTCGAGGTTTCAGTTACGAATTCCTAGACTCCATTCCTGTGCGGTACGCCAGGTGCGTCCTAAGGGGCGTTCGTAAGTCGGTACATGCAGGGAGCGGGGGCGAAAGAACCCTAGAACGAGTCCGTGACTATGTTGGTAGGAAGGCTTTCCCCGTCTTCCTAGGATCTTGCTAGTGGCACCTCCACTTTCCGGCTGGGCCACATAAATGTCTTTCCTATTATAGTGATTTGATATTGTGGGCTTGCCGCAAAGAAAAGCACATCCGAGCTTCAATGGGAATGGGTCATCGGCCTCGGCGTCCCTGTGGGCATCGTCGTCCGGTGGCTCGTTGTGGTTTCTTGGGTGGGAATTCCAAGCGAAGGAACCATCGGTTTTCTCGATGGGTAGGTGAGCTGTCGCTATTGGCCGTTCATCCAATCGTTTGGGAACAGTGACTGGCTCCTCACGTGAGTCGGTCGTTGACCGTAAACATTGGTCGGCGAGGGGGACGGATAGGTGAGCCCGTGTAGTAGCTGCCGGGTGGAGTACTCCATCTTTCCCAGCCAGCGGTCGGGTTCGGGTTTACTTTCTTTTTAGAGGTTCGGACTGAGAAGGAACGGACCAGACATGTTCCAGACTTTATTTTTTCTGAAGGCTCGGTCGGGCCTAGCCTAATGTTTTTTTTTTCCACAAGCAACAGGAACTTGCTTTTTTCCTAGATCTGCACGGGATAAAGTTTTCACTTCTAGTCTCGACTTAACCCGTATTAAAATCATTGTTTCTGACTGATTTGACCTATAGAAAAATCACTAAAATTTATCCCAGCACAAAACTACCTTAATGGAAAACACCTAAATTTGTCAGTTGAATCGTAAGTTTAAAACTGTGTTTCCCTGCTCGCAAAAGTATGAAAACATGGAAGACTGGGAGCAGAAAAACATAATGGTAAATCTATCAGTCAACTGTTAAAATCGGTATTTTATGTGTTTTCCACCAAGATATGATTTATTAGACCGATTCCGTTTTAACATGTGAATCAAGATCCTACTAATCCTACTAATCAACTAAAACTAAGTTTTCATTCGCGAACTCAATGAGGTGATTGTCTGTACGGCTTCCTCCCGGTCTATGTTTGAATATTGGCGATGTCTAGAAAAAAACACCCTATTTAGAATTCTTAATATTCGGGGAGGTCGGACAAAGAGAGGTCTGATTGCACGTTATTTTTTCCAGTTCTTTAATGATTAACCGAGATTATTCATTAAAAATCCAGAAAACAAGCTTTCAGTTCTTCCATGCTAAGCATTTAAGTTCATTTAGGGTGAATCTAAGATTTTTTAAGCAGAGAAAAAGAAAAGAGTTGGCTTTTTTGGAGTTTCAAACTGACATCCCCGATTCACAGATAGAAATGAAAACAAGCTCAAAAAATACGAACTTATGCAACGTTCCTTGTAAAAGTATCTTTCGTTTCCAAAATATTATTATTTACTGCAAAAAAATATTTAATGGATGTCGATTTCATTTTAGTTTTCACGTTTTCAGTGTTTTCTGAATTTCTAAAAATTAATTCCTGTTTCCAAAATGAAAATAACAGCAATAACAGCAAAAATTCCTAAAGATCAATTACATTCTTGCTATTATGCCAGCCGTCTACACCACACGTGTTAGGAGAGACTTCTTCGTTTTGATAATCCAGAGAAATCATTTTCCGTTCAACCGAGGGATTTTGCGGAGGTTTTTTCATAAATGTTAAAAATGTCCTAATTTAACAACTGCTCAACTAAGAGAGAAATTTCGAGATCTCTCCCATAGTATTCTTTATTCAAAGTGAAGAATATAACATGATCTGTCACAAGATTTTAACTAACACTAGATGAATCAACTGACACTTATATTTTGATTTCACTTTTGCTTTTAAATATTGGTGTTGAATTGTGCAATTCCTTTACAAAATGCACAATTTGCGCCCTTGTCGTTCATTCACAAAGAAGTTCCATTATTGCAAATTGTTTACGACAATGTCCTTTTAAACTAGGGTTTAAAATTACGAAAGGACTGTCAACTACTAGTTTTGGTGATATGTCGTGGTAGCTGTAGTGATTATCAATAAGAAATACAAAATGTTTATTTAAAACAACAAAAGAACAAAAAATAAATTCCGTTAAATAATTTTATTCATATTAAAGGAAATAATGCAAACTAGTTGCTTAGATATATACAAAAACAAAAATTGGCTTACTTTTCAAAATCTTTAAGAAATTATGATAAGCTGACTACATGTTTCACATCGTTTTAGTTAAAGTCACACAGAAGTTAAAGGGATCGCGACAAATCATGGTAGTTAAAAAAATAGCACTAACATGTTTTTAAAATATTAACACGAGCCACGCGATAATCTGTAGGACACTGAGAAACATTTGTGGAAACGTTACACCATAAAATAGGTGGCAGCATTGTTGCCTCTAGTTTTATGGAGTATTTTAACCGTTAAAACCGGTGTAACATTGTCATTTTACACCAGTAATATATGTTTATATTACACCATTGCACATGTGAAAACAATTACTCCATGAAATTGGAGGCAGCATTTACCACCATTTTTACACCAATTGTGTGGAGTAACGTTTCCACAAATGTTTTACAGTGGACTACTAAAGAATAATTTACTAGTCCATTTTTGTCGCAATGTCAAGAATTGATATCGTTACACAACACTGGAAAGTTAAATAGAAATACAGTAGAATGTGTGTCTTTCAATGAAAGCAATACGTTTAAAATTATTATTATTTTAACTACCGATATAATAAATATGAGAAAAAAGTTACATGTAAGTCGATTATATAAATACATTGTAACAGAATAGTTTTAAAGATTAGAAAAATAAAATAAAATGTTTAACTTGAAATTTCAACAAGAACTTCTGAATGAAAGGAAAAGTACAACTACGTTTAATGTATTTATATGTCTATATAAAACGAAACTTACATAGCATTTTCAAGAAGTTTTTCTTTTTAGGAAACAAATTTTCGATTGAAAGTATTTCAGTTGCCATGTTTTATATAATGAAATATAGCAAGGAATAAAATAAACTGCTTCCTATATGCTCAAAGAAGAGCAAATACTTTTAGATTTTATTTATCAACATTTATGCTAGGAATGTTTAAATATAGAAAATTTTATTCTACGAATTTCATATATATTTATTCATAAACGATAATGCTTCTTATTCGTGTAGTTTCATCTTATTTTAATGCTTTTATTAATGTAATTTTTTGACTAATTATCTCTAACATAATTAGATGTATCAAGATCCCACGAATCTTTATATGATGTATTGCTTAACGTCATCCAAGTTTTATACGTTTCGCGCGAGAAATCTTTTTAAGAAATGAAATTAGATAAATTCTACCAGAAAGCTGAAATGTTATACATAAAGATTCAGCAAGTAATTTTCTGGTTTGGAACAGTGTTAAATTGACTGAAATAAGTACAAATATTACGGAATATCCGTTGGAGCTTGGCAGATCTGCATGTTCATTTTCAAGAAGCCATTATGTCATGTAATGTAGACATTTTGTGTTTTGTTAACTGTTTATTTATTTGCAAATTTTAGATTTCAGAATCGATAAATACATTAGTAGTTAAACTGATTGAGTAATAAATCTTATGGATGAAAAAAAAATAGTAATATACCTTATTTTAAAATACAATAAATATTGAAAACATATTTCGATATTGAACTAGGAACAGGACCACCAAACATAGTGCTCACCAATTTTTGAGGGTTTTAACCACTTAATCGCCGCGCTCGAGAGATTCACGGGCTGCAAGCTTCACGGCTTTTATTCAAAATTGTTTGATTCCCACCAGTTTCATAAAATAGTGTAACTAGTTTTATTCTGGTATCATGTTACTTGTCATTAAATAAGATGAATATTTTTTTTTTCAAAAAAGTGGTATCAATAATGAATTTGAATTTTTAAACCGTAATTTAATGCGACCATTAACCCCTTGCGGGGCGTTGGTTTCATAGATATACCACTTAATTTTAATTCCCAAACGCCACATTCGCACCGGAATTTTGTTAAAGAAAATTGCGGTTTATTGAATGCGTGAAGTATAGCATTTTCTTATTTAAAAATAAAGTTATTTTCCGATTCCGGTGTCAGTCATTAATTTTAATACTTAAGCAATGAATTTACCCTGCCCCACAAAGGGTTAAGGAGTTAAAGTGCGTTGTAGCGTTCTTATGTTTAATTATTGTCGTGATTTTTTTTTTCATGCGAGTCTTATATTTTATGAAGGTGTCAATAAATAATGTCATTAAATGCATGTTAGTATGTACAGTTACTTTAATGATACCGATCATATAAATATTAAAACAGCATATTTATACAAAACATTTTCCTATATGTAATTCTTACTAAATGATTGTCTTCAAATAATGACAAAATATTTCAATAAAAAGAAATTCTTATTATTTCGATATTATAATGAAGGTCTATTTGATAATTTCTTGGAAGATTTTTCTTTTATTTATTTATCATAAGCTTTAGGTGAGATCTACAGATGCTTTTTAAAATTCCAGTTTATAATTTTTGTTTTATTATCATCGTCTTTTGACAGTGAAAAAATTATTTAAAAATATAATTTTTCCATATTTACTCATCTAAAGATTTTTAGTACATTGGTCTTATAATCTAAACGAAAAAATAAATTTTCATATTTCATAAAGTAAAAGAAAAAATATTACTTTTGAACTTTAATTAACATATAAAGACATGAAAAGTAAATAATAATAACGAAAACTATAGAGAAGGTATTTTTGTCAGTAAAAATGAAAGTTTAAAAATTAGATACATTTAAATATTCATAAAAAATCATAAACGTAATTGTGTATTTTCGGTGAAGACATAAAAAACAAAAATTACAGCAGCTCATGATTATGCTTAAAACTTGCAAACAGCCAAAATATAAAACTAATAATTAAGGAAATAAAAGTCATTTTCAAGTATTAAACTCTCGGCCTCCGGATGGCATTACAATACTCAACGTTCACGCCACAAAGTGCATGTAAAAGGCTGATAAAGTATTAGAAATGAATGGTGAATTTTGATCCCCATATTTTCTCAAAATCTTCAGGCTCATTTGAAAAAAAAATCATTTTACGAGAATACTTATAAAAAAGAACTTATCATACTTTAAATTCATCAAAACTGTTAAGCGACATGTTTGGCGTCCTCCTTGTACGAGTCTTGATTTAGCAACTGAATAATCGAATAAGATGAAATTTTACTATCGTTTTTGTCATTACATGCACTTTAATAGTATTCAACATAACAAACACTTTTTACATAAAACATTTTTCATTTAACTAATATTCTCTTTGAAATGAAAGAATTTACAATAAAATCTTTTCTCAAAGAAATCAAAATTTTTTTTTTCTTTTTTTTAAGCCTGCAAGCGAAGCGTTATTTCTTGAAGCAGCAATATAATATTTTAATGTTTATCTAAATACAGTCAAATTGCTGCTTTTCACTTAAAAAAGTACGACAAATTTAAATATATCTTTTTAAACACTAAATATGCGAAAGCAGTTAAATGTAAATAGTTATTTTTGATAAATTTATTGTGAGAAAATACTTTTAATGATTTGGAAACAATTTCTAAGACTATTTAAATTAAAAAAAAATAATATTTCAAATTGAAATAAAAATAATAAATAAAAAGAAAAGTAAATCTATATATTTTTTTAAGAAATATAAATCGAAAACTATAATTTTAAGAATAATTTTTCTTCTTTTTACATAAATAAATTTGAAGCGTAAAATAAATTTTGCATACTAATGACAATAACTTTTTATTAACAGGTTATTAGTTTAAAAATGAGTGTTTCTATTAAAAATATTTTATAAAAGATAATTCTTTAAATTGTTTGTGCTAAGACATTTTTATAATTATGGTATATATTTTTCATTTTGGTTAGTTTCATAATTTTATAACGTAAAATATTTCTGCATATTTTTAAAAATTCAAACTACTTGTGTCATAAAAATCACATACACTTCAATAACAGATAAGAATCGGCTTAATTTTTTTTCGAGTATTATGTTGTTTTATTCATTTTATTTTTTATTAATTTCATATCAATTTTCGGACTGCATCCATAATGAACTAATTTTAACCCCACACTCTCAGAAAACTAACTAAAAATAAATGGTAAACAAAATCGTCAAAAAAATTTAAAGTACATGCGTCAAGCTGCCAGAACACACATGTGAAGAGATATTTCCCTTATAGTTAGTTCTAAATTTCTAAGTTGATTATAAATATCTGGGACCGAATCCAGCCAGCTAACCTTAAACAGATTCTGCATATTTGTCGGGAATAGCTCAGTTGGCTGAACCCTGATTCGAACACTGGCAAGGATGTTTTTACTCTCTTAGATAGTTCTACCTGTTAACTTATTTACTAATTGAAAAATTGCGTTGAAAATTAATCGGATATTTTCGTTATTTGAAGAAAAATAAATGTTTTGAATGGAGAAAATCAGCAAATATTTAGCTTTAATTCATATTTTAAGGGAATAGTAAATACGTAAAAATTTAATCTATGTTACGAGTCCGAGACCTGTTGAACAATCTAGGGTACGTATTTGAGACCCCCTGGAAAATTTGCATAATATTTTTTTGGAGTGTGTGAATGAAAGATCGCGGCACTTAGACTACCCGTGAAAATTTAAATTTCCAAAATTTTAATTGGAAAAAAGTCCTTGAGGCATTTTGAAATTTTGAGAGCTTCTAATTCAGTATTTAATGAAATAAAAAATAACATTCTACTTGGCAGACTTACTGAATGTCAAACGCGAGTGCCAGTAAAGTTGGACTTGTGACCAAGTGACCAAGTTACAAAACTACGTGACTAGTATGCTAGTTGTTCGAAAAAGTTTGGGGAAATTCTTATTCGTAGTGAAAAATGTGCAGCTTTAGAAGTACAATTTTTTCCCGTATTAAAATAGTTTTCTTTTATAAACTACGCATTAATTCTATGTATTAATCATGGATAGAAAAATGAATGGTTTGTGTAATATGAAATGATGGAAAAATAACTTTTTTTTAATGAAAAAACTTTAAAAAAATGTCATGAAATGTTCAAAATACAGCAGAAACATACATTAACATGTTAAGTGCGACATTAAATTTTACGTTTAGGCCGCTGGTGACACTAGTGGCGGACAGTGTAAAATTTCATATAAAATTAAATATTTAATGTTTTAAGTAACTATTAACTAAGTATAATCCTGTAATAAGTAAAACATAAGTAAATTGAAATAAATTTTCAGTAACTACTTAAAACAATATACAGGGTGTCCGAAAAGTTTGGAAACCGTCGAATAACTCGAGAAATACATATGAGATTGGAAAACGAAAGTATACGTGTTAACTATTTTTAAATAAGCTACTCAGTGATACCAAATTTCACCTTCGCAACCGACCCCCTGGGAGTCAGAGGGGGTCCAACTTTGAAATCTTAAATTATAACCCCCATTTTTTATTGCAGATTCGGATTCTACGGACAAAAATACGTAACTTTTGTATTTGATGTTTATTTCGAATCCTCGTTTATCACGGTGTAATTGAGCATATTAAATCGATACATATTTCGGTTTGCCCAACCAGGTTTTGCCTGATTGACGAGAATTTTTGACGTCAAATTCCTCGTCTTTTGCAGGAATAGCATTTCTTGAAAATCACCCGTGGCTATTATTTCGATAAAATTACGCTGTTAAAAATTCGATCCATTTGCTGTAGCGTCACTCCACAGCTTTGATAGAGTATCTCTTTTATGACCAATGAGAATGCTCCATAACACAGTAAAGTAACCGTTTTCTATAAAAGCTCTGGAATGACGCTACAGCAAATAATTAAAAAAAAACATACACCCACATCAGCCGTATTTAGAAACCATACTTTATTTAGAAACCATTTACTGGATAAAATAAAAATCCAAATAGAAAACAAAATTAATATATTTCAATGAATTTTTGTAGAGAAAAACATAAAAACACTTTGCACTGTAAAAAATTTAACTCATTTGCTACAGCGTCACTCCACCGCTTTTATAGAAAACGGTTACTTTACTGCGTTATGGAGCATTCTCATCGGTCATAAAAGAGATACTCTATCAAAGCTGTGGAGTGACGTTACAGCAAATGAGTCAAATTTTTAACAGTGTAGTATTATCGAAATAATCGCCACGGGTGATTTTCAAGAAACTACTATTCCTGCAAAAGACGAGGAATTTGACGTTAAAATTCTGGCCAATCAGGCAAAACCTGGTTGGGAAAACCGAAATATGTATCGATTTAATATGCTCAATTACACCGTGATAAACGAGGATTCGAAATAAACATCAAATACAAAAGTTAAGTATTTTTGTCCGTAGAATCTGAATTTGCTATAAAAATGGGGGTTATAATTTAAGATTTCAAAGTTGGACTCCCTCTGACCCCCAGGGGGTCGGTTGCGAAGATCAAATTTGGTATCACTGAGTAGCCTATTTAAAAATATTTAACATGTATATTTTCGTTTTTCAATTTCTTATGTATTTCTCGAGTTATTCGACCGTTTCCAGACTTTTCGGACACCCTATAAATATATATATATATATATATATCAGTTTTATACTATATTTTAAACTGTCAGTCACGGGTGGCTGATTTGACGTAAACGGAAAGTTCAGTTTCAGTCACCAGTGTCTGACGTGGAACGCAACGTGTTAAAATATAAAGACTTTTTTGAGGGGGGGTATCATAGACATTGCTATAAAAATTTCATCCCGTTAATGAAAAACTACCATGACGATAACTCCTCAAGAAAATTCAATGCACCTTTTTATTCCTTAGGTATATTATGGGTTTCAAAAGATATGAACTCCCAGTTTTTCATGCATAAAAGAGAAGATAATGCTACAAAACAAACTGAAGTCTAACCAATGTTAGAAATTAAAAAATCGTTTGATTTTATTATAAAACATAATTGAAACAGTGATTTATACATAAAATAAATTGATTTTTTTTTTCATTTTGAGGAGTTTTTGTAATGATATGAACATTGGCCAAAAATATGGATTAATAACCAGTGTAATGCACCAGATCTTTTCATTAAAGTAATATCATGATCAGTCATGGAGATTATCAAGCTTCTTTTTATGTTCTGATCGATTTCATTCCAGTAGAATATGATAACAGCTTTTAGTCGTGCAATTTTTGTATACTGTTTGCTTACTGTTTTGTATGCTTCATACATTTTTGATCGAATTTAAATCAGAAGAAACAAATAGTCCATCGAATTACATGTAAACCATTAATAACAAACCATTCCCAAGTACTGTTTGCTGTGTGGATGGTTGCATTGTCTTGTTGGAGCATCCACAAATTTCCGCCAATTTCCTCAGCAAAAGGCAGCAAGTTTTCTTCAAGCAAATATTGGAATGTTAAAGCGCTCATTCTACTAGAGTGAAACACAGCGTTGATCTAACCACGAAATCCAAACACTGCACAAATCATGAGTGAACATACACCCTGTTGCCTTTATGAACGCGTTTCAAGTTTCTTGAGCTGATCATGCCAATAACTAAAAAAAAAAAAAAAAAAAAAAAAAAAAAAAAAAAAAAAAAACCGCCCGGACTATCCAAATTGATTTTTTTTCCCATCGGAAAACATTACTCTTTCATATCCTAATTTCAAGGACGTATGATCTTTTGCACAGTCCCGGTGATTCTGCTGATGAATTTTAGTCATACGTGGTTGGGACTTTATTTTCTAGTACCTGATCATCTTAAAGCTGCATTTCAGCGAATCTTAGAACGATGCAGGCATCTAGGTGGTTTTGGAAAAATGGTCGCAAAAGACTATTTCTAGCGTGATTTCGGTCCAGGATTTTTTGGAACACGTTTTAGGAATTCCAGGATGTTGTCCTTAATTGCACAGTCTTTCAGTTCCCGGTTACCCCGAACAGCGAACTTTGTTTTTTGGGGGAGGGGTTCTTTGATGAATGACAGATTAACCTTTGCAAACATGTTTTAATGCAAAACAGTGAACTAATATTAGCAGAAATAGCAATTAGATAACAAAAAAGAACAAGGAACATGAATAAAACAATATCATAGCTCAAAATGCGAAAAAATATTAAACTAAAATGAAATTTTTATTAAGTCGCAGTATTTATATGTCACCTTGTAGCTAACCAGCTTCAGATACTTGAAAGACTAATTATCTTTTTCGGCGTTTTACTTATTGCATGTAGTTTAGTCACATTCACGCTAAAAATAGGATTCTAATATAAAAAGCTTCCTATTTAACACGTGATTTATCACATTGCTAAGTAAGGTGGAACTAAGAAAGTGAAAAATGTCCAGGACAGGAATCGGATCCGGAGCCCTTGGAACAGCGCTTCAAGTGCTTTACCGTTTAAGATATGAGGACGATACCCAGCTTAGTATCTCATTTGTGAACATATGTAACCTATGCGAGTGCTTGTGAGTGAGATACGCTAAGCTGGTTATCGTCCTCTTATCTTAGATGATAAAGAATTTGGAGCGCTATTCCATGGTTTCTGGGTCCAATTCTCGGTTAAGACATTTTTTACTCAGTTCATTTTAAGCTTAGTTCGCAGTGTGGTAAATCACGTGTCAAATATTCAATAATTTTAATACGTGCTACGTAGCGTAATTTCTCAGTTAAAATTTTATTGAAAAGTTAATTTAAATTATGCACTCTTATTATTCAAGAAGAAAAATCTCCGTAAATTCAAAGCATGATATCAGATCAAGCTTTTCTAGAATATATTGAAAAAATCATTTTCATCATTCAAGTAAGCTAAGAAAAATTTCCTGAAGCTGCAATAAAATTCTCAAGAAAAATCGATGTTTTTCATTGAAAAAAGAGCCGTTTAAATGTTGAAAATTATTTTTTTAACTCTAAAGAATAGAAAATGGTTATATGAAAATAGTTATTTTTTCGTCAATTTATTGGACAAAGGATATTTAATCGCACCAAAAACATTGAGTTTATTTGAAATACTTAGAACTGTACAAAAAACAATAAATAAAAACAAAATATTGTTTTTTAAATAAATAAAAATTGAAATATATTAAACATTTCATATTTCTGTTTTAGATAACGAGAATAAGTAGCAAATCTAAAATATACATATTAAATAAAGCAATATTTAATGTTATTTTAGTAATTTCAAATTGAATGTCTGCAACTTCTCTGAAAGAATTTTCTTGAGGTCATTTGTAGGTAAGGGACTGTTTTATACATGTTATGGTTAATTTCATAAATTCGGTGATTATTAATAATAACCGGTTACTATTAATAATAATCAGGTTTTTTGGTAAATTTGATAAATATTGCATATTAATAAATTTTACCGGTTGTTATTAGTAATTACCGATGAAGCTACGTCAATAAATTAATTAAGCTCAGTAACGCGTAAATACTTTACAAAAATACATACAATCGTAACTGTTTAGTCTACTAACAAAAAATTTTTTTAAGAGACAATAAAACTCAGCTAAAAGAAAAGTTCTTTTAATAAGACGCAAAAGACTAAACAGTTTAAAATAAGCATTTTTAAAATTGCTGAATGAATTAGATAAAAATTTTAAACTCTGAAATATTCAAAAAATAAACAATACAACTTTGAAATACTCTTGTCAATGAACAATTAGAAATAACGTACACGAAATAAAAACCACAAGCTAACGTGTTTATTTTATTATTATACGAAATTTATTATACTTACCAACCTTGATTGGTAATATTAATAGAAATCTGTTAATATGATAAATTCTCATACATTTATTGTATTAATTGGTTTATTCGCATATCATTCGGTTATCATCAATAATAATCGGTTGCTATTATTATACCGGTTATCGTTATACCTTGAGTGGTAATTATTAATAATAACTGGTTAATAGGATAAACTGCCATACATATGTCACATTAACCAGTTTATTCTCATATCATTTGATTATCATCAATAATAGCCAGTTACTATTAATAACAACCGATTACCGTAATTTCCGGAGTATAATCCGCTGATCAAACAATTCTTTTTTGACCCAGAAATTTTATTTAGTAATTGAAGTCAAATATTTACAGCTATCTAAAAAGCTTCATTTTATTGTAAAAAATTTCTGGGTCGAAAAATGATTGTTTGATCCGCGGATCATACGCCGGAAATTAGGGTACTCAAATAGACCGTAGCATACACATCATACACGCCCGTATTCACCAACTAATTCGACCCCAAGTTATAACAAAAACCTCGGTTGAAAATTTAAATGGTATTCACCTTTAATCCTGATTGAATATCTCCATCATAATGTTTAATAAAATGTTATCGTGAATTTCATAAGGTAGGTGGTGGATACGAACATAAGTCATTTTTAGTAAAACTTTAACGTTACGGTATTATACAATAAATTATTCATAATGTGAAATAGTTTGTCGAGTTTAGAAGACCCATTTTATCTCTTTTACCTACTTGTACCATAAATATTACACATAATAAAGCAGAGTAATTTATTTTATAATATAATAATGTTAAATACATCTTGAAATAGTTTCAGTATTTTATCAAGATATCTCAACTCAGACATTTGAAAGATTTAATATAATTATAGACACGAAAATTTTCCAACCATTTTATTTGCTAGTGTTAGTTTATTCTTCCTCACACTAATAAATGATATCGTTTTTAAAAGTTTTCGTATTTCCGAAGAATTCTCTCTACTTTTGAAGAATTCTTTATGATGAAAGCATTTTTAACAAAACGAAAACTTTATTTTTCTTTTGTTTTAAGACTGAATGAGAAGAGAAATTTCCCTAGCAGCAATATAATTTTTAAAAGTTTATACAAATGCAACGGAATCAATGCTTTTTTTCGAGAAAGGAGTTTAAAAGTTAAAATTAATTTTTTAAAACCTTAAAAATGACAAAGTGTTTAAATTTTTGTCGATATTTTTTATAAACTTACTTGACAGAAGAATGATTATTGCCTGAAAAAAATCAAGATTTTATTTGTATTAAAAAGAAAAAAAAGTCTTTAAAATGTATAAAAAATATTTAATAAAAAGGAAAATAAAAACATAATTTGAAAAAGATATATAAAACGAAAGAATATAGCTTTAACAGATATAGTATTTGTTTATTTTTTGTGAAAACTATAAACTTGTAATGGAAAATATATTTTTCTATAAGGCAATTTTTAACGTCATTTAAATAATTATAAATTGAGTTTTTTTATTAATAAATAAAAAATTGAAAATTTTTGATATTGCTACTTTATAAGGATTTTATATATTTTACACATCAATAAATCCTTTATAATGAACTTTTATTTTTTTAATATATTTAAATCATTTAACAAGAAATAGTTTTAGATGGAAAAAATAACGTTCTTTGAATTAAATTGTTACTATAGTTGCATTTTTTTATTTCTAAATTGTTGTAGACAACATTAACTCAACAAATTAAAAAAAAAAATTAAACCATGAAATTGATGCATAATCTATCTATTTTTTTAATGTAATAAAATGTTGAAAACGTTTTTTGATTAGTTTTCAATATTTGATAAGAATCTCCATGTTCATTTGATTGGAAGATCGAATAAGTTTCCAAAACATGAAATGTTTACAACCATTTTATTTACTATACAAAATTTTGTCACATTCGGGCTAATAAATGGATTCTTATATACTACTTTTCTTTTTCAGACAAAATTAATATTGTGTTTGAAAATTCTTATTCGATCGAATTATTTCTATAACAAATCAGAAATTTCGCTTTCTTTTGATTTAATCATGCAAACGAAGTTAAGTTTTCTGGAACTGCAATGAAATTCTGAATTGTTTGTCCAAGGAGAGCTGGCTCGATGCTTTTTATTGAAAATATATATTTGTATATTTATGAGTTTAAAGTTACCACCCTTTTTAAAACAGTAAAGATGCGAGAGTGGATAAAAGCAAATAGTTATATTTTACGAATTTCTTGTGTCAACGAATCTTGAGTGCACGAAAAAAAAGGTGTAAAAAGAAAAGTTAGAATTTGACAAAATATACTGAATAAGAAGAAGGTATGAATTCATTTAAAAATAGGTACTACTTGATTAACCTGTCGACCAAAAAATTATCGCCAAACTATAAGTTTAAATGTCAATAATGCATGATCGCGA
Source organism: Maratus speculifer (assembly GCA_964019185.1). NCBI lineage: Eukaryota > Metazoa > Arthropoda > Arachnida > Araneae > Salticidae > Maratus > Maratus speculifer. The sequence continues at coordinate 221,750,542 of OZ025299.1, read as the reverse complement.
ATGTCACATTCAATGGCATTAAGCAGGAAACACGTGTTTAAAAAGCCATCAAGTGATATTATTTGTATTTTTATTGATTTTTTGCAATTTTTTTGTTCTTTCGTTATTTAAAATACAAATTGTGACAATATGTATAATTTGGCGAAATTGTTTGACGGGATAACCAAGTAGTATCAAAAATACACCAGGATCCCGATTAACTGGGATCGGTTTATCAACTTTAACTGAGACATTTAGTAAAAAAACACCATGTTTAGGATATCATGTTGGGCAATGTTATCCTATGAAAAAGAAAAAAAAATCCTCCTGAAGAGAACAATAGTACTGATTTGTATAAAAAAAAATCTTTAAAAAGTTTTTAATCTTTAAAATATTTTTTAAAGTTTAACTACTCTGAATATATGCATGGGTATGCAGTACAACTTTGGATTAACGAATATTTGACATTAGAAATTTACGAAGTTTTAAGTGACGATAATATTGTATTCCATGTCAATAGTGGTACATTCTTAAAAATATGCAACACTTGTTGCATGTTCACTCCACTACTTTTATAGAAAATGATTACTTGACGATATTATGGAGCATTCTCATTGGTTGAAATAGAGATATTCTATTAAAGGGGTGGAGTGAATATTCTGAATTTTATTTCATCAAAAATTAAGTCACGATAACTCACATGGTGTTATTATTTAATTACATAGAGTAGGACGATGAAAGCACAACAGCTGAAAAAATTATATTAAGAAATTTGCGTAGTGAAATTCATCGAGCAGTAACTAAGCCGAGCAGCAGCCTAGAAAAGTTGGAGACGGATGTCATATATGAACACGTTGGCACGATTGGAACAAAATGGGGACTATATACCTCACATGCTAACCCGGCTGTTGTTGTTTATTTTCTTTTTTAAAGTGATATAAGTTGTTTTGTTCTCTAGTTATTAGTAAACATTTCTTTATTTACCACTATTTCCTTTTTTAAATACTAGAAAATAATTTAAAAATACATATGTGACAGGCATTTGAAAACAAAATTTTTGCCTAATTGAAGTCAGAAAAAAAAAATTTGAACCAACATGGTAAGTATTCGACATCTGTGCCAAAACGTGAACCGATATGAATGCTCCAAATGTGTTTACATTTTATTATTTCATATAGATAATGAATCAAAACAGTTTTATAAAAATATTAACTTGAAGTATACAAAAAACAGATATTTATCAATAGAAACTCTTTATTTTAAAAATTAAGTCGTGTAGTGTCTCATCATTTTAATCAATCATCAGAGTAATAAATTTAATACAAGTTAATTCAAAATTAATTTTATCCAATGATTATTTATTTATTTATAAATGTTATATATGTCACACATTAAAAAATGTACGATGTTTATATAAATATTTTTATATATATCCATTTTAGATACACCTCTATATATATGTTATTATATACAGCGATATACATATATAAATACATAATATATACAGCTAATATTAAACACTATATACTTATGTATATTTTTTTATAATTTTATATATTTCATATACAGTAGAAGCCCGAAATAACGCGTTCCGATATACCGAGAATTCGCATTTACCGCAGGAAAAAATGTGTCCCCCGAAAAATAAGTTCAATTTTAAGATAAATTTACATTTAAAATTACAGGGAAACTCAATGAGGGATTTGCAGTCTATGGTTAATGCTATACACTTCGATGTCTTTGTTTACGATTTAAAAGACTGCGTATAAATTGACGAGTTGGGAATCAGTATCAGAGGTCATAACAGATCAGGATATCATCGATGCTTTAATGCATAAAAACTGCAGTGAGCAAGATGATGATGATGATGATGATGATGATGAAATTGAAAATGATGTGGTAATTGAAGACGACGTTCCACATGTTAGTAAAGTCAATTCACACATAACGTATTTAATTTCGTGGATGGAGACAAAATGATTTGGGTTGTGTTCATCTACTTTATCTTTCCAGTGTGACTCAATGTGCCAAAAGAGAAAAAAAAAAAGAAACGCCTCAGTTTGCCAAACAACACTTATGATCTTTTTTAAACTAGCGTAAGATTAAATCTGTGTTCTATTAAAAGTTAATTGCATTTCACAAAGCAGGTGAGTGTTTTTATCTTTTTATGCCATTCCTTTGACTAATTCCGATATACATTGGTTAAGTTATAACGCGGATGTAAAACATGTCTCCCAACAACGACGTTATATCGGGCTTCTATGTATTTATTATATATGTCAAATTTAAACAAAAGCTATAAATTTTTCAGAAAAAATTATACTAAATGGCAAAAAAAAAGGCTAATAAAAAAGCAACCGCAAAGGCAACCACATCGATTCATTTAATCCCCCCCCCCCTAAAAAAAAGAAAAAAGAAAACAAAAACAGGATATGGAACTCTTTCCGTGTGATTTTCAATGGCGACAGGATTTCGCCAAATCGGGAATTAAAAAAGATATTTGTAAACATTATTAATTATATTTTTTTTGCATTAGAATTGAAGGTTTAGGTTGATAAAATTGGCGAATTTATTGCAGTGCCAAAACGTCTTACGCCAAGTAGTCGTTAATTCTGCGGTTTAGCCTTAAAAAATTGCCAGGACTTGAGTTTGAAAGCCTAGATCTGCAGATTTACTGTTTCATTGCATGCCAAGGATGAAATACTATTATTTTTTGCTATTGTTCTCAAATACTATTATTTTTGATAACTTTTATTCACCTTAATTTATTTTGATTTTCTTCGAACATATAAAGGCAGAGAAAGTTTTAAAAATGTTGTATAGGTGCAAAATACCGGCACAAATGTTGTATTCGCACTGGGTTTGGCGCGATTTTTTTCAGATGCCAGTGTGTCAGAAAAAAAGCTTTCAAAAATCAATTACATGTATAGTTTTAAGTTATTTTCTGTTATTTTGTACAGATAAATAGAAAAAAGTTTACTTATTTCGAAATTTATTCAGTTAGAAGCTTCTTGATCCATTAATCAATGTTTGAAAATGCATTTTTATTATAAAAATCATGCTTCATATTTATTTCTTTCTGTAAATGATACTTGCTTGGTAACAAAATTTTGAAAATCTCCGTTTTGTTTCCAATATGACGTCGTAAATATGCTGTTTTTAATTCTTATAAAAAATAAGAAAAAATCAATTTTAATTTTAATTTTGAAGTCACATAAAAATTATTAACTTTTACAGGAAATATTTCCATTAGCCTCTAGATTTCTTTTGATTGGAGGAATTTATTTCTTACACAATTAGGTTCTTCGAAGAAAATTTGTCGAAGCGGGTACAAACAGTGGGGAAATGCCTGGTAAAAAAAAAACTCGTTCAATGTTAAATTCCGTATTTAAACAACATTACGGTTTACATTTCACATAGATAGTGAATCAAAAGAGTTTTACCAAAATATTAACTTTAAGTATACAAAAACTGCTACTTTTCATTAGAAACTCTTTATTTTAAAAATTAATTCGTGTAGTGTCTTATCATTTTAATCAATAATCAGAGTAATAAATTTAATACAAGTTAAATAAAAATTAATTTTATCCAATGATTAATTATTTATTTATAAATGTTATGTATGTCACACATTAAAAAATAAACGATGTTTATATAAATATTTATATATATATATATACCGTAATTTCGGATGTATAAGCCGCGGATAAAACAATTCTTTTTGGACCCAGAAATCATATTTAGTAATTGAAGACAAATATTTACGGCGATCTAACTAGACATATTTGTTTCTTATGAAATTCTGGGTCGAAAAAGAATTGTTTGATCTGCAGCTTATACACCCGAAATTACGGTATATACATTTTAGATACACTACTACATATATATTATTACATATAGCGATAAACATATATAAATACATAATATATACAGCTATAATTAAATACTATATACTTATATAATTTTTTTTTATAAATTTATGTATTTCATATACAGTAGAAGCCCGAAAAAACGCGGTCCGATATACCGCGAATTTCGATTTACTGCGGGGAAAAATGTGTCCCTCCCCGAAAAAAATGTTCAGTTTTAGGATAATTTTTAGATTTAAAATTTCTGTGAAACTCATTGAGGAATTTGCAGTCTAAGGTTAGTGCTATACACTTCGATATCTCTGTTGACGATTTAAATGACTGTATAGAAATTGACGTGTTATGAAATGGTTTCAGAGGTCATAACAGACAAGGATATCATTGATGCTATAATGCATAAAAATTGTAGTGAGCAAGATGATGATGATGATTAAATTGATAACGATGTGACAATTGAAGACGACGTTCCACATGTTGGTAAAGTCAATTCACACTTAACGAAGGTAATTTCGTGGATGGAGACAAAATAATTTGAATTGTGTTCATCTGCTTCACGTTGCTAGTGTAATTCAATATGCCCCCCCCCCTAAAAAAAGCGATTGGCTTTAGTTCTCCAAACAGCACTTATGGTCTTTTTTATACTAGCGTAAGATTAACTCCGTGTTCTATGAATTATAAAGTTAATTACATTTCACAAAGCAGGTAAGTATTGTTTTCATTATTTTATACCATTTCTTTGATATCATTCCGATATATCGCGGTTAATGTATAACACGGCTGTCAAACATGTCTCCCAACAACCGCGTGATATCGGGATTCTACTGTATTTATTATATATGTCAAATTTAAACAAGGGCTATAAATTTTTGTGAAAAAGCTTGCTAAATGCAAGAAAATAAAAAAAATGGATAATAAAAAGCAATCCCAAACGCAACCACAAAGATTAATTTAATGCCCCCCCCCCCCCAAAAAAAAGAGAAGGATATAAACTCCTTCCGCGAGATTTTCAATGGTGACAGGATTTCGTCGAATCGGAAATTAAAAGATTTATTTGTAAACATTATTGTTTACATTTTTTTACATTGGATTGGAATGTTTAGGTTGATAGAATTGGCGAATTTATTGCAGTGCCGAAAAGTCTTGCGCCAAGTAGTCGTTAATTCTGCAGTTTAGCCTTAAAAAATTGCCAGGATTTGAATTTGAAGGCCTAAATCTGCATATTTGCTTTTCATTTCATGCCAAGGATGAAATACTATTATTTTTTTACTATTATTCTCAAATACTATTATTTTTTTTAACTTTTATTCACCTTAATTTCTTTTGATTTTCTTCGAACATATAAGGCGGAGAAATTTTTTAAATGTTCTATAGTTACAAAATCCCGGCACAAATGTTATATAAGCACTGGGTTTCGGCGCGATTTTATCTCTAGCCAATGTGTCAGAAACGCATTTCAAATATCAGTTACATGCATATTTTTAAGCTACTTTCTATTATTTTGTAGAGACAATAATTGGAAAAAAGTTTAATTTACACATTATCTATTTTTCTTCAGTTAGAAGCTTCTTGAATCATTAAACAATGTTTGAAAATGCCTTTTTATTATAAAAATCATGCTTCATATTTATTACTTTCTGTAAATGATACTTGCTTGGTACCAAATTTTTCAAAATCTCCGTTTTATTTCCAATATGACGTCATAAATATGCTGTTTTTAATTCTTATAAAAAAAGAAGAAAAAATCAATTTTATTTTTCATTTTCAAGTCACATAAAAATGATTAAATTCTACAGTAAGTATGCTCATTAACCTCTAGATTTTTTTAAATTATTGGAGGATTTTTTTTTTTTTTTTTTTTTTTTTTTTTTTTTTTTTACACAATTAGGTTCTTCAAAGAAAATTTTTAGAAGCGCGTAGAAAAAATGGCGAAATGCCTAGTAATTAACTCGTTTAATGTTAAATTCCGTATTAAAATAAGATTACGGTGTTGTGCTGGAAATAAATAAGGCATGGAACTGACGTGCCATGCTTTTAATTTCTGTATGAAAAACCCATTTATTTAAATTAAAGAGGATTAGTCCCCGTTCCCCTCCTCTTTATGATTGAACAATGAGTACCCAAAACAAATGAAAGAAACATCTTACCAGAATAAGACTGCAAAACGTAAAATAAATCGAACACTTCTGCTGTAAAAACACATTTATCTCAATTATGAGGGGTAATAACTCCCGTTTCCCCTTTTATACTTGACAAATTAACCCTAAAAATTAATCAGTAAAGAGACTTATGTAAATTAACTTATATTCCAAATTTTAAGTAAATCAGATATTTCTATAAAGAGTTATCGCATTACGTACATACATACGTACATACCCGTTCCCCTCCTCTTTATGATTGAGCAATGAGTCCCCAAAACAAATGAAAGAAACACCTTACCAGAATAAGACTGCAAAACTTAAAATAAATCGAACACTTCTGCTTTAAAAACACATTTATCTCAATTATGAGGGGTAATAACTCCCGTTTCCCCTTTTATACTTGACAAATTAACCCTAAAAATTAATCAATAAAGAGACTTATGTAAATTAACTTATATTCCAAATTTTAAGCAAATCAGATATTTCTATAAAGAGTTATCGCGTTACGTACATACATACGTATAGTCGTGGAAAAAAGTAAACACCCTACTACCTCCTCAAGAGATTATCGTAGAAGAAAGTTACTGGTATTGAAAGGTTAGAAATAAATTATATTTTAAAATGATGTATTTGAATTTTGCTTTGGGGGCCACATACATATTAAAACGAACCCTAACATTTTTTCAATAAACAATTTTCAACCCAATGCTGTCAGTATAAATTAACTCTACACTCTCCAATTAGCATAAAAACAAATTTTCATATAATTCGTTTCCGAGAAATCAATTATTTTAAAACTAGCATATTTAAGGTGTTGTATCCAAATTAAAGCTCAATATTTGATTTTTGATCAAGAAAGCCCCCTTCTTGATCAAGACATCTTATGACAGTCATTGAGGACTGCTAAACGGCAGAAGAAGTTTGAAAATATCTACAAACTTCTACTGTAGACGACCCCTTAAACCATTATTCTGCGGTTTTTAAGCATAATTTGAAAACTAATTGTTAAGAAAATTTTGAAATTTTGTATTTCCATGAAACATGATATCTAAATCTATGAAAAAAATGTAGATTGCAATTCACAATTCTTTCTTATATTAATTTCATAATTCATATCATAAAATTATTGCAAATTTAACTTATTTATCCTCCTCAGTCCTGATGTCACCTGGAGACGACACTAAAAAACCCTTTTTAAATTAATTTAATTTCTTCTAGAACTGTTAAAGTTAGATCTAGATTTTTTAATAGATGCGTACATATTAGAAGCATCGGTATACAAACTAATGTATGTTTGGAGATGTTTTATAATAATTTTAAACTGGTTCTTGTAGTGCCACGTAAAATTTGTCTCAGGACTGAGGAGGTTAAGTTTGGGTATTTAGTTATTATTGCTACATAAAAAATAGCACATTAGGGGAATAATTTCAGGAGATATTAATAAAACTATAAAAATTTAATCAATAATTAGAAGCACTAAATGTTAAATGTATCTAAATAAAAAACTTACCATTCAAGTAACTTGAAATTTGGTGTCTAGGCATAGTTTGAGCCAAAGATTTGAAACATCTTGTTAAAATTGGATATTTCCATTGAAAAAGAGCAAGTTTGGATTTGTTTTAATATATAGATGGCTTTCTCATCAAATTTTACACACATCACAACACTTGCTTCACAACGCAGTGAAGCAAGCTACCTTTCTAAATTTTATATTGTACTAATTATAAATCTAATTAACATTAAATTCCATGTTAATTATCTTTCTTCTGTATTAATGACCTATTGTATAATAATTTGATATTTTCTATCATTTTCAAAAAAAGTAATTTACCAAAATTTGTACGAATTAGATTATTTCGATTAAGGTATTCGCTGTTCTGGGACAAAGTATTTTCTGATACTTCCAGTTAATCGAGAGACTACTGTATATATATAGAAAGAAAACTATATAGGTCTCTGTGCTAGGTTACTGTATTTTAAAACAGATAAATTGCGTCTTAAATTATGCATTTTTCACAGGGATATTTATGTAATATTAGATATTTATGTAAATACTAGTTTCTGGTAGTAATTTTTTTCAGATTTCTTGCTTATATGGGTTGCATCTTGACATGTGTGTTTGTAGTAAAACACTAACATTTCGTAATTTATTTAAATATTTTTAATAATATGAGATAGTTTATCTAGTGGATAGGGACATATTAAAATAAACAATTTATGGTAAAAATTTATAAATGATAGTTACGCCTCTGGATATTTGAATACCGTTTTTCGTAAAATATTTTCCTTACTCATTTAAGAAATTGAGTGTTAGGAACGTCCGACAATTATTTTACGAAAAATCTGGTATTCAAATTCGTCGAATCCCCTGAGGTATGGAACTTTGTCATATATAGTAATACCTCATTTTATAATATAATACAAATGTTTAAAATACTTTACAAAATGCTTTTAGCCTTTTATCTAGATGTATAAACTCAGGCACTTGAAAGTTTTAATGCGATTAGAGACCATGGCATTTTTCTAATCATTTTATTTACTGCATGCAATATAGTCCTATTTACGTTAATAGATGAATTGTTAAATAAAACTTTTCCTGTTTAAGCAGAATTCTCTTTACATTTGACGAAGGCATTGAGATTTCTGGAATAAATCGGGAATTTCATTTCTACTTTTTATTTAAGCCTGCAAGCGAAGATACATTTTCTGGAGCAATAGCATGATTCTTAAATGTTTATCCAATAGTTATTGGAAAAAAATTCAAATTTGGAATATAACTTCTCTATGTAACAATGATTACCTGGATTTTTGTAGAAACATGGTGGAAGAATGGAATAATTGTGACTTTATTTGTATTTTAAAAAATTATTTGGAATTAAAAACGGAAATAATATTTTTCAAAGAAGAAATATGATTTAAAAAAAAACATCAGACATTTTCGGATACGGGAGTTTCCACATACGTTGTGAATTTGCTACTTAAAATACATTAAGTAGTGAAGGATAAAATTTATAGTAATAAAATTGTCAAATTTGACAGCTTAATTTTTGACATAATATGAAATGGCTCGTACGGGTATCTTTTTGTTTCAAGTAAAATGTCAGCATTGCTTTATATAAAAAACAAATGTAGTTCAAAAGAGAGAAATTTCGTCTAGTTTAATTATAAGTTTAAAAAAAATACTGCTACAAAAGCATTTTTAGATCATGAAATTCCAGGACCCGTAGGAACCTCGGATTAATATTTCATTAAAATTTTTGCAGTTGTTTTTATTAAAAAGTTCACCTGAAAATAAACCATTGCAAATATTTTAAAATATTTAAACAAAATTAGATTAATTTTCTTGAAAATAGAACGGTAGAAAAATCGTAAAACGCATGAAAAATTTTTCGACGTCTAACGAGAAACTAAAACATCGCAGACCGCACGAAACACTAATAGTGTAGTGTCTAGTCTTACTATGCAGTAGACAATAACAAATTCATTCACCAAATTTAGTACAAGTAGTTTTAACTTCATAAATGGACCACGCAGTCGCTCAGAATCAAGTTTCAATAACGACGGACTAAAGGACATCGTTGAGTCTATAGCTGCCATCCAAATACTCAAGGTGGCATCTGCCTAAATTTTTATTTAGGGATTCCGAATACTCACCAGTGAGTTTAACTAGTTATTATTGTTTCATAAGATTATAAATATTCAACAAATGAAATAAAAAATATATATATTCATGATTTTCCGGTTTGATTACCAACACTAGTAAGAAGTCGGTCCATGAGTGATGATGTCATATCTCGCGTTTTATGGCCTTGTGTATTTCGAAGGCCGACGGTCTAACCGATCTAGCAGTGTCTATGAATTATCGTTTTAATATGAATAAAATATTTCTTTATGTTTGTCATTTTCAAGTAACTTTGCCCCTTTTTTTCAAATTTCATCCAAGAAAAACGTATATAATTCTCATAAATCAATCTTTGATGACATTTTAGTAATTTAAAATTGAGTGTTTGTATTATATAATTTTGGTAAAAAGTAGAGGTTAGTGGTGTTTGTCTACACGGGATTGTTTTTCAAATAACAATAAGTCAATAATTAAAATGTAGCATTTTTCTATATTTTCGAATTAAGGACCATAAAATGATTTAGTTCAGAAAATTAATAATGCACTATTAATTGAACTGCTAAACTATAAAATTTATACATAATAAGTTTTCTACAGTAATAAGTAGTCTACATTTTATATCGCAGGGGTCGCAGCGTCGCTAAAATTTTCGCTGTTTCCTACCACAATTTTAAAACGAAAGTATTTAGTCTAGAATTTCATTGTAAATGGTAAAGGAATTTGACAGAAAGGTTTTTGATTTAAATTACTGGTAGAAAGTGCGAAAATTTTAGGGACGCTGCGACCCCTGATATCGTGATAAACTGTTAGAAAAATCTTTTAGATTATTTTTATTTTATCTGGATTTCTACATTATGACATTTTCCCAAAAAATTCAATTATGATATGGAGTTTTTTCGTATTAATGTTACTAAATAATATCATACCTATACGTTTACTATTTATGAAGAATTGTATTTACATTTGAAGAGGCCTTTAAGAGAAAATTCTTTTTTAAGAAATCGAAAATTTCGTTTTTCTGTAGATCTTGCAAACGAAAAGAAAAATCGTGAAGTGTCAATGTATTTTACGAATGTTTATCCAAATACAGCTACGTTTTCAAAAATATTTAAAAGGTTTAATTTATTTTTTAAACACTAAAGATGAGAAAGTAGTTAAATGCAAATCGATATTTTATTTAAATATATTGTGAAAAAGGTATTTTAGCGTTGTGAAAAGAAATCTAAAATTCTACATAAGATAAAGATCTAAGCCCTGATTTTTTTAAAGACTTTTTAAATACTTTTTCTGTTGCCTTATTTTCTTTTTAGATAACGGGAATTCGTAATGTATAGAGTATTTTAAATAATGCAATTGGTAATGACATTTTCATAATTCAAAATCGGCTACATGTCTCAGTAAAATGTAAAACAACGTTAAGTTATCTATCTAAACTTTTAAGCTTCTGATAAATTATTTAATTGAATTGAATAGCATGAAACTGTTTGAATATTGGATCTTTCAATTAAATTACAAATGCAATAATATAAATATACAGGGTGAGTCATACATATCGAAACAATAGGCTATTTCCTTAAATATTGCCCCTAGACCCATGCTTCCAATTTCAAAAATTCATAAAAAAGGTAAAATTTTTGATGTTACAACTCCATGTGGGGTCTATTTTAAAAATTACGAAAATTAAATTTTTATACTGCCACCGTAGGAAAAAATTCCAATTACGAAAACTTTCCTTACCCAGTCCTGAATTAGGTACAAAAAATTGCATCTTTATAACTTAAAAATTTGCAGAGTTATAGCCGTTTAAGTGCCCTTATTTTGAATTTCAGACAAAAAAGTGATGTTTTGATAGTTGTATTTTTTAATTGCCTTGATATTTTTTTTATTTTGAAGTAATGCATATTTAATGATTAATCTGCAATTTTGAAGCTCTAAAAAAAAATTCTCTACCCTATAGAAAATATCAAAGTTCACGTTTGTGAATGCCATTTTTATGAAAAATGAAATCCCAATATTGTGCAATTTTGAAGCCTTGAAAAAATTTCCTCTTTCGTATAGAAAATATCAAAGTTCAAGGCTGTGAATGCTTTTTATGAAAAATGAAATCCCAATATGTTTGGAGTGGTATATCCTTGGCAATCAACAACATTCCACAATTCTTTTGGCATAAACTTATAGTATAATACTACCTGCTTACTAAAATTTATTGGTTTCCATGGGGCATTGTTATTTTACATTGTTATGTTGCCACAAAATACAGTCAAAATGACAATACAATTATAGCTTAACAGGTTATAGCTACTAACAACAACATCTCCGTGCTGTACTATATTATTTAGCTTGTCCTAGTAGTGCATTTTCATATTCTATAAGAAAAACTTTGAGGTATTATAGCTTAAATAAGATATTAAGAGCGGAAAATGGACAAAAACATAATTTTGACTTACTTTATGGCAACATAACAATGTAAAATAACAATGCCCCATGGAAACACATAAATTTTAATAAGCAGGTAGTGTTATACTATAAGTTAATGCCAAAAGAATTTTGGGATGTTGTTGCTTGCCAGAGATATACCACTCCAAACATATTGGGATTTCAATTTTCATAAAAAAAGCATTCACATCCTCGAACTTTGATATTATCTATACGAAAGAGGAAATTTTTTCAAGGCTTCAAAATGGCACACTATTCATTAAGTAACGTCTACTTCAACAAATAAAAAAATACAACTATCTCACTTTGTCTGATTTTCAAAATAAGGGCTCTGAAATAATTCATCACGTTTTAAGGGATTAGACACAAATTGAAATGCGCGCAATTCTAGAAACAATGTTACGTTAACAGTTCTAGGAAACCCCAGCTGAAAATGAACTGCAGTTTTTTTGAAGAAGTAAAGTATTTTTGAGGTTTTTCTAAAGTTAACTATAAATTCTCTATAGAGCAATCTCAACTATAAAATCACTATAGTTATTTTAAAGTTAATTTGAGGTGATTTTGTAGTAATTTATTTTAAATATACTGTGAGCTGTTAACTTTAAAAATACTGTAGTTCTTATGATGTCATTTTATAATCATAAATTAAAAAATATGTGAGACTTTATAACCTCAGAAATACTACAGTAAATTTGAAGTTGTAATCTAATCATTAATTTAGAAATATATTTTCTGATGTACCTCCACTATAACTCTAATTATCGTCCAGTAAATTGACAGACTTTAATCGGATAAAAGTAAACTCAATTATATTTCGAAATCGAAGGAGGGATTTTCCACCGCCTCCACCCACTTCCTTAGTGAAAAATTTATTAGTTCTTACTTTATTTCCTTACTCAAAAATTACATTTTTATTACAAAAAAAAAAAAAAAAAAAAAAAAAAAATTAAAATTAGGCATGGGCGTATTTTCTCTCCCATCCAGATGACATTTTCAATCCCTCCTTTATCTTTCAAAATCGAAAAAATGTTATCACTACCCTATCCCCTTCGCCTCCCCCCTCTCGCTTTTAACGGGGAATTTTTGATTCCCTTAATTTTAAAGATACTCGCAAGTAATAAATTTTTCTATGCGTTTCAAAAGAGAAGAAAAAGAAAGTTGTGCAACTTATCTTGAAAAATCTAGGAGAGGGGGGGGGGGCAAATGACTGTCCCATAATTGCCCCCCCCCCTCCCTTTTAACGAAAAATTCTTTGTTTCTTTTTTTTCTAGCTACTTGCAAAGAATAAATTTTATTGTGTTTTCAAAATTTAGAGTGGAGTCATGTCCCACCCCCCTCCTCCCCTTATCGGAAAATTCTCGTTTCCTTTTTTTGAAATTTTCGTAAAGAAAAAAGTCCTTGGAGGGACATCGGAACATACTTTCCGCTGAAATGACTTCCAGTTTTTATGAAAATTACTTTTACTTTATAAAAACAAACAAGGAAAACGATAATTCTGATTAAATAGTTCATTTTAAATTTACATTTGAAAATTTTATTATTTTTCACGCAATGGACGCTGATTTCTAACTTTCACTATTTAGCAAAACGAGATTGACTAATCAAAACCCAGCAGTTTTGCCAAGAACCAACAGATCATGAAGATACAGACCTCTGATTGGCCAATCCTGTTTCGCTAAACAGCGAAAAATCTCCTTTTCCCCACCATTATTTTTAGTTGAAGACATGAAACTACTCAACTTTGAATATCTTGATTGCTTTAATGTTTACCATGTGAGACTGGCGTGTCACCCTTTCCCGCTCGGTCTTGTAATAGCGATTTGGCAATGTTTTATTATTATTTTTATATACTTTCGCTTAATTATTGTGTTTGAATAGAATCACGTTAAGATAAGATCGTTAATTTATGCCCCGAGTTAGATTTATTGGCGTATTATTAGTATTACGTTACGCGTGTATTTATTGTTCGTAATCCGTTTTGTGTGTAAATTTCTTTGATATATTTATTTATTTATTTTATATATATAGCCATGAGTAAAATTATGCACCGAGCTAGATCTATCTTTTTGATTGGACTAAATAATTAACAAAACACTGAGCCTTGTTTTAAAAAAATCATAATTAATAAAAATATTTCAAATGAGGATATCTACGATCGAAAGATTATTAATGTTACATTTTTTAGCCTTTAAAAAAATAATAAAAGAGGTGCAGTTAACAAATAGCTATTTATTATAAATTTGAATAATTCTTTATGACTATAATAAAGAAAAGAGTTCAAGTATCAATATCAGTTTTTTATTGATTGCTATTTTTGTGTATGTTCGTGTTTTTTAGTATAATTTTGAAGTTACTGCTGCTATGGTTTTAAACAGTGCAATGTTTTTAACTTAGATTTAAAATTTATCAAAAAGAATCTGCATGACTTATTAAAATTTGGAATAAAAGCTAATTTTAAAAATAAACAGGAAATGTATGCTTCCAGACATTGCAGAAACTTTTTCTCTATTTTTTTTCTTTGAATTAAATCTGCCCACTTCTGACTGTTACTGAACATTAAACTTGGAAGTCGCAAATGGCGTCTGATGGCCTTTACCTAACCCTTTTACTTTTTTTATGTCTTTAATCTTGTTTTTTTTTGGTTTGGTGATGTCAGTTCATTTTTTTACCTTCTCCAATCAAATGGTACTTGTTGAACTGAAAGTAAAAAGACCTTCGATGGACACACAAACCAGAGCACTGTTCCACAAACTTTGCTGCGATCGGCCCACCTGAATGTCACAGAGACTAAGTTTAAAACTTCATCGGTCATCTGATGGCTTCAGGACCCAAACCCAACCTTTCCTGCTTATCGATGTCTTTAATATATTTATTTTAAATTTGATGAAGTGGCCTTTTTTTTTTTTTTTTTTTTTTTTTTTTTTTTTTTTTTTTTTTTATCTTGCTTTGGACGATTATCAGAGAATGGTCACTGTTCATTAGAAAGTAAAATTACCTCAGACAGACACGTATATGGGCTGCAATAGTGGCACAACTCGAACAATACGAATTTTCAGTTAATGCACTCTCAACATTGCAGATTGGTATTCTTTCCAGCAGCAACAGTGGCACATCTTGTAGTTTAGTATTTCACCAACAGATAGCAGAAGTGCCACTCTTGCCTTCCTTACTTTCATTACAAGGCGAAACTTCAAACCCATTTATCTCAGAACCTGATTTTTTGAGTTGTGCCATTATTGCAGCCCACAAGTGATATATTCAATTAAGATTGTAATATTTTCTCTAAGCTTGTTAATTTGTGTGCATATGAATGTTCTTCCCATGCTTATAGAAGTATGTGTTATTTTCAAAATTCAATAACTATGATAAAATTATACTCAGTAAGACTAACTACTATTGGCACACAGATAAAAACATTACAGTATTGAGTAGATATTTACAAAAAATATTTGGAAATATTCCTTCACTCGCATGAAAGCATATGCGTTGTCATTTTAATCTTATAAGACATTTTTTTAGATATTTTGTTTGTACTTCCATACTTTTAAAGGATTCTTTATGCTAGCTGAGGTCAATCTACGATGCTCATTGTCTACTGTTTTCATTTTGTTTGCAGGATTTTTTTTTGTCTGAAAATAAGTATAACTTCCTCATTTAAAAAAAAAAAAAAAAAAAAAAAAAAACTATTGTACAGATCACTTACCCAGTGAAAACAAAATCGTTAAATTTATGGAACTGCAAATGAGATATTTAAAAAAGATTCTCCTTAGATTAAGATTAGCAAGTGGGTGTCTGTGCATATCAGTAAAATAGCAAAGTAAAATGGATTTCACTATTTTTAAAATGGTCAGGATGCCAATTTAAAAAAGGGTAGGCACTGCAACTGTAAAAAAATATTCTGGAGGAAACACTATACATTAAATAATAAAACATATTTTGTATTTATCAGCATTATGGTTTTAAGTGTAAAGTTGGATTACCATTTCACCAGTAAGTAATTTTTCTTTTTTCTCTATTGTTTACATTTCTTAAATCAAAATACATGTGTGGTGTTTATATTATGTGAGTCAAAAATATTTCCTTTATTTATAAGTAATTTGCTTAGTACTTTGAAACTAAAGTTTCTCTCTTTGTTTTAATTTTTTTTTTTTTTTTTTTTTTTTTTTTTTTTTACCTATGTGTACTGAGAGCTGTTTCAATGATTATATTTTTGATAAATATGTTTTTAATACCTTAAAAACTATTTATGTAATTGAAAAATTTCACAATATACTTTAAGAATTGTGAAGACAGGTCATGTTTATTGCTATTGATAAATTGAAATGATAGAGTTAGTGTTACTTCTAAAACAAAAAAGCCATCACATACAGTTGTAAAAAAAAAGTTGTCAACAAAATTTGCGGTTTTTCCAGGTCTTCATCGATAAAATTGTGATTTACAAAAAGGTGATGAGAAAATTCATGTTTTTCTATGCATAAACAACAAAATTTGTAATTTATACTTTGCCGATTGGCAAAATTCACAATTTTTCGGCATATGGTCAACAAAAAATCACTATTTTTATAAAGCCAATTGAGAAAGTTCACAATTTTTACGAAGCTGATTAAGAAAATCCACAATCTCACTGCTTCTCATCATTCAGAACTAAAAATTTTTATGAAACCGATTAAAAAAATTTGCGATCTTTAAAAAGCTGATCGTAAAAATTCATAACTTTTATGATGCTGATTGAAAAAGTTCACGATTCTTACGAAGCCAATGAAGAAATTCTACAATATTTCTGCGTCTGGGATCAACAAAAATCACAATTTTTGCAAAACCAAACGAGAAAATTCATTATTTTTACAAAACCGCAGAAGAAAATCCACAATCATTCCGTGTCTAATCAACATGTTTCAGTATTTTTGCAAAACCGATCAGGAAAATTCATTATTTTTACAAAATTGATGAAGAAAATCCAAAATATTTCCATGTCTGATCAATATAATTCACTATTTTTACAAAAGCGATCAAGAAAATTCATTATTTTTACAAAATCGGTGAAGAAAATTCACAATATTTCCGCGTCTCGTCAACAAAATCCACAATTTTTGCAAAACAGATCGGGAAAATTCATTATTTTTACAAGATCGCTGAAAAAAATCCAAAATCTGTCCGCGTCTGATTGACGCAATTCACTATTTTTGCAAAACCGATCAAAAAGATTCATTATTTTTACAAAATCAGTGACGGTAATCCGCAATCTTTCCGCGTCTGATTGACAAAATTCACTATTCTTGCAAAAGCGATCGAGAAAATTCATTATTTTTACAAAATCGATAAAGAAGATCCAAAATATTTCCATATCTGATCAATATAATTCACAATTTTTGCAAAAACGAACAAGAAAATTCATTGTTTTTACAAAATCGGTGAAGAAAATCCACAATCTTTCCACTTCTGATTGCCAAAATTCACTATTTTTTGCAAAAGCGATCAAGAAAACTCATTATTTTTAGAAAATCGATGAAGAAAATCCACAATCTTTCCACGTCTGATTGCCAAAATTCACTATTTTTGCAAAAGCGATCAAGAAAATTCATTATTTTTACGAAATCGGTGAAGAAAATCCACAATCTTTCTGCGTCTGATCAACAAAATTCACTATTTTTGCAAAAGCGATCGAGAAAATTCATTATTTTTACAAAATCTATTAAGAAAATTCAAAATCTTTCCATGTCTGATCAATAAAAATCACAATTTTTGCAAAAGCGATAAAGAAAATTCATTATTTTTACAAAATCGGTGAAGAAAATCCACAATCTTTCCGCATTTGATCAACAAAATTCACTATTTTTGCAAAAGCGATCGAGAAAATTCATTATTTTTATAAAATCGATTAAGAAAATCCAAAATGTTTCCATGTCTGATCAATAAAATTCACAATTTTTGCAAAAACGATCAGGAACATTCATTATTTTTACAAAATCGGTGAAGAAAATCCACAATCTTTCCACTTCTGATTGCCAAAATTCACTATTTTTGCAAAAGCGATCAAGAAAATTCATTATTTTTAGAAAATCGATGAAGAAAATCCACAATCTTTCCACGTCTGGTTGCCAAAATTCACTATTTTTGCAAAAGCGATCAAGAAAACTCATTATTTTTACAAAATCGGTGAAGAAAATCCACAATCTTTCCGCGTTTGATCAATATAATTCACTATTTTTACAAAAGCGATCAAGAAAATTCATTATTTTTACAAAATCGGTGAAGAAAATTCACAATATTTCCGCGTCTGGTCAACAAAATCCACAATTTTTGCAAAACAGATCGGGAAAATTCATTATTTTTACAAGATCGATGAAAAAAATCCAAAATCTGTCCGCGTCTGATTGACGAAATTCACTATTTTTGCAAAACCGATCAAAAAGATTCATTATTTTTACAAAATCAGTGACGGTAATCCGCAATCTTTCCGCGTCTGATTGACAAAATTAACTATTTTTGCAAAAGCGATCAAGAAATTCCATTATTTTTACAAAATCGGTGAGGAAAATCCACAATATTTCTGTGTCTGATCAATAAAATTAATAATTTTTGCAAAACAGATCGGGAAAATTAATTATTTTTACAAGATCGATGAAAAAAATCCAAAATCTGTCCGCGTCTGATTGACGAAATTCACTATTTTTACAAAAGCGATCAAGAAAATTCATTATTTTTACAAAATCGGTGAAGAAAATTCACAATATTTCCGCGTCTGGTCAACAAAATCCACAATTTTTGCAAAACAGATCGGGAAAATTCATTATTTTTACAAGATCGATGAAAAAAATCCAAAATCTGTCCGCGTCTGATTGACGAAATTCACTATTTTTGCAAAACCGATCAAAAAGATTCATTATTTTTACAAAATCAGTGACGGTAATCCGCAATCTTTCCGCGTCTGATTGACAAAATTAACTATTTTTGCAAAAGCGATCAAGAAATTCCATTATTTTTACAAAATCGGTGAGGAAAATCCACAATATTTCTGTGTCTGATCAATAAAATTAATAATTTTTGCAAAACAGATCGGGAAAATTAATTATTTTTACAAGATCGATGAAAAAAATGCACAATCTTTCCACGTCTGATTGCCAAAATTCACTATTTTTGCAAAAGCGATCAAGAAAATTCATTATTTTTACAAAATCGGTGAAGAAAATCCACAATCTTTCCGCGTCTGGTCAAGAAAATTCATTATTTTTACAAAATCGGTGAAGAAAATCCACAATCTTTCCGCATCTGATCAACAAAATTCACTATTTTTGCAAAAGCGATCGAGAAAATTGATTATTTTTACAAAATCGATTAAGAAAATCCAAAATCTTTCCATGTCTGATCAATAAAATTCACAATTTTTGCAAAATCGATCAAGAAAATTCATTTTTTTTACAAAATCGGTGAAGAAAATCCAAAATCTTTCTACTTCTGATTGCCAAAATTCATTATTTTTGCAAAAGCGATCAAGAAAATTCATTATTTTTACAAAATCGATGAAGAAAATCCACAATCTTTCCATGTCTGATTGCCAAAATTCACTATTTTTGCAAAAGCGATCAAGAAAATTCATTATTTTTACAAAATCGGTGAAGAAAATCCACAATCCTTCCGTGTCTGATCAACAAAATTCACTATTTTTACCAAAGCGATCGAGAAAATTCATTATTTTTACAAAATCGATTAAGAAAATCCAAAATCTTCCCATGTCTGATCAATAAAATTCACAATTTTTGCAAAACCGATCAAGAACATTCATTATTTTTACAAAATCGGTGAAGAAAATCCACAATCTTTTCACTTCTGATTGCCAAAATTCACTATTTTTGCAAAAGCGATCAAGAAAATTCATTATTTTTACAAAATCGATGAAAAAGATCCAAAATATTTCCATGTCTGATCACTATAATTCACAATTTTTGCAAAACCGAACAAGAAAATCCATTATTTTTACAAAATTGGTGACGAAAATCCACAATCTTGCTACGTCTGATTGACAAAATTAACTATTTTTGCAAAAGCGATCAAGAAATTCCATTATTTTTACAAAATCGATGAAGAAGATCCAAAATATTTCCGTGTCTGATCAATAAAATTCACAATTTTTGCAAAACCAATCGAGAAAAATCATTATTTTAAAAAAAACGATGAAAAAAATCCAAAATCTTTCTACTTCTGATCAATGGAATACACAATTTTGCAAAACCGATCGAGAAAATTCATTATTTTTATGAAGCCAATGATGAGGATGCACTATCTTTCAGCATCTGATCAACAAAGTTCACAATTTTTATTAAGCCAATCAAGAAAATTCATAATTTTTGCAAAGCTGATCGGGGAAATTCATGTTTTTTACAAAGCTGATCAAGAAAGCTTACAATTTTTTACAAAGCTGACCGACAAAATGCGCGATCTTTCGTCGCCTGATCAACAAAATTCGCAAGTTTTTCTCACTTAATTGATAAAATTAGCAAATTTTCTGCATCTGATGTAAGAAATTGAAATTTTTTCCATTTCTTATGCGATAAATCGAGAAAATATGCTGTTTTTCTGCATTCGATGAATTTAATTAGGGATGAGATTCTTCGGACTTTTCTTCAGTTTTTAAAGAAATTTCACCAATTAAATTTTTGGGAAAATTTTATATTTTACACCATAGATGAAAATCATTTCTAATTGAAAACTATAATAGATTCCAAATTGTTTCCAACAAGTTAATTTTTGTTTTTATATATAGTTTTTTTTTTTTTTTTTTTTTACTTTTCATGAAAATTTCCTTTTTTCCATACAACAGATCCAAAATAGTAAAATCCTTGTTTTGTGTTTTTAGTTTTCGACAGTTTAATTTTCTAGGTTTGTGAGATGTGAAATTGAAAAAAATTCTGTAAAGCAAAACTGGCTTCTTTTTTTTTTTCTTTTTTTGAAAGTGCAATCTGCATTAAAGAATCTCAGCATGTGCTATTTCAATCAAAGGATCATGAATGTGATTTTAGCCGAAATATCATAGGAAAAAGCCCAAATTTCATTAAAGGATACCGAGAAATCTTGATTTGTAGAGAAAATGAAATTTACATGAAAAAATTGCAGAAAAAACTGATTTAAGTCAAAAAATTTCTTAAAAACACAATTTATGTCAAAGGATGAGATTTACTTCAAAAGATCACAAAAAGACGGGAATTTCAGCAACACACCATTGAAAAAAAAGCGAATTTTGTAGAGAGATCTGGAAAAATACTCATTAACTCAGCGTGAAAATAATAGCTAGAATTTTTTAGCTACTATTTTGGTGCTAGAGTTAATTTGAGTATTTTTTCTGATCTTTCTATGAAATTCGCTTTTTTTCAATGATGTGTTGCTGAAATTCTCGTCTTTTTGTGATCTTTTGGGGTAAATAATCTCATCCGACATAAATTGTGTTTTTAAGAATTTTTTTTTACCCTGGCAATATTCAAGGTTATATTTTCATATTATTGTCAAGTTAACCAAAATATTTGTTGACATGAAAAAGAAAGATTTCAATTAAGATAGATTTTGTAAACCGTAGAAGTGTTTAGCTTGTAACAAAATGCTAAAAAGTTTTCTTCCAGCGAGCCTTGATAGAAATGAACTGCAGAAAAAACTGCAGTTGGAAGACTACGGTGAATTGGCCGATTCCACTACAGAATTTTTGAGGTTGATGCAACTACAAAATAACTGCGGTATTTTTTAGGTCGATACAGCAACCACGAAATTACTGCAGTTTACAAACTACAGTAATTTTGTAGTTGTATCAACCGCAAAAATTCTATAGTGGAAATGGCCAATTCACCGCAGTCTTCCAACTGCAGTTTTTTTGTTAAATTTCTGCAGTTCATTTTTAGCTGGGACATTTTAAAAAGTCTGTCTTTTGAGTTAGAATTTTGATATTTTTTTTATTTTTTGTGATGGTTAGCCATATAATTTGCTAAGAAAATCACATCCTGAAATTTTTCATAAAATTTATAAACATTTCTAATACTAATTAAAAAAAATATTTCAATGGGATAATTTCAAATTGTTATGACTCGAAACATTATTTATCGGATTTGAATTTCTTTACATTTCATTAAAGATGAAAATCTAATTTATTTTTGTTCTAGGTTTTTTTTTTCAATATTAATTTTAAAACTAGTAAAAATATTTATTTAAAAAATGATATAATTAAAAAAAATCATTGTCAAATTTGCCGAAACAAAAGTAATGTAAAATAATCAAAAATGACATGCTTCATGTTTTTGCACTTTTTTTCTTCAACACTTCTAGACTTTTACTAATTTAAAGACAATAAATACTGGGGAAAAACCTTTTAATGCAGAAAAACGAATTTAAAGTTTTAAATAAAATTTGGCTCCTAATAAAATGTTTAAAGCTTTTTTAGAAATTGAAAGTGTAAAGTAATTCCTTTCAATAGCCCAAACGTCCGATCGTGTTTAACTTTTCTCATTCCGATCTCCTTTCAGTACTGTTTAAATGTCCTTCATTTTTTAAAACAACGCTTTTTCTAAAATGCGGTTAAAATCTTTTTATAAATTTATCTCTCACAACTCAGGCTTTTTAAGGTCCTGGAGAGGCTGTTAAAAAATCTGTATTCTCGGTTCAGGCCGTGCCTAACATATTTTTCATACCAGAGGGGACTGCTTCCTTCTTTCTGGGTCTGTTTTGGTCGATATTTTCAATCCCGGTCTCGACACAATCCGTATTAAAATCATTGTCTGTGACTAACCTAATACGGGCATAAAATAACTAAAATTTGGCTCAATCAAATTTTTTACGAAAAACACATAGCTTTTGAAATCGCTTTTATTTTACAAAAAAACTTTAAAATTCATTTTTTTTTTCAGAATAGCATATTCAAAGGCGATTTAAGTACAATAAATCCAGTAAAAAAAAAAATCTGTCTATGACGGAATTCTGTCTTAAACGGAAATTTTTTTGATCCATGAAAGATAAATGTAATAATACCTGATAAAAATATAAACTCCATTTAGACACCTCCTAAGTAGCGCATTTGTCTATAACGTATTTTTCTGTCCTATGTGATTCAGAGGCTTTATTGTATAACATTTTTCAAAGTCTCCAACGCATCGAATATGGATTAACGATATTAAAATATAAGTAAAACATTTATATATAAATAGAGATTCATTGATGAAATAAATGAATCAGAGCCTTTGGCGATTCATTAATAATATAAAGTATAAATATGAAAAACGAAAAGCTATAATAACTATTTTTGGTCAGAACTCCTCCAGACAAAACAATTTTTATTCACACCGAAGCAAAAGTCTATGTAGAAATTCACGGCTGAGCCGGGGTATGATTTAAACTTTTTTCCAGGCCGGATCGGGTTATGATTTTAATCTTTTTCCAAGGGCGGAACAAATTTTTTCCCTATGGATGAGTTCGGGATGGACCTAGATATTGCTACCCATGCAGATCTCTAGTGCAGATGTCAAAAACATATTTACATACAAATTTAGCGTAAAATCTATACGCTGCTATGTTATGTCCAAAGAAAAAGCGCTG
Source organism: Maratus speculifer (assembly GCA_964019185.1). NCBI lineage: Eukaryota > Metazoa > Arthropoda > Arachnida > Araneae > Salticidae > Maratus > Maratus speculifer. Next base: position 221,726,930 of record OZ025299.1, on the reverse strand, counting down.
TCTTAAATCGATTTTTATTATACTGGAATTAGTGAATGTTCCCTATCTAGCGGTGAAATTGAGTCAAGAAATCACCGTTTAGAGACAGGGAAAAGTGGTGTAAGTCAGAAATTTTTGTAAATTTTGGATTTTAATATCTCTGTCGGGTTTTTAGATATGGAGATAATTTTTTTTGTTTAATTTAGGAATGGATAAGGAATAATTTACTAATTGGGAATTTTGCCCTTCGGCGGTCATATAAAAATTTAATTTTCGTATTTTTTCAAATACACCCCCCCCCCCCATGGAACTGCAACTTATCCGATCAAAAAATTTACCTTTTTCATGAATTTTTGCAATTGGAAGTATGAGTCTATGGGCAATACTTAAGGAGATAACCTATTGTTTCGATATTTATGATTCACCCTGTATATATAACTTAACTTATAATATCTAATTTATTTTATAACATAATAAAATGATAAAAAATATTTGAATTATGCCATGCATTGTATGTAAAAAAAATTGTCAGCTTAGAATGTGTGAACATTTTCTAATCATTTTATTTACACAGGGTTCGTACCGTTATTTTTCCAGATTCTCCAGGTCAAATAACAGTATTTTTTATATAAAAAATAAATAAATATAGTTCACTATAAAGCGCGAAATTTCTCCGTATTCAAAGACAAAGTTTCTAAAAGGACATACTGGTATTAAAAAATTTCCTAGTCTTGAAATTCTAGCACCCATATGGCCCCTTTACAACATACATTTCAGTTACAGTTCCGCTAATAACTGAATTTCTTAGCTTTTTAAGTTGGAATTGCATAAAACATTTATAAAAAATAATTTTAAAATCGTAATCCCCCTGAGTCGGATAGAGTCATAACTGAAGAGGAAAAATACCGACTTATTCCTACCTATTAAGGTGTAAGCATTTCTTGAAGAAATCGTGAATTTCATTTTATTTGTATGCAAGACTGCAAAAGAAGATAATTATCTAACGCATCAGTGTAATTCACGTTTATTCAATATTTCTAGAAAAAAGATGTTTTAGATTTGATTTTTTTACAATATTTTTTATAAAATAACTGCCATATGTTGCTACATAAATCTCTCTTTCTTTCTCTCTATCTAGCTATGTATATATAGAACCATTATATAATACTACAAATCAACATCAAAATATGCAATAACTTGATAATAACAAGCTATATCAAACATAGGAGTTGGCAAAAATTGGAATAATATTGGAAATGTGGTATTTACTTCGTTATCAAGGGCAATGCTAAATAGGCACATTAATTGCGATTAATTTCTGATTAGAAATCACGATAAACCTAAAAATGATTTCTATATTGCCCGATTAATCGCAAAGGAAAACATAGTTGAAAGAAAAATATTAGAAAAATAATAAGACAAAAATTGAATTATCAAAAGATTAATTGCAGTGGAAAACATAGCTCAAAGTAAAATAAATAAAAAAATAATATATAGATCATCTATTAAAAAATATTACTATTTATTAAATACAAATACTTATAATTATACAAAAACAAATTTTCTTAATGTCATTTTACATTTTCCGTTTTTTCCGCAGTTTTATGTTTAGTAGGCTATGGTAAAATATTGGATTTTTCCAAATTCTTAAAACATTTTAAGTGCATGTTTATACTAAGATACTAACAAAATGATTAATATAAAATAACATAAATAAAAATAATTTTACTACTTGCTGTTTACTCGTGTTTCTGTTAAGAAATTACTTTTTCTACAAAGCTATACTTATTTAAATAAAAATCTCTATGTACTAAAAAATTTTTCCATGAATTTCGCTTTCTTTTGGTTTAAGCTTGTGAGCGAAAAAAAAAAATTCTGAATCAGGAATGTTATTCTCAAATGTTTATCCAAATACAGCTGAATCAGTACTTTTCTCAGAATAGAAAAATGTTGATCAGTTGAAATTTTTTATTCAAACGTTTAGAAATGGGTACATGCAATGATTATATTTGAAAATTTATTGTAAAAACAATTTTTAATTACCTGAATAAAATATCAGAGATCCATCTGCATTTTATTCTTTTAATCATGAATGCGTAGGAAAAATAATGAAAAGAAAATTATAACATTTAACCCTTTTACCGTCCAAGGGTTTTCATGTATTTTTATTTAAATGCTTATAAATTGCAAGATATTTATATTAATTAACCACAGTTTGATGCTATAATATCTTTAATATCACTTCTTTCTATGTATGATTCAAAATAACATTCCGTTTAAAATATTTTTGTCTGCAGCCATTTAAACATGATTTCGAGAAACGAAAAAAGCTGGGCCAGACAGTTAAAGAGTTTTAAGTACTGAGAAATATAAAATCAACATAATAACAGTGAAAGAAATATATAATTTCTTTCACATGTTATTATTTTTTAAATAATTTGCTAGTGTAATGTATATGTTTTGTGTAAAACGTTTCTAAAAAATCTTTATCAGCTTAAAATCCAGTTCTTTAACAATGTATATGTGTGTAAATTATTAATTCAAGAGTAAACATTTTTTTACGAACTTTCCCTATCCAATAAAAGTATTGTTGCATGAAAATATATTTACCCTTGAAAAAATATTCTGAAAACATAGTAAATGTGTGACGGTGCACTCATGCTGGGTGTCATTTATCACATTATATGCAGACATACTCAGTAATTTAGGTTAAAACAACACAGTTTATTAAAATGATAAGGGCTAAAGGAAAGTGGAGCAAGCCTATAATTTCACACACTGAGAACACTATGAACAGCTAAAATCATACTCACAGGCTTCGGTCTAGCTCAGCCGGGGCACCGTCTAACACTTGACACTATTTCCTGGCTGATCTACTAAACAAATCTTAATTTCACAGCCCGTGGCTGTGGATATTTCTTTATTTGCTCAAATAATCAAAACGGAACGATTCTAAACTTTCTTACCAAGGCCGAATCTTTAATCCACTATCTTTAATCCACTATCTGAACTCCTTTTCGCTTTACTGGAGGCCGTAGCTATTTTCTAATCGTCAGCACCTTACTAAACAATCATCAACTTCGTTGCCTAATGGCGGAATACACACAGAGGCTGCTGGCTACTACCAGAAACACACAGACGCTGGCTGCTGGCTAAGGCCAGAAACACACACCCCACAAACTTACACCCAAGCTTTTATACGCGACAAACTGAGATACTTCTCATTAACATAATACTAATAACCGCGAGCTAACTGCGGAATTCGAAAGAGCACACACACTCTAGAAAGTTAAAGTAAAAGAGAGGATAGATGTCACTTTTACGCCTACAAAATGTTAAATTATTGACGTCACGATCTCAGAAACACTAGAGTGCCTTTATGACTAAAGGTCACTCCCTCACAACCCCCCCTCGAACTCCGCAGAGAAAAAGGGCTGGGCTAAATGCATGCCCAGAACTTTTTCTTGTTATAAATTTAGAGCCGTAATAAAACACAGTGATGGGTGAAATTTAACGCCGAAACATAACTTTTAAAATATTAACCTTAACCCATCACAACCAAAAAAAAAACTCAGTTTGCCTCAAATAATCACATATCCAATCCAACCATTCTTCTATCTTACAAATAGCCTCCGTAAAACTTCCAAAAACTCGTAAAACTTTCAAAACTAATTACTTCTTCTCTCAAAACAACCCACTCCACTGGGAGTGCTAAAATTTCTCAAAACACTAACCTTCCGAAATTTTCCTCAATATTGCAATGCAACTATAACTTTACCCAAAAATTTCTCCATAACTTTTAATATACTAGAATTCGCACCAAGTCCAAAAAACCCAATGCGCAAAAACTTTCCTCATCCAAATTCCGACTTCATCTAAAATTACATTTACTTCATACTAAACTAACTCTGCTACTACGTAACACCTACATCCCCATTAGCCAATGAACTAACTCCCAAACTTCTTCAGACTTAACTCCACTTGAACAATAATTGGGGCACATACGTACAGCGGCATATCGCTGTGCTTATGCAACAATCAAAAAATATCAAAAATTTACAAAATGACGTCATCAATCTCTTCATCTGTATTAACTAAAAGAAAAATAGCAGAATCAATACATAACAAAAAGTATACTTCCCTGCAAGAAAATCACATTAACATTCAATTTTAATACAATACAATTTCAAATTCAAATGCAGCTTAAAACTTCGCAACTTGCGGAAACCATTCCCAACTAAAGTACAAAACGCAACTCATAAAACACGAACGATAAGAAGAAAGTTAATTCATTAAATGTTAGTATAAGAAATAGAAACGCGTGTCAAGGACTTCTTGACCGCAAAACACGTGCGCGCCTGAACCGCGGCGCGTGTACAAAATAACCCAAACTATTATCTGTACTTTCTGAAAATTTAAACATACATTAACATACATTTTATAACACATGAACAATAACAATATAGTAACATTTTAAACAAATAATATAACAATTTAACAATAGATCCAGAATTTTAAAAAAGCAGTTAAGACCAAAATTTCAAACATACATAGAACTAACAATTTTGCAAACAAATTTTGAACACAATTAAGCACTAAACGTGAGTCCGTCAAAAAATTCCAAAAATGGCCAAAAGTATAAAACAGTCTCTCTGCTTTCTATTCCTTCATATTGCTACCACATATATGCACTCTAATAGAAATTTAATAAAGAACATTATCACCCAATCATAGAGATGATTCACTGCTAGCAGGCTTCATACTGCAGGATGGCTTTCTCCTCCTGTCCCAAAAGGCTTGTACGAAGGATCTCTCGTCATCAGAACTGTACGGTGACGCCACAGTTGACTGTCGTGCCTGGAGCCTGGTTCTGAATGGATGCCGTGGAATACTCGTAGGTTCCACTCGACGACTCTGCTCTGGCCGGTTCGCTGGGTTCACTCCATGGCGAGGTTCACACTGTTGTTGCCGGTAATCTGAGAGTTGCCTCCTCTTTCTAGACGCACCCGAAGTTACCGAAGATCCTAGGCCACGTTTCTTTCCGGACCTATGGAGTTTCTTGTTAGGCAAAAATTCAGAAGTTAAACTTCGCTTAACAGTTTTACGAGTGTCCAAACGAAATCTTTTCTGGGGATTAATCACTGAAGATGGTGAACTATTAGTTAATTTATGCTTGTGAGGTTGTTGTCTAATAGATGGAGGAACTGGACAATTTATAATTTTTTGTCTTTTATGACACACAGAGTCCGATGTATTTGACACAGTTCTCTTATTTTTATTATACTTTGCTCTCGGATTGCTAGGCTTTCGACTTTCAATAACAGTCTTTGGAGCTGTTTGACCAAATTTTCTTCTTGAATATTGATGAAAAGAATTAGACGAAGAAGTGCTGGACTCGGGACACTCATTGGATCGGGAATTTCGCGAAACACCACTCGACATATGAGAACCTTCACTACCATTTTCTCTAAACTTATACACTCTAACCTGATCCAGATTAACAGTCATTCTTTCACCATTGACATCAACAACCAAATTATTATTTCGAACTTCCAAAACCTCGAACGGACCTACAAACTTCGGACCAAACTTAGCTACTCTCTTTTGACGACTTGAACTTAACCAATGCTTTTCTACTAACACAAAATCTCCAACTTTCACTTCTAACTCCCTTCTACGCATATTATAATACTGAGCTTGTTTTTCTTGCGCTTTTCCCATTTGAACCTGAGCTTCCTTAACCAACCTCTCAATATCCTGACACATGTACTGACTTTCCGCATCTGACACCATAACTAACCTTTGGAATGGAGTAATAACTTTTCTACCCAAAAACAATTCAGCAGGCATTTTCCCCGTTGACTCATGAACTGCCGTACGAAGTGCGTACGCAAAATGTTGAAGAAACTGGTCCCAATTTGCATGATGAGAACCAACATAAGAAGAAATCATTTGAATTAATGTACGATTTACACGTTCAGCCATATTAGACTGAGGACGATACGGAACAGTAAAAGAATGATCGATCTCCAGCTTTTCACACAGGGCCTTAAATATATCAGAAATGAAACAAGGGCCATGATCACTCACTACCCTAATTGGTGCACCATATTTAGAAATATAATTCTCAAAAAATGCATCGGCAACTGCAGGTGCAGAAGCCTTCCTGAGGGGGACTAACTCTACCCATTTACTAAAATAATCAACTATAACTAAAACAAATCTATATCTTTTAGGATTAGACAATGGATAAGGACCGATTAAATCTACACCTACACATTCATTAGGAAAATTTACTTTAATAGGAATTAATTTGCCAGCTGGACTTACATTTTTATAATTATAACGTTGGCATGTGCTACAGCTGGAGACATAAGCGCGCACTGCTTCCCGCATTTTAGGGAAGTAGCAGGATTCACAAATTCGAGCATAAGTTTTCCTGATTCCTAAGTGACCTGCTAATGGATTATCATGAAATTCTTTCAAGATGGCCTTACGAAGACTAGCCGGAATAAAAACTCTTAATTCTCCACGTGAATTTACAATTTTAGAATAAAAAAGAAGACCATCGATAAGCTTAAAAGATTGGGACCACTTCTCAAACATAGGCACATCTGCGCTCGGGACATCATCAGGATTTTCCAAATATCGATACAAGCTACCAAATTCTTCATCTTGCTTCTGTTCCCTTATTAACTGCTCTCGTGACCTTAACACCAACGACGACAATGCACAACACTTAACTTCCTCCGTGACCTCTAAACCACCATGCGGGTTTCGTGACAAAGCATCCGCTACCGCATTCTCCTTGCCAGCCCTATGTTCTATAACAACATTATACTCTGCTAACTTCAAACACCACCTGACCATACGAGACGACAACCCCTTTCCATTAGTTAACTTTGTCAAAGCTGAATGGTCCGTAATGACTTTAACCGGTATATTAGTGAAAAAACAAAGAAATTTATTCAAAGCCCAAATTACTGCAAGACACTCCCTTTCCGTAATTGAATAATTCCTTTCCGCTGCATTTAAAATTCTTGACGCAAACGCTATAGGTCGACCTTTCTGTGCTAACATCGCTCCAACCCCCACAGCACTCGCATCGCAACACACTTCAAACTGAGACGAATAATCGGGGTGAGCCAAAACAGGAGGGGAAACTACTGCCTCTTTTAATAATTCAAACGATCTCTGAGCTGCTGATGACCATACAAACTTAACCCTTTTCCTTTTTAAATTATACAACGGTTCACATAACTCCGAAAAACGTGGAATGAACTTGGCAAACCAAGCCACCATCCCTAAAAATGTCGCCACTTCCTTACTATTTTTGGGGGGATTCATTGACGTAATTGCCTCAATTTTCTCATTATCTATATTAATACCATCACGCGTAATTTTAACTCCTAAATACTTTATCTCTTTTCTCAAAAATTTACATTTTTCTAACTTAACCGTTAACCCAGCATCTCTTAACAACGTAAATACTTCCCTCAACAATCTTAAATGCTCTTCAAAAGTAGCTGCCATTATAATTATGTCGTCCAGATAGACCAAGACACCCTTACCAAGCAAAGGTTTAAGGATATTATTCATGGCCTTCTGAAACGTTGCCGGCGCTCCCGATAAACCAAAACTCATTCTCTTAAAAGCAAAACAACCGTCCCGAGTAATAAACGCAGTCTTAGGTATGTCCTCCGGCTTCATTGCAATCTGAAAATAACCCGACGTAAGATCTAACGTTGACATATAATTCGTACTCGTTATATTAGCCAAAATGTCGTCAATTACTGGAATAGGATACTGAGGGTATTGCGTTATCGCATTTAACTTTCTATAATCTACTGCAAACCTATATGCCTCCGGATTATCTAAACTTTTCCCATTATTTTTACGACATAACACTACTGGAGATGCAAAAGGCGACTCAATTGGCATTATAATATCGTCCGCTAACATTTTTTGAATATGATAATCAATTATACCTTGTTTAACTTTATCATAACGATATGGTTTACTAGCAACAGGTGCTTTTAAACCAGTATCAATCTCATGCCACGCAACATGCGTTAAACCCGGTTTATCAGAAAAAACCTCTCCAAATTCATTTAAAAACTTATTAAATTCCTCCTTCTCCATTTCACTTAACCCCGACTCCTCCAAATTAACTGACACTGAAACAGGCTCTTTCTTACTCACATTCTCATCATTATTCACGATTAACGACTTTTTAAAGAAATCCAAACTAATTCCTCTATCCCTCATATAATCCACACCAACTATACAATGCACTGTTAATCCATCTAACACACAAAACTCCCAACATGTCTTAACCGAACGAATTTCAACTTCCAATTCTACTGAACCTTTATTATCGCAAGCTACTCCCTGTGCTGACTGAACCACCAGACTTGACCTTTTCAACTTCTTATACGAAAAATATTTCCGATAACAATCAAAAGAAATGAACGACTTATCTGCCCCTGTATCGAAGACACTTTTAACGACAATACCATCTAACACAATTAACACTTCAGGTAACTCAACCGGATTAATAGTAATTTTATTTAAACTCACAGAAGGCTTTTTCGATTTGACCTGTGACTGCATACCTTCCGAAATACAGTCACTTACCAGTTTAACTGACCCGACCTCCTCACACCTCTCCTTTGCACTGATCTACCTTCAAAATTCTCATCCGAAGTTAATCTCCTTACTTGCGAAGAAACATTCCTGTCCCGTACTCCCCCACTACGATCATAACCACTATTCTGTCTATTTCCATGCATATTTCTCTCACCACTTCTAAAATTATTAGCACCACCACCATTCCTATTACCATTACTCGTATTCGACATATTACGACCAAATCCATCACTTCTATTACGCACATTACTATACGGAAATCGCTGTCCCCCTCTCACAAAATTACGTTCCCCCTCATTTCTCAAATTACCATCCGTGACAGGTCTCTGCCGAGGGTTACGCAAATCCCGTTGATCCGAGCTATGCCGAGACTCATACTTCGATAATATCTGGTGCATTTCTGCAAAATTCTTCGGTGCTCTAACTTCAATAAAGTCCTGTATATTTGGATTAAAAAGAGGAAAGACAATGTCCAACAATTCCTCAAATGTAATATCCAAATCTAATTTATTTTTTAGTTCCAGCTTACGAAGATAAAATTTTGACGCCGATTCATATATATTCTGCTTATTACAATAGAACTCTTTTCTCAAAATACTTTTATCTTTAACGGGAGGAAATGCCTTCTTTAACTCAATTACAGTTTGTTCAAATCTTTTCGCTTCCTCAGTAATCAAAAACTTTCCTATATTTTCTAACCACAAAAGTGCTTCGCCCTTTAACGAGCATTTAAGCACTACGTACCTGTTTTTCTCAGGTATATTATTGAACAAAATATAATCATCTAATTTCACTAAAAATTCACTAATATCACCCTCACCGGTGAAATACACTCGTGGCACAATCTCAAAATGTCCGACATTTCGTTGGGCGCCATTTGTGACGGTGCACTCATGCTGGGTGTCATTTATCACATTATATGCAGACATACTCAGTAATTTAGGTTAAAACAACACAGTTTATTAAAATGATAAGGGCTAAAGGAAAGTGGAGCAAGCCTATAATTTCACACACTGAGAACACTATGAACAGCTAAAATCATACTCACAGGCTTCGGTCTAGCTCAGCCGGGGCACCGTCTAACACTTGACACTATTTCCTGGCTGATCTACTAAACAAATCTTAATTTCACAGCCCGTGGCTGTGGATATTTCTTTATTTGCTCAAATAATCAAAACGGAACCATTCTAAACTTTCTTACCAAGGCCGAATCTTTAATCCACTATCTGAACTCCTTTTCGCTTTACTGGAGGCCGTAGCTATTTTCTAATCGTCAGCACCTTACTAAACAATCATCAACTTCGTTGCCTAATGGCGGAATACACACAGAGGCTGCTGGCTACTACCAGAAACACACAGACGCTGGCTGCTGGCTAAGGCCAGAAACACACACCCCACAAACTTACACCCAAGCTTTTATACGCGACAAACTGAGATACTTCTCATTAACATAATACTAATAACCGCGAGCTAACTGCGGAATTCGAAAGAGCACACACACTCTAGAAAGTTAAAGTAAAAGAGAGGATAGATGTCACTTTTACGCCTACAAAATGTTAAATTATTGACGTCACGATCTCAGAAACACTAGAGTGCCTTTATGACTAAAGGTCACTCCCTCACAAATGTATCCAATTTTAAATGTGTCACATACTCAAAATACGTCCCATTCAAAGGTACTCAAAACTGAGAAATACGTGTTCATTTTTGATTCCAGAGGTATATTCAAATATGAATATTTATGAACCACTCCCTCAACCCCCTGTTTATAACAGATTTAAGTAAAATATAGAAACATTTATTTTCCGCTCAAAATTATTAGCATGGCGCATTCATTTGATTATTAATTAAGGAAAAATAGTAAATTTATTATCAAGATACACAAATATATTTTTTAAGAGCACTATTTTCAAGTGCTTTTAAATTATTTTAAAATATGCATAATTTATCATTTACAATTATGAACATCCTTTATGCCGACATAAAAGTAATAAACCACTAAAATATATTTAATTATTGTTTCGTTTGGTTTCGATACCATATGAAATTTCACTATTGAGAAAACATGGGCTTATATTTGATCCAAATATACTCAATTTGACATGAGTACATCGATTTTGCATCTCATTTTGCAGCATTGTATTTTTTTCAGTGTAATCAGTGTGATTAACTGGTAATTGTAAAAATCCTTAAAATACTCACACACACGCATATGTACATATATATATTCATAAATTCATAAGTATCGAAATAATAGACTATCTCCTTAAATATTGCCTCTAGACACATATTTCAATTTGCAAAATTTTATACAAAAATGTGCAAAATTCGATGAGATAAGTTGTAACTTTATGGGAGGGGGGGGGGGTATTTAAGAAAATATAAATATTAAAATTTTATATGGATCCCGTAGGATTAGGAATATTTTCCTTATCCATTCTTGAATTATAGAAAAAAAAATCATCTCGATATCTACAAATCTCACAGAGACATTAAAATCCTAAATTATCCAATATTCCTGACTTAAACCGCTTAATCATGTCTATGAACAACGTGTTTTTGTCTTATTTTGAATGCAAAGTAGGGATCATCCACAAAATTCCAGCTATTAAATGTCGATTTCAGACAGTGGACTTCAGACCTCGAAGTCAGCACGGGTTGAAATATTTAGGTCCAGTTCCCACATAGTTTTTTAAATCGATATGGTTAAAAATTGTTTCGTGTTGGTGTTTTCTGACGAAGAAATACTTATTATCTCGGTTTCTTTTTTCATGTTCATATTGTTTATTTTAAACAAACGCCCAAGGCTGTAATAATATTTCAATATTTCTTTTAATGAATCTCTATTTATATGTAAATGTTTAACTTTTCCTTTAATAAAGTCAGTACGTGCTGGAGACTTTTGAAAATGCTATACTGTAAAATCTTTTAAGATGAAATCTCATGGTAAATTTACAAAATACGTTATTAACAAGGTCCATTCTTAGGAGATATAAATGTAGTCTATTTTTTCTTAGGTACATTCATGGATCTTTTCCGTTTATGATAGAATTCCGTCATAGACAGGTTCTTTTTCACTGATTTTACAGTATTTTTATTGTTTTATTGTTTGAATCTACTGTCTTTAAAAATAAATAAAGCTTTTTTTTTTATATAAAGTAATGTCATTTAAAAATATATGCATTTTTTGTAAAAGTTTTGCGGCTGAGCCAAGTTTTATTTATTTTTGCACGGATAAGGTCAGTCAGAGAGAATAATTTTAATACGGGTTGTATCGAGACCAAAACTGAAAATTTATGCACTACCAGAAGATGGAAGACAGTCCCAGTTCGGAATGAAAAAATACATTTATCCAGGTCGAGTGTTTAGAAAAAAGTAAGGTCCCGGGCTTGGCCCGTTACGACCCCAGAATACAGACTTTTTTGACGGCCTCAACGGAACGATAAAAATTTTAAAGTTGTGAGGGCTTAAAATATGAATTTTTATCTAATTTGCATGTTATAAAATGCAAGGTTTTAAATAACTAAAGGAATTTAAATAATACAGAAAGAAGGTGGAAACGGCAAAAGCTAAACTGAATTGGAAGTTTAAGGAACAGAAAGGGGTTATTATTTTTGCATGCAGTTTTTTAAAAAGCATTTAAACATTTTATTATGAGGCAATCTCTGTTTAAAAGTTAAATGCGTTTTTTTTTTTTTTTTTGTATGATGGATTTTTTACCACCATTTCTCGTCTTTAAAATATCAACTCCAGATTATATATAGAAATAATCGTAGATTATGTCTATTACTTTATTGTTTATTATTTTACATTAATTTTGTTTCGGCAAAATTCAAAAGATATTTACTTTTGAACATATGATTTAAAAATAAGTTACATGATTTTGAAAATAAATATTTTGAAAATTGTTATTTAAACAAATCCTGAAACACAACTAAAATTATATTTTGTTCTTTTATTAAATAAAAAGAATGATATCCGATGGATAATGTTTCGAGTTATAATGATTTTAAATTACACCACCACTTAAAAAATCAGTTAATTTTTTTTTTAATTTTACAAGAAACTTTAGGATCTAATTTTGTTTGCTAATTATATGGTTAACCAGCACAAAAAAGAAAACTAACACTCTATATTCGAACTCAATAAGTGTGTTTTTGTATTGTATCTACAACTGTTAAAGTAACATTGTTTCTTGAATTGCACACATTTCAATTTTTGTCTAGTCCCTTAAAAACTGACGAGTTATTGAAACAGCCGTAACTGTTTAAGTTTTGCAGATATGAAGATGCATTTTTTTGTGTTTAATTCAGGAATGGATAAGGAAAGTTTTTAAAACAAGTATTTTTACCATACGGGGTCCGTATAAAATTGTATTTTTTATATTTTCTCAAATAACTTCCCCCCCCCCCCTATGAAGTTACAATTTTAAGTCCTAAGGCACCCTAAAGACAAATATGTTTTTTACGGCTTTTTGTCAACAATGAAGCCCAACGGCTGTATCCTTCTGAGCTATTTGAAGCCTTTCTACGAACAGACATGCAATTAAATATATATTTTAATGTAATACTTTAGAAAATGAAAAACAAATAATGACATCAACATAGTGTATTTGAATATTAATGTTTTAGAGGTATCTATTGTATAGAGTTTCTTGTAATTTATCAAAAAAACAAAAGCTGCTATAGTAAGTATGTATTTAATTCGTACAAAAATGTGGCTAGTACATTTTTATTTAATTACATTTTTTTTCGCTTGATTTTGTAACTTCAAATAACATTTTCATATAAGGATCATTTGTGCCTAAAATCTTTAAAAAATATATTGCATTGGAATTATACCAGTTATTATTATTAATGGTTGAAAATTATTTTATAATGCGATTTATGACGAAGATGAAAGTATTTATGTTAGATAGACGTTGCATTACACCCCGTACAGTCTATAAGTCCTTCCATACAGCAGTTAATATTTTGTTTTGAACTGATGTTTTTGTATGCTAATATCTAAATATTGGTGATTTGGACATGTGTAGAAACTGAAACTACGTCGTTAGATCTATTTCTAAAATCAATACAAAAACAAAGATTTCAAGGGTTTGAAATTAAGCATTATATTTAATAAAATAGAAGTTTGAATGTATTCAATAATTAATATTTATAAAGAAAACTACAACCGAAACTACTATGATTGCTTTCACTAATACAGCTATGTTCTTAGGTTGAACCTTCGCTTATATCTAAGATTCGTTTTTCTAAGTCATTATTATAATAGGCTTATTAATTTATAATAAAAAAAATATTTTGACTAAAACACATTTCTCTTCGATAACGTTGGCATGTATTGAGTAATCAATGAACTTTTAAAGCGATGTAAGGGTAGAATTAAATAACTAGCATGAAAAGAAGAAATAAATTAAAAAGTCTATTACTGCATGATTTTCTGAAGAATATACAACCAAAAGTAGTATCATTGTTATCTTTGATATAGCTGATTTATTAGACTGAAACTACAGATATCTTATGCCAAAGATTTTTTTCCCTTAAGCGATACTGTTAGTAAATATTTTAACCGGGATCTTTAAGTGACATTAAAGAAATCTGATTACAACATTACTAACTTCATTTTTTACTAAATCGTTAATATTTTAAATAATACATTAATCAAATATTTTTTAATTATGTCTTTAAAGTCCATTTTAAAAATTTCCGCGTTTTTATTTTCTGTTGTCATATCGAGCTATTTACTACAATGAATATATCTGTTAATTTATAACACAACTGTATTTTTATTTTAACGCTTTCAAATATGAAAGGTTTTCACCTTGGTGGGATCTACGACTTCTTAAATGCTTAGTAATTTACTCAAACGCAAATTCTCTCGTGCAAGGATATAATAGAATGCTATGTTGTGCCAAAATATCTTCAGTAAAAATGATTTGGAATCTAACACTTTTCCAGAAAAGAGTCAGAGTGAATTACTGGGAAGTTAATTTAAATCCAATTTCTTCTTTTCACTCAGTTCATTCTTAAGGAAATACGCGTCATTCTTGAAGTTAAAGCTCTTATTCATGAGTACAATTGGCTAATGCCTAATCTTAGTTTAGAGAGTATTTACTTCACTATTATCTGTGGAATGTTTTCATCTTAGGAAAGCGAAGAACAAGCAGTCACATCTTTAAGATAATGAAGCAGAGTGTTTTTAGTGTCAAAGTAATTTTCAAGAAAGTTATAATCATATTCAATAGTTCTAAATTGTTAAATGGCATGTTGTAAATAAGCTTTAGCAATCTCATATGTAAGTATGGAAAAGTAATTTCTAAATTATGCGTGTTTTGAAAAGTATATGTGTTGGAGACTTACTAGTATTTAAAAATATGTTTGTTAAATGATTAATTTAAGTTTAAAAAAGTATTTTCAAAAAAAGTATAGTAGTTTTTTGAGAGTAAAATTATTTTTGTATCATACGATATAAACTTTACTTGTGAAAATGTTAGTTTTAAAATTGAATAATTTCCGTTTGGCGTTATAATAGAAAATGTGTAAAAAACATTGCTGTTTTTCTAAAAAAGAAGATAAAAGTTAAAATTTTCTGAGGCAAAAAGTGCTAAAATTTATATGCGTGGCAAAAATTACTATTTTTTTTATTTTTTAAACATTGTAATATTTCGAATATAAAAAATATAGTGCATAATTTTACTCAAATCATAAATTTAACAGGTCTTGAATTTAGACACGTAATCTGTAATTATAATATTTTATTAAAAATGCAGAAGTAAACACCATATCTTTGCAGCAAGAAGGAAGATAATTTCCTTAACTATGCTAATATGACGCATATAAATAATGGAATATCTCAATTGTCTAATTTGATTGAGATCGATAATTTTAGGGTTAATGAACGCTTCTATGAATGTGTCATGTGTTTGTTCTGATTCTGAATGTTTAATTCATTGTGTCATCAGTTTTCGTAAAGATGACAACATGGGAAGACCGCAGTGACCAGTGAAATTAAAAGCTAGTTTTATTTCAGTTTATGCATGAAGCGACTGCAGTGATTGAGAAGTAGAAACTCATTAATTTAAAAATTTATGGATTACGACAAATTCCGAATTGCCCCTTTAACCCCTTCATCATGAGCGTCATTTATGAAATTACTAATCTTTTATCACTGATCTTTAAAAACAGAAATTTTTACCTAATTAAATAGAATAATGTCTTAATTAAGTAAAACAATATTTACAATAAACAATAACTAATGGGAATAATATAAAGTCCGAGCATCTTATACATAACGTACAAACACGTCTTATGCTTCACGTAAACGTGACGCTTGTCCCGTAAGGTTTAAGAGAGCAAAGATTCACGTAATCAAAACAAGAAAAAAATATACACCTGAAAAAAAATCTATTAGCCAAAATTATCAAAACATATCAAATTGTATTTATTTATAAAATTTATATTTTTATAAGAAATTTAAAAATAAAAAAAAAATCTAAGCTTAATTATAAATAGTCTCATGTGGTGGCCGCTGGTAACTATTTATTCAGCCACAAGTTAAAAGAATTTAAATTAAATATGATCTCGAAGATAATTAGAAGTAAGTGTATGACGGAGATCATTTCTTTAAAAAAGTAGTGCTCAAAATAAAAAAAAAAAAAATACCGACAGCATAGACTGATTTACACAATGAACGCAAAAGGTGTATCATGAATTCTGAACAGCCCATTTTTTACGTAACCACTACCCCCTGTTGGAAAAATACGCATTTAAAGCTGAAACATATCATCTGACTAATATTTAATGCAATTTTAATGATTATGAAGCATTATAACTAGACTTGTAAGTTTTCTTTAAATAGATTCAGCTATGAAATATACCTTATACGATAATATAATAAGAACATTTCTTAACAAGCTCAATCGGTTCATTGCCCACAAACTCGGAGTGCAAGAGTCTATGCATGTTGATGGTAAGTCTAGGTGAATGTCATGTGCTAATCGAGCAGCAGCTGAAGCATATAAATAGAAAGTAAATAGAATGAAGTGAAATATGCATAATGAATTGAGAATTCAAATCAAGATAAAGTATCTTTATGAAAAAATGTGATATTTCTTCTAATTACTTCTTTCTATGTTTAGACTATATTTCTATTTTGAGTACACATTTCAGGATTGTTTTGCACACGGCTCCAACAGAAGAAAAGTTGTCAAAATATCAATAATACAAATTAATAATTTTCATTTGGATGTTTAAAGATATTTGTAGCCACATCAACAGACCCAAAATCATTTTCCGAAATATGACATTCTTTTGTTTTAAAAAGAAGATCGCAAATTTGAAATATCCTTTGAAATAAAAAAAAATGGTTTGAATTAACTGGTTTTAGTAATATTGCTAAAAATAATTTTCAGGATTAGATGGTTCATTTTATTTAATCTAAATATTTAATTAAATCTAGTTCAAATTAATGAAATTGGAATAAGAGCGAGTCTACTATCGTTTTCAATCGGTTAATTAATAAGTCATAAAATGAAAACAAGAAGAGAACGTGGATTTTCTGTTAAGTGTATAGATATTATTAACCACAAAAGTACATTTTTGTGGTTACCTATATAAATATAAAAAGTCAATAAATTCATTTATTGAACTAAGGAATATTTCACGCTTAACCAATACTGCAATCAAAATCAAAATAATAATAATAATAATAATAATAATAATAATAATAATAATAATAATAATAATAATAATATATGAAATAGAACTAAGCTTTTCCCGATATATTTATGAAATGACTCTGCTGCTATAGAGGTTGGTAAATAAATATGATATTTTTTATTTCCCTGATTGAATAAAAAATTCTTTTTTTCTAGGGTATTTTGATTGATATAATGGGATGTATATTCATTGCTTGCTTGATAAATTTCTTGCTGATGTTTGTTTAAATGTGATATACTGTCAAAAAAATGTAACAACATCTTAATCTACGACAATAGAATATGAATCTGAACGAAAAATTAAATAACAATTTCCGCGTTACCCCTGATATCAGTAAATGTTCTTTATCGTTACAAAACTAAGAAAATAATATATTGATTGAAATATAAAATAGCATTTTTAAAAAGAAAATGTACTTTATTGCTACGAATTTTTCAGAGAATTTCAGATTAGGTTTTATGCTGTATTATTTAGTTTTCTCAAAGTGGAATATCGTTGTATGGATGCTAACCGTTTTACCTTATATATATTTATATATCTTTATCTGATTAACTAAATTTATATATGCAGTAGTAAAAAAAGTATTAATTTTAAAGCTGTTAATTTATTATGTATGTCTTTTAATTATGTTTGTTAAATATGAAATCGTTTACTTCAGAATTGATAGCACTTGAAAAATGCATATATATGTGGGAAAAATATCTATGGACTATAGAAAATTTTTACTTTTTTTTCCCTTTAAAGGACCAATTGATTCAGAATTGATAGCATTCGAAAAAATGCCTATATATGTTGGAAAAATACCTATGGACTATAGAAAATGTTTATTTTTTTTTTCTTTAAAGGACCAATATATAGGTTTTAAATAATTCTTTTCATAAAAGTAGAAAAATTCGTGCAATGAAGGGTTAAACCTAAGGAACGCTTTTAGGAATCGTAGTTAACTAAGAACAGTTTATTATATATTTTTGCTCTACGGTATCGTAATAAGTGAACAATATGACGAAAAGTGAAATAGGCTTAATTGAAATATTTAAACATATATGCTAAATCAAAATGCGATTAAATCTTACATGTTTAATATCTTAAATCATATTAAAACATTTAATACACGTTAAAATTAAAAAAAAACTTGTCCTATAGGATAAGGATTAAAACAAAATGCTTATTTACCCACATACATTCAGAGTTTTAGTGAGTATCCAGTACTTACTTTAAAGAATACAAATCCCATGAATATAAATTGATAAATCTTAAATAATTTACTTAATAATTTTAATTTCTAAATTCATGGCTTTATTTTTTTTAATTTTACTGAAATTTCAGTTAATGCTTCGTTGCACACGATATTTCCATATCCAATTTCATTGAATAACAATTTTTTTATTCAACAATTTTGTATCCTGCTCGTCTCCAATAAATCATGTTATCCAAGATCACAAATGAAAAAAAAAGTTAACATTTATTTCTAAGTATACATAATTTTTTATAATTTAAAATTTTATAGCAAATGATTTTCAAAAAATCAACAACATAAAAAATAATTTTAATCGGATTTGGATTGTGTTCTACTTCAAAAAATCAATAAGGAGTTTGTTGATTTCAAAACCCGTTTGCACTAAATTTTAGAAGATTTATAATAAATATATATTTTAATTTCGTGAAAATAATCGGTGACATTATGAAAATTCTCAATGATATATTGCACTATAGTCAGTGGAAGGAGGAGGGGTATAGTAAATTCTGTGGGAATTGCGTGTGCAGTATCTGAGGAGGTTGCAACAAGATGAAGGTTGATTATTAGGTAGATTTCGTATGAAATACTATCTATTGCAATCGCACCAGTTAATATATATATATATCCATCTATCTATTAGGTAGATTTCGTATGAAATACTACCTATTGCAATCGCACCAGTTAATCTATTTATCTATCTATCTATCTATCTATCTATCTATATATATATATATCTCACTTTTTTATGGACACGATAACTTCTATAATTTTTCACCAATCTCCACCAAAGTTGTACATAAAATCAAAGGGGATAAAATCTTGGCTAAGTTCGTTAATGGGCAAAATCGGACCAAGGAGGTCGGAATAGGGGGCGTTTTTGTGAAAACCGAAAAAACGCCATAACTTCTTAATTAAAGTAGATATCGAATCGGTTTAAAGTTTATATTACTTCTTAAAAATGGGCCAAAAGTTTATGCTTGACAGATTTTTGATAAATTTAGAAGTGGGCTCAAGGAGCGAAAAAAACAGGGGTTTTGAGAGAAAAAAATTCATAACTTTGTCAATTTTCAAGATATCAAGTGCAACTAAACTTTTTGTACATGTTCTTAAAATTATCTAAAACTTTTGTATTTACATGTTTTTCTTAGGACCAACATTTACCGATGAAAAAAATTAAAAACGAAAAGAAAAAGGGCGGTGAAAAAAAGAGAAAAATCCATAACTCCGTCAATTTTTAAGATATCAAATCTGATTAAATTTATTTTACATCTTCTCAAAAATATCTACAACTTATATAATGACAAGTTTTTCATAGGACCAATTCGTATAGCAAAAAGAAATTAAACAAAAATAGGAGTTGGAGAAAAAACCTCAAATCCAAACTGCTTATATTCTGACTCATTTTTAAATTCATTTTTGATTTTAAACGCATCCAAATGGTAGATCCTCTTATTTAGAAACTGTATAAAGTGACGCATTGGTCAATTTTCTGATAAAGATAGAATATATTTAAAAAAAGGCTACTAAAAAGGGTATTTTGAACAGAATTTCCCAAAGTCATCGGGACTGAAAATTTAAGGAAGTGTTCAAATAAGATATTGCGTTTTTTTCTGACTCGTTTTTAAATCCATTTTTGATCTCAAACCCATCCTATTTACAAATCCTCTTATTTAGGAACTATATAATGTGATGCATTGATCGATTTTTTGATAAAGACAGAATATATTTTGAAAAAGGCTATCAAAAAGGGTATTTTGAACAGAATTTCCCGAAGTCTTCGCGATTTGAAAATTTAAGGAAGTTTTCACATGGCAAATTGCGTTTTTTATGACACGTTTTAAAATCTATTTTCGCTCTCAAATGCATCCAATTTACAGATCCTCTTATTTAGGAACTATATACTGTGACTCATTGGCATGTTTTTTGATAAAGATAGAATATATTTTTAAAAATGCTATCAAAGTGAGTATTTCGCACAAAATTTTCCGAAGCAATCATGATTAAAGAATTAAAGGTGTATTCAAACAACAAATCGGTTATTTTATGACTCATTTTTAAATTCAATTTTTTTTCTCAAATGCATTCAACTGACAGTTTTTTGTTATTTAGGAATTGTATAATGTACTGTTTTGGTCGATTTTTTAATAAATTCAGAATTTATTTCAAAATATGTTGTCAAAATGGGCACTTGAGCTGAATTTTTCTTAAGATGATTCTGATAAAACCAGTTTTTGGAAAAAAATGAAATTAAAAAAATTTCATAAACGGACAAATGAAGTTATTAAACTGGGTTTATGTCTAATCATATATATATATATTTTTGTTGAAAAGAGCACTCTTCGAAATCTACATCCGCCTATAGGCCCAGCCGACAGGATTTTTTAATTGGGCCAACAGTCTCTGACTACAGTAGGTCAGGAATTCCACCAGTAAAACTGAATAGCAATTTTTATCTACTTTAAGCACCTTATTAATGTCAAATTTCTCTCAAAAATTTGGTACAAACATTCCATTTCTTTTTACTGGCGTCTGTTTGCCTAAGTATCATAATATTTTCAGTGTCACAGACAGTAGGTTGCCTTGATTATCACAATGTGCAGAATACTACCACAGAAGTAACCTCTCATTTCAAAAAATGAATATGTGTTTTAGCTTATATTTTTGACTGAGGCATCTAAATAGACAAAAATAATCTACTATAATTTACTGTTGAAGTCTTTTCCGTTTGTAATTTTGTAAAACAAACATCACGAAATATCAGGTAAATTGAAAGCAGGTTCTTAAAAAAAAATAAAAATGAAGTTAATTATTTACTTTTATTAAGGCACCTGATCTCATGATAAGTGAATTCAAGACGATACTTGAATATGAGGCATGTAATTTTGAGTAAATAAAACTTAACCTCTTCAGACCTGAGCATAAAATAACTGTACAAATATATATTTATTGCTTTTGCATAATCGAGATGACACTATAGATGACAGAAAGAGTAATTTTTATAAAATCTGTACATTAGGGGACTGGTAATTTAGATTTACATGTATGGATATAAAAATACTAATCCCCTTAAAACATCAGTTAAACTATCAGTAATATAAATTTACGCAATAACAAATTAAGGTCTTTAAACAAGTAAATGATACGCAAATACTCAAAATTTTTTAGTGTAAAGCATTTTAATTAAATAATCACGAATATTTCTTACTTTCTTGGCCACAGTGTCTTTGAAGGTATTTTCGGAACTCGGATAAAAATAATATTTATTTTATGAGGTAATATTCATCAGTGCTGACATTTATTGGATTTGTTTTAGCGCAAAAAACATTCAGCTGTATAGAAGTAAAGTAAAAATGCAAAAAATCGAACAGTTTGGTTTTTATGAGGAAAAGAATGGAGGTACACATTTGTGTACCTCAGGTCTGAAGAGGTTAATGTATTACAATGAGCAAACAGTCATAAAAACTTTTTAACACCATTATCAAAGTCGATGGACACTGTAGCACAATTAATTTTGAATAGATTATCTTTCACTTTTAAAAACTAAACGCTACGTATGTTTATGTCTTCTGCAGGGTGTATTTTTAACTGACGCTTTTCTTTTCAGAGCCACCTGTAGCTCATTCGATTAACTGAAATGACATAAAATTTCATAAATGGACTAAGAAAACCATGGAAAAAAAAACAACAAAGAAGTATAGTTCACATCACCGCTGATAAGGAAAAAATTAGCACTGTACATTGAAAGAAAAAATCAGAAATAGACAAAATTAATAATTTGGATAAAATGCCATTTTGTTATTCATCATATTCAATTTCCCGACAATGAATTTGTCCACATTCTATGTGACCACCTTTCTCTTGCACCACACCTTGCAATATTTGTACAACATTTTCGACGGCCGAGCGTAATATGTCACATGAAATAGTTATTACTGCACGTATTATTTTGTCTTTTAAGTTACTCATATATTTTACTACCCCGACTTTCAATTTCAAATAGCCTCAGAGCCCAAAATCACATGGAGTTAAATCCGGAGACCGGGGTGACCAGACATATTGAAAACAACGACTGATAACTCTTTGGTCAGTGAAATGATGGCGCAGCAGCTGCTGTAGTTTTCACAAATATTGTTGGCGTACCATCCTGCATAAAAATGATCTGATCTAGATATTCTCTCTGCTGAAGTTGTGAAACGAAAAAATTAGTCAGCATAATATGATATCTTTCCGCGTTTATGGTACACGTAACTGCTCCTGTCACAGTAATGTTCTCAAAAAAGAATGGTTCAACGATGAATTCGGCAGTAAAAACAATCAAACAGTGAACTCTGGTAAATATAGCGAAGTTTCTAGAAATTAATGAGGATGTTCAGTGGTCCAAATTCTACAGTTATGAATATTAACAGACCCATTCAGATGAAAATGGTCCTCATCTCCCCATAAAATTCTCCACAGGAAAGCATCATCGGGTTCCATTCTTACAAGATAGTTCAGAGCAAATGTCAGTCATTTATCATAGTCATTGGGTTGAAGATACTACAAGCAGCTGATTTTGTATGGATAATAGTGGAGAATTCTTCGCAAGTCGTTCCATATTGTCGAAACATTTAAATCCAGTCCTCGCGCAACACCACTTGCACTGCTACTACAAAGAACAGATGTACTCTGTGCCCTATCATTGATCGCAGTTGCAACATCCATTATCATTTTTTGTGACAC
Source organism: Maratus speculifer (assembly GCA_964019185.1). NCBI lineage: Eukaryota > Metazoa > Arthropoda > Arachnida > Araneae > Salticidae > Maratus > Maratus speculifer. Next base: position 221,703,626 of record OZ025299.1, on the reverse strand, counting down.
ATTTCTACGCCTTCTGCCTGGACGAACTACAAGAGGCACTATTTCTTCGAATTTGAGAATCATTGCTTTCATTGCACTAACGGATAATGGTCCTTTGCGCAGTTTATAGTGTGTTCTAATAAACGAAGATCGGCTGGTGTATTGCACTAGTTACAATATTACAACTTCACAAGTAACTCGCACTGTGGTAGCGTGAGAATCATTTTCAACCTAAGCTGAAATTCTATTTTGGAGATTTTACCATGCATTTATAACCTAAACTCTTGGTGCTAATGTCGCTTGCTTAAGCAAAAATTTTCATTTCCATTTATTCTTTGTATTTTATGCTAATTTTCAGTAGCATAAATTGCCGTAATTCCTCCGATCGGTGGTGATTGGAACTATTTTCTTCCTTGGAATGTTTTCCCCTTGATTTTATTTGTTCCCTTATAAATTTTAAAGCGGTTCCAGTGATTAAAACGAGCTACAGAAAGCTCTAAATTGCTTCATTAAAGAAAACTCTGTGTCTTGCTTTAGTGAACTATTTATAAGATTTCATTTTATTTTAAAATTTCTGATTAAATAAAATTTCCGGCAGGAAACATATTTTTCTTCGATTAGACTTCGGAAAATTTAAGAAACTTTGGTATGTATGCTTATACATACATTAATTTATCTTTCTCCAAAAGCATTAATGGTTCCAGAAAGCAAGAATATTTTTAAAAAGATGAGTGCTTTTGCTTTGATGCTTTTTAGCTTACTCTTATCGTTTGGGGAATGGGAGATTTTTTAAATCGGAAATATTTCTATATTTATATTGTAACAACATCATATTTGTACATTTCCTTATTCTCAAAATACTAAGAAAAAAATTTAAAATAAATTATTTCAGTGGGGTTATACAAACTGCGATAAACCCCTATGAAACAGAATTTAATTGCTTTTACGTTGTTATTTGTATAAAAATACATTATTAAATTGATGTGTGATTGAAGTATCAAAGACCCCGAAAACGTGAAAACGGGGATGAAGGAAATAATTAACGGTATTTAATAAAAATTTAGAATCCCTGTTAGGCCCTGTCGATTGGTGTTGGTTACCTTTTGGTGTAAATCGCTCAACAGTAAGAATTGCTGCTTACCTTTTTCACAGATTTCATAACAGGTATATGTGAAGTACTAATTTAAGGATTTTCATAAAACTTGAGTTTCCGTTAGTGCTTGATAGAATTTGGTGCTTATTACTTTTTGGTGTATATAGCCCCATAGACAACGCTGCTATTCTGCGTTATTCATAATTATTGAAGAACCTAATCTAAAAAAAGCGCATCAAATTTTAGATTCAGTTAGTACCTGATATAAATTAATATATCTACACTAAAAAAATAACAAATCGCTCTGCCTGTCTATGTGTCTGCAATGGCTATCGAAAACTACGGCACGTAAGAGGTCAATTTTTCAAGATTGTCCAAGGCTTCTCTTAATGTACTTAAACCTCAAAATTATAAAATTATAATAATTAGGTAAGAATTTAAGTAAAACACCTAAATTAGAAGAATGGAAAAGTATTCGTATTTCAATAAAAGTATAGATTTTTATCAAAGCGCAGAATGTTTTTTTCGAAAACTGGAAGAGAGAGGAAAAGGCCAATGTAAAATATCCCTTTCGGCATGGCCTATAGGCGGAGGTAGATTTCGAAAAGTTTTCATCTCAAAAAAAAAAATGATTAGAGATAAACCCAGTTTAACTACTTTATTCAGCCGCTTTTAAATTTTTTTTAATTTCATTTTTCTGTAAGAACTGGTTTTATCAAAATCATCTTAAACGAAATTCTACTTAAATGCCCATTTTGGCAACATATTTTGAATTATATTCTTAGTTTATTTTATAAAAATTGACCAATATGCTCATTATATAGTTCCTAAATAACAAAAAACTGTTAATTAAATTCGTTTGACAGCAAAATTAAATTAAAAATGCGTCATAAAACAACCAATTTGTTATTTGAATACATCCACAATTCTTTAATCAAGATCGTTTTGAGAAATTTTGTGCGAAGTTTCCACTTTGACAGATTTTTTAAAATATATATTTAGCCTTTATCAAAAATCTGACCAATACGGCACATTACACAGTTCCTAAATAACAAATAACTGTCAATTGAATGCGTTTGAGAGGAAAATTGAATTTAACAAGTTGGAAATTGCACGAGAACGTAGCAAATGAGGTGCGTTCGTACGATAACGAAGTTTTAAAAATATCCAGATCTTGCTGATATAGTAGAGTGTACTTCGGAAACAGTATAGTAGTCGAAATCTTTGGTTTTCTGTAAATATGCAGAAAGTAATTTTTATTACACCTCAGAAACGTATATCTTATTCATAAAATATGAAATAGTTGATTATAATTAAAACACGCCCCAAACAATGTTTCCCGTATAGCATTATGTAGTGGAATACTTTTCTGTGACCCTGTAATTTAATAATAAAAATTCTTTGCATCACAGATTGTACAGAATGCATATTTTAGTATATATTTCATAGATTCATGCCAATTCTATTATGTTCGAATGAGTGTAAAATCATAAAAATGCATTTGAATCTTTTTTCCCATTGACCGTAATGTAATGGAATATCTTTGATTGTCCCTGTAAATGATCTATGCATCCGACTTTCATAACATTTGAAAGGACTCGATAAAATTACGTAATAATTATATGTTTTAAATTTCAAACGATTAAAATGCATTTGAAAATTTTTCCCCATTGACCGTAATGTAACGGAATACTTTTGATTGTCCCTGTAATTGATCTATACATCCGATTGTCATAACATTTAAAATGACTCGATAAAATTACGCAATAAATATATGTTTTAAATTTCAAACGATTAAAATGCATCTGAAACTATTTCCCCATTGACCGTAATGCAACGGAATCCTTTTGATTGTCCGTGTAATTGATCTATCCATCCGATTTTCATAAAATTTGAAAAGACTCGACAAAATTATGTTATAATTATGTATTTTAAATTTCAAACGTTTCGGTTGGGTAGTTTTTGCGTTGTTATATCCGGACGAACAGACGAACAGACAGACAGACGGATAGACGGACGGACTGAGCGACAACAATAGGTGCTACGTATTTACATAATTACGAACGCACCTAAAAATGAGTCATAAAATAAACAATTTGTTATTTGAATACAGCCTCAATTCTTTTATAATGATCGCTTTGGGAAATTTTTTTGCAAAGTGCTTATTTTGACAGCTTTTAAAAAATATATATTTACCCTTTATCAAAAAATCGACGAATACGCACATTATATAGTTCCTAAGTAACAAAAAAATGAATGCATTTGAATGCGTTTCGGAGTAAAATTGGATTTAAAAATGAGTCATAAAATAACCAATTTCTTATTTGAATATCCACAGTTCATTAATCATGATCGCTTTGGGAAATTTTGTGCAAAGTGCCCATTTTGGCAGCCTTTTTTTGAAATATATTCTGCCTTTATCAAAAAACTGGCCACTCCATCATATTATATAGTTCCTAAATAAGAGAACCTGTAAACTGGATGCGTTTGAGAACAAAAAATGATTTAAAAATGACTCGGTAAAAACGCAATTTCTTAAATTTCCTCAAATTTCAATCACGATAACTTCGTGAAATTCTGTTCAAAATACCCTTTTTGGCAGCTTTTTAAAAAATATATTCTGCCTTTATCAAAAAACTGGCCAATCCGTCACATTACATAGTTCCTAAATAAGAGGATCTGTAAATTGGAAGGGTTTGAGAACAAAAATGAATTTAAAAATGACTCAGAAAAAACGCAATTTGTTATACTTCCTCAATTTTTCATTGACAACTTCGGAAAATTGTGTTCAAAATACCCTTTTTGGCATCCTTTTTATTGTGCCTTTATCAAAAAACTGGCCAATACGTCGCATTATATAGTTCCTAAATAAGAGGATCTGACATTTAGATGCGTTTAAAATCAAAAATGAATTTTAAAATGAGTCAGAATATAAGCAGTTTGGATTTGAGGTTTTTTCTCCAACTCCTATTTTTGTTTAATTTATTTTTGCTATAAGAATTGGTTCTATGCAAAACTTGTTAATATAAAAGTTGTAGATATTATTTTGAAGATGTAAAATAAATTTAATTAGATTTCATTGCTTTAGAATTGAGTAAGTTATGGATTTTTTTCTTTTTCCTCCCCCCTTTTTCTTTTCGTTTTTAATTTTTTTCATCGGTAAAAATTGGTCCTATCAAAAACTTGTAAATACAAACGTTTTAGATAATATTGAGTACATTTATATAAAATTTAGTTGGATTTGATATCTTGAGAATTGACGAAGTTATGAATTTTTTTCTCCCAAAAACCATGTTTTCTCAAAAACCAAAAACCTCCCAAAAATCTGTCATGCTTAAACTTTTTGCCCCTTTTTTAGAAGTAATATAAACTTGAAACTGATTCGATATCTATTTTAATTAAGAAGTTATCGCGTTTTTTCGGTTTTCACAAAAACCCTCCCTATTTCCACCTCCTTGGTCCGATTTTGCCCATTAACGAACTCGACCGAGATTTTAAGCTTCTTGATTTTATGTAAAAGTTTGAAAAAGATCTGAGCATAATTATGGAAGTTATCGTGTCTAGAAGAAAGTGATATACACCGATAGATAGATAGAAAGATAGAAATATAAACTTTTTTACTGATGGTAGTTTTGGGGTCTTAGGAGTCATAATTCGTGTAGATCCGCAAAAATTTAATAGAAATTCCAACATGGGAGAGAATGCAATAGGTAGTATTTCATACGAAATATACCTAAAAGAAGGCTACCATGTCGATAAATGTACTCCACTTTTTTATAAAGGGCTGTATTTTAAATTCTGCTGAGCCTAAAAACTGAAAAATTAGACAGCTAAATCCAGGAAAAATTCATTTTTCAGATATTCTAAAAATTATTTTCCTGCTCTTGCAAATAGTTGCAAAATCCATTAAAAATCAATTTATGAAATCTCATTTTATTTCTGTTCAAAGAAATAGATATTTGAGAAATATTTCACAACAAAAGCAGGTGTTTTGCTACACAGACAGTTAGGGCATTTATAGAAGACCGGTAAATATTTTCAAATGTTAAATTTATAAATTTAATTTTTACACATCCAGATGAAGAAGTTTTTGCTGATTACATGTATGTAAATTTCTTCACAGTCGCTCAGTTACAAACTTAGATATTAATTATTAACTCCTTTCTCGGATGACTTGCTCTATTAAAAAGCAAGTTTTTTGAAACCACAAATGATTTTTATACTAGGTTTCTTTGGTAGGCTGTATTATTTTTTTAAATACAGTATTTAGAGATTTTTAATGTATGCATCTAAAAATATCTTTAAACACTGTTTGATAATACCTAAATGTTATAAAATAGATTCGCAGGTTTTTTTAAATAAAAAATTCGATGTTTAATAAAGAAAAAGAAATGCTGAAACGTGAATTCTCGATCGAATTTTCAGATGAATTGTAAGACATAATAAAAATTTTAAACAGTAGACTGTATCAAATTCCGGAACGTGATATTTTTCAGTAGGGGGATGTCAAAATTAAAACCCTATCTTTTTCTACCGTTTTAGATGCGAACTTTTGATAATGCCCTGGGATAAATAGTACTTATTTAAGAACGCTTACCTCTTGACTATTTATTATGTCTATGAGTAGGTTTTTTAACGAAGTTTCGTCCAGAAATAATTTAGTTTCGAAAAGAGTTTGCTTCCTGGTGCAGGAATGTAAATCTAAAAGATTCGAGATCATCTTTTTTCTCTAAAACTTTGTTGTGCGTACGCAGCTCGCCTGCTAAACGGTACCATAGGCAGCATGGAGATCGGTTCGAGAATGGGTCTTTTTTATGAGATTTTGCCGTAGAATTTCAGGTTCGTATTTAAATTATTAAGATTATTATTAAGGACCCGGACAACGCCGGGTGGCTTTGCCAGTTTTAAATAAATTAAAGGAATATTATGACTTAAAGTTAACACTCATTTATAAAAGATATACTAAAATACGTATATTACGTCTTTTAGCAAATCTTTGTTATATATGAGAGTATTTTTTTAGATTTTAGTGTAAATCACCAAGCCGGTGGTGCAGATATGGTGCAATAACATATATGAGATAGGAGAAATTTTTTGGATTGCCATATCCGACTAATTTATGTATGTTCACGCACGTCTTTCAAACGGTTGCTACAAATTACATAATATATCCTACGAAAATTCTCGTTTTTCGACTGGTCTTGGTAAATTTTAATTTAAAACGAGAAGATTTAAAATTCATTAACTGTATTTTTATGAGATCTTATTATCATTTTGATTTCCTGAACATTTATGATTTTTTATTCTTTATTTCTCCCGATCTCCTCTCCCTTATATAGAATATATAGTAATTCATAAGCATCCCCAATCACAAACATGGCTGGGGAAACACCACCTGAAACAGTCTTTTCTTTTTAAAAATCTGCAAACATTTATTAGCTCATAGGCTTCCAAAAACTGAAAGCTAATGTGCCCGTAGGTTCTATATGTACGTATGCATGTATGTTTGTATGTATATATGTAAAGCAATAACTTTCGGTAGAGTATCGGATTTTCTTCAAATTTTGGATATAAGTTTATTCTGATAAGGTGATCCAGATTAGTTTCGGAGGTTTTTTGATTAAGTATAAAGGAGGATCTGAGTTTATCCCCAATTAATCTGATAAATGGGTTTCCCGTGCAATAACGTCCAATTAGTTTAAAATTTTTTATCTAGATTTATTCTGATAAGGCGCTTCCTTGACTAGTTTTAGGGACTCATTGGTTGCGTATCAAGAGAAGGGGATGGGCCTTAATTCACCCTTAATTTGAATAAATGTTTTTTTTTTTGCAAAAATATCCGATTTGTTTCATATTTTGTATATAGATTCATTCTGATAAGGTACTTCCCTGATTAGTTTCAGGGGGGGTTCATTGGTTAAGTATAAATTGAGGAAATGGGAGAGCTAATTCTCCAGTTATTTAGATAAATTGTTTTTCCGTACTGAAACATCCGAATTGCTTCAAATTTGTATATAGGTTCATTCTGCTAAAGATCTTTCCGGATAAATTTTTTGAATTCATTGTTTAAGTATAAAAGGGAGAGAAGGGGGGAGGGAATCCTTCACCCTTGATTTAGATAAAGGTTTTTTTTTTACACACAAATATCCGGTTTGCTTTATATTCGATATACCGGTCAATTCTGATAAGAAGATTCGCTGATTAGATTTAAAGGTGGTTTGCTTAAATATAAAGAGGGAAAGTGAGGGGGCTAATCTCCCCTTAATTTATTTTTGGAAAGGCGTCATTCTCTGAGAAAGTAAGGCTGTAATATAAAATTATATTGCGAATAACCTGTGAGCTTAATGCTATCAGTTTAATTGAGCAATTATCTTTTCATTGAGAGATATCGATATTTATTTGCTTCATAGGTTTAACAATTCACAATATTCATTTACATTGTTTTTCGACATTTGGTTGGGAATCCCTTTCAGGTTGAATTTTATTGACATTATATTACTTTTTCTTTTACTTTTCTTAATAATCATCGTACTACTTTTCTACATTTGTATGACTGGTTTTGTGCCATAAAACCCCCTCCAAAAGGGTTTTTATGACGGGTTTTGTGCCATAAAAACCCCTTCAATAGGGGTTCCAAATCTTCAAAGAAATCTTATTCTTTATTTGTCTACGTTTTGCGCACCTTAGTGAATTTCAATTGGAATTTCCTATTCTATGCTCAGAAGAGAGGTTGTTGAAACCATGCATACAATACAGAATAAGCAATAAGATGTCTTAAGGTGTCTTTACTCATGGTGAATAAATATTCTGTGGCCATTTCCTTACATATATCAGCATCATTTTTCTTTAGGTTACTGATAGACTTCCTTAAGACCAACTTCTCTTGACCATGAGTCGTTTTTCTTGGGGCTAATAAACTTGGAAAATTGTTCACCCCTTCATCACCCTTCTGATTTTTTACTATGTGGTCCACAGTTGAATTCTCTTTTTTTCCAACTGGATGACGTTAACAAAATATCACATTTATTTCCCGCTTCTTTAATAATTAAGAGAATAATGACTAATGGCGTATTTTACTTGCTTTCATACAGAATTTGGTAGGCATAAAAACATTAAGATTTTCATATACGAAATAGAATTTTAGTGCTTTAAGGATTAGGCAAGGGTGTTTCGCATACAAAACGTAGCTGAAGTTTCAGAATTTTTCTTGCTTTATATATGAAACATCGCGTAATTTTTTTTTTCCCAACCACCTTCGTCGCTCCAAGGCCAAGCTCGCACTCTGATTGGTTGTTGCTCTCGGCACTGTTTTCACGTAACTTGGCGATAATCATACTTGGCGTAGCGATAGACGCTTCCGTCGAGTTTGGTTTCCTTCCGAACCGAGTACGAAGTAAACCGAGTACAAATTAAAAAGTTGTGTGTAAAAACTTTTAAAGAGTACAGCTTTCAGTAAGACACGTTCCATCCAATCCAATGCTGCAAGAGAAAAGTTACTTTGTACTCGCTTCGAAAGGAAATAAAACTCCTCGACGGAAGTATCTATCGCTACGCCAAATATGATTATTGCCAAGTTACATGAAAACAGTGCCGAGAGCAATAACCAATCAGAGTGCGAGCTTGGGCTTGGAACGACGAAGGTGGTTGGAAAAAAAATTACGCATGAAACATCGCCTATTATAGAACATTATTAAAGCATGGCGAAATACAAGCTGTGTGTGATAATATATGTATCTATGGAACATATTGAAAACTTGACCTTAACTGATCGTCTATAAACTTCTGGTTTCACCATTTAAAATTCACGTTTGGTATATTTTTAATAAGCAATTTTCACAAATATCATCATTTGTGCAACATGTAGAATTACTAAATGCACAAACTTCAAATTTACATTATTAAGAAACTTTGCTTGTCTCAAAATTTAGAGCATAAAAACATATTGTTTCAAAACTTTTGCCAGCTACTATATAATTTATCTTGGCAACTTCCAGGATTGATCAGTGAGCGTAGCGAATTGTGCAACATTATTTTATATATTTTTCTTTTTGCATGCCTTTGACATTTAGTCATATATTTAGATTATTTTTTTTTCAAATTGTAGTTATTTGTTTTATTTAACAGTAATATTTAAAGAGTATTGAAATAATCTTTGCACAAATCACATTTAATATTTGCCACATAGTTGCAAACTTAAGCAAAAAATTACTAGGATCTTTTACTTGTTATATAACATTATTCATTTCACCAAATTTCTAAAACCTATAAAGTGATCAGTAAAAATCTTTCCTTTATTTTGGAGCGTTATTCATTTATTGCAAATCTTTCAAATCTGGAAAAGTTTTAAAAGTATACTGTACTCAAATGGCTTTTAGGTATCTTTCATTACAAAAAGTAAAAAGCTACCTATTGCAACCGTCCAGAGGAAAGCACTTCCAGAAAATTTTAGTATATTTTCACCGTTCATGACCCCCAGACCCCAAAACCACCCTCCGTTCAAATGTTGACATATATATATATATATATATATATATATATATATATATATATATATATATATATATATATATATATAACCATATATATATATAAATATATATATATATATATATCTTATTTTTCTCGTGCAATAATTATCGTATTTATGAACCGATTTGAATGAAACTTGGTATGTACATAGTACATACAAATGTCTCGACCGAGTTCGTTAGACAGCCTCATCCGCCATCTTGTTTCAAAATGGCGGCCATTTAAATTAAAAAAAATTAAAATTTAAAATTAAATGTGAAGAGATTAAAAGTTGAAAAGTACTTTTCTTTTATGTGTTAGAACTTAAAACAACGATTCCAGAACACTTTTTATTTTGTTTATATCTTAAGAAATGATTGAGTTATAGCACTTTGAATTTTTCTTATGACTGACATTTTGAAACAATCTGATATTTGTCATGCGGTAACTAACGTATTTATGAACCGATTTGAATGAAACTTGGTATGTACATAGTACACACAAATGTCTCAACCGAGTTCGTTGGCCAGCATCATCCGCCATTTTGTTTCAAAATGGCGGCCATTTAAAATGTAAAAAAAAATTTAAAATTTAAAATTAAATGCGAAGAAATTAAAAGTTGAAAAATATTTTTCATTTATGTGTTAGAACATAAAACAATGATTCTAGAACACTTTTTATTTTGTCTTTATCTTAAAAAATGATTGCGTTATAGCACTTCGAATTTTTCTTATGGCTGACATTTTGAAACAATCTGATATGCAGTAACTAACGTATTTATGCACCGATTTGAATGAAACTTGGTATGTACATAGTACATACAAATGTCTTCACCGAGTTCGTTAGACAGCATCATCCGCCAACTTTTTTCAAAATGGCAGCCATTTAAAAAATTTTTAAAAATTTAAAATTTGAAATTAAATGCGAAGAAATTAAAAGTTGAAAAATATTTTTTCATTTATGTGTTAGAACTTAAAACAGCGATTCCAGAACACTTTTTATTTTGTCTTTATCTTAAAAAATGACTGAGTTTTAGCACTTTGAATTTTAGGTAGCTTTCATTACAAAAAGTAAAAAGCTACCTATTGCAGCCGTCCGGAGGAAAGCATTTCCAGAAAATTTTGGTATATTTTCACCGATCATGACCCCCAGACCCTAAAACCACCCTCCGTTCATATGTTGACATATATATATACATATATATCTGATTTTTGTCATGCGATAACTAGCGTATTTATGAACCGATTTGAATGAAACTTGGTATGTACATAGTACATACAAATGTCTCGACCGAGTTCGTTGGCCAGCATAATGCATCATTTTGTTTAAAAGTGGTGGCCATTTTAAATTAAAAAAAATTAATTTAAAATTAAATGCGGAAAAATTAAAAGTTGAAAAATATTTTTCTTTTACGTGTTAGAACTTAAAACAACGATTCCAGAACACTTTTTGTTTTTTCTATATCTTAAAAATGATTGAGTTACAGCATTTTGAATTTTTCTTATAAATGACATTTTGAAACGATCTTATTTTTGTCACGTGATAACATGCGTATTTATGAACCGATTTGAATGATATTTGGTATGTACATATTACATACAAATATCTCGACCGAGTTCGTTGGCCAGCATCATCCGCCATTTTTTTCAAAATGGCAACCATTTTAATTTTTTGAAAAAATTTAAAATTTAAAATTAAATGCGAAAACATTTAAAGTTGAGAAATATCTTTCTTTTACGTGTTAGGACTTAAAACAACGATTCCAGAACACTTTTTATTTTGTCTATATCTTAAAAAATGATTGAGTTATAGCACTTTGAATTTTTCTTATGGCTGACATTTTGAAACGATCTGATTTTTGTCACGTGATAACACGCGTATTTATGAATCGAATTGGATGTAACTTGGTGTGTACATAGTATATACTGAGGCCTGAATCGGGAATTTTAAAATTAGGTGCAAAAAAGTAAGAAATTGAAAAAGATTTTTCTTTTGTGAGTTTGACCTTGATACAAAGATTCCTGAGCATTTTTTGTTTCATTTACATTTTGACAAATGGATGGGTTATAGCACTTTCAATTTCCAGTGTGGTTCATATTTTGAAACGGACTGAAATTTGTCACGAGATTATGCGTATATTTATAAACTGATTTGGGTTTAACTCCGTGTGCACATAGTACATAGCAATGCCTTAACCATGTTCACTGGCCAACTTCATCCGTCCTCTTGTTTCAAAATGGCAGCCATTTAAGTTTGTCAAAAATCTTTTAAATGTATAATGATGTACAAACAAAAAATTCGAAATTGAAAAAAGGTTTTTTTTAAAGTATTTATCTGAATAATGAATTCCGGATTATTTTTTGCTTTGTCTTTAACTTAAAAAACGCCTGATCAGTTTGAATTTCTAACGTGGGTGACATTTAAAAAAAAATCAAATTGCCCGCGACAGCACTCGTATATATTAATCGATTTAGATATGTGTGTGCATGTGCACATGAATTAAGATTTCAACTAAGCTCATAATTAGGTTCCACTAATTTGAGCTTAGTATTTTTGAATAATATACTTAATTTAAAATAAATAAGTAAATATATAAGTATATGAAAGCTACCTCTTCCTCCCGGCACTGCCGGAAAGACTATTATAGTTTCTAGTGTTTTTTTTTCGAAATCTACACGTAAATCTTTCATCGAATCTTGGTTTTGAAAATTGTCTTTTTTTCTTTACATTGCTTCGACTTTTAATTATTTGTTGGGATTTAAAAAAAAATATCTATACAAGAACTACGTATTATATCTTTTAATTTCGTAAGCATGAGACCACATATTTTTTTCCATATTTCCTAATTTTAAAAGTAATTTATTCGTATTATTTGTATTGAAAAATCAAATATTTAATTTCTATGTTATCCAAATCTATCTTAATATATCCATTATATTTACATAAAGAAAAAATATCTAGGTTAATATGAAATGTGATTTTTTGGAAAAAAAATGTGTGATATGAAGCTGTATGTGATATATTCTTGAGAAGTATATAAGAAAATTTTAACATATTTATAATTTTCAATTTAGTAAGACGCTTATATTTAAATAATTTTGCCGTTCTAAAATGATTTTTTTTTTAGTTTTGAATTGTTATTATACTTTTAGAGGTTTTTATAAGCAGAATTGATTTGCTAATTTTGCGTCGTATTTAGCAAACTTATTCAATAAATTATTCTAAGTGATTATTTATTATGTTCATTGATTTATTTCCAGAAACAATAATATAAAATATGATGGGATCAGTAAATATTTTGTCCTTTATTTTAGGGTGTTACTCATTCATTGTCAATCTTTTAAATCTCAAGACATTTATGGAGCAGACTTATTGAACTGCATTTTCTTATTTCTTCGTTTTCTCTAAGAATACATGTGGGAAATCATTCTTCAAAACACAGATTTGCATACGGATCGTCAACATATTGGATTGTAAAATATAATTTTATGTTTTTTTATTATTTTTTACCGTTGATTTGTATTTTCATGTTAGGATTTTAATGACAAACTTTAGACACTTGCACATTCATATCTATCCGTGTAAATCGACATTTTGTTTAAATATGAGGTCAACATGTTGAGCAGAATTCGTCAAGCATTTTCTAATTATTTGATTATTTGAACGTCTATTATTAACAAAACAAACCCTGTCGTTAGGCCCACAGGTGGAGATAGATTTCGAAGAGTGCTCATTTCAACAACAAAAATAAAATATAATCCCAACTAAATAAACCCCCAAAAATCCAATAAAATACAACTCAATTTAACAACTTTATTTGACCGCTCTTGAAAAATACTTAATTTCATTTTCTTTTAAGAACTGGTTTTATCAGAATCATCATAAGAGAAAATTGGCACAAATGCCATTTTGACAGTATATTTTGAAATATAATTTGATTTTTTTTTTTTTAAGTCGACCAATACGGCACATTATGTAGTTTCTAAATAAGAGAAAACTGTCAATTGAATGCGTTTTAGAGAAAAATCGCACTTAAAGATGAGTCATAAAATAATCAATTTGTCACTTGAATACATCATCAATTCTTCATCCGCGATATTTGTACGAAATTTTGTACGAAAGTCCACTTTGACAGCTTTTTTTGAAATATATTCAGCATGTATAAAAAAACTGACCAATAAGGCGCATTATAAAGATCCTAAATAAGAGAACCTATCAATTGGATGCGTTTGAGAGCAAAATGGATTTTAAAATGAGTTACAAAATAAGCAATTTGTTACGTGATTACTTCATTAATTTTTCAATCACGATTGTTTTGGAAAATTCTGTTCAAAATACCAATTTTGACAGCTTTTTTTGAAATATATTCTGCCTGTATAAAACGCTGGCCAATGAGTCACATTATATACTTCCTAAATAAGAGTACCTGCCATTTGGATGCGTTTAAAATCAAAAATGAATTTAAAAATGAGTTATATTATAAGCAGTTTGGATTTGTGGTTTTTCTTCAACTCCTATTATTATTATTATTATTATTATTATTATTATTATTATTATTATTTTGCTATAAGAATTGGTCCTATAAAAAACTTCTTAGTGTAAAAGTTGTAGATATTATTGAGAAGATGTAAAATAAATTTAGTATGTTTAAGAATTGACGAAGTTATGGAAATTTTTATTTTTCCAACACTCCCCCCCCCCTATTTTTTTACCGGTAAGATGTGATCCTATCAAAAACTTGCAAATACGAAAGTTTTAGATATTTTGAGAACATTTATAAAAAATTTCGTTGCATTTGATGTTTTGAGAATTGGCGAAGTTATAATATTTTTTTCTCCCAAAAACCCTATTTTTTCGTCCCTGGAACCCATTTTTAACTTTATGAAAAATCTGTCTTGCATAAACTTGTGGCCCATACTTTAGAAGTAATATAAACTTCAAACTGATTCGATATCTATTCTAACTAAGAAGTTATGGTGTTTTTTCAATTCCGCCCAAACCCTCCCTATATCCACCCCCTTACTCCGATTTTGCTTATTAACGAACTTGGCCGAGATTTTACATCGTTTTATATTATGTATAAGGTTGGAGGAGATTTGAGCAGAATCATAGAAGTTATCGTCTCCATAAAAAAGCGATATATATATATATATATATATATATATATATATATATATATATATATATAGAGAGAGAGAGAGAGAGAGATAAACTTTTTCACTGATGGCAGTTTTGTGGTCTAGGGGTCATGCTTGGAGTAGATCTGCAAAAATATTTCAGGAAATCCAACATAGGAGCGACCGCAGTAGGTCGTATTTCTTACGAAACTACATTAAACGTGGGATGCATTTGATCACATTGCGTAATCTTGCTTTTTAAATATATTTAATCATATTTCAACGTGTTTTTTTAATTCGAAGACAGCGTGGTTCTCTATTGGATCACAAATTCTTTTTTATACGTTGGGATGAATGCTGTTTAAAAAATCACGATTTTGCTATATTAATATTTGTTGATGAATCCTTATATATAAAGTAACTCACAAGCCAATCAAAATTTATATTTTTTACCTAAAAAATTTAATCGTCCAATAATTTGTAACCCTTATGTTTGAATGAGATTAATTTGAGCTATCTATAAAATCTATTACTGATGATTATCTGTATAATTATCTATATAGTTATTGGTATTACATTACCTTCCGCTAAGCTGAGCTTTCAAAATCATTTTATATGCTTTTACAATGCGAGGTGGATTCAAAAAATTTTTCAAATATGACGAGCGCGTGCGCAGTGGCTATTTTATGATGTTTTTCTGGCTCGATAGAAAGAAGCGTATATTACGATTCATTCAAACTGCCGCTTACAAGCTGCCCGGAATCCCTATTTTCAGACGATAATGTGAAGCCACACAGAGCTCATATTGTTGATGATTTCCTTGCAGATGAGGATATTTGCCGTATCAATTGGCAATTGAGGTCAACGCAGCTCAATCTTATTGAACATGCTTGGGATGATATAGGATGAGCCATTGAATAGCGTAACTCCTTTCCCAGGACCCGTCAAAAGTTAAAAGACGCGCTCTTGGATGAATGAGCTGTGCTGCCACAGACATTTATTGAAACCGTCGTAAACCAGTATAAGAGCTCATTATGAGGTTTGTGTAGAAGTGCATGGTGGTCATACTCCATATTAAACAGACATTTATTAATATAAATGCTTCATATCTGATTCATGATTCAACGCTTTTTCATATACCATGTATCTTAATTCACAATCATTTTTTCCATATTTTATATTTCTCTATTTTTTCTCCCATTGTAATGTGCCTATAAGCTCTATTTCGAGACAACACAGCTAATAAGAAAGGGGGGGGGGATTGTACTTTGTGCTAATATATGAATAAATAATGATACAACGTTAAGGATCTTAAGGAAATTATATAAAAAATAGATGTTTAAAAAGCATACATCCGTTTCGAGGCTTCTAAAGTCCCATCATCAGTGCTAAAAAGTAAGTGTAAAAATAGCTAATAGTTCATCAGTTTACAAATATTTTATGTTTGTGACCGTAATTTGGGACATGAGTATACCTTATATGCATATTATTTCAATACAAATGGACCTTCTGTGTCCGAGAGGGGCAGACCTTCGGATTCGTAACTTATGGCACTTTCTTTAACATTACTTTGAAAGGAAACGATGGTAAAATAGTCGAATGTTTAAAGTCTCCGCATACCATTTCTGGATGTGGATTGTCATCATGGGTTAAAACCTCAACCCTGACGGAAGATATTTCTGTTCTATTATTGGCGTTCAGATAATTTCAATAACGTCAGATAAATATTTTATTTAAGAATAAAAATTATGTATATTATTTTATCCAAATGCTTTCTGATTATTATTGAATAAAACTTATAACACAATAATATTGAAATTGCGATGATTCCATATAAAAGCATTTAAATTAAATGCCTTGACTAATAATTTTCGAACTTATTTTCTTCAATAATTTCTTTAATAACTTATTTTCTTTAAAACTTTTCGATTAAATAAAATGTACTGTCAATATTTTTAATATACTTTTCTGACCATGATCTAGAAGTAATATATATGCAAATAAATAAATAAATAAAATACAGGACTATTTTGCATTAATAAGTAAAACTTATGAGAAAACGGAAAGAAAGTTTTTTTTTGTGTGAGGGCTATAAAAAATGCCCATACACAGTGTCTATAGTTTATAATTAAATAATTCAGGAAAGCCCAATAATGGATGGATATATGGATAATTGTTTTTTTTAAGAAAATTTTAAAGATCGCTTGATTTAAACTTTTTTCATTAAACATTAAAAAGATATGTATGGAAAAAGATATAAAGAAAATATTGCGCCATCCTACTATGTTTTATATCAGTATTTTTAGTTAAACGCCTGGTAAAATTAAATATATCGCTTATCTGTTTAAAATACTCTCAACTCTTTAGCTCATTTTTTAACTCCAATCTCTATGGCTAAGATCGCAGCGAAATCTATCGCTATAAATCTATAATTATCGCTTATGAGCTTTTAAATATCATCATTTTTGAAGCCTTCAATTCGTCATAAATACCAACTAATCTAAGAAATTAAGCCTTTTTTTAAGTATCTTATATGGTACTGTCAAGTTTTTTTATCGTCATATTTCAACGCGTATTAGCTACAAAGTTTTACTTTTATAAGAAGATAACATTACTTCATATATCTTAACAAAAATGCATGGGTTGTTAGATGTTATTTTCTTTTAATTTGCTGTTATAGTTTTTATTAAGAAAATTATTGTTTAAGAGAACTCAAATTAATCTTTCTCAAAATAAAACTTGTTTACTCGGTAATTAGCAAACTTACACAGCAAGTTACTCCGAAAGTTTCTTTATTATACTGTATGATTTATTTCACCGAACTTCTACAAAATATGAAGTGATCAGTAAATACTCTTTCTTTCTTTTGGGGTGTTACTCATTCATTGTCAATCTTTGAAATCTCGAGAGGTCTTAGAAGTAGACTGTATTCAAATAATTTTTGTTATTTCTTTTTCTCCGAATTCTCCGGGGAAATCATTCTTCAAACCGCCGTTTTGCATACAGATAGTCAACGTTGTGGATTGTGAAACATTATTTCATGTATTTTTCTTCTTTGCATGCCTTTGACTTTTATTCATATATTGGGATTTAAACAATTGACGTAAGGCACGTGCAACTTCTTATATCTATTCATTTCATTCGACATTTTTTTTCTAAATGCATCGTAACAAGTTTTATTCTTTTGAAATATGTAACGAGTTGCTTTCTCTTCAGCCTGGCGTATTATCTGAATACATTTAGAATGAATACGAAACCAGAAATCGAAAAAGACTTTAGAAGCAACCTTTTGTTGCATAAATAGCGCGATTTAAAATTCAAAGAACCAAACATTGTATTTTTGAATAATAAAAAAAAGGAAAAATTCTACTAACATAAATCACTCGTACGATAAACACTAAGACAATAAATATATTTTGAAGAAATGTTCTTTTATTTTCTTAAAATTCAAAGTAAAAATTGTAATAAATGCTTTTAGGTGTATAATATTTTTGTCATATTTCATCTTGTGCTAAAAGGAATATTTACATTTTCAACTTTTTTTTTCTGGAATACATTGGGTGGATTATGAAACCGCAAATCAATTTTTATTTCCATAAATAAAGTTTAGAAATGTTCAACGAAATTAGTTTTATTAGAAAATATTAAACTCTTTTAAAAGAAATCTTAATTGGAAATATATGGAGTTAAACAGTGTTAAACCCCAACGAAATAGGGATAAAATAAATAAAAATACCATCCAATATTTAAAAATTAGATTATTTCATAGTAAAATGACTCATAATATTAAGCATAATTTTAGTGCTATCTTTAAAATATACTAGATGGTACCCGTCAAGAATTGACGATAAACATGTTAAAAGATTAATTACAACCTGTAAATAAAGTTTTGAAAATTTGATTTATTTGAATGTTATATATACGATTCCAACAGATTCAAAGTGTTTCATTGTTCTGTCAGTTTAACATACTCAAGTAATCATCTGAAAGAATTTAACCATAATTTTAACAGCGCTTGCTTTTTAGCAGAAGGATAACTAAAATTAATTGAACTGATATTTATTTTGGTGAATTTTCTCAGTGTTTTAAAAAAATAACAATGTTTAGTATTTTCTAATTGTTAAAATCATATTGAAAAGTTTTTATTAATTTTATTTTTATCAGTCTCATTTTAAATCCCGAAACTTACAATTTCATGCTATGTTAAATTAAATTTTAAGAAATTTTTATAATTTTTATTTGTGTGTGTTGTATTTTTTTTAAGAATGCAATTTGTAAAGAATTTTCAATAATTTTATTCTTACAAATGTATCTCTAAAGCCCTGAATTGGAAATTGGCTGTTTATATCTAATAATTACTATGTTTTAATTAATTGAAATATTTTAAAAATAAAATTGTTACTTAAAAAATCATTGTTGAGTGTTAAATTTTATTTAATTATAAAGCATCAAAATAACAATCATAACAAAAGGATAAAAATCACATAACTACCCCTCGTAGTAAAATATATCGTTATTTAAAAAAATATATATTTTACCGAGCGATGGGATCGAACCCCAGTCCTCTACAAAAGCTCAGAGTTTAAGTCCGTGCCTTAAACCACTGAGCTAACCAGACTTGCTTCGCCTCCCCTCTAACTGGAAGGGCTAATAAGTTCAACTTCGCGCATGCGCAAAGACCAATTTGAGTTGATCTTAAAGAGGTAGCCTACTGTTTCAATATATATGATTATTTAAAGATTATTAGAAATGTTTCAAGGTACTTTTATGTCATAAACAAATTTTTTAATTATTTTTTAAACAAAATTTAAATAAGGAATTAATTTTTTTTAATTATTCCACTCTATTGTATTTTATTTATATTTAGAATTTTCTTTATTTTTAATGTGTTTTCCCTTATATCAATATCACCATATTAAAGGTTAGTATTTTGCTTAACCCCTTGGGGGACAAGCGTTGCGTATAAATGATGCATAAGGTACTGGAAATCATTGATTATTTCCTCCACTTATATTTCGTTGTAAATTGAGCCTCATTTAATCAGGGTATTTTCCTGATTAAAATTGTCAAAAATTTCTGCTTTGAAAAACCAGTGGTAAAGGATTGAACATTACATAAAAGACACTCTTCGAAGAGGGGTTAATGATGTTATTTTCGTAGATTAATAATGTTGAAAGGCATGCAATAAAAAGAAATATGACTAAAATAAACGTACAGAGAATCTTAATCTTCAGTGTTATTATATGAAATGTACAATTTTTAAATTTTTAATAGTTTTATAATATTCAACGAGAAAAAAAAAATTCAAATAGATTCTTAGCATTTCGGATGTAGCATTTTATGTTTTGGGATCTGACTTTTGGAAGACCTTAAAAAATCTAATTTGTATCTGCAAATATTTATTAAAATAACAAGATTAATTAAGCTAAGTTTGCCAGTAGTGGGCCATGTACCAATAGTGGGCCACCAGTTTTCAAAGTCAAAAAACAAGTTTTTTAGTCACCCTTGTCAGATAACAAACTAACTGCTGATTGACTGGAACCCTTTTCTGTTATCAGACAAAGGGACAACTTCGGTATTCTGATAGTCTTTGAGCTGGAAGGGTGTTTTTCTTCCAGTTTTAAAATACAAGGATTTTGTGGGTCATTCTTACTTCTTTCCTTAAGAGGTAAGTTTTCATTCAATATTTTTTCTTTAAAAGTATATTGTATTTTATATTAAAATGTCACATTTCTAATGCACTGTATAAATGAATACTTAATTCCTTATGCTTAAAATATATAAAACTAACATATTATTAAATTTGGGTGGGGGGGGGGTGGCCCACTTCTGGGTCATTAAATTTCAAGCTGTTCCAGTAGTGGGCCAGGTGGCCCACTATTATATCCCAGAAGAATCTGAAGTGAAAGAGGGACAATTTATACTTGTCTCAATAATCAAAGGAAAAAGAATTACAGAAAATATGTGTATTTGTGTGTAGTTCAAGAAATTAAAGAAACAATAATGTTTGTTCAAGGACTGAAGTCAACTGGAAATAAAAAAGACTTTTTCCTTAAGGAAAATGATGTCTTTAGCATAATTTTTCCGATATAGTTGGAGAGGTACCACAACCAGAACTCAGACAAACAGATCTTCAACTTTTGAATTTTTTTTTTGTGAAATAAAAAAAAAAATGGTTGTAAAAGAATAAAAATAAATGCAGTTAAATTTAAATCCTACTCACATTGTTTTTCTTTTTTCTTTTTGTTTTTGTTTTTTAAATATAATATAGCTTTGCAATAATTTCAGCATTTAATTACCCTTTTTATTATATACATCTTATTATTTATCACTACTGCAAAGTAACAAATAGGGCAGATAATTTTTAAGTTATTAGGTAGCTTTCATTACAAAAAGTAAAAAGCTACCTATTGCAGCCGTCCGGAGGAAAGCACTTCCGGAAAATTTTGGTATATTTTCACCGATCATGACCCCCAGACCCCAAAACCACCCTCCGTTCAAATGTTGACATATATATATATATATATATATATATATATATATATATATATATATATATATATATATATAACCATATATATATATATATATCTGATTTTTGTCATGCGATAACTAACGTATTTATGAACCGATTTGAATGAAACTTGATATGTACATAGTACATACAAATGTCTCGACCGAGTTCGTTGGTCAGCATCATCCGCCATTTTGTTTTAAAATGGCGGCCATTTTAAATTTTTTAAAAAATTTAAAATTTAAAATTAAATGCGAAAAAATTAAAAGTTGAAAAATATTTTCCTTTTACGTGTTAGAACTTAAAACAAAGATTCCAGAACACTTTTTATTTTGTCTATATCTTAAAAAATGATTGAGTTATAGAACTTTGAGTTTTTCTTATGGCTGACATTTTGAAACGATCTGATTTTTGTCACGTGATAACACGCGTATTTATGAACCGATTTCAATGAAACTTGGTATGTACATAGTACATACAAATGTCTCGACCGAGTTCGTTGGCCAGCACCATCCATCATTTTGTTTCAAAATGGTGGCCATTTTAAATTTTTAAAAAAATTTTAAATTTAAAATTCAGTGCGAAAAAATTAAAAATTGAAAAATATTTTTCTTTTACGTGTTAGAACTTAAAACAACGATTCCAGAACACTTTTTATTTTGTCTATATCTTAAAAAATGACTTAAAAAAGGAAAACCCGGCATTGCCGGAAGGACTTTTAGGTAGCTTTCATTACAAAAAGTAAAAAGCTACCTATTACAGCCGTCCGGATTAAAGCACTTCCGGAAAATTTTGGTATATTTTCACCGATCATGACCCCCAGACCCCAAAACCACCCTCCGTTCAAATGTTGACATATATATATATATATATATATATATATATATATATATATAACCATATATATATATATATATCTGATTTTTGTCATGCGATAACTAACGTATTTATGAACCGATTTGAATGAAACTTGGTATGTACATAGTACATACAAATGTCTCGACCGAGTTCGTTGGTCAGCATCATCCGCCATTTTGTTTTAAAATGGCGGCCATTTTAAATTTTTTTAAAAATTTAAAATTTAAAATTAAATGCGAAAAAATTAAAATTTGAAAAATATTTTTCTTTTACGTGTTAGAACTTAAAACAACGATTCCAGAACACTTTTTATTTTGTCTATATCTTACAAAATGATTGAGTTATAGCACTTTGAATTTTTCTTATGTCTGACATTTTGAAACGATTTGATTTTTGTCACGTGATAACACGCGTATTTATGAACCGATTTCAATGAAACTTGGGATGTACATAGTACATACAAATGTCTCGACCGAGTTCGTTGGCAAGCACCATCCATCATTTTGTTTCAAAATGGTGGCCATTTTAAATTTTTAAAAAAATTTAAAATTTAAAATTAAGTGCGAAAAAATTAAAAATTGAAAAATATTTTTCTTTTACGTGTTAGAACTTAAAACAGCGATTCCAGAACACTTTTTATTTTGTCTATATCTTAAAAAATGACTGAGTTATAGCACTTTGAATTTTGCTTATGGCTGACATTTTGAAACGGTCTGATCTGAACGATCCACAATGTTGCTTTAAAATGGCATACACTTTATGATATCGTGGAATTTGGTGACTCTCTAAATCGCTTAAAATAAAACCAGGTTGAATAAAAGATGACTAATTTCTAAAAATTCCTATTAATATACAGTCTTGACAAAAACTAGTTTCAATCTTATAAAATCACTAATTTTATAAGATTATTTCCACTAATTTGAGCTTAGTATTTTTGAACAATGTAACTTACCTTAAAATAAATAAATAAATATATAAGTATATGAAAGCTACCTCTTCCTCCCGGCATTGCCGGAAGGACTTTAAAATATTACAGACTGTTCGAAAAAACTAAACAGAAGCTGAAATTATTTTACGCAATCATCAAAACTTCTAAATATAATTTCATTATTGTGCATATTTAAGCGCAGAAATATAAAAAAAATTATAACCTCTGTACAGTATACATTAAACTAAAGAATGGAGTGGCCTACTTCTGTAGCATCGGAAATTTACTATGCCCACTACTGGAGCATAAAGAAAGGTAATTTTTTTTCATTTTTTTCTAAAGAATATATTTTAAAAATTTGAATGTTTATTATGGTACTTGGTAAGGACTAGGCTAAAAAAATATATATTTTTTGGAATTCACTAATATATTAAAAATAATTAGACAAATGTCCTTAAATGGCCCACTAATGTTGCGTTTACCTTAATCTAAATGATCAAACATAACATTTTTGTAATTTTTGGGAAATTTCACAACATTTTAAATGATAGCTAGAATTTTTCTGTATATTTCTTTTTGAACAAATATCATGTAAATATATAACGATTTTTATATACTATTATTAGGAAAATTTTCACAAAAAAATATGCTTCAACACTTACAATTCTATACTATGCCAACTCTCTAATTTAAGGGTCGCTTCTATAAATAAAGTTATTAAATAAAATTGAAAGTAATCGCGGTATCTTGCAATGACATCTAAAACTGTTATCTATCATCCGGTCGGGTAATCTAAATCCATCCGGTTTGAGTCGGGTTGTTGCTAAATTTATTTTTCGTTGTAAATCGGTTTCATTTTACAAGGTTATGGTTTAGGTCAATTTTGGGTTGGGTTTTAGTTCGCCCTAAATTTCAAATGCAAGTCCATTTTTCAAACAAAAAAATCTGTACAACATATGGCCATCATTGTTCATAATTTTTTTAATTTTAGACGTTTTGTCGAATATTTGAAAATTTTAGCGTCGGATCCTTCTAGAACTTTAGGATTATAAAGAATATGTTTACATTCTTATTTATAAATGTCGGCCTTTATGAAAATCTGTTTAGTAGTTCTAGGGATAAAGTTATTGCGGAAATAAATGATCAATGTTTAATATAAATATATATCTGAACTATTTTTGATTTTCTTAAATAATTAATTTAAAAATTTTAATAACGCAAATACTATGCAGTACAAATCTAAAACTAGCTTTTTAAATGTATGAAACAAAATGCAAAATTCCAAATTGATAGTTAAAATAAAAATAATAATAATGAAAATGAAATTCCTGGTAACAAATTTTATCTTACAATAGTTCTTACCTATGAGTATTATAAAAGTTCTGTGCTGATATTATTTTAAATAAAATTATTATTCAGCATAAGGAAAACGCGATATAAATTATTATTTTTATTTAAAAATATAATCTTAGCATAAAATTTTGATAGAAATAGTAGTCTATGTTAAGCAGTAACATTATTTTCATACTTTTAATGTATGCATATTGCAATATCCGTATTGTAAAATATTTAATGACGTAGGAACGATGCAATGCAGTTCTGTGATCAGACTACTCTTTTTATAAAGCTATAAATGGAAAGGAATATAAAACTCCGAATGCGTGTTTAAACTAGTAGGATGATGCAATCCCAAAACTGTTTTGTATCTCATACATGTTAAATACTTCCTAAAGAATCAGCATAGAAACGCCACCTTTTAAGTGATTTGCACAAAAATTTAATCAGCAACAATATATGCCAACTTCTGACTGAATCTAAAATTTGATGAAATTACAGGGAATCAGTTATTGAGATAAAGCCATTGTAGAAATCGAGAATAGTGCAGCATAGAAGCGCCACCTGTAGGGCGTTATAGACCAAAAACAAATCAGCTCCAGTTTATATCAAGTTCTAAATGAATCTAAAGATTTTTGAAATCCCGCGCTTTAGTTCTTGAGATAGAGCGCTCACAAAGGTTTTGTCATATACAGACTCACAGAGATACAGAAGAACACACTTACAGACACACATTTTCTAAAACCATCAAATCTTGTTGAATGAAGCAATCGAAAACTGGAACTCGATTTTTTTACGAATCCAATACTTCCTTCTTGCAAAGAAAGAACAATGTGAAAAAGAATAAATATTTGAGATTGTTCCATTTGATTAGTTTACTACTTAGTTTTTAGCATCTGATATCTTGAACGTAGGATATCTAAATATTAGTGCATTTAAAAGCCTTTTTCGACAAAATTTTGAGGTTTTCGCCCACAAAGGTTTCGCCTTCTTTGCTATATTCTGTGAGTGAGGTAACTAGTGATTTTTAATGCCTATGTGGATCAATTGTTTGATTTTTTTAATTATCTCAGACGTATTCATTGAAATAAAAATTTTAAAGCAAGCATTTTAATATTCAAATTTTAAGTTGACACAATTAATTTTAGATATTACAAAAAAATTTTAATTTTCATTGTTTCCAATGAACAATTAATGTGTTTCTGCTGAAGTATTCAATTAGGTAGATTTCGTAAGAAATACCACCTATTGCAATCTCACCAGTTTATCTATCTATCTATCTATCTATCTATCTATATATCTCACTTTTTTTTTACACGATAACTTCTATAATTCTTCACCAATCTCCACCTAACTGGTACATAAAATCAATGGGGATAAAATCTTGGCTGAGTTCGTTAATGGGCAAAATCGGACCAAGTTGTTCGGAATAGGGGGCGTTTCTGTGAAAACCGAAAAAACGCCATAACTTCTTAATTAAAGTAGATATCGAATCGGTTTAAAGTTTATATTACTTCCTAAAAATGGGCCAAAAGTATATACATGACAGATTTTTGATAAATTTAGAAGTGGGCTCAAGGGGCGAAAAAAACAGGGATTTTGAGAGAAAAAAAATCATAACTTCGTCAATTTTCAAGATATAAAGTCCAACTAAATTTTTTATAAATGTTCTTAAAATTATCTAAAACTTTTGTATTTACAAGTTTTTGATAGGACCAATTTTTACCGATGAAAAAAATTAAAAACGAAAAGAAAAAGGGCGCTGAAAAAAGAGAAAAATCCATAACTCCGTCAATTTTTGAGATATCAAATCTCATTAAATTTATTTTACATCTTCTCAAAAATATCTACAACTTTTATATTGACAAGTTTTTCATAGGAATTCGTATAGCAAAAAGAAATTAAACAAAAATAGGAGTTGGAGATAAAACCTCAAATCCAAACGGCTTATATTCTGACTCATTTTTAAATTCATTTTTGGTTTTAAACGCATCCAAATGGTAGATCCTCTTATTTAGAAACTGTATAAAGTGACGCATTGGTCAATTTTTTAATAAAGATAGAACATATTTCAAAAAAGGCTACCAAAAAGGGTATTTTGAACAGAATTTCCGAAAGTCATCGGGACTGAAAATTGAAGGAAGTATTCAAGTAAGAAATTGCGTTTTTTTCTGACTCGTTTTTAAATCCATTTTTGTTCTCAAACGCATCCAATTTACAGATCCTCTTATTTAGGAACTATATAATGTGATGCATTGATCAGTGTTTTGATAAAGACGGAATATATTTCAAAAAAGGTTACCAAAAAGGGTATTTTGAACAGAATTTTCAGAAATCATCGTGACTGAAAATTTAAGGAAGTGTTCAAATAAGAAATTGCGTTTTTTTCTGACTCGTTTTTAAATCCATTTTTGCTCTCAAACGCATCCAATTTACAGATCCTCTTATTTAGGAACTATATAATGTGATGCATTGATCGGTTTTTTGATAAAGACAGAATAAATTTTGAAAAAGGCTACCAAAAAGGGTATTTTGAACAGAATCTCCCGAAGTCTTCGAGATTTGAAAATTTAAGGAAGTTTTCGCATAGGAAATTGCGTTTTTTATGGCTCGTTTTAAAATCCATTTTCGCTCTCAAATGCATCCAATTTACAGATCCTCTTACTTAGGAACTATATACTGTGACGCATTGGCCAGTTTTTTGATAAAGATAGAATATATTTTTTAAAATGCTGTCAAAGTGAGTATTTCGCACAAAATTTTCCGAAGCAATCATGATTAAAGAATTAAGGATGTATTCAAACAACAAATCGGTTATTTTATGACTCATTTTTAAATTAAATTTTTTTCTCAAATGCTTTCAACTGACAGTTTTTTGTTATTTAGGAACTGTATAATGTACTGTTTTGGTCGATTTTTTAATAAATTTAGAATCTGTTTCAAAATATGTTGTCATAATGGGCATTTGAGCTCAATTTTTCTTAAGATGATTCTGATAAAACCAGTTTTTGCAGAAAAATGAAATTAAAAGTTTTTCATAAACGGCCAAATGAAGTTATTATACTGGGTTTATCTCTAATCATATATTTTTTTTATTGAAATGAGCACTCTTCGAAATCTACCTCCGCCTATAGGCTCAGCCGACAGGGATTTTTTTTCTTCATGTGACTTGTTACATAATCATTAAAGTGCAGGAAAATAGCGAAGTATCATATATAATTTCCGTAATAGAAAAAAGTATCTTAACTGATCTGATATTTCATAGATATAACATTTCATAGATAGAAAAATGG
Organism: Maratus speculifer; assembly: GCA_964019185.1. Taxonomy (NCBI): domain Eukaryota; kingdom Metazoa; phylum Arthropoda; class Arachnida; order Araneae; family Salticidae; genus Maratus; species Maratus speculifer. Next base: position 221,676,001 of record OZ025299.1, on the reverse strand, counting down.
GATCATGTGAGAAATTGTGCATGAAAATGTTTCATTTGAAGATTTTAAAATTTTGCTATATCTATTTGAACATTACGAATTAAAGTTTTTTCTAGACAGTTCAATTACTAAAAAAAAAGCAAAAATAGTGGAATTTTTAAAACATGAACATGTTAATGTCAAATCAAAATATCTTTCTGTGATAATATTATCTCCATCAACTAATCTATTTTTTATTAAAAAATTTGCCTCATAAAAGTTCAAAATTACAATTAATGTATGTTTTATTCGTTTTTAAAACTATTTTTCTCGTTCAACATATAGTTGGTGAAATAAAGTTTTTCCAATGCATAAAAACAACAAGACGCTATATAAAAATATTTAGCCAATAAAATGATAAGAATTATGACGATCTTTAAGAGTTATAATGCGCATCAATAAAATCTATGTGTTCTATAGGAAACCTACTTCACAACCCACCAATTTAATCAAAGTACTGGATGTCTCTTGATTTTCATTAACAATTGCAACAATAAATTCAAAGTACGAGTATAACTTGTGCTCAGAGTACAATAAATATGTGACTATTTAACTGTATTATTAAGAGAATTGTTGCTAAAAGAAAAATAAGACTTTGTAAAAATCCATGCAACGCAGGGATCTGAGTAAACAAATTAGTCTTTAATTTTGTGTATTAACTAAAAAATGTATGAATGGGTATACCATAAAAGTTCGAAGATATATGAAGCCTAAATCATATCAAACATTGTTATTCTATATAATTTTTTAATCTTATCGTAATCTGTTTTTTATTAACTTAATTCGCTACTCACAATAAAAGTAGCGTATATTTAAACTTCAATTGGCCTTTCATAAAACTAAATCCAACTTAGTAATAATCTTTTCTTATTACATTGCAGCTAAAACAGAACCCCGATTTAAAGTTTAATCCTAGCATTGCGCTTAGCGCGCTTCGAAAGGAAGTCTCAAATTCAAACCACAGCTTGGTTCGAGCAACCGTTTTCCAGATTGCTATTCTCTATAACTTTTTAATCTTATCGTAATCTGTTTTTTTATTAACTTAATTCGTTACTGACGATAAAAGTAGCGCATATTTAAACTTCATTTGGCCTTTCATAAATCTAAATCCAACTTAGTAATGTTCTTTTTTTATTACATTGCAGCTAAAAGAAAACCCCCATTTAAAGTTTAATCCTAGCATTGCGCTTAGCGCGCTTCGAAAGGAAGTCTCAAATTCAAACCACAGCTTGGTTCGAGCAACCGTTTTCCAGATTGGTTTCTAATAATCTTTTAAATACAAGAGAGGCGTATAGAGAGGTCCACTCAATGGAAACATGTGGCGAATCATATAGTCTTTAAGCAATTATTTCTCGATTAATAGTAATCAATAACAATTATTTCTCAATCAATTAGTAAATTTTTAACAATTTGACGTTTATTGTTTTTATACTCACGGTCCGACTTAGCCTACGGTAGCTCCTTGGACAAGAATCATTCTGGGTGACCTCTTTTATCTATAAAATGTTTGGCGAATAATGCGGAAATTACTAGTACTATACAGTACGTATGAATAAAGTATGTATAGTATACATACTTTATTCATACATACTGTATTCATATATACTGTAGGTATACATAAACTTTGCACCCGGTACTGCTCACATCTGTATGCAAGGATTAAAAAATATTGGTCACAATTTTAATAAAGAATTCTTCTAGGATAATAGTAGAAAAAATAATGAAAGACTTGACAAGAGCATTCCTTTGAAAAAAAAAATACTTTCCTTCTCTAGATACGGTATATGTTGAAAGAAAACCTCCTAAATAGGTCATAATTATTCGTTTTAAATTGCTAAGTTACGATGAAAACGTTAATAATGAATTTCTTTTGAAAACAATTTGATACTAAGTTGTCATAATAAAATTTTAATCATTAGTGTTCTAACAATACTGTTTGTTTTTGCATGAGTGAAGGGGGTATTGGAAATTGGAAGCAGAGGAGATAATGCGAACCACTCTCTCTTCCTAAATGTTTGGCAATATATAAATTTTTTGACACTTTTGGTTAATTTTAATCATTTGGTACCTTTTAATGAAACTTTTAATTACTCTCATAAGGCAGCCTTTTCAGGACACCTGTCCAAAATGATTCTCCATAAGTTTAGCGCTGTTTATACTGCTATAGGTTACTTAATTATACAAGTATGTCTTTAAAAAGTGTTATCGTGGCTTAAAAAGCCGATGGTATACAAAGTGTATCGTTCCTGTTATTATGTATGTCCAAACCATCTGTGTTTTTCAGGTTCATTATCTGGGCTAATTACTGAAGAATATTTTTCAAAAATCCTTATAAACGTTGTTTTTATACTTCTGCTACGATAGGTACCTGCGGCGTTCGTCAGTATCGTCGGTGAGGGGACCGAAAATCTATATTTGTGTGTAACGGGAAAATACAGTTTTCTCAAAAATTATGCGACCCAGAGTAATTACTATAGTTTTTCTGCAAGGTTTAAATTAGCGTCTTCTACTTCTCTTTTTCATAATTTTATTTTCAGTTGATTCGGAAATAGTTGAAGGGGAACATATTTTTACTCTACATTTTCGACGATATCTCCAAAAATATACTTACTAAAATTAAATGAAAACTATATTTGAATTTAGCTTTACAACATTTTGCACACTATACGGTAGGGGAGAGGGGGGCACATTCGAACTGGGGGCACCTTTGAACACTCTAAATATTTTCCTTCAAATGAATTATTTTAAAAAAAAATGTATATGACAATACATTACTGTTGCTTCAAGGGAATAATTATACAAAGCTATACCATTTTGTATGAACAGTACTGTCTACAGAAGATATGTATTTTTCTCTCTCTTGAATCTAAACTTAAGAAAATAAAGTTGTAAGATTTTTGCTTACAAACTTCAATCCCTAAAATTTAAATTTATTGTTCAATGCGTAAACAAAGATGTTATCTTTAGTTTATAAGCTTTGTTTTATTCAAATTCTTCAATCGAATTGAGTAAACCGTGTAATGTTGAACTCCATGTGATGGGGCACCATTTAACAAAAAAAGTTGGGGCACCTTTGAACAGAGAAAAAAACCCCGAAAAAACTGGTGGTAAATAATAATTGAAATAATTTAAAGAGAACACTTAAAACTATGAAGTAAAGAGTTGTTAATGTATCTAAATAATATTATTTCTGAATTTTTTTATGTGAAAAGAGCTTAATTAAGAATGTTCAAGGACATGGACTTATACTGCTAACAATTCCCCTTACTGCACACAAAGGTTCCAACCTCTGTATGTATCAGTGATGGGAAGTTTGAAATCTAAATTCATTTATTCGATAATTGCAAATTCTGGGTACAAAATAATGATTCATAATTTAACAAGTTTCCAAACATTATTTCTGGTTTCCGTAACGCATAAAACGGAATATTATATCAGGGATCTTAAAAAATAGCGTTTGAAAAATTTAATTTTCCATAAGCATCACATATCACATTGGTGTATTTCAAGGATATTGTAAAAAAGTTTTCACAACCAAACACAACAGGAGGGACACTTTGTGTTTCATTAACAGTGAGTTTTGACATCTATTTTAATATAGGATTTAAGTTTTGTTAAATAACAAAAAAATAGTAATTTCAACAAAATGTAGTCAATTAATTTTATTCATATTACTTTATATTTCTGTAACATATGCTACTTTTTGTAAAAACTCTCAATATTTTCATATGTTATTCATTTGTTCAAAGGTGCCCGTTGCTTGTTCAAAGGTGCCCCTACATGGGGCAGTTTTGAACAAAAACCTTTCAACTTTTTAAATCCTCACAACTTGTTAAATTTCTTTGGAAAATGTTTAATTTATGGTTCATAGTATGAAGAAATGCGTTGTTTTTATTATGTAATATTTAAAACTCAATAAGTATAATTCAAGTAAGAAATTAATTGATTTTCTGAAAAAATGTTCAAAGGTGCCCCACTCTCCCTTATACAATGAAAATATTTTTTTAAAAATTAATTTAGCCCCTCTACGCCTAAGTCCTAAATATATTTGTGAATTATTAATAATCTGTAATTCTGTTGATCAGTAGTCTTTATTGCTTCCCTCAAATTAAACGATCCACGTTCCATAGTTTACGACTAAAATGACTGTGACAGACACAGGAATGATCTTATAACGGTTCATGTTTCACTTTTTAAGTACTGAACTCCAATAATAAATCTATTTTTCTAATATTTTCATTATATTAACTTTAAATTGTAGTAAATGGAATTATATATTTTTAATACTGGTATGCAGTGTAAATTGGTGATTAACATCACATATACAGCCTGAATCATATATACAGCCTATTTTATCTCATTGTTTGATTTAAAAAAATTAGAACTCTTGATTTATCTCATTTATTTATTTAAAAAATCGTCTTCAAAATATTTTTTATATTATACTCTTTGAAAAATGTATAATATGAAAATCGATAAATAAAATTTTTAAAGTTTACAACAGATTTAAATTTACTGTTTCAAGTTAAGTAATTGTTTTATTTTTCATTTATGTTTGATAAGGTTTGTATTAACTTTAATATTCAATTATTCATGAACTGCACTCTTCATCAGAATTAAAAAATAATGAGAAAAAATATGTTCTTTAAGTTTCTTTTGCAACCAATGTCAATGCTGCATTTACTTACGTTAATTAAACACAATTAAATGCAAAATTACACTTCGATTGCACTTCAAAATTGCACAGTAAATATGTAAATTTATTGATTGACAATGTGGTGCGCAATAGACGCATTTTAGAATTTTTGTCTGAATTGTTGGTTAAAGTTTATGTGGTTGCTGAAAGGGATCAGTATTCATTAGTTATGGCTCAAAGCTATCATTTAAAAGAAGGTCAAAAGGGACGAACAATTTGTAGAATCGAAGGCGTTTAAACACAAATGGATGTTTCCTAAGATTTTAATGTTTCTGAAAGTGTCACATAAAGAGCATACAGACGCTTTTTAAGCATTGGATCCGTTGAATCCCCACGAGTGGCCGAGAGGTTCTGACCTCTCAACTGGTAGACGGCAGGTGCTGGGTTCGAACCCAATCGCGACTGTCGTCCTAACCGTTCGGAGTTTTCGTGGTTTTCTTCAAACCTTGCATAAATACGGGTTAGGTTCCCATAGAAAGACCGCCCATGAAAGGCACTCTTCCCTGGTCTTCTATCCCTAGTGTAGATAATGGGACGACAAAAATAAACCAAACCAATCAATATGGATCCGTTGAAAGAGAATTTAGTGAAGAGCGTACCTTCAAGGTTATCCCAAGAAATTGAATTGGCTGTTCTTTTGCTGCATGAGGGCTTAGCCCTTTGAAGGACAAACAATTGCATTTCTGTAATGATGAGTTTCCACGGGAAACTAAAAAAAATTCAAAAAGTGAAATCAATTTCTTAGATCTTTTTCACAAAAGTTGTAAAAGTAAAACTTATGTTTCTGATTCAAATATTAATTGAAACTGGTTGAATGTGCCAATCCCAAAACGTCCTCATACGTACATTTTAATAGTTATACTAGTAGTATTTTGATATTATTAATTCAATAATATACCAACTTTAAATTTTTCTTAAATTTCTGTTTCAGTTAATTAATAGGAGTAAAAGCGAGTTAATGTGGATCCTGATATTGTTTAAATCATTTTTTTCTCTTCTACTGTTATCTTCAGCTGTTTGAAAATAACCGGCTTAGCAGGACGCGAGTTCCCGTCTCTGCATGGGCCTATGAACAATAGAACTACATATAGTCGAGAAAATTATACAAAAAGTGCTACGATATCACGATGCTTTTTTCCCACGGATTAATTACAAATTCAAAGATCTGCTGACCATAGTCAAACATATACGCACAAAATTTCGTTAAATTCTGTACATAAATTTATACACTTATCGATGGTGCAGTAATGAAAATAGCTCGGAAATCGCTCTTACAGCGCCCCCTTCCGGCATTTTTTTTCAAATTCAGGGAGAACCTGTTTGCCATACCCCAAAATAATCATATTAAAAAATTTAATTTAGTTCTATGCATAATTTTGTACACTTTTTGATGGTACAAAAATGAAAATGGCATAGACATTGCGATTATAGCGCCCTCTTCCGAAAGATTTTTTTCAAATTCAGTGAGAGTCTGCTGACCATAGCCAAATAGTTACAAAAAAAATTGTTCAATTCTATGCACCAATTCATATAATTTTCGGTGTTAAAATAGTGAAAATATCTGAAAAATCGCTATTGCAGCGCTTTCTTCGGGTGGATTTTTTTCAATTTCATGGATAAGCAACTATCCGTACCCAAACACTTGCACAGAAAATATGGTTCAATTCTATGCATAACTTCATACGTTTTTCTTTGGTACAATATTGAAAATGGCACAAAAATCGCTGTTGCAGCGCCCACTTCCGGCGTATGTTTTTCAAATTTAGGGAGGATCAACTAGCTGTAGCCGAACACTTACACAAAAATTGTTTCAATTCTATGCATAACTTCATGCACTTTTAAGCTGTAAAATATTGAAAATGCTCAAAATTCGCTGTTGCAGCGCCCCCTTCTGGCAGATATTTTAAAAAATTCAAGTTAGACCAACTAGCCATAATCAGATTCATCCCTTTTCGGTAGTACAATATTGAATATGGTACAAAAATCGCTATTATATCTCCCCCTTTCGGCGGAATATTTCAAAATTGAAGGAAGATTTGCTTTCCACAATCAAAAACATACACAAAGAATTTGGTTCAATTCTATGCATAGCTTCATGCACTTTTTGATGGCACAATGGCGACACATTGACACACACACGGGCAGACAAGCACTTTGTAAAAACATATCTTTTGGAACCTCTGGCCCCTAAATCGTGTAAATCTGTGGAAAACCGGCAGTCCAAAAATTTCCATTACAATACTTTTTTCTATTGAACGTAGAAGAAAGTTATAAGCAGCATTTAACTTATCCCACCACTACTTAGGGGGTAAAGCTTTAAGGCGGTTTTGACCGTATCGGATAAAACCAAAAATGTGTGTCTCTCTCATTCCAGCTTCCAAAGGTGCCCGTTTAAACCGCTACCTTTGTCTTATTCAATGACTCTCATGATCCCGAATATTGTATACTGACAAATTTCGATACAGTCTAAACACTATTTCCAAAAGTGTTTCTAGAGAGAAAGAAATGCACAGTTTGCCTTTAATTGTCACTGAAATTTCTCGTTTCCGAGATCGCAAAGTCTTGGTTTGGAAGGGAATTGTAATAATTGATCGCATCGAGCTGGATATCTGTCAAGGACTTTCTGTAATTGCTCGACGATGTATGGGGGATGTAATGGAACCCCAATTGTTTAGGGGTGCTATTTGCCCAGAATGTTCTAATGCGCAATGATGCTCGGCCACTTCGAGTGTATGTGATGGCAGAATACTTTGAAACAAAAGTTATCAGTCGAATGAATTAAACACCTTACTCACCTGAGTTGAACATAATTGATCATCTGTGGGATGCTTTAGGGCGTCCATTATAAGCCCGCAAATGTCCTCCCCGGACACTCTCGTAGCTGAAAAGTGCACTTTTAAAAGGGTGTCATACAATTCTAATAGGCTGATTTAACATTTTATTGAAATGTAAGAAATCAAGAATTAAAGTATATAAATTTGTCCGAGGTAACCATATACCATATTAAAAAATAAAATATTCCACAAGAAATTATTTAATTTTTCAATTATATTCCAATTGCCGCAAATTTTTCTTTAATTCCAATATATTGAGAATAATCTGCTAAATATTGTAATTTATATTAACTATTGCTCTTGTACAAATTTGTATTAGTAATATTCCATCCAATATCATTTATAATCTTCCTAACAAAATCCTTTAATTTTGAAGGCCAGTGTATTATAAATATGAAAACGAAATAAGTTACATGTTCATCAGATGTCACTTTTGTGATTGCTAATTTACTGAATTTACATTTTGTAAATGGTTGGCGCTTACGGTGTATCAAACTCTAAGAGTTCCGATGCTATCTTTTTAAAATTTAAAAATACACACTTTTTTTTTGCACTTTAGCATCTAAATATAAGAAAGATATAGTAGAAAACACAATTTTGATGCGTGATTACACATCAGTTTGAGCATTCTTATAGTTTAAAACAGATCGACAATCTTTTTAAAATAAAAATTGAACTAATTTTTAAGCTAATGCATGCTAAACTTGATATATGTGATAATAATATAAATTATTTCTTATTTATATTTATTATAATTAGAGAATTGTTAAATTTAGGACCTCTTTTATGTGTCCACTCACTATTATAATCATATGCTATACCGCATTAATTACTTTTTTCCCACATCTGTATTTTTTTTTCATCCACAGTGAAACTTTGTAAATTTTCTTTATTCTATTGTTGCTGTAAAAATCTGCTCGGCGCTTTCTATTAAGACTAATTTGAACTTGTTGTTATATTAATATATAGAAACTTATGACATACTTGAAAAATTTGTGAGTTATTTCATGTTTATGAATATTCGAATTTAAAATTTATTGAATTATTTACGAGACTTTCAAAATGGTGATGATATTATTTACCATTTTCATTATTTTAATGAATACCGATATATTTTCTTTCCCCTTTAACTGTTTGTAAATTTTGTACATGTTCATGCTAAAAGTGTAAAAACCACAAAATGAACTAACAAAAATACCATACAAATAGACAATCTTTACTTAATTTTTCTTCTCATTCAAACATGTTACAGAAGCAGGGAGCAGAATATGGAACATAAATTTGCACAGAAAAATGTATCAAAGACACTGGTTATTTGGTTTACAGACTAGTAAATACTCAAAGATTTACAAATGAGCTCACACTCTGCAGGATGAGAACAAAATGCACGCAGATAGTGTGGCTTTAACAAGTGCTTGCAAAGCGGTAATTCGCAACATTAGTATCAAAATACATTTCAATTTATTTGCAACATTTCTTATTGAGACACTCTTCTCATTGAAAAACTAGGATTTCTTTATCTAAGAAAAATCATTATGAATAGGTAACAAACAGCTCTATTGTTTCGTTCTTCGTCCGTGAAACAACCAGAATAAAATATTTTACAAGTATATTAAAAACCTGAATTTTTGTAGATAAACTAATTTACATTACATAAACTTCAGTAGTTACATGACATACAACGCACTGTTTTCGTTTTATGTTTTACAATACCTTCAATGAATAATTCGCTCATTAGAACAGGGGCTTCTAAAAAAATTTATACACACTTTTCTTTATGAAAGAGCCAAACTTTAACAATTTTAGCTAAATGTCAATGGAACAGCAGTTTAACACCTGTGACTCTTATATCGCTTCCTTATCTGTGTCAAGTTCATCACTTGTTTGTTTTGTTTTAGATTTTTGATAAAAATTTAAAATTTAAAATTATTCTACAAAAGTATATCTAAGACAAATTTATAGAATCAAATTTATAAAAATTTCGACGATTTATTTTTATTTAAATTTGTTTTCGCTGTATTTTAAAATAAAGTATTAGTTTTAATTTTCATATTAACCTGCCTTATCTGCACGAATTTAAAACTTATAGATTCATGCATTCAAAATAACTTGAAAAAAAATTAACATTGAAGGCTTATTAACTTCCTTATTTAATACATTTATTTATTGAAATATCAAACCAAATATTAGTATTTTGCCCGTTTAACAAAGATTAATTGAACTAGTCGAAGGCCATTTTTTTAGATTTTTATTTTATAGGTTATAAATATTTTGATTAAAGTGAAATTTAAGAAACATTAGTCATTTTATTATGATTATTATTTAAATTTTCTTCCCAAGGATTTACGATATTTTGTTTACATTATTAGCGAAGTAGAACTAGATTAGGTTCATATTAATTCTCAAGCAATGCAGTTTGTAAAATGTTATTTATGAATAATTTGAAATCAAAATGGTAGCATTATTTTAATTAATATTATTGTTGTTTTAAAGCTGCAGAAATTATAAATTTTCGGGAACACATTAAAGGGCTGTTATTTTACATTTGGAGATAGAAACTGTTTTGTCATACACATAAGTTTTCATCGTTCTATATTTGGGTGTGAAGAGAAATGAAATAATTGCTATTGGTCTATGATCACTACTTTCTGAAATTACAAAAGTTAATACATTTATCTCCATTGTATTTATATAATTATTAACCAGATTTTCTAGCCGTCGTTTATTTTTGGCCACAACTCAGTCAACCACAATAGCAATTATGCATTTCAATTTACAACACATTTATTAATTAGAACATCAAATATATTTCAATACTTTACGCACAAATAATTGTATCACTCAAAACAGATATTCTGGGGAAACTTGGTAAAAGTACAGCAAAAAACAAATATGTAGGGTCAGGGTGGAATCAATGATAGTCCATATACTAAAATTATGTTTCTTCAACGATTGCAAAATTCACTATTATTTTTCCATAATACCATCGTTTTCAAAGACCTTTCATCGCTCTTTCCCGTTACAACAATTTTATAACTGTGTATTGCAGAAATATTACCTTCAATTTTGTTTAATCCAAAGTTATAAAGATTTAGTATTTCATCCAATCTGATAGTTTTTTCCGTAAATTCAAATTTCACAAAATGTGGACTGTCATTACTGTTCCTCCCATTTACATGCATATATATTTTATATATAATTATGCATATTTATTTTTATATATGTTATATATATTTTTTTCAAATATTAGTTTTCTGTTTTGCTTAAAACAACTTCTGTGTTGCAAAATCCTTTTAGCATAACTATTTTGCATTTCATATTTTAAGATTTCTTATTAATCTCATGAATAGTAAATGATGTAACATAGTGAATTATTTGTAAAAATAATTCCTCCTAAAAACAATCATTTTATAACTAATAAAAAGAATATTACACCATTGATTTTTTGCCAGTTATTCTAAATTTGAGTAAGTGAAATAATTTTTAAAACTTAAATAATGCTAAAATTGTAGGAAATAAAAAAATACAAGTAAAATACCTTAAAATAATCAGGATAATATATATGTGACATGGGTGTTAAAATAAAACACAAAAAAGAATTATAATAATTTATAAAAGTACTATATATTGCTAAAAAATAAAATTATTCTCGCGTATTCTTTTACTAATTTCAACATTCCTTTCTTTTGAGCTCTCATTTTCTGAACATAGAAAAAATGATTAAAAAAAATCAATAAAAAGAAAAAAAAAAATTAAGATGGTTTGAATGATACTGAAATTTACTTCCTATGTCTCAAATACTAATTTCAAGAAAAATACAAAGTGGTTAGAAAATTTGGTTGAATACTGAATAAAATTTAATCACTATCAATTAATTTTAATTAAGTTATTTCGGAATTGGAAAAAAATTAATTTCTGTTAATAAAAATAACCTTATTTCCTACGAAATTATAATGAGATCATAAAATATGAATATCTGCAGTTGATGTAAAAAAAGTTTCTTTGGCATGTATAAAGTAATTAGATTCTCATGAGATTTAAAGATAATGTTCGAAAATGAAAGAATGTGTTTCCTTCTTCTAAACTCTGATTTAGAATAAGTATTAATTAGACATTTAAAGGAAACTTTAAAATTTTAAAAGATTGCTTTTAATTTAATCAAATTGTTTATCTAGATAACCGTTCGTATATTTTTGAAATGTAATACATTTGAGTATTGAAGAAATGTAAGAAATGAAGATATAAGCAATGGGTAATGCATGTTTACGTTCAAATTTTCTATTGTCAGAATATAAAAAAATAATAAACAAATGATTAATTTTGTTATGTTTTTTATCTTTATATTAGAAAATGAAATTTAGAAATAATTTCGTTTTCAAGCAATAAAAATCCATTCTTAAAAATAAAAATTAAAGAGATATTTGCAAGGAATTTAATTTTTAAAATTATTAACATTCCTTTTTTATATGTGTACGAAATGTAAAAATGCTTCTTAAAAAAGATAGTATGAGTGGAAATGTTATTCGTGTGTCTGTTGAAAGAATATAAATATATGCTAAATATCTATTTTAATTCTCCATCTTATTATTCTTTTACATATTATGTTGCAAGCTATTTTTAGAGTAACAGTGAAATGATCAGTAATTAATAATATTAAAAAAATATCTGGGGAATGACTCAAAATCACATATATATGAAAACGTTGCTTTTAAATGCTTATCTATGTACAAGTTTTATCATTGTGCAATTAATACATTTTGTACATAGGAGAAAATCAATATAAGAATTCAAGAATACATTTTATACTACTTAACTGCATATTTCAATATCATAAACAAAAACTCAAAATATTACACATGGAAATTTAAATATTAGAAGCATCCGATTCGAAATAAGTTAAAAACTTTCGACAAAACTAAAATTAAAATTACAATTTTTTCTAAAAATTTTGCGTTTATTTTTTTTTCACTTTTTTATATTAACTTGTGTTTTAAAAAGAAAAATTGTTAAAAAAAGCACGTTCATGTATAAACGAGGCTCGATTTTTTGATAATATATTTAAAAGCATTGTTCTGAAATACTTGTATTAATGAAACTTTTTTGGATATCCAAACATTTTTCTCTTTTTTTTCTAACGTATCAAAAAATTACATTTGCGTTAAACAAAAAAAAAAAAAAAAAAAAAAAAAGTGCAGTGGAATGTTGTATGTAAAAAAAATTAATTCATTACTTTAGGTATCTTTTTAAATGTTTTTAGAAATTTAAAATGCAAACTTAAAACTTTTAATCGTTAAACTTTCACTTTTGACGTTTCAGATAAGATTGAGAGGTCCCATGTGTGATTTTATGTTCTTAAGTTTATGCAGTTTAAAGTGATAAACTATGTTACGAAAAACAGATTATTGAACAAAAGATGAATACTTTAAAAATTTTATTTTTATAAAAGTGTCATAATTCATGAAAATGGTTTTAAGTTTTTTAATGCAGTGAATGGTTATCGTTACTTGATCATGTAGAAAATATGTGGTTAAATTAAACTAGATAATTTTAGAGATAAGTACAAGTTAAAAATTATAATTAATAATTAAAAACGTAAGTATTGATATTTACATCCTTTTTTTTTACCTATATTTTTACGAATTAGTTATTATTTGAAAGCCAACGAAAAATTTGGGCATTTTTACTACGTAAGATTTTAACTACGTATTATGTTGTAATTTTAAGAAAAACGTCATAATTTATGAAACAGATATTCCGTTTTTATTTTTTTAAGGAATTTATTGTTTTATGTTTGTGAAGAAAAAAAATGCTTAAATACAAATGATTAATTTTATAGTTAAGTTTATAAAAATATATTATAGTTTATAAAAATATTAGTGTAAATGATATTTAGATATTTAAATGTAAAATATCGGTTTGTAGTTTATTTTCCTTATTGCATTTGCTTTTTCTAAATAAATTTTATCTCGATTATATTTCTTATGGCTAAAAAATAAAAGACTTGGCGTGATGCATAAAAATGGCCAGAAAACGTTTTTGCTAATTATACCAGGAACGAGATATGAAGCTTTAAATACCTCTTACAATATAAATTTATCAGTTTTTTACTATGTAAGCCATAATATTTGCATTTGAGGGATGGAAAATTTATGTTCTCGCCTTATCAATGCGATACCCCTTCCTCATTGAGTAAAGAGTGCTCAGTAAACTTACTGCTCTAAGTAAGACATTTTAAGCGTGCGATGCTATTTTTGATTATTTTCCAATAATTTTAGAAATCATAATAGCTTTCTAAAGTACAGTATAACAGATATCATTTATACTAATATATACTTTGTAGTTTATAATATTACTGTTTTTAGAAGCATACTTAATATTAATGTTTAATTACGATTAATTTTTGCGCGTGACGACCATATATTATTTTTGTTACTAGTAACAACATTTCAAAATTAATTACATAAATATAATTAACCGTTTAAAAATGTATTAATTTTTAGTTGATGAAATTTTTCTTCCAAATGATATAATAAGCATTTGTATGATTTAATTTTCTGACACATATACAAATGACGAAAGTTCATTACATACACTGTTTTGAACTAGTTTTATGGTAAAGCGAAACATCAATACCTCGATTTACTTTTCCAGATCTGGAAAAGTGAAAGAAAGTTCGGTTCACAGGATATTATAATGTTGTCTTTAAATAGCAAGAGTTGGTACTTAAATGCGCCCATCCACTTTTTCGACACCCTAAAGAATGTATTCTGAAATATTATTAAGATTATCCATGTACCAGAATTAAAGTTCCATTCTTTCCTTTTAAACGTTTTCCCTAAAAGCATTCTTCCAAAAATAATTGGACGAAAATAATCATTGCTTCATAACAACACACAGCTGAACTCTAATAATGGCACAACAAATTTTCAACAAGCATGCCAAATCTTTAGACACAACTTACATTCCTTATCAGAAATTCTACTTTCAACGAGAGTAATTTTAGTTTTAAACACATTAGAATCCTTATTATCCCACACTCATGGGATTAGGAAAATGTAGGAAATGTCGGGAGTTTGAAAGGATATTATCATATGCAATATTACTAACATTAAACTTAGCATCACTATAAATAAAATAAATAGCTACTAAAGTATAAGACCAGAAAAAGAGAAAGAAAAGTCATTGTACTCATGAAGGAAATGTGGATTATAAACAAATATAAAGGCCAATTTAAAAGCGAAATTCAATAATTACATAGCTGTGTTTTTGCATAAATGAAAGTACAACAATAATGATTAAAAACACCAGTGATGCTTTTGGCATTTTTTTAAATTATAATTTATACCAAAGTTATAGAGGCAGGAATGTTAAATGTTAAGGAGTTTTTTTCGGTTTTTTAGATTGATAATAAATTGTGTGGAAGTATGAGAAAAAATTCTGTGCTACAAATTAAAATTCCTAATGAGATATTTTACTATATTTTTAATCATTTCAGTTGTCATGTTTAAAATATTGCATAATTTATTCTAAGCTAAACAAAATGTACCAGAATTTTGTAATAAAGCCCAAGGTCCAGCTATATGTGTGTATATAAAAGATAAATGATAATGAACGTCAGGGTGTCGCTTAAACGAGCGTCAGATAATAGAGCGTTTACTATACATTACTTGGTAACAAATACACCAAGGAATTCTCTTATTCTGTAAATATAAATGTTAACTTTAATCATATATATAATGATAAAACAATGTTGAAGGTTATGTAAATAGTTGAATAATATCTGAAGCTTTCGTTTTAGAAAACTAATACTTTCTTTTCGGCCCCATAAAAAGGGGCTTTATCGGCATTCTTTTGAATAAATGATTGACTATAGAAGATCGTATTTCTAAAAGAGTCTGATGGAATTCCTCATAGACGGAATGAACAAAACTGAAGTAGAGATAAGTATGCCGATAAATACTGCGTAAGTAATGATTACGATTAAATGCATTACTCATGTTATCTAGCTTGAAAATGGAGTTTTAATACTATCGTTTTCTGTAAATTACAGTTTTATTTGTAGTTTATGGGCAATTTTACTTCCACACATGCAATAAATATTTCATCAAAATAATTGTCGTCGAAATATAATTAATCGGATTTCATTTAAAATTTGTGTAAAGTATTTTTAAAATAATTTTCAATAATGCTCTTTGTAGTGACAGAGTATTTGAGAATTTTAGACACTAAAGTGTGTTATACTTACTGAAGTCACAGTGAAAGCAGATTTATTTCTTTTAAGAAAATATGCTGTTAATTAATAGTAAATTTCAGGAGAATAACACATATATGTAATTATTTTCTTTCGAAATTCTATAATTAGCTTTACAAAACAGTTTTTTTGCTTAAGACCACTGAAAGTGCAATTTTGGTTATTTTTGCAGGAAATGGCTTAATGACAGGTTGCTGTTGTTTAAGTATATTTATAAAAAGAGGATACATCGAAAAATAAAATATACAGCATCAAAATATCTATAATTTTAAGAACTGTTCGTCAATAATTTTTTCTAGATGATAGAAATAAGAATTCTTAAAAACATGATTTTCATGAACAATTAGTTACGGGTCTTCTGCAATATTGCGTAACTTTGTGAGTGTAATGAACTATTGTTTGAAATATCTAAGAAGATTCTAAATTTTTTCAGCTAGTTTTATAAAGTACCGTAAAGAAAATGTATAAAATAACATTATAGTGATAATTTGTATTAATATTTTAATTTTAGGGCTTATCTTATACATATTTTTACGATTTTGTAATTTAGAGTGTATTTTTATTAAATCATACCACAAAACTATCACATTTTTTATTGTGAGAAAGTTTATTTAAGTACCAACTATTACATTATTTTCTATACAAATTTAAGAATAAAAGTATTAAAAAAACTGCGACAAAATAATTTATTTAAAGAGTGATACCGTTACTTTTTCATTTAGTTAAATTGAAACAATCAGTATTATAATACTTTGGCTTTATTTAAAAAAGTGTTTGTCAAACGTAGTTCTATATATTTAGAAAACTGTGAAGCCTTTTGGTATTTAAAGTTGTTATACTTAAGTTACAAATGAATTCAATTTACTTTATTATTATATGAAAAAAGACATTTTTCATAAAATAAAATAAAAGTTAATTCTTATTAAGACTCAACTTTAATTATGATATATAATTTTTTTATTCATAAGAAAAAAACAAAAGGAGAAAAACACGTCAGTGATTAAAATGATTTTTCTGAAATATCCGTTTTCTTTATGTGACCCCGATTCTTAATAAATGCATATTAAAGAAAAGGAGAAAAAATGTTTAATAAGGTTGGATGAAAACCACACCCATCTTTTATTGATGCTGTGTGAAGGTGATCATATGGGATTAAGGTTTATGAGCGGAACTTTTTATTAACTTATCGTGTTTTATGCTTTATTCAAAGAGATAAATCGAACATTATTAAGTTAAAATATTAAATGACAAATGGTGGAAATCTACTTAGGGTATTCTTTCACGTAATGTCAGTGGAGGTAATTCTATATGAAAGGTCTATGATTTAAATATTAAAGTAATATGAATCATTCTCGTCTTGTATGAATTTTATTTCAGGAATAAAATTCCCATTTTATTTCCTTTTAACATTTTTATAAAATTACTAGCATTTTTTAAAATAATTATTTTCTCTATTGTAAACAAATTTTGAAATAAGATTTAAACAAATTTCAAAGAAGACCATGGTAAATATCGTGTAATGTTGTCCATCAACAATATACAAATAAACCATGGAATAAAATATTTATATCTTAAAATATTTATATCGTCTTTATATAAAGACGGTGAAAATTATTTAAAAAATAGTATGATGTGAATATAAAATAAAAGGAAACATGCAAAAAAATCTTTTTCAAATATTGCAAGGTACATAGAAAAAAATGAATATAACAATGAATATAATAAAGAATTAATGTTATTAAAACTAAAAAAATTAGTCTTAATCTTTAATGGTTTAAAATTCCAGACTGAATTAGAAAGTAAAGGGAATACTGATATTTGAAATTAAAACAGAAATTAATAGCACTAATTCAACACACCCCGCCTTTGCATGGAAATATGATTACCTTTATAGTATTCTATTATTTAATAAAGTGGAATATAGTAACAAGGGTACAAGTATGGATAATTAATAATTAATAATATTAGCTAATAATACTATTAATTGATTATATTAATAATAATTCAAAAATCAACTTATAACGTTTTCGTCTTTCAAACAAAACCAATCAAGACATAAAATTTCTTTATATCCTGTAAAACTGTCTCAATGTGTGTTTCTAGTCATACAAAAACTGTAACAGGGCTTTGGAATTTTGTTATTATAACTTCATACGGTCCCTATTTAGCGCCCTGTGTTTTCCACTTTTTGCTGCTTGAATAAAATTTTGCGGACGCAGAGATTGAGTTGTGCTAGAGTGCTTTAGAAAACTGAGCAGAACTGAAACTATGGTTTCTGGAACAACCTAAAAGGATTTTTTTTCTTAGAAAAAAAAAAATGAATGGTTTGAAGCATTCAACATTCTGCTGAGAGACTATTTAACAATTCGGCATGTACAACCGAAGTAAATTCCGTAAAACAATTGCTTTCATTTTCCAAATCGCACAAAGCTTTTATCAGTAATGCAATCTTTAAATTAGATTTTAATTCATTGATTTTATAAATAAGACGTAAAAGGATTTTGCAACACAAACATATTTTTATAATTTATGTAGGTAACTACTTTAACTAAGCAATACATAATCAATCATACACTGTGATCTAAATATAAAGCATTAATTCTTTTCATTTTTTAAAAAATCATCAACTTTTTAATACCCTGTTTGTTGTATTGTATATGCAATAAAATTATGCTAAAATTTAAATAATCATTTTTGTAACAACTTACAAAATATCATCAGAAACTGTCAAATAATTATGCCCATCAGGACATCTGTACTACCAAGTATTTTACAAATGTTACAAGTTTCATTATAAATTGTTTAAATTATTACATTCTATATAGATACATACTTTAAATAGACATACATACACATATATACATATATAAATTTTAAAAAATGAAAAACTCCGTTAAGGTATATTTTCCAGTTTATATTTTACTGACAATTTTATTAATTTTTTTTAAATTTTTTTTTCAAAATGGCCAACAAAACAATGAACTATACATATTCAAATTGATTTTTTTCATAAATTCGTATACTATTTAATAAAAGAAATGTTTATTGCTATAGTTCTCATGAGTAGAATTATGTATATTTTTTTATAATTCACATATCAACAATAATTAAATACTTCATGTTTATCATTAGGGCATTTTGATGTACAGTGAAAATACTTAACTTTGTTAATCGACTTTTATTCGTTGTTTTCTTGTAAACATACTGTTAAACAATGTATAAGTAACGCTAGGTTTTAAAACTCATTTAAATAAATAAAATTTAACTTGTTGAATAATTCCAATGCGGAAACATTGAAAGAGTAATAAACATTCAGTAAAGCATTTTTCATAGTCTTGTGGTGTTTTTTCGTGCTAAAACAAAAAATGTGCACGTATTTCACGATCAAATATCTTATATTGTTATGAAACATTTACAGGGAACCAAAGTATTATTTTTACTATCTGAAAGTACATTAAATGTCTTACATTTCTTTAAAGAATGAAAATAAATTCAAATCTTCCAACAGTCGCATTTAGAAATGATTTTTCGCAGTTCTTTGAACGTTAATTTTTATTTTGGTATACATTTTAAAACAAAATTCTATGCAGATGTTTCTGTATATAACAGTACTTTTAAAACACTATTTTTTACATTACTATTGGACTCTCTCAGCACGCTTACCATTTTAAATATGGAAGAATTCCGAATTATTTGGAACATTATAATCAAGTTTTCAAAATTTAAAAATACCTAAACCAAAATTGAAGATGTTTAATTCAATTTAATTAGTAAATAACACTATTATAATTTCCAGAGAAATCTTTTATATGCTGTGATAATCAGATGATAATAGCTGAGGATATTTATCCCAGAAAGAACAAAACTAATTATGTCAGAAAGAAGTTGATTTCTTGATGTACATTTTTATGAAAAGGCAAATGAACTTCTCAAAATCAAAGAATATCAACAAAGAAAATTTAAGATGGAATGCTTAGAATGAAAAAGTGGTTAAGATGCAGATATCGACACCACAATGAACGCTGGAAGATGAAAGAGAAATAAAACTACCAACAGATGCCTCAAAAACATTTAAAAAAAAATACGTATAATAAGCAGTTAGAAAATGGCCAATTTATTATTATTACTTTTTTTAAAAATAGAAAATTAATAGGATATCGGTATCCATAATTATCGCAACAGCGGAAGAATATTGATAAATCATATAATACGAAAAATTTTATGAACAATTTTGACTCTTTTATAAATAGTAGTGTAAGAGATATGATGAAATTTAAAATAATGAAGAAAAATATCTGTTGAAAAATAAAATTTATTAATTACTGAATAGAGTAATTATAAAAAAAAAGTAACAGAAAAAAATTAAAATTTATAATTTAGGATATGTCATATTATCTGTTTGTGAAAGCTTTTAAAATATATTACATTTTGAATGCTAATTGCAAAATTCCTATCATTAATAAATGTAGAAAACAGAAAAGTATAGAAAGCCTCATCTAAAGTTTATTATAAATTTATAGTATTTAATTATTATTTTAAAAATATTATTCCTGTGAAAGCAGATTTTATTATTAATTCAATAAATTAAATAATTGCGTGTAAATGGCCAGTAAATGTAAACAAATAAAAAAATGATTTATTTTTCATAATGCTGCATAATTTTCATCAATGAATTTTACCAGAATGAAAAATCCAATATTGCAAATAAAAAAAAATAAAACATTACTGAGGAAATATGTTATAAATTAAAACGTCTATCGATTGTAATCAAAATGTATTCATCCAGCTATTTAATTAAAATTCTTTAACTTCTTTTACTTTAATATTCATTACAGGTAAGAATTTTCTTTGGGATATTTTATATATGAAATGTACATTCCGGAATTTGTTTGATTGCATTATATTGAAAATGCTGTGAAATCACATACAATGTATGCCCTGATACAAAAATGTATGCTCCAATTTGTCTGTTTAAAGTGTACTAATTACAATTTTAGAATTTAAAAAATGCCATACAGATTGGTTATTTTAATATGTTTTAACACTGAAAAAATCAGCTTAGAACTATTGCTATTATTAAAAGTATCATGAAAAATCTTCAAAAGAAAAAAAAAAAAAAAAAAAAAAGCTATTAAATCAGGAAATACTTATTCATTCTCTATTTTAAATCTTTTATTTTTATTTATTTATTTATTTATTAGCAAGTTTACCCGTATACCGAAATTTTATTAACTCTATTTTTTTCTCAGTTTTGCTAATGCAATTTATCAAATTGTGGTTATTTTATTTTTATAATCTTCTTTTAGCCATGTTTATTGTAAAATGGGACGTTTGTACAATTATGATCTAATCATTTATATTTTACGTACCATTGCTTTCTGAGTTAGTATTGAAATGTTGTTATTATTGCAGATATAGAAGTAAGCTTTAAAAAACGAACAAATAGTAACTCTGAAAAATATTTACTCGTTTATTATTTTAGGATAACTCCTTTAGATAACTTGAAATTTATTACCTACCATAACTTTCTCCGTGCTAATACGTGATTTCAACTATTGCTTTAGTTTAAATTCTAAATCTGAATATATTTCTCTGTTGACAGAGTTTCCCTTATCGTTAAGTGTTGTTTCAGTTAAACTAAAGTCAATTATAAAATTGAGGATAGTTCATTTCCGCCACCTTTAGGCCATTTATGTAGTGAATTGGAAATTTGTTTAATTAAGTGCAAATCTCAGTTAATTTTTTTTCACGATTGTTTGTTTCAGGCATATGAAAGTGTAATCAAAATAACTTGACAAAAAATAGAACCAAATTTATATGAAACTATTATATGAATATTTTTTATTGATGACACATTGTGATATATAGGAAAGAACTTATGTTAACAAAATAAAATGTAAATTGAGACTAAAAAATTTCAAATCGCGAACTTGGGATTAAATATTTGTCTTATTTGTAAAATTTTATTACTCCTAATATTCATACAGATGCATAAACTTTTCAATGAAATTAATTTTACAGACATTATTTATATTAAAAATGATTTCTACTAAAAAATATATAATAATGAAAATAAATGCCGAACCACCTTCATAATTAAGACAATGCTGTTTAATTTTAGTTAGAAAAAAATATAATCGTACTCGTAGAAGCTCTCAGTTATTCTATATAAGCCGAATATATTTGATTATTTTGGAAAAACTATACTCACATTTTAAATCTACATTTATTTGAACTAATTCTTATTTTTGTAGTAGAATATACAGTTGAATAGAAGATATCGTCTTTGTAACGAAAAATATCCAGAAAGAAAAATAATAAAGAATGAAAAACAGATTCTTAATCTGCTGAGCAGAAAAATAAAGAAGCTAGGATTCGTCGCTTCTTAATCTGCTAGACGGAAGGTAAAAGAATCAAGAATAAAGCCAAAGATGAGATGAAGTGAACAATAAACAGATTTCATATATAAATATTCGTAAGCAGCTGGTGTTTCTCTGGAATTCATAAAGATCCCAACTTCTTTATTCTGGACTATCAATATAGAATTAAATCGAGAAAACGAAAGTTTATCTTCCATAAGTAAATTTCAATAAGAAAAACTCTGTCACATTTTGGACAGAAATTTATTTCGGTATTTGTCTACACGTTTGTTTAGAGAGAAATGACTGTGAATTCTGTCTTAATAATATCCAATGGTATTAGTTTCTCACACTGTAGCAGCTGATGGTCGCTTTATTTTAAAGGATAATTATTTTTTTCAAGAAATTAGCTAAAGCTTATGCAGAAAAAGCCATTTTAATTAGAGTAAATATGACAAACAATGGTAATTATTTGCTGCGGTAATAGTTTCTGTTATATCTAGCATTCTTATAAAATTTCAGTTTTTACGAGTAAAATTTAAATACTTTCTTTGGTACATTTATAGTGATTTGTCGGGAATTTAAATTAGTAAATCAGACAGTAGCAACCTCAATTAATATACAGTTAAATCATCTAATCTCATATTTTTAAGTAAAAATATATCCTGAATTTAATTTCAGCATTAATTAATCTCTTAAATTTTCAGTAAAAATACACCCTGATGCATTTTTCAAAATTATGTAATTTTGTAGAATATTAGTAAAAAATATGTTATTATTATTCTCAGAATTTAATAAGAATTTTAAAGCAAATTTTTCATTTAAACATTTAGAACCTGACGTCATAATAATAGGACTTTTTATATATTTACAATTATTTTTCTTTACACTTATATTTGCCATTATTATTCAAATTTCAGATTATATCCAATTTCAGTGGATGGTAAAAATCTATAAATGTTACTTATTGATTTGTTCAGGATGCATTTTAATATGTTCCTCTAGGTGACACTATTTGATACGTTAAAAAGTGATTACAACATTTTAATCGGAAAGATAATATCTAAACTTTTTTTATTTAGTTCAAAAGAAAACGATTTCAAAACCTTTCGTTACTTATAAATAATGTACAGTACATTTTATCTGTTCTACAGTGATATATTATGCACAAATTTAATAAAACATTTTAGTTTCTCTCTTTTTTAAAGCATCTATGAGATTATATCATAGTAAAAAATCAGTTAACATTGAGCAATGATGGACGTTCAAATTTTCATGTTACTTTAAATTATACTTTATATCTTTTCTCAATTAAAGCAAAAGTTAAATGGTAACTGCATTTTAAATTAATTTAAAAATAATTAATTTAATTGAGAATTTCTTTTATATTTAACATCAAATTCAATTAAAATTTTAAAAACTTCGAAATGAAAAATATTTTTCCTCTTTTGAAATGATATTTTTAAGTTAATGACTTTTTCATGATTTTTCTTTAACAAAGCTATTCCTTTGCATATATTTTCTTAAAATAAATTAATTGGTTAAAATGTCTATTTTAAAGCTTCATTTTATAAGTGACACAGTTCATCCAATACGGAACATTAAAAAAAACATTGAATATGAAATCAAATAGCGATGCATTATACTTTAACATTATAATTACACTTATAAAGCTTGTATATACCATTGAGAAACGAATAAACACCTCATTTAAACTACTTTGCATGGTGTAATCATCCATATATTAGTTGCTTTAACGAAATAATGTAATCTATTTAACTTACAGAAAGTGCTATAAGAATTTACAACAGAAGGAAACTGCTTAATGATCTCCTTGAAGGAAGAAATGTCTATCAAATGAGTTTATTTATGTTTAATTTATTATTTAATAGTTCTAATTGTGAAGATTAAAAATCTATGCATTTTTCCGATATGTAATATTTATATAAAAATGTAACTGTATTTCTTTTTAACAAAAGTACTGAACATGTTCTGCGATTTTATAATAAACAGTACGGAATTAAAAAAAAATATCACTGATATTTTAAGTCAGAGCAAATAAAACTATAACAACAACAACAAAAAAAAGACCACCTCTTTTTTTTGAATCAAACATTTTTAAAGATATTTAGTTCTACACATTGTAAAATTAAATACACATAAATAAAAATTATAAAATACAGTTTATTTCTGCATATAAGACGGCATTCAAATAGATAAAAAATCTGGATTTCCGTCGGCGTTTTCTTGTTTTAATTTCTATCGGCATTTTCTACATTTCAAATTTAACAAAAGATACATAGGACAGGATTCCATAGTGTTAAAATATGGTCACGAAAGCTTATAATGAAGTAAATAACGCTGATGCTTATTACATTAATCTCTTTTTTTAATTATAATTTATAAATACACATTCGTAAAATTAGAAAAAATATTCTTTTACTTTGACTCCAAAAAAAGAAGATGAAATAAATGATATGTTAACGTAAAAGATTTTAGTATAACTTTTAACGATTTGATGTCATTGTCAAAAACCTAGATTAAATAAATTTTAAAATATATAAAGCATCAAACTGCAATATTGAATAGCAGTATGGAATATACCGTGAAGGTATTATACAGTCTTCATGTATATGTGATGTGATTTAAAATAAACTTGAATTCCCCCAATAATACAAATTGGTTTTAGGACTTTATTATGAAATGCTACACAATCTGCAGAAATAGACGTTACTTGCATTGTACAATACAAAGAATGAAATTTGAATGTATTGCAGATACAAATGTACATAATTAGGGAAACAAAAATTCGAAATTAACTTTCTGGTGCATGAATTTCTGCATAAAAAATAAATGTTCCACTTAAAGTTTTGAAAAATACATAACTAAATGAATTATGTGGTTGTCTGCTAAGAATTTTATGTTTTGTTGCAAAATTTTGAAAACGAATCTCATATGATATTTAAAGTACAAACAAATATTCTTAATGTTTATTCAATAGTTTATAATAATTGTTTTAAGACTGGATACATTAACTGGGAACTATAATATATGTAACTGATGTAAATTTTCCTTTTTTTATTTTTATTATTTTTTTTATTTTACTTATTTTTTTTTTGAAAAAAGCCCGGTCCAGGATTCGAACCAGGGATGTATTGGCAGAACCGCCAGTGCTCTTCCAACTGAGCCACCCCGGACACGAACACTATTTCACCCAAGTGTTCCAGTGAAAAAAAAAATGGAAAATTTACATCTGTTACAATTAATTTAACGTTTGAATTATCGTGTTTAAAATTAATCTAACATAATATATATAATTAAACATTTTAGATACACTAGAGGGGATTTCTTCACAATATTTTCTATTAATTCTAATATCATTAAGATATTCTATCAATAAAAAAATATACCAAAGACAAGTTCCAACAGAATATTTAAAAGGTTGTTATTGCAACTATTTTTGAATGTGACAAATATTGTTGAACTTACCATGATGTACATATTATGATAAAGTTATAGAAATAACTCATACACATTTCTGTGATAGTTAATTTTCAATATAACTTTATATGTATTGATCGTGCATGGGAAAGTTGGCGATTTCTAAGAATAACATTTTGTAGTAATTTGATAGCCAAATTTCTCGCAAGCATAATTTTAGTCAAAGAAAAATATTTCAGAGTGATAAATAAAATAATCGATTAATATTTAATTGCTTATGTTTAGATTAAAGTGAAATTTTATTCAACGGTAAAATTCAGATTTAAAAAAATATCATTTATTTTACAGGGATTCTGTTGTTTACACTAAAATTAATTATTGTTTATTAAAAAATAACGTAATCAATGTTTTAACCTTTTAATTTATATCCAATTAAACATGTATTTTAATCATTAGTCAGAGATGATATATATACACAATTTTTAAAGGAAAAATATTTTTCTTTAATCAAAAAATATTTTTTTTAGTATAATAAACATTTTTTACTTTTCTTCTTTAATATTTTATAGCACTAATAATATATACAATTGACATTTTATTGAATTACATTTGAAGCAGTTCTTTAATATATTTTATAAATCACATCTTTAACAAAAAATACAACTAATATAATTTTCACTTATCATAACAAAATACAGATTTCAGAAAAATATTAAACTGTATTCTAAATGCATTTAATAATCTCAAAATTTGATATATGTCTTTTAAATTACAAGTATGCAATAATAATTTTTTTTATAAATTTAAAATTATATCTGCATTAATAGTATTTTTTCTGTATTTCTTAATTCTAATGAATATTATTGCTTTCATTTTAGTAATTAGAAATCTCACATACTTTCTTCAGTGATGATAATTACAAATATATTTTTAAAAGCTCCAGACCTAATTTCATTTTCATTTACATATTTATATACAATATGCTTATAAAATTCGGGAGGGACAGACATTTTCTTCCGAAATATATTTAGTTGAAGCAGATATGCAGCGATTTTAGCAGCAATAACTCTTGTTGAAGTAATTTTCATTTACTTATTATTATTTTGTTTTATATACGCAATACACTTCTGTTGCAAAAAAAAAAAAAAAAAAAAAAAAAAAAAAAAAGAGAAATCAATATTACGACCAGCGTGTAATTTCTGTTAATTTTATGTAAATACACAAAATTTAAAAATAGCATTAAGTTAATAATAAAAAGAGCTTTCTGTTAATAAGCATAAATTGATCAAAAAAAGAAAATTGAATGTAAGTGAAAAATTAATTAATTAATCAAAAGCTTAAATATCACTTAAATAAAAGAGCAATGTTTTTTTTTAATGTAGAGGTATTTTTACCTTATAAAATAAACAACTGTAACGGAAGGAAAAGGTAAAGCCGAGAAAAGAAAAATAATAAAGAAAATAGTAAAGCTGATATTTTCTCTTTTTAGAGAACTTAATTGAAACTGAAAAACAAAAGAAAGTAACTTCAAAGGAAGAAAAGAGTAAAGCCGACAGTCCAAACATTTTAAAGGACACAATAAATTAATTGGAAAAGGAAACTTATGAAATCAGAATCGAAAGTGTACGGTACATTCGTAGTAATTTATATTCGTAAAGCGGAATATAAAAGTAACTAGAAGTTGCATTTTAGAATACTTCACAGCTTTAATCTTAGGTATTCGAAAAATATTATTGTTTTTTAATACCTGTATAAAAACACTATAACTGACATTTGCTCACTAATATTGCTTAATATAAAATTTTACATAATATATACGTACAATTTTTTATATGTGCCTTTATATTCTGTAATGAAACGGATTTTTCTTTTTCGTTTCTAGGTCATATATCCGGGCGATAAGAATGAGAAGTGTTTATCTAATTCTGGTGATTTTTCAAGAAGTAGACCTTAAAATTTTGAATCTATTTTCAAATATTGGGAAAAAAAGGTCTACACTTGTGACAAGACAGAGAATCTACCTCCGATTTAAAATCAAACTCAAAAACTAAAGGCCATGAGCTGTGAATCTTCAGACATTAAAAGGGAATATAAAATAAAATCCAACCACACGTACTTGAAAGCTTTCGAAGGATACCCCTAGCTCACCATATGTCAATTTTATATAAACTTAAAAAGAAAATACTCTAAACACATAATCCTAATATCGCTCTTCCGGGAACATAATTTAATTGAATTGGTTTACAAACGGAAATGCTTCATTATAAAAAGCACAAGTAATCACACCTTTTATTAAAACATATGTGTATTATCTGCATATCTGCAATCAAAATTGAAATGTTATCATTGATATTGTTCGAATCAAAATGCCTGTGTAAAAATTCTCGTCTTTCTTGTATATATACAGGACAATCATAATTAAAGTACTCATTTCTAAATAAACTTAAAGTGATGACAAATTAGGTAATCATAATATCCAAGATTTTAGTTTAAAAGAGAAGTATACTGGTGAAAAAAAAAAGCAACTCGAACATGTATCATAAAATATATTATATTAATAATATGGTGTAATAATAATTTTAAAATAAGTAATATTTTTCTTTAATTTCAATTTAGAATTAACACAACTAAAGTCTTCTTTTATAGAAAGGATGTCAGCGAATCTAAATTTAATGAGAACATTATTTTATTACGTAGAATTCTTTTGTTGAATGCAACTATTTAGAAGTACCACTTGTGATTTTTAGATAGATTCGTTGTGAAAACCGAAGTAGTCGCTTAAGGACTACTTTATATACACTCAATAATTAAGCTCTGTTAACTAATGGGGTATTTTTCGTGTAAATAATTTGCATTGCTTTTCAGCTTAATAAATTTTGTATTATTGTATTCTGATACAATAAAATATTTAAATAGTGTTCCTTATTGCTTTATTTGGAATTATTTATTTAGTTACGGTTCCATAAAATTTTCGTATAATAACCAAAGTCACTATTTGTGTTCGCGTGCTGACTCATTATGCAATAAATAAAATAATTTATGTTTGCTGAATCACTATAGTTTCCTACTTTGCCTTCTAATAGACATTGTGAAAATTAAAAAAAAAATCCCAAATATATTTTTAATTATATTTCTCTAATTAGCATAATGTGTAAAAAAGAAAATAAATATTATTCCTGGATTTTTTTAAAACCAATATAGCGTTTTAACACTGTTAAAAAAATAAAGCGTAAGCCGAAGTTTTAAAACTATAATATAATATAAAAAGTACGCTAACATAGAGTTTAATTTTTAAAAGTAATCCAGTTAAAATATTTAAATTACACGATAAAAATTATTTAAAAACTATTAAATGTGAAATCAATAGTATATTGATTTCATTTTTCGCTCATTCGGAAGACAGATTAGGTAGGTAATGACCAACCTTTTGATATTCATGCCGCTTGGATATGACTGTCATATCTTTAATGCCATTATTTATCACTGAAATGTTAATTCTTGTCTTCATCTGTAAACTATGAATAAAGATAATTGATTATGATTAACGTAAAGGATAGTTGTGTTGTATAATTAGGTATAAATCGAATTTAAAATTTATTAGAAACATAATGACAAATTAATAAATACATGCACAAAAATCATTTTTTATATTAATCCTAAACTTTAAAAGTCTTTTTCTCCCTTGATTCATATGAGGAAGGGTGCATACAACATTTCCAAGAAACAATTATAGTTAAAAACTTTCATCAAAATTTCTTTTCGGTTACATAATTTACAATCAAAAGTGGGCCAATTATACTACAATTGCGATTTTAGAAAACGAAAATTGAGCTTTATCTTTAATTATGATTACCCTACGGACGTACATTTCAGAGTCGAGAAAGTAGGAGGCATGGTGGGCCTGTGAGCTCGTGAATAAACTTTGAGTAAAGAAGAATTGCAACTACGTAAGGATAGCACTAAGGCACAGAGGAAACAATATTAAGAGATATAGGTGTAGGGAAGGGGTACATTGACTAAAGCCTAATCCTCTTAACACATGCTTAGGACCAGACATAGACGGTATATAATTAAATATCAAGAACATTTTTCCGGATAATTTAATAGTGTAAATCGTTATCGTCAGTCATTGAAGGACAGCAGTACAAAATTATTTTATTCAGCTGTGGTGCACCTGTTACAGAAGAGTTTAAAATACATTTTGTCATAAGAATATCCAAGTATATGTCAATTTATATGTATGAAAATACATTAATTTTAGGGCATTCATTAAGCCTTGTCAATCATGATACTTCGATTGGATCAAAAGTTATCATGTTCCAAAAACGATTTTTTTAATAAATTCTTTACTTTATTTGCTTTGGTTTCCTGTGCGTCAGATAAACATTTCTGTACAAAGAGTATGAAAATTTTCAAATAAATGTGTTCGATACAATACTCCCTTCTTCACACAAAAATATGTAGCTCAGAATTACTTAGCTCAAAAATTTTACCTCCTTCTCACACGTGGACCACAGCTGGTATAAAAAACCCTTCCTATACCCGCTTGATAAATCCGAGGTGCGTGAAATGTAGCACCAATATATGGCTTCCACAGCAATAAACAAATCTATGAAAAAGATTTTCATTGATGCACACTCTATATAGGAAGGGAAACGCGGCATTAAAAACTTACACGCACACACGTTCACCAATAACTACGTGTGTGAAGTTAAACAAACCTCGACAACTTTGTATATACTTGATAAAACTTTGTACGACGTGGAATCTTCATTATCACATTATAAATGTTCGCTTCACATTTGAGCAACACCACTAGATCGTATAGACGGTACACTTTCATATATATGTGTATATATACATATATATTTATATATATACATATACATGTATGGTTATGTGTAACTTATGTTTACATACATATGTTTAACAATATTCTTTCGTTCTTCAGTTATGAATACAAACTAATAAGTGTCGTTTCGCAAAAAAATATACAACGTAACCAAGAGTATTTCAGGATTCAGCAATCTATTTTCAAGAGCACCACATCGATAAAAAATGTTGTTGCGAAAGTTTTTACCCACCATTCATTAAGAAATAGTATGTCATTTGGGCTGTTTTTAAAGTCAGTAATACTATAGACAATATTTATTATATAGAGCAAACAGTGTACACCTGATCTGAGGTAGAGTAATGATGTTACACTTCTGTCGCTGCTGACTCACCATCACTGCTTACACGGGAAGCGGCTGTTATGGTTTTTGACTGGACAGTTGCTGGTCTGTAATAAGCTGCTCCTTGATCATATAGCCATGGTTGGTTTGGGCCGTTCTTCCAATCTTCCATTTCTCCTGGTAATGCACGGGCATGATCAATCAAATCTGGTCCTTTTTCTTCTGAACACTTTTCGGAGAGGAACGTAGTCATGCGGTTACTTCGGTCGTCATCTCGAGGGTCGAAGTTAATTTTCATTTCCGAATCCATAGCTTCCATTTCTGAACTGCCATCTCCTCGTTCCCGTTCAGGCCCATTTTTGCGATCATTACTCATTTTCCTCATGTTATTGGCAAGCTCATGCTGAAAACGAATATGAATGTCCTCTGGTTGAATTGGCATCTGAGAGGGAATAGCGCTTCGTTTTGTAACAGTTATTGGAATTGCACCTTCGGGAAGATTATGGTCATCCCATTGAGCTTCACTCGCAGGTCGGTGATCAGAAATCTTCCAGACGGGCTCAATGTTATCATATTGGTCTAACTCTCGTGTTGGAATACCTTCATAATCGCAATGACGTGCATTCTTATGATTAGGATTAGTATTAAGGATTTTTAAGTCGGAATCTTCTTGGGATACTTTTGGTACCGTTGGATTGCAAATTTTATGATTCGCTTCAATGCGCTTGCGTTGTGCATTTCGTTTTCTTTTTCTATGACACACGTACATAACAGCAGAAAGCGTAACTAAGACAATAACAGCCCCTGCAACCATACCTATCGCCATTCCAGCCATAGAATTTCCTTTATATTCTTCCTCTTCTTTTACTTCTTGTGTCTTTTCCTCTTCTATGATTTTTACACCCGTTACAGGAATTCTAGAAACCATCAAAGTAAAATTTTTCGAAACTTTTCCAGCTGTATTGGAAGCAACACACGTATAAACACCGGCATTTGGTTCTTGTACGGACGATATTCTCAGTCTAGAATATTTTTCTTTTTCGGTATATTCAGACATTATGAATGTTTGCATGGATGATATTCCTTCAGATAAATTAGCGATCACCCTTTCTCTCCATAGCCATTGAATAGACGGTATAGGATCTCCCGATACTTTGCATTCCAATGTTACATTAGAGCCTTCAAATACATTCATGGCACTGGATGTATTCAGAAAAGTGGGAGCACAAGCATAGTCTTCGATATCTACTTCTGCCCATTTTTTATCACGAAGTCGAAGAGGTCGGTAGCAGGTAGGAGGAATATAAGGAACGTTGTTGTCATACAACCACTGACGAAGACCGCGTAGTTCGCAATCACATGTCCATGGATTGCCGTCTAAAGTTATTCCATGGAGAAATTTAAATGGCATCATGGTTTTTGCATGAAGGGTTTGTAATTCGTTACTATCAATTTTTAAAACCTCTAGTTTTTCCAGTCCTTCAAAAGCTCTTGTGGAAATCGTATCGATTTTGCAATTGCTAATCTCTAAAATAATAAGGGTCTTCAATTCCACAAAAGCTTGACTTAAAACAATAACCAAAGGATTTCCACTTAAAATTAGATGCCTCAAAAGTGGAAGGTGACGAAAAGCTGCAGTAGGAATGTACGAAATTAAGTTATCACTAAGATCAAGTTCAATCAAATTAGAAATCCGATTCAAAGCAAAATCATCTATATGTTCTATACCGCATCTTGAAAGGTACAATTTTTGTAAGTTAACCAGACCAGCAGATAAAAAAGCATTAGGTGGTAAGAGGGTTAAATTATTCCGATTCAAATCTAACACCTGCAGTGTAGGCTCAAGACCAAGAGGAATCCTCTCGAATCCAGCCGAGGAACATTCTGCTGTTTGCTTGTTCTTTCTCCATATGCACTGACATTTTGGATGGCAGGATATTGATATACTTTGTTGAGTCAAAAAACTCAACACAAGAAATATACTGCATAGAAACTTTCCCATCGTAAAATTGTTATGAGATGTTTTCAGACAACTTTACGCCGGCCTGATTTCCACTGGCATCTTCCAAAAATCTGAAATGAGAGAAAAATATATTTTAATGATATGTAGGAAAATATAGAACAAAACTGATGATAAAAAGCTAAATTGATCTAAAATTTAAATTCTGGAGGTGAGTTTGAGAGTTTTTATTTTACTAATAGAACATGGTAAAGTTATGTAGAAAATCCAAAAGCAAAAAATATAATGTCTGTTAAAATTTCGTTAAAAATTTTCAAAATGATACGTACTTAAATTATGTTGTAAAATCACAAAAATGGTCTATGACCAAAATCATTATTGAGATGATGGTTTTTAACATAATACTAAATATTATAGGATGATACAATTAAATGTTGAAAACTACTACATAATGTTAAATACTATCAAAATATTATAGAAAGTTTTAATTTTTCTTCAAAAATGCAATTTGCTTAAGCATTATTTCGTGATTGAAAAACTGATTTAAAAAAATTAAGTGTTCATTGGAAATATAACTTTTTTAATTAAAAACTTTCATAAAAAAAGGGATAAGAAATCTTTGAAAAAGTGAATTTTTACGAAACAAAGATACCTTTTCATACCACAAGGAGTGCATATGTTCTTTTTCCTTATGGAAATTATTTAAAAATATGTGATTTTCTTCGAAACTCTGGCCAAAACCAGAATTTGAAGTAACACCTTTTCCACATATTTCTCACATGTTCCTAAAATATAGATAGCCGGCCGTTATTGTATTATGAGAGAGCAAAAATGTTTATATTAGGTTATATTTGCTTGATGCTATATTCCAAGAAAATTAATGATCTTTTCTCTTAATAAAAAAATAAAAATTCTCTTTGCAGGTAATTTTTCATATTTTACGATGAAATGTGATTCTGGAAGCTTTTGTCGTTAATTAGTCTTAACCAATTCATGAATGTTTTAATGAATTCCTTAAACAGATTCTATACAACTATTTATTTTATGTATCTATATATTTCATATTTCTGAAAAAACTTTGCTTATATACATTGCTTTTATACATTGATGCTACATCCTATTGTGTACGTTCCGTACATTCCTAGCTAAAAATAAATCATGACGAAAACATTTTATTACTACTACAGCAGAAAATATTTTATTTTATTTCGAATACTTTTTATTTAAAAAAATATGTATGCTGTTTTATTGTTAAATCATTTCACTCAATAAAGTCGGGAAATGACTTAAATTGTAAAAGCAAGATTTCTAAAATCGTACTATCCTGTAGTTGTGAACTTTTTTTATCCCGTGGACCTCAATCATCGCTTGTCCATACTTTACTCAACACTTGTTTGATCTAAGATTCCTTAACTTCAATTACGTATTCGTTTTATGCCAGTATAGTTATGATCAAATATAACACGTGATTCATGTGGATAACCTAAGAAGTAATGAACTGTGATATTTATATCTACCAAAGATTTCTTTTTTAATGAAAAATAGAAATTGATGAAAACAAGTTTTCAAAAACATTTGGAATTTTTGTTGGGGCAAATTCACACTAGTTTGGAATATTTACTATATTTATTAGAAAACACTAATTTATTTAGTGTTGCAATTTTCCGTTTTTATTATTAGCTGTCTTTTGAAGAACATAGGGAAAGGTATAAAATGATTGGAGTTTTGGCAAAGATTTGTAGAGAATTCACATGTAAATTGTAAACTGGAAATTGTACGTTATGAGCATCGTTGAGAAAAACAATACTTTGTAATTAGTTCATTTTTAATATTTATGGGCAAGGGAGGATTTTCTTGTGATTACTTTTAGTTAAGAGTCATTTTCAATAATGGATGCGAATTAATTCTTGCGATGAATCCGAACTCGCAATAGTCTGGCAAATTCTTGAATTATTCTTTTTAATGTTAAACCAAGAATACAGCATGTGCACTTACACAGAAAATATGGAAAGAATTTGAACTTTTCCTATCTAATCACTATAAATCACTGAATTCCTGTGTAAGCTTTTTTATGATTGCTATTTAAAACTGAAACCGTGAAAGTACAGGAAAAGTCGTCATTAGGTAGCGATAGTTTTAACACAGGATTTAGTGCATATATTAAAAAAATAAAAATACTGTTATATTCTAAATCCCACCAGTATCCATGCGCATCAATTTCTTGATTTCGCGTTTATTGAGTTTGGGTAGTTGCTGTAGCTTTGCTTTGTGAGTGGCGGAGTCTTTTTCCGCCTTTAGAACCGTCCTAATGTACAAGTATCTCTTATGAAAATTAAAGCAATATCGGTATGTTAATAGTTTTGGAATACATTTTAAAAAAAAATTTCATATTGAAAATGAAAAAAAAGTCAATTTATGGGGATATCTTATGATATAGTGTTAGCATACATTAAAAATTATACATTAAAAATAAGAATTTTAAGACTCAGAGAATTAATTTGCTTTTTCCTACAAGAAACATTCGTTAAGATTACTCTGGGGTACATGGAAAATTAAGTAGGCTTTAATATCTAAAATACAAAAAATCCTTTTGCTGTAAAGTGAACTATAAAATAAATTAGATTTATAGCACAGTGACATGCACCGCGCTACCACAGCATAATACTCCCATCATATTAATGATAATATTAAATTGCTATTCCTCTTCCTCTTTTTTTCAGAGAATATTTTCAAAAAATTTGAATTAAAAAATTCGAAACGATAGAAGTTCTTAAGTATAAGTTTGAAAGAAAGATTTTAATTTATTGCCAAGCATTACTCTCCATAAAAAGCGATTTCTTTTCTTTAAGATTTCCACTACTGTTTCAAAGGGATTAAAAAAGTATTATTATATTTTTTTCACACTGAATACGCTATTTATCAGGATTTTTTCGCTATTGGACATTAAGTGTCATTTAAATAAGTTGAAAAAACTTATTACTCTATGGTAAGCCTCTATGATGTGGTATAGTGCAAAAGTCTTTTAAATTCTTATATAAGTTTCGCAAATAAATGAGGATTAAAATATAAAGTTTATTACAATGTAGAAATATAGTTACATTTAAATGATATATAGGCGACATCAATATTTAAAACGAAAATAAAGTACCTGTGTAAGACCTAAATTAAAAGAAATGTTTCTTGAAGAAATTGTAATTATTATTTCACAGGGGTTTAGATACTCTATGTCATTTTTAGAGGATAAAGTAAGAGAAAATAATCATTTTATTCACTAATTCTTTATGGTGTCTGAGCTGTATCATTATAAATGTTTTAAACTGACCTACATAAAAGGAGTAATGGTCAATTATGTCTACACAAATATATAATAAATATAAATATATTAACTATATAATGCGCTCATGTGTTTATCAAGCACGTAAACTTTCAGATTTCATTTTTAATTTGCTGCATAATGCAGATGATACAAAGAATTAATAATTATTCATTCAAATATAAATAAATAAACATGAGACACATAACTAAAAAATACTAATATGGATATTGTAAATTATCATAAAGATTAATTATTAGTTAATACGGCAGAGAAAGTTACTTTTTCATGAAAATTTTTTTTGAAATTATAAATGGTTGCGACCATTTTAAGAATTTCTAAAGTAAATGAAAAACAATCAAGAATTAGGTTTATCTGTCTTCTGGCCATCCTCGCTATAGATTACAAAAACATACCAAGATTGCCATGCAAATAATACATGTTATTGTGTTTTATTATGCACCGTTCAGTATCTAAAGAAAGTGTGTTGGTATTATATTTAAACAGGAAAACGTTTACAGTAATCAAATCGGTATGTATTTATGTTACACGATTCCAAAAATATTGAAATTTAAATATATATCACTAAAGTACGCTATAAGATGCTTATTACAGAATACGGTGTGCATTGCATTCGTCATTCATTAACAGCGATACACAAAATAATTCAATTGCGGCACTGTCTATCAATGATGATTGATTAAAAAACGTTTTCATGTGTGGTACACCTTATTTAATTTAGCTCATTCTCTGCATTTTTTTAGCATACAAATTTATATATTATGTAGATCAAATATAGGGCTACACAAAATATCTTGTGACATTTCTATTTATTGGAGAAATTTGCTAAAGGGGAATATTTTAATTTCATGACATCATTTTTCGCCATATTATACTGTGAAAGTTACTTGTTTTCTGAACGTGTTGGAAAGTTCTTTATATTTTTGTTTAATGCATGATTCATTTTTCTCTTCATTATTTTTTAACAATAGACATATAATACCCATCACTAAATTTCTATTACTTTTCTTGAGTAAATTTTTTTTGTTATACGCCGGAACATATGGTATTTAAATTTCTCTCGGATAAGTATTGAACCGATAGTCTGATCTTCACAATTCTTTTTTATTAAGTATTCATTTTTTGCTGCGGTCCCATTATAAATTATAAAATAACTGGAAATGGTATTTCTGTCTGCGTGTCTGTTTTAATCTCTTTCTTTTAACTTTTTAGTATGAACATTCCTAACCCGTTGTGTCGCAGATTATGAATTTCTGAATACTTCATCTTATAAAGCCTTTTTCTCTTGAATTTTTGAAACTACATTAGAATGTTTACACAATAATTTAATAAATTTTAGAAATAATTAGTGAATTAAAGTCAATTAATGAATTTTTTATGGATAGGGATTTTGTACAATTTTTACTACTCCAGTCTAAAGATTTATTTAAAATATTTTATTAGTAGTTTATATGTTTAAGAAATGTAAAAATATAAATATAATTAAAAAGGTCAAAGGCAAAAGACTGCATCCTTTCTTTCTTTCTCTATTATTCGACCAATGTTGCTATGGAAGTAAGATGGAATAAAGTATGTATAACTCATTCTAAACTGTAATACGACTAAACAATGTATTAAATAAATTTTATAGCAAGTTATTTTAAGGGTACTTTAAGTTACAGCCAGAGTACAAAGGGTTACAAATCTGTCCATCCACCTCGGTCATGCAATGTGTTGCCTAGGTGCACAGTACTACTTTATGTTATTATAACAATCAACGCATCTTGCACATTTATTTTTCTAGTGTAAAATGAATGTTACGGTGAATTATTCTCTAGTATGTATCGTAATGAGAGATATGGACAGAAATGGAGCTTGGAATAAATTTGACAACATTTCTGTTTTGTAAAATTGCTCTTAATAAAATATATGGAATAGCTTTTAATAAGTAAATTTTAATTAATAAGAGAAATAAATCCTTGAAGGTCGAAACATCTTCTCATTAAAAATTACTTGCTGAAAATGCATTTATATTATTTTCTGAAAATAGTAATATTGTTTAATATTTCAACCTTTTACCGGAAAGGGATGCATGTATCAATCAATTAAAATTTCAATCTATACTAATTATCAAGTTAAATAGATTTTAGAGTTAACTCTAACATACATATGAAAGTTCTCAACAAATTTTATCTAATTAAAGTTGAAACATATAAAGGCAGTCTAAAGGTTAATAGAGTCAATTTCTCTAAAACCTTGCACAATGCACACACATCTGGGCCATTCCAAGACAAATGGCACAAAGACTCCAGTTCGACTCAAATCATATATGAGTAAATCGATTTAGGCTATACATATAATTCTAAAATGGTCATCTTGAAACTGTCAGTTAGTGTGACTATGCAAATAAGCTGTTGAAATTGTTTACGAGCTCTTTAAATATTATTATGTTATTCATTTTTGATATCCCCTAAAAAATTACATTTCCGTCCATTCTCCGTAGTCGATATCGCAGAAAGGACATTTGTTATTTGCTAACCAATAATATAAGACAAAGTTTTGTTTTATTTTGAACTTCTAGCACATAGGAAAAAGAAGCTACATCAAACAATCTTTGTGTGTCATTCTGAGCTGTATCACAGTAGACTGAAATATTTCTAAAGTGGATAAAACTGTAATTGTGGAAGAAGAATTAACGTATATTAAAACGGTTATGTGCTAGATTATAAAGGTGGTCGCAGTGCCCCAAGTTGTAAAATTTCAGAGTTATTGACCTTATCTCAAAACATATGAGCGATAGCTAAATAATGTCAACGTAGAGAACATAGCCAATTCCGAGTGACATGAAAGTCTAACCTGTCAAAATGTCCTTATTTTATGCTCTAAAAGGCAAATTTTTCGATAACAATTCACTGTCACTAATCAATATCACTAATCACTCATAGAAGTATGGCATTATGTGGAGGTTGTATTTTGTATATTATAATCTGAGCAAATAATGTCTTTATGTGTGTATGCAAATGTTACCTAAAAAAATAATCAACTTTTTCGAATAAATTTTTTAACTTATTGTTTGATGGTGCGAGAACACTATTGAGCTAGCTCCTTTGTTCGAGAAAATCCAATTATGGTATCATTTTGATGTCAATATCGGTCAATGCATTTGAGTGAGGATGGCGGTTGAAACAGTTATTAAGTTGATGAACAAGTGGTAGCAACTTGGAAACATTTCTCCAAATTTGTCGACATTTGGTGAAATATTGGCAACATGGGATAGATTTGGCAAGGAAATCGACTTTCAACGTTGTCAAGCCTTCGAGAGAAGAAAATTCTGAACTCTCACAACCCTGAATTTCAAAAATAATTTAACAAAACAATTTTATTAAATAGTTAAAAAACATATAAAGATCACTTAAAAAACAAATCATAAAACCTCTTTAGTATTGTAAATAAACACAAAATCTCAAGCGCATAAAATAATTCAACTTACATATGAGAGCATGTGCAAGAAGCAATTAAACATGGAGATGAGTAATTGAGTTAGGTTAAGATGGAACAGTCTGGTGGGAGGGAATTAGCTACATTGAGAGGGATCTAGTCATAACACTAAACCAGGTCTCCTGGAAAATATGGCTTTAGTGAACGTTGCAGTTTGATTTCATGACATTGGACACCTCAAAATCTAGAAAATGATAGGTTTTTATAGCGTGAACTCCAATTTTAGATTTTAAATTTCTTGAATTAAAGTTCTTTAAATCGTCTCTCTAAGGTATGGATAGTTCTTAAAGATATAGCGTCACATTGTTTATATGGGATTCCATATGTTATTTCTTCTCTTTGAGAACTGGGGTACTTGTATCACAAATTACAGAGGAGGCTTTGTAAAGAGTTTTTGTAGGATGAAATAATGTACTAAAATGTTATGAAATATTTGGAGATATTCCAGGATATGTTTCTGCAATATGGTATGGACGTGAATTATATGATGGTATTGTGTTGATCAGTCAGAAAAAATTCTATTACACCATCTTAAAAGATATCCGTTATTGTTCCACTAATTAAAAATCTTTTTCTTTTCTATCTGGAAGATTTCATCATTACTGGAATACCAAAGGACTCTAATCTGCAAAGTTTTAATTGCTGCGATTTTATGGGAAATGATGATCATATCAGAAGTTCAGATATCATCCAGAAGATGATCTATTCAATGAAGCCAATTCTCTCGAAACCTTACTATGCGATCTTTTCAATATTTTCATTATTATCAGCAATCCGTATGCACTATCAAGCATTTAAATAACTACAAAGTTATTTGATCTAAGAATTTATGACTTAAAGTAAATAGTGGTTTTCGAAAACAATGGTACTAAAAAGTGATGGTTGACTTCTATACTGATAAATACGTTAGTTATTAATGAATTAATGCTAGTCATTAATAACTTAATACTAGTCATTAATGAATTTAGAGACGATAACTTAGTTCCGTTACAATAATGTAAACATACTCCAACATTAAAAAAAAACTTAGGAATACAGAGTGAAAAGAAAACTGCATTGCGCAAAATAAATTCTTTTGAAACTTATTTACCGTCATCACTTTTGCAAAAGAATGTTATTGCAATCTCAAATTTTTCATTTAAAAGAAAAATACTTCAGTGCTTCATATTTAATTTATTCTGTTTCTTAGCCATATACATCGAACTGAGTGCTAGTGCTTAAGATTTGTTTCATACTTCTTATAAAACAATGTTTATCTCTAACAGCGATTTAATTGCGGTAAACTGAGTTTGAAACGAAATGTTAAAATGCATTAAGAACTTTTGTATTTTTTATAACAGACGCATAGTTGTTTTTCATTCAAAAAACCTTTTTTGTTAAAGAATAAAATTTGTCTGTAAAAAAAGATAAGGGATTTCCAAGTAAATAAAAAGAAATAAAATTTTTTAAAAAGGAATGAGTGTGCATTTTACTATTTTGGCAAAGAAATGGAATCTATTTGAAAAAAAGAGAGGTTCTGTTGAAGGCTAAAGTGTTTAATTTAATTTTTTTTTTAACTTTTATTCACTTTCACTTCATGTTAAGTTACGTAAGAATTAGAAAGTGCCTTTGAGTGTAAAATTATCAACATATCCTACTGATATTTTCCATTATTTTAAAGATAAATCTAAAGACTATATAAATATATAAGGGAATGAAGTATGCTCTTTTATCGTTATTGTTATATTTTATAGAAGAACCAGTTTTGTTTCAATATATATATAATATACTTCGTTAATTTAGTTTTAAATTTCTTATTGCAAGTGTATCAGTAAATTTAGTATTAGTTTTTTTCACTTTTTAAAAAATAGAAATTTACTTCGTCTAAATTTCTTTAGACATTGAAGAAGGTTTATGATACGGAATTTCCAAAAGTATATTTTTTTTTTAACTGAAATTATAAGTTATTTTAAATTGAAAAAATTCTTCCATTTCTACATATTGTTTCTACCATAAAAAACTTTTAACAGTTTAAACAATGACATTTATTTTTCCGTTTTTTATATGAAAATATTTATTCTGATAAATGTTTCCACTGTCCCTATTAGTCATTAACTTTTATTTTCTCTTGTCTCTATATATTTTTAAATTTATTTAAAATTTATGCTTTTTGCAAGTTTAATTCGCAATTACAGAATTTGTATTTCCTACTGTTTTATTTTTTATCATAGAATAACTGCATTTAAATTAAGCACAGGATTATTAATTTTATGTTGTTAAGTTGAAATATTTCTTTTAGTATTAAACATTGGTGTAATTATCTTTTTTTATAATTTAAATGTAAACAGTTCTCTTAAACCGACAACAATATAACTGACAATAATTATGTCAGATGACTCTGTTAAATAGTTGATGTTAGCCTTAAGTCGTGGATCAAAGATGAAATACGTATAAATTCGTGAAACTATTAAAAAAATAAAATAATAGAACTGCAAACTTCAATGAAAGTTCAAAGGTAAATAATTGGCATTCTTGATTAAAATAAATGTGAAATGCTAAAATTTTCAACAGAAAAACCTCTTTCTTTAAAACTTGACAAAAGCAAATTGCATCATTGTCGCAAAACCTCTGGTTTCAAATTTGGTAATGGAGCACAAAATGGAATTAAATACGTTAGTTTGTTGTAGAGATTGCCTTTTAAAAACAATGCAGTAAAGAAGTTTTGTGGTTTAAAATTGTTATCTTTACAATCTTTGAAACAATTAAAATATATATGTATTAAGGTACTAAGTGTAATAAAAGTTCAAATGTAAAGATTTCTCAATAAGTTTTTAATTTATTATATATTAAATAAAATAAATATCAAATGCTAGCATTCTCAATTTAAAAAAATCCTTCCTGAAAACTTGATTGAATCAAATTGCATCAGTACATATCACGAAACCTCTGTCTAGAAATGTGATAGAAGAGCGAAGAATGCAGTGCAGTTTGATGATGTAGTTGGTTATAGAAATTTTTTACCTATAAAGCAATGCAAGTAAGCAAGTTTTGTGGTTCTAAATTATGTTTACCTTTACAATCTATAGTGGGTGGCCCAATTATTACTTACACACTTAAACTTACATTGCGAAGAATATGAAGCTTTGTTTTGTAGTTGTTTGCTGGTGGATTGTTAAAATACTTTTGATATACATGCCTAATTATTTGTTTATGAACTTATTTGTTTCCAAATAAATACAAACTTTCGCTCATAAAGAAATAATTTATTGTAAAAAACTCAGCACAGGTGTTCCAAGACAAATTTCGCAATATTTTGTTGAAGATTCTTTCACGGATTTTACTCATCGTGTCCTCCTATATTTAACTTTTTTTACTCTTTTATTTTAATTACTCATTATGATACCAGGCCATAATCAAGTCTTCTATAAAATTTCTTTGGTTTGTCGGGATTTCCTTTTACACATTTCACAAAGAATAAAATTTCCCGTAAACAATTGAAAACATTGAAGTCAAGTGTCCCATAACATCCCTAATGGTCGTTATGCACCAAGAGTTCCTCACCGGTTGACGACACCTGTCAAAAGTAACTTGTCAGTGTTGTCAGCACAAATATATTAAACCAAGATTTCGAATAAGATAAAATATAGTGCAATTAATAATTTGGTCACCCACGGTACTGATGACAGTAGAAAAAATAATTGCAATTTATGAAGGTTTTGTTCGGCAACTTAAAAAAATCTTTTGATTCTTAGTAAGCCGTGTCAAAAACCGTATTTTTATCATAATCAATCATATCATATCAATAATGAGAATACTTAGCAATAAAGTAAAATACGATTTATCTCTAAATACAGTCGAACGAATAGACGGATTATTGGAACATAACTACAGTTAAAAAAAAGAAAGAAAATCCTTTTCCTACTTTTTTACCTCGTGTGTACAGTAAAGTACAATCGAGGCAATATAGCTAATGAAGATTATTGTGCAAGACGCAAAAAGAAATTGGCTTTTTATTGCATATCATTCCAGGAAAGTGGTAATAGTACAGCTGCAATATGCTTTTCGAGTCACAAGGATTGAAATACAAATTTCGAGAAAAAAATAATAATTATTAGTATTCTGTTTGCTCTATTACGTATGAAAAAATATTTTTAACTTTAAATAAAAAAAGAAAGAAAGAGTCAAAAATTGTAAAAATGTTCATTACAATTTAGGGTTACATTTATAATAAAACGAATAAAAAAATAAAAAGAGGTGCACGATGTGAAAGAAGTGATCTGCTTATTTCATTCAAGCATACATTCACTGAATAAAATCCGCCAATCTCTCTTTTTCTAAAAGAATTAATTATTAAATAATTATTTTAAATCATGTTACAATTTAAAACTCTGTAAAAGAAACTTTTATGCTTTACTTCATATTTTAATGAAGTACCAATACTTATATTTCACTCTATTTTCAAAGTAACAAAATCGAAATTAATCTATTTTGCTATGAATAGTAATAGCTTTTTAACATTTCTATTATTTTATTTCATTTTGTTAGAACAATCTCATTAATATAACTTTGTTATTTTGTAATTTTCTAAAGTAAGTCTTGGCATCTTGAGCAGCTCATTTCAAAGTTAATAATTAATGAAGATGACTACACACGTTGATTAATTTTGTAGTTATTTTCAATAGAGAGTTCTAGATATCAAGAAATAATTGCTTTTTTCTTACTTGAAATTTTAAGAATTAAGCTAATTAATATAAAGAATTACGAAATGGAAACTTCAATAAAAATTTTTTTAAATTACATATTTTTGGCATGGTAAGAATACTGCTGTAAATGTACTCCGCACCTTAAAAAAATGACAAATAATTAATTAATTTTCTAATTTTATGTAGCAATTTATTTTTTTTAAATTTATGATAGAAAAATTATATTTTAATAGTTTTAATAGGAAATATTTAGCGTTAAAAAGAAAAAAACGTGAATTTTTAAAACACAACAGTCATTTCTTCAAGTATGTTTAAAATTAACACAATATTTTTGAAAAAAATATATATGGGATCAGTACACAATTCGTTACCTTCGACAGTAGTTCAATTCAATACGTCAAAAGTCATGGATTCGGTTTCGCAAAATGACTTTCTTTACTTCAGAAAAGTAATGATTTTTTGAAAAGAATATTTTCTTTGAAAGGTATACTATTAAAATAACAACAACAAACAAATAAAATACATATTTTACATACAAAATAAAATCAAAAGACGACATGCAATATTTCACCTTGATTCAATCACAAATTTCTCTCCAACTACGCATTTAAAAAAAAAATGACGTAATTGAACAAAGTCACTTATTAAAATATATGGAGCTGCAGAATATGATTTTTCTCTTTTTATGTTCAATCCAAGACACTACTGCTGCTATTTTCAG
This sequence comes from Maratus speculifer, assembly GCA_964019185.1. Taxonomy (NCBI): domain Eukaryota; kingdom Metazoa; phylum Arthropoda; class Arachnida; order Araneae; family Salticidae; genus Maratus; species Maratus speculifer. The sequence continues at coordinate 221,631,054 of OZ025299.1, read as the reverse complement.
CTACCCTAATGATTATAGTCTCTCCTATTTCAAACAAACCGACACTTTTGTATGAATAGAAACAGCAAATAATACACACACAACACATACCGGGTGTCCAAAAATGACTGATGGATTTTAAAATTCAATAACTTGCAAACGGTGACAGCTATTTAAAAAAATTTTGCTGGGGGGTTATGTATAATGTCAGGAAATTTTTTAGCGTAATTTTTTATTTTAGTTCGCATCTCAAACAATAGGTGGCTCTGGCGGCGATTGAAAGCCAGGTCGACGCTTCACTCAGCATTGATCACCTGGCCTTTAATCGCCGTCAGCGCCACCTATTGTTTGAGATGCGAACTAAAATAAAAAATTACGGTAAAAAAAAAAAACTTCTGACGTTATACATAACCCTCTTGCAAATTTTTTTTAATAGATGTCACCGTTTCCAAGTTATTGAAATTTAAAATCCATCAGTCATTTTTGGGACACCCGGTATATATATAGTACATTTTTGAAATGTTAAATAAATTCTATATTTTTACTTGTAACATCTATTTTATTTTTATTTGTTGTTTATTTATTTATTTATTGCCTTTTAACTGAAACGGTGAGTTTTTTAAAATTAATATACAGGTGATTCTAATTTTTTTTCCAATAAAAGAGGGGTGATAGTACACATCAAGACAAACAATATTAAATGAGAGACCAAGGGTCCCAAACGTTTTCCAAAGGAGATAGCCGCCATTAAAGCTTAGGGACCAAAATATCAAATAAACATAAAAAACGGAAAAATCGGTCTATTGATTTGCGTTTTTCACTAAAATTATTCTTTATGTCGGCATTTTCTTGAAATTAAATTATAAAGACAAAATTTCAAAAAATGCCGATAGAGGGCGCTTTAAACTTTGAAATAACGAACAACTATTTTTTGCATCTCATTAAATGTTTTTGTAAGCTTAGACTCAAACTTAAATTTTGCCCTGAAAATCTGAAAGTGGGAGTGGTTAAGTAGCACAAACTGAACTGTGTTCAGAGGGTTCAAATTTCAAATGATTATAAAAAAACGGAAAAATTGGTTCATTGATTTGCGGTTTTCACTAAAACTATTCTTTATGTCGGTATTTCCTTAAAAATAAATTATAAAGGTATTTTTCAAAAAATGGCGATAGAGGGCGCTTTAGACTTTTCAGTAACGAACAACTCTATTTTGGCGTTATTTTTTGCATCTTATTAAATGCTTTAGTAAGCTTAGACTTAAACTCAAATTTTGAGCTCAAAATCTGAATAGTTGGGAGTGTTTAAGTAGACAAACTGAACTGTGTTGAGAGGGTTCAAATTACAAATGATTATAAAAAACGGAAAAATAGGTCGATTGATTTGCGGTTTTCGCTAAAACTAATTTTTAAATGAGTATTTTCTTGAAAATAAATTTAAAAGATAAATTTTACAAAATGCCGATAGAGGGCGCTTTAGACTTTGGAATAGCGTACAACAATTTTTAACTGTTATTTTTTTAATCTCATTAAATGCTTTCAAATGCATAATTTTAAATTTTAGGCTCAAATTCTGAATCGTTGGGAGTGTTTAAATAGCGAAAAACTGAATTGTGTTCGAGGAGGGGGGAGGGTTAAATTTCAATTCCTGAACACATTTCAATTTGCGCTACTTAACTACTCCTAATTTATTCAGCTTTTGAGCTCAAAATTTAAGTTTAAATCTAAGCTTCCGAAAACATTTAATACGATTTTGCAAGCATTTAATTAGAACAAAAAAGTAATGGTTAAAATTAATTGTTGGTTACTGTGAAGTTTAAGACGCCCTCTAATAGAATTTTTTGGAATTTATCTTTAAAATTTATTTTTTAAGGAAATACTTACTTGAAGAATACTTTTATTTTAATCCGCAAACGGATCGACAAATTTTTCCATTTTCTATAATTATTTTAAATTTGAACCCCCCCCCCCCCTAAACACAGTTCAGTTTGTGCTATTTAACTACTTCCTACTATTCAGATTTTGAGCTCAAAGTTTAAGTTTAAGTCTAAGACTCCGAAAACATTTAATGACATGTAAAAAATAACGGCAAAAAAAAGTTGTTTGTTACTCCAAAGTCTAAAGCGCCCTCTATCGACATTTTATGAATTTTTTCTTTAAAATTTATTTTTAAGAAAATACCGACATAAAGAATAGTTTTAGTGAAAACCGCAAATCAATGAACCTGTTTTTCCGTTTTTTTATAATCATTTGAAATTTGAAACCTCTGAACACAGTTCAGTTTGTGCTACTCAACCACTCCCACTTTCAGATTTTAAGCTCAAAATTTAAGTTTGTGTCTAAGCTTACGAAAACATTTAATAAGATGCAAAAAATACCGGCAAAAAATAGTTGTTCGTTACTCCAAAGTCTAAAGCGCCCTCTATCGGCATTTTTTGAAATTTATCTTTATAATTTAATTTCAAGAAAATGTCGACATAAAGATTAATTTTAGTGATATCCGCCGACTATTAATCGACCGATTTTTCCGTTTTTTATATTTATTTGAAATTTTGGTCCCTAAACTTTAATGGCAGCTATCTCCTTTCGAAAACGTTTGGGACCCTTGGTCTCCTATTTAATATTGTTTGTCTTGATGTGTACTATCACCCTTTTCTTACTGTAAAAAATTTTGGAATCACCCTGTATATATATATCTATATCTATCTGTCTATCTATCTATCTATATATATATATATATATATATATATATATATATATATATATACTTTTATAAATATATATATATTAACAGAGTTATTGTATTTAGATACTTTATTTTTATATTAAACACATAGAAAATTTTAATAAATACATTTTCATTCTGCAAATATAAACAAGCAAAAGTTCAAATATATGCTGTAATAAGATATATGCATTTGATTATTTGTAAATTAGATACGGTAGATTTTTGGAGTTTAATGACGAAGTTCGGATTACGCTTCTTAATGACGCGGAACATAAAAAAATAATTCTATTGAAACTGTACTTCATTCGCTTTTAAAAATCAAAGCGTTTGAAATGTCTTTAAAGAAATAAATTTTCTGGTAGAAATTGTTTACTGATATTAAAAAGATATTTAATTTGAATGCACTAAAATCAGAAATTGTATATCAATCTTTAATAAGAAAAAAGGTTTTATGTGTTTGTGTATATCGACGGTGCTTTAAAAAAACGATGTACGTAGAGTTATAAAATTTGGTAGGAAGGTATCTCTATGTACGTAGTTGCACCTTGAAGTACGATTTTAGAATTTTTTATTAATTTTTTTGCGATTTTTAGCGGTTTTTACGTTTTGAGGCAATTTTCTCACATTAATAAAAATAATCCAGTTTCAACCTATTAGCCCAATTTTGTAAATGTTTAGACGTAATACATTAGATAAGGCAGATTTTTAGAGTTTCTTGACGAAATTAAGATTATGCTTCATAATGATGTGGAACATAAACAATAATTCTAGTCTAAGTGTGCTTCATTCGCTTTCAAAAATCAATGCAATTGAAATGTCTTTAAGGAGATGAATTATTCGTCGCAATTTTTTACTCATATTAAACAAAAACATAATTGAACAGATTAAAAACAGAAATTGTATATTAATATTTAGTAAGAAAAGAAGACTTCTGTGCGGTTGTGTGTGTCTACGGTGCTCTGAAAGAAAGACAATATGCATAGAGTTGCAAACTTTGGTACTAAGGTACCTCTATGTACGTAGTTGCACCTTAAAGTCCAACATTAAATTTTTTGAATGGAAATTTTTTATGCGATGTTTAGCGGATTTTTTTGTGTCGAGACAACTTTTCCACATTATTAAAAATAATCCAGTTTCAATCTTGAAGCCGAATATTGTTAATATTGTCTTGTTTTCGATAAATGTCTCTTTCTTAAATTTTGCTTGTAATTAGAAAAATGTTAATTGAAAACTCATTAAAAGACACATAAAATATCATGTTTTACCCTGAAACGAGAAAACAATCGCTCATCTCTTCTACTTGATTTGTAAGTGGAAATACAACTAAAAAAACAGGTAAAGCTATCACTTTGAAAATTTCAGAAGAAATTTAAAAAAGTAATTTATCATACGAATATCCATTTTTTTTTAATCGGATAAAAATGCTTTTTTAATTTTTGCAAAAAACAAACGGCAACGATACAAATGTTAGGAGAAATAATCATACAGACACAAACATTCATTAAAATCTCAATTAAATAGAAATTACTGAAGATTCTTTTCCAAATACTAAACACATAATACAAAAAGACTCAGTAAACTTAACCGAAGATTATTTTGAATCCATTGGTATGTGTTAAGAGTTTATCCATAAGGACGCTTAGTTCCCAGACTGCTCAATTCTCCTCTCCCTAATCTCGAGTTACAGTTGAGGTGTCTAAGCTATGTGGAATTGAAATTTTGCCACTTTTGCTCGATCTTATTCCAATCTAATCTTTATTATTCTCAGAAGTAAAAGGAACAAACAAAACATTGCGAGGTCGGTTTGATAGCACAATGGCTTTCAATATAATCTGCAGAGTACTTCAATTTTGACCTTCGAAAGGCTAAAAAACGCTGTGAAAAATGTATAACTGTGGAATTTTTGAAATTTTGGTTATATTAACTAAAAGTTTCAAGCCGTTTAGTTAAATAAATGCAAAGCATAAAATTATACTTTTTTTTACACTATTATTAAATCACAATATTACACAATTTTTATATTCATTATCAATTTATATGTATATTTTTTTTAACCTTGAAATAAATCTTGTCTAAATGAGCAATAAAATTAGTTTCTTTTTACCTAAAAATGAAAAAAAAAATACGAATGCAACATCTCTGGTTGCCACTCGGCTGGTAAGTAATATTCGACATTAAATGTCACATAATCTATTATGTCTCAAAATAATCAGTAGTCAGTGTATCCTGACGATTTCCTCTATTTGTTATTTTAATTAAAGTCAGTCTGACTAAAACAAATAGAGCCTGGACTTCTAATTAGGAAATATTTATTACTAAATCCTCAATTGTTTCAGTGACAGCGCAATCAAATTTCCCCTAATTAGAGCCAAATACTATGAGCTAATCAATCTGAGTCGAATTTACTTTATGTTCTGATTTTATTAACTATAAATTAATGTTTACTATAACATTTTATAAATATTTGATCAAATTCGAATATTTTAAAATGTAAATTGAAATATCTTTAAAGCAAATTTGAGTCGAAAGGACAAAGTTAACAGCAATTTCTTAATTTATTTAAATGTGGAACAGAGAATATATTAGAAAGCAAGATTTCTTTACATACCGTTCTAAGTTATTTCACTCTATTTATATAGGATTTTTTTTAATAACAGAATATTTTTAAATTTTTATTGAAATGTCTGTACAATTAGCTATCAAAATTAGGGTTTGTATTCTTTGTATAACTATTTTTTACATAAATACGACAATTTGAGTTTAAGATATCAACCAGGAAATGTGCCTTAAATAACTTTATTTGTTTAAAAATCCTTCAAAAAATATCTACACTTAAAATTATTATTAAAGATATTTCAATGTATAAATCTGTAGAGTTTCTGTAGATTCACATGATTACTTCTAATAGATTTTAAGAAAAGGGTTATTCTTAGAAAAAAAAAACATTTATGGAACTTGTTCTATCTAAATAACTCTGGTTGTATTTTTAACCTCCTGACTGCCGCCGGCTGATTTTTTCACACACTGAGCTGCAGGTTTCACTGCAACATAAGCAATATTTAAATTAGTATAATTCCACAAATAAAACCCAGTTTTGAAAAATTAAGTTAGGATTGATGCTATTAAAGATTATACACCGATACTAATAACGTATTTTGCATCAGGTTGGAAAAAACATCTTTTTTTTAAATTTTTAATAAATTACAGAGAAAACAACATTACAATATTACCCTTTGGCTGGGCAGTCAGGGGGTTAAAACCTTATCGCCTACAATCTGTATTCTGTTATTTTTGTAATAAAAAAGGGTTTGATTATCTGCGCATTTCAGGATATTTTAAAGTTTTTTTTTTTTTAAATAAAAAGGACTAATTTGAATATCTATATGTTGAAGCACGTCTTTTATTTTTCAGTATGCAGTCCATTACTTACCATTATTGTACTCCAATCATTTGTACCGTGGAGAAAAAAAAAGTAAATACCCCCAACTAATTCCTTAGCAAATTAACGTAAAAGAAACTTTTGGTAACAAACGATTGGAAATAAAGTCCATTTTTATATGATGTACATAAATTTTGTTGAGGAGGCCATATGCATATTAAAATGAACCCAAACTTATTTTTTTCAATAGGAGTACACAATTTTAACAAGATATTTCAAATGTTTGGTTTAAACTATGCCTGGACAACAAATTTAAAGACATTTGAATAATAAGTTTTTGAATTATAAACATTTAAAATCCAGTTCTTCTAATATTAAATTATATTTTCATATTTTTATTAATATGTACTGAAATCATACTCCTAATGTGCTATTTTTTATGTGGTAATAATAATAAAATATCCAAACATAAATACGCTTCGTTTACAATTTTTATATTTTTTTGATAAGAAATATGAAATTAATATTCACAACAATTATGAATTGCAACACGCAATTTTTTGAGGAATTTGGATTTATTTAGTCCTGCATTATGGAAATCCATCTTTCGAATTTTTCTCCCAAGTAGTTTTAAATTTATATTTAAAAAACAGCAAAACGATGGTTTAAGGTGCAATACTACTCACACAAAAAGGCACGGATGATAATGTAAAGTCTTTGGGAACGTTCTTTTTAAATATCTCGCTCGAATTTTAACATTTTTACATGATTTATTTTTGCATAGGATAGCCGAGGACTATCCACAACCGGCCTAGTTTTAATTAGAATTTCTTTAAATTTCAAAACCGATTTAAACCGATTCTGAAATTGAAACTACCATAATATAAAATATATATAAGCAAAATCGAAAAAGTAAAAACTAGACCGGTTGTAGAAAGTTCTCGGTTATCCTATGCAAAAAAAAAAAAAAATATCATGTAACAATATTAAAATTTGAGCGAGATATTTGAAAAGAACGCTCCCATAGACTTAACGTTATCGTCCGGGACTTTTTCAATTAATATTGTGGGGTCTTAAGGGATCGTCTGTGGTAGAATTGACTAGATATTTTTAAACTTTTTGTGCTATGCTCTTTTTAGTAGACTGAAATGACTGCTTGATTGGTGCCGAAGTTGCCTTGATCAATAAGGGGCTCTCTCTGTCCACAACCGAGAACCGCCCTTCAATTTGGATACAGCCACTTAAATATGCTCGTTTTAAAATAAATTCTCGTAACCTTATCGTGCGACTTGGCTGAACATTTTTTTAGGCTAGTTTTAGGGTGTAGAGTTAAATCATGTTGTCGAAATAGGGTACTGAATTTGAAAAAAAAAAGAACAAAATTGTTTCATTTTAATATGTAAATGGACCTCCTAACTAAATTTTATATACATCATTTAAAAGCACACTTTATTTTCACTCGTTTGTTACGAGTAACTTTTTTCTACGATTATTTGTTGCAGAGTTAGTATGAGGTTTTTCTTTTTTTTTTCCTCGACTGTTCTTTCACGAAAAGCATGGTTCATTAGGGGAGGTAGCGGTAATAAGGATCACTTTTTGACTATTTGTAATTTTACAATTAATTTCCATGGAATGAAATGGACTATATACTAATGTTATGTATAGTTCTATTCAGTAGTTAGTTTATGTATATGTAGTATGTATATGTATATATGTACATTATGTCTATACAGGGATAGATTTAGGAAAATATTAAGTCACTTAAATGTAACTTCACAAAATAATTTATCTTAAAAGAGGACCCTTCACAAAATTATCCTTCAAAAAATATTTTATTTCAAAACGGGTCCCTTCAAAAATTTATTTATCACTTAAATAGACCTTTCACAGAATTTTTCTACCTTGAAATTTAAATTTTCACGAATTTAATCCTTTAAAAAATAACTTACTTGTAAAGAAACTCTTTGAACTCGCCAAAGAACATATTACTTAACTTTTTCTTATGCATGAAGAGTACAACATTAATACATCAATAATTTAAAATTCACAAAATTATGACTAGAATTTTCACAAAAAAAGGACCCTGTGAGAAACGACTTGGCAGACCAATGCTACGCAAGGTGTCCACTCTCAACGGTGGCCAATGGCTAATTTCTAAACCGTTAGTCATTGGCATATACTACCAATTGCAAAAATGCTTCAAAAAGGGTAAAAAATTGTTTTTCAAGCGATTTAGGTAAAAAAAAAATATTAAAAAATTACGAAAATTAATTTTTTATACGGTCCCCCAGTTCTATTTGTGATATTTAGTAAAAATTTTCCATCACCCCATCAAGAAATACAAAAAAGTTCCCATTCATCTAACATTAAAATCGACCGAGCTATGAAACTTTAAATTTCATGACTTAAATCACTTTTCTGTAGCTGCAAACGAATGAGTTGGACTAAGTTTTCAGGGAACGTATTCCAAGTGCTTAAATCATTATAAAGGGCGTAATTTCCAACGATGTCCAATAGCTAATTCCTAAAACATTTGCTACAGACTTATAGTTCAAATTACAAAAATGTTTTAAATGAGATAAATAAATATTTTTAAAGCTATTTAACTGAAGGTGCTACCATCGTATAAGTTTACGGTAGTGTTAATTTTTAATAACTAACTTCTAGATTGGTTAAAATAGTTGAAGACGCGAATTTTAAAATTCACTTTATCGAGAAAATCAAATATTGGGAAATCGCGATTTTATATTAAAAAGGTGTGTTATTTTGAAAAACTTTTAATTTGCTTAAAACGTTCGTACGTATGTTTCCCTAGTTCGAAATTTCTATTCAAATTTTAACTCACTTCCAAATATTCGATCGAGGTTCAATTTGCTCGCTTTTTTATATCCAATGACAATGTAATATTAATACAATTTTAGGTCGTACCATTTATTTATTTTATAGGACTACACTACATTCTGTTAGGTTAAGTAATCTAATAGAAATTTAAATATATGTCCTTTTGTAACGAATTGTGACTGTTGCTTTTCATAATTTAAATTAACAAACTTTCTGTTATTTTTTTTATTTATATTTTTAGTACAAATTTTGCTTTAATATGTAATCATCAACACAAATTTTAAAATAATATTTAAAAAAATATTTTACTCTCAATGTTTAATGTTAAATTTTATATCTTGCGTTTATTTTTATTTCCAGTAAATTTGTGACTGACCCCTAATTTGCAGCAAAAAAGATGATTCGGTTTTAAACAGCTATTACTCGGTTAGTTTGAATCGCAGAGGAATGTGACTTTTTTTTGTATTGCTTGTTAGAGTAGTGGTACAAATTTACCAAATATCACTTACAGGACGGGGGGACCGTATAAAAAATTAATTTTCGTAATTTTTTAATAATTTTTTTGTCCTAAATCACTTGAAAAACAGTTCTTTACCTTTTTTAAAGCATTTTTGCAATTGGAACTATATGTCTATGACTAATGGCTTAGAAATTAGCCATTGGTCACCGTTGAGAGTGGACACCCTGTATATACAAAGTGCTACAGCATGATGTGAAGGAGGAAATTTACATTTGCATTGAAAGTGTTGAGGCATAATCAGGCCTAAAATAGAAAGTCAAGTGTAGAATTTTAAAAAAAATGAAAAAAAAAATAATAATAACGCAAAATATGCAGTAAAGTAAACCAAACTACGTGTTTTTCACAGGATCTGAAAAATAAAATATTAAAAAAATACACATCAAACTACAATTGTATTTTAATAGAAAATTAAATATGTGATCCCATTCACCCTTATCCCCAAAATTCTATGATTCTATTTCCCCCAGAAATGCTGTCTCTGGGATTATTAGAATCATGCTGATCATTAACACTATGCTTCGTTTGATGCAAAACTTAAGAACTCTTAAAATTAATCCTTTTCTAAATTTAAATAAATAGCCCTATTTCAATATTTTTACAGTTTTACTCATAACTTTTTAAACTAAAATATTCTCACTTTGACCGACAACGTTTTTCTTCGCGTTCTAGGAAAACAATGATAACAAATACAAAAACATACATTTTTTCCATTCAAAAAAATTGCACATGCAGAATACTAATGAGAATTTGCAATTAGTGAGGTGAGTTTTTTACGTGTTACAGATTGCTCCTGATGTGCCCCTGGTACCAATTACCCTTATTTTAATTAATTTTAATTCCCTTATTAATCTATCATTATTTTTGTTCTAAGGACAAGTTAGCATTAATGACAACATTGCGTTACTTTTCTTTAGAATTGAAAAATCTAAAGAGAAATAAGCCCGAAATAAACTACATTCCAAATGAAATTTTCTTTTTATATAACAACTTATTTGAAAGAATCAGCAAAATACTACTTTTTGCTTTATTTTAAAATTCCTCTGTTAAAGTAATAGTATACCATGACTTTCTAGCGAATTAAAAAATAAAAAGGTTGTTCAAAATATAAATATTAAATTTCTTCTTCATCAAATATATTTCGCTAAATACTCAATATCATTCAAACTTTTGTCATTAAAGCTCAGATCATCAATGGGAATACTTATACGGACAAAAATAGTAAGTAACACATTCACTGAGTAAAAAACGCTCCTATAAAAGGCTGAGAAAGCGCATTTACATCACTTGACATTTTCCTGCATGAAATAAATAAAAAAAGAAAAAAAAAACATGATCGCGCAGCTGGCAGTTTTCAATAAAGTTTTTTCAAGATACGTAGCACTTAAACGGTTAGTCAATACCTTATCTTTTTACAAGAATAATGCGCAGAAACCTATGTTTTTAAATAATAGTGTATGTAAAGTTTGATGTTTGCTTTTTTTCTATATCAATCAATAATCACTTATCAATATCGAAAACTTCATTTTTACATAAATTATAATTCGTACAATTTTGAAATTTAGTAAAGAGTAAAATTTAAAACGATAGAGCCCCGAAATAAATTATATAACAAATGAAGTTTACATATTTTATATAATAATATATATTTATACAATAACTTATTAATACATTTTATATAATAACTTATTTGAAAGCATCAACAATACATTTATTTTTGATTTATTTTAAAATTCTTATGTGCAAAGTAATAGTATACCATGGCTTTTTAGCGAATTAAAAAATTAGGAGATTATTCATATAAAATTTTTTCTTCATCAAATATATTTCGCTAAATACTCAATGTCATTCAAAATTTCGTCATTAAAGCTCGGATCATCAATGGGAATACTTATACGGACAAAAATTGTAAATAAACAAATTCAGTTTTCACAAATTTTTTTCAAGAGACGTAGCTCTTGAGCGGTTAGTCAATACCTCACCTTTTTACAAGAAATGCACAGAAACCTATGTTTTTAAGTAACATCTTATGTAAAATTTGAATTTACTTTTTTCTATATCAGCTAATAATTATTTATCAATATCGAAAAGTTCATTTTTACATTCATTATAATTTGTATAATTCTAAAATTTGAGAGTTTTGCATTAAAATGAAAATTAAATTAAGTTTAAGCTTGTATGATAAATTTCTACGAAACGTATTTCTCAACTTTAATTTTAAAATAATAATGACTGAAACCTCAGTTTTTAATATAAGTTATTAGTTAGTTTAACCTGCTGTTAAACTAACTACAAATAACTAACATTTAAAAACCTAACATGTACTGACTTGTTTTCCTTGTTTTATTTATTGGCAGATTGGCTATGATAAAATCTAAACTTTAACCCGTTCGTGCCCAGATTCTTTCGCATAAATTTTATTTGGTTGTGTTGGTGTGATTCCAACATTTTAGGGTGCTTTAAACGTAAAAGAATAATTGTATATAGATTCACTGCTGTTTTATTACATATGTTTATTATTATTATTATTTGAATATTTTTAATGCAAGTGTCTTTTAAATGTATAGTATTATTGTTAGTAGTTAGGTTTTTACAAGGGAAGTATTATGTATCTGTTTTTTTTGTATTCAGGAAGACTTAATTGCAGGGTACGAGGTATAAATATATGACCTATTGTACTACAAAGTCTTAAAAGTTGTAACCTGATAGTGAGTACAAAAAAAAGTAGGTATTTTATGACCCCATGTTTTATGGTCAAGTAAAGGCTATGTGTTGGGCCCAACTGGTCTCCTGGGAAATACGAGGGGTGAAGGGCCCCGGAGTATAAGGGGGGCCCTCTGACCCTTAGCTGCATGGGGGGGCGTGGGCAAGGAGAGCCGATTGGCTGGTGAGTAGAATTATTATGTGTATGTTAATTTTCTCTCACCAATCAGGACTCTTTATGCAAATTTTGGGCTCACAGTGAGTTTTCCTCGTGCTCGAAAAAAAAAGAGAGATCAGATAGAGGAAGAGGAACGAGCTGCTGAGGATGTTTTGTTTTTATATATTTTCTATGGTGCAGCTTGGTTTATTTTTACGCCCAAAATTCCCAGTGTTAACCATTGAGGCTTGGCCTCTTGGCTTGTGAAATACATAAAAATACCCCTGAATGGATATACACCAGGCCAGGTATCGGTGATGATTCTTATGTTCAGTGGAGTATCAGGTACTCTTCTTTTTGTTTATAATGTTCTTCAATATGTATATATGTTACAGGCCAAACCCGATTTTAGGCCAAACTAGATTAGCCTAGGCCAAACTAGTCTATCCTAACGCCCATCGGATAAACTAGTTTTTCCTAGGCCAAACTAGTCTATCCTAACGCCCATCGGATAAACTAGTTTTTCCTAGGCCAAACTAGTCTATCCGAAAGCCCATCGGATAAACTAGTTTTTCCTAGGCCAAACTAGTCTATCCGAACGCCCATCGGGTAAACTAGATTTTCCTAGGCCAAACTAGTTTGGCCGAACGGTCATTAGGATAAACTAGTTTAGCCTGCTATTCATTGGTTTGAACTAGTTTATCCTAGGCTGAACTAGATTGTCCTAGGCCAATTCAATTTGGCGTGATAATTTTTAATCTAAAGACCGCCACGGCGCCAACTTTCTAATTTTGATCTATTTTAACCTAGGCCGATGCAGTTTGACGCAATTTTAGCTCACAAACTATCAAAGCCTGAGAGCTAATGTGCTCGCAGATTCTGTGTATGTGTATGTAACAATTTACGTACGTATGGCCGTATGTACGTACGTGTGTACGTAATGCGATAACTCTTGATAGAAATATCCAATTTGCTTCAAATTTTGGACATAGATTTATCCTGATAATGAACTTTCCTGAGTAGTTTCAGGGGTTCATTGAATAAGAATAAGGGGGGGGGGAGAACAAAAGGCTAATCCGCACCCCCCCCCCCCCACACACACATACCTCCTTAATTTAGTTAAGTCAGTTTTCCATGCAAAATGATCAGATTTTATTAAAATTTTAGGTATAATATCATTTTGATAAGGTACATCCATGATCAGTTGTGGGTGTTCATTGTTTACGTATAAAGAAAGGAGCAATGGGAGGTAACACTCTTAATTTATGTAAATAGGTTTTTCACAGAGAATTTACCGATTTGTTTCAAATTTTGGATGTATGTTCCTTCTGATAAGGCGTTTACCTGATTCATTTGGGGGGGTTCTGAGATATAAACGTAGAACGGATTTTTTTTTCAATCGGATAGAGACTTTCGGTTTTATGAAAAGATTTTTAATTCGTAACAGATATTGGTTTTTGCACACATCACTTCAGGCGAAATTGTTCATATTAAGAAACTAAATATCCGAATCCTTTTAAAAATAAGAAAAAGCTTAAATAAAGCATGACACTTGAAATTTAGGATGGGGGGGGGTAGAGTAAGAGGAAGCTATATATATATTTTTTAATCTCAGCACTTTTTAAGGTTTTATCTGATATTTAAATATTACCATTATTTGAAACTTTTAGAAACATAATAAAACATGATGTTAAATATTTAAGAAAAAAGATGGCGCGTCAAATACCACTATTTTCTATTAGTAATTTTTGTAAAAATGTTAAATTCTGGTTGGAACTGTTTGAAACTTTGTGATAGTTTATAACACATGATAAAAATTGTAAAAAAAGTCCCATTACGAAAGGGAAAGAGGGGGGGCGAAGAAAATCAGGAAATATAACGGAAATTCTAGGTTGATCTAGTTGAAACTTTAAGATAGTTTATGACACATGACATAAATTTATAAAAATATGTTCCGCGTTTAATGCCACTATTGACGAATAGTGATTTTTGAACGATTTACATGAAAATGTAATCAGAATCAATTTATATCAGGGACTATCTGAATATAAATTTATATTAAATTCCGTTCATTAGTTCTTGAGATACAGCTATGGTAAAAATTATTAAAAAGGCAGCATAGCATAGCCATGTTGAGTGATTTACTTCAATATAGAAACAACACCAACTCATCTCATGGACGAACTGAATCTGATGTTTGATGGAAATTCGTGTATTAGTTAAGATAAAGCTAATGCGTAAATCATAAAAAATGCAAAACAGCAGCTTCACTTGATGAGCGATTTATACCAAAAACTAATCAGCATCAATTTAGATAAGAGACTACCTGAATGTAAATTTTTATTAAGTTTCGTGCATTAGTTCTTCAGCCGCATCCCTACAGCTTGCGACAGCGTATAGCAGGTGTGCTGCATACGTACTGCCGAATGCCCTCTTTCTTTTCGAACGAACTTCGAAGCGAACGAAATTCAAATCGTAGCAAGCGTGCTGAGTACGCACCGCCGAATGTAATCCTCCTTTTCGAAAGAGCCTCGAAGCGAACGAATTTCCAACCATAACCCCGCTGCCTAGGCCACTCAGATAGCGGGCGAAGCCAGCAAGTTTTAACTAAGCCACGTTATATTAGTTTCTGATTCCAACACCAAGGAGTGCACTCTATTATTAACAAAACTGTATCTGAATGAAACTCCGTTAAACAACCTAATAGTAGATATGTTACTTGAAGTCGCGGTGCTTTATACGTTAGAATTTCCGTTATATTTCCCGATTTTGTTCGCATCCACACCCTCTTTCACGCCGAAATGTGACTTTTTTTATAAATTTATATCAAATGCCATAAATTGTCAGTTTCAAAACTGTAAGTTTCATAAACTGTAAGTTTAAAAATGTTCCAACAAGAATATAACATTTTTACAAAAATTACTATTAGGAAATAGTGGTATTTCGATACGGAATCTTTTTTCTTAAATATTTATCATCATGTTTTTTTCTCTTCGAGGTTCATTCGCTTCAACATACGCCCGTTTCGAGATTTTATATAAAACAAGGGGCCCGATAGCGGGCGAAGCCGGCTGATTTGAACTAAATCGCATCCAAATTCCAAATTCCAACACTTGGGTGCTTGTGTTATATTAATTCCACATTAGTCCGTTATATTAGTCGCTATATATTAGTCCGACGTACGTACGTAAGTACATAAGTATGTACATACGTACGTACGTACATACATACATACGCACATGGTTACATACACACACACAGAATCTACGAGCACATTAGCTCTCAGGCTTTGATAGTATGTGAGCTAAAAGCGAGTCAAATTGCATCGGCCTAGGATAAATTAGATCAAAACTAGAAAGTTGGCGCCGTGGCGATCTTTAGATTCAATAAAATCACGCCAGATTGAATTGGCGTAGTACAATCTAGTTCGGCCTAGGATAAACTAGTTCAAACCAATGAATAGCAGGCTAAACTAGTTCATCCTAATGACTGTTCGGCCAAACTAGTTTGGCCTAGGAAAATTTAGTTTATCCGATGGGCGTTCGGATAGACTAGTTTGGCCTAGGAAAAACTAGTGTATCCGATGGGCGTTCGGATAGACTAGTTTGGCCTAGGAAAAACTAGTTTATCCTATGAGCATTAGGATAGACTAGTTTGGCCTAGGAAAAACTAGTCTATCCGATGAGCATTAGGATAGACTAGTTTGGACTAGGCCAATCTAGTTTGGCCTAAAATCGGGTTTGGCCTGTAACATATATATGTCAATTTATAAATGTAATTTAAGCAGTATCTTGCCCAGGAGACTTTGTCAACTTGAGCGATATGCCAAACGTAAATATAAAATATAGCTTCTTTTGGCTGTAGGTGTAATCTTTTACTTAAGGAGTACGTTTCACTTGTTGAGCTTTTTGTAAAGATATTATTAATGTGAGTATATTTAATAAATGAACTATGTTTATTAGAACACTTAGTTGTCATTTATGAGAGCTTTTTTTAATTGTCTATTTTATTTTTTTCAGTAGCTAAACATACTTGTATATCGAATAAAATTCTAGATATTTTTTTTCGTCTAAAGTTAATAGTGATTAAGTATATTTTGTAGGGTTGGGTAGCTAAGTATGAGGAAATCTAATTTTATTGTATTTTAAGTCTTACTTTTCCTCTTAGCTAACCAATAGGGCCATAGGTTGGGTAATCTCCTAAAGTATCACAACGCAATGTCTAATTTATTTTCTTTATCAATGACAACCTGGTAACTGTATATTCCGGAGTTGTCAATTACCTGACTAGGCCGACTGATTACGAGGTCCTGCTAAATTAGATGCCCCTACAAGATAGCATTATTTGGGTTTTTGTTATGGAATGAACCCGGGGTATGGGTACACCCAACACCTATGTTACATTTGTGCTGGGGGGGATTGAAAGATAGGAAACCAAGTTAAATATTTTTACTTAGCTTTTATTGGTGTAATTGTCTAGATCTTGCCAGCAGGTTGGCACCACAATTTTTAGAAGATTTAAGTTTAATTCATTTATCACAAAAATGCATCATTTAAATAAAATAATTATTGCTTTTCTTTTTAACCGGTGTCAAAAACAGTGCTGACTGCACCTTTTGAAGCATCCCTAAAAAGAGACGCTAGGCACTAATGGGTTAAATCCAGCGAATATTAAAATTCAATATCTCTTGTAAATAATTAGAATACAAAAACGTCATAAATTACAATATAGAGAGGGGAATGTTCCAAGCAATTTTCTGAAATCCTAACACTATACAATTAGTTTAATCAATGGAATAGAAAAGCGTGATTAAACTTTGCTTTCTCGAATTATCGACTGGAGAAAAAAAATTACTTTTTCTTTACCAATGAATAATTTTTTATTAATATCTAAAATTTTATTTTAAAAATATTCTAACATGTTCAACGTTTAAAATTGCGTGTTTATATATGTATATAATTAAAATTAAATGACAACTGTATGAACAAATTAACAGAATACTAAAGATGAACAAAAAATCTACAGTGGAAACCGAAAATGTACAATAGAAACTATGGTAGCCTACATAATTGTGAGAGAAGCTTGAATGTTTAATTTCTAGAAAAGATATGTTTATATCATCCAATTATGCCGGCGATAGCCCTAAGATGACAAACTTTAGCTCCGAATAAGCATATCAAAGCAATCCAACATTAACCATATATATATCTAGCTAGCTAGCTGGATAGCTATGTAGATAGATATAGATATTGATTGTATATTGTATATTGAGATAGATATATAGATAGATAGATAGATAAAATTTTGAAGTGGAAGATATTTTGGTTTCTAATAATCATGATTGGTGTAGATCTTCAAAAATCGCTCTAAAATTCCAAAATAGCAAAGAATGTAATAGTTAATATTATTTATATTATTTTACCTAAATTTCGAGACAGTTAAATTTATTATTTTAACACAATCACTCTGATTATTAGAGTTATCATTCTAATTGAATATTTCCAACTGAGAGGAGATTTTTTTTTCGTTCATTTGGGAATATTCGATTCTTATGATAACTTTACCAATCAGTATAATTGTGTTAAAATAATGGTTTAACTACGCACACATAGTTTATATGGGGTTCCTTTACCTGCGGTTGATTCTGTTGAGATGTTTGCATGGTAATCTGAGCAAAGTATGCTATCCGGTTTTCAGGCCAGTTACTTTAACCTTCTCAATCCTGATGTCGCCAAGATGAGACACTAAATAACAGACTTTAAATTTATTTAAATGCTTCTATAACTCATAAATTAATTCTAGACGGTTTTAATAAAAATGTGTATATCATAATTATCAATATATTAACTGACAGATCTTTGGAGATATTGTATAGTAATTTTAAACCGGTTTTGTGGTACTTTGTAATATTTCTGTCAGGTTTGAGGAGGTTAAAATATAGAGCCTTGACCCTGGAATCCTAGGATCTGGGTTCGACTCCCGCGCTGTGCAAGTTTTCACTCAGTTGGGGTTATTTAACTCCTACGAAATGAATTTTAGAATGCGAATATAAATACACGTGCAATACACAAATTTATGTCTTCCGAAAAAATTATCCGACGTATGTTTCCTTTTTCGCGAAATACAATCAGTAAAGTAATGTTTTGTAGAACGAATGATTTTGCCATTGAATGAATAATTAAGGTATGTGCAGAAACATAAGTATCCATCTTTTGTGTTCATTCGTAATGAATTACTACCAGAAATTAAAAAAAAAACAGAAAGGAATCAAAAACACAGTTGTAATTATTCGTAATTTTATTTAATCAGTTATGCTCAGAAATTTTGAAGATTAAAGTTTTTTTTTTTTTTTTTTTTTTTTTTAAGTCTATATTCACGAAGTATTCTTCTGTTTCAAAATCGTAATTTTAATACGAAAACTGATTTCTGAAAAGAAAAGCAATTACAAGCCTGTGATCATTTTTAAATAAAATTAATGATTGTCGGTCAAAACATGGAAAAGTTATTTCATAACTAATTTCAAATTTTAGCCAATTTTTGCTGGCAAACGGTGAAAAAGGACCGTTTTCGCTTGAAAAGTTTCAAAGGTATAAAAATCTTAGGGCCTTGCTGGAAAAATTATAGTACGAGATTATTTTTGATATAAAAGAAGTGTGTTTTACATATATATTTAGAATTTCTGTATAATATTTCTGGTGATTATTGGCGCCTTCTAGTTACTTTATTGCGTAAAGCGTAAATTTTCTTGTTACGATAGCTTTTATAGCTTTATGAGATTTATGAAAAATGCAGGTTTTTTCTAAATGGACTCAAGCAATTCAAACAGTCTTACCTACAGGCATACAAGTGTTCGATATGAGTAACTTTTGTCAAACGGCACACATCAAGTCGATATCTCAGTTCTTCCCAAACGTTTATTAGTAAAGAAGTTCGGTTCTTTCATCCGATCTGAAGCGAAGTGATTTCTACCTAAGGTATTTGATGGAGGATTGTGTGTATGTACCTCCACTATCAGCTGACAATTGCAGCCGTTGCAAAAATAACCCCTCAAACACTAATCTACGTTTGAGAAGAACTGAGCTATTGACTTGATTTGTGTCATATGACGAAATGTGCTCACATTGTGGGATTTTAGGTAAAACTGTTTGAGTTTCTATTTCATTTTATGTATTAATTTTAATTGTAAGTTTTATGTAATAAATACTACCAAGAGTTAAATCCCCGATATTCATTTAGAAATACTCCGTATTATAAGTATAATTCTTCGAAGGATTTTTCGATCCACGGTACTCAACACCGATGTCAAAAGTGGAAGCATTTGTAAAATCAAATTGGTTACAATTTCTAGTATATAGAGGATCCCAATAAATATCTTCATTCACATTGTAAACAGGACACAATTCCATGTCGAATTTCACATCTCCATGGTGATTAAGTAGATTATGTAAGCCTTTTACTTTAAAATTACTTTAAAATTATTTTACTTAAAAGAGAATAATAAAATATTTTATGTATTTTATTAAACTTTAAATGCTTAATTTTTTACAATGTCGATTAAATGGATTTTTTTTCTTTTCGAATAAAATAATTATTTTATACTGTTTGTGTTGAAAAACAAATATTTGCCCTTTTAAAGGTTAAAAGTCACAATTTACACACAGCAATATTTATCAACATTCAATGTCTATTTTGTAAATAAGTATATCAAATAAATATCAGTTATAAGCCTCAATGTATTAAAAACATTTTTATCGTCTTACGTTTTCCGTAACAGAGATTATTACCCTGCGTTAGTCACGTTTTCGCCATCCTAATGTCTCATTTTAGTCTCATGTAAATATAGCCAGCTTAATAAAAGTACTTAAATGGGGAATACATGAAACTAATAAGAGTACTTTCCTATCTTGTTGCTAGGAGACCAACACATATAAAAGTCCCTGTTCAGCGAACATTTTAACAGGTTTTAAGTTTATTATATTTCCTTAAAGTTATTAAGAAATTATAATTAATTAATATTTTATCAGTTTTAGGGTAGCACTTAATTAAACACTCTTTTTTATCACTTTACCACCTGATAGAAATAATTTATTCTTTATTTTGCTTATTTATTTTATACTGGGATTTGTTTGTTCACCTGTCTCGACGTCTACTTGTTTATATTTAAATATATCTCTGACATTTTAAGATATTAAGAATAGAAAATAAATAAACCATGTTTAAAGATGTGTAAATTATGTTTAAGATATAATACAGTTATATGATAGATTTAGTATGCATTTGATTCATCGACTGTCTGGATATCTTATTTATCCAAATGAATGGATGTCTGGATAGATAATTGTTTCTTTTAAATGAATAGTTGAGAGAGTTGAAAAATATTTAGATTAAAACAAAATATAACTTCTTGTTTGGAGTTATTTAACTTATGTAACATTGTCAATAGATACAATACATATTTTGTGTATTTAAGTGAATTTTGTAACTAATATAATTCAGAATATTATCGTTAAACTAATATACTATTGAATACTGTCTTTAAACGTAAAAAAAGTACATTATATAGACAAGATATTGCATCTCACTAGACGTATTATTTTATTTAGAGTATTGATTGATTTTCACGTAAAGTAACAATTTTAGTATGTTTAATGTTCGAATCTAGTCATTATTACTTTTAAACATATTGTATTACTTAAAAGAAATTTGAGAAATTGCATTATTTCCAATTTTAGGAAATGGTATATAATTAGAAAATGGTTTTCGTTTCGATTTATTTTGTGACATATCATTGGCTTGAAATGATTTTTTCCTAAAGTTTTACTTTCGATAAACATTTATATTTACATATTATTTTTTTTCTTAATATTTTAAACATTTATAATTACATATTTATAATTAACATGTGTATGATTCTTAAATTGGACATTTAACTCCCACATAATACTGTATTTTTTTTTTCAATTTTTCATTTTATTGTAGTACAATTTTTATGAATATATTTCGTTTAAGTAATAAAATCTGTTTTTTGTATATTCTCTATAAACTTTGTTAAATAAAGCTTTAATATTATAAGATGAGTAAACTATTAAACGTTTACAATTAAATGTTGTATTAACTAAAATTTATTTATAAAATGATCTAGGTATATTTAAATATACTGATATTTATTTAATCAAGTTATTTAAAAAACAATTGAATTGAATTTAACTTTTCTTTATTTGAATAAGTTTATGCTATAGCTTTATTAAGGAAGGTTTTGAATTTGATTTATTTCGAATGTAAATGGTAATGAAGTCACTATAATGAATTAATTTTAAAAAATGATTTTCTCGTACTCTATAAATTTTTTCGGAATTATATTGATCGTTAACTGTCGACGGAATATTCCGTTGGAACGAAACAAACCGTTCATGATTAAAAAACTTCAAAACTATATATGATTAAAACTAAACGTTCACCAAATATTACATTATTACTTATAGTACCTGTTTTTATAACTATTTTTGATTACCCTTATGTGCGTTGATTTTAATAAAGTTTTAAGTTTTAATTAAAGATAATATTGAACGGAATCAAGCAGCAACGTTTTAGCTTAACATTAAAATGACGGCGAGGGGCCGATTTGCCTTATACCAAATGAATATATTTCAGTTCAGATTAGACATTTAGTCATAAAATAAATTAAAAACATACCAAGGAAAAATGGATCAATTAAATAACTCAAACTGTTTTAAATAAACATTTTGGCTTTTTTTCTTTTTATAAAGCTTGATTAAAAATTCACGTTTTTCTGGTCTTAAAACACTTTGTGCAAAATGTATCATTATCAATAGTTGATGCATGCTTTCTGCTTTGTTTTGATATTCAAACGCGACTATATATTTATGAAAATTAAGACATCTTGAAGTAATTTTTAGATTTTTATTAAACTACAATATCAAAAAAGAATTATGAACATTAATCGGCTACAATTTACATCCTAAAACTAAATCCTATGTTACTTAAGTCCAAACATCACAAACAAACATCTCTGTATACAACTTTATATTTATGAAGTTAGTATCTCTTTATATAAAACACGTTTTATGTTTTTCTGGCGCATTTATTTTTTCATACTTTTAGTTTTTAAAGAAATATTCGATCTGCACTGATTCTTATGAGTTATTCTGATAAAAAAAAAGTCCATAAAATTTTAAATATAGTTCTCGAAAACTACTTTTTAGTTTTTCTCTCTCTTTTAAAAACATTTTTGAGTTCTTTCTTAAACAAATGCTTCGTAGTAATCACTAATGCTTTTTGTGTCTGGGGATAAAGATATATGCTTCAGTGCGTTTGTGAGGAGTTAGGCTGGGGATCTAAACAAACTTTAAGGGAGTCATTCTTACCCAGGCCTTTCATTGTTAGCGAAAGATGTCGCTTCTGGCACAGAAATATTGATTCTTTTCGAAGGTCGGCCACCTTTAATGCACTTTAAGACATAGCGGCTTCATTCTTCAATTTTTTTTCTATTGTTCGGATATCTTTGTGACATTAAAGGTTATTGCAATATGAAATTTATTTTTAACTAAGATTTAATTACCAAGGCTTGTAATGAAATTTCTTCTTTTGAATGAAAGGTGTTTATTATTGGCCAATTTTAATGTACTTTAACATGTATCGGCTTAAAGGTGTATTCGAAAAAATGATATTTCACCTTCAACAGCTCGAAACTTTCCGATGCAATTTCAGACACATTTTTAAAAGTAGAAACATGAAACTTGTTGAGAGGATTTTTGAAGTGACTTACAAGGTGCCGTGTGATGTAATTTTTCGCTGAATTAATTAGAATTTGATTTATAAACAATTATTTTCTCAGCGTGACCCTTTTTTTTCGTTCGCAGATCTCCCACTTCGGAAAATTTGGACCAACACGCCGCACAGTGGGGGAAAAAGCCTTCAAAACTGGCAAAAAATCGAAAAAATGAAATTTTATTTTGAACTACCGACATACGTCACTTTAATAGAGCAGATGTCAGTACACATCTGCCTAGTATTAAAATTTGTGCAAAGTTATTTTGATCGTCACTAGAGAAAGAAGTTAAACTGCATATTGTGCTTTGATAATAAGGGGAAAAAAATCAATAATTTTGTTTCAACATTCGTTTGTTAATTTCGCTATAATAATTAAAAAATAATTTTTTTTGACTATGGAACCTTTAACTACAAGTATGTAACAATAATTCATTAACTTTCAATTTGTTTTAATACGATTTTTATAGATATATAGACGCTTAGAATATATAGTGGTGAAATTTATAAAAAAAATTAACACTGTCTACAAACATTGTAGGTTTTAGTTATGAATTAAGGCGAATTAAGTGTTAATTATAATTTTTTCAACTAAGTATGAGTTTTAAAAGGACAAATATGCCAGAAAATCTTGCTCTTTTTTGCCACTTTTTTAATTGTATGGTCATTTTTATAGCTAATCATCCTTAAATTTTTGTTAGTGTACGGGTGTGCCAAACATGATTATAAATATTTTCTTTGTTAAATACGAATTTTAATGCATTGTTTATCACAAAACAATGTATTTAAATGAAACTGACTATCATGGAATGTTTTAACAAAAAACATTTGAAAAGTAATGTGATTTTATGGTATA
Source organism: Maratus speculifer (assembly GCA_964019185.1). NCBI lineage: Eukaryota > Metazoa > Arthropoda > Arachnida > Araneae > Salticidae > Maratus > Maratus speculifer. Next base: position 221,607,110 of record OZ025299.1, on the reverse strand, counting down.
AGAGCTCCATAATCGGAGAAACTAAGAATAAGTAGTTTAAATGAAAAGAAGATTAAATGTTTTAAAATTTAATATAAATTACGATGAGCAAAAGCCTGGCGAAACAAGGGAAATGCTTTAGAATAAACAAAGAGTGGCTTGGTAAATCGCTTTCATTCCTCGATTTGAAAAACAAACAGAAGCGTAATGAAAAGCAAACGTGCCCATCTTCATATTTCGTCTGAATTTGTTCTGGACGATCAAAAATATCAAGAGTAATACGGTTATACAATTCTAATTCTACATATTCGTTAGTGTACGTGACATGTATGAGTTTAAGATCTGAAAAACAGGAAAACAAAAAGTGAGTGTTAGCACTAAAACAACAGAAACAGTTTTTCTTCTGCTGTCTTTATAGTAATACGTACATTTTGCCTGAGAAAGGTTGATCCAATCCTTCGAAACGAGTCGCTAATATTCATTATAAGGTTTGCTTGAGAATAATTAAAACTACTAATTATGTTTACATTTTTTAATGTGATATTATGGATGATTTATAAATATCTAATTCGTATAAAACTATCTTAAATTCTTGTTTTTAAGTCATTTTTCTACAAAAAATATTGAAAAAGGTTTGTAAATTAATTAATAAATTACTATTTAGCTTATGTAAAAGTTTAAAATTTTACTACTTTTCTTCTACAAAAGAATCCGTTATGTGCTTTTTTTGTTCAAAGTAAATTTTATTTTTTGCCAACTTTGGAGGCTTCCTGCCGCACTGTGCGCCGTTTTTAACAGCATTTTTTTGCAACATTTTCTGCATTTGTCAAAGAATCGACAATCACGGCACCTTGTGTAGTTTCTAAATAAGAGATTTTGAAAGTTTGGTACATTTGAGAGCAAAAATGAATTTAAAAATAAATCTGAAAAAAGGCAGTTTTGATCGGAATACACCCTTAATTCTTCATTTTAATTTCATTCTCAGAATACTTTTTGTGACATTAGAGGTTATTGCAATATGAATGTCTTTCTAACTGAAGTTTAATTACACAGACATGTGTTGAAGTTCCTTGTTAAAAAGGAAAGCTTTATTTTTTGTATCCTGCCAAAATCTCAGCTTTCTTATAAATCATAAAACGGAAATATGTTTTGCATCATCTGCAGTTAATTTATTTATTTTTATTTATTTTTACTTTTTTATAATTAACGAAATCCTTTACCTTTTTATTTGAATAGGAAATTGAAACGTATAAAATCACTGTTAATAAAGAAAAATAGTAAACATGTTGTGAGAAAAAGAAACCCACGGAAGCCACTTTTTTATGATTATTATTATTTTAAATATGGAATTTGTTTATAAATCTAAAATTTTGTCTTTGAAAATATCATTTTCCTAATAATCACTGTAATTTCTTAAATTACATTTTTTTGTAAGAATTAAAAACATCAAATTTATGACGTCATGTTGGAAAGGAAACAAAGATTTTGAAACATCTGATCAAGACACCAAGACAAGAAACAATTACAGAAAGCAATAAATAGTACGATGATTTCTATAACAGAGAGACCTTTTTAAACATTGATTGATTGATTAAGAATCTTCTGACTGAAGAAATACAGAAAGTAAAAAAAATAAAATTTATTTATTGAAAGCGGGGGGGGGGGGTGTATTTTAATTTTCTATAAGTTTCATGCTATGAGAATACCTTTGGGACATTGAAAAATATTTGAAATATGAAGTTACTTTTAATTTACATTTAATTACCCTCACCTGCGACGAAATTTCCTTTTTAAAATTATAATCTAAAAAAATAAATGCACATCTTTCTATCTGACTTTCTTCATATATTTTCCAACTGCTAGGATATTTTTTCGACATTTAAAGTTCTTAAAATGTAATATTATTTTTAGTTTTCATTTAATTACACAGTCTCATTTCATTACAATGACTTTAAGGTGTAGTGGATTTCTTTTTCTTTTTTTTTCTTTGGGTTATCTTTGGAACATTTTAAGTTGTTTTTATATAAATCTATTGCAATTTAAGATGGTAACTGCATAATATTTCATTTTATTTTCTATTCCCATACTATATTTGGGCCAATATAAGTTGTTGTAATATACATTTATTTTTACCATAATTACACGGAATCGAAACGTTTAATTGTTTTCAAAATAAACATTTTTTTGTATTCTGTGCATTTATAACAAATACTCACACAAACAGTCCCAAGCAAATGTTCGAAAACAAACACTTAGACATTTCTCTCACGCCCAATTTTGACATAAATAATGAATTCGACAGTTTGGTACATTGCAACTTAAACTTTTTAAAAGGGATTTTGCAGTTGATAAATTTAAATTAAGTAATAAAGCAAGAGAAACTAATAAACAAGATAACAGACCAATACCGATTGCTGTACAAGAAACAGCAGCAGGTGCTGAAGGAGACCAAACAAAAGGGGTAGTGAAACATATTTCTCCATGAAAAATAAATCTCGTTAGACTGGAAGCAAAATCTTTGGACTAAAATTATCCTGAATTTTCGGATTGTTTTCTCTGTTACAAATAAAAAAGTACAAGAATAGATAAATAAAAACTGAAATAGTAATTAAACAAATTACTTACAATTACTAAAAAATTTTTACACCGTCGTTTAGGAGAAAAATGTACTTTTAAATGCAGTTGTTTAAAAGATGTATCTCAATTTTAAGTTCTTATTTTTTTATTTTTTAAATATGTTATTTGTCATTATTGCAACAGAACAATTCCACTACTGTTGAATGTAAATTGAAAATGATCAATTACTGTTTCTTTTTGTTGACAATAAATTAAAATAAATAAATAAATATTATTTTTATGATAATCAAAAGTAAAAACGCGACTTACGTAATAACAGAATAATATATTATGTACACCATGAATTAAAAACATTAATATTCCTGGACCAATCGGGAAAAGAATAAAATGCGGGCACCACAATGATTCATATATGTCTCACATATATCTATTCTCCACCGAAAACAACAATAATTTTTCAATTGGTTAAAAAAATGATATCACAATTAGACTTATATTTTACATTATACTTGATATTTCACAACTATATTTAAAAGTTTCTGCGTATAATGATTAATAGGTTTCAGCTTACTATGACATACTGATAGCTATTAAATATTCTACATTTATTTTTGTTAAATAAATTTATTATTTGAGTAAAAATTATGTTTTACATAAATATTGATCTATTTTTAAAGCACATAATGCTTCATCCCATTTTCTAAATCAGTATAAACGAATGGAACACATTTTATATAAATATCGAAATATTTTTAGAGCCCCATATTAGTGAAAACGTTTATATTTACCACATGGAGCATATTTTTAATTGCCTATAAATCGAAATGGGAAGATAGAATTAAATAAATTTGATATCAATATTACTTTATACAAAATTGACCAAGGGGAAGGCACTGGTATCAATAAGAGTACACCAAATTAAATCGGGATAGAAAAACCAGATTATCCTAAATGCGTTAAGTTAACTAGTTTGTCGTGATAAGAACTAGTTTAGCTGGTAACACACATACACGCGCGCATATGTATATATGTATGTATGTATATATATATAAATATGTAGTAGAAATTTATGTAATTTAAAACTTTTAATATAAATGAAATCTTGCCAAAAATTTAATACAGTAATGATAGAAAAAAAATATTCATTATGTTTTTTTCACAAACTTAAAGGAATGAATATGTAAGAGAAAAAAAGGGGGTATGTGAAATAAAGACAAGAAAAGAAATTATAATTTATAATTTAGAACATTTTACGTGAATAATTGCGAAAAATGTATCAAGCTATTAAGATGGGAAAATTAGCATTTTTGCATTTAATAAACAAACGGATATAGAGGGTTTAAGTGAAATATCTATACTGAAAGAATAAATCAAGAGTTCGGAAATTAATTTTTTATCTGTTATTTCCTTTAAGAATAAAAATGGTCAACCAAATAGGGAAGTAAAAGTTTAAATCTTTTCGATAATTCCATTGTTGTACAATTCCAAGAAATAAAATACGTATTTTATTCCTTGGAATGTGATTATTGTAATAAGTGTAAGCTTCCAAAAAAGTAATAAAATCAAAGTAAATGAATCCAGAACTAACATATTTTCAAGGCTAAATATCTATTTTTCTTTACTAAGTAGTTCATATTTTTTTAACATATTTTTATTTATAATGACAGATTTTTCAATAAGCATTCGCAATTATTCATAGCTAAAAAACCATGTAAATATTTAATAGAAAGAATACTGGGTAACTCCATGCATATAAAGTTTAATTTATTTAAACGACATGTTAATATGCTTAGCCTTTTGAAATTTCAAATAAAAAACCCAAATGCAAACTTGCAATATTCATATTACGATGAAGATTTTTTTCTCTCCCAATCTGAATATGCTTAAAGCATTCTTGATGAAATTAATCGTTTTCTTTCATAACAATTATAATGATTAGATTATGTATCTTTGAGTACACTTCTAGACAATGATGATGTACTAAAACTTGAATTATGATAAGAAAGTATTATTATTATAAACAATTTATTTAATAATATCCAGTTAACCTAAACGATGTTTCACTGAAATGACCCATGCCGAGTTACCAATTCAGCAATTAAAAATGCTACATGCATTTAATGTTGAAAATAAATAATCTAGTTTTAAAAATTGCTTAATACATATCATTGTTTTATATTTCTTTTGTTGCATTAAAGTTTTATAATACCGAACTAGTTACAGTGATTGGCAATATTTAATTTAGCAATAATGTGTAGAAACTTTACGTTTTATTTAATTTTCAACTGAACAAAACTTAAAATAGAAGAAAGACTTAATCATTATAAAGTATTCATTCCAGGAATTAATCATTCGTGTTGTACAAAACTGACGTATTTGGTTCGGGAACCTGAAAGAAATTGTTCTGATCTCCGATGCATGTAAGTGATAGAGCAAAAGATACTATTGGAGTAAAAATTATCGTAAAATGCTCAAACATTTTATCATTGTCATTTAAAGGTCATCCATCACATTCTTCTGTAAAGTTCATCCATCAACTGTAGAATATCTTGTACTAAAACACATGTAATATTCTTATTTCACTACATGGGACTGTCATGTTTAATAAGAAGGTTAATTTTAATATAACAGCTATTTTTTAATGTTCATTCAGATACAATTCTGAGATAGATTTTTTAGATGGAGATAAATAGAAACGTTAATATTTTATAATTATTCTATGAAATTATGCATTGAATAGTTAATACTATGCAAGTTTTAGTGAGCTTTGCTTTGTTGTTATTGCTACGTACAATGTTAGCTGAATTCTTATATAAAGAAGGCCTACAAGATTTAATCCTTGTTTATAAATTAATAGCAGATACATTTTACTAATAACAGGTGCCTTGTATTCTTTATCATAAACGGTGCACAAAATAGAATGTGGTTTGTGAGTATTCTTTATTTAGCTGTATGATATTTATATCCGTACATCTGATCGTTGCCACAATAGAATTGTTATGCTGAAACAAAAGATTATCTTTTCATAATAAGTTTTGGCTTTAAAATATATTAGTCTAAGATATAGGCCTCTCTTGAAATACAATTAAAATCGTTTACTGCAACAAATTCGGCGAAATAACGTTGGATATACTTAATTGAAAAGTTCCCGTCAGAAAAAGAAGAAAACTTTTCTGCGTTAAAACAGCATTATCACCTTTGCTTGTATGCCTGCAAATCTTTCAAAGAAACTATATCGGTATACAAAATATTCTGAGAGTAAAAGTTTTTATAAAGGTATCTAATACAATCTAAAATATTGAAATATATATTTGAATGCGTAAATTACCCTCTTTCGAATTATTACTGTGTCGGTGTTAAAGGCTAAATCAAAGTTATATTAAGCAAAGAGAAACTTAAGTTTTCTCTGTTTTCAATGTTGTAGCGGAAAATGGGTGTTGAAAATTTCTAATACCACTATTTCCAAGTAACAGTAGATTGGTTGTACAAATATTGGGGAAATCTTGTTGAGAAACAGTGGTGAAATAATGTTTTGTCGCTTTAACTATGACAGATGATCAGCCATACCTAAACTAAATGAGATGCCACGTTTTAAGGAGACAGTTTTAAAGGGAAAGTAAATTGAGTTCTTAATAACTTCCACATATGTATACAATCGTATATCGTAAGAATCGTAGGAAGCTATCTCATTTCAACTGTGCGTTTCAGATATAATAAATCTAGACTTAGGGACTAAGTAATAAGTACTAAAGACAGGAGTCTTAAAATTGAATTTCTGCTTTAAAAATCAAAAACAAATAAGATATCTTTAAAAATTATTACCGCAGGCGATAATGAGTGATGTTAAGGATTTCTTTATGGGAGAGTAGCCAAATTTGGACCATTTCGCATGTTTTTGGTGTAACTCCCTTAGCTTTTGAACTGCAAAATATCATTATACGCGGTATATTTTTTCATTTATTAGCTAAAAATATCTTAAAAACAAATTCTTTTTTTTTTTTTTATCTTACGTTTCATTTTAATTTGAAAATTTTGCCTATAACTGATTACTTATTATTATTACTGATATTACTATATTATTACTATACTATATTATTACTATATTATTATTACTGATCATGCAAAAAATTATGCAAAACTTACGCATAATTTTTTGCATGACTGCTTTTGTTCATGTTTTATTTCAGCGCGCTCAACATGGAACACTATATGCTAATGTGGACAATAAAATATTTATGCTATTTTATTTTTGTTCCAAATTAGGCAAAACCAATCGTCACTGTCTTGATTATATTTTTAGATTTTGAATCATTAGATATTATTTAAACAGATGTTTTCTTTAACTCATGTCGGTATTTATTCCCTTGAATCATTTTCTTTTTATTTGAATTACGGCTGCTTTTAAAAACTTCATGTTCCAATTGCTTTTTTGCTTTGAGAGCTCCCTTTTTTGGCATTTTTTTTCATTTATAGCTTTAATTTAGATTATGAACATGTTATCACAGCTGTTTTTCGGCTCTCTTTGTACTTTGATTTAACTAGTTACGGCAAGGGAGATAACATTTCCAACGACTCTTTGGATATTTGGGAGGAGGCGATTGTAACTGCAAGCTTCCGGTGGGTCTCTTAACAACTCTGTCCTTTCGGTTTCCTATATATTTGGCAATGGTAAAAAATGGTAAAATGCTCCAAAACTGCAAAAAGTCTACTTCCTCCTTCTCAAGAACCGCAATTATCCTTCCTGAGGAAAATGTAAGAATTCAAAACTGCAAATCATATGCTCTGAGTAAATAACTAATTCAAAGAAAATAAATACAAATACATGCAGAATAAAGGGAATTGCAAGCAATATTTATTGCAGAAACGTGTGAAAGAAATTTTTTATAGTTATATAGGCTCAAACTGCATAAAGAAATTCATCCAGATATATAAAATAAATTAAATTAAGTAGTCATAAACATACAAGAATAAAATCAATTTTATAAATATTAAAAGATAAAAAAATAGTGTCCAAAGCGTTGACCCTTCGAAATCCGTTACTTAGTTTTCAAATTTATAATTGTACGTATATCTGGGTACAATTTAAGAAACTTAATATAGTCAAATTAAGGCAACGGTGGCATTTAAAAACCCGATAATCTCAAAATTAAGAACAAAAACGAAAGCAAACAAATGCGCGAAATCATATGCTCAATAAAATCATATATATGGATATGTATAGGAAAATATAACAAATTAACATAGTTTGAAGGGGGTTTCAGGACTCTTAAAGCTTCCAAATTTTCGAAATTTCAGTTTTTATATGTTAAACCGCTATCCTTTATGAACACTTTAATATAATTGTTTTCTCGAAATTCTCATTAGAATAAAAGTTATGGGTTTTAGAATTTTACCCGCTAAACAGCTGAAGTGGCGTTTCCGGAAATAGAAATTCATTTTTCTCTAAATGACTTTTTTTTCATAGCACGCACAATATCTGAAAATCTTGTAATTATTATCACATCAAATTTTCAAAATATATATTTCATGTTAATCTGTATAAACTGAACCTAAAATTTCCTTTTAATTGTTCAAAAAAGTGTATTTCTTAGGTGATTATGTTATTCAAATTTTCAAAAAAAATTATTATTTAAATACAACTTTGTATTAAAAATAGAAAAATGCTTTAAATATAAATTTATTTAGGTTAAAGATATATATTGTAATCTGATATACAGCTCTGCGCCAAAATTTTCTTTCTAGTTGCCATATTTATTTTGTAATCGTGCGCGTAAGCTATTATACAAATTTTCTGCTCGTCAGGTATCTGACAGATTGTAGCGCTCTGTAAATACTAATTCTACACCTTGCAATTTTTAAAGGTATAAAATGAATGAACGTACTTATATTTTTCAGCTCAATAAAAACTGTGTTTTAATATCATAAAAATTTTAAGATATTAAATGTTGAAGATGGTCTCTTTTTTAACATTTTTCCAATTTTAAGAGCCATGAGACCCCTTAAAGTATTCTCCTAGGTTTAGATTAAATCAAAAAGAAAAAATAAATAAAAACTTCTACTTTCAGTTTTTTTAATTTTTTTAAAAAAGAGCACGTGAGAGGTGGCTGCTTCTTCTAATCATAAATAATGTCATTCTGATGAGTTGGATTTCAGTGAAAGATGGCGTCTCTTTCTTTAATTTACGGCAGAATAAGAACGGTCCATTTAAAGCGACGGTCCAATTATAGCTACTCTCTCCCTTTATGCTTTTTTGTTCTGTTTCTAAATATCAGAAAAAGGCGAAGCTTCGAACATATCAATACCTAATAATTCAAAAACAGTGTTCTGCAGTGTTTCTCTGAAGTATTAAATGCCCCGACCCTACCCATCAATTGTCGATGCATTAAACTTTAGGTTTTAAAGTTTTCCTGTGAACTAGTTAGTGATAAGAAAAAGAACAGAATTTTCATTGTACTGCTTTTTACTCCAACCAGAAAGGGTTTTCCAGCCCATCCACGGCTGGCCTCCACTGAAAGTTATAATGATCTCGAAGCACAACGTTCGTCCGAAATATTCAGTTCATTCAGTTTTTGCGCTTTATTTGGTTTAGCTCTCCATATGATAAAGTATGGTTTATATTGCCAAATCGCAAAGTCGTTTTTAGCCTTTACAACTTCGAAGATGAAGATCAATTTCGGATTCAGCGGAACAGAATACGTAAGATTCAATTATAAAAACTAAAAAAAAAAAAAAAAAAATGTCGTAATCTAACGTAATTGCAGGCTAGTGTTATCTAATAACATTTTAAATATGTATCATTTTGTAAAAGATTGTGGCTATTAATTTTCATCATTTTATTTAAAAAAATTTTTTCGTTATAAGTTTATCAAAAATTAAGTATTTTGTATTAATGCTTTAAGATGATAAAATAATTGAAATTTATATTGCAATGTTAATTTTACTTTGAATCATTTTTTTATATACATATTTGACGAAGTATTATTCCTAATAAATTTGTGACTGACCCTTTATTTTCAATAAAATATATGCTCCAACTTTAAACAGCTATTACTTGATGAATTTTAATCTGAAGAAAACGGGACTTTTTTGTCTTACTTGTCAGTGTAACAGGGCAATTTTACTTAACATAATTTATATGACCAAAGGACCGTATAAAAATTTAAATTTCGTAATTTTTAAAGAAATGTTTATATCGACCCAAATCGCTTTTAAAGTACTTCTTTATCTTATTTAAAGCAGTTGTGAGATTGGAATTATATGCCTATGACTAAGGATTAAGAATTTAGCTATTGGTCACCGTTGAGAATGAACACCCTTTTTAGTGATAATAAAATATATTATCTGGTTTCTTTACGAAATTTAATGCTATATTTAATTGAGATATCTATTGTTGTCAAAAATTTCATTTTGCTAATGAAAACCGTATCTAGTGAAACATGTTTGCAAAAAAAGCAACCATTTGTAATCTTAATCGATGCGAACACCTACTAAAGTGAAATTCGAAGGTTAAAAAGCAATAAACTTGCCTATACTACATATCTATATAATAAAGGCCAAACGTATCTGTGCGTAACGCATACGTCATTTTGCGAATGGCAACACTTTTCCCCTGCAATTTCGGTTTTGCAATTTTTGGCTACTATAAATTTTACACTTCCAAACACCGCACATTTTAAAATTTTACATTGTTGAATAGAAAAAAATATGCACTTTCAAATGCAATTTGTTTGAAAGCTGTATCTGAATTTATTTTTGAGATATTAATTTTTTTTATAGTTTTTAGTAGCAGTTTTGTAGTTGTGGCATCAAAATTATTCCATTTTCTCTTAAAATTGAGGGGAAAAAATAAATTATAATGCGTAATAATTTCCTATGCAATTTCCGTTTTGCAATTTTTGTTAATTTAAATTTCACACTTTTAACACTTCTCCGTACCTTTTATATTTTTACACCGTCCTAACAGAAAAAAATGCACTTTCAAATGCAATTTGTTTGAAAGCTGTATCTCAATTTATTTTTGAGATATTAATTTTTTTATAGTTTTTAGTAGCAATTTCGTAGTTGTGGCAACAAAATCACTCCATTTTCTCTTAAAACTAAAAAAAAAAAAACAGAAAAAACAAAGACATTAAAATGCATATACTATTTTTAATATACCGTTTATTATAAAATCCGGTGGATTTCTGTTTTGTTTCGTTTAATAATTTGGATTATTATGTTTTATAGTATTTAGTTAATTTTAGCTTAAAATAATATTTGTTTGACAGTTAGATTGACCAATATAAGATGCATTTTTTACTGTAACTAATTTTATAGATTTATTATAAATAAATAAATCAGTTCTTTCTCAAAAAAATTTTTTTGTCGAATTTCGACGGGTTCCACCTCGTATAAATAAATACAGCACACACATATATACATTTCATTCATATATATGTCGCACCAAACCAAAATTTATTTTAATTATACTAATCCCTCCTCATTATTATTATTATTTCGTAATACTAAAAAATATATGAGTATTTTTCAATGATATTTGTAACAAGAATAATCAAAAATTCTTTTATTATTCTTAGTTCATCATCTAGCTATTTTCATACTTAAAATGCAGTTCAGCATAAAATATAGCCAAAAACTTCTTACAGATATCTAATCTGGGGAAACTGAATGAAATATTGCAGATACTGGACTGCCACTAAGGAGAAAAATAAGTCTAAACTGAAATTGGAAAAACAAAAAAATCGTATGTGTGCTTCATTTTTCACCAGGAAATCAATTAAGTCCATGCATTTTTTTCCAACTGAAGAGTTTATTTTTTCTTCTTTTTCTTTTGCTTAACTGTCACAAAAGAGTGGTATTAATAGTATTAATCCTTCACCATGATTACTTTTTTGAGTTATTAAAAACCATAGTAAATATTTTTAATATTTTTCTGCATAATAAAAAATATTTTCTTATAAATGTTCCGTAATCTAGCTCTTACATAATTTAAAATGTACTGAAACTTAAATATTAAGCATATATCTTATTTCTAATCTGAAAATACAGGGTATCAACAGATTATTTTCCAAAATTCAACTCTACATAATTTTGACTTGAGAACATGACGAAAAATATTATTTTTTATTCGTAAGGAAAGTTTCATTTTCATAAAGTTTCAACTCAATACGTTTTTTATCAAATAACGATTATAATGAAATACTAATTTTAACAATTTTAACAATTTCATCATATGCTTTTAGTGAGTTAAGAAAATCTTAACTATACAACTTCGTGGAAATAACTTATTAAAATTTTATAAAATTTATCCAAAAGTTATTATTATTATTTGATTATAATCGTTATTCAAGTAATAACGTTTTGAGTTGCAACTTTACGCAAGTGTTAATTTGTTTTTTCATAAAAACATTTTGAGTTATATTTTACCAATATGCAATAATATTTTTCGTTTTGTTAATAAATCAATAGTTATGAATTATTGTAACTCCGAAAATAATTTCTTAACATTCAATATCTAGTATGGTTCATAAAGATACAATGGCCTATTTCTTTAAATATTGCCCCATAAATATATAGATCTGAGTGCAAAGTTTTATTTAAAAAAAATGATAGATCAAATTTTGAACATTTTTTTCTTACAAACCCTTTGCTGTATAAAGCTTGTGTCTGAGGGTAGTATTTAAAGAATTAGACTATTGTTTTGATCTTTATGAATAACACTTTATAAATAAACACATGGTTATAAGCATGATACAGAAAGGGAACTACAGGTAAGGAAAAAAAGGCAAAACTACAATTATCTTTTAGCACATTAAACAGTGATTTTGATTTCCTTTATCTGTGGAGAAACCAACAGAAAGGCAATTTCATAACAGTAATCCTTCCTTTTTATTTGTTTTTTCATTATATTAAAAACCATTTCAATACTTAAAAAATATGCTTGAGAATAAGAATTTTTATTCTTAGCACATTATCTAACAATTCCAATATTTAAAATGCATTCCATCATAATGAAGATAGCGAAAATTATTACAGGTATCTACCAATGAAATTGATATAATAAATATATTGCATTAATTATTAAGATTACAATAACTTGACTATCAGTAATAAAATTTGTAAAAACTATCTATTGAAAAACAAAGAATCCCATATGTATGACTCATTTATCACCATCAAAACTATTATGTATACTTGTTATTTTATCAGTTTATTTCTATCGTTCAAAGGTGTGTTTTTTTCCTTACTTAAAGTAACACAAAGAGAAAACACACAAAGAAAAATAATAATACTATACCCGCTCGATGATTTTATATCCGTATTATTATAATACCTTAGCAGCATTAGTCTACTAAATTTTTGAAATGCTTTCATATTCATATTTTAAAATTCCCATATTTAAAATGCATTGAAACTTATAAAAAACCTACACTTCTTATAGATATTTGATCCGAAAAATAAAATAAAATAAATAAATAAATGATTGAATGCAATATCCCAGAAACTGGACTTGCAGTAAGGGAAAAAACTAAGCCTAAACTGAAATTGGAAAACAAAAAAGCCCATATGTGTATTTCATTTTTCACCCAGAACAGTTTATAGACACTATTCCAATAGGAAGCGGGAAAGAGAGGTACTGCCCGTTTTCCTGTCGATTGCCGTTATGAAGATTGATTGCCGTAATCTACTTTTGAATTCAGCCCTACTCCCACACCCGTACCGCTCTTTTTTTTCACTACAAAACATTCTAGGCAGTCAGTACCGAAAAAAAAATCAGTCCTTTAGAAAAATCGAGCATAAGATAATATGAATTAACTTACTGGTTCAATTTACTCCGACTTTTTATTACTAAGACACGCGATTCATTGTTAAAGATAATTGAACAAGAAAATATAGAGAATACGTCTTTAATTCCCTTTTTAATCGAAATATCACAGATGAAAAATCTATTTTTATACCATGGTTGTTTTTGTACAGAAGCATTGTATATAAAGAAAGAGGTATTAAAAGCTTAGGTGGACACTGTTCCTTTATTGAATATATATTTTTATGTATATAAATATGTATATAAAATATGTATTATGGATATAAATACAAATATTATCAACTAAAAATAACTCTATTAACTCTATAATATTTAAAACGAAAAAGTCATATAACTATATTAAACTGTACTCAAATTAACAATGTCTTAATGATTTTATCTATTCAGTGCTATGGAAAATTTCGACATACATAATCCAACAAAATTTGCGACATACGCAGTCCTATTCATAATGTTATTTTTAAATGTATAAAATAAAATAAAATTAATTCATTTATTCAACAATACGCTGATTTAAAAGTCATTAAACTAAATTGCATGAAGTTTTATTTTAGATTTATAAGTAAAAAGTAGACAAATGAATAAGGAACTATGTATCGATAATATTTATGTATAGCTTATTGCTTTTATCTATAATCATTTTTTTTATATGATTATAGATGAAATACCAGGAATGAAATATGTATATTTCATTCCTGGACTTAGAATACATATTTTCTTACGTAATGTTTCCTCAGCTTTTTAATAATTTGTAATTTTTATTTCATAAATTTACCTTCAAATTATATTTTCATGTATGGAAAGTCGAAAAATAAATTGCAAGCATTTTATGCGATCGTTTATATCAAAATAATATAAAAAAATAAATTATACTTTCGTTTTCAGAGAATTTTCAAGAAGCTTTTTTTTCTTATATATAAAATGAATCGATCGATAATTTTTAAATATTTTTACTGGTTAAAAATGTTAAAACATTTTTGCTGAAATATGACATAAAAAAATCAAAATCTGGGCATAATTAAATAAGCATTTGTTTTTACTTAAAATATTATAAAACATTTCAGAAAGCACTTTTTAATTTTTCAAGAAACAGTTGTCATATTTTTAAGCTTTCTTTATGTGCTTTATCACGGAATATAACTAGATAAAGATGAAAAGAGCCACGACGGTAAGTTTTGGCTTCTTGATATGTATGTTACAAAATAGGCTCGGATCCGTATTGAAAATGAAATGTTAACTACACTGTAAAAAAAAAAAAAAAAAAAAAAAAAAAAAAAAAAAAAAAAAAAAAAAAAAAAAAAAACTGTAGAGGTACTAAACATTTTCTAGGAAACTTGGATTCCAAGAACTTTTCATGCAACGGTAACAGGAAAAATCCATGTAACCGATTCTGAAACTTGAATTTCTGCTGTTACCACTACATGTAAAGTTCTTGGAATCCCAGTTTCCTAGAAAATGTTTAGTACTTATGCAGATTTTTTTTACAGTGTATCTTTCAATTTTCAGCCCGGTGAATTAGTTTAGGACATATGCATGCGTAGGTTTTGGAACACTTAAATTAAATTATATGTGTTACAATGCAAGCTGAATTAAGGGCTGTTGTACAGGCATAAATTAAAAAATACGTATCTGAAATTTTGGGATTCGGATATAAAAAAAATATATATGTTGTCATATTATAGATCCCAATAATCATTTTCTATTTTTAATTTCAAAATTTACACTTTCTTACATTTATATTACAAAAAATTTTACTGGAACCTAAAAAATATGCATACATATATTACAATTTCATTATGAATACAACATCGTACATTTTAAACAAATGTGACGTTACTAAACATTTTCTAGGAATCTAGAATTCCAAGAACTTTTCACAGCAAAATTTCAAGTAAAAGAGTCAGTTACATAATTTTTTCCTTTTAGCTTTACATGAAATGTTCAAGGAATTCCAGTTTCCTAGAAAATTTTCAGTAATTTTCCAGTTTTTATTCTTTTTACAGCGTAAGCTTTTCTTAACAAGCATTTAAAAAAGATTTTTAATCAAATGACAATTTCTATTTATTCTGCATCTATTATTAAATAAAACCTATGGAGATTTACTCTTTTTTGACCATCCATATTAACGCTATTACAAATGTGAAATACTTCACCATAGTAAAATAAAAAAGACATGTTAGAACAGCAACACTATAAAAAAATAGAAAGTTACTAAAAGTATTTTTAGGAAACTGGGATTCCAAGAGCTTTTCATGCAGCGGCAACACTAAAAATTCATGTAACCTATACAGATTTACACTGAAAATCAAAAAATCTGTAAGATTACTAAGAATTTTTTTAGGAAACTGGGATTCCTAGAATATTTTATGTAAGTGCAACCCAGGTTACACATAAAATTTTAGTAAGATAATTGTAATTTTAATAGATTCGTTTGTAAAGTTACGGATTTTTGCAGCTTTACTAATATCAGTTATGTAGATTTACATCTTTTCTTGTACAATGCACAGATAAAATGTTAGTAAGCATACAGATTTCGGCAACTTTACATCTGTAGGATTACAACATTTTTTTCAGTGAAGGACAAAATAAAATCTGAAAGAGGAAGTTGAAAAGATAGAAATTATAAGATAATCGAGAACAAGGTTGTGGCATTAAAAAAAGAATATAAAAAGAATTATAAAGTTTCGCCACTTTCGTTTATCTTACATTAAAAATAATATAGTAATCAAAATTTTAAGATAAAACAATAACATATATGTTGGAAAAGTACAGTCGTGGGAAAAACGCTCTTTACTAACTTAGCAAAAAATTATCATAGAAGAAAGTTAATGGTACCAATCGAAGAAAATAAAGTCTAGTTTGAAATGTTACATATAACATTTTCGTGGGAGCCATCTAACGAGTCCTATTCAAACGAGTCCTAAATTTGTTTTTTTTCAATATCAGTACCCGATTTTAACAGCATAAATGAACTCTACACCTTTCAATTAGCCTAAAATAATTTTATGCAATTCGTACAGTAAGTTTCCGAGAAATTAATAATATTAAAACGAGTATATTATAGGGGCTGTATACAAATTAAAGTTCGTTACTCTGATAGCGTAAGAAATTTTAAAATATCTAGTCACTTCTCTCATATACTGCGCCGTAAACCACTATTTTGTATTTTTTTAATCACAATTTAAAAACTTCTTGGAAGAAAATTTTCAAATTTCGGATTTTCCTAAAGCAAGAAATAATAAATCTAAATATAATAATAATAAAAAATGTATGTTGACGTTTATTATATTTTCGAATATTAATTTCATAATTCATATCATTCAATTATAAAAATTGCAAATTCAGCGTAATTACGTTTGGATATTTTAATATTATTGCTACATAAAAAATTGGCTTATTACGAGTTACAATTAATAAAAATATTGTAATGTAATTTTATATTAGAGGAACTAAATTTTGAATGTTTACAATTCAACAACTTATCATTCAATTGATTTTATATTTGGTGTTTAGGCATAGTTTGAACCGAATATTTGAAATATCTTTTAAAATTGGATATTGTCACTGAAATAAATGAAGTGTGGGTTCCTTTTAATATGTAGATGGCCCCTAAGCTCCCTACGTAATTTTCATTACATCATTTAAAAATAGACTTTATTTCCTATCATTTAATACCAGCAAATTTCTTCTACGATACATTGTTGAGGAATTAGTGGAAGGTGTTTGCATTTTTTTAACCAAAAATGAACATCAAAAGGTGTGAAACAATGCTTGACAGTAATTTAAAATTATATGGGATATGAAGGATACTTATTTATCAAAACATACATTTTATATTTAAAAAAATTCCCTTTCAACGTGCAGTATTTAACAGGATAACAAATTTATACTAAGCTGAGTGTAATCGAAAAGTTACGTCTTCGAAAATGCGGAATGAATTACAGTTTTATGAAAATAAAGTTTAAGTAATTAAGCTATTTGTATGCAACAAAATATTGATCTTTGATAGAGACAGTCTGTACAGTTTTAATAGTACTTTTCAGATTAAAAATACATAAAAATAATCTAATATGTTAAACAAATCGTGCTAAAATAAAATGAAATAGAACAAGACGTATATATGAATAGACAATCAGAAATCTCAGAAAATTGTAGATCAGATATAAGAAATAGAATAACTTAAATATACTCGAAAGCCTATGCAACTCTCTTTCTTGTTTTAAAAATTTGTTTTTGAATTTAACTATGTTTTCATCTATTTATTGCAGTTTACAAAATCAGTTGAATGATACTGGCAGTTTAGTGCTGTAAAAAGCTTTATTCGTAGTTGTTACAGTATTGTATCCAAAAAAAAAAAAAAAAAAAAAAAAAAAAAATTCAAATCAAACAAATTAATACAAAATCAGAGTAACATAATATATTTGTTTAAATAAAAATGGATAAAACGAATGAAGTTTTTCGAAAGAAACAATATGAGGCAAGTATGTAATGTTGTACGGATTTCATGATGAAGGGCGAAGTGAATGAAGGACGGATTTCTTTCAAACTTGCATTTTATACGGGTTAGGCTCTTTTAAAAGACATTCTACTTCCTCTGGTTATAAACATCCAGTACATTATTAAGCATAACAAACGCCAAAATCCAGTTTCTTGAGAAATTGTATTTGTCATAATATTTGACAGTTTACTTCATTTTCTTTTTATTTTATTTCATTTATAAATACTTTTATCGCTAAATTCTGATGAGAAATCAAGTTATACCTACCTAAATATCTTAGGAAAAGTAGATAACGGTAGATAAACCAGCTTTAGGCGGTATCGCCATATCAGGATATCGCCAAAGATGATTATGTCATTTAACAATTTCAGTTAAATTCAAGGGGTCATAAAACAATCAAAAGTCAAAGTAGGTATTGTTTTTTATCGAAAAAAAAACGAGTAAAACCACTAGCCGTTTTGAGCATGCGCTAGGTCTGTTTAAATTTTTGGTTGATTCTGCATGAAATCTGGCAGTAAAATATCAATATATAACCCAACATTACATATATCAAGAATACTAACTCATGCAGTATTTCAAAATTTTGATTTTTTTTTTTTTTTTTTTTTTTTTTTTTTTTTTTTTGCTAGAACTATATCATCCAGGAACAAAAAATTACTGGTTATCATCTCAATAGCATGAATAAACACACGCAATTTTATTAAAATCATTAATGGTGCGTTATATAGGGGGAACTGAGCACATTGATACAGCTTTTTTCTAAGAAATTTTTTGGTGTCTAGAAATCAGAAATTTCAATTTATTTTTCTATGTGATGTCAGCAAAACCTGTGTAGTGTGTTATAAAAATGTACAATCATTGGTTTCATATATTATTTTTGCATTTAATTTTAAAAAAATAAAAAAAAGTAATTTGTATCAATGTGCCACATCCCCGGGGCAGATTGATACACTTTGATACGTCTGGTAAAAATGGAGACATAATAACACCAATGCATATTTTTTATAGAAAAATGGTTAGC
The DNA here is from genome assembly GCA_964019185.1 of Maratus speculifer. Classification (NCBI taxonomy): domain Eukaryota; kingdom Metazoa; phylum Arthropoda; class Arachnida; order Araneae; family Salticidae; genus Maratus; species Maratus speculifer. Next base: position 221,588,210 of record OZ025299.1, on the reverse strand, counting down.
AAATTATTTTATATTATTTATAAAAATTCAAATCACCCACACTTTATTTGTAAGCAATATTAAAGCAATCAAAATGAAATGTATAATGACCTGATGTTCTGGCTGTTCCTTGTCTAATTGTTGGCTGTGGTAACTTTGTCATATCTGGTACTTCAACCCCAGAATTATCGTCTTTCTTAGGAAAGATGAAAATTTACCAAGTTTTCTGTTTATAAATCGGTTTATAAACAGAAAATAAAGGCTAATTATATTAAAAATTCTGTTTTTAATATAATTATCCTGTGCTGTCCTGCAGCTTGTTTCTCTTACGTAACATTTTTCATGCAGAAAATACTTTTTTCTCTGGGGAATTGATATAAATTTGAGATTTTTCTGGCTGCCGTCCTTTTCTTTAATTAGTTCTACTAGCACTATATGTTGGGTAAGTTCGTACGTCTTCTCTTTGCAAAAATACTATAAAATGTTCTAACATAAAGAAATTAGAGCTATTTCACTTCAATAAAACCTAATATTAGAATTTTTTTGCAAAAAAAAAACCGGTTGGATTAAGGAGTGCATTGTAAAAAAAATAATAAAAGGTAATGAAAAAATTAACTAGAAAAGAATTAAGTTGTATCAATTTGCCCCGACAAAGACTGTATGAATGTGCCCCATACAGCCATTTTAAATAAAATGAGTCTCAAATCCAATACTTCATAATTTATCTAGCAAAAAAAGAATGAGAAACTGAGAAAAGTAGTAGTTTTACTTGCCAGGGAGAGTATTCTTTTCGGTTGAAAACACTAGAACAGTTTACCATTTCAATTGTACAATTCAAATTTACTTTTGATCTACAAAAACAATAAATCACCCATCCCGTTTCAACAAACAACTGAATCATTCCAAGACTTTCTGTATGTAGTTGAGTGCACTAGAATCACCTTTTGGAGCTGTTGTGAAACTTTCTGTAATGAACCTGTGAGCAGCAGAGAGGCTATATCAATGTGCCCCAGTTCCCCCTATTGCTATTTTACTGCATGATTTGAAGCGGAATGCCCTTAAAATCAAAACAGACCTGACGCATGCTTAAAATGGCTTATGGTTTTTCTCGAGTTTTACGTTAACAAACACTACTTACTTTGACTTTTGAATGTTATTTAACCCCCTTAAAGTTAACTGAAATTTTTAGATGAAATAGCTCTCTTTGATGATACCCTAATATGGCGATACTTCATAAAGCTGGCTTTGCCGTAAAAATTGATATTACAGCCTAATATCGATATCGATTTACTTTAATTAATTTTTTAACTGATCCCCGAATAAAAGAGTAAATTATGTGGAAAAATCTGAAACCTTTCTATTTAATAACTCTGTCATTTTTTTAATTAAAGAATGGAAATTTTTTGTGTAATATCACTAATGATATGTGCAAATTTTTACTAAATATAAGGATAGTGACCGGGGGACCACATAACAAGTTAGATTTTGTAATTTTTATGAAATTATTTTTTTTCCTTTAAACAACACCACAAAATGAATATCGGAGTCATTTAAAAAATTTTTGTAATAGGTACTATATGAGTACGACCAACTGTTGAGAAAATAAAAATCGACGATAGATAACGTATCGCATCCTGTATATATATATATATATATATATATATATACAGGCATTTCTAAAGAATTATACGTTTATTTTTAAAACAGCTGTCTACATTTGAGCAAGAATTCATTAAAGGAAAAAAAATACGTTTGCAAAAACATGCTTTGTTTGCTATAAACAATCTAAATCATAATACACTCATAATGCTATATTTTTCATCCGTCAAGAAAGTCAAATTTCTAATTAAGGTTAAAAGAGTGAAACATCTTCGAGCAACAATAGTCTTAATTCTCTAATCCATTTACTTCCATTATACCTAAATGTATTTTTTTCTTCTTTTTCTAATATCTAGACACAATAATTATGTAATCAAATCTAATTTATTATTAACAAAAATATCTGTTTCCCATCAAGAGATAAAATGGTCATAAATATGACAATTTTTGAGTGTTATCTCATTTTCAACTTATGGTTAAATGCTTTGTTTGTGTCTTAATTACCACATTCTGTTAAGTCTGCGTTTTAACTTTTTCTTGTAACTTTTCCTCTAAAACACATTATCGGTGAACAAAATATTGTAGTTGCACTCTCAAGAAAAAAAGAAATATTGAATGTAATCTTCAGCAACGAATAATCTTATTATTATTACCCAATCAATGCAAGCATCTGTTTTCGCATTTTTATTGGTTTATTGGTTCCTTGAGGATACTCAAAACAAAATTTATGTGCTCAGGTAAAACAAAAGTATCTGAATATTTCAGACGAATCGGCTCATTTAGACTTTTTTCCCCAAAAATCTATTGGAATTCCACGGAAAAGAGAGGGTAATCATTTGTGATGCATGATTTTCTGAGAAAATAAATATTTTTAACTTCAGGCAAGAAGTATTAAGAATCGTAGAGACTTTATTAATGTTATTTTAAAAAACCGAAATATTTTTTCTAGTTTCAAAATACGCCCGTATCATTAAAAACACTTCATTATACAGGCACGAAACAGATAAAGTAAATGTAAAAAAAAATAGATTTTGTTATTTAGCGCCAGGAAATGTTAAAATTAAAAAAAAAATCAAAGCATGTTAATTAAAATTTGATAGTAAAAGAAAAATGTTTTTACGGTTTAACATACTAAAGCAAGTATAAAATCTCTTTGAATTTATTTTTCAACAGTCTGGGATTGTGTAATACTTTAAATTTCGTAACATAAAATAGTGACCTTTTTGTTGCAAATGATCAAGAACAATATTTGAAACACTTATGATATTTCCAAACACCTTTTTTTATTTTAATACAATTATTGTCAGATGATAAGTAAACCTCATGAAGTGTAGTTTTTAAACTGAATTAAAAAGCATCCGCTCAAGGATTCCGATACAGTTCCTGTGATTTAATTGCCAATTAAAACTAACTGTTTAAAGTAATGTAAATACGTATCTTAATACTGAGTTCCAATGACTGTGATATATTCTATAGGATTATTAAGAAAACAGAACAGATTTCAAAATCTACAAGGTTCTCTGGGTGAAAGATGTCTGACAGATTTGATCAGAATATCTCAGTAGGCCAGCTTAAGCCAAAATTCCCGTGGTTCAAAAAATGGGTTGAACAGTTTTTCATTCATAAAAGAACAGTTCATGAAATAAAGCATGAAAACGAACGGCTTTGAAGTTAACTGTTTGCCAACAATAAGAAAAGATACCCTGTATATTTAAAAGGTAATTTTTCTGTGTTTTATATATCCATATAAAATTACCAAAAAATCGGAAATTTCATGTTACAGATATATGGTTTGTGATGGTTATGTGGTTTACGATTAATACTCAACTATCATTAATTTTGAAAACTGCTTTATTCCTTTAATTTTACAAAATCGCTATGTTACATAGAAACATTTTTACGTACCAAGAAGAAATATGAAGCTTGTACATGGTTCACTTGTTACACAAAACATTCCTTTTTAATGATAAATTCATTACATGGTCAAACATGCTGGAATCTTTTCGTAAAAAATAATGAAAAATTTAATAAAAAATATACATTCAGGTGACAAAAGTTATGGGATACCCTGCTAATAACGTGATGATCCTCTGTTTTCCCGGCGAAGGGTAACAACAAGACGTGGCATTGACGTTGGAAGTTCTCTGGAGAAATGTTGAGCCACGCGGCATGTATAGACGTCTATAATCCTAAAAGCGTTGCCAGTGGAGGATTTTGCGCACGAACTCATACCTCGATTATGTCCTATAAATGTTTGATAAACTTCATGTTGGGTGATCACGGTGATCAAATATTCCGCTGGAACTGTACAGAATGTTCTTCAAGCCAATCGCGAACAGTTATGGTCCGGTGACATGGCGCATGGTCAGTCTGGAAAATTCCATCGTTGTTCGGGTATATGAAGTTCATGAATGGTAGCAAGTGGACACACAGTAGTTGAACATAATTATTTCTAGTTAATGATCGATTCAGTTTGACTTGCGGACCCAGTCCATTCCATGTAAACTCAGCCCACACCATTATGGAGCCAAGATCAGATTGCACCGTGCCTTGTTGACATCATGCGTATCCATGGCTTCATTGGGTCCCCGCCACACTCGTACCCTTCTATCAGAACTTACCAATTGAAATCGTGACTCATCTGACCAAGCCACTTTTTTTCCAGCCATCTACGATCTAAGGAGCCAAGGAGCGCTACTGTTGGCGATGTCATACTGTTAGTGATTGTACTCTTTTCTGTTACTATAGCCCATTTAAGCCAATTTTTTCCAGATTCTTCTAACGGATACGCCGGTTCGACGTCCCGCATTTATTTCTGTGGCTGTTTCACGCTTGTCTGTTGGCACTGATAAGACGCCTGCATAGGGCGTCGCTGTTATGATCATTAAGTTCCGGCAATCAATCACTGCGATGTCCATGATTGGCAATTATGAAGAACTAAGGTATTCTAGGCATACTCTTGACACTGTGGATCTCGGAATGTTGAATACCATAAAGATTCCCGAAATGGAATATCCCATGCGTCTAGCTCCAACTAATATACCGCAATCCGTTAATTATCACCGTGTAATCATAATCACACAATCAACCTTCTTACCCGAAGCATTTAAACACCAGGCTTTGATCATTTATATAGTTTGTAAGCGGGTTGACTGCCACCTTTATATTTGCATATTGCCATCCAAGGACTTTTGCGCCTAAGTATATGAATGTACTTTTGCTATCTCTAAGGTATTTTACAGCAAAACTTTAAAAATATATTTTTTAAAAACATTTTGTCATAATTCTCATAAGAAATTAAGTACTAAGATACACATGAATATTTTTTGAATCAAATAATTTTTACAAAGCTCAAAATTATTATATTTCAATTAATATTTAAAACGACTTATTAAATAAGTAGCTTACTATTAAAAAATATTTGTCTGCTTTGTTGTATACCTTAATAACAATTTTCATATAAATGTAAACTCTTCAGTATGCATGCAAAAACACGTAAAAGTATTTAAAAAACCCGTATTAGCATTAAGTAGCAGTCTACACGTTAGGTGGTTTTTGAAATTGAATAGACACGTAATATTTTCATCTTGCTTCATAAGTTATATCATAAATGATTATTCCATTACGATAAAGTAATTTTTTATGAAGTCATAATCATCATGAATTTTATTTCCATTACGTTACAATAAAAGACACTATAACCAACAATAAATTTTGTATTTAAGGGTGACTGAAAATAAAATCGTACAGTTCAATAGCTTTATATTTTGATTACAATTTGAAGAAGGCATCTGATGCTGATCCTAATTTCACAACATTAGTAAGGAAATAGCAAAAATAGGAAAAGGCATAGAATGGAAAAAAACTATATATATAATAATCAAAGATAGCAAAAGGCCATATAAGATGTAATCCCGGAGCAATCATTTCATGGATTATAATTTTTTTCTTGCTGTTATTCCATTAGAGTGGACGTCTTAAATTCAACGCACTTCTTCTCGATGGTAAGCGGTGCATTTTTGACTTGTTTCATGTGAGGATACCTTTAACCCATAACAAGAGAATGCACTAAAAAAAAACATACCACTTTCAACTGGAATGAATATTTAGTCACTTTCTGAATCCCTAAAAGAGAATTATAGATTTTGGAATTATGTGAATAAGGTAAACAGCTAAGCTGAATAGACGAAATGATCTAGAATTTCTAATCTCTTGTTTTTTAGGTGACAAAATGACATTGAATAGTTTCAATAGCGAGAAATTAGCGCTTGATTTCGGGAATAGTTTTATAAACTAGAGTTATAGTTACTAGAATTAACCTCTTGTTTTCGCATCTATTTGCACAGAATTTTAAATAAGTTTGAACGCGAGAATACAGGAAAAGGCTCTGGAAAGGTAGTAGGAGACACTAACTCTCAAGCAAAGATAATTAAAATATCTATAAAGATGACATGGAACTATTTTTTGTAAAGCCACAATTTAGATTCTTAGATTCGAAAATCATATTTTTTTCTCAGCGTGCGATGACAATTATGAAGGACCCCTAAAATGATAAGCTCCTCTTCTGTGGATTTTGTGGGATTCGATTCCAATTCTTTAAAGGTTTATAAAAATACCAAAACTAACCAGACTCTATATAAATAATTGATCTCGTCACATCATTTCATCTGTACAGAGTCTAACGGTCCCAAACTACTCACGAAAAGACACTCGGAAATTAATATTAATTCTATATGGAAATTATTTAAAAAATTCTCGCTTGAATTTTAGTATTTTCAAATGATTTTTTTAATAATATAGCTGAGAGCGATCTTTAACAGGTCTAGTTTTTACTTTTCGATTTCAGTTTTACATATAAAAAAATACTTTCACTTTTAGAACCTGTTTTGAAAGGTTCTAAAATTGAAACTCTCTTAATATTAAAAAAAAACGATAATTAAAGTCGAAAAAGTAAAAAACAGCCCGGTCAGAGATATGCCTCAGCTAACGTGCGCAAAAAATAAAATAAAGTGAAAATATAAAAATAAAAATGAATTAAAAAAAAATAGAGGAAAGCGAAATTTTGAACATTCCCACATACTTAACATTAGAGTTCACGCTTCTTCCAGTTACTGTTAACATCTGCAAAACACAATTTGTTGTCAGAAATCAAAAATAATTTCTCTAAGTTTTTTTCGAAACACTCTTGATCACATGTGATACTAGTTATAGCTTTTCAAATGTTTGGAAGCAAAACACGCAAACATTTCTGTATGGAGACGGAGATAAACATGTAAGAGACACCGTTGCCGTTGAAACAACTGTTGCCGTCTCAATATAAAAGACGCCTCCACAAATCGTGATATTTTTGGATCCTTAGGCTTACCACGAATTCCTGGAATAAAAACGAGGCATTATTCGAAAAAGTGATTATTCGTAAAAAGAAAATATATTTTACTATTCTTATGAGGAGTTTCGAAATAATTAACGAAATAAAATGTGGAAGAGATATGTAAGGAATCATCATTTCTCTTTTTAGACTGAATATAAAGCATGTAAGCTACACTAAAGTTCCTTCAAACGATGCCGACTACTGTGTCAGCAACTGGTTTGAATCTGTACGTAATTTTTAGGTTGAAAGCTACATGAAAACGTGTGTTATTAAAGCCTGAAATGTCCTTAGTATTTTACAATGAATGCAGTCCAGGAAAAGCAGTTTCTTTAACTTTGCACTTGATTCAAATTGTTATTGTATAATCTAATTGAATTTGACAAATATTAGAAACAAATAGGACAAAAATTGTTACGAAAATTGATAAGAAACACTTAAAATAAGGGGCGGCAGATTTTTTTTCTGTTTACTTCGTCCCCCCAGGGGGATACCTACTTTAGGTATTCACGGGCTTCACAACCCCGGGGCACCTGAGTGATCTTTCTCCTTTCCTTTTCCTCTACTCCTCTCCTCTTCCTTTCCTCTTTGTTTCACTCTCGTTGTGGTTTCCTCTTCGGAGGTGAGGGCAATTCTGCATGAACCGATATCATCCTGCATATCGACTCATGGAGAATTGTAAACCACCCACGTGTTGGCCGTGCGTGGCGACCCGTGTCCCTGGAAAGGGGGATCCTGGTAGTTGAGGGAAACCAACACACTACTTTGGCCTCTGCTTCAGGTAGACGGGAGGTGCATTTGGTCCCGTATGCATCAATCGGCTGGTCAGCTGACTTTTGTCACTGGCTCTAGGGATCAAGTGATCGAGCAACTACTAGTCATCTCGTTAAGGGTGGAGACTGACATAGGGTTGTCTTGTGACCGTATGGGCCCTGGTTAGCACTGGTGCACGAATGTGCATCCCCTTGTAGGGCTCGGGAGAGGGTGGTGCGGCCGGGGTCTGAATTTTATTACTTTTAAATATGGATGGAATCACTTTTCCTTCTACTTCTCTCCCTAGTGGAGAGCAACAAACTGCACAGACTCTATCATTCACTCGTTTTTTCATCATTAAACGTACTGATAGCCTATCTGATAATTCATTTAAAAAGACTTCACCATTTCTTATTGCAAAAACATTCCAGTCAGTGCTGGGGGATGGCCATTCTATCAAAAAACTGCAATCTGGGGATCTACTAGTTGAGGTTTCTACAGCTAAACAGTCACAAATTCTTTCTAATTGCTCTACAATAGGCACCTTTTCCGTTTCTGTACAAGTACATAAAACTCTAAATACAAGTCGTGGTGTTATATCTGAACCTGATCTGTTATTCTCTACTAAAACTGAACTTCTAGAAAATTTAAAAGACCAAAATGTCGTAGATGTACGCCGTATCACTATCCGTCGCAATGAAGAAATACTACCCACTAAACATATTATTTTAACCTTCGATAGTCCCAATTTACCAGCTAGAATTAAAGCTGGCTATCTAAGCTGTCCAGTTCGACCATACATACCAAACCCTATCAGATGTTTCAAATGCCAGCGTTATGGCCATACTAATACTAATGGCCAATGTCGTGGATCTCTTACCTGCGCACGTTGCGCGGAAGTCGGTCACGACAATAAAACATGTGAAAATTCCGTACGCTGTGCAAACTGTAAAGGCGATCATACAGCATATTCCCGCAAGTGCCCTAACTGGAACCGTGAAAAGGAAATAATTACTATAAAAGTTACTCAAAATTTGTCTTATCCTGATGCCCGTAAACTAGTTGAAAATAGAACCCCATCTGTCGGAATTACCTACTCTAGCTTACTCAAGAAGCAATCAACAGCCGTAAGACACATAAGTACACAAACTGATTCTCAATTTCCATCCAGTAAATCAACTGTAACACAATCAACCAGTACTCATGTTAAAGAATCGACCAACACCCCATCCTCTGAACCGATAAAAATTGACATAGAGAAGGAACAACAGAAACCGACTGCTCTATCCAATAAGTCATCTCAACCCCAAACTAAGACAAAACCTGCCATTAATACCAATATTCCACAGAAACCTGATGCTCCCAGAAAACATAATTTAAAAAAACCTCCTATACAAACCGTTAAAAAGAAAACCTCAACTCCAGCCTCTCCACAATGGAAGACTGCTGGAAAGGGGAAGCGAATTTCTGGCATCAGCTCAATCATAAGAAATATTAAAGATCCGAAACAGCTCCAGAAGTACGCGGACGAGGCTATGGAATCCGAGCCCTATAGCAATGACTCGGATGTTGACGAAAATACTGTATTTGAAGAATTTGTACCTGATAACTTAGAAAAAACTAAATCTACTCTATCTGCAATACCCCCACCAAAAAAGAACAAAATCTCAAAAAGTCAGACAAATTCACAGAAAAAAGACAAAAAAAATCAAAGAATGGAGGATGACGATGCTATGGATCTTCTATGGATGAAATACTGGACGACGGAGACAGTAGCATGTCTACTGTTTCTGATCAAAATGACATAAATACAAATATTTAACTCTCGTAATTATGAATAATATCATCTCATGGAACTGCCGTGGTTATCTTAATAAACATGACGAAATCCGGGACATTCTCTCTGACCATCAACCACTCTGCTTAGCTCTACAGGAAACTCACCTAAAACCAAATGACAAAGCAAAATTACGCAATTATGCTGCTTACAGGAAGGACTTCACTGGTAGTGATAGGGCCAGTGGAGGCGTGGCTCTCTTCATATCTCGCAATATACCCCATTCCTATATCAGTTTAAATACTAATTTACAAGCAGTTGCTACTCGTGTGCACATTAACCGACTAATAACTATTTGTACTATATACCTACCACCTAATATGTCTATACAGTCAGCACATCTAGATAATCTTATTCTTCAACTCCCATCTCCATTCATCATCGTTGGCGATTTTAATGCTCATAGCCAACTCTGGGGTAATTCTGACAATAATGCACGTGGTGATGTTATAGAAAACCTTATCTCTGACAATGGCTTATGCCTGCTCAATAACGGTGATCATACTTACTTTCATGAACCTACCCGCACCTTTCATGCCATAGATCTCGCTATCTGCTCCCCATCCATTTATCCTTATTGGAACTTCTGGGTTTCTAATGACCTCCACGGCAGTGATCATTTCCCTACTTTTATCTCGCTGACTACTCCTCACATGGATTCTAATAATTGTTTTAAACGCTATGTATATGACAGAGCTGATTGGTCAACATTCACAGACAATGCTAAAATAACAAGTGATATGATAGCGGGTGACATTGACGATGCGCTTGATAATATCACCCAGTGTATTATCAATGCTGCAGATATTAGTATTCCAAAATCACATTCTATACCGCGGCACAGGAAACCATGGTGGAATGATGAATGCCGAAAGGCAAAGAAAAAGCAACAGAAGGCTTGGGGCATTTTCCGACGCTACCCTAATAATAATAACTATCTCGCTTTTAAAAAAGCAAAGGCTCAAGCTAGAAGAGTGCGCCGTCAAAGCCAACGTGAATCTTGGATTCAGTACATCTCCAACATCAGCGCCAGTACATCAAGCAAAGAACTTTGGAAGAAAGTGAAAAACTGTATGGGACTGTATTCAGAAAACCGCATCTCTATCTTATATTACAATGGACAAACAATAGCATCACCCCATAATATTGCTGAAACAATAGCAAATACACTGGCATCTAATTCTAAATCAGACTCGTATCCAGAACCTTTCTTATCATATAAAAGACAAGCAGAATCTACCAACATAAATTTTAAATCTCGCCATTCCTATGAGTATAATCTACCTTTCACAAAACCTGAACTTCTGCGATGTCTGCAAAATAGTCGTTTATCAGCTCCAGGACACGATGGCATCACTTATACCATGCTAAAATATCTTTCTACCACCTCTCTCAATAACCTTCTCACCTTTTACAATAGAATCTGGATTGAACATTCTTTTCCTAAAGCCTGGTGTAAAGCTATTGTCATTCCATTCCCAAAACCAGGTAAAGATCCCAGTGACCCAAACAACTACAGGCCAATCGCACTCTCTAGTAGCCTTTGCAAACTTTTAGAAAAAATGGTTAATTGCCGCCTAGTGCATGTTTTGGAATCTAATAATTCTCTTGCATCATTCCAAAGCGGATTTCGTCGTGGTAGGTCCACTATTGATAACCTCATTCTTTTAGAAACTCATATTCGAAATGCTTTTTTAAAACGCAATCATCTGGTGACTATCTTTTTTGACATGATGAAAGCCTATGATAAAACCTGGAGGTATGGCATACTACGTGATCTTTTTAATCTGAACTTTAGAGGTAACCTACCAATTTTTATTAAGAACTTCCTCGCAGTTCGAATTTTTCAAGTTCGAATTGGGAGGTTTCTTTCAAATTTCTATGTACAAGAAGAGGGTGTACCACAGGGCAGTGTTCTGAGTGTCACCCTCTTTGCTATCAAGATTAATGACATCCTGAACCAGTTGCCACCAAGCGTTCAAGGTACACTATATGTTGATGATTTTAATATTCTATGTAAAGGACAAGATATGCATTTTATCGAGAGACAACTACAAATCGCTATCAACCGTATTATTCAATGGACAAACAAAAATGGCTTTATTATTTCCAAAGACAAAACCTCATGTGTGCATTTCTGTAGACGAAGGGATTTGCATCCGGATCCTGAAATTTTCATCGGAACTTATCAAATTGCTATTGTTGACAATGTCCGCTTTTTGGGCTTAAATTTTGACAAAAAACTCACTTTCTTGCCTCATGTTTTGCAGCTACGAAAAAAATGCGAGCACTCTCTCAATTTAATCAAGGTGCTTTCCAACACATCTTGGGGAGCAGACCGTAGTTCTCTCCTGAAAATTTACCGTTCGATTATCCGCTCTAAAATTGACTATGCCTGCCAGGTCTATGGTTCAGCACGTAATTCCGTTCTTAAAAAAATCGACACTGTGCACCATAGTGCACTTCGCTTTTGCTCTGGTGCTTTTAGAACATCACCGGTTTTAAGCCTTTATGTCGAGTGTAATGAACCAGCACTACACCGTATTCGTGAAAAGCTTTCATTGGATTTGTACTATCGTATTCTCTCTCACCGTGGCCATCCTCTTTGTAATTACATTTTAAATACAGACAACGACACTCTCTATCAACATCGACCATCATGCATTCCTTCATTTGGAGCCAGAATGAGGAACATTATTAACAATAGTCAACTAAGCAATATCAAGGTGAGCTCATGTTCATTGCATGAGTTTCCTCCTTGGAAAACTCTTAATATCACCACACTCCATCCTTTTAAAGACTATGACAAAAAGAACACTGCACCTGTCATATTTCAACAATTATTTGCAGCCCATCGCTCAAAATTCAGGAATTATACCGATATATACACAGATGGATCAAAGAGTAGCAATGTTGTTGGCTGTGGGATTGTCTGTGATAATACCAATTTTAGTTACCGGCTTCACCCTTCAGTTTCTGTGTTTACGGCAGAGTTGATTGCGATAGAGAGAGCCATGTTACACATTTCACACCATCATAACACTTCATTTATCATTTATACGGACTCAAATAGTGCTATTGACGCAATTAAATCATCTAACAAACATCCTTATGTCTCATCCATCCTGAATTTTTATGATAAATTAACAAACCGTGGCTGTAAAATTTTATTTTGCTGGGTACCTGGACACATGGGTATTCCTGGAAATGAAAATGCAGATCAAGCGGCAAAACTTGCTCTTAACCCTTTAGATCATAAGATGCCATTCTCAGACGTTAAACTAATTATAAAACACTTTATCCATCATAACTGGCAAGGTAGTTGGGATACAGAAATTAATAATAAACTGCACCGTATCAAACAAACGATCATTAGCTGGCCTCCAAATTACCCACGGAAAACTGATGTTCTACTGACTCGTCTGAGAATTGGACACACTAGGTTAACTCATAAACATCTTCTATTCCGGGATGATGCACCCATGTGTCCTCATTGTCATTTTGACTGCCTAACCATACATCATCTTTTAACTGACTGTCCGGGCCTCCGGCACTTGTACAGAATATATTTTAACTCATCATCACCTATTTTGACAAACCTCATTGGGGAAATTCCCCATGGGGCACTTTTTGCCTTTTTAAAGCATGCAGGATTTTATTTTGAAATTTGAATTTTTTTCACTACTTTTATTCCTACAACTTGGACCTAGTTATCTGGATCTCTATATAGTTGGATCTTTTAAACTTGCCTAGCTATATCTGGATGGGGTACCCCATCCAGACACCCTGATATTGTTCTTTTTGTCTTTGTCTTGGCGCAGCATGTCCCTCAAGGGATTTTGTGCCACAAAACCCTAAACAAACAACCAACATCTGTTTACTTCGTACGTCTTATATTTTCATACGTTTATGTTATTTTTATTCTGTACATATTTACTTTCTTTAAATTAATTTAATTATAAAAACTGGTTAAAAAATCACTGAAATTTACATTTTTACTCAAATTTCAAAACTATTCATGAAAATAGAGCAGGGTATTTTCTGGATGATAAAAAAATTAAAATGACATTTTCTGTGAAATAGAGAACTTTAATGCGACTTAATAACTTTGTAATATCAAAAATGAAAAATCTTTTTCTAACTGCTGGTATGGTATACATAGACTTTAATGTTCTGTAAAAATTCATGCAAATTTAACTTATAAGCTATAAAACAGTAATTTTACAATCAAATTATTCTGAAAATTTAAGAAATTCCATCTATGTACCAACAAACAATTTTGATTAAATTAATACCTCAATAAATTTACCTTCGATGCAAAAGTACCACGTTGAAACTCACTTTATTTTTTGTTAAACTTTCTAGTAATTCTTTATTCAAACACAACTTTTGTAAAAGTTTATTTTTTTGTTGATGAAAGAAAGGTTATAATGTATGTCTCCTTATCGTTGAAAGTAATATATTATAATTGGAAAATGAACTTGAAATTTAGAAGTGGTAAACCTCTTTTCTGGCTGATAATTTTTTCAACATTGCTTTTCTCTCGGGTGTGAAACCAAATATTGACTCTGGAAAGATTAAAAAGAAGAAAATATAAAAACGCTGTGAGACCTTAATCTCTAAGGTCAACAAGTCTTTCAAACTTTTGAGAATCATTCCTACTGGGATTTATATTTGGACATTTATTTTTTGTATTTTGGAAATAAAGCAATTATATTTTTCTTGAATTTGGAAGAGATAGAAACGGAATCGATTGAGTATTTTATCTCAAGAATAAAAAATGAATATTTTGAGGAGAAATAATTCATTTGTAATAACTGAAGTCTGAATAAATAAAAATACATAAAATATCTGGCTGTTTTCTACTGGGATATAGAAATAAATGTTATACTGAATTTTTCTACAAAAAAACTATTTACTGTATGAGAAACATAAGCTAAATTTTAAGAGTTTAAATGATTCTGAAATTCTAACATGCATTGTCTTTCAGCAGAAAATATTCATAAAAATTAAGAGTTTAAAATTAAATACCAATAATAATAAAATAAAAAATAATATTGTGTAAATATATTAAGGTAGGTTTTCAAAATTAGAGGCATGCCATTAAATTCGAAGGATTCAGAGCCAGATTACCATAGGAAAAACACTCACCAACATGTCAGAAAAAAATCTTGTCACCTTCTATGTAGAATTCTTTCTTAAATAAGAAGTAAATTTGTACTCAGAGAAAGAAGTAGAATTTTGCCTCAGGGATATTGAGATTCTTCTTCTATAGAATTTACTGGCATGAAGCCTAATTCGAGGGAATCCGCTACTAAAGCCAAACGTAATGCATAATTATAGTACATTATATAGTACAAAAAAGTATTATTTTCATATTATATTTTTCTATACCTGCTTTCTTTGTTCCTGCCACCACCATGCCTGTTTGATGTAAGGGGCAGAAAAGTCATTTATTATTACATTTAAATTATATAATGTAATTAAAATTTCCATGAATATAAATACATGTAGTGTATTTCATAAATATCGAAACAATGCTTTATTTACTTAAATATTGTCACTGGACAGATGGTTCCAGTTACAAAGTTTCATTAAAAAAGGCTCAAAATATTATGACGTATGTTGCAATTCCATGTGGGGTCTATTTGAAAAAACAACAAAAAAAATATATATACGGTCCTTGTAGAGTAAAAGTCCCAATCAGGTAAATTTCCCTTATCCATTCTGATTTAAGTACAAAATCAATCATCTGATTTAAGTACAAAAAAATCATCTCGACGCCTTAGAAATTCGTAGAGACACTAAAATCCAAAATTCCGGACTTACGTCATTTTTCCATGCGATGAGTTTTTAACGCATTTTGAAAGCAATATAGAGATCATCCGCAAATTTTACGAATCAAAACTTGATGTAAGACAGTACCTCTGCTTTAGACACAAAATAGTGGCATACAGATTTTACATTAAATCTGCTTTCAACATATCCTGGAGGTCTGCACTAGAGTTCTGCACGGATCAAAATACAATAAAATCTTATAAGACGAAATCACATGGAAATGAAACAAAATTCAGGAATATAATGCAAGAATCCAGAAATATTAAGGAATTTTCTATAAGATAAGTTCCCATCTTAAAATGTGTACATGTATTCCATTTTTTTCTCAGGTATTATTGTATTCATTTGGCATGGATCAACATCTGTTTCCATTTAAGTCAGTGTTCAATCATGAGCAGGTGTTTTTTAAGTGGTTTTACTGTATTTAATTACTTTGCCTTTAAATCCACAATCCTTTAGTTCTTTTTTTCTAAAATAATGATGATTTAAAAAATTTTAAACTTTTTGTAAAAATTTTTGAGTTGAGCCAAACTTTACTTTCTTTACATATAAGTAGGTTAATCAGAGACAATGATTATTATACGGGGAGTGACGAAACCGGGACTGAAAATTTTGTCCCTTGCAAACTTAGGAATAAAGAAGCGAATCCCAGTTAGGAATGAAAAAGCACGTTAAACCTGGCCTGACAGAGTTTTGAGAAAAAAACTAAAGTCCCGGATCCAGTCTGGTTGAGTGTGTAGAAAAAAATAATGTCCCGGGCTTGGGCTTGCCTAGTCTCCCTCAGTCCCAGACTTTTTTTCATGGCATTGCCCGGACGATAAATAGCGTGAAGTTGTGAAGGCGAAAATTAAGAAAAATTATTAATCAGAATGTTAGAAAAAGCATTGTTTTAAATAACTGATGGACATTTAAATAGAACAGAAAGGAGGTAGAAATGGCAAAAGTTAAACTGAATTGGAAGCTTAAGATACAGAAAGAAGTTACTATTTACTTTCAATTTTTTAAAAAGCATTTAAACATTTTATAACGAGCCAATCTTTCTTTAAAACTTAAATATTATTTTTCTGCGTGGTGTTTTTTTTTTTCACAATTTTTCATCTTTTAATTGTTCAAAAATCCTTAATGAAAAACGGCGGCAATTATGGAACATGTATTTTTTGTTTATATTATGTTATTTTATTTCGGCGAATTTGGAAACGTGTTTACTTTTGAAAATATGATTTTATTAAAAATAAGATATATCATTTTTAAAGAAGTAATTTTAATATTTTTAAGATTGATATTTGAAAAGATTGCGAAACGAATCTAAACTTAATTTTCTTTTTTAATTAAATGAAAAAAGTCCCATGAATATCTTTCAGAGTTTTAATGATTTTAAATTACTCCCCCCCCGCCCCCCCCCCAAAAAAAAAAAAAAAAAAAAACATATAGGGTAACATCCCCAGTAATTGGCACATTAAGGATTTATTTTTAAACTTACTTCTATTTTCATTACCAAGAAATAAAATATTTACTTGCAAATATTTTTATATCAAAGAATGCATATCTGTGTATCTATTTTGCCCACTAAAAGCAAAAATATTTGAAAAAGTATTTTTATAAAAATATATTTATAAAAATTTGCTGTAATGACCAGTAATTGGCATTTAGACTTTTACACATTTAAAGTAACTTTTCTCAACTAAACAAATCTGTTGTCAGTTAAAATTTAAAATATACTATAAATCAGATAACAATAAATTGAAATGCATGCCTTTCTTAAGCCAGAAAAGAAGCATTTGGAAAAAAATGGCTAATTTGATACAAGCCATAATTGTTTCTCTTTTCTAGGCACTATTGTTATCTAGTAGCATAAATCAAAGTTATAATCTGTAAAGTAAAGAGCATATAACTGGTATATGGTTTTGCATTTTTAAAAGACTGGATATAAATTTTATTTTAGGACATTTTTGTAGGATGTGCCAATCACTGGTGCCTGCCAATTACTGGGGATGTTACCCTATTTTTTAACTTTATAAGAAATTTTAAGATGTGATTCGGATGCAAATTATATAGTTAACCATTACTACAATAGAAAAATAATAAAAATCTTACTCAATAAATATCTTTTTAACATGTTTCCTAGAACTCTTAAAGTAGCATCTATTAAAACCTGATGTTTTATTTAAACGATCGTAACGCTGTGAGTTTTGCAATATAACTATGATTTTTTTGATTAATTCAGAAATAAATTGGGAAAATTTTCTTAATTGGAATATTTACCCTTCAGGGGCCGTATAAAAATTTAATTTTCGTATTTTTTTTATCAAATGGACCCCCATGGAGTGGCATCTTATGTCCTCTTCTTTTGCACCGTTTTTATGATAATTTTTAATTGGAAGTATGTGCCTAGGGACAACATTTAATAAAATAATCTATTGTTTCGATATTTATGAATCACACTGAAAGTGTAATACAATTTTTATAAGAGGGAATTTATTGGAATAAAATTATTCTTATCTAAATATGACAGATGTCCTAAGTAAATTAATTTTCTGTTTTAGATTAAAATAATTCCTGTATTTCTGAGAAGTAACATGTTGAAAAATTATTTTTCCAAGATAGAAGATCTTACAGATAAAATCGACAAAATTTAGATCATTTTAACTTCCGATTTATCATTCTCCATTTCGAATGCATACGCTTGGGTAAATAAATAACAAATAAATTATTTGTTGAAATTAAAATGGCAGACATAAAGAGATCGTCGCGATACTGCAATAGCCAAATTTTAATCACTCTTTTAAAACAGAAATTTTTATTTCAGAACTCTCAGAAATTTAATTTGTGTTAGATTGCCTTTTCTAATTATGTATAATTCTTCTTCGAAATTAAATTTTTCAAAATAGCTGTGGCAGAAACATTGATGCACTGATACTTATATTTAAAAAAATACTCGATCAAAGTTTGATTAAAATATTCTCATAACAAAATTACATTTTTATGTGTATTGAATTACTTTCGTTGAAGTAAAATAAATATTCCTTCCGATTCTGATCCAAGAGTAGTTGTCGCACTTTATCGCTAAAACATCCCACGTGTGAAAGCTTAAAATAATGGAGCAAATATGGAATAGAGTCTTACAAGTATATTTAAAAATTAACGAGGAAAACCAAAACTTAAATACTCGTTTAAAATGTTTGCTGCCAATTTCATGAACTGCCTCTTTAAATTCACTCATTACTATGGAGAAAAGCTCATTACAAAACATCATTATTGATAAAATTTGAAAACAGCTTCGTTTTTTTAAGCATTGGTATTCATTTGCCATAAGAAAAATAATTCCTCTATCGATATAAAACAGATAAATGCAATTCAATACTAATATTACAATAGAATATATAAATATTTTCATCGTTCAACAGCGGATTTTACTCGGTCATATTTAAAATGATTCTGTCATCAATGCTTTAATTTAAACTATTTTTTTTTTAAATTTCTTGTAAATTCTATGTTTCTTTTACAAAATATATAAAGTTCTTCTTCGTTGAAAACACCTGTAGACAAAACTCTAATGACTCATTCTTGCACAAAATTAAGATATTGTTATGTTTTTAACTCATCTTTCTAAATTATATTGTTTTTTTTAACCTAAACTTGATTTCTTAAGAATATATTTAAAGAAAAATACTCGATCAAAGATTAATTAATTCAAATCTTTTAATAACAAAGTGGCATTCTTTTACATGTATCAGGATATTTAAGTTGAAATAAGATTAAAATTCTGTCAGCATCTTCCAGGCAAGTAATTGCGGATGATTATCGTTAAAACTTGACATTTGTGACAGCTTTAAATAAAGCAGCAAATATGCAATGCGGTCTTACATGTATGTTTAAGAATTAACGCAGAAACTGAAACCCAATTACTGATTTAACATTTTTCCTGTCAAATTTCATAAATTTCGTTTTAAATTCACACATTAATAAGGAAAATCTTACTGAAAGGCTGTATATCATTATTATTGATAAAATTTATAAAAGTTTGCATTTTTAAGGGGTTACTATTCATTTGTGATAAAAATAAATTTAATAATTCCGTAAATATAAAGCTGATAAATATAATACAATACTAATAATCTAATAGGATATATTAAGTACTTTATCATTCAACAGCGGGATCAGTAACTCAAGCATCAAAATTTAGGTATAATTAAAATAATTGTGTCATCGTTGCTTTGATTTACTGTAGTATTTCAAGCAATTGCTTGTAAATTTGATACTATCATTTACTTTCAATACTGTGTTTTTAAAAGCTTTTTTGTTACACTAAGTAAATGTCAAATATTAGTACTGGCTCATACATAAAATGGGGAAAAAATATTCCCAACAATATTTTTCCGTATATTTCCACAATGCAATAATACTTATACGGTACACGGTAACCTTTAAATAAATTAATCTATATTTCTTAATGAGCAAAATGACGCGACATTAGGACAAAAGAGAAACAGCTCAACTGAAGGTACGTCTTGCTAGAATGTCTTGGTAGAATGTATTTGGTGCTTAAAGAATAAAGCTTATGTTTCAGAAACATGCTGCTTTTGTTTAATGTTTATTTTTTATATCTATTTTGGTATTACTGCTGTTTATTTATTCAAAACGATAAAATTTATTGAAGATGATTATGAGAATGATGTGATGATTTACACAAGCATTTCAAACAATATCTTGCGTATTTGCTGTCATCATATTTTTTTTATTCCAAAGATAATGAGGTATGAAAATATTAAGATATTATTTTTTAAGGACCTTTTTTTACGATACTTCTACTCCTAAATATCCCAAACTGTTTATGCTGGATCCAATACACTTCAATTGTTCAACGTAAAGTAGCATTAACAACGATTATTTGCAAAACATAATCACACAAATATATTTTTAAATTGGAAAACAAAGATAAAAATACTCGTATTATACTACATGTATAGATTCCCAGAGAATAATATTGTAACATTTGTTGTATTTAAAATTATAAATTGTTCATTTTCAGCCAAAATATTTTACTTTTTCATGTGTTTTTCACTAAATTTTAAAACGTGCTCGTTTAAACACAAAAAATAAGGACTGATTCTTTTTCTAAAATAATTTTACTACTTATAGTTGGTGTTAGACAAAGCTTCATGGCGTCATAATAAATAAACGTCTAGTAACCCCCATCTACATTCCAAAAAGAAGAAAAATAGAAACTTCTTCGTATAATTAGATGCATAATAGAATGCATTATAAAATTCTACATACCGCAGATAAAAACGAAAATAATCATTCTATTTGAAGTGATGTAACAGTTTAATAGATGCTAAAAATAATCATAGAAAACTTCATAGCAAACTTTGGAAGTTTCAATACGAACACCGAAATTTGACAAAGCATTTTTCGGTAATCTATTCCAAACCAAGTTTCTTCCTTTATCTAACTGGAAGACAATTGGTTAAATTTTTTAGGGATTCCGAAGATTAGAAATTTGAAACTCGTTTCCTTAAACTAAATTTCAATCTTTGCAAAACAGATCGTAAATGAGGGTAGTTTATTTATTTATTTATTTAAATGAAACGGTAGAGAAATAAATGAGCTGTAATTTAAAAATTACACATTTGAATCCTTGAAGAATAATTAATGATTAAGATTCATATATATTTTTAAAAATATTGATGTAATTAAAATATATTCGCTATATAAAATGTACTGATTTTACATTTTTTAATATTGTGCTGTAAATACATAACTTAAAATTAAAGATATTGTTAATTATTAGAAGTTCATGTGCAAGCACTAAATTTGACACAGCTAGTGACTAAAATTTTCATTTAACCTTTTAAGCTCTAAGGATACATTTCTTCAAAATACCCAAATGTAACCTTAGTAATTGCATTTTAAAAACTAGAGTTTCGCTTTATAATATACATGAAAAAATAAAAATGCATTAATAATCATTTCCAAATAAATTTGGTCTAGTATTTCGACGCTAATGTGACATTTTGAGACTAAAATTAAGTGGGAAGAAATTCTCTTACATCATCTACATCAGAGCTCAAAGTTCAAAGCCCCCACCCCCACCCCCCCCAAAAAAAGAACAATTGATGCAACTGTGTTCTATTACTGACTTCTGTAAAAGCCAGAATTGTGCAGTAGATTCTTTAGAATATATATATATATATATATATATATATATATATATATATATATATATATAATTTTATAAACACATTGTGCAATGTAAATTAATTATTAGGTAGAATTATTCTTTTTTCTACATCTTAAAATTCTATGCTATGTAATACTTATCTTTAATTGGGAAAAAATACTTATAAAACATATAGGAAGGCGATATTTTGAAGAAAAATGGTAATGCATTAGAAATATATATTAATTTGCTTTTAAACTCAAAAACTATGAGAAAAACACCAAATTGATGTCGCTAATGACGAACCTGCAGTAAGAAAAAAATATCTGTATTTTTCAGGCACTAGAACATTAATTTTGTGCAAATGAAAAAAAAATTGTTTTGTTTAAATACTGAAATACCAAAAGTGTAATTAATTTTTTAAAGTTATTTATGCTTTGTAAAAAGAACTAAATTTCATTATAAACCTTTGCATAACTTACTCTTAAAATAAAATTTACATTTTCAAAAAATGCAATTTGAGAACATTCACGACGCTAAACTCAATGCAATTAAAATTTCTCGTATGCATTATAAAATTGTCGAAGCAAATAAATTCACCAGATGACAAAAGTTTAATCCAATTAACAAATTGAAGTTTCAGAAGGCGGATAATCTCCTGATTAGATTTCTTCTAATTTAAAAATTTCTTTTTGATTGCTTCTTATCCCTAGTTCATTTTTTTTATAAATGTATTTGAGAGTTTTATGAGGGATATTTTATCGTTTTAAAAGGAAAATGAAATAGAAGAATAATTGATGATCTGACATCTTAAGTATAATATGGCACATATTAAACTTATTACTCACAATTTATGAATTAATTGGAAAATACATATTTTATATGGGGGGGTAAGATTAGAATAAGATTAATTTTATTTTAAAAATAAGCTTTGAGAATATTTTAATATTTTACCAATACATATATATAAATAAAACATTTTATTTCATATTTAATTTACAACGATTATGGTAGAATAACACATAAAATTACGGAGAAAATTACAGGTTACCTTATTTCCAGTACTATGCTGAATCGTTGATCACTGTGTAAAATACCCCTTTACTAAAATAACCTTAGACAGTATGCAAATCTAACAATCTAATCTTGCATTAACAAGACACTTTAACCAACCTTATTATTTACGAGGTTTACTATTTATTTTAATTGATTAAAAAATAGCATAATATATACGCTACAACATTAAAATATAAATATTTTTATAGTAATCGTACAGTCGCAACCTAGAAATTCTGAAACTGTATTGAGGGTTTCATCTATTTGATAAAACTCTATTTGTGTTACTCCTCTTTGTGACTTTTCGTCACAGAATCCGTACACAAGTACGTTATAAGTCAGAGACTTCAAATTCATGTACCCACAGCTGAATACTACTTCGTGTCACACGACAAAGCATAAAATTTTTAAAAGTCTATTATTTGAAATAAATTTATTATTCCAATGCATCCGTTTATTTTTGCGCGATTTAGATTTCTAAAAAGAACCTTAATTTTAATGTTTTTCGTGTAGACATCATATCTTGAAAGTAAATTTTTTTGCTAGAAAACAGAATGTTCTTAGTTCAAACAGGAGGTTGAAATTTTCATATTAAGGTGAATTTAATTAAAATAAATTTCGCATTTGTTGCCAATTTAAGGTTTATGTTATTTTTATTATTATTTAAATAAGTTATTTATATTATAAATTTATTTTTGTTGTTTTTAAAACTAACTTTATGTTTATACTTTTTTTCATACTATTCCCAAATAGCTCAACTATTTGAAAGGGAAATTCAAAATATTTTTATTTATTAAAAAAAATCAAATTTAATTTTCGTGTATAGTTAGCTGTTATTTCAAAATAAAATGCTTTTGACTTTTTTGGTGCTGACATCTATTGGGAAACATGTAATGTCTAGAAACATAACATATGAATAGACGCTCAAATACGAGTATAATGGTGCTGTCATTTATGTACGTTTTTAATAGTTATAAATTCGCAATTTTGGTTTATTATTTTAAGGATAAAGTGTTTTAAAAGACATATTAAATGAAACCCCGGGTGCGATCTTCGATGCCATTTACCCACTTGTTTAGAGTATACAGGCAAATAAACTTGTTTTTACAACAAATACCACGCAAATTTCTTTTAAAATATATAAATATTAAAATTAAGATACTATTTGGCATGTTACCTATAGTAAAGTTTTCGATAAGTTAACTACTTTCTTGTTTTTTTACACCTTCTTTCTCATTAGTAATTTATATAAAAATATATAATTATCACTGACGTCACTGAGTTCAACAATTAGTAAATTTAGGATAACTTTAATGTATATTTATTAATTCTTTTAATGAGGAATCTCAACAAGTGCAAAAAATATTTCCTTGAGCCTAACAAAAAGTAAAAGACAAGTAGCTATTACTATTAGCGTCTGTCTGTAGGTCTTTAATAAACACTTCCTGATGCAAACTGGTCACTGATGAGAGACAAACCTGACAAATCAATGAACATTCAATTACCTGACAACATGCCAAGTCCTATGATATTGGCTGCTAGCCAAGGCCATATGCTGTTGATTTCTGGAAAATTGACATTCAACCATATAACCAACACCTTCATAATTTGATAGTCTTATGTAATTCATCGAATATAACGAATACTCTGTCATTTTGTATATAAAAGTCTTTTATCAATATGTTCTTCTACATTAAAACCATAGCCATTGCTCATAAAAACGAAAGGTTTTTTTTTTTTTTAATTATAGAGATGATTTTTTTAAATTATAGTCCATTCAAGCATTTGCTTCTATTCTGATGTTTATGATTATTTTATAAACTGTGGTTGGTGAAGTATTGTTGAGTTAATTAAATCAAATATCGTTTTCGAAAACTTTTTGCATTCTGTTTTGAATATTTCTTCAACTAATGAAAGGAAATTGTAAACGATTCCAAGACGAATTAGTGGTATTTTATATTAATTGTTAAAAATTAAAATAATTTTAGATTAATCGGTACTTTAATATAGCCTGTTTTGAAAAATCATTTGTTGAATAATACGATCTGCAAGTTTCAATATTAAATACAACCCTTAACCCTTCGCTGTTCTTAACAATTTTACAATAAACATACTAAAATATGATTAATATGTACTGTAAAATAGACACTGTTATTAATATACATTATTATTAAGACACATATTTGCAAAATATATATTTAAAAAACTTTTAAACATATTTTTAAATTGAACATATTATTGTACAATTGTAATGTAATGGGGATCGCTGAAATTTTGCAAACATATATATAGACTGTCTATCGAGCGAGAAACACCTTAAAAAATTTTAGTTGAATAAATCTATTGCTTATGTGTAGTTTGGGAAAGAAATGAGACACCTCTAAACTAAAATGTAATGTTGGCCGATTTTACATATGTAAAACACTTCTAAGTTGAACCGCACAACTATGCATATATCCGGATAAATCGCCTTGTGACTGAACACCAAATATTTTTTTAACACATAAATTCTTACCTACCCAGATTTTTATTATTTTTTGCCACTTTTAATAATAACAATAATAATAATAATAACAATAATAATAATAGCATAATTTATTTAATGAAATTTTTGTGATAGGTTTGACTGTGTACAATGCACTTCTAAAAGGGTTTTTAAAGCTATTTTACAATAAATATATTAGTACAGTCTCTATAGAATACTCGCATATTTAATATACATATATATGTATTATAAATTTTCATCTATATTTTAAAAATATGACCTCAAATTCTTCTGCATAAATCCCCCGAAAAATGTCGAAAAGGGATGAATAGCAAACATTCTATAGGTCAAACAGATTACAAAAACTTCTTTCGCGTTTTCACCAAAAGAATTATTGCAAGTCTACGTGTTTTCTAAAGATACACCCATCCATGCCATCCCATCCATCCATGCCATCCCACCCATCCATTAGGGAATTTAAAAATTTTCCCTAGAAAAATATACATGTTTGATAGTAGACGGAACCTGTAATATTTAATATCTGTACATAATAAATAATTTTATAGCAGTTCAAAGAACAAAAGGAATTCAAAATACAAAATTAATTCCAAGCGTCGTAAATTAAATTCCACCATGTAATTAGAAAAAAACATTTTGAATCTTTTTACATTTATTCTATAATGAATTATATTAACTAACATAAAAATGCATTTCCGTTTTTAGAAAAATTTTTTAATATGTTGAAGTGGCCGCAGATCTGACGCGTTATCATACTCAAGATATTTCAGAGCCCTATATTGGAAGCCTTATTAATTAATTGCATTAAACGATATAACTGATTTCTGAAAAATCAAAAAAATAAATGATGAAATAAAGTGATTACAAATCTTTTTTATTGTCTGAGACCAGATGATTAGATTTTCAGTCAATAATAAGTAAATACGGCTTCCAGTTCGGAAACATGAAATACAAAACCATGATATAAATGTAATGACATACGCTTCGGACATACATCATTAAGGTTAAAATATATATTTTAGATTGCGACATTTCTGGAAATAACAAGGTGAACCACACAATAAAGACTTTTTTTCAACCTCAAGATGAAATGGCTTAACTTTCGAAACAAAACTTCTGCTTATTTTTAATTTCTTTTTCAAAATGTAATTCCAGTGTTAGAATAGATTGTTTATTAAAGGGCTATTTCCTTTCTTTGAAGTAACTTTACCATATAACAAGCAATTACTAAAATAAACTTAAAATCGGCTTCAAATGTTCGTTTTTATATTTGTGTTCTCCTTGCAACCCTTTTTATTTTATCCTCATTAGATTCCTACATCATCAAGTTACAACTAACCAAAATCCGAATGTTATATTAAAAGCCATTCTGAAAACCGACTCGACCTCAACGCATTAAAAAACAGTTTCGAATCCAAAAATAAAAGAAACTCAAACCGGAATGCAATTGCATAAAAATACTGTTTAGTTTCATTTAAATTTTAACTGAATTTATTATGCAGAAAATGCGTGCAATTATACTGAAATTTATAGTTTTTGCAACATAAACTATACTGTGCATAATCATTTGAAAAAAAAAAAAGTTACAGACTGGTCCTGAAGAATTGAAAGTCCAAGTAGAAACACACACAAAATTTTCTACCCGAACACATAATATTCAGAGTCGACCCGATCCGAGCGCAGTGAAAAAGGTTAGCGTCGTAACGACATACTCTAAACCCTGGGTCTGATCGTGATGTGATAAGAAAAAGCGGAATACCTTGTGTCATGTAATTTTCTAGCAAATCGATACTAATTTGTAAAAACTTTGTCGTAAATATTTTTACGTGGCTTGGACAATGATATATTAAAATATGTGAATTATCGCTTCTCAAATAATATATGCGACACCACTTCTTTCTTATAAACATAGCGTAATATGATGTATGATTCATTATAATAATAATGTACTGAAAACTTTAATTTCTAAGAATGCTTAATTTTTAAGAAAGTAAAGTCTAAAATGTTAATGGCATGGAGGCATTTTAGGGTATAATGAAAATGGAATTGGGAACCAAAAGAAGGAGTGTTTCCAAGGAAGTAGAAAAAAATGTTGTGACCTTCTCAAGAATTATGAGCGAGCATATATGATAAAATATATAAAAGCGAATTAAGTAAGAATTTTTTTGAATTCAAATAAAAACAATGGATTAATCAAACCTTTTTAATGTTTAATGCTTCTACTTTACGGTTTCTGATATTTCTGCTTCGTTGCAACAGAAGTATATTTGCCCAGTATATTTTAAATCGTATATTTCAACTACTCACACTTCAAGTTCAGAAAACAGATCCTTTTCAGCATCTGTTATTTGACTAAAATAAAATTGACTATCGTGTTTAAAAGCTGCTGTCACATATATATATTTTTTAATTTCAAAGAAAAAAAAAGATCGATTTTTCTACTTTCGCACCGTTGAAAACTGAAAGAAAAAATATTCACTTTTTAAAGAAAGCCCTTTTTTATATTTTTATTTAGAAAGAAAAACTCCTTTTAACAATAAACAAAACAATGGACAAATTTTCGATCTTTATGGATAGGAAAAAGCTTTTGTTCTTTAACCTTTTAATGCTTATGTGATCAGAGTATGACACAGTTTTATTTAATTAGGCACAAAAAGTTCGTTTTAGCTTAATGTGATTTAACCTGAATATGAGTAATATTAGCGAAAGAATGAAGCCTCTAGCAATGAGTAAAATGCGATTATAAATATTCGGCATAATAATGTTTCGTATATCAGCAATGATGTTTTCTAATTTTATTGTTGATTCAGAAATCTAATTAAAACAAGAATTGATTATTTTTTTGGAACTTTAAGTTGATTTTATTTACTTAATTAAGTGTTTCCCAGAACTCATTTCGTTGTATAATTCAGACCTTCTGGATTCTATTAAGAAGTTAATTTGGATATGGGTAGACAATTGAGTAAAAGGGATGGGTCATCGAAATGTAAAATAAGCACTAATTTTTTTCTTGATATGTTTATAATTATGCTAATCATGTGAATCGTAGTGTAAAAGTGTAGTTTTTCTTTCAAAAACAAATGGTTTTTTTTTTCTTTTCTATTTTAATGGTGCTTTGAGGCAAATGAACATTCATTTATTTATTAAAGAATTATTAGGAAGTGGCCAAAAATCTTTTAAATTTCTTTGTAAAAATGTGATATTTATGAAAATGATGCATTAAAATTAATGATATTTTAATATGTTATAAGTAAACCACCCAAATAAACTTTTGTTTTGGGTGGTGGAAATATTTTTGAAAATTACGTTGTAGAGAATAATCAAATGAATAAAATATATTCTCGTGTAATCATATTCTTGTAAAAAATAATTAAATGCTTGTGCTAAAAAGAGTTAACAAAAGAGAAAAACATAAACGATACATATTTTAATAAAAAACTTTTTTTTTATTTAAAGGTTTGTATTAAATAGCATAAAGAAAATGCACGAGTCAATAAGTTTTTGTATTATAAAATAAAAATGTGATTTTTTTAAGTAAAACATAGCTTTGATTAAAAAAAAAATTCTCACGCAATAAAAAAATATCTATATTTTTAAAACGCTAAGTATTTTCTTTCGACAGTCCGTGAGAGCAAACTACTGCATCAAATCACACCATTCTTTTTTTTAAGGAAAGGTATTTGGCTACAGATTTGTTATCGTACATTTGTTTGTTTAAAAATTTTATTAATTAGCCAAAATTTTCAATTAAAATCTCACGTATGCGCATGCGTAGTGCATAAGTACAAGTCTGCCTTTGGAGTGACGCACTGCACACGCGTAGATATCCTCGCTCAGTTGAACTATCACTTCACAGCTAGAAGTTTAGTTTTAAATGCGTCTGCATCTCAAATATAATTTATCCGATCTTATTGTAAACAAAATCTTCTTTTTATCACAAAGTTATTATTTGTTTCTTTCAGTGTTATTAACAATTCAAAAATATGGCTTATTTCGGAAGGTGTCGTACTACACATAGAAGATAAACTGAATGATCTGAGGCTAACAGTTACGACTGGTAATCCTTATAAATTACCGTTACACACGAAGATTGGAAATGTTAGCATTTTAAGTTGTAGCTGGTATCAATATATCAAAAAAGTAAACTTTAAAACAGAAAACAGTTTCTGTAAAATTAAAATCTAAATTCTAGACAATTGCGCATGCGTCAACTGATTCTAGAACTTCTCCATTATAGAAGATTACGCACTGTGTTCCTGGTAGCTTAGTGGGGTAACGCCGCAGTTTTAAGTTTTGAGTTTTTGTATAGGATGCAGGTTCGAATCCATACCGGGGAAAATGATTTGTATAGATTTTTTCTCGATTATTCATTTCAATAATAACATATTTTATTAGTAAGAAAAGTTTTAGGATTTTTATTATTATTATTGTTTGAATGCTTTATAATTGAAAAAAAAATTAACACTGAACAACATCTTGAAAAAAAAAATATTTTATATTTAAAATACTTAACCTAAAATATTTTACATGCAATTGCCAATTAAATAAATTTGAGCTTATCTGCGATTTACGTTACATTTATTGTGCCATCATCAAGATTATAAATGTCTGTAAAAAAAAAAAAAAAAATTGTCATTCATAAAAATCCCTGTCGGCTGGGCCTATAGGCGGAGGTAGATTTCAAAGAGTGCTCATTTCAAAAACAATATATATATATATATATATATATATGATTAGAGATAAACCCAATTTAATAACTTCATTTGGCCGTTTATGAAAAATTTTTAATTTCATTTTTCTGCAAAAACTGGTTTTATCAGAATCATCTTAAGAAAAATTCAGCTCAAATGCCCATTATGACAACATATTTTGAAATAGATTCTAAATTTATAAAAAAAATCGACCAAAACAGTACATTATACAGTTCCTAAATAACAAAAAACTGTCAGTTGAAAGCATTTGAGAAAAAAAATTGAATTTAAAAATGAGTCATAAAATAACCGGTTTGTTGTTTGAATACATCCTTAATTCTTTAATCATGATTGCTTCGGAAATTTTTTTGGGAAATACTCACTTTGACAGCATTTTTAAAAATATGTTCTATCTTTATCAAAAAACCGGCCAATGCGTCACAGTATATAGTTCCTAAATAAGGGGATGTGTAAATTGGATGCATTTTAGAGCGAAAATGGATTTTAAAACGAGTCATAAAAAACGCAATTTGCTATGTGAAAACTTTAAATTTTCAAATCACGAAGACTTCGGGAAATGTTGTTCAAAATACCCTTTTTGGTAGCCTTTTTCAAAATATATTCTGTCTTTATCAAAAAACCCATCAATGCATCACATTATATAGTTCCTAAATAAGAGGATCTGTAAATTGGATGAGTTTGAGAGCAAAAATGGATTTAAAAACGAGTCAGAAAAAAACGCAATTTCTTATTTGAGCACTTCCTTAAATTTTCAGTCACAATGATTTCTGAAAATTCTGTTCAAAATACCCTTTTTGGTAGACTTTTTTGAAATATATTCCGTCTTTATCAAAAAACTGACCAGTGCTTCACATTATATAGCTCCTAAATAAGAAGATCTGTAAATTGGATGCGTTTGAGAACAAAAATGGATTTAAAAACGAGTCAGAAAAAAACGCAATTTCTTATTTGAATACTTCCTTCAATTTTCAGTCCCGATGACTTTCGGAAATTCTGTTCAAAATACCCTTTTTGGTAGCCTTTTTTGAAATATATTCTGTCTTTATCAGAAAATTGACCAATGCGTCACTTTATACAGTTTCTAAATAAGAGGATCTACCATTTGGATGCGTTTAAAATCAAAAATGAATTTAAAAATGAGTCAGAATATAAGCCGTTTGGATTTGAGGTTTTTTTTTCCAATTCCTATTTTTGTTTAATTTCTTTTTGCTATACGAATTGTTCTTTGAAAAACTTGTCAACATAAAAGTTGTAGATATTTTTAAGAAGATGTAAAATAAATTTAATCAGATTTGATATCTTTAAAAATTGACGGAGTTATGGATTTTTTCATTTTTTCAGCGCCCTTTTTCTTTTCGTTTTTATTTTTTTCATCGGTAAAAGTTGGTCCTATCAAAACCTTGTAAATACAAAAGTTTTAGATAATTTTAAGAACATTTATAAAAAATTTAGTTGGACTTGATATCTTGAAAATTGACGAAGTTATGAATTTTTTTCTCTCAAAATCCCTGTTTTTTTCGCCCCTTGAGCCCACTTCTAAATTTATCAAAAATCTGTCATGCATATACTTTTGGCCCATTTTTAAGAAGTAATATAAACTTTAAACCGATTCGATATCTACTTTAATTAAGACGTTATGGCGTTTTTTCGGTTTTCACAAAAACGCCCCCTATTCCGACCCCCTTGGTCCGATTTTGCCCATTAACGAACTCAGCCAAGATTTTATTCCCATTGATTTTATGTACCAGTTTGGTGGAGATTTGTGAAGAATTATAGAAGTTATCGTGTCCATAAGTAAGTGCGATATATATATATATAGATAGATAGATAGATAGATAGATAAACTGGTGCGATTGCAATAGGTACACTGGTGTCCAAAATTTAAGCATAATTGGTAATTAAGTAATTATTTTTAAGTAATGAAAGAAATATGAATCGGAATGTGCTGAAACTCCAGGTGTGTAAACAAAATAGTACGCGTCACATATTTTCGCGATGAGTTTTCCCCGAAATCGAACAGGGGACCGTCAACAAATTGAAAAAAACGAAGATCTTTTGGATAACCCTGTCAAAACTAATGTAGCAAAAGCGTTCAAACTGCACATTATGATCAATTGGCTTATTGTAATGTACTGTGTTAATTTTTACAAGGATAGCATGTATACTCGTAGAGAAATTAAGGTTTTTATAAAAACAGTCCTAAGTTTTTTGCTTACAATTTGCAGAGTTCTTAATATAAAATAGTGTTCTTTTTTGAAAAAATGACAAACATCATTGTACACAATACCCTGTTATCAGAATTAAAAAATAATAAAAATTGCATGACAAAAGAGCAGGTTTACTAAATAATTTTTTACTGCGCTTGCGTGAACGCTATTAAAATTTCATTTGCATAATTTGTTAGTTAAATGTATAGAGCAACTTTTGTGAAAGTCTCAAAAACATAGCTTAAAAATTCTGAAAATTATCGTTGATAGAATGAGATCAAAATCCTTTATTCCCTAAATGAAGCAAAAAGATTAGGGGCTGTATCCATATTCCATTGTTTAGTGCCTACACAATATTGCACGTACAACTATATTTAGGTAAAACCCCTGATTTTTTTGCTTCCTTTAGGAATAACGGATTTTGAGTTGATTCTATAGGCTCCCATTTTCAGAATTTTCAAGCTCTGTTTTTGAAACTTTTACAGATGTTGCTGTATACATTTAGCTAACACAATATGCAAATGACATTTTGATATCGTTGACGCATGCGCAATGAAAAATTATTTACTAAACATACTCATTTTTCATACAATTTTTATTATTTTTAAATTCTGATGACAGGATATTGTGTACAATGATGTTTGTCATATTTTCAGAAAAGAACATTATTTTATAATAAGAACTCTGCAAATTATAAGCAAAAAACTTGGAAAAATTTATTACTGTTTTTATGAAAACCTTAATTTTTCTACGAGTATACATGCTATCCTTGCAAAAATTAACACAGTACATTACAATAAGCCAATTAATCATAATGTGCAGTTTGAACGCTTTTGCTACATTAGTTTTGACAGGGTTATCCAAAAGATCTTCGTTCTTTTTCAATTTGTTAACGGTCCCCTGTTCGATTTCAGGGAAAACTCTTCGCGAAAATATGTGACGCGTACTATTTTGTTTACACAAATGGAGTTACAGCACATTCCGATTCATATTTCTTTCATTACTTAAAAATAATTACTTAATTACCAATTATGCTTAAATTTTGGACACCAGTGTAGTATTTCTTATGAAATCTACCTAAAAAAAGGAAAGAAATAAAAATATTGGTATAACAGCTATAAAATAAATTACATTGATACCCATGATTTAATACTTGAAAAGATGCATAAAAATGTATAAGAAAATTCAAGTAATAAATAAATTATATTATAAATTGTTAGCTGCATCAAATTTAAATTTAGGATTTTAGAGAATGAGACAGACAAATATAAAAGTTATTGCAGCTTTCAATGGTCGCGAAAATATTTTTACTTGAGAGAGGCGGAGGCCAGAAAGAAAATAGGCCGTAGTAAGCAAAAATAAATACCTTACGCTGTATTTATAGTTAAATTTCTGATTAAATGCAAACATAATTAGATGTAAATTATAAACTTAAAACTATTTTACTTCATGGAATAGATTAGACCATCTATCATCTCGAAAAAATAGAAATAACTTATGCAATATAGTAATTCATCACATTTTGGTTTGGTTTGGTTTATTTTTGTCGTCCGATTATCTACACTAATGGTATATAGGACCAGGGGGGGGAGTGCCCTTCGTGGGGGTCTTTCTAAGGGAACCTAACCCGTATTTACGCAAGGTTCGAAGAAAACCACGAAAACTCCGAACGGTTAGGCCGACAGCCGCGATTGGGTTCGAACCCAGCACCTGCCGTCTACCAGTAGAGAGGTCTGAACCTCTCGGCCACTGGTGGGGCTCATCACATTTTGAATAGGCAAATTTAAAAGCAATTAATTAAAAATTCCAGAATTTTTCTGGCAAAACATTCAAGTTATTTACCGTCAAATCTTCACACGCATTATCTAGTTACTTTAAATTTACATAATTATAGATGCAAAAGCTGTCGAAGAAAATCTTTTTGTCCAAGTGGAAAGAAAAACCACATAGTTGTAAATTGAGATCATTTAATTAGCTTTAACATCCAATCATTAACAGTCATCTAACCAAAACTGGAGATAGAGTACTTTTTACCCATGTTGGAAAGTGTATTTTCTCATGTTGGAAAATGTGTTTACTAATTTTCGAAAGTATGCTTACTCATATAGTTTTAGCAACGTTCAACTACTATCCCTCGATGATTATAGCTGCTAATTGTTCTCAAAACTAGAGTAATACCTTTGAGTAGTTTACTAACCATTACTTATGGCAGTAGTTTACTTACAATTAGCGGCGCTTTAGTGTCATAAAACTTTTGTGTCAGAATTTTGTTATATAAAATTTTACCTTATTCTGTTAAAAGTTATTTTTCTCTTGAAGAAGGAAAAATGTAGGTAAGGAAATTATTGACAATGAAATACATGTGTGTGCCTAGAGTGCGCTTACTTCATATGCATCTCCACAAAAATATTTTTTTCTACCTAAAATTCAATTTCTGGAATTCATATTCTTTTGTTAGACCACCACACAAAGGAGACATGTTAGAAGCATACTTTGAAAAGAGTCCGGATTCTCTAAATATCAAAGTAAATCCCTAAAATTTTGAGAGGCGTTTGTATGTTTATGAAACTATATAATTTTTTTTTCCCAAACACCACATTGGCACCAAACTTTTGTTGAAAAAACTTTAGCTTTATTATATATACAGGGTATTTCACTATCAGACCAACATTCTTGCAGGTGTCGGGGGCACAGAGACGACTCTGGATCATATAGCAATGCGTATTCCAAAATTCCGTACTTGTGAGTTATGCTACAAAGCAATGTTTCCAGTAGCCTGCTTTTTTAAATTAAGATTTCCTAATTGGCACCATTTTTTGAAAAAAAATCCCCCTAATTAAATAACATATTAATTAAGGTGAAAATAAGGGAGAATTTATCAAATACAAAAAACTGGTGCGAATCAAAAAATAAGTTAGAAAAATATAACACTGGCAACACTGGTACAAAGTAAAAGAGAAACAAAACAGAAATAGGAATACATGAATAGGAGAGAAAACATTTTATTGAACTGTTGTACAACCTAAGGTGGTGGAAATTACGACCGGGAGTTGTCAGACAATCTTGAAAGCGACCCGATATCCCTAAAATTGAATACCTCATTGCTGGAATACTTGTAGCTGTCGAGAGGATTTGCGACACGACAGGAATCTTCTACACTGTAAAAAAAAATCTGTGAAGGTACTAAACATTTTCTAGGAAACTGGGATTCCAAGAACTTTTCATGTAACGATAACAGGAAAAATTCATGTAATCGATTCTGAAACTTGAATTTTTGCTGTTACCGTTACAAGAAAAGTTCGTGGAATCCCAGTTTCCTAGAAAAAGTTTAGTACCTTTGCAGATTTTTTTTTACAGTGTAGTACGTAAAGAATCCGATACGGTGCCGCGTTATGATTTCTGGTCGTAATTTTCACCACCTTCTGCAGTACAAAAATTCACTAAAATGTTTTTTGTCCTATTAATGTGTTGCTTTTTCTGTTCTTTTACTCTGATTCTTTTGTACCAGTGTTACCAGTGGGCTACATTTTTAAATCAAATTTTATGATAAGTGCCAGTTTTTAGAAATTGTATGCTTCCTCTTATTTTCACATTAATTAATATGTTATTTAACACGTTCGCTGCCGCTTACATGAAGATGTGATGATAGTTAATGCCGCACTGTAGAAGTGGGTTTTTCCCAGAAGCCGATTTACTTTTTATAACGAAGAATCAGTGAAAGATTTTCCCGCGCCAGCGAGTGACTGGCTATTGGAAATCACCCCACATCACGCGCTGACGCGTGAGTGGCCCCTCAACGTTAGCACCATATCACGCGCTTTTGCGTGAGCGGCATCGAACGTGCTAATAAGAAAAAATTATAATTTTCAAAATGTGGTACCAATCTAAAAATCTCAATTTTCAAAATGTGGCCCATTGGCAACATTACTTTGCACAATAACTCGTAACTATAGCATTTTGGACCCTGCATTGCTATGTGATTCCGAGTCCGTTCATTGCCCCATACACCTCCCGCAAGTTTGTCGCTCTGCTAGTGAAAAATCCTGTATGTATTTTATGAAGTATGTATTTTTTTATTTATAAATAAATTTGTGTATAAATTCTGATGTCATGCATGCATTTCAACATTTTAGTAAAGGAAATGCTTTGTCCCTGATAGGGTTATAAACGGTATGCCATTCTGATTTGCTTTGTCATTCTGATTCATCTGAAACGCTTTGCCATTATATTATGAAATGATTGCGCTGACAACATTAAAATATGATTTTACCAAATTGTTACAAAAAAAAATTGTTATAGTATAGCAATAAGTATTAATAGAAGGCAGCATTTTTGTGTTACCAATTATGCGATTAGAACAAGACTTTTATTCATCTTCTCAACATCTTTAGAATTTTTTATACTACTAGTGCAGATACTATGCAATAAAATATACGCGTATGTATTCAAAATTAGTATTTTATAGTACTTAGTATTAGGACCTTTAGATTTAGACCTTTAGACCTTAGATTTTTAGTAACATTTTATGCAGTATACTTTGCGACAATATCACGCTGCATGCATAGATAAAAAATATATAAATTCTGAGAAAATAAATAAGTTTTAGAAAAGGGATATTTAAAAGAAAAACATACAAAAGGTCAAAACCTTCGATTGAATGAGCACAGGAACTAGAATATCAGGAAAATGCATTCGAGTTAACTGTTTGGAGAAATTTTATTCTATAATGATCCAATAACGGGAAAAATACAAATTCTAATGTTTGAATTTAACTTAAGTCACGTAAACAGCTGTCTGTAATCGAATGCTTATGCTTTAAAAGATATTTGTTTATACTTGCTGGGTCTGAAATAATTTGAGCTAATTTGTTTGAAGGTAAAGTTTGTCTCTTTAAACGATCTATAATTGAGCTGAAAAAGGAGCTTTGTTATGAATTCATTTTCAAAATTGTTCCAATTACTTTGCTTGTGATGAATAATTTCGTCTCAAATATTACTTTTTTATGAATGATTTTTTAATATTTTCAAAATCATAAGGCAAATAAGAAAGAACTGCCTCGTTTTAAAATAAATCCATCTAATATGATGACCGATGTTGTTTGAATGTCTTTTTGCCTGACTTATATTAACATTATAATTTAAAAAAAAAAAATTATATAACTACACTGGTGTCCAAAAGTTAAGCATAATTGGTAATTAAGTAATTATTTTTAAGTAATGAAAGAAATATAAATCGAAATGTGGTGAAACTCCAGATGTGTAAACAAAATGTACGCGTCATATATTTTCACGAAGAGTTTTCCCCGAAATCAAACAGGGGACCGTCAACAAATTGAAAAAGAACGAATATCTTTTGGATAA
Source organism: Maratus speculifer (assembly GCA_964019185.1). Lineage (NCBI taxonomy): Eukaryota > Metazoa > Arthropoda > Arachnida > Araneae > Salticidae > Maratus > Maratus speculifer. The sequence continues at coordinate 221,550,838 of OZ025299.1, read as the reverse complement.
CCCTGTCAAAACTAATATAGCAAAAGTGTTCAAACTGCACATTATGATTAATTGGCTTATTGTAACGTACTGTGTTTATTTTTATAAGGATAGCATGTACACTCGTAGAGATATTAAGGTTTTTATAAAAACAGTCCTAAATTTTTCCAAGTTTTTTGCTTATAATTTGCAGAGTTCTTATTATAAAATAATGTTCTTTTCTGAAAATATGACAAACATCATTGTACACAATACCCTGTCATCAGAATTTAAAAATAATAAAAATTGTATGAAAAATGAGTATGTTTAGTAAATAATTTTTCATTGCGCATGCGTCAACGATATCAAAATGTCATTTGCATATTGTGTTAGCTAAATGTATAGAGCAACTTCTGTAAGAGTTTCAAAAACATAGCTTGAAAATTCTGAAAATGGTCGCCTATAGAATCAACTCAAAATCCGTTATTCCTAAAGGAAGCAAAAAAATCAGGGGTTTTACCTAAATATAGTTGTACGTGCAATATTGTGTAGGCACTAAACAATGGAATATGGATACAGCCCCTCATCTTTTTGCTTCATTTAAGGAATAAAGGATTTTGATCTCATTCTATCAACGATAATTTTCAGAATTTTTAAGCTATGTTTTTGAGACTTTCACAAAAGTTGCTCTATACATTTAACTAACATAATATGCAAATGAAACTTTAATAGCGTTCACGCATACGCAGTAAAAAATTATTTAGTAAACCTGCTCATTTGTCATACAATTTTTATTATTTTTTAATTCTGATGACAGGGTATTGTGTACAATGATGTCTGTCATTTTTTTTAAAAATAACATGATTTTATATTAAGAACTCTGCAAATTATAAGCAAAAAACTTAGGACTGTTTTTATAAAAACCTTAATTTCTCTACGAGTATACATGCTATCCTTGTAAAAACTAACACAGTACATTACAATAAGCCAATTAATCCTAATGTGCAGTTTGAACGCTTTTGCTACATTAGTTTTGACAGAGTTATCCAAAAGATATTCGTTCTTTTTCAATTTGTTGACGGTCCCCTGTTTGATTTCGGGAAAAACTCTTCGCAAAAATATGTGACGCGTATTATTTTGTTTACACACCTGGAGTTTCAGCACATTCCGATTCATATTTCTTTCATTACTTAAAAATAATTACTTAATTACCAATTATGCTTAACTTTTGGACACCAGTGTATATTCGAATATTTTTTATTGTAAGATAATATTTGCATTTAATTGGTATTCTGGAAATTTTTTCATTTATTACAGTCAACCAAGTTTACTTTGGGCCACATTTTCATGGTTTCACTCACATTTCTATTGTTAAAATATATTATATATCCAATTTTTCAGTATTAAAATTGAGTTTTAAACAATTAGCATGAAACAATGAAACAAATTATATGTTTTTATCGATGCAATTCATTTTTTTCTTTTTTTTTAGAGTTTTGGAATAAAGTAGATACTGCTGGCGACTTGTTTGTTCCATTCACTTATTTTCACATAAAATGAATATATTTCATGTGTAAATGAATACATTTTTATTGAAATACCCTTGCAATAGCACATGCTAATAAATTAACTCTGCAAACTCGATAAACATTTTTTTTTTTTTACGCATTTAAACACAATACACCAATTTTTAATATTAAAGAAACAAAAAATAGTTTATTTTTATTTTATTATTATTATTTTTAATATCATTAGCAACTGAAACAAAAACAATTAATGTAAAATTTTGCTCTAGGGTCATTCCACGTAAAATGAGGAAAAAAAACAAAAGTCGTGGCCACATGGTAACCGATTTTAATAAAATTTTATACATAAGTTCAATTCATATTAAAATAGAGTTCTGAAAATATCTTAACAAAAAATATTTTATTTTAGCAGTTTTAGATATTTACAACATTTGTGATATAAAATGGCATGTGTGCAATCGAATGGCATGTGTGCAATCGAATGGCATGTGTGCAAGTTATGTATCTTGAAAATTATTTAAGAAAAATGAATTTTGCTTATAATATTATAGCTTCTGAAAAATCTTACTTTTTAGCAATAATAATCTGGTAACATCATGATTCATTTTAAATTGGTTGTAAAAAAAAAAAAAAAAATGTGAATTTTGAGAAAATTAGAAACGTTATAAAAATTAAAGGAATTAAAGGTACATGTGTAAAATTGGCGCCTGATGTAGTATTAAGATCGAATGACATTTGAAGACATATGAAGATCAAATTCCCCAAATTTGAAAACTACCATTTTTCACTTTAACCTTCAATAAAACTTAGAAACATTTAAAAAAAAGTTGCAAATTCATAATCTTTCCTCTTATGTATACTGAAAAAATAAATAAATAAAAGTTCTGGGGATAACAATATCGCACAGAAATAAAGTTTAATAAGTCCATAATATACTAAAAGAATTAAGATTGTTTTTTGATTCCTAACATAACAAAAATTTGTTCAAAGAGGCAATTTTGTTACATTTCAAGCACAATTTCTCTTTGAATTTGAGCGCTTTTCTTAAAATATTTTCTTAAAATATATGATTTTAAGGGGAAAATAGTAATACCATCTATACGAATTTACAATAACTAGATAATTATTTATCAATTGTAATTTAATATCTTCCTGAAGCAAAAAACCAAAAAAGTAAAGAAAAGAAGAAGAAAGTAAGAATTATCATTTCAATATTTAGAATGGACACTTTTATCTATAACATCAAATAATTAGAAAAAATAGAAAAGCTTTCCTTCATGTAAAAAAAAGCAATACAAATATCCCCTTTCCTCATCATATTTTTCCTTATTTACTCATATTCGCCATAAGGAATGAAAAGGCAAACATGAAATTTTCTGTATTAAATATACATTTTAGTAGTTCTTCTAAATGTCACGGATCAAAAATGGTAATTGTAACCTTTTATTTTCAAAGTAGTATTTTGCAATTTAAATAGATGAAGAGACTAAAGCGTGGCAATTTACTTAAATTTCATCCATTTTTATGCATATAGCTAAGTATATAGATAATGTTAAATTCTGCTCTCAAATCCACAGAGCTAATTAATGACAAAATTTTTAATTCATTTTTATTTAAACTCGCATCAGATGGGAAGATGTTTTTATTGCAGAAATTTTGTAATCGAAAGAAGTTTCAATTTTTATGTAAACGCAAAACATCTTTCTGAAAATACGGACAGTGTGGGCGTGTTAAACCAAATTGCGTTCGCGCTACACCAACGGACGGGAGAATAACCAATTGCTGTTTGTCCAGAATCGTTTATAAATCGATGAGTAATTATTTATTGATAAATGGAAAACTCCTTTCCACTCCAAATCATTTTAATAGATACTGCCGGCTAATTTATGCCTTTATGTTTAAAAATGAGTCTGGATATTAACCAGAAAGTGTTACGTTGATGGGCAGTGGATTTGAGTATTAAACTAAACTTTCGAACAGCGCCATTTATTGCGAATATTTGGAATGGAAGAAAGAGGTTTTGTCAAGAAATTTCCTACGCCACACAATAATCTCTTCTAAGAATAACTTTAATGACTTTACAGTTTTTACTTACTATTGAATATTATAATCGCCAGTTCTTTCAATCAATATAAACAGTATTCAGTTCAATGGAATACATTTGACCAAATTCACAGAGCCAAAGGAGTTAATGTCCATTTAAAAATATTAGTTATAGGTAAAGAAAATTTATATGTCTCGTAGTTTACAGAACTCGTTATGATAAGTTTCAATAAATCCCATGTAACGATACACTATATTTTATCTCGAGTTTAAAGTTACATTTCATTAAGATCAAATGAAAGATATAATGTCAAACAACGACAATGTATTCTGATACTCGGAAGTGCTCAAAATGTATATCCAAGATACGTACTGTCAATCACTTTTATACTATTTCTTCACCTAAATAATTTGTTTAAATTTCATTGAACTCTAGTGTGACATATATGTAATTTAATTTTAACTGTTTATGAAATAAAATGACTTTATTACTATTTTCGAGATTTCCATATGAAATTATAATTGTATGACTGAAATTACTTATATAACATTATCTTATCTAACTTAGGAGTATATCAATTTATCATAATATGTAAACGCGCGATATGTCATCGGAGATTTGTAGACAAAAATATGGTTTGAATGCAGTAAAGAAAAGAATCAAAGCAATATAAATAAGTTGCAGAATGTTTTAATTTAATTTAGCTACCACTCAGTAATTTTAGTATAATAATATTAGTATTTAAGAATGACAAACATTCCGTCATTAAATAAAGCAAATATTGTCAGCCGAAATAAGATTTTTATATTGTAACTAAAATAAAGCTGCTTTAAAATAAATTTCAATAGATATACTCGAAGAGATACTTTTATAAAGAATTGATTAGATCTAATTACCGGTGAGGTGAATGCATAAGTGAGTATAAATATAACCAAAAAAGTCTTGAAAACAGCAAGTGTTGCGATTCTTTCAATCTAGAAAATTAGGTTCAGTAAATAAATATTGTGTTTCTTAGTGTAAAAAACAAAGTTTCATTATACAATCACTTTCTTGAGCACGGATAAGAAAACTTCGAATTAAATTATTTTACAGTACTTAATTACGGGTGAGATTTCCTAGAATATATATATTTGAAAGTTCTAAAAGATATCCGTTATTTGTGTATTTGTTAAAAATGTTAAGAGACTAAAGCACCAGACATAAATACAATATTTGTAATAATAAATTCCCATTAGCAGTTAACATGTTTGTTTTTACAAGCTTTAAAAGCTTTATTTAGCGATAATATCACATTAGTATATTAAGACGTTTCTTTTAAAAGTATTTACCTATAAATTGCTAATAAGATTCCTGTTTTTACTTTCATTGCATATATAATTAAATTCACCCTTTCCAGCTCAGTGCACTTACATTGTGAATATGTTGAAATGACTCAATGACACCGGAATTTGCAAACGAATTTATTTAGAAGTAAGAAAAGGGCTGTTTTTCCATACGTATTTTTCCCAGAATGTTAATACTGGAATTCTGGCCTCATTGTTGCATTTCGGAATGATGTTGGGCGTTCCACAGACTGGAACACTCAAACGCAAACAATTTTACCAGTATTTAATTTAATTAGAGTAATTGTTGAATATGATTGCATAACATCTGAATTAGTGCAAAAATTGTATTTATTCATACAGAATTTTACACATTACCGTAAAATGGGGTGAATAGGAACAGCGGGGTGAATAGGAACGAAACTTCCCGGTCATACATATAATTTCATTATAAATATATGTGATGGAATTTTTAGTTGCCAGTTTTTTATAAGATGGTAATAACGTTAAAAGTTTTGAAATTCAGTTTCGCCATGTTGGAATTAATATTGGGGTATATAAAAAAATTGCAAGTGGATCCTGAAAAACCTCATATTTTCAACGTCTTCAAAACTTTGTATGTAACTGCAGTATTTTTCGTAACCTAAGAGTAGGGATTTTTAATTAATGATAGACCTGTAAACGATATGCTGTATTATATTCTATTTATTTCTAAACAACATAAGGAAAAAGTGAAAAATAGCTTGTAACATCAGAGGTTTAAGATTTACGGAGTGAATCGGAACACGTTTTCTCTCGTGGTTTATTCTTCTATACAACAATAGTTTCATGTAATAACTGAAACATATGTATGAATATGTATTGTATCAATATTTTGTTTGTTCTAATTACTTGAAGAGTTTAAAGGTGCCAAGAAATTACTTAGATAAACAAAAAAGTCAAAACCCAGTCCAACAGACATGGAACACAGAGAAAACCAATAAAAAAAGAGAGGGATGCAAACACTACTAAGGGCTGGGGAGCGGGCGTAATAGTAGATCCTATTAATACATGCTGAGATAGGGGCTGCTCAATAGATTCACTTACCTAATGACTATTAGTAAAGAATAACACATAACAAGGCTGAAGTTGTGTAAATTCCAACTTCTGCAATTCGAATACAATTTCATAGAATAAATTTTAATTTTTCTTGAGTTCAAAGTTTTTTTCTAATTTTTAAAAAGGCATATCTTTATTTGTATATACAATAAAGGCTTAGTTTGACAGTAATTACGTGTTCTTATTCATTATTCCCTATTTTTATTAACACTATTAAAGTTTGAATCCAAATAAATAAAGTTTATAACATTTGTTCCGATTCCCTCTATCTGCGGGGTAAATCGGAACATCATAAAAAAAATAAAAACTATATAAGGTATCCTGGGGTAATAACGCCGCGATAAGGTTCTACAAATTTTCACGACTTAATTTTAGATTATATTTTGCAAACAAATATAGGATTTAATACAGCAACTCATTGTCTATCTATAGAAAAAAATATAATTTAACAGATATGCAACCATAAAATATAATGGAGTGATTACTTGACCAATGCTATTTTGGCGTTATTACCCACCTCTGCGGATAATAACGCCATGCAAACAAATCTATAAAATAAGACGGAATAATCCCTTGTAGATTGCGCATTCCTAAAAATACAAACTCCACAGCCCTAGAAAATGACAAAGTGTTGACAAAAAATTTTCTAGGCGATAGAAAATGTTTAAATTTTCGTGAAAGTGCAAAAAAGAGAAAGGGGGGGGGGTGGAGGCAAAAGAATATCAAACCCTGAGCTCCTTTTTGCCTAAAAAGGACTGCTTAGATAAAATTATTGGAAACATTGCACAGTTTTAACTGTGTTTATCTAAATCAGTATTTATGTTCCCATATATGCATCTATGCGATAGAAAATATTCAATTTTTTGTTAAAGTGAAAGGAAAAAGAGATTGGGGGAGCTTCTACAGCATATAACACCCTGAGCTTATGTTTACTTAAAAATTCCCGCTTAAATATAATTATAGAAAACATTGCACGGTTTTAACCTTACTTGTAATCATAATGTAATATTTTTATCATGTGAAATTTTATAATAACTAGAGTGATGTGTGGTAAATATTTTTGTTAACACGATTATAGAAGTCTTTTAAATACTTTTTAACCCGTAATCCACACTTAAATGTGGGTTAGCTCAAGCTTAAAGTTAAAATGTCGGCGTTATATTAAACATTTGTTAATAAATTTGTATTTTTAAGTAAATAAGACTTCCCTATTATCAATATCCTTGTGAGATCCTTATTAAATTTTGCACGATTCATGTGGTTATATTTCATTATCTATATATTAGTAACAAAATTAACCTTTAACTGCTCTTAGCGATCTCATTAAACACTGATTTGTTGTGGTCAAATTACAGATTTTAACTTGTAGTTTAAAATTTAACTATAGGTACAACTGAAATTCTCTTTCGTTGGAAGTCCTCGTACTACTGTTAGAAATATTCAAATACATTAAATTTAATAAGGCTTAATCTTGTACAAAAAATTTAGAGCAGAAATAATACTCTATGAGTTTTAATCATAGATCGCGTTTTAACCTTTATCGAATGTTACCGGTCTCACAGACCATTTATTTTTGCAATTTTTACCACGCTTTTATTAACTTCACCTGTATGTTTGTGAGTTTGTGAGTTTGTAACTCTCCTTATTTTATGTATGTTCACCGATTACTCCGAAACCATGCAACCGATTAACTTGGTTTTGGTGTTAAATGAAAGACTATGCTCTCGAATTGGTAACACTTCAGTTTCATCGAAATTGGTTCAGTACTTTTTTAGTAATTAGGCAAAAACTAATAAAATTAGTGATTTTTCGCTAATTAAAAGTGTTGAATACGTTCACTGAATGGAGTGTAGACAGCATGGCCGAGCGGTCTAAGGTACCGGATTGAAACTGAAAGCTGAAAACGCAAATAGATGAAAAATACTATATTACTATAAAATCATTGTTATTATAGAAATCAATTAATAAGCAATAAATAAAATTATCGTGGAAAAAAAGCATGCTGTGCTTCTTTAGAACTGAAAAATGGAGCATGGTAGATAAAGCACCCCACGCTTCTTTTCCACGATAATTTTATTTGTTGCTTATTAATTGATTTCTATAATAACAATGATTTTATAGTAATACAGTATTTTTCATCTATTTTCGTTTTCAGCTTATAGCACGAATTATTTTTCACTTTTTAGTTTGATATACTTAAAAAGCGTGTTTTTTAGTTTTTTTAAACTATATTTATTTACAGCTTAACTTGTAATTTTCAGTTTATTTACAAACACTACGAAAATTTTGTTTCATTTGGAACTTTAGTACTATTACCAGACACTTTTAAATGGTTGAATATTAATTGTAATCGTCTTATACAAAACATCTAGTACAAAATAACATTCTATGAGTTAATTATGCCTTTTATTCATCGTTTGATCTTACGGTCTAACAGACCCCTTCACATTAGTTACGTTACAAATTATATCCCACCAGTTGAAGGTTCAATTTTGAAAATTTTGAAAAAGAGAACGCTGAGAAAGCGGAAAGTTAAAATTTAGAATTTAGTTAAACAATCAGCTGGTAATTTAATAGAAACCTGATTTTGAAAATGTATGAATTAGAATATCGAAAACATTTTCATATCGTTTTATTTATAGGAGTTTAAAATAGTTTTTATATAAGTATTAAAAAAGAAAGACCAGTTATGGGTATCGAATACCCCCCTTCCTTTAATCTAACCATTTTAACAATAAAAATAATGCTGTCTTATACGTAAAGTAAAAAATAAACCCCCTTCGGATGTAGTTCCGCGACTGTAAGGGATTAACAGAGTGTTAACGCCAAGGAATGACGTTATTACCCTGAAATACTTGTTGCGCAGTTTATATTAAATCACAAACTATCTCGCGAACATATCCAAAATCTTCTACAACATTTTGAAAATACATGAAATGCACTACAAATTTAAATAGTAAACAAAATATTTACTGGTAAATATATAGTCTTCACATCACAGAACTTACCTCGCAAATTTTAGATCAAACATTAATTTTAGTTGCTTCTAAAAGCGATAAGACCTACAAATGGAACAAATTAACTTTAAGCAGTTGTTTGTGTTTTTTATGACTCAGAGCCTTTATGCGCAGACCCCACAGCTGCCATTTTACGGATTACTTCATTATTATGCTTAATATTAGCACTTGGCGTTATTACACCAGAACACCTTATATAAACAGTAACAAATGCTACGTTTTTGCTTAAGAAGTAAAGAACAAAACAAGACCGAAGTTTTAGTTAAAAAGTAAAAGAATTATCTTTTAACGTTAAATTAAAAAAATGTTCCGATTCACCCCATTTTACGGTAATATACAAGAATGATATTTATCAAGTATTGTTTCAAGTAAAAAAAATATTTTTCAGTAAAAAAAATACTAATAAAACATCTGATTTGTACAGTAAATACTTATAATGTCGGAATTCGTATTTTATTGATATTTCACTTACCAAGTATCTAACCTAATCGACAAATTGATTCTAATCTAACATGCATTAATTTTACACTTACATCCCAAATTAAGTCATAATAGTTTGCTAGTGAAAATGCGTTAAACTAGTGCCATCTAAATACTCAAGTCCAGAGGACACGACACGAAGTGTGACGACATCACTACCGAGGTCAAAATTCATTCTGGTTTTTGTTCTATCAGAAATACCAGCAAATCATGGTGTGTATTGGCCCACTTTAATGCTTGGCCATCAAGACCATCACTTGCTTGCATTCTCTGCTAGTCTAGTATTATTTTTCTACCATCATCTGCTTTTAATTTTTGTTATTCTAGCATCAGTTGTTAGTTAAAAAAAGACGCTGGTAGCGCCATCTATTCACAAATCCGGAAGCGACTTCGATAGTGTCGGTTAAAACTATTGCGGATTTTCTTCCCCGTCTGAGGACCAACTCATCATCTTTGGTGTGGGAGACGCACGCTTTCCTGACCTTGCCATCGGGGCCATGATTTTGGTTGCCTGTAATTGCTAATGATGGCTGACGAAGCTAATTCTACTGTGCGTCAATATTTTTATTTAAGATAAAGGTACATTTAACGATAGAGTTAAAATTCCTCGAAGTTTTAATTTATAAGATTATATTTATTATAAGAGGTTTTTTAATAGTTAATGGATAATTAGAATATGGCTTGATTAATATAATTCGTTATTGATATCAAAATAATTTTCTTTTCTTAATAGATAATTTGAACATGTTCTGAATTATTTTTTGCAGAGAAATTTTGAAGTGCATTTTTGATAGAATAAATTTCAGGTAAATTCAGTTTAAGGTGAGGAATTTTAAGGGGGGGGGATGGATTATGCATATTTTTTAATCGATTATTATAAACATATTTCTTAAATGAAAATTGCTTCTTGAATATTGAAATTTGAGTGGTTAAATTTTATTTTTTTCGGATTTCGAAAAACACTTTTTATTATTTTTTACTAACTTAAGATAATCAAACACTATCAAAAGTGACAGCTAAGAATTTTATGATGGGGAAGATGCATATTTCTCAAAATTCTCCATGGAAATTAATTTATACATATTTTTTTTACATTTACATGTAGTGGACGAAGGAATAGCATATCATGCTATTCCTTCATAGCATATCATGCTTGCAAGCATTAAAAAGGAGGTTTATGTTCCTACCTCTCCATGCCTTTGAAAATGCTTTTTTTTTAAATAGCAAATAACCATAGTATGCTTGTACATAGCGTCTAATGCTATTTCTTCCAAAACTGGCTGCATAGCATATTATGCTGGCAAGTATAGAAAAGCATATTATAGCATGTTGAGGTACCTACCGCTGCATGCTTTAGAAGAAGCTTAAATAGAAAATAAGCATAAGCTGGTTGTACATAGCTTGTTATGCTATTGCTGTGTAAGCTAGCTAGATAGCATTTGATGCTGGCTAGCAATTTAAAGCATATAGTAGCAGGAAAATCTAGCATACAAAACAATATATAACAATAACTAGCGTTTTTCGGTGCTGGTACTAGCATGAATTTTGACCTGGGTAATCAACCGCCTTCTAACTAATGTTAGAAATCACACTGAAAAATTTTAAATAGCAATTTTTTAAAATTTTATTTGTGAAATGTCTATTATCTTATAAAACAGTACTAACTATTTAAAATTACTGGTGAGAACTTAGAATCCCCCAATAAAAAATTCAGCCAAATGCGGCGACACTGTGGCCTTCCGCATTTGCCTGAAGTTTTACTTCGAGATTCGGAAATCTCACAATTACGATTAATAAATTATTATTGTTTTATAAAATGATAGATATTACAGAAAAAAAATGCTATTCAAAATTTTCCATTATAAATTCAGACACTAGTGAGAAGTCGGTCGTTTAGTGATGACGTCACACCTCGTGTCCTCTGGCCTTGAGTATTGCGATGACAGCGATTAATTATATGCAATATTTGGGGATTCACCATCACTACGCAAAACGAGAAAAAACAGTGTATTTAAAGCTATACGTATGTTTCGCTATGATAGCTGTTTATCTCCATAAAACACAAGTATATAGCTTAATAATTTATCTCGCTCAATTACAAAATACAATATAATCACAGTTTTGTGACCCTGTTAGTCCGGGTAATTCGATTTTATTAATTCGTATTTTTTGGAACTGGGTTTTCGAAAAAAATGCATCATAAAAAAAAAAAAAAATCTTTGGAAAATGTTTTTATTATGCAGTTGCCTTTAGAAGGCAGCTGAAATTCTGTTCTCATTCACAGCAATATTATGCGTAATTTTTGCTATATCATACCGCTCTTTTTACATTATTTGCTTTAAAGAGATTCCACAAAATCACGAAAAGAAATCATTCGCATAGCTCCGAAAAAAAATTATGCGTTGACCATATGTCCTCTAATATTTAATATATGTGCTATTCTAATTCCACTGGGTTGTTTTTACTCTAAATTTTCTGAAATTGGCGTTAAATTTTGTTTGAAACAAAAAACATGCAAACACTTAATATGTCCGTTAACAACACATTCTACTTTTCGGCACAAAAAATGTACTCGAGATTTACGAAAAGAAAATGATACCGCGGTACTTTACGCGTATATTTATTAACAGACTACTGGAGTTAAGTCATGCTCATATGCATCAATGCAGGTGCACGAAAAGAGCATGACGTCACTGTAGCGGTCTATAAAAAAGATATAAATAATGCATCGCGAGAGCTTGTCATTTTCGTTAGTCTCAAGTTGTACTCTATGACGTGAGACTATACATAACATGTATACTTTTTTATGACGTGTAGTCATGTGCTACATACTCAGATCATTTCGAGCGTTTGTTTCCACAGAGTTATGGCAAACATAACTTATCCTTTAATTTGTGATTGATCACATAATAGCTTCGAAATAAAACAAAAAAAAAAAAAAAGATGATTTTTGTTTTTTTAAATATTTTTCTGTGTAATACCAGTGTTTGTGAAGAATTCGCCACGTATATTCTCTATAGATATTCGAGAAAATTACAACATTGTACATCCCCTGTTACTTTTGGCAACCAGGATCAATTCGGTTGGTTTTCAGTGGAATTTAAAAGTCATTTAAAAGTATATTCGCTAACGTAAAGAGCATTGCTAATAAAATGCTGTTCAACTGGTGCCTTATTGTTAATATTTCGCAAATTTAAATATCATGTTATTGTTTAACTAATTTCTGTCAAACCTGTAGTTAAAACAAAACATCTTTTTATATGAAAACTATTCTAATATTTTTCTTTAAAAGAAAATAGTAAAAACTCCCTATTTCCAATCTCACTGAATACTCCTTTTCTTATTCTGTTATTTATGCGGAAATTTCATATATTTTAAAATGTTTTTTTAAGAAACAGAAAGATGGTATTAACTATAATTCACTTGTTCGTAGTAAAATAAATATTCATTATTTTACAGGTGACGTTGTTTTTTAACACCAAACAAAGTTTTTCTAAATCACGGCAAAAATGCAAAAACTGTTTGACCTCTATTGCTTAGATTATGAGTACTCCTAATATAGATTTTTTTTCAATTGATATTAATAAGGTAGTATGCCGAATACCTTTTGCTTCATTTAAGATACTCATAATAGGAGTACTGGAAGTGGAGAAACACTTTAGAAAAACACGTATTTATTGAGCATGAAATTAATTCTTTATCATTTAATATTGCCATTACTAACTTAATATTATGCATTAATATAATCTTTATAGGATAGAACACAAGGTAGTTTAAAAAAAATGTAAGCGGCTATTTCAAGAAAGGTTTCAATAAACGTAAATTAATGTCAGTTATTGAAATATAGTAGAAAAATTATAACACATTTAATTATTTTCCCAGGCACTTTTATTAATGAAAAGAAAATTCCTGTGTGATCCTAATAGTACTTTATTACACTCTCATAATAGTCTAATAAAAATACAGAATCGTATATGGGACATTTTCACTAATCGCTTACATTTCAGAATTTTATTTTTATTTTTCAAACTTTATAATTTCTTTTAAAAATGGAGACAGGTGTTAAAGTAAATGTTTAAGATACATCCTTTTGCTTTATAATATAATATGTAAATTCTTTTAAAGTTGGCTTCTAAAACAAATTATCAAGTCCGTTACCATAAAATTTACTGAAAATACTCAGCTTTAAATTTATCAAATTTCCTAAAATCAACTTACTTTGAAACGACTTATGTCCCTAAATTTCAAAACATGATATTTATCGATAAAACTTAAATTGAAATGTGAGACAGTTTTAGCCACAAGATTTTGATCACACAGAAGAATATATACATGAACTTTTTCTAATAATTACGGTATATATTCATGTAAATTATAAAATTTTAAGAAAATTGCATATTTATTTCTTAGTTGAATAAATAATAAAACTTGAATGGTGAAAAATGATAATAATTAAAAAACCGTGCAGTAACAGACTTGAGATTTTGTAACGTACTTGACACTGTGTTGAAAAGTACCGGTATAATGTTTTTTCGACATTTAAAATTTTATACAAGTTTGAAATGAAAAAAATCGTCATCTGAGTATAATAAGGTTCTAATAGCCATTAAAAAAAAGATTTTTCGGCATATAATTCTGGCTGCTTTCGACAATTTTTGATAGAACTAAATTATTCATTCTTGCAAGTGGAAGTAAATTAGACATTACGTCATTTCAATGGGGGGAATTCCATCTTAGTTACAAATGTAAACTTACTGCGGAAAAAAGTAATTTTTCAGAAAAAAAGGTTGTTAGAACCTTATTATTTTCATGTGATGAAATGTCCATTATAGCAATCTATTAAACAATACCACATATATAAGTATTTGATTACTTTTAAAAATGCAACACCACTAGATTTGTATAGTGGTAATATAGTATCTGATTTCAATAAGAAAGAAATTATGCTAAAATATAACACGAAAATTACTAAATTTAATTACTGTTTCAAAAATGTAAAACTGTATAAACTATGAGGAATGAATGAGTTCCGATAATGAGGAACTCGATGCCGATTAATTAAGACATAATTAACACTTAAATCATTATATACGACTTCTCAATATTATTCCAGTTTAAAATTCTGTAAATCATTAAAAATTACAACTTTTTTTGGAGCGGAATTATACAGTCCCTGGCCAAATTGTTAGACGCACTCCCTTTTCCTTGTGTCGAATCATATTACTAGCTTCATAGAAATATTATTGTGTGAATATCTGCAATTAATTATGTACATCATTTGTAGGATTATAATAAATAGAAAAGATGCTTATGACTTTAAAACTCTTTCTTTTTACAAATTAAATTAAATATGACTGAAATTGCAAAATTTATAACTTGAAGCTAAAAAAAATGTCAATATTTTTGGAGTCTCTTTTGGCGGCTATCAGTGCCTCTATTCTTCGCGGCATGCTGTTAATACAAAATTGAAGAGTTTCTTGTATGCGTGGGTGACGATTCCAGATATGGATAAGATTTTCTATGATCTTGGTTTTGTTTGTTAAGACTTCTTAGTCAATTCTCCAGACCAATACAAAGAGGTTTTCAAAATCGGTTTATTCTAAATCTAAAATGATGGTTTCCAAATGAAGAATCATTTGTATTTTTGCAAGGTAAAGCTTTTTGTTACATAGTACGATCCGTCAAGGTGTACTTTCAATAAAAAATATTCCTGTGTTGAACTGCTCCCGGTAATTCATCAGACATTAATACCATTGAAAATGTTTGGTAGCTAACTGGACAAAGAGCTCCCCATAACGAGCAAAACACCACTCATAGAAAAACTTATCCTTGTCTGCAAACATCACTCACACATGCAAGAAACATTTCAATTTTGTACTAACAGCATGCCATGAAGAATACAGGCACTGATTGCCGCCAAAGGAGACTCCAAAAAATATTGACATTTTTTTTAATTTTATGTTTCAAGTTTTACAATTTTAGCAAATGTTAATTTAATTTACAAAAATAAATAATTTTAAAGGCATGGGCATGCTTTTAATTTATTATAATCCTACAGATGATGTACATAATCAATTGTAACTATTGGCATAGTAATATCTTTATGAAACTTCGACACAAGAAAATATGAGTGCGTCTAATAACTTGGCCAGGGACTGTATATAATAGTATAATTACATATATATTTATATATATATAGTTTTATATATTTTTTGAAAAAAAAATATATATCATTAAATTTTTCCTTCAAATTTCCCTATAAAAATTCTGCTGAAGACCACATATTCAAGCAATACCTTTCATATGAATTTCAAAACACTCAATGAATATCATAAAGCAATTTCGATTTTGGATACAAATCGTATTAACTAACTATATCCAGGAAGATACAAAACCTAAACTACAAAAATGTAACTTGATTGAGTAAATTCCTATATTTAACATATTGTTTGAAATTCTATAGGGCATAATTTCCTCTTCGGTTGATACCTTAACCTTTTACTAGGAAATCGATTCAATAGATTTAAATTCATTCTGGCGGAAATCTTGCATTATACCCAGATTCTTACCGAAATCCTGCAAACGTGAAACTGGCTTCTTGCATGTACATCTCTCAGTAAAGGATAAATTGCATATACTTTTCTTTAATATTTTTCTCTATTCTTAAAAATCTTGAAATAGTAGTAATTTATTTTTTGCGTGTTTAATTCATAGGGAAAGGTAAATTATAGCATTTTATAATTGGAAATTCCATGCTTTTTTTTTACAAAAATAATAAAAAAATTTGATAAAAATATAAAATCGGAAAATAAAATAAAAATACAGTCGAGCCTCTATATAACGAAATCCATCGTTCCAGTAAAAAATTCGTTATATAGAGAAATTCGATGTATAGAGTATGATGTTAAAAATAGTATTTAATGTGTAAATTTTGAACAAATATTATTTTTGATCTTTTTAATTAAGAATTTGAAATGTTTAAAAGTATATATTAACCTAACATTTTATTTCTTACTTATTTAAGCAGTTTCAAAAAAGAGAAAAGACATTTATTTGAAAGCTTAATGAAAATCAAATGAGGAAGACTTACATAAATTTCAGAGAAAGAAATCTGTAATTTTTTGTTGTTTTGATTTTAAAATTACAATTGTTACGCCCTCAAAAAAATTCTCAAATTTTAGCAAGGAATGAAAAATTGTAGTTGATATTTTCCTCCATTTGAAGGTCTCTCTTATGTGCTCTCATTGATTCCTCTCTTATATGTGTAACAATTCAATTGACTGTGTTTTGAGAAGGATGTTGAAAAATGTGTGGGAGGTGGGATGAACTTGTTAGATTTAAAAAATAAGGAGAGAAGTAATATTTATAAAAAAAAAAACCTCTCCACTGAACGATAAATCAAAAATAAGTGATGGAAAATTGATTCCATATGATTTCGAAGCTTTTTTAAAACTGAATAAATTAAGATCAATTTATAAAAAAATTCGTTATATGGAGATAGATATTTCGCTATATAGAGTCTGTTTTTAATGTAATCATGCGAAAAGGGGACCGTTCTTACTAAAAATTTGTTATATGGAGAAATCCGATGTATGGAGTTTCGTTATATAGAGGTTCGACTGTATATAATTGAAAGCAGCCAAAAAGTATTTTTTAAATGTCTATTAGAACCTTATTACTCTCAGATGACGATTTTTTTATTTCAAACTTGTTAAAGGATTAATGTACAATGAAAGACAAATAAAATGAAAAATAGGCATGAAAAAGCACCAAATAACTATAAATCAGCACGACGATCGTTTCGGAATATTTTCGGAATATAATCCCTTCTTCACGTGAAAATACGCTAACTACAAATTGTTTGAAGTCTGTCTTGAACAGACGTATAGATGTTTTATTCTCCGAAAAAAAATCTATACAGTTAAGAAACTTTTTCTATTAAACTGGGATTCCTGGAAGTTTTTATATAACAGTAACAGCAAAAAGTCTTGTAACCGATTCTGTTATATGCATTTTTGCGATTACCGTTACATAAAATGTCTTAGGAATCCCAGTTTCTTAGAAAAAGTTTAGAAACTTAAGATTTCTACTACACAGTACCTGACAATTAAATTCTTTTATTCACGACCCGAAATGAACCGCACGCTACACCATATTCAATAGATATTTTATTACTATTTTATTATTTTACATTAAAGATTCATCATTAGGAGCTATTTTTATAAATTATGATGTGTGCCCATCTTCAAATCACTGTTTTTGCGAAAAATATCGTTTTATTTTTTTTATTTTATTAAAAATTAATGTTAAGATGTTTAAGATTTCAAAAATGTCGTGCTTTTTGTTCTGCGATAAATCGAAGCAAAGTTCTAGCTCAAAATATAAACCTTTATACGAAAGTTGCATGATATTAAAACCGTAATTTGCGCTTTCTGGGAAACTGTGTTTTTCTTTCGAATTTGATATTTTCAACTGAGCAAAAAATTGCCCAGGCTGGGAATCGAAACCAGATCCTCGGCTTAGAAGGCAAATGCTTTACGTTTAAGCTAACTGGGCAACAACCGACGAGCATTTCTCCCAGATAACCTTATTGGTCATAACAGCTGATGTAGCATTTAGATAGTTCGACAGAATAAACAACGAGTTTATCATTATTTATACTTACCACAAACCTCAATTCTTAAAATGCTCTTGAGAAATTGGAATAAAATTTGATCATAACTTTCTGCTCATTTATATATACGTTGTGAAGTAAAAAACAGCTTTTCACTACGTATATATAAGTTTATTAGCTGCTTTTATTGAAAATACACATTTTTTAAAGAAAAAAGTATGTTTTTAGAAAAAAACTGGCATAACGTAGTAAATTTGAGAGGCAATACTGCAAGTCTTTTGCTTCATAACACAGGTAAACGGCTTTCTAATATATTTTTGAAAAAAATTAAATATATTGCATAGATATCGTTAAAGGAGGTATAGTATAGTCGTAATTCTTTGTCAAAATTTGACAATGTTGTCAGAATTTGAAAATTGAATTAAAATTCCATTGAAATTTATTTGAATTCATAGTTTTATTCCCTGATTTAACTAAAAATGCGATTGTGGAATAAAAATTTTGTATTTTTCAAAAAAAGTGCTTCGAAAATGGGCACATAGTTTAATTGTTAGCATTTTAAATAAAACTGCTACATTGCCTTTGAAGGTTTCGTTGAACTTGACAGTTTTTGAACTAAATATACGCACATTCTAAATTGCATTAAAATAGTTGAGAATTATTTGCATCATGCAACAGCTTAATGATTACCTTTAAATAAAGCTATTACTTTTATTCGAATAAAAGCAGTTGATAATTCAGTGTGACGACTATTGATGCATAAAAGTGCAGTGTCTGGTCATTAATATTATATTGATTATTTAAACTAGACAATTGATTGCCAATTGTGCTAATCCTGCCACCATCTATTTAACGTTATTGTAGATGATAACTGATCACTTTAGACATTCAAGAATCCATATTCAAAAATAATAAAAAGGTCATAAACTGGCACTAAATTAACCTTCAAATTTTAAACAAACTACTATCAAGATTAAATTCTCTCTTAAAAATTTAAATTATGTAAATTTTGTAAGCGATATATAAACGGTAAAATTCAAAACTTAGTATTTGGTAGCTTTACAGAAGTACCCTACACACTGCTGAAAACGACAGAAAAATCCACAAAAAGTACAGTTTTATTACTAAAAGGTATTCGATTTTTAAATTTGCTAATAGAATCAAATTAAAATTTAAAAAATAATCACTCAATTCATTGAGCAGTTAGTAAAAAAAAAATCTGTTTATTTCATTTACCGAAAAAGATGAAAAGTTTATGAATTGAAAATTCATTTCTGAAAACAATAATTAAAAAAATGTTTTTCTTGAGACGTTAATATCATTACATTAATGTAATATGACTATAGAAAAGAAAAATGTTATTTTGTAAGTAGATACAAAAATGAAAAACCTTAAATTTCATTAAATGCCATAATTTACTTTATTACACAAGCATAATTGCATAATATATATACGAGTAATCGTATTATACTCTTAGTGGGAAAGGAACTGGGATTAAAAAAATAATTTTAACTGCATTTTTAATTTCTATTTGTTTTTTGTTTAATATAATCATATTAGAAGAAAAAGTGTGACTTATTATTTTTCTTTATGTCGTTTATTTCTAACGAAGAATATATATTATTTTTTTAGACAAATATGCATTAAATCAACTACAAATATAACTTTTAAACAGGTCTTTACTTTCAACATATTTTAATTTAGTTCTTATTTTTCAGTTTTTTCTTATAAAATAATTGCGTAGCGAATATTTGTTTTTACTACTTTGTACAAACGTGCTTAAGCTACTTTTTATTAGTAATTAATATGTAGTCCTATTCCGATGATTTTACTAATGGTGCATTTATAGATAAAGTGTATGATAATATAAGGTAAATGCACCAGCAGTGGGCCACTTACGGACATTTATCTAATTATTATTAAAGTATCAGTGAATTTTTAAAAAAATAGCCTAGTCCTTACCTTTATGTATAAGAATAAACATTCAATTTTTTAAAATATATTCTCTAGAAAAAATGAAAAATAAAAAATTTTACCTTCCTCTATGCTCCAGTAGCGGGCCATGGTAGCTTTCTGATGCTCCAGTAGGGCGCCCCTAGAAGTGGGCCACTCCATTCTTGAGTTTAATACATACTGTACAGAAGTTATAATTTTTTTACATTTCTACACTTAAATATACACAATAATGAAATCATCTTTAGAATTTTTGATGATTAGGTAAAATAACTTTAGCTTCTCTTTAGGTTTTTCTTATAGTCTGTAAAAACCCCATTCCAGCTCAAAAACTATGAGAATACTGAAGTTGTAAAGAATAACAGATGAAGGTTCCAGCCAATGAGCAATTAGTTTATTATCTGACAGGGGTGACTAGAAAACTTGTTTTTCAACTTTGAAAACTGGTGGCCCACTACTGGTACACTTACCCTAATGAATATTTTAAAGATCAGTGCAACAATTTTTTCTCATTTTTATTTAACACTTTCAACTTGAAAAGTATGTGTAAGTCATTTCGTGTTACACTGCTTTAAAATGACAAGGAGTTTGATTTCTTATTCTTAAACGTAAGACTAAAAAATGTGTACAAACATAATAGACAATAAAGCCACGCAAAGGAAATAAAATTATTGAAATTAATAAAAGATTTATCTATATATATCCTTAGATCCGCTTTCAACTAAATTTTAATTTAGTTATTTTTTTCTATTGATTAAATATAAAACAAAAACACTTTCCAAATATACAAGATACAAGCGAGTCCACAGTTCTGTCTGCTGTCCGTTAGATTGTCTCAACTCAACTTATCTAATTGCTACAGGTAAACAGAAAAAAGTTCGTGAAATTTTTACCTTTGAAGGTTCTCATACAACCGTTTTTATATTTACCGAGATACATGAACTCTTCATATTAAGTTAAAATAAAGTAATGTAGTGTAAATTATAATTTAATTTTTTATCTACCAGTGATACGTGAAATGTGCACCTGTCTTATACATTTGATATGAAATAAATTTTTCAAATTTGCCCTTTATTTTTGCAACAACCTCTATATTATGCGTACATTGTTAAATCAATAAATGGGCAAGTTTTTAAATGTATAAGCTAAAGTGTTTAACAAATGGTGATACTCTATTTCTATTTCAAGGTTTACTTAATGCTAATAATATCCGGAATATCAAATCAAAAATATCATAATAAAAATTTTATAATGTAAATTTATCATGGTATTTTTACAGACTTAAAATAAATTTATACATATATTGCGAGATTAAACAATCACTTTAAAATTATACTTATTTAGGATAATGAAACTTTAAATGGTCTTGCTGCATAAAAATACATTCAAGGTGACCAGAAATAAATGCCTGATTAGAAAATTTAATAATTATTTAACTAGAGTAAATATGGATATGAAATGAGCGACATTTACATGTTGTGGGTTTTAAATTTCATGTATTCTAAAATAGTTCAAATTTTAGTCAATACATGTCATTGAAGCGTCTCAAACATCAAGAATTCTCAAATAAATTATTTTTTCATGTTTCAGCCGCCAAATGGAACAAGGAATATAACTTGAGTTTTTTACAAGTTTTGTATAATAATTTGAAAATTATTGATGTTTGAGATAATACAACGCCATCTATTGACAAAAATTTGAACGATTATTAGGTTTTCACTACATGAAATTCAAGATCCACCAGATGTAACGGTAACTGATCATATTCATGCTCATTATTGTTAATTTTCAAATAGGGGCATTTATTTCTGGTCACTCTGTAAATTCACAAGCAAAACTCACATTCTACTCATAATAATATAGAATGCTTTTTAAAACCCCCTACTCACGTAAATACTTTATTTTCCATATTTGCTAATAATATTAAACGGCCTATATAGTAAAAAATATATTTTCATAGAGTGTGTACTAAAATGGATTAACGCAGTTTAAAATTCAATAAAAAATATTCGGTGACTCCTATTGAAGAAGAATTAGAAGAATGCAACTTCAATAGCCATGATCTGTGAAATAAAGTGCCATGTTATAGTTATAATATATTTATATAAAAAAGAGAGAAAAAACAAATGTAGCGCGTTCCTGTCTCTTAACTGAACCTACAAATCAACAAATTTGCACCATATTAATTCAGCTACGACCAATGCAGTAATCTCGTTATGAAGTAAGTATTTACATTGGCTTACAATATTGACCTCGTATTTCTCGAGAATCAAGATGCATTGTTAGAAATAAGTTGACCCTGAGACTAAAACTAACCCTACAAAATCTATAAAAGTAATAAAAATCTGTGTACCAATTTTTGTACTCTCTTTGTGAATCACGATATTTCTTTTTTTCTTTTTCCCATCATAAAAAGCTATTCGAATAGTCTCTATAATATGATTATTCTTTAGTTTAGGTACGACTGCTTTTATGTATTAACATAAGAATAAAGAAGAAACATATTCTAAAAGCATTTTAAAAATATATATGGTACATATGTAATTAAATGTAAAAGAATTGCATTGCATTATGGGTAAAATATAAGGTTGATGAAATTGACCTTTTTCGTATGGCTCAGGTTTATTATATTAATCTATATTTCAAGTAAGAAATATTTGTTTCAACTTAATGTTTTTCATTTTTTGGAAATAAAAAAAAGTGAAATGAAATCAGAAGATAAGGGAAAAATATATTATGGCGTTTTACTGAAACTATCATTTCTTTGCTTTCCTTAATGCGCTTTCGAAAGAACAATAATTCAAAAAGATTAAATTTTTCACGAAATATAAAAGCAAAGGAAATAGAAGTGGAAATAAAACGAGTACAACAAATGGGAAAGGAAACAACTGCCCTTTTCCCCGTTTAACTGAATCAGCATAGAAACGGGATTTACGGAAATGAATTCCGTAAGAATACGAAACTTCTTTATTTCATTACATTATTTCCTCTTATTTTCATTTCTAAGATTTTAAATAATTTATTATATTTTGCATTAATATTTAGGGATCTACCTTTCAGCTTATAGGAATCTATTGCTTTGCTTTGTCCCCATCTTTCAGTTGTAATGGGGAACTGACTTGTAAAACATAGAAAAATGAATCCTGTTTTTTAATGTTTCTAAGAAAATAGGCAAAGCAAGAAAGGTATTTAAAAATGCAATTTTAACTTATATTTACAAAACCCCTTATATTTATATATATGTTTAACTAATTACATACGTGTCTACAGGAACGTGTTAATTTACACTTTCTTAAAATTTATTTTATTTTATAATAGTGGTTTTATCATATGAAAAAACTTACCCCATTTATTAACATAAAATATATTATACATTGATATTAAATGTTTTAATTCTTGCGATTTGTATATCATATATAATTTTCAATTATTTAAAATAAAATGAATATTTTTTTCCCTTGGAGAATTTAGTATAATATTTTACCAAAAAAGGGAGGGGGGTGAATGTATCAAACAGATTTCTTTTTCATTTTCTTAAAATTTAATTATCTTTATATACATATTATCTTAAGCATTGAGAATTGCGTAAAATAATATTATAAGGCACAATTCGACTTTTTCAAGGCTTTTTAAAATCTTTAATATATTTCGAATTATTTTGAAAGAACAAAATTTTTAGCTTGCACAGAATTAAATTTGTTGTAATACTTGTCTGTCATATTGTACTGCTGAAGTAATTCTTGAAATATAGAACGATGATTCTTAAGGTGTGACATTTTATATAAAGCATTCAAAAGATTTGATGCATAATAAAAGGCAATCTTAGTAAAAAAAAAACTATTATGAGTAAATGATAATTTAAGACGCTATTATAGGTTTGTCCAACTTTAGTTCATCATCAAATTCTATCTAAATCTCAATGCACAGTTTTAAATGTTTAAGAAATTGATTATGCATTTTTTTTTTCATATTTAGGAATACCGAAGCCTTCAGTTTGTCGGGAATTATCGCATTACTAATCCTTCTTCTGTTATCTTGTAATGATGAACAAGATCATGAAATATACAGGAATGAATCTTGATTTCCAATGCATCTAATAAATAAAGAAAGCATACAACAAAATAATAAAATGGAATTTTAATCCATATTTTTAAATATCTTGGACGTGTTTATATTTATTTTTTGTGTATAATAACAATTTACAGAACAACTATATTTAAATTCATTCAATTATTGCTGCAGTATTTTTAATAGTCTCTAAATATTATTATTTTTCTTGTTACTAATATAAATGTATAATTTAAGTCACTACTCTTCATTAATTCAGCTTTTAATCAATAATTTATAAATGCATGCTAAATTTCAATGCAAGTTATTGAATGATCTATTATATTTTGTATTCGTATTTAGTGATAGCGAAGCTTTTTATTGGTCAGAAATTATCACTTAGTATCTTTTAATGATGAAGCAGATAGTGTAATATTGCAGAAATTTCTTTTGATTTCTAATGCATCAAACAAATAAGCAAATCAGGCGTAAAATTATGATGAAATTTGAATTCGCATTTTTACAAATGCTAGACGTATTTATACTTCGTATTTGTGAAAAATAATAAATAATGCCACAAGTTTATTTTAATTCGCTATTAATTCAATCATATTTATTTGGAACACTTTTAATATTTTCCATAATTTATTATACTTACACATTCCGATTTTTAAAATTATTGGTTTTCTGTATCTCACGCCTGTTTTTTTTTTTTTCTAAGGTGGACATACAGGAAATATTCGGAGAAACAAAATCTCAATATTTGATGGCCTCTAACAAATGTATGTAAAAAAACAATGTATATAAAAATTAAATGCAAATTTTCCACATTTGTAAATTTTCTTGATGTTATTCTTATTTCTGAAATTTGTAAAATGATAATTTATGTTGCCTTATAGAAAGTCAAAGGGAATGCTTTCTGTAAACTTCATCAATATAAAATTAATAAATTTTGGCTTTTCGCAATCCTCATACATGCAAAAAATGTTCATGTTACTGTTGATTGTCATATTTTGCATGACATATTTTTATTTAGTTACATTAATATTCTAAAGTATTACATTAAAAGCATAAAAAATAATATATATTGTGGCTTTCTAGTAAAAATAATAAACATGTCACCTTTAATTGCATTTTCAAAAATACTATCATGTCCTATTACACGGTGAATGTTACTTTTACCAAAATTTAATGTTATAAATAAAAATCATTGTACTGTTCGGTAAAAATAAAAATTAATTTATTAAAATATGTTGTAAGACATGCGGAAATACGGGATATATAAAAGTAAGTAGAAAGAGTGATCACTCTCAATGGTAGCCAAAGGCTAATTCCTTAACCGTTAGTCACAGATCTGTAGTTCCAGTTACAAGTTGTTTTCAATTAGGTAAAAACTATTTTATAAGCAATTTGGCTAAATCAAAATGTTTCATAAAAAATACATTGTAAATTTTTAAACGGTTCCTCGGTCCTATAAAATTTTCCGATTACACTGACAAGTAAGACAAAGAATGTCCCGTTCAAAGTACACTAAAATTGATCGAGTTATGAAACTTTAAAAATGCATGAATTATACAATTTTTTTTTGCATGTGAAAACAAACGATTTCGACCTACTTTGATGACTCATATGCCAAATACTTAAAATATTTGAAGAGCTTATTTCATGCGTATCTGCACTTTGAAAAAAAATGTACAAGTTTTACAATTCAGTTAACTTTTATTAAGTTTTAGATTATCTAAAATGATTGTATTTTAACATTTGTTATATATACTAAGGATTTTGAACAGTTTTTTTATGATTTATTTTAGGAAAAAATATGTATTTATATATATTTTTTTATTTTACTTCAACAGCCATACATATATTCTTGCAATTCAAAATTTGTACTCGAACCGTAAATCATTTTCAAATATCCGATCGAGATTAAATTTTACATACTGACGTAATTCTGAAAACAATCTAATATTGTTATGATTATGGTAGTTATCATGGATTTATATTTATTTACAAAATATTTTTTACTAATCAATAAAGCGGAACTTTGACTCATTTTGCAATCTAAAAACATATCAATTTGAGGCATAATTTTCGAACGGAATTTGTAACTGAACATTTTTTCATTTTCCTTTAAATTATTTTTTTAAATCTTGATACATAAGTAATTGCTGTTGGAGCTGTTTTTTCTTCTCCTTCCGTATAACGTCTGGAAATTCGTTTCTAAACACTGATTTAACTGCATTTTCTGCCTTTACCCCCCCCCCCCAAAAAAAAAACAACAACATGTAAATGTGACATACACCTTTACTGTCCTTTCATTTTGTAAAGGAACGCCGTTTAGCCTCTGTTTCTCAAAACACCTTTAATATATACTCTGTAGAGTGTATTATCTGCTTAAAAACTACCTTTTTCTTCCTTTTCTTTTTTTACTATTACACTACTGCATATAAAATTGCTTTATTGTTATTGTAATAACATATAAAGGAATAAGTGCGGATTTAGAATATTTAAATGCCCTGTTCCACAAATTAAATAATTGCACCGGTTTCAAATAAGAAATTTAGACAATGCATCTTAATTTGCATACCTGTACTAGTAATTAGATAAATTATAAAACTGTTAACACATATGTATGGTTATAATGAGGGTGTAATTTTAGTCTAACAAGTAATGTAATACGCGTAGATTTTATAACGAGAGAAAAAAAAACGCGATATATCAAGCGCGGTTTTCAAAGCATGGTAACTCTGAACGCGTATCAAGACGTGTGTTGTCATGAACTATGATATCACAACTGACGTCGTAGCAAATGTATCGTATTCGCGACACGATAAATAAAGCTATGTAAAAACCGTTATAATTCGATAATTACAGATAAAGAATTCATTTTCCGTCATATCTTTTACCTTTCTATTGTTTTAGATAAACTTAAAAAACTTGAAAATTCCTCATTGCTATTTCTTATTGGCTAGTTTGAACTTTGAATGAAAATAACATTCTGTCACGCTTAATTTTCTATTGATATACATTTCAGTCCGATACTGATAGATTATAAAATTTACATCGATGCAGTTCTGCCAGGAACTGCCTTTCTCAAAATTTAAACAATTTGATGGGTAAAAGTAATGCACATTCACAGTTTTAATTGATTTTAAATTATACTCACATATATTGTGTCCGCAATATGCCATGATATCTGTTTATAAGGTTATTAAACTTAATATTTTCCGCAGCAAACTGTAGTTTATCAATTATAAAACTATTAGCTACAATACAGCTGACCTTTGAATATAGAGTAAGTTTCCTTTAAAATATACGTCATTTCACTGAAGAATGCGTTCATATGAATTTCAAGTAATCAATTAGTTCATGTTCGAACTTACGTGATTCTATACAATTTAGAGTCAGTTTAGGATATGTTTAGGTACTGAAAAGTATACACTTTATCAATTATAAGTTGGAAATAGAAAATACCATTTCTTTTGTGAGATTTTTATATTATAATTAGCAATTGAATGTAACAAGCACGAGAAAAAAAACCTTACTTCTCTAAATACTTAATTTTTATTTCTATTTGCATTTTCTTCCTTTGTTTCAAGTGCAGCTGAAATACAATTAGAAATTCTCAATTATAAGTAGTAAATGCAAGATTAAAAATTTTTCTTCAGACCAAATAAAAAAAAATCAGCACATTCATTAGCACATTGAAAGTGAACCTTTTACTATTGTCAGACTTTAATTTCCTTTTTAAGCTTTTGAACATTTTTCTCTTCTTAAAGAAATTAATTTAAATAAAAAGCCTTAATGTTGTGAAGAAGCTGAATTAAATAAATAAAGAGATGGTTAAATTTCACATAAATCTTTAATTAGTCTTGCAGAGTTTTGGAACTATTTAACAAACGACACTTCATGTTTATTGTTCTTTTTCTGTATTGCCATAAACTTTATCATTTAAATCTTGCGCTGTTCTAAAAATATGTTAATAAAATACCTCATTATCTTTGAAGTTTTGATATGTAACAGTAATTAAACTTTCAACCTTTTAACTAAATGAAATAATTCCTTTAGGCAATTAGTATAATAAAAACGTATTTAATCTATTGTTAGAGAATTATACAATAAATTATATTACCAAGTTTTCATTCACAGGTTTAATAGCGCCTTTTTATGCTGATATTTTAGATAATTTCATTAAAGAAAATGTTTTCTAAAGACATATTGAGAATATTCT
Source organism: Maratus speculifer (assembly GCA_964019185.1). Taxonomy (NCBI): domain Eukaryota; kingdom Metazoa; phylum Arthropoda; class Arachnida; order Araneae; family Salticidae; genus Maratus; species Maratus speculifer. The sequence goes on along the minus strand of OZ025299.1, from coordinate 221,522,548 downwards.
ATTTCCCAGAGACAAGTAAGCATAAATTAAATATAAGCGATTGTAAGAAGTTAAAAAGTATTCCTGAATTTCAATTGAAGATGTGTGTTTTGTAAGACGTAACATAAAAAATAAAGTAATAAATGACATTTTAAGAACGGAAAGAATGGATCCAGTTCTTTATATGATTACTATTAATTTAATGTATAGTGATAATTTGTATTTGTTTTTATTTTTTTTACATTATTAAATAATTCTTCGCCCTTTTGGGAGTTAATAAAAAACTTCTCGTATCAAAAAGGATAGAAAATTTCTATGTAAGTACAGTGAAATTTCTTTTAAATTCCATCCTTATTCAAGGGCCAATATTTTTAGGAACGAAATTTCTCCCAGTAGACTTACTGTTAATTTTAGCCCTGTAAGGGTCCACACCTACCCGTCATAATTTCCATTTTTCCCACATGTGCATTAAATCCAAAACAAGTGTATTGAATGCCTGAACCAAAAGACAAGAATTCAAGAAAATAATTACACTTTCAAGAAATAACCCAGCGGGAAACGGGGAGAATATAGTGACACAATGAAGAAACTCAAACTTTTCTACAAGTGAGACAAACAGGAACTTATAGATTTTTTAACCTGTAGCGGTTGGATTAAAAGGGAAACTTGATCTTTTGTTGTGGGCACACAAAGAATAACAGGTACAGATCTGTGTTACATTATGATGTAAGAAAAACTGATTCCACATTCATTAAAAATGTGAATGCGTATTGAAGCACAATTTTTACACTAAAATTTTTATGCTCAGGCTCATGTATATGTAAAAGTTATGGCACCTGAACCAAGACAATGTGTACTTTTGGATTTGAATGGCAGAATCAAAGTTCTTAAATGTCATGATACAGTAACATCTGCAATAAAATTGGTTTTGCAGTTTAATTTCAGCAAATAAGCATGAAACAACATCAAATAAACTATATTGTTCAAAGTAAAAAGAATTTACTGACAAAATCTAAAAAATTTTTAAAACGCATTTTTTTTTACTTTAGGAGTTGAACTTGATTCAGATAATGATAATGTGCTTATGAATCTGAAGCTCTCAATATATCTTGTCAGGAAACTTTAACAGAAACAAGTAAGCTAATGTCATTATAAGTCATAAATAAATAATGCGAATTTAAATTATTTGTTCAATAAAGTAAAAAAAAATCATTACAAACAAAAGTTGCTTGCGAAAAAATTATGAAAAGTTAACAAACTACAATAGGAATTTTTTTTGTCTTGTATAGTGCTTGAAAATGTTAAAAAACAATTTTTTCACATATATAGGTTTTGACATCTTATCTTTTTTTTTTTTTTTTGTATTTGTTGAAAAGTTTACATAACTTCCATTTGTTTATATTCGAGTTCTAACACTTGTAAATGGCCTCGGATTGCCATATAACTGATCTATAGCATTAACTCCCTGGGGACAAGCGATCCGTATACGTTACGCAAAAGGTTAATCCTTTTTTATCCCCACCAGTAAAATTTTACTATAAAAATTTGCCTTATTTAATCGGAATATTTTCTCTATTTAATAAGTCACAAATTTCTGTTCATACAAACATTGACAAATCTGGGACAAAACATTTGGCTGAAAGTGCTTGTCTCGAGGGTGTTAAGATGTATCGTGGAATATCTCCTGTTGAAAATGATTAATTTACTTCTTATAATTCATTTAAAGATAAATTCAAAATAATGCTGTTATATTATAGTCTATTGGGAAATTTGCTTGAAATGAATTTTAATGATGCTACACTATTTTAAATCTATTGAAATTCATATATACCATCGACGTGAACTGCAGTGTTGTACACCAATCTTAATTACAAGTTAATTATTGTGCTATGAAGCTTGTATATAATGTTTATCTCATACTTATAAGGTCAGACAGAAAAAAACTGTTTATTGTATTGCCTACATTAAAAAAAACCCGGACAATTTTAAGGAAATTGTACTGGTAATCCAGATGCCAGTACAACTCAATGTTTTTTAACGCGAAAATATCTGTACATTTTCATTCTTTTTGGGGAAATTTTTCTGGAATTTGCGGTAATTTTTCCATTTAAAAACATATATATATTATAGTCTACTGGGAAATTTGCTTGAAATGAATTTTAATAATGCTACACTATTTTAAACCTATTCAAATTAATATATACGATCGACATGAGCTGCAGTGTTGTACACCAATCTTAATTACAATGTGATTATTGTGCTATGAAGCTTGTATAAAATGTTTATCTCATACTTATAAGGTCAGACAGAAAAAAACTGTTTATTGTATTGCCTACATTAAAAAAACGGACAATTTTACAGAAATCGTACTGGTAATCCAGATGCCAGTGCAACTCAATGTTTTTTAACGCGAAAATATCCGTAAATTGCCGTCTTTCGGGGGAAATTTTTCTGAAATTTGCGGTAATTTTTCCATTAAAAAACAGTAAATTGTACTGGCATCCCGATTACCTGTACTGTTTCCGTAAAACTTTCCATTTTTTCAGTATATGAGGAAAAATTTGGTATGTGTAAATTATATAGATTGTATAATTGGCTAAACAAAGATTTGTTTTTTCTAGAAACAAGTGTCCTTTCTTTAATGTAAAAAGAAATATATTATACTCGTATAGTTAATATAAACATATCCAAAACTGAGCTTTGAAATAAAATTTCCACAGATAGCTGCCAATGTTAGCGCAATTTTAAAAAATATAAAAGAAATTTAAATGTCTTATGACATAATTCTTTTCTTATTACTGTAATTAGGTGCATAGGATATCCTTTTCTTACAAATCTTCTCGGAACGTGGTAATAATTATACAGCGTGTAACTTACAAGTATCTGATTTTGTAGGAACTAAATTATGAGATTTTTGGTTCAAAGTGTATCATAGAAAATATTTAAAACTAAGCAACTGGATAATTGAATAGAAAAATCTGCCTCAGACAAGAGATAAAAAGAATGTCATTTTTGTTATCCAAAAAAAGAAACTTTCTATTTGGTAACGAACTTAAGTTCAAAATTGAAGAATAATTGTTATATTTGAAGATTATTTATGAAGCTATTAGACGCATTACAGTGTAATATGTCAAGAGTGAATATATACAAATTTGGACATTGCATTCCGCACATTCAAATTTCTATTAAATGTTGATACGTTCTAATAAAAATACTCTTAGAAGTATTTTCAAGAGACATTATATTTCTAATAACATTTATGAAACTAAAAATTGTCCTTTTCCTGGCATGTCACTCTGTGATATGTGCAAAGTAAAGACCCTTCTGTTATACTTTATAAATAAATTTTCTAGTTTTTTTTTATTTATAATAAATATTTATACCTTATAAAACAAATATTTGAGGAAGGTAACGAATCCTTTTTGGCTTGGCCTACAATCGCAGGTAAATTTTGAATTTAAGCGCGCATTTAAACGACACAAAACAAAATATGGTTATATAAACCAAGTTTAAAAACTGTATTTAGATAATTTTGAAGAACTTTTATTTTCATTGTTCTCTAAGAGCTGGTTTTATCAGAAACGTCTTAAGCAAAATTTGGCTCAAAATTAGTATTTTATACGAAATCTGTATATATTCAGTGTTTTGTGATCTTTTGGAAATGTTTAAATGCTGGGGCAATTTTCTTTACGAAAAATTACAATCACAAAATTATATCTAAAATTCTTGTATATAAGAAATCAAAGGAACTGTTATGTAATTTTACATTGCATCGAATAAAAAACAGCAGATTCAATTAGAGAACCATTCGATGGAAGATAATGATTCATAACAGAAATAGATAACTAAATATTGTCTAATATATGCAAAATTTAATAAATTAAAAAAGAAAGAAAGAAAGTAGCACGTAAATGTATGTAGCATTGCGTTTCACTTTCATTTTAAAAATAAATGACTTTTTAATCTCATTTACGTAATAATCTGAAATAATAATGATAAATGATCAAAATAACTTTTTTTTTATTTAATGTTCGATTTTTATTTCTAAAAGAAAATCTCGCTGTTACATTATTTAAAGTGTAAGTATGATTATGTAATAAGCCTGGAACAGAGAGAGAAAAAATGTTTTTGGATAAAAAAAAGGAAACTAGATAATGCATTGCTTTTAGTTTATCGACTTATTATTTTAACAGTAATTGTTTATTGAAGTTTTTAAGAAAAGTTACTGAAAATAATGTAGTTCTAATTTAAATAATATCTCTTATACTGCAGAATAAGGCGATAAAATACTGAAATAGCATTTTAATAACTTAAAAAAATCATGCGTTAAGCATAGATTATGAAACACTTTCCAATAAAAAAACTTTTCAAAACTTCGTTGGTTAGGTAAAGGAGTTACTGCCCATAGTCAAATACGTATTACAATACTTTTGAACATCCCTGATTGATCTAGAGATTGATAAATACATTATATATAATGGAAAATTTTAGTTTAGCAGGAAAATGCAAAATATTTTGAAATTTCTCTTTCTGTAATTTAAACTAATGTATGTAAACTTACTTAAATATTTTTTTTACTCTGTATTTTACCTGGTATGTTTATTATTTGCCAATATTTGGTTAAAATTTATTTCAAACAAAAATAGTCATAAAACTACTGAAATCACATTTCTAAAAATTATCATCAATAAACGGCGACATATCCGATTCTTTAAGTAACCCCTTATATATATTCTACAAACATTTCTTTGTAAACTTAATGCAGTTTAGCATGAAGATGCATAACTTATATAAAAACACCTTTACACTGATACTCAGTTGCCTTTGCGACTCTTCTGTGTAGCCTTGTATATTATTATTGTATATTATATCCTTGAAGATTATTTTCTATGTTTAAATTTAACTTACTTTACATTAATGATTTTTTATTTCATCATAAGACAATGGCAATTATCGTTGATGTCGACTAGCTTTTAATGCGTGTCTAATTCTGTTATTCATTATAATAATTATTAGTTTAACAATGTAGCTCTTTTTTGAATTTTCTTAAACTATAAAAATTTCGTTACAGGGACAAAAAAATCACGTAATATTATATCTTAACAATAAAAGTATGATACTATTTCGTATACATCTACCACTTTTAATTCAACACAAACCATCATTATATGTGATGGCAAATTTTATTCATTGAAAAATATCTCGAGGAGTTCTGTAGGTAGTATATATAAAATTATAAACAAGATTATATTTGTTTATTGTTACTTACTGCTTGATTTAAAGTTAAAATAGGAAGCATAATTTTCAGTAAGATGTGTTTGCAATTAAAAGGCATAAACCATTAGCACATGTTGTAAAATAGTATATCTATTAAGGCACTCATTAAACATTCCTTTTAAAATTTGAAATTAAATAAGAATTTTTACGTCTGGATATAAAACTGCGTACTTCTACTTCGGATAAACAAAAAAAAAAAAAAAAATTCTATTTATTTTAGAAAAATTGCTTTTCCAACAAGCCTATTCGGTTGTATGTGTAATCATGGGATTTATCTAACACCTTAGTAAAGTCGTGGTATCATAAAACAGTTTGTTTCACTCTTTCATCGTGTACTGCAAAGATAACAGTAATTAATGTCTCTGTTAACCCGATGGGACAAAGAGGGCATTAGCATAGCTTGAAAGGAAGGTTTCCTCAAGCGTTCAACCATGAAGAATTATAGCGGTGCCTCTGCTTCACGTTTCAGGTGGTCTGATTCAAGGTAAGTAGTGTGTACTTTTGTGACACACAAATATGAGCTGTAATTCGGAGAGTATAGTCTGAGACTTCAGTCTATAATGCAATCACGTAATGCAAAAAGCAATAACATCGAATCACATACACATTTGAACATGCAAATCTCAACGAGATATAAAAAAAAATTCTCAAGTTTAATGAAAAAAATTAATCATTATATAAACTTATTATTATTAATAAATTTAATAATTATGTAAAATTATTATTTTTAAAAATTTTACTGATTACATAAAATTATTATTATTAAAATTTTTAATAATTATATAAATAATTAAAATTTTAAATTAAAAAAACCTTTAATGAGAAAATTATAGTTGCCGTATGTGCAAACAAGCATGTACATTTTAAAAATTATTTTCTTCATTCATTTAAATCTCTATTACAAAAAATAAATTTCACTATCATTCTCAAGATTTCGTACATTACGTAGATATTTAAGCCGTATAAACTGCAATGCATACGTCATATCGATAGAATTGTTTGTCTTAACTCATTTTTTATAGACAAATATATTTTCATGAAAAGAATAATTATATAAAATTATTATTATCAAAAATTTTAATAATTAAATAAAACTATTATTATTAAGATTTTAATTAATGTATAAATAACTAAAATTTTAAATAAAAAAAAATTATAATGTTTTAGATTCCGCGTGTACAATCAAGCATGTACAATTTTTAAATCACTTTCTTCATTCAATTAAATCTCTATCCTAAAAAATAAATTTCACTATTATTCTGAAGATCTTGTACATTACGTAGATATTTAAACTGTATAAACTACAATGAATATTTTATATCAACAGAATTGTTTGCTTTAACTCACACTTACATATATAGAGAGACAAAGATATGTTCATGAAAAAAAAATAATGAACTATGTTGTTGAAAACATTATAATATTTTCAGCAAACGCTTTAGGGATAAAATGTCATGTTCTCTTTCTATAAAATGGAAAAGGTGTTATCAAAAACAGGGATTTAAAGCACAATGAAGACTTTTCTTTGAAAAGAAAATTTTCTATAGAAAATCCTTATGCGGATATAAATTTCAGAAGCACAAAGAAGGAAAACTTTTCTTTTCTGGATTCAAAAACTGACAGTCAGATTTTGCAAATTATACAGCGGCTCCTTCTACTCTCATCTTTTTCTTATAAAAAATATATACTTCTTCCTAAATATTTTACTAGTATGGTCTACAATATTTATAACTTATAATAATGAAATAAAATTTTTTGAACGTATTTTAAGAATTATCGAACTATTAAACAGAGATGATTTCTTTTAAAGAGAATTTCTAAATAATATTGTAGGTGTTAGTTAACACGCAAGCACAGTGTAGTTAACACACGAGAATACGGCAATAGTCCGAAGAAACAATTTTTACTTAATATATCCAACACACTTTTATATTAATAAATCTAGAGGTGAGATAGTGGTGACATATTTTATATTCCATACTTATTTTATTTCACGAGGGGGAATCGAAAATAAGTTTCCCCTGTCGACTGTGGTCAGAGTTGTGTATAAAAGTCAAAAAGTAGAATGATACATTAAAGATGATACATATTCTTTAATTTTCCCACATAAATACCAAATACATTAACACATTTGTCATTCACCTTGATAAACTTGAAAAAGCCCTCTAAAACAGGGGTGCTCAACCTTTGGCCCGCGGGCCACAATAATACCACAATTCTTATGCAGAATAATTTTGCTTATAGTAATGACAGAAACTTTGCTATTAAAGAAAAGAAACAACACTTTTCAAATATTCCGATGGGAAACGATTTTCTGGTAAAAAGGTTGTGCATCACTGCTCTAAAAAATCTCAGGACTTTGCATACGAAAGAGGCGTGTAACGACTTGCCCGTGTTCAAAGCCGTGATGTTTGTCTGGAGGGCTTTTTGCAAATTATCAAACGGTATGACAAATATCTGATCATACTTGGTACTTATGTTGACAAATAAAGTTATGTCTATTTTTTGAATTTCATACACAACTATGACCATATTCGACAGGGAAACTTCTTTTCGGATCCCCCTTCGTATTTTATGTCTAAGTGGAGCAAGATCATCAAACTGCTAGTATTCGGGGTAGAGCCTATTTGCTTCTAGGCAACCTCTACCGATAGCACTTTTGCCTGTAAAAAGCCTATTTGCTCCACACTGTAAGTTCTTTTTCACTCAGGGTTATATTCTATACTGTGAAAATTGTAATTAAGAAATTTTCCAATTTTTTTGAGCCATTTGACAAAAACGTTTTTCAATTAATTGATAAAATATGTTCGCTATACCTGAAGAAATTATTACAAAATATTTAAAAAAAATGTTTCATTACACCACTACTGTAAAAATGGAATTTTCGAAGTATGTAATGAGATACTTTATTTAAAACTATCTTAAAAACTAAATTCTCATTTATTTTTAAGTTAACAAACATTTAAACAGAAAATATTATTTCAAAGTATATGCTGCAGTATTAGGAGTAATTTAAACACAAAATACTCCTCTTGTGACAAAAGTTAAAACTGCTTTAATATTATCAAAATTAAACAAAGATCTATTTACTTTGGATGAGGAAATGTAAAACAATCACTTTTCAATTTTTTTAATAAAAACTCTGATTACTTCTAGTAATTAGTATCATTAATAATAATTTAAAAAATGGTATTTGATTTTTAACACATTTTATAATACGAATTTGTTCAAATTTATTTTCAAATATTGTATACAATCAGATTTTTGCGGGAACAAAACATATTTTTTCGAAATTTTTACATCCAAAGGATCCAAAATATAAATTTTCTTGTTATAGAATTTATGTTAATATATATTATAAAGTACTTGTTTGTCAATTTCAAAAGGCATTTCGCAGAGAACAATAGGTTCATAGCTAAATACTTTAAAGGAAAAAAATCAATTGGTTTTCGTTTTGTAATTTTTTAAAATCTGTTTTCTTGTGAAGAATAGCCCCCTCCCTCCCTACATGACTTAACACTTTCCGGCACACTGTGCCCAGTCCGGGATACCTAATTTTAATTCCAAACTTGCAAATGGCACCAAAACAATTTTAATAAAATTTTGCTTTTATAGTGAAAGCTTAAATTAAGGCGTTCTTAATTTTTAAAAAAATTGTTTCTAAATTCCGGTGTCAGTCGATAATTTCTCATTTTACTTAAACAATTTGGCCGTGCCGGAAAGGGTTAAACGGATATAAATGAATCCCACAAATAAAAATTGAAAATTGACGATCAATGACATAATAGCATAAAATGAGTGACAAAATATTACATTCATTTATGTTAACTTATTAAAGGAAAATTGGTTAAGAATTTTAAAACTATTCCACGCTATTATAGAAAGTTTATTATTTAAAGTTGTGTTATTTTTAGTAGCATTAGAACAGTAAGACCAATTGGTTTTTGTGGGAGCAAAAAGCATTTTTATGAAATTTGTACATCCTAATTTGCAGAATATGCAATTTAAAAAATATTCGATACAAAATATAAGGTTTCGAGCTAATATTTGTCACAAAATAATTATTTGTAAAATTAAAAAGGTGTACTGTAACAAAAATGAATTGTATAGGTAGACTTTTAGCTCAAAACTTAAAAAATGTGTGTTTATTTTCATAGTTTTATGAAAACTTCTGTTATCTCGTGGAGAATAGGCCAACATCACAACATTACATAAATGGATATAAATGAATCCTATGGATAGTGGTTTAACCCTTGAACTGTCGAATCTTTAAGAGAAGAATCTTCAACTTTTTTGCTAAACGAAAAATTACCACCACAAATTTTTAAATTTTTAAAATCTTCCCTATTTTTAATGGTAAAAGTTTCTTTTGTTAATAAAGCAAAATTTTTAACTCAAAGAAATTGGTTGATCGATAGTTAATTTCAGAAATATACATTTATTTGAACGAGACAGATATATACGTCCGGGGCAGTTAAGGGGATAAAAGAAAATTCCCGATGACGAAATTTACTTTTGTAAACCTTATTAAAGGAAAATTGATTAAGTATTTTATGACCTTACAGCGATTTAACATAAAGTAAATTATTTAAAATTGTTCTTTTTCTTTCTTTCTATTTCTTATTTTTCACAGATATAGAAAAATATAATAGATTAGGGTGTTTTTATGAATAACAATATGTATAAATCAATTAGATTTAAACTGAAATAACAACATCCATATTAAATAACTTGGGCATCAAATGCAACACGTATTATACCAAAATCTGAAATATCCCACATGTTCACCCCAATACTCATTTAAAACAAAAGGTGAAAATTAAATATGATTAGTATTTTGGTTTTAAATATAGAGTAAATATATAGTCAAAAATACTCGAAAAAAATGTTTATATACAGATATAAAGCACGATAAACTATAATTATTGTATTAAATATGATCTTTATATTAATAATATTTTATTTTTGCATTATATTTGTCAAAATCATTTCTTCTACATTATGAACCAATATTATGAAAGCTTCCAAGGATGATTCTAAAATTCCATTTAAACATTTTGGATGTTTTTTTAAATGATAAAATATGTGCTTGATACAGTTTATTGCTAAGAAAAGAATCGCATATGTGGTAAATAAATAATGATTTTTAAATTTAAAGTTTATCTGCTATTGGCGCTGATTTATAGAGCAGAAAGTATACGAATTTTTTATATCTATGTCAGCTTTGACTGAATAAGTAGATAATTTCTTTTTCACGAGTTTCTTTTTCTAAAGAATATTTTGAAACCGGCTATTAGTAACTTTAAGGTTCCCAATAGTTTTCCAAAATGTATGATAAAGTATGTTCTCAGCATTTGTCGCAATATTTGCGGACTTCAAAATAAGCTTCAATATTGTAGCATTTTTCTTTTGCTTATTTTTGCAGCCAAGAAATCTTCGATAAGGTAATGGTCCAGAAACGTATTTTTGAAAACTTCTGTGCCTGTTATTGACTGGAAAAAGAAAAGTAGAATTCGATACTTCTGTTCAAGTCGATATGTCGATACTATAACGAGGAAGTGGAAAAATTCTTACAATCGTTGTGTATTTTTTAAAAAAGAGTGATTTTTCATTCTGCGTAGATGCATAGACATAGATAAGAATTCAAGAATATCACAAATCATTCATTAGAATTTTCCAAAGTCTGAAATTTTAATTTTATTAATAAAAATTTCACTATTTAGATAAAAGATGAAGCTTTTTTTAATGGATATGTTGGTGTAAAACCTTTACAGTTTGGCAAAATGTTGGCAAACATGTCTATGCTTCCACTTTCTCTATATTAAAAGGAAAACTGCGGGTCTCCATTTATTTTTTTCTTTGTCTACCAAAGTATCTATTGTACTGAACGTGCTAGCAGATGTCATAATATGATTCCCAAGCCTTTTAGATGCCTTTTTGTCAAATTGATGTTTTTGAAGTAATGGCATTTCGTATATTTATATGTTAGTTCTTCAAGTCTAGCTTTGTGTGCTTAACTCGAAGAATTCGAATTTTCCTGTTTTCAACTTGTATACGTTTCAGCTTACAATTATAAAGTGTTTTGAAACTACAAAGTTTTAAAAATAATTTTGATAACGCAAATTATTAAAAATATATTCCACAAATGCAACAAATACTTTGATTTAAAAATATTTATTAAAAATCTAAATTTCACAATGTATCAACAACTTCATAAAAATTAGAATCCGTAATTTGTTTTATCCAAATTGTTTCGTAAACTAATACCAAAAAACACTTTAATGCTAATTTCTTTTATCCGTTTTCTGCAATGCGTATCTTAGTTACACACAAATATGTGCATATGTCTATCTCCACAAACAAATGTGACTAAAACAAAAGGTTGAATGATGATCATGTAGAAATTTATACATTTTTAATCAATTTTTATAACATGTTACAATAGATCTATGTAATATGATTGTAAAAAAAAAAAAAAAAAAAAAAAAAAAAACAAGGAATATATAGCCAGATATATAATTTTCTTTTATAATATAAAAATATTTTCTTTTGTATGCGACTAATTATGTCATTCAAAAATATGTGTTTTATTTTAACGAAAAATTTAATTAATTTTAATACGGACAAAATACTACTTTAAATCTCATATATACATTGCAAAAATCTTTCAACAACTCAGTAAAATTTGTGTATAGAGTGATTTAACTCATTTAAAGTTGTAATTTAAGCTAATAAAACTGGTCTGAGGTAGCATATCAATATAATGTAACGCCAGGTAAATCGATTAAAATAAAAATAAAACTGAGGCTAAAACTGCCACTAACTTTATTTAATTACATACATAAATTAATTACAATGTATTAAATTTTATGTAATAACATAGATAAATTAATTACAATGTATTAATGCAAATTTCTATCATAAAATATATCGGTGAGTTAATCTGCATCTTGAAATGTAAAATTAATTTGTGTTACATTTTTTTTTCATATTTTGAGTTATTTTTCATTAACTAATTTAAAACTTAAATGAAGTAATATTAATAGAAAAATCTTTCTTTGGCTAATCAACAATTGGGACACATGCACAGAAATTATCGTCTCGTTATTTCTTGTCAAAGTACTAGAGTGGAACTTAGATCCTAATGATCGCCTAGTCTACCTGTAAATCACATGCTCCGAAATTAAAGATTGCATTTAATTTATTGTAATTTTATTCTGATATAGTTTGAAAGTAAACTATTATCGCTCTGAAAATGTATGCAGACAAAATATTGTACAAAAGTCCTAAGCCAAATTTCTTATGTATATAAAGGTAATTTCCGTTTTTCTCTGAAACATATAACAGATTTTCAATAATAAACTTAACATTTGCTGTCGAGGATATTGTGTAGCATAAGAAAATAAATAAACGACTAAACAACAATTTGTCTGTATTAAACGTTAATTTATGAAGCACATCTTGCACAAACATAAATCTTTTGTAATATACGATATAAAGAGATTGAAACCTTAGTATCCATGATATGTATATCATCCGCAATCATTGTCAGATTTTCAACACATTTTCTTTTTCGATATACTCTTCATCCAAATCATTACACGTTGCTATAATTTATTATATGAAAAAAGAATATGAGAATTAGATTCAAAATGTTTAACTGTGCAAGGTAAAAGAAAAAAAAATAAGCTTCTGTATGTTTGCAGATGTAAAGTTACGGAAATCTACATGCTTACTAAAACTTTATGCGTACACTGTACAAGAAAGATGCAAATCTGCAAAACTAATTTTCGTAGAACTATAGACAACTGTAACTATACAAACGGGTCTAATAAAATTACAGTAATCTTACTAAAATTTTATATGTAACCCACGTTGCAATTACTTAAAACTTCTAGGCACCCAAGTTTCTTTGTATTAGTTTTACAGATTATTTGATTTACAGACCAAAAGTGTATCTGTTACATAATTTTTCCTGTTGCCATTAAATAAAAAGTTATAAGATTTCCAGTTTCCTAGAAAAATTTTAGTAACATTACAGGTTTTTTAAGTATATAAAAACATATTGGTTAATATAATATTAAAATTCTAAATTTCTTTTATAAAATAAACAAATCTTCATTACATTCGAAAGAATCTTTGAAAATGACGAAATATACTGTTACATTTTTATAAAATAGAGCTCAAAAAGATTATTTAACAAAAAACAAATTTAAATATGTGTAAAATTCAAATGATATTCAAATTTTATCAAATTTATCAAAATGTTATTAATGAATGATGAACAGATAGTTAGATAAATAGGTATACACAATTCATCAATAACATTTTGAACAATTTGATAAAATTTTAACGCTAACTGTTATTTCATTATATCTGTTATTTGCTTAATAAAGTTTTAGGTTTTAACTTTAACTTTACACATATTTAAATTAGTTTTTTTTTTATAAAAAAAAAACATTTTTAATTCTACTTTACGAAATATCTAATAATATTTTCAGTTACATTCATAAAGTTGATTAAGGATATGACATATAGACTAAGGAAACTCCAAAAATAATTTAAAATGAACTAAAAAATATAATCAAATAACAGTTAACATCCAGATTTTATCAAATTTATCAAAACGCTAATAATGAATTATGATATGATATTTAGATAAATAGGTATACACAGTTCATCAATAATATTTTGATAAATTTGATGAAATTTTAATGCTAACTGTTATTTGATTATAACCGTTATTTTCTTACGAAGAACTTAGGTTTCAATTTAACACATATTTAAGTTAGTTTGTGTTGATAAATATACGTATTTGAGTTCTACTTCACTAAATATCGAAAAAATATTTTACGTTATTTTCATAAAGTAAAACTTAAACCTAAGTAAACTCCAAAAAATAATTTATTAACACCCTTTATTTTAATGTAACTCTATATGATTAAAATTTGTTGCGTGAATTTAAAGAGTTAAACTATATCGCACTAAATAAAACACAATTACAAGTCATTATTGTTCCTTCTGACAAATTAAATTATTTTGATTACACTATGAAAAAGCATACATAAACAAATATTTACAGGTAAATATTTTTTCTGTAGGTAACCACCATTTCAGAGACACACATGCAATGTGTATCAGCATCCTGTTTCTTCTTTAAATACGGTGTTACCATTAACCTTACCCAAATAATCTTCCAATCTACGTGTAAATCAGCTTAAGCGCCAGAGAAATTAAAGAAAGTAAACAATGTGTGCCGCCAGTTACGCTAAGTGTAGGGAAAATAAAGCGTTTTAATTTCCTATTATTGCACCTTATCTAACGCAATTTAGGGAATGCTGGTAAAGAGTAAAGCAAATGGGAATAAGGCGCTATTGCCATCATTTATTTCTTGAAATTGTTCTCTGTCGATTTTCCTTTCAGAGGCAGATAGAAACTGTTGTCATGTGTTCACCCCAATCAGAGTAAATCAACTCAATTCAAGACTATTCGTGCTCAAACACGGCTACATTTGGGTTTGTGTCACGAAGCTTTCCACTGCGGATATTTAATGGTGTAATAAGACTAGATATGAGATACTTTAGCACCAAAACTTATGTCATAGTCAACATGAAAATGCGTTATATTACAATGAATTGTTGTATTTAACTATGCGCATATGATGTCTCATACGTAAAGAATTTCATAATGAGGCATTTTTATTTTATAAAGATTAAAATTAGAAAATCAAAAACATTAATTAATAAAATATTAGAAACTTTTTCTAGCTTTAACAGTTTATGTAGACATTTTACAACATTGCATATAAGTACTCAGGATGTCATCGAATAGGGCTTTTTTAGGGAAATTATCACTGTTTTTCTTGTAGAAAAATCATTCATTTTTTACTAACTTGCTTAATTTAGACGGATTTTCCAAGGGAAAATATTGGCATCTCCCTGACCAGTTTTTAGTCTGATCTTGTTAAAATACATCGATATATATATATATATATATATATATATATATATATATATATATATATATATATATATATATATATATATGTATGTATGTATAATAAGGTTATAACGAGGCAGTTTTAATTTCTCGACAAATAAGTAAACAATTCTAAACTATTAATCATATTTAATAAAATAAGAAAAACACATTGGTAGTTTACATAGTTTAAATATATATAAACTTATAATATCTCCAAGTATTCTATGGCTTTGAATATTTGACACCAAAATACATATATTTAATGATGTAACATCATTGGTTATGAAAATTTTCACCAGAATACGACATGTCATAATCATTATCTTTGAAAATTTCCCATAATGTATTGTTGTACGTTTAGTGATTGCGAAATATTAAAACATTTTAAACATTTAAATGTTAATGTTTTAGTGATATTTCTATTAAAACACGACCACTCAAACAAAATGTAAGTATTAGTAAAGATTAATAATCGATCGATATCATTCACATTTTTATACGATAATTCGCATTTGAATTTTGTGAACGAATGATCCACAGCCGATTACAGTACTGGCCAAGGTCAATACAGGCCAACTCCTTTTCGTTTATGCTGCTTTAGGATGGAGTCCATGACGCCATATTACGTGATATAAAGCCGGCAGAATCGGCCAAAAACTTTCTTACATGTTTTCCCCTCCATTGTAAATCTTTTTCGGTGGTTAGAGGCGGCAGAAATCACATCATCTGACCCCATGAACTCCATCCTTATCCTTAACCACAAGAAACACGAGTTTCTTAGTCTGGTATTGAAGTCAACCGTATGGGATCTCTTTCCTTCAGGGAATGTGTGTCATTCCGCTATGAATCACAAGGTTATCTCCCTGTGATGTCGCACATTCTGCACGTACATTTAATGTGCAGCTGAATTATGTGAACCGTGTATTTTTTTCTTCAAATTCATTATGTATATTTATTTGCACGAGCTTTTTTTCATGTAAATATACTTATATAATAATAAATAGCAATAAATTATATATATTTTTATAATTTTGTAATAGCAATTTCATTTAATTAATTCACATTTGAAATTTAAGATTTCATTCCAACTCATCTGCTTAAATGTTATTAACTACTAATAGTATGTTTAATCAAACTTTTTATTAGTACAGTTTTTAAGTGAAAACGAATATTGATTCTGTATATATTAATTATATTCATCCTGATATTTGATACATTTCATCATTTGCAAGAGTTTTGTGCTGCGATTTCTTTTTTATGAAAACAAATATTTGAAAAACTCATAAAACGACTTGGCGTTCAATTGAAGTCCCTAATGCTTATGCCAATTTCAACAGGCTAGTCAATCACGCTTTCAACTAATTATATGTCAGGTCGTACACTGAATTTTGTTGAAATCCTATTCGTGTTATTTTTTATATTCCATGAAATTTCTGAATATTTTAAGGTGAATTTTAAAATACCTGTTAACACTTTTTTAAAAGTTTCTCGTATATAAAACGACTTATTTGATACTTTTTATTAATTTTAAACAAACAATGAAAATGACGGCCCGCACATGTTATTTGAGATTTCAATTGCTGTTAATTTTTTTAATAGAAACGAAAGCTTATTGGTGTGCGCATGCTGTAAAGAATGTGTATTTGATGGCCAAAGGAATTAACAGAAAATATACTAAATATCAATTCATACAAAATCTTTTTAGTACAGAATATCCGTGGTTGATGTCTAAACAAATGCTTTTGTACTTTTTCGATGTTCGTTGCAGTTTTTTCTGAGAATTTATACGCTTTCAGAACCGGTATCAAAAAGGAAATGTGTCCTCACAAGGAAGATCATTTTGGCACAAACATTCAAAATACTTGGCAAAATCTGGAGTGAGCCTTACTTATATGAATTATCAAGGGTGTAAAAATTGTTAAATATGAATACGAAATCATAAAGAAAAGAATCGTTTTGATTTTATTTTATTAGAAAAATTGTCTCTCGCTCAGGAAGCAGACTTTTAGTCATTTCAAAATCATATTTTCTTGAAGACGACCGCAGAAGACGGCTTGTAACATGAATTTTATATTTTATTTTTATTTAATTGTATAAGTTCGTATTAAAGTTCTTGTTTTTGTGCACCATCGAGCAAAGTTTTGTATGATTAACGAATACATTCTTAGTAGTAGAAAATTCTTTTCTCTCCTATAAATACAAACCTTTCGGCTGTTAAATGCCGATAATCGTCAACAACAACTATTCCAATTTCTCAATAATTTAAGAAGAACTATACTATTAACAAACTGTCATTTTTAACAAGTGCATTAAAGATTTGTAATAGTTAGTAGGTTTAATTAATTCTTCATATTTAATTATGAAAATAACTTCATATAAAAGTAAAAAAAAAATTCCAGCTAATGGTTTTTGGGTTAGATATTTCCTCGTTTGCGTCTTCTTTATATTATCGGTTTATATGTTAATACTCTGGGAATTGTATGTTTCAAACAATTTTCCATTTGTTTTTTTTATGTTTGAAAGTCCTCAAAGACATGTTGGGAATGTTTTTAATTGTAAGGTAAAACACATGATATACTAATCCATTTAACATATGTTTAATGATTATCAAGAATTTTATTTTCACATTACTGAGTGAAATAAAGATGAATCTTTGTAAAAATACAACATTTTCAAGTTGCATTGCATTATACCAGGATTGGGAAAATCTAGACACCACCGGGCAAACTCCAATCACTAAATTATATCAGTTATTTTTCGTCTAATTTTTCGTCTCTCTTTTTTTTGGTAAGAATGCTTTTAAAACTTAAGCGAAGAAAACTAACAAAATTTAGTGGTGGAAGACTACCCACAGGCATCTAGATTTACATCGCTGCATTACACACAGTAACCTTTCCTTGCACAATGTATTAACACGTTGAAAAGCTCTGCAATCTCATACATAAAAAATAATACAGGATATTGTGAAAATGTTAATTTCATTTTTAAATCAAATGACATACTGCAAACCCTCTTTGCTGAACTGTTTCAATACTGAAAGATTTATTTGCATAGACAATGTGTTATATTTCTTTACTATTGAATACATTTCATCCATCTGTTTTTTTTTCAGCAATGGTCAAATCTCATAAATTGCATCGGCAAAGATGTCATATATGCACCACATAGAAACAATTGCACAAAATGGCGATTTTATGTCTCACATAGTAACCCGGCTATTGTTGTTTGTTTATTCTAAAACTGTATATATATTTTTATTTTCTTTTTTTAAATGATATAAACTATTTCTTTCCATAAATACTAACAAAACTCTATTTTTTATTATTATTTTCCTTTTTAAAATAATAGAAAATAAAATATATACATATATATAGGTAACTGGTGTTTGAATTAGAAGTATCGGTAACTGGTTTTTACTAAACTGGCGTTAGGAAAAAAATCGCGTCTATATGGTGAGCATACGACATCTGTGCCATTGCATCTTACATTTTTTTGGATGAGAAACTAAGGAAAATCGCGAATTTTCTCAAAAGTGTCCGTTTTCAGGTTACATTTGGCAAAGTAGCTTTGTATGGCTAAATAAACTAATGTGATTCTTTTTTATGTACATTATAGTCGCTAGTACCCTAACGACTAATCCGTACTGAGACAAACTTTGACAAATTCGCATTCAAATTCAATAATAGTATAAAAACCCCTTATGAAATACAAACCTGATATATCCCATGCAAAAAAAAAAAAAAAAAAAAAAAAAAAAAAAAAAAAAAATGAAAATATTAAACGCAAAATAGAAATTTTTAAACGAAACTATTAATGGTGAAGCTATTATTTTTTATATACACTTTTAAAAAATCTGTAATGTTACTAAAAATTTTTCTTGGAAACTGTGATTCTTAGACTTTGTATGTAACGGCAACAGCAAAAAATCATGTACCAAATACACATTTATACAGTAAATAAATTTAAAAAAATCTGTAAGGTTACTAAGACTTTTTAGGAAACCGGGATATCTACACTGTAAAACAAATCTGTAAAGGTACTACACTTTATCTAGGAAACTGGGATTCCAAGAACTTTTCCTGTAACGGTAACAACAAAAACTCAAGTTTTAGAATCGGTTATATGGATTTTTCCTGTTATCGTTACATGAAAAGTTCTTGGAATCCCAGTTTCCTAGAAAATGTTTAGTACCTTTACAGATTTTTTTTACAGTGTAGACCTTTTTATGTAACTGACAGTAAATGGAATTTTTTAACAGTGTACACTATTGAAAGATTTTTTTTACAAATTTTTACCTTTCATTTCAATACTTTCAGTATTTTAAAGGACTTTTTGTACAAGATGTCTGATGTCTACGTTTAATATTATATTTCATTAATTTTTTTAAAAATTGGTTGCACTTTATTTCTTAGGAAACTTTTATTTTTTAATGAAAAAAGCTGTTTAGTTACGAGGTTTTAGTTAAATATCCTTGGAAGTGAAGTGTAACCCTAAGGAAAAAGGTATAAAGATATTATGTTGAATAATGACCACATATATGCAAAAAAGCATTTGGAAGTATTAAAATACAAACTAGAAATTTGTCAAGAACGCTTCCATTGCTTTTACATTATTATGCTATAGTTGTCTCATAGCGAGTATAGGCTCGTAATGTAACATACATTGTAATTTTATAGCGTGATTTAAATTTTACACGCATTGAAATCATTTAGATTATTTTGATACGGGAATTAAGAATCAAATGTGCTGAGAAGAAAGTTCTGAAAATAGTGCCGTAAGACATTTTCCTCTGAGACATTTGCACAAAACGACGTAAGACATATTTCTTTCTAAAGTAGTTTTGTTGACACAAATTTGTTTCATCTTTCTCCTCTAAAGAAGCACATTAAAATACAAGAGACTAATATTTTTATCGCACTACAACTCAGCAGCATTTTCTATTTGAGAGAATGAGCAAATATTAGTATAGTAAAATTTTGCGATAGAAAGAAATATGTTTATATTTAAATTTCGTAAACTAAGACAAAATGTTTCCTTGGAGACATTTGTAAAACCAGAAGAAAATTATAAATTTTGTTAATTAAATTTATGATCTGCTTATTTTGTGTTAGAAAAAAATATTCATATAGCTGTAAATTATTGTACAGTGTTGTTTTGGATCACTTAATAAATATGCAGTATTACTGTTATTGCATTAAAGCTTGATGAAAATCCACAATTAAGGATTATTAAATTAATTATTATGCATTTAGATTAAAATACTTCTTTCTATTCATACATTTGTCATATCTTATACATAGGGACAGATTTATGATCTCAATATTAACAAAAATTCATTCGATATATTAGTACAGTGTAAAATTGCATAATAATTTTTTTTTTTTTTTTTTTTTTTTTTTTTTTTTTTTTTTTTTTTTTTTAACTACTCAAATGTCGAAAATCTAAAAAAGAAATATTTTCGTTTGGACATTTGTAAAACTAAATAACAATTATATTTATTATTAGTTAAAATTACAAAGTCATTATTACGTGTAAATTAAAAAATATTTAAATCTCCATTACCTGTTAATTTTGCTTGTTTAAAATCCGTTAATATTTATTATGATTATTTTTTATAAGTATTTGGAGTTAATCGAAACGTAATTAAATAATGTATTATAAATTTAAGCATCTTCCTTTTGTTCGTATTTTTATCGTCGTGTGCATTCACGGAATTACTCTTAGTGAAAATGGTAAATTAAAAACCTGCAAGTGTTTTACAGTAAAAAATTGCGATACAAAGAAATACACGTTCACATTTAAATGCTAAAATCTGAATTTCACTTTTAATTTGAGTAGGTCGCAGATCTAAATAAAAGTTATAGATTTTGTCACTTAGAAAATCTTTACTCTCTGTGTAAAATAAACATTTTATTCGCCATTTATTGAGATATAACTTTTTTTAGAATCATTTAATAAATGTAAAAATGATTGCTGTAGTTTGGCACAATGTTTGGAGGTAGTCCATATACTATTAGAATTCAATGATGTATTCCTAGTATACATTTAGTTAAAATTATTTCTATTCATATTTTCAACATTAGTTATATCCACCGACGTATTTCCGGTCTGCGTTTAGCTTAAATTGCTTCTGTTCGTGCACTCAAAATTATCTAAATCCAGTGACGTTTTTCAAGTATATATTTAGTTTAAATTACTACTATTCGTGCTTCTAATATTGTCCGGATCCCAGAAAGTATTTCAGGCTTCCATTTATTTAAACCGCTTTTGTTCCGAGTCCAAGAAAATTTTTGTGTCTGAAAACTATATATATTTTTAAAGTAGTAAAATATTTCTCAATTTTGTGGATTTTATGTTTTTGTAGGTTATTTAAAATAATTTAACAAAACTTTTAAAATAAAAGCAGTGTGAATATTTATACACAGGGTATCCCAAAAGAGCTTGGAACAGTAAAGAGTATGTGGTTTAAACGGAATTGGTTTTCATGATCAGACGTTTTTAGTAAGCACATTAACAAATTCTTTCAATTTATATAGATGGTGCCATAACTAAGTATGGCATCATCTATACACGTATGTTCATATCACATGAAAAACGCAAGGTACAAAAATGAATAGCTTTGGTACCACGATATATTTCCATATATGTATATGTATCAAATGGAATTGAGTACTGTGTGGATATGATTTGATAAAGCAAAGGTCGCAGAAATTGACCTATTTCAGTAGATCAGAAAAAAATGGTATCTAATGGTTTGCATTTCTATACATTTATGGACATCTCAAAGTACACTCTGGCAGTCAGTCGACCAAAAAAAAAAAAACAATTAAGCAATTAAGTTCAATAAAATGATGAACTATGCTAAACTATCGCAGGGATACCTGGTAATTAAAAATATTGCATATAGTAAATGGATTCCATTATGAAAGTTATTCTGTTGGTGGTAATCTGTCAGATATTGCTGCGATTGAGATTTGTCGTTGAATAATTTATGAGATTAAATTTGTTAGAGCACTTCTGCAAACAGCCTGTAGCCACACTCTATAGAAGCACTATACTGAAATCTCGGACACCAGTTATTGGAATTTTTCAGTGAATTTCAAAACGTGTTTTTTCTGTTTTTTGCAAGATTTTTAAAGAGAATGGAATTTTTGTTTCAGTTAGAAAAATGAATGAAGATGTGCACTTTATAAACAGGTTGAATAAATATTTCAACTATTTTGACAAAAATTACGAGAAAATAACGTTATCTATACTTTAGGTACACGTATTACGCTACAAATGCAGTCAACTTAACACAGGTTGAATTGATATAACATCTTCGATTTGGTTTGTATTTCACGTCCTATACAATAGAAATTTTTGTCGGTAACACAATCTAAAGTATGTTATTGTTATTGTAATAACTATATGAATGTAATAGATTAATGCACAAATTTCAATTGTGTAAGGAGTAAAAAGTTAAGGCACTTGGAGATTTTGAAAAATGAAAAGTTTAAGTCGCAATAATGTTAAAAAAATTCATTTTTCGATTATTTAATTTATATTTTTTTCAGGATATCAAAAATTGACATGTCCAAAATCCATGCATTATACTTTATCGAAAAGAAATGACCTTTTTACTTAAAGACATTAGTAAATGAGAATTTAATAGAATATGATTCAATATACAACAAAATACACAAATATATTTTTCTTTTTAGATATAGTGATATACATTATAGACCGGCGTGAAATTTTTTTTACCATGATTCTGATCATGAGCATCTGTTTTAGAACATGTATATATGTTTCTATTCGTTAAATATTCAAACTTATTAAGATTTGAATTTCATGTTGCATTTCATAAATCTAATATCTATATTTTTGAGAGTTTTAAATATTCGCAATTTGTCGGAGTTCCCATAATACACTTAAAATATATACACTACCACCTAAAACAAAAGAAATCAATGTACACACTCATATATCTTAAATAATTTAGCATCTTGAAGAAGAAATAAAACTTTCACAGGTTTATTTTCTTTTGTCATGCCTGATGATGCTTTAAAATACAGACTATCGATTTAAATTTATACATACATACATACATACATACATATATATATATAATACCATTAAAAGTAGACAAAATTCACCTATAGATTTTATCAATAAAACAATAAACCAATATATATATATATATATATATATATATATATATATATATATATAGGGATTCTGATAAGAACTAGAATAAGGTGTACTTTTAGAGCTATGTAGACGTGTAGACATATCTGACCAAAATACAAGATTAACAGCTTTACAAAATTTTTAACCTTCGATTCTTCCTATTAAATGACGGTCTTATCCGAAAGACATCTCTTCAAACACATGTTCTATTTTCCACAAGCAAAAAATATCATGAGATTTTATTAAATTTGTGTTAAGCAGGCGAATACCATTAGACAACGTGATAATGTTTCAATGTTGTTTATGAGCCTCTTAACTTTCAACGTGCTACACTAAACATAATTAATACAAATTATCTTTATGTATACTGTAAAAAATTAAAATTTTGGGCGGAATCGTCACTCCACCGCTTTTATAGAATATTTCTATTTTGACCAATGAGAATACTTCATAATACTATAAAGTAATTATTTTCTATAAAGGCAGAGGAGTGACGATGCAGAAAATTTTCAAATTTTAACAATTTATACGAAGAATGATTTTCTAATGTCTTCTTACCCAAAATTTAATAAATGAAGTTTTCCTAACAGTATTTATATTGTAACAATGACTTTTATGAATTCCAATTTTCAAATTTCATACGCATGTATATATAAAGTAAGTTTTGCATTATTAAATTATATTTCTTACCATACTGTGAATAGCCCATTTCCTCTTTTAAAACCTGTAAAAGAAAATAAATATTATTGAAGAGAAAGTTTAAAGGAAACAGAAAACGAAAATAGACTTAAATGATTATAAAATAAAAATAAAATATTTATTGTAATTCTCTGAGTTTATGGCTAAATATGAGACAAAATTATTATAGTTAATGTTGCAATAAATAAACTAGTTCATATTAATAAATAAACTTTAAACCTGTACGCTCCCATTTGTTGTAAAAATGACGCATCAAAACATTTCGTAAAGCCTACATCTATCATCTATGATCCAACATTTCAATATACAATTGTTATCTGGATGCTTGAATTTAGCAATATACAGACAATGGTTAATTTATAGAAACCATTATAACCACTTTCGTACTCCAGACGTTTTAGAGTGGTCGTAAAGTTCCTGTAGTTGTCATATCATATGAGAACTATCCTGTAGATATCCATGGTATTTGGAGACATATTTAGTTGTACTCTCCTTATGAAAGATAGTGGAATATTTTAAAGGGTATATTCCACAATAAAATACAACAGTTACGCAGATTCCAGAACAAAATGCATGTTTTACTTTTTAATTATATGAAATATTGTATTTTTTTCGATTTAATGTTAAATGATAAATTTATACATCAATTTTTGTAAATACTACATAAAAAACAATAAAAAGGCAACAGTTGCTCCAGAGAAAATGCATTAAAATATCAGCTGTTTTACATATAATTTTAAATGTGATATAAAATGCATGTATTTTAAGAAATGCCAAATTCAATTTTCGTTATTAAAAAATATTGTTTATATAAAATATTTAAGAAATAGAACGTGTATTTCAAACTTATTTCCTTTTTATGACATCAGAACCTTAACAAAAACTCATTAAAGAAAGGTCGGTTGACAGAAATGCTGCGCTCTTTTATACAGGAACTGCGATGTAAGCATTTGAAGAGAAGTTAAGACACGACCACTCTCTTGAAATAAATAAGAGAACTTGCAATGACAGATTGATGATACTTTTCATAATGCACTTCAAATAGTAATACAACAAAAATTTTAAATTTTAACAGTGTATAATTTTTGACCACACGTAAGCATGCATTAATTACTTTATATCCCATTTATTCTTCAACAGGAATACAATTGTGTAAAATAATGTTCAATATAAAAAAATATATATGTCTTAGATAATATGGTTAAAAAGATAGTTTTTAACTTTTTTCCTTTCTAATACTGCGATAAAATTAGCACAACTGATTACGATTGATAGATAGAAGTTCTATGTTCTTTATCCTTTTCCGGTACAGACAAATTTTGTTCATAAAATAAGAATACATTGTTTGACACCGGAATTTATAAACGTTTTTCTTCTTATAAATTGCGGATTCCTTAATTAAAAATTACATTGTAAAAGCAAAATTTTATTAAAATATTATAAGTTTGGAATTAAAATTAGGTGGAATTAAAATTAATGGGATTTTTGTGCCAGAAAGGGTTGAAACAGGAAATGCGACATAAGCCCGTCCACACGCCATTCTCCCAATGTAATAATTAGAAATTTTCATTATAGATTCATCCTATTATGGAACTTTACAATATAGCTGAAAAGTATTTATGAATTCCTTTTTTCTGTCTGACCGTGATCTTACTCTCGTAAATATACTCTGATTGTCATGTTATTTTTGACAGTTATGTGGTTTCACTATATACAATATTGAAAATAATGGTGTACAGCATTTATAGTTACCTTACGGGGCCATACAAACGTTTTCTTGGTTTCACTATGGTTTAGTTGAAAACATCATTTCCGGTGCATTACTTTATTTATATATTTTAAATGATCAGATTTGTATGAAGTACAAGGGGGGAATAACTACATGCTTTCTCATCAGTATAGGTTAAGTAGCTTTCATTCTTTGTTTACATGGGCGAACATTAGAATATTATATAAAGGAGAAATTGCTGGCGGTGCATATTAAGAATGTTATGATCTTGAATCATAGTGAAATAAAAAAGGCTAATTATGGTTTAACATAGCATTTTTTCTATAGAGTAAGCTGTTCGTAGAAGGTATAGCTAGGTTTAGAGACGAACAAAATATTTCGGTCTAACTGTGATTGATCGTTGCTCGTATTAAATATTGAACTGTAGCATGAATTTTTAAAGTAATGTTATATTTAGTATATCGAATGTGTTTTATGTGATACATCATGTACAGGAATGCTTAAAAAGAATCGTACTCATTACCGGATATCTGCCATAAATTCAAAGACTTTTAGCATGTCATGTGTTTTTAACTGCCTATTTAGCTGTTTCACTTTACTAAAACATTTAATTTCTTTCCACTATTCCGTTAGTAGATGCAAGCGTTTCATTATCTATGTTTAATTCATGATTTTTTGTTCATTTTTTCATAAATTACTTGGAATTATATACCGATAATATTACATCTGAGTAGTATGATTAGTTAGTGTAGCTAGTGCACAGTTTTTTATTTAGCGTAAGCTAGTTGTGAAAAGATTAAAAAATTATGGTAAGCTATCTTTTTCAAATTAATTGAGATAGTGAAACTGTTATGACATTATTTATTTCTTCAGGTTAACTATTAATTTTGCTTTAGAAAATAAACAATTTAAACCTTTCAGGAAGAAGATTTGAGGTATTTAAATTTATAAATTTACAGTTTAAAATTATTGGGGCAACGGCGTATAGAGTGTAGTAGAACGTCTTCATATAATAATTTTATTTCACACAAAATAAACAATTTAGATTATAAATGAATGTAACTGATTTTTCAGTTGAAAACATAAGATTTTAATTTTATAAACTAATTCGAATCCTAATTACAGTAATAATAACATGAATGATATAAAATTTGCAATTTGACAGTTTAGTTCTCTTCACTTTGTGACCTTTTACCTGCATATTGATTACTTATAAGTGTAATGTACAGATAGATTAATTTTTCGTGTATAAAGATGTCTTTTTTTAGATTAATTTTAAACTAGAACAAATTTTGCATCAAACACAGATTTTGAAAATCGTTCTAAATCTATTACAATATTATTAAGAAAAGTCATGTTTTCGTACAATAAAATGAGATTATTAACTAAGTAATTAAAATGAAATAAACTGCAAATCATTTTTTGCAATTGATCATAATGTAACGGAGTATTTTGTGTGTCTTTTGAAACCAACTATAGATACAATGCATTTTTTTTTCAATAGCAAGCATCATACTGTAAACCTCGTTAACATATAAAGATGTACATGCTAATCTCAGGAAATTGATGAGAGTAAGATCCAATAATTATGATGCTTTTTTCGCACTGCTACAAAATATCGCCTTAAGAAAAATTTAATATATATAGGTAGAAAGCAGGATAAACAACAATTTAATCTTTTCTTTTTTCTGATGAAAAACTGCGATGATATATGATATAAAATATATCATGAAAATGCTCTTTTCATGCAGAATAAATCATTTTAATCTACCGCAGGTTATATTATTGATTGGTGTTTCTTAAAAAATATAATAGATTTGACAGCGAGTTCAAGTAACAATTTGTTAAGCATAAACTAGTATGTAGAATATAAAAAATTAACTGATTAGGTTGAATTTTACAATTGTCCATAAAGGTGTGTTTAATTAATAGCATTTTTATGTTGTAACTGTATATCTTTTGCTCATCACTGTTAAGAAAGAAAATTATATTATATAAAAATGAAATTATTTTATTAACAAAAATAAAAGCACATTATAGCAAAGGAGGGCGATAAATATCATTTTAATCTACATACAAAAAAAATTGGGGCGATTTATAAAACATAAAAAATTTATGAAACAAGCAAAGTTATAAGAAAAATTAAAACTTTATTGCACACCAGCTGGTGTAGTTTTGTCGCAATGGCTTGACACAACAATGCGTTTTGTGACAACCACCTATCATTATAATCATTTTTTCTCACGTTAAATCCTATTTTTGCAACCATTATTCATTTTACGGTATTTTTGGATAACGGTACATTAAAACGTAACGTAAGAAATTTTTGAGGTGTCCAAAATTAGTCGATAGTACAAGTTTTTTGTTAAGTTTCTTAACACAATATCTAAAATAATACAATAATTGTCTTACTAATAAAAAATTTATATCGCAGTTTGTAAAAAGAAATGCAAGACAAACAAACTATTTTTAAATTCTAATGAACATTAAACCACGAGATCCCTAGAATAACTTTTTCTAACTAAATCTGTCCCTTTTTTCGTCAATAAAAAATATTTTTAAATGCAACAATACGTATAGCATGAGTATAAAAAATCATTACTTACTTATAATATTATAGACGTAAAAAATACGCCTAACTCGCAAATGAACATTTATATAAACCTCCATAAGGATTTTTTTCTTAGTGAATTTGTTGTGTCCATCGAATGTATTCTGATGTTTAAAAAATATATTTATTTTTGAGGTTTAGATCTTTAAATATCTGTATTATTTTAATGTCACCTTATAAATAAGCAACGAACCTATTACTTTCGTGTTTCATATACATTTAACGCAATGTGGTATTGTGCATTTCATCTTATAAAATCATTTAAATACATTTTTTAAAGAAATATATTACAACGTTAGAATATTCTAATTCAGACATATATC
Organism: Maratus speculifer; assembly: GCA_964019185.1. Lineage (NCBI taxonomy): Eukaryota > Metazoa > Arthropoda > Arachnida > Araneae > Salticidae > Maratus > Maratus speculifer. The sequence goes on along the minus strand of OZ025299.1, from coordinate 221,493,777 downwards.
ATAGAACTGCGTTTTATACTTTAAAAATATATTTTTAAGTGCATTTTCCCTTAGCAAAAAATGGCATAGGATTTTTTATGGAAACACATGGTTTTATATGGAAAATCATAAAAAAATTATGTCATTATATGTGAACATATTGTATTCATATGGTAAACATTCATCGCTCTATGGTATTGCAGAGCAATGTCTATGGTAAAGTTATAGGATAATGATATATACCATACATTTTATGGTATCCAGAGAAATGTGTATGGTAAAGTTATAGGATAATGATATACACCATACATGATATGGTATTCCATAACCAGGTGTATGGTAAAACTATAGGGAAATGAAATTTACCATACATTCAATGGTGTTCCATAGCGTGATGTATTGTAAATCAATACATAATTGTTTGCACCATAAATTGTATAGTGTTTCAAAGCATGGTGTATGGTAAAATCTTAATGCCTTTTGAAAGTTTATAATATATTAGATTTTGTGTAACTATAATGTAAAATTACTCGGTTGTGGTCATCTCAAAACTTTCTACTATCTTTATATATGTCTTATGCACTTCTAAAAAATAGAATCATAGCAACGCCACTAGTTAGATAGTTTAAACCAAAATCTATTTAGGAACAACTTATGTTAACTTATAACCAGTCTAATGAAAATCCCTTGATCTCAAATTAATATAACATAAAATAACATATTATTTTATTCTTATACAATTCATATATATGAGTGTGTAAATGCGTTAAAAATAAAAAAAAATCTTGAGAAAAATAAATTATTCAATAAAAATATATAATTGACATATTTCCTATAAAATTCTAACAGCGATTAAAGGAGTCAGGGACACACATAAAAAATACTGCATTAAAATTTTGTCTGATTTTTTATGCTTATAATGACATTTTTTTAAAATCATATTTAGAAAAGGAAATATTATGTTTTTTTTTTGTTTTTTTTTTTTTTCCGTTTTCAGCATCTAGCTTTTAAGCATTGATTGTCATGGATAAGCCTTCTTGTATGCGTTTTTCTTCATGATGGGTTTTCACAATTTCTCACATTTAAATTGTTATAACTCAAGAACCGTTAAACATAAATGCTTTAAAATTAGAACATGCCTTTTTTTTAATTGCTTTACTTTAATTTTGATTCAGCAAATTTGAAAAAAATATTTATTTTTGGAAGTATTTTTTTTTCAAACTTTTACTTTAAATAAATTTTTTATTAACATTTTTAAAAAGGCTGAATCAAAATTAAAATGTAGGTGTTTCTGTTTATTTAATTGCTAAAAAACTAAAATTCTACAATTATTACCCTGAGCTACAATAATTTTTAATTTCCTTCCACTTTTTTAAATAAATTAAAATATATATATATAGATATAGATAAGTTTTATCATGTGATTTTGTTTTAAAATGGTATGTTTAATATCACAAAAAATTGCGAAATTTTAATTCAATAAAAGATTTTTTAATTTGTCCCGGACCCCCTCAAAATAAACAAATTGTCAAAAATAGCCTATAATTATTTAAAGAAAATCTTTTTGAATTTATTTTAAAAAGGACCTACAAATATTTGAATCACCAAAAGAATTTTTGAAATATCTTTTATAAATATTAACAACAAATTATTAATACATATATATTAATATAATATATTATAATATGCTAATTAAATATTAATAAACTTAATAGTAAAAAAAAAAAAAAAAAAAAAAAAAAAAAAAAAAAAAAAAAAAAAAAAAACCTGATTATAATTAATTCACGTTATTTGATAATTTTAAAGTCATTTTATATGGAACAACAAGGATTTTTATTTTATTTAAAAGTTAAAAATTATTAAAAAGATTAAAAATTATTTTACGATCTATAAAAATATCAAAAAATCTACCGATATTTTTATCGACCTCAAATTATGATAATATATGAAATAATAGTGTTATTATTTTGTTCTTATGTATTTCATATATGTGAGCAGAGTCTATGCGTTATAAATAAAAAATCCTATGGGAGAAATAAAATGATTTAACAAAAATATATATTTGATGACATATTACCTATAAAATTCTAACAGCGATTAAAGAAGTTTGTAATTACAAACTTCAAAATTACAAACTTCTGTAAATGCAAACACATTCTTAAAACTGCATTAAAAATTTCTTTATTTTTTCTTATGTTTATAATGATGTTTAAATCATGTTTTCTATTATAATTCGAAGAGACAATAGTAGTATTTTTTAGTTTTGGTTTTTATATTCATTTATATTCATTTTATATGCAACAACAAAGTTTTTATTTTATTTTATTTAAACGTTAATAATTATTGAAAAGATTAATAATCATTTTACAATGTATAAAAATATTGAATATATCTATTAATCTTTTGGTATTAAAATTTAAAAGAAAGATTCAAAATTTCCGTAAAAATTATCTAAAAAATAGTAATATATATTTTTTACTTTAAAATTAAAAAATGCTCGTAAGTAAGGAATTAAGATAATACATTAATATAATCATTAAAAATATATTATATACTAAGTTATCAAATGATTTCTTATTCTTATTAAATATTATTTCTTATCGACTTTCTATTTTTTTTAAATTAATTTTTATAAACAGAAAATAGTTTTTCCTTTAATTAATTGGATTTTATAACTAAACAATATTTGCTAAGATATTTACTCCATTCATTAAAATAATAAATTAACTTATAAATACATGTCTATAAAACAACTTATTAAAACAAAATCCTTTAAAACTACCTTCTTTTGTCAACCATTAACTTAGAACGACAAATAATGATGATTTACCAAAACGCTTTATTCATATAACGTTTTATAAGCACAGCTCATCACCCCGCATGGCCGAATGGTTAGGACGCTCGTCTTCCATCCCTATCGTCCGTGTATCAAATCCCACTGCTTCCCAAGGTCGAAGTGCATTAGTAAGCTTAGTTCCCAGTATTCCTAAAAGATGGCGCCACCAAAGTTGATATCGTTGTTTTTTTTTAATTTATAGTACCATAAAGAATTACCATACACTTAACGTTTATATGGTTTTTCATAAGAATTACCATACACTTAACGATTATATGGTTTTCCATAGAATCACTTTTACCATAGGCAAAAATCCATATGATTGCACTTATGGTGTTTTTTTTTATGGTAATTCTATGCCTTTTTTTGCTAAGGGTTTATTGAAATTTGAATTAATTTTTAACTGTTATGCATCATTTTCATAAAGCAATTAAAACTCATTATCAGAGTACATAAGCTAATTTAACTTTAAAATTGTTTTTCTAAAAAAAATACAAGCTATAAAAAATATAAGAAACACGGCTGCATAGCTGCTGGGAAAAGAACAGAATTTGACAGTTACCCAAAATCAAATCTGTTTTTTGAAGGAATTATCTTAATTTTTATTTTAAAGCATAGGGATCTTTTTATGTCTTGAACTATAAAAAAATTATAAATCATTTTTGGTTAAATTAAATCGAATACATACCTCGTATGAAGAAGTCAGATTTAACAGAGCAACATTTCTGGTTCATATAAAGAAACCCTTAGCAAAAAAAAGGCATAGAGTTACCATAAAAAAAACCCCATAAGTGCAATCATATGGATTTTTGCCTATGGTAAAAATGATTCTATGGAAAACCATATAATCGTTAAGTGTATGGTAATTCTTATGAAAAACGATATAAACGTTAAGTGTATGGTAATTCTTTATGGTACTATACATTAAAAAATAATAATATCAACTTTGGTGGCGCCATCTTTTAAGAATACGGGGAACTAAGCTTACTACTTACTTTAAGTACTTAAGCTTACTTTAAGTACTTCGACTTTGGGAAGCAGTGGGATTTGATCCACGGACGGTAGGGATGGGAGACGAGCGCCCTAACCATTCGGCCATGCGGGTATGATGAACTGTGCTTATAAAACGTTATATGAATAAAGCGTTTCGGTAAATCATCATTATTTGTCGTTCTAAGTTAATGGTTAACGAAAGAAGGTAGTTTTAAAGGTTTTTTTTTTATAAATTGTTTTATAGACATGTATTTATAAGTTAATTTATTATTTTAATGAATGGAGTAAATATCTTAGCAAATATTATTTAGTTATAAAATCCAATTAATTAAAGTAAAAACTATTTTCTGTTTATCAAAATTAATTTAAAAAAAAAGAAAGTCGATAAGAAATAATATTTAATAAGAATAAGAAATCATTTGATAACTTAGTATATAATATATTTTTAATGATTATATTATGTATTATATTAATTCCTTACTTACCAGCATTTTTTAATTTTAAAGTAAAAAGAAATATATATTACTATTTTTTTGATAATTTTTACGGAAATTTTGAATTTTTCTTTGAAATTTTAATACCAAAAAGATGAGTAGATTTTTCAATATTTTTATACATTGTAAAATGATTTTTAATCTTTTCACTAATTATTAACGTTTAAATAAAATAAAAACTTTGTTGTTGCATATAAAATGAATATAAAAACTAAAACTAAAAAATACTACTATTGTCTGTCTATTATCTCTTCGAATTATAATAGAAAACATGATTTAAACGTCATTATAAGCATAAGAAAAACTAAAAAAAAAAATTAATGCAGTTTTTTTTTTTTTTTTTTTTTTTTAAGAATGTGTTTGTAATTACAGAAGTTTGTAATTACAAACTTCTTTAATCGCTGTTAGAATTTTATAGGAAACATGTCATCAAATATATATTTTTGTTAAATCATTTTATTTCTCCCATAGGATTTTTTATTTATAACGCATAGACTCTGCTCACATATATGAAATACATAAGAACAAAATAATAACACTATTATTTCATATATTATCATAATTTGAGGTCGATAAAAATATTGGTAGATTTTTTGATATTTTTATAGATCGTAAAATAATTTTTAATCTTTTTAATAATTTGTAACTTTTAAATAAAATAAAAATCCTTGTTGTTCCATATAAAATTACTTTAAAATTATAAAATAACGTAAATTAATTATGAAACATTTTTTTTGTACTATTAAGTTTATTAATATTTAATTAATATATTATAATATATCATATTCATATATGTGTATCAATATTTTGTTGTTAATATTTTAAAAAGATAATTCAAAAATTCTTTTGGTGATTCGAATATTTGTAGGTCCTTTTTAAAATAAATTCAAAAAGATTTTCTTTAAATAATTATAGGCTATTTTTGACAATTTGTTCATTTTGAGGGGGTTCCGGGACACATTTAAAAAAATTCTTTTATTGAATTAAAATTTCGCAATTTTTGGTGATATTAAACATACCATTTTAAAACAAAATCACATGATAAATCTTCTCTATATTTTTTTTATTTAAAATTTATTTAAAAAAAGTGGAGGGAAATTAAAAATTATTGTAACTCAATGTAATAATTGTAGAATTTTAGTTTTTTAGCAATTAAATAAAGAGAAACACCTACATTTTAATTTTGATTCAGCCTTTTTAAAAATATTAATAAAAAAATTTATTTAAAGTAAAAATTTGAAAAAAAAATAATATTACTTTCAAAAATAAATATTTTTTTCAAATTTTCTGAATCAAAATTAAAGTAAAGCAATTAAAAAAAGGCATGTCCTAATTTTAAAGCATTTATGTTTAACGGTTCTTGAGTTATAACAATTTAAATGTAAGAAATTGTGAAAACCCATCATGAAGAAAAGCGCATACAAGAAGTCTTATACATGATCAATGCTTAAAAGCTGGATGCTGAAAACGAAAAAAAAAATCCCACATAATATTTGCTTTTCTAAATATGATTTTTTTTTAACTGCCATTATAAGCATAAAAAATCAGATAAATTTTTAATGTAGTATTTTTTATGTGTGTCCCTGATTCCTTTAATCGCTGTTAGAATTTTATAGGAAATATGTCAATTATATATTTTTATTGAATAATTTATTTTTCTCAAGATTTTTTTTTTTTTTAACGCATTTACACACTCATATATATGAATTTTATAAGAATAAAATAATATGTTATTTTATGTTATATTAATTTGAGATCAAGGGATTTTCACTAAACTGGTTATAAGTTAACATAAGTTGTTCCTAAATAGATTTTGGTTTAAACTATCTAACCAGTGGCGTTGCTATGATTCTATTTTTTAGAAGTGCATAAGACATACCTAAAGATAATAGAAAGTTTTGAGATGACCACAACAGAGTAATTTTATATTATAGTTACACAAATCTAATATATTATGAACTTTCAAAAGGCATTAAAATTTTACCATACACCATGCTTTGAAATACTATACAATTTATGGTGCAAACAACTATGCATTATTTTACTATACATCACGCTATGGAACACCATTGAATGTATGGTAAATTTCATTTCCCTATAGTTTTACCATACACCTGGTTATGGAATACCATATCATGTATGGTGTACATCAATATCCTATAACTTTACCATACACATTTCTCTGGATACCATAAAATGTATGGCATATATCATTATCATATAACTTTACCACAGACATTGCTCTGCAATACCATAGAGCGATGAATGTTTACCATATGAATACAATATGTTTTACACATATTGACATAATTTTTTTATGATCTTCCATATAAAACCATGTGTTTCCATAAAAAATCCTATGCCATTTTTTGCTAAGGGAAAACTGGGAATATGCTTCAAAAATAAAAATTTAATATTCGGTGGGTAAAGGTACTTAAAGAATATATTACAAAAATTAATCCTCAGATATAAGATTTTAATATTTTTACCGCTCTTTTTATGTAAAAAGACAGCAGTAAATTATATGACTACTGTTATATTTAATCTTTCTAAAAAAATATATTGATACTGGACTAATTTTCTAAAAAACAAAAAATACCTGGAGAAAAACGAATAAAACATAGATATGTGTCAGTTAAAAGACATGACAGTAATCTAAAATTCTTTTTTTTCTTTCGGCCGAACTTTTTCTTACGGTTCACCTTTTACTACACTTATTAAACGCATACCCACACAACACAGATTCGTCCAATTTACGTGTAAAGTACGTAATTTGGATCAATGGACGTGTCCAATTTAAGTCTAAAAGTTCTCCGAACTTCGTCAATATTTAGTCAAAATTACGTCCAAATGTCACCTCCCTTTACGTAAAAAGTACGTCTTTTGGGCCGCAAATTGAGCATAATATGAACATAAAATTAACGTAAATTGGACGTCCAAAATTTGTTCTTATTACGTCTAAAATTACGTTCATACTACGTACAAACTTTGTCCATATTACATCTAGAATTTATTCTTATTACGTCCAAATGTCACCTCTCCTTACGTAAAAACTACGTCTTTTGGGCCGCAAAATGAGCATAGAATGAACATAAAATTTACGTAAATTGGACGTCCAAAATTTGTTCTCATTACGTCGAAAATTACGTCCGTACTATGTACAAAATTTGTCTATATAATATACCAAAAAATTTGTCCGTATTACGTTCAAAATTTATTCATATTACACCCAAAAACTTCGACATCCAGACGAAATGTAGACACTTTTTAGTCGTAATATGAGTGCTTATAGATTTAAAAAACATTAAAAAAAAAGATGACATTATATTGAAAAGCAAATAAAGTAAGTCAAACATTTTAACTATTTAAAATATCTAGAATTAAAAAAAAAAAAAAAAAAAAAAAAAAAATCCATTTCATATTAGAAAAAAAAAAAAATAGTTAACTAAAATGTTAAAATTTATCTCTTGCCAATGCCAATGTATATATATTCACATCCATTAATTTTAGATAAATAAAACAATTTTTTAATTCAATAATATATCAAAAAATTTGTTGTTGTTAAATAATAATAAATTATTTAAAGGATAGTAAATTTTCTTGTGACTTTTAAAAGTATATATATTTAAAGATAATATTGCTAATAAAACTTATTTTTAGCATTTTAAAACTTTCAATTCTGAAAGATCTTTAAAGAAACCACTTTAGTTACTGCCCTTTATCTCTACACAAAATAGGAAATAAAAAATGCAAGATACCTACCAGCGTACCAGTTTTTACTTTGTTCATTTCTAGATATCTATGCATTTTTGATCTTCTTCACATTTTTATTTTATATACAGTCAATCAGAGTACATTGCTCCACCTTTACAAAACTTTGATCCATTCTGCCATGATGGAATCTTGACAAATTATTTCCAATGAGATGCCAAATTCAAACTAGTGCAAGTAGCTATATTTTGAGACCAAAACTTTGCCATTAACTCAAGTGATATAGAACATTTTTCTTTTTCTCTTGGCCAAAGTTACTCTGATTAACTGTACTATTTCTCATGAAAAAAAAAAGTTTTCATTTATATTATTATTGATGGTGATAATTCATCTAAAAAGGTTGAATTTACATAGCAGACAACAGCTATGATTTTTAGCTAGCACTAATTTTTAATAGAAATTTTCGCTTTATGCAATCCTTTCACGACAAGAGCCTTTTAATTTTTAATATTTTACCACCAGTATTTCAATGCAGAAAATTTTCTATAATTGAATCTTGAAAATGCTCTGATTATAGAAGGTAAATTTTATAATAAAAAAGTAACTGGTGAGAATAAGCTAAGATTTTGAGCAATTTAAGGGGGATGTATACTGATCGTTCGTCTCTAACGGATTAATAAAAGATACCTGCAATTAAAAAAGGTGAAGATTTTAAAAATAAATTAGAGATGACTAAAACTTGCATAATTTTGCAATTGTATTTAGAAAATTTATTATATTATCCATTATCATCAACTGAAAGAATTCACATTTGGTGAATAGACTTTTCTTTTAAATTCTAAATAAAATCAGTAGCTTTATATCTCATTTTACAGTGAAGCTGCCTAAATGGGAAAATTCAGTGTTAGACACAGGTGTCTGGTGTGTCACTCAACATATTAATTAACATGTTTTTTTTTTTTTTTTTTTTTTTTTTTTTTTTTTTTTTTCCCAACAAAATTGAATGAAAAAAAAAATCTTGTGAATTATTTAGGTATTATAAAATTAAGTTTCTTATTTATAGTCACACATTTCAGTTAAAAAAAAAAAAATGTAAAAATGGTATTATTACATTAAAAAAAAAAAAAAAAAAAAAAAAAAAAAAAAAAAAAAAAAAACCTATTTAAATTATTTTAGATTAATTTTGAAAAAATACAATGCCATGGTCAAATTGTGAGCAATATAATTAGTTAAAAATCTAGATTATGTACAAAATGGGGATAAATCTAATTTATTATAAAATATAGTTCATAAATTTCTTATAATGATTATCAATATTATATAAGTCAAGGAATGTTTAAAGAGTTACTGTATAAGATCATTCAATTTTAAAGAGAAACACACAATAAAAATGTGGGGAAAAAAGTTTCATTTATTTTTATTTACAATTACAATACTTTTATTACAATTTTTATTTACAATAATAATCTTGTATGTCGCAACACATTTGCTATAAATTTTCCAATCGGCAATCTGATGTTCCACTCTGCAAAACATGATTTTTAACAGTAGCTAGGAGAAAAAAATAAAAGTAACTATAAAACACATAATTAATAATATATAAATTTAAATAAAAGACTTTATGTCAAAAAAAGTATTAATATAAGAAATTTATTATTTCTGCTTGGCAGCATTGAAAGAAGAGCAGAAATTTTCCTATTTTTTCATATATTAAATTCTTTGTGTTTTTCATAGTTTGGATTTAATATTTTCAAAAAGTATCATAAAAAGTTTATTAAATCTATTAGATTTTTAACTCACAAGATTTTAAGAACTTCACCTTTAATATAAATATTTGAATAAACAATTTCATATTACTTGAGAGAGGTGTAACAAAAAATTAAAACAAATAGTATTATTGACATGTTTCGGTCCAAATTCAAATAAAAACCATAGTCATAATAAAAATGCAAATTGTTTCATGGTCAATACAAATGGCATGCGACAATGAGATGTAAACAAAAACCACATGCTCTATTATAAAAACAAAAAATTAAAAATAGACCATGATCTAAAATTAACTTCCAACTTGGTTCATACTATTCAAGCTTTCAAGAGGAATTTATTTATAAACTGTAACCATAATCTAGGAGTAATAAAAGAAAAACTATCATCTTGCTAACAAAATTTTTACACAGTTAAATTTTAATGGACTCCCTTATAATAGATTTACAACAACAATTTGATACAAGACATAATTTGCTTACATTAAACAGTTTTTATCTCCCCATCTAAATGTAGTGCAGATAAAGCAGTGTTAGTATGACCAAATTTAAAATCAGATTAATGTTCACCTTTTCTAATTCCAAGTTTTCTCCTATTCATGCCTATGTAATAATTTAAGTCACCTTTTTTCTTTCTTCAAAAGTGCATGGTTTTTTGTTTACATCTCATTGTTGCATGCTGTTTGTATTGACTGTGAAAAGATTTGTGTTTTTATTTTTATTATGATGGTTTTTATTAGAATAGGACTCATGTCAATGTTTTAATTTTTTTTTTTTTTTTTACACCTCTCAAGTAATATGAAATTGTTTATTCAAATACTAGCTGAGCCGCCTGACATTGCCCGGGCCCGTAATGATATTCTTAAATGAACTGAAATTGACACTGCAAAATCTCATTAAAAGATCCAATCTCTAACCGAATTCTTGCTGCCTATGGTACTGTTTAGCAGAAGTGCTGCATACACATCACAAAAAAAAAAAAAAGGGTAGGGAGACTAGAATCTTTTAGTTTCATATTCCACCACCATGATGCAAACTTTTTTCTTAACAAAATTGTTTCTGAAGATATTTGATGAAATCATTATTTGAAAATAGGGGTAGGTACACTTTTTAAATTTTGTATTAAATAAGTATTATTTATCCCAGGTTTCTGAAAAATCTGCATCTAAAAAGGTACAGATTTAAATATTTGATCACGCCCTCCCTAAAATAATTATTGCCTGTCCCTACCCATAATTTCAAGTCCCCTACTCTTTAAAATCTATATTATATGTTATAAACTATCTGAACATTTTATATTAAATAAGTAACATTTATCCCAGAGCTTAGTGAAAAGTCCACATTTGAGATTGTAGAAAACAGTACAATTTTAAGTATTTGATAGCTGCCCCTAAAAGATCCCCCCACCCCTTATTTGATGCTCATTACTCTTTAAAATACGTACTATGTGTTATAAATTATAATTTATTTGATCTTTTTTTTTTTTTTTTTAGAATTTTAATTAGCGTTTCCACATTTCTTTTCCTTTAAAAAAAAAGTGTTTTGATTAAAAAAAAGAAAAAAAATTGGATTTTTATAAATTTAGATATTATTAAACAGCGTTTAAAGATGTTACTCAATGCATAGCTTTAAAATATCCAAATAATGTATTTTTAAAAATTTGACACGGTGCCAAAGAATCCTTATATAAAAATTGTTTATGGTTTCAAAAAACTCGCTTTTAAATGGAGCAAGTCCTCCAAGTAACGGATTAAAAATTAATATTTAAGGTTGTAACTGAGTGACTGTGAAAAATTTACATATTTGAAATCAGCAAAAAATTTGTCATCTGGATATATAAATATTAAATTTATGAATTTAATTTTTGAAAAAAAATTACAAGTCATCTATAAATGCGAGTACCCATCAGCACCCAGTTGTCATCGATGAACAACTGCTTTTGTTATATTAGATTTCTTAAAAATCTGTTTCTTTAAACGGAAATAAAATGAGATTTTATAAATAGATTTCTAATGAATTTTTTAACTATTTATAGGAGTAGGAAAATAATTTTTAGAATTTCTGAAAGGTGAATTTTTTCTGATCTAGCTGCCTAATTTTTGAGTTTTTAGGCTCAGTAGATTTTAAAACACAACCCTCTATATATATATATATATATAAAAAAAAACCTGAGTACATTTATTGTCATGTTAGCCTTCCATTTACATTAACCCTTTTCCCTCTCTTCCAGCTTTCGAAGAAATATTCTGAGGTTTGATAAAAATCTATTTTTCTATTAAATTAGGAGTACTTTTCCATTCTTCTAATTTAGGAATTTTAATTCATTTCTCAATTATTAGAATTTTAAAATTCTGATGGTCAGGTACATTAGCAGAGTCTTTGAACAATCTTCACAAAAAATTTGAGCCTTGTACGTGCTGTAATTTTTGCTAGTCATCGCAGCCACACACACACAGAGCAATTTGTTATTTTATTAGTATAGATTTTCAAAAAGGGGTCGTTTTTCTGTAAAACATTTGGTCCATTATGGCAATGCACTTCTAAGGCATAACTTAAAAGGAATCAACAAGCCAAATGTATGCTTTTAAAGTTAAAATCTTCTAATTGATGGTGTTTTAACCCGTTCCCGACAGAACGTGCATCTGAGGACGGAGCGGAGAAATTTGATTTCATGTTCTGGGCCGAAGGATTTTGCGAAGTGCTCTTTAAAAAATTATTAAAAAAATCATTTTTCCATGTAACCTTTTGAAATACACATGCATGAAATAACTTGTTATTACATATATTGATGCAAAGAATTGGAGTATTTCCTCTGATATTTTAGCATAAAAATGACTTTTTAAATATATAAAATGTATATTTTAGCCACTTTTCAGGTTTAAAAAGATTACATACAGTACAGAACCATTTATACGGAATGGTTGGGGTCAGATGTATTCCGTATAACTGGTTTTTCCAGTTAACTGGTTGGGCATCAAAGCAGCATCGATTTGATAAGTTTTGTGAAACATATGTAGTTGTCGTATTACTTTTAATTTTAAATTGATTATGAGATTACTTGAACCTAGAATCTGATGCAAGTAAGATCAATTGTTAAAGTTTGAAAGAAGATAACTTATGGGAACTCCTTGGGAACAAAAATTTTTCTGTTTTCTCTGCATAAGCATGAAAACATCTGTAATACTATAATATTATTTATTAATCTATAGTATGATTATATGCTTCTATTTCAAATACTAGAGGCTGTTATCAAACTATACAATTGTTTCAAGCAATGTATATGTCAAACTGATTGTGTATGTCACTTTTTTCTAAAAAGATTCTAACATCAGTCTATTAGAAGTATCATTCCAGATAACTGGTTTATGGATAAATGGTTCCATACTGTAATATAATTACAAAACACTTATGTGCCTCTACTATAGCATAGCTACCAACTGATTCACAAATAAAAATAATCAAATAAAACTTTCAAAACAACTTGTGCATGCTATTTTTCAGTCTTAATTATGCAGACATACTTGAAAAATAGTTAAAAAAATGCTTAATTTTATTTCAATTTTTGAAAATTCAAAAATAATACTTAAATATATGATTAATCATAAAATATCTTTTAAATAAAAAGTATTTAATAATAATAAATAAATTAGAATTATACTTGATAATAAGCATTTCTAAAAAGTTATTAAATGTTAAAAATATTTCTGAAAATAAAAGAACAATACATAGTAACTTAATAATAATGAGTAAAACTTGAATAACTTAAAATGCATTCATCAAAAAAATACACTGTTAATATAATTAGCACCGGTATAACATAAAAGTACCATATTATCCACTGTCATATTATTATTATTATTATTCAAACTCATAACTGCAAAATCAAACAGATATATATAAGACAAAATTTTATTTTGTATCATTTATAGATTTTAATGGAAAGTTTACCTTATTCAAAGTCAGATCCTTTTTGAAAAATTGGAATCCATGATTTATACTGCTCTTGAACCACGATTTTTCTATGGAGGGGTGGTAATCATTTTTTCAGATCATTTCAACAAATCTATACTCATCTAAGATCTTCATCCACAAGACAGTATATTTACCAGGGAGCTTGTAACTATTAGTTGAAAAAGAAAAGGAAAAAAATTATATATATGGTGGATCCAGTAACCTTATTCTAAAGCAATTTTAAAATACTTAGGAATACTTTAACTCATGTATCTACAAAATAAATAAATAATATTAAATTAAGTTGTTTTATTCACTATTTTCTCTTCTCTGATTCAGAAACAAGCATTGATTGATTGCCTCGTTTACAAAACAAATTAGCACTCAATAAATGGGCATTCTACAACCAATGTTTCATGTAGATTGCAATATAAAAAAACATATATAAGCTACTTAATAAAATCTATAGCAAACAGTGTTGACCTACACCAAACTGGTAGGGCACAGTGCCTGGCAGCAGCATTTCGTAAAAATTTGCATATTTTCTGCGATCTTATGTCAAAATTTGCATATTTTCCGTGATCTTTCGTCAAAATTTGATCATTTTCCACGATCTTTCGTCAACATATGCGTATTTTCCGCGATCTTATGTCAAAATTTGCATATTTTCCGCGATCTTTCGTCAAAATATGCGTATTTTCCACGATTTTTCGTAAAAATGTGCGGATTATCCGCGATCTTTTGTCAAAATTTGCGTATTTTTCGTGATCTTTCGTCAAAATTTGTGTGGTTTCCACGATCTTCTGTCAACATATGTGTATATTCTACGATCTTTCATTAAAAATTCCGTAATTTCCGCAATCTTTCATCAAAATTTGGGTATTTTCTGTGATCTTTCTACAAAATTGCAGCATTTTCAGCGATCTTTTGATAAAATACGATTATTTATCACGATTATTTGACAATATTAGAGTATTTTTCCGCAACCTATTCACCAAAATCATGTTTTCAGAGCAATTTTTTGACGAAAATCGCATCTTGTTCGTGATCATTTAACAAAAATCGTGTTTTTTCTTGCGATCCTTTGAAGAAAATAGTATTTTTTCCACGATTGTTTGAAGATTTTATAGTTTTTTTCGATCCTTTGGAGAAATTTGCCCTTTTTTTTTTGCAATCCTTTGAAGAAATTTTCTTAATTTAGCGCCCTTTGACTCGCGTTTTTGTTGTAACACATCGTTACCCCCCCCCCTACATATAAATGTCATCAAATTTTAATGCATATTTGCACTGATCCCAGGGATAATAAAATTCGTCGCCGAAAAAGCGAAATTCCGCGTTTTCGTGGAAAAGTAGCATGTCTGTAGATTTTTTAGACAAAATTCGTGGATTTTTTGCTGAAATTTGCGGGTTTTTTGTGAATTTTACCCACAGGTTTTTTGAAGATATTTTTGTTTTTTCTGTGATCCCTACCCAAAATTTGTGTTTTTCTTTCACTATTGTTTCACAAATTTCATGGTTTTTTTTCACGATCTTCAGACGAAATTTGAGATTTTTCACAATTATCTAACAAAATTCATGTTTTCCCCCCTCAAACCTCTTATGATATTTACAATTTTTCTGTGAACGATTTGCAAAATTGATTTTTTTTTGGGGGGGGGGGGTCGACGATTGTCGAAATTCGTGGTATGTTTTTTTCTAAATTTCCAGATTTATGACTTTTTTTTTTAGCCGAAAACCTATGATATTGTAAAATACAGAACCGAATTGCCTTTAGATCGCTTAATGGATGCAAAATTCGTCAAAGGAACGCATAATAAATACAAATTGTCACAGAGTCGTGTAAAGCATGCAAATTTCAACAATGTAATGCAGAAAAAAACATGATTTTCGTCAAAGTGTCGTTAATAAACACTAATTTAGTCAAAAAGCTGCTAAAAAATGCAAATTTCATTGAAGAATCGCAAAAAAGATGTGAATTTTGTCAGAAGGCTGCAGAATAAATGCAAATCTAGTCAAAAGGCTGCTAAAAAATGCAAATTTCATCACTGAATTACAAAAAAAGATTTCAATTTCATCAGAAAATGCAGCCGTCTGGAAAACAACACACACACAAACATATCTGTTTATTGTTATCAGGTATAATTTTTAATTGGAAATAATATATACTCAACTAACTTTTAAAAAATTAGATTAACCCGAACCCAACTTGCAGCAATCTATATTCAACCTAAAATCTACTTGAACAAAAACAGAGTTTATTAGACCTGAAACAAAAGTAATTAGCACAGGAAGGGAATTTATCCCTTTGAAAAATAAATAGACTATATAAAATCTTGAGTTTTTTAAAATAAAAAACACATTTTCCATGGTTATTCTGAGTTGTTGATAAAAAATGCTTTAGTGGTATTTTGTCATTTGTGTATTTCTTTAAATAGTACATAAAAAAAACAAATTTTATAAAAAACCCAAAATTTAAAATTTTTAGAAAAAAAAAAAAAAAAAAAGAATCTGTTACGTAAATGAAAAAGTGATACGTGAATGAAAAAGGTGAAATGATTTTGTTTTAGTTTTTAGTTTTTGAAAAAACGAAAGCTAACAACAGTTTTAACAAAGAATCTGTTAATCTAAATATTTAGACAAAAAAAAAAAAAAAAAAAAAAAAAAAAAAAAAAAAATGCAAATTTCACACAAATAGTTGTTGAAAAAAATCTTTTTCGTAAATCGCGAATTTCGTCAGAGGATCACTGGAAAAACTTTGAAAAAATTTTGTCATAAAATAGTGAAAAAATAACGCAAGTTGTGTCAGAAGATCGTGAAAAAATGCAAATTCGCCAGAAAATCGAGGAAAATACACAAATTCCATCAAAGAATAGTGAAAAAAATAAATAAATAAAAAATTTTGTAAAGGATCGAGAAAAAAATGCAAAAATCTTTAACTAATCATGCAAAAATGCAAACAATCACAAAAAAATGCAAATTTTGTAAAAAATCATGAAAAATTGCAAAATTTTGTCTAAAAAAAGACTAAAAAATTTTCAAAAAATCTACAAATTGACAAAAGATTTTCTAAAGTCTACACCGAAGGGTCACAGAAAAAACACAGTGTCTAAACTGGATTTCCCTGCACACACACACTATGCTGAAACCTTTCAGAAAATACCTGTGAATTTTAGATTTTTTTTTCTCCTTCAGAATCAGCCCTAAAGCGACCCTTTGACAAATTAAGCGTTTTTCCTATGATAACTTAAAGAAGTTTGTGTTTTATTCTCGATCCTTCGACGAAATTTGTGCTTTTTCACATTCCTTTGATAAAATTTCCCCCCCACCCCCACCCCGGAATTTTTGATGAAACTGGCCATTTTCTGGGAACGATTGACGAAACTGCTTTTTTTGACACCATCTCTCAAAATTCGTGATACTTCTATGTCTGAATTTCTGGTATGATAACTGATTTTTTTTTAATTTTTTAAGTTAAATGTGCTTTTTTTTAATTTTTTTTTTTTTTGAAAATTTAGAACAGAATCACCTTTTTCTCTCCAGGAAGAATCGAACGAAACTTGTCAATTGATTGCAGGAAAACAATTTGCAAAATTTGTCAATCATTTGTGGAAAAAATCATGAAATTCAATAATCTTTCGCTGTAAAAAACTCTCAAAATGTGTCAATCAGCCACACGAAAATATAAAATTTACACTTACTCCTTGTATTTACTCTTTTGGACGGGATTTCAAAATTTTGGGCACAAATCCTGCCATGAAATTCAAGCACTGACATATAACATTAAATATGGTATTGTGTTAGGTGTGCCCAACTTTATTAAAAGAAGGGCCTTTTATAAAAATGTCCAAGTTTTCAAGGACTACATGAAAATGACGGACAAAAATTTGCAAGTTTCCTGAAGCCAATCAACGAAATTTGCAATTTTTCTTTGCCTGATCCATGAAAATTGTGATTCTTTTGCATCTGATTGATAAAACTTGTGATTTTTCTGCAGTTGATTGACAAAATTCATAATGTTTTAGTGTCCGAGTAATGAAATTTGCAATTTTTTCATGCCAAATCAACGAAATTCATGATTTTTATTAGCTTGGTTGACAGAAATCGAGATTTTTCGGTGTCCAATCAACAAGACTTATGTTTTTTTTTCTTGCTCAATCAACAAAATTTGCAATCTTTTTATGTCTGATCAATGTTTGTGATTTTTCCATGCCTGTAATTTGTAATTTTTCTGCACCTGATTGATAAAGTTTGTGATTTTTCGTCAGCCGACTGATGAAATTTGCAATTTTTACATGTTGAGTCAATGAAATTCATGATTTTTTTTCAGCCTGATCGATAAAAATCACAATTTTTCATTGCCCAATCAACAAAAACCATGTTTTTTGATGCTCAATTAAATAAATTAGCGATTTCTTCACATCCGATCAATGTTTGCAATTTTTCCATGCCTGAACAACAAAATTCGCAATTTCTTGCTAAGGCAAACTGATGAAATTTGCAATGAAACATGCTGTTTTTCATAATCAATCAACAAACTGAGTTTTTTCCATATTAATCGACAAAATTAATGAATTTTTTGTGTCCTTACTAATGAAAATTGTAATTTTTCAGAACCAAATAAACAAAACTCGCAATTTTTTCAAGTGACAAATTAAAGAAATTCATGATTTTTTGGTATCTGATCGATGAAATTCTCCATGCCTGATCAACAGAATTTGTGATTTTCCTGCACCTGATTGACAACATTCATGATTTTTGTTGGACCTGACCAGCACACAAACATACTTTCCTGTTTTTTTAACAAAAATCATAGGTAATCACATTGATGTATATATATATATTTTTTTTGGTAACTTAGCACAATAACCTTACCCCTCGAAATAAAGACTTTTTTACTGAACTAGCGTCTGTTTACTGCTTTATTTAATGCCTTAATTAGTAGCTAGCAGCGTTCCCTTCATTCTAAAGTAAACACTAATATTATATATACATGCATATAGCTGTGTTTGTGTATATATAATTTGCAAAAATCGTATGAATTATTATTGCATTTATAGTTTAAAAAAACAGGACATGCACACAATAATATAATAATTCTTGTTTGTTTAGCAAAAAAATTGAGATTTTTTTTTAAAATTATTAGTGTTAAGTAAATTAGTTTACATAATAGTTAGTATGATGAATAACATTTGAATAAAGAATTTTCATTAGAGTAAACATAAGTAATTTTTAAAATGTAAAAAAAATATGAGGTCCAAATAAGAGGTGGATATTGCATAAAGATAAATCAGATAAAATAAAAAATTGCAATCAAGTTTCTTAAAGAAATTGCGCTACTAGCAACAAGTAATAAAATAATTTACAAATAGTTTTATTTTTATTTGCACTTGCACCAAAATTAATTTAAAATTTATTTCCACCTAATAATCGTTTGTTTGCTGTCTATAAAACTGAAATATGATCAAGAAAAATCATTGCAAACTTTCTTATTTACATAATTAAATGCAGTGTCGACCTATCAAAAA
Organism: Maratus speculifer; assembly: GCA_964019185.1. Lineage (NCBI taxonomy): Eukaryota > Metazoa > Arthropoda > Arachnida > Araneae > Salticidae > Maratus > Maratus speculifer. Next base: position 221,474,525 of record OZ025299.1, on the reverse strand, counting down.
TTGATAAATAAAATCAATAACAAAATAAAAAATCATTACAGAAATGTTTTATGTAAAGCATACATAAAATACAGTAAATGTAGAAAACAAAATCTTAAATGTACTTACCTATTTTCACTAATTTCCATCATAAAAACAATCAAAACCTCGATCAAAACAAATCACCAGATACGCGTCTTCCACACGGTTGATGGATTAACAGATGTGGAGCATAGTACTCCGCTGCATCTCTTCTAATCGATGATGAAAATAATTAATATTTTACATAATTAATTTATAAAAAAAAAATTAATCCTTCAGGTCCTGAAAATTGCGAGCGACTATGTAAAAATTACGTTTAAGTCTGTTAGGCCTAGCTGTAGAAAACTTCACAGCACAAACTTAATATACATCCAGATCGAAGTGATTTTATTAATTAAAAAATGTAAATAAAGGCGCATTCTGGTTGCATTATATTTTTTAAATCAAAATAGAGATGCAATATAAATAAGCACTTAGAATTTTACAAATACCGCTAGTTTAAAATGGCGGTTGTTAGGTTCAATTTTCGTCCAGATTTTGTGAAGGTACTTACACAAATGACGTTCCGTTTTCCTCCAAATTACGTTCCAAATATAGAAAATGGAGACAAGGACGTTAAGATTTTGTTCCAAAAATTACAAAAATTGGATTGGTTCCGTTTTCATCTACTTTATGTCAAGAAATGGGACAAATAAGTTCAGATTTAGTTTCGGAATTAGCCAAAATTGGATTAGTCGAATTTTCATACAATTAACGTTTTTGAACTGACGTTCTTATTTTGTAGATATTTGGTAGATACGTCTATGTCAAACATTCAACAAATTCTGGACGTATTTAAACTCACTGGCTAGGTCCAAAATACATCTATAGACGTATTTTGGAATTAACAGAGGAAAACTGGATGTAATCTGAACGTATGTGTTGTGTGGGTACCTTACTAAAGGTGAATTCTGATTAACTTTAACATCACTAAATTCATATTAAAACAAAACCGGTGCTAAATTATTTCCGAGTAAATTATTATACGACTACTATAATATTTAATCTCTCATAAAATGTCTTGCTACCGGATTAATTTTCTCTAAGAAAAATACAGCATGAGAAAAATCAACAGAAACTGAACAGCTTTAGCAGTAGGTTATGTTTCTCTGTTATTCGCAAACAATAAAGCTTTATTATCGGAGTACACATAAAATGAATTACTTCTCTTGATTATTCAGGGAGACATTTTTCTGCGACTCGTTCCATCATTGACATATTTCTGTGAAACTGTATTTAAATAACAGGAGTCGTTTTATCTTCAATTAATTATGCCATAATGTCACTGGACAATTTGTTAATTACTTCTTTGCCTTAGTTACGGAAAAAGTGTTTATTTATTTAGATAATCTGTGAACATACCACTCAATAACCCGTTTGGTGAAAATGAATATATATATATATATATATATATATATATCTGTGTGTGTGTGCGCATTTATATATACATATATGTATATCTGTATGTGAAAAAAAGTTGCTCATATATCACTAAGAATATATATATATATACGATGTAATTAAATTTCATGGGGAAAATAAATACAACCACTAACTTTGATAGAAATTGTTTTAGAAGAATGGTATTAGTATCAAACGATTGAAAACGAAGTCCACATTTAAATGGTGTACATATCGTTTGCTTAGGAACTCATCTAAATAGGAAAACTAAAATAAATTATTTTATCGAACAGCAACACCCAATTTTCAAAGCATAAAATATTTTTACATGCATGAATTATCACCAATACAACTTTTCATGAAATGCTATTTAAAAAATCATGAAATTAAAAAAAAATATGGTTTAAAATTTAACATTGCTACTTTCATGTTAAATCAAAACCAGTACTAAATTCATTCAACTACGATAATATTTAATCTCTCAATAAAGTCTCTCGATACCGGATTAATTTTCTCTAAGAAAAATACAGCATGAGAAAAATCCAACAAAAAAAATGAACAGCTTTAGCAGTAGGTTATTTTCCTCTGTTATTCGCAAAAAATAAAGCTTTATTGTCGGAGTACAGATAAAATGAATTACTTGTCTTGATTATTTAGGGAGACATTTTTTCAGGACTCGTTCGATCATTGACATATTTCTGTTCATTCTTATATAACAGGAGTCGTTTTATCTTTAATTAATTATGCTATAATGTCACTGGACTATTTGTTAATTGCTTCTTTGCCTTAGTTACGAAAAAAGAGTTTTATATAATTAGATTATCTAAGAGCATACCATTCAATGACCTATTTGGTGAAAATGAATAAATATATTACAGTGTGAATAGATATATAAATATAGACATGTATATATGTACGTGAAAAAAACAAACAAGTTATTCATATATCACTAAGAGTATATATACAGGAGATGTAATTCAATTTCATGATGAAAAGTAAAAAAAACCACTAACTCTACTAGAAATTGTTTTAGAAGAATGGTACTAGTATAAAACGTTTGGAAATAATAGGGGCCAATCTAAATAGCAAAACTAAACAATATCGATTTATGGAATGACAGCGACCGATTTTGAAAGCATAAAATAGTTTTACACGCTAAAATTACCGTCAGTACAACTTTTCATGAAATGCCTACAATTAGTTTAAGAGAAATTTAACATTTTAAAATCGTTTAATACATTTATTAAACGAATATATTATGATAGAAAAATCCTGCTTTCAAATTTAACATCGCTATATTCACGTTAAAACAAAACTGGTACTAAATTGTTTCGACTACCATAATATTTAATATTTCAATAAAGTGTCTCGCTACCAGATTAATTTTCTCTAAGAAAAATACAGCATGAGTAAAATCAACACAAACTGAACAGCTTTAGCAATAGGTTATTTTTCTCTGTTATTCGCAAACACTAAAGCTTTATTTATCGGAGTACAGATAAAATGAATTACTTCTCTTGATTATTCAGGGAAGAATATTTCTGCGACTCGCTCGATTATTGCATATTTCTGTGAAGCCGTATTTACATAACTGAAGTCGTTTTATCTTCAATTAATTATGCTATAATGTCACTGCACTATTTGTTATTTACTTCTTTGCCTTAGTCACGAAAAAGGGGCTTATTTATTTAGATAATCTGAGAGCATGCCAATCAATAACCCATTTGGTGAACATGAATAAATATATAAATAAATATATATATACATATATATATATATATATGGAAAAAACTCCTCATATATCGCTGAGAGTATATATAAAGGATGTAATTAAATTTCATGAAGAAAAATATATATAACTATTATCTCTTCTAAAAACTCTTTTAGAAGAATGGTACTAGAATCTTACGATTGAAAATAAAGTCCACTTTTAACTAGTGTACTTATCATTTGCTTAGAGTCCCATCTAAATAGCAATACAAAATAAAATCGATTTTAACGAATGGCAACACTCAATTTTGAAAGCATAAAATAGTTTTACACGCTTGAACTACCCTCGGTACAACTTTTCATGAAATGCCTACAATTAGTTTTAGAGAAATTTGTTATTTCAAAATCGTTTAATACATTTATTAAACGAATATATTATAAAAAAAGAATCCTGGTTTCAAATTTTAACATCGCTACACTGTAAAAAAAAATTCAAGAGGTTACTAAAAATTTCTTCGTAAATTTGTATTCCACAGAATTTTTTAGTAACGATCAAAAGCTTTTTTTTTTTTTTTTTTTTTTTTTTTGCAAGTGAAACAAACATTTCTTTTGTAAACTGAACAAAAGAATTTTTTGTATAACTAACTTAAAACTTTTGAGCATGAGCCACCAAGCAAATTTTAGTAATAGCTCCAAAATTATTTTTAGTAAACATTACGTGTGCCCAAAGGGCAGGAACCTCCTTCAAGCGCATCCAGTGGCTAAAAAGATAGACTTCTGAAACGGAAGATTTTCGTCAAAGCCGTAATAGATGGCAGCACCAAACATTCCTACCTACTCTATTTTGACATGTTTCTAAAGGGGAAGGGGAAAATTCAGAGATCATTACCCATGGTTACTGCTACGACAGGATTTTCATAATCCCTTTATTTAACAAGTAATTACATTGCATACATTCGGTGCACATTTGGAGGCGGCCAGCATCGAACCCAGGTACTCTCAGCCTGGAGTTCGGTGCTATGACCACTAGGCTATGCCGCCCACACCAAGTGAGTTTTAGTAATAGCTATTAAAAATGTAAAACTATGAATTCTTATTCGTTGCTAGCTTTTTTCTAGTAATTCTTACAGATTCCTTGTAACCGAGTAAGATTACTAACAAATTTTTAGTAATTACAAGGATTACTAATTTTTTTTAGTAGATCGGCCCTTTTTTTTACAGTGTACATTGATGTTCAAACAAAACCGGTTGTAAAATGTTTTGACTACTATAATATTTAATCTCTCAATAAAGTGTCTCTCTACCGGATTAATTTTCTCTAAGGAAAATACAGCGTGAGAAAAATCAACACAAACTGAAAAGCTTTAGCAGGAGGTTCTTTTCCTCTGTTATTCGCAAACAATAAAGCTTTATTGTAAGAGTACATATAAAATGAATTACTTCTCTTGATTATTCAGGGAAACATTTTTCTGCGACTCGTTTGATCCTTGACACATTTCTAAGAAGTTGCGTTTATATAACAGGAGTCATTTTATCTTTAATTAATTAATCCGTAATGGTACTGGACTGTTTGTTGCATTAGTTACGAAAAAAGTATTTATTTATTTAGACAATTTAAGAGCAATCAATAACCCATTTGGTGAAAATAAATAAATATATAACAGTGTGAATACATATGTGTGTATATATATATATATATATATATATTAGAGTGGTCCTTAAAAGTAGCTAAATTTTTTTTCACAATTTATACCGGGACACCCCGCCATTTTGTTTTACTCATTTAAAAAGCATTACAGCATTTTTTTCAAAATTTTCAACATGATTTTAAGGATTGCTACCACTATTTAAAGTTTAGACCTATTGATAAATATTATATTCTTTTTATCAAATATTTCAGTAAATTTTACAGCAACTACATTGTTATATGCATTTAAAGAAGAAGTAAAAAGTTATCATTATTATAAAATCCTTACATTTATCTTTTTTATTAGTGTAGATTTTTTAGTCTGAATATTTGCATCGAAACTGCTTGACTAACAAAAATAAGTACTGTTTTTGTTCTTTATCTTTTGAATGAAGATTATTATATTCCTCAATACGTGCTACCCCCACGTTCAGCTACATCATTAATAACTTTGACTGAAGCCGCAAATTCTCACAAGTTTTGCAAGAATTATTTTCATTCCAATCTGTCACATCTGTTTGAAAAAAAGTCTGAAGATAATTCCATAATTTTAAAGAAGCTTTACAAAATATTGCAAGTTCTTTTTGAGGATGTCATCAGGATCTACCAATGTTCGTTTCAATGGTTTCTCATTTTTCAAATTTTTCAAAACACGTGGCATTTTTATTTTTATTTTAGAAGAGACATTGTCATCGAAAAATGTGAAAGCAACTAGTTCTTCTGACAAGTACCACAATTGTCCTAGGAATTTCTTCATAGCATGCAAAAATTTCTCTATTTATATTTTTCATACTCTTTCAAATTTTTTAGGAGCAGTGAGTCATTTCTAGGTGTAGAATAAGCAGATGGGGCCTGATACAAACTGTGAATGTAGATTTTTACCACAAACGAGCAAACTTGCCCAACTCCAGATTCTTCGTGCTTAGAGAATTTAAACTGATCTCTAAATAAATAAATCTTGAGTGAGTATATGACCTTTGCCATCCATCGTGATTGATGCAAGCCAACAGGGGCTCTAAAGGGAACACCTTTTTAGGGTACTCCTCCTAGGAAAAAGATGGCAAGCTCTAATAGTTCCTTGCAATCGTACCTTGGTTGAAAATCATTAAGTTGATATTGTGCAAACTCTATGATTTCTTATGCATTTTCTGTTGTTTTTTTCATTGATAAAATTATCACTTACGGAAGTCTGAAATAAGTCATGATCAATAGAGTTCCACGAAATTTTAAATCGTTTAAATAGGAGTATGCCTTGGTCCGTTTGGAATGCCGACCGACTTAACAGCAACTGTCCCTCACATAATCTCCAGGATGTGATGACAGCAAGCCAACAGCATTTCTTTCTTTATTTTCTGTTCCAAATGAACACAAGCTCCTCTTGATAACCCGGAATTTATGTAGGCTGTGTCAAAACACATAGATTTTACCTGCTTTTCAATTCCCCATGTCTCCAATGTTTTGTTAACAGCAAAAATATTACTTCACCTGTTCCTGACTGAAGTTTTGGAATAGCAAGTAATTGGTCAATATTTTTACTAGAAATAATAATTGGTAATCTATCAACAGTTTCAGATCCTGATATGTCTTCTAAAATGTTGCCATCATAATGAACATTTAACAGAACACTTGCCCAAAACACTTTTTTTTTAATTTTCGGCTCTTGATTCTAAGACGGCGATTAGAGAATTTGTTAACATTATAATTGCCAGGATCACAACCCAAACGTTTGAGTGTTGTAGTCAAAATATAGCTGCCTTTCTATCACTAAACTTTGCTCCATCAAGGCTTGCAGCTACGCTATTGTCCGAAATTTTCATTCTACCTCTTTTTTTAGGTCCACTCGTTTAAGTTGCTCTGTAACACTCTGCGTCGACTCATTTCCCTTGCTGGCAATACACTGAGAGAAGGTGGGAAACGATACGAAAGAATGTCTACATTTCGCATAGAAATATGCAAAAGCATTACTTTTTTGTCTATTCATTAGCCGAATTGAAACTATTGCCGTAGCAACCCAGGGTTACACTAAGAGTAGCGGATTATGGACTACTAATACACAAGAAAAGCACCACTTTGGCGAAAAAGGAAACGCTGCGAACACAAAAGTCAATAATTTTAATAATAAATATTTATTTAGTGCTTATGAAACATATTTTATTAAATTATCATTTATTAAAATTAAAGCTAAATTATTATTCTTCACTTATTTTTATTGATTTTTAAATTGATTCTAGCACTATTTTATGTTAAATTAGCTGACCCGTCGGCAATGCTCTGACCTACTAAAAAAGTGCAGAAAAGCTGGAATATATTTAAAAATCGCTGAAAAATTTAAAAACTCACCATGAATTTTTGAAATAAATGAAGCATTCGACAGTCGATACAGCCCAAAGTCATACTATGACTCAATTTTGAGATGACTACGAATATGTATTAATAATTTAAAAATTAGATCAAAAAATTGTCAAAATTTCTAATTTTTCAAATATTCAAACCTTGGTAGCGACCCTTAAAATTTGTTTTAAAATTCTGAAATTTTTGTGGAGGTTTTTTTTTATACATAGAACAAAATAAAGGGGTGCCCCATACAAATTTTAAAAGTTCATTTTTAAGGACCACCCTAATATATATATATATATATATTCATGCATGTGAAAAAAAAGTTCTGTATCAATGAGAGTATATATACAGGATGTAATTAAAGGTCATGAATGAAATAAACACCCCCCTCTAACTCTGCTGAATACTGTTTTAAAAGAACGATACTGGTACAAAGCGTTCAGAATTTTTTTTTAACTTTTAAAAGGTGTACATAACGTTTGTTTTGGCGGGCCATCTATATAGTAAAATTAAACAAATCTTTATTTTTATTATATAGCAACAGCTAATGTTGAAAACATAAATTAAACCTAAAAAAATTAAAATTCAACAAATTAAATCAAATAGACACATCGTATCAAGCAATCAAATTTAACAGAATAATATTACTGGTTCATATAATGCAAAACTGAGAACACTCTTCAAAAATGAAAATTTAGTATTCGGAGATTTAATGTTTTAAGAATATACTGCAAAAAATATTCCCTGGATAAGAAACATAAACATTTTTACCGTTATTTTTATGTTTTATTAAAGGTAGTAAATTATACGATTACACGTATGCGTAATCTTCAGTTATATATCTTGCTATTGGATTAAATTTCCATAAATTAAAATGTACCACGAAAATATCGAACTAAACAAAGATAAATGACAGTTAGAAAAATGTAACAATAATCTAAAATTCATTCTATTGTTTGCCTCCTTTTCTTACGCTTTATCCTTTAATACACATATGAATAGAATATTTTATATTAAAAAATAGTTCTGGTTTCAAACTTTAAAATCACCACATTCATGTTAAAACAAAACCGGTACTAAATTTTTTCGACTACTATAATATTTAATCTCTCAATAGAGTGTCTCGCTACCGGATTAATTTTCTCTAAGAAAAATACCGCATGAGAAAAGTCAACACAAACTGAACAGCTTTAGCAGCAGGTTATTTTCCTCTGTTATTCACAAACAATAAAGCTTTATTGTCGGAGTACACATAAAATGAATTACTTCTCTTGATTAATCAGGGAGACATTTTTCTGCAACTCGTTCGATCATTGACATATTTCTGTGAAGCTGTACTTATATAACGGGAGTCGTTTCATCCTCAATGAATTATGCTATAATGTCACTAGACTATTTGTTAATTACTTCTTTGCTTTAGTTACGAAAAAAATGTTTATTTGATTAGATAATCTAAAAGCATACCAATCAATAACCCATTTGGAGAAAATGAACAAATATATTACAGTGTGAATGAATACATAAATATACAGGGTGAGTCATAAATATCGAAACAATAGGCTATCTCCTTAAATATTGCCCCTAGACCCATACTTCCAATTGCAAAGTTTCATCAAAAAAGGTAAATTTTTTGGTAAGATAAGTTGCAACTCCATGGGGGGTCTATTTTAAAAAATACGAAAATTAAATTTTTATACGACCCCCAGAGAATAAAACTTTCAATTAGAAAATTTTTCCTTATCCTCTTCTGAATCGAACAAAAAAAAATTCATCTCGATATCTGCAAATCCCTGGATGATATTAAAATCCAAAATTTTTCAAAATTCGTGACTTACACCACTTTAGCATACATCTGAGTGCAGCGATATCAGTTCATTTGAAATACAATTTAGGGATCGACCATTAATTTACGCATTGTTAAATGTAGACCCAAGACAATGCTTTAACTTTTAAATATAAAATAAAAGCATATAGCTTTTTGCTTTAAACTTCCTTGACATATGCTAGATGTCTGCAATATCTCGAGCTTGGCGTCAGGCTCATAATTGGCACGACCCATTGGCCGGACCGTCTTATTAAAAACTTATTAAAAGTGTTATTAAATTAAGTGATATTAATTAAACTCTCATTAACCGTGTCTTTAAAACTTATTGCCACAGGTAATAAGTTTAGTAAAAATAGTAATAGCGATAATGACCCTTATATTAACTGGATCATATGGAATATATTTTAATGTTATTGTACATTTTAATGTTAATGGAAATATATTTTAAAAAAATACTTAGAATTTTTTTCAAAAATCTAGTTTTTACTATTCAGCTTCAAAATTTATGTGGTTTTAAACATATTTTTACTTTTTTCTATCTTTACAAGAAAAAGTATTGGATTCATGAAAATTTTGAATTCCGGTTTTCGACGGATTCACACGTTTTAGGGCTCAGAGATACCGAAAAACATGTTTTTACAAAATGTCTGTCTGTGAGTCACTGCTTCTGTATCTCTGTATATGATATACATTTTGTGAGCGCGCTATCTCAAAAACTAATACACAAAATTTAATAAAAAATTATATTTACTTAGTTCTTGATCTACATTGATGCTGATTAGTTTTTGGTATGAATTGCTTAACAGGTGACCCTACTGAAAAGGCTTTTGTGCGATTTCCGCGATCGCTGTATCTCCAGAATGCAAGGAATATCATCAATCTTCAGATTCAGTTATTCCTTGACATGAATTGATGTTATTTATATTTTGTTGTATATGGCTCCACGAGAGGCGCTGCAACACTGAATTTGTTAAGATTTCTGCAATAGCTCTACTTTAAGAACTAATGCAATAATTTCCATAAAAAGTCAGATGCAGTTACTTCTTGACATGAATTGGTTTTGCTTACGTTTTTGTATCAATCATCTTTCGGATGGCGTTTTCATAATGAATTTTGTATAGTTTACACGATTTCAGCGATATCTTGTACTAATCCACGGAATTTCGTATCTTTAGAGTCCTCCGATTGCTACATCCGAGTAGTTTATTTATTCCAAACGGCATTAAAAAATATATTTATTCGAATGTTAAAGTCGAAGAGTATAACGTTTCTGTTGCGTATTTTTTTTTATGCTAAGCTCCCACTAATATTTCATTCTAAGTGTATTTAATTGATCAAGGTTTAATGCGTTCGAACCAAACATCATTTAAGAAATTCAATTGAATAATTTCAACTTAAAACATTTAAATGAAATATGTCGAAGATTCATTAAACACCTGTTCTTGTTTTAAAAAGATAACTGATTCGAAAGTTAAACAAAATTTAAAATGTATTTGTATTTGAATTGAAAACTGTATGTTAAACTCTAAAAAATGAAAAAAAAAAAAAAAAAAAAAAAAAAAGCGCAGCGGCCTTTGAGTCCGCTTACAGCAGTTAACACGTTGGGGATTGTTTTTTTTTAATTGTTTTTTTTTATTCCGGCCAATTATCTGCAATTGGAAATCCAGGGTTCGAAAAAAACTACGGAAAACGTCGAACGGTAAGGCCGATGGTTGCGATTGGGTTCGAACCCAATACCTACCGTCTACCAGTTTGGAGGCCCGTAATTAGAGACATCTTTTACGCATCGTGTAGTGGCAATTTTAACAAGAAAAATATGAAGTTGACAGGGATAAAACAATGAAAAAAATTGAAGTCGGCGTGATAAAAAAATTAAGATTAAATAAGCTGACTCATTTAAATAGTAATTAAAGAAGGCGAAAATGGCAAAACTTAAACAAAATCTGAAATTGAAACTACACAAGAAGAAGTTAATCACCTAGTTAATCACCTATTTTAAAAAAGCATTTAAACGTTAGGAGCCAATCTTTGTTTAAAACTAAATGCACATTTCTTCATCAGATGTTTTTATTTCAGTATTTCTCATTTTTAAACTTACATCATAAGTCAGTAACCTTTGGTTACGGTAACAATTCAATAGTTTTTTAACACCTCAATAAAAAAAATAATTTAAAAAGATGCCGAAAGATGTTTTCACCTCAGAAAATTTACTTTTAAAAATATTATTTGTTCACAAAAAATTGCATCTTTTTTTAAATTGCTATTTTAAATACTTTTATTTTTTTAAAATATTATTTAAAATGCTGAATCAAAATTGAAAATTAAACATTTTCATTTAATTAAAAGAAAAAAATTCAATGCGACAAATAATATTTTGAGTTATGACAATTTTAATTTACTCTACATTTTTTGAAAAAAAAAATATTAAGAAAGCTTATTATGTGATAGTGCTTACAAATTATGTGTTTAACCATCACAAAACATTCAAAATTCAAACTCTGTAAATAAATAAATAAAATAAATGTTTTCTGGGCAACATACAGCAACATTGCTTCTTCAATTTGTGTCTGATCCCTTGAAACCTCACAATTTATTAAAATTATCATAACTCTCTGAGTTTTGGAGATATCAAGATGGAATTTTTTTTGTTCAATTCAGGAATGGATAAGGAAAATTTTTCTAATTGGAAGTTTTATCCTCTGGGGGCCGTATAAAAATTTAATTTTTGTATTTTTTAAAATAGACCCCCCATGGAGTTGCAACTTATCTTATCAAAAAATTTACCTTTTTTGGTGAAACTTTGCAATTGGAAGTATGGGTCTAGAGGCAATATTTAAGGAGATAGCCTATTGTTTCGATATTTATGACTCACCCTGTATATATCTATATATGCGCGTGAAAAGAGCAAGTTAATTATATATCACTAAGAGTATATATACAGAATGTAGTTAAAAATCATGCAGTAATGTATGGTAGGATGAAATTAAAAGTCATGCGGAAAATAAACAACCCCGTTAATTCTACTAATTTTTTTAGAATAAAGGTACTAGTACTAATCAATTGGAAATAAAGTCTGCTTTTAATGGTGTATATAACATTTGCTTAGGGTGATATCTAAATAACAAAACTAAGCAAAACTTTCTTTTAATGGAATAGCACTCAATTTTGAGTTTAAATTAATAGAATACAAATGAATTGGCAAATGAGTTTTTGTGAAATGCCTACAACTAGTTTAAGATAATTTTTTTTTTATAAGGAGCATGCATAAGGGTCTAAATCCGAATTGAATTTCGATACTCGATTGTTTAAATGCTGCAAACTGACTAAGTTACCTCTATTAAAGCAATTTTTTCAAACATTATCCTTATGCTCACATAATATGCTTCGACTATTTTTATATACAGTAACAAAATCTTCAATATTTATTTTATAAGGTATACAAATGTTGAATTATTGAGCTTTAAATATATAACTGTATCTATTTTATATAGTTTCACAATATATGAATGCGTTAGGTGTTTGTAAAATGCTTTTTCTCAGATATTGATTTCGAGTAACTCCTACTTTTTATATATCCTGGCAGAAATGTTAAGAATATTGGCGAATGTGAAATTTAGAGTTAAAATTAGTACGTAGTCCATAGAAACACTGCAGAATGTATCTCTTATGCTCTAAGTGCGTGTCAAACACATGCAATTCCAACCCAAAATTTGCAAACAATGCATAGCATCTTAAATCAGTTTAAATTGACATATTGACGTTAAGAATAATTTGAATCTACTTGGAAGAAAAATTGTATAAAATGCATAAGAATAAAGCTTAACATATTAATATTAACCCATCAAGAATTCGATAAAATTTTCTAATATTATTTCCATTATTCAGATTATGAAATTATAAACATTAGAAATTAAACGTATTGATGTGTTTATTCAATGTATTTATGTTTGGATTTTAGTATTAAAAACATACAACAATTAGCACATTAGGATTATAATTTCAGGCGATATTAAGAAAAATATGAAAATGTAATTTAACATTAGAAACTCTAAATTTTGAATGTTTTTAATTGAAAAATTTATCATCCAAATAACTTGAAATTTAATATCTTGGCATAGTTTGAACAGACAATATACTTTACAAATACATAGATGCCAACCTGACATAGATCATCCGTAATACGTGCGTTAATTTGACCCTGGTTTAATGAGTTTCGAACCAGAATTTTTTCAAAGAAATGAAAATCAGTATATTCCACTAACAATCCTGAAACTAAATAAATAAAGATTGATGAAATATATTTTCTGGTTTGAAATGACGTTAACCTGGATCAAACTAATCCAGGTAATACGGAAGATTACTTGAAAGTTGGCAGCTATACAAATATTTCGTTTTGACATTGGAAAATGCAAAGTTTGGTGTGATATATGTAGATCGCTTCTTAAGAAAATTGTATATACTATACATTCAGATAATCACATTATTTTTAGTCGTTTGCAATTTGCAAATTTCTTCTATGATAATTTTTTGCAGAGTTAGTAAGGGTTAATTTTTTAACAATCTTTAAGATACAAGTATAGAAAACACTCAAACAATTTTTTTTTTTCCGTAAAAAATATCTGCAAAGGTACTAAACTTTTTCTGGGAAGCTAGGATCCTTGGAACGTTTCATGTAACGGTAACAGCAAAAACTTACGTAATCGAATCTATTACACGAGATTTTGCTGCTACCGTTGCATAAAAAGTTCTAGGAATCCGATTTTTCCTAAAAAAACTTTAGTATAATTAAATTTTTCTGACAGTGAAGGAAACCAGTGTTTCAAACCACTGATTCTGTCATAGAAATCTCACTGTATATGCATCGGCTTTTCTAGTTGTTAATGCTGGACAAAATGATTTTGACAGACTTGGTGAATTCGATTCCTGACTCAACCGTATATTTGTATAGTGGGTTCCACTTTGAAAGGAGGTGTCAGTCTGTTCAGGAGATGTGTGTGAAATATGAGATCCAGCCAACCACTTTGTCTCGATCCCGTATTTCGTTATATATTTGTTAAAATATGACAATAACAGATTTTGTAATTATATAAAATATTTAAAATAATAAGCACCTTTTGTAAACAATTTAAATGTAATAATGTCATGTGAAGTGCATTGGAAATAGGCTAGCTTCAACAAATGAGCTATGATCTGTTATATGATGCATACTACAACAAACCTAAGAAATAGTCTATATATATATATATTACGCTAACGTATGCGGCACAAAAATCACGATTATTTGTAAATTTTTCAATGGCAACACCTGAATACAATGCAAATCATCGGTTATTGTGTAAAAGTAATTTAGAAAGATTTAGGGGCCTCCGTGGCTGAATGGTTAAGACATCACGCCGCTAATCGTGAGGTTGTGGGTTCGAATCCCACTGGCTCCATTGCACACACACTTTGTGCGGAGCTCCTGGTTATACTTCTCTTGTGTTGTAATATTTCCTTGTGTGCTCTTTCGTTCCTGTATATTGACGATGGCTTATAAGCAGGCTTCATGTCGAGCACACAAGTCAGATGTATGTTGTTCAATAAACAAACAAACAAACAAAGATTTAGACAGAGGTAAATCGGATTTATTTACATTTTTCTCTTTCGCTGCAGTTATGGAGTTTTAAAATATTATTATTTTTAGTTTTCAGTTACTTAAAAACAAATACATCTCATGAATTTTAAACGTTCCAATTTAGAATTAAAGTTTTGCATTATAAATAAAATGATTCTGTACTAGGATTTGCTTTTGTTTCGTGTTTGCCCCAGCTCACAGAAATTAGCTCATTTTGTGCTGCAGTTTCAAGCTTGCCAACACATAAGAGTGAGAATTGCTAAGTTTAGGTCTGTTAGGTAGCTTAGTGGCGAAGCATTGACGCGTATAGAGAATGACCCTATTACTTGGATACTTTTTCACTCTTTTTACTGTCCGCCCTTTAGGGAATTAAAATATTGAAATATCATCGAAATTCTAGGCGTAATTTTTTTACAAAAAATTCCAAGTGTTAAACGAAAAAATTTTACTTAAAAATTTGCTTATTAGAAATTTTGATCTTTTTGCGAATTCCTTGTTAATATTCAATTCATTTAGAAATTTCCAATTTAGGTTGAAACTATACTTGATATAAGTATTTTAGTACTTGTCCCGAAACCAACAGTACACAAATATAATAAACACTCTTCTTTTTAATGAAAAAATCATTGTAGGCTTGTGTAATTAAAATTTGAAAAATAATGTAGAAAAAAATAAAATCATTGTTAAATATTCCATGAATATTTATATGTAATCCATGTCTCTTTACCAAAGCAAATTTAAATTTTGTTCAAATTATAAGAATCAGTTCTGCTGCTTTTCGAAGCAGAAAACTTTCAGGATTTTAAATAAATGCAGTTACTTAAGGAAACACTTCATTGTCTGTTTTAACTAGCCTTAAAATGCATTACTATCCTTAGATCTCTTCATATCAATGCAAATCAAGTAACACTTGTAATTCGTAAACTTTGAAAACACTTTTTGTTGGTGTGTAGAATCTTAATCATTGTGTCTTCTAAATAAGTTAGGATTTCGTTTCTAAAAGATTTTCTAATTATTAAAGATGGTAATTTAATTTCAGATGTCCACATATATGTTTTATTTTGCTGGAAGCATAGATAAAGATTGCCGAGTGATTTTAACTATGAAAATAGTTTGCATACGTTTATTGTTTGCAGAATAAATTAAATTTTTAAAACTAAAATAAATATTTCGTTTAAGTATAAACTGCGTAATATTTGCTTGATTATTTTGCAACCGTGAAATTCCATGTAGGATTGCGTCGTACAAATTTAGATAAGATTTTTAAAACGTTAATTAGCAGCTACATATAACCGACTGAAAACATTTTATTTATTGTATATATAATCCTACTTATCGGAATAATGTGCGTATTTAATTTATTAATATACATATACAGAAACTCAAAAAGTATTTAAAATATTTTTAAAATTCGCCTAATTATGCAGCAATACGCAGTTAAATAGATTAAATTAAATTTTCTGTGTTTCCCCGACATATTTAGCAATCTTGTATATGGTGTAATTTTGACTGGATTCCGACCGTAGATTAATGAAATTCGCGCATAAATGTATTAAATTTAAAAGAAGCAGCTCAAAATTCGAAATGATAAATTCTAACAGATAGTAAATAAAACCTTTTTATTTTTTTGTTCAAAATCCTTTACATCACGTGAATACCATCCTTTTTATAACTTTTTAGTATGGAAATTGAGCAGTGATTGCCCACACTGTTAAAAATAAATCTGTGAATTCCAGGTGAAACTACCGGCAGCAATGTAGCCGAACTTTTACCGTTCCGTTAGTAGATTTTCCGTTGTGGGAAATACAAGAAGGGAAAACTCCAGTATAAGAATCAGTAACTTTCCGTTACAAAGTTTGATTTATAATAGTAATAATTTAATATAATTTTTAAAAATGATTTACCGACTAACCTTCAAAGAATTGGAAATCCCCGAGGGATTTTAAGCTGCTATGTTATTTTACTTAATTGTTATTTTGGATAATTTAGTTCACGCCGTCCTCAGGACCGAACTCGAAACCTTCAGATTGCGGAACAAATGCTTACGAACTGAGCCAAAGCTGCTGATACCAAGCTGTACAAAGTATGTCTTTTATGAGTTAGTGGGAAAATCTGTTGTGCTTTTTAAACATTTCCTTTCAAATATATTCCTTAGAATGTTTGTAAACGGATTATTTTAGACTGATGCATAATACTTATTAATTTTCAATTTTTTAAATAGTTTAAATTAAAAAAAAATACTGTTTGAAACCACTGTTTTTTTTTTTTATAAATTTTTTTTATTAACAATTTTTTTACAATATATATATATATATATATATATATATATATATATATATATATATATAGACTTTTTTTTTTTTTTGAAATTGTCGTACACTATTTATTTCTTTATTTCTTTATTTTTCGGCTAATAAATTAAAAGATTTTTAATAAGAAAAAAAAGAGAAAAAAAAAACAAAAAATGTAATTTAAAAGGAACTTTTATGTTTCATTATTCCATGGCGCCAATGGGACTCGAACCCACAATCTGCGCTCGCAGGCGAGTAGCGGTGTGGTGCCTTGACCACTGGGCCATGGAGCTCCCCACAGAACGGAGTGTCTCCGTTTTTTGTTTTTATTTCCATCCGTTTCGTTTTTTTTTTTTCAGGAAATATGATGGAACTTTGTGATTTGTAACGGAAAATACCCTTTAGTTGTTAAAAGGGAGCTTTTCTGTGAAATTCAGGAAAAAAATGTTCGTGAATTTCAGAATTTTTTTAACAGTGCAGTAAGTTAACACCAATATCCTTGTTTGGGACGTTGTTAAATAATAATATTTTTTATTATATTTTAATCCTTTGCTTTATGTTTTGTGGATTGGAATTATTTACAATGGAATTTCATGAATGGTATTTCCACTAAAAATTTTAAAATGGAATAATGTATTTAAAGTTAATATTTGTTCAATATCATCTGTTAATTTAAACAGGTCTAAAAATACAAATTTAATACACATTTTACTTCAAACAAGTTTGCCCTAATAATAGATCAAGTATGCGTTAAAAAGAAAATTTTAATTTAAAACATATATAATGTAGACATAAACAATGTATTAAAGAAAAACAATCCTCATATCATTTCTTTCTTTAAAAAAAATGCATCACTTGATTTAACCTGACACTATTGAGTAAATACACCAGTTACTCTTTACAGAAATCAGAAAAAAAATATTAAAGCAAACTGTAGACTGTAAACACATAATTAAATTCCCTGAACATCCCTGAAAAAAAAAGAAATTTTATAGAAAATTATCTTTTGAAATATCTCCCGGTTTGGCAGAGAATGTCAATGAATTAAGGCATTAATTTCGAAATTTTAAACCTTATTTTAAATAATATAGAAGAAAACCAATCACAATTTGGTAGTTTGTTATAACGAGTTAAAGGTAATTGGAATGCGTAAACATATTCAACAACTTAAAAAAATATGAAAAATGCAGTAGTTACACTACACGGCGTATTACAAATGAATAATCTAAGCAGTCTTTATATTACAGTATTGATAATTGCTGCAGAAATGGACTTTAGGGACTTTCTAAAAAGCTATGCATAAAATATTTTTTTTTATCTCCTGGAAAAAATTAAAAATAATAAGGGATATTCGTATTATTGCACACTCTGAAAAATAAGGTATCCTACAACTGTTATTAATTCAAGCTAATTGTATTCCAGGGTTCGCACAGTTCTACCACTAAATTTTAAGAATATTTTCGAAGTGTTTCATTGCAGAAAAACATCGTAAAATCTGTGAATGAAGGTGGGGGTTACGAATGTTGTGGTTTAAAAATTAAATGTAAATTTTCTTATTTTTAATAGTGGTGACAGAATTCAAAGGAGTTTGCGAACATTTTAATCTCTTAAACGCATGTTTCTTTCAAAAAAAATATAATAGGAAATTCCAGCACACCTATGTCCATATTATTTACTGCAACAAAAAAGCAGAATGTTATCTGGCTCCAGAATCTCAGTCTAATCACAGCATCCGAGGAAATGTGTGGAAGACATTGCAAAATTGGAAAACAAAATTAACAACTAATTTCAAAATTGGAATGTAATGGTTCTCAGCAGCACGACGACAGCTACAACTACGAAAATATTTCTGACAGTGTTAAAAAAATATTTAAAAGATATTTTCATTATTTAAGACTAAACCTGTATATAAATAAGATATTTTAGAATGCATTTTTAAATTTCACTTTTTTATTGTTGTTAATTCGAAATTTTCATCATACTGAAATGGAGTTTTACATTTCAGGGTTGAATGTTCCAGAACCTCCTATAGTAAAGCTGAAATATCAAGATGTACATTAATATCCTTAAAACATCCTCAGTAAAATATTTTAAAACGCGCTTAATTAAAATAGTTTATAAACAAAATGGCAATAATTACTACCGAAATACTCCACTCCGATCTATGATACAGGGTTTATCCCACACGCTTTCCTTTTAATTTGACTCACAAAAACTATGTTTCGATTTACTTTGAATATGCTTCTTTTATACAAAAAGCATATAAATTTATCGCATTGTGCATCTAAGGTTTTCGCTCCATATTTAATGTATTTAATGCGTTTACATTTTTACAACTACCTCTAAATATATTTACTGCCTTAATCGCTGCTATTTAATTGCATATTAGAAGAATTAAAAAATAAACACTAAAAAGAAGGAGAGAGAAAAGAAATTTCAGTTAAATTCTTCTTTGAACGGTTAAAACTCAAAGGCAAACTCCCTATAAGCGTTAATAAAAGTTATCACCTCTAATTAAAACTGTATTTAGCGTATTTGTAGAGATGAAAAAATTCACTCCCACTTATTTTCTGTATTCAAGAATAAAGGTAATTTTCTGTTTATATGATTTATCGGCTCACTAGATTAAAATCTTTGTGTGTACTCATTTACTATACATAAATCACTTCTTGTTAAAATTCCCTTTCACTTGTCCTGATAACTGAATATTTTTACTATTCAGAAGCCAAAAATGATAGCCACGAAAGGGACTGAAAAAGATTCAAATACCCTTTTCAAAATTGTGCCAATCATTTGACGATAGGTAAAACTTTCCGAAAAAAACTTTAATATTGATTTTTGTGTTTCATTTCTATCCTGACTTTAAATCCTAATATGAATAAGTCTTAATCTTTAAAAAACCGAGTCATCCTCCTATATACTTGTGATGCCGTGATATTCATAGTTAACTCATTCGTGCCCAGCATCTTTTGCGTAAATTTTATTTGTTTGGCACCACTATTTTTAGAAGATTTAAGTTTAGTTCATTAATAACGAAAATGCATCATTTAAATAAAATAATTATTGCTTTTCTTTTTTACCGGTGTCAAAAACAGTGCTGAATGCAACTTTTGAAGCGTCCCTAAAAAGGGACGCTAGGTACTAATGGGTTAAACAAATTCTGCTAGCATTACTTTCTCGTTTCTGTGGGACTGCTAATACGCAACATCACACGCACTGCTTACTATGCACCCGTGGGAATTCCGTATCTGCAGTTGCAAATAAGAGTTTACTATATACTTCCAATTTATAAACATTTTATAGAATATAAAAATAGACAAATCGAGTGCCTAGAGTTTGTAATTGCAGTGTCTCGTCAAACTTTGAAAATTGGTCCCTATTTATAAGATATATACCACAATGACTCAAACGTATGTTAAGGGAACTTATAATGCCTATCATTAATTGCAAAATAATTACTTATGATTGTAATGTTACGCAGTCTTACATTGTTTCACATTGCACGGTTCATTTTTATGAAGAGAAATGGTTACTTAGCTCTTCTTTTAACATTTTATTACATAGTACTAACCAAAAATTCGGGGAGTACTTCCATTTTTGACAATGAAAGCAAGTGACTAAAGTGAAACCGCTAAAAACGTACTCTCCTGATACTCCCCTACTTTTCCATGTTGGTTTATTCCATGTCATGTGAATATTTTTATCATCCGAAATTAGTCACCTTTGCCCCACGACGTAAGTAAGATGGATTTTCTTGAACAGTGATGTAGCATTAAATTCTGCCAACGCTTATTAAATAACATTGGAAACTTTGAAAATGTTAAGAAAGGTGTTTGATTCATCTACTATGGTGAGATTCAAGGTTTATGAAAGGTATTCAGGTTTTAAAGAAGTCCGAGAATCAATCGTAGACGATAAACGAGTTGAACAGCTTCGATGAGGCTACACACAGGTATTTTCTGCATGACAACGCACCATCACATCGATACCAAATGGTAAAAGAATTCCTCGTCAAATTTCGGATTAATGTACTTCCACATCCCACATTTTTAACCTGATACCCGTGTGACCCCCAACCCCATGTGAGTTTTACCTGTTCTCACCAATGTAAAAATATTTACAGGGGCTCCGCTTTTAATAAAAAGATGAGGTGAAAGCAGTATCGCAGGAGGCCTTTTGGAAGGTTCCGAAAAATAATTTCGAACAGTGCTTCGAGAATTTATACGAACGCTGACAGAAGTATATTGTTGCTCAAGGTGACTACTTTGAAGGTACCTATGCTTCGATGCTGGGAACTATTCAAGGTAATTTTTTTACAACATGGCCCCGAACTTTTGGATCATACAATGTAGTTATGTACGTGATATTTAGTAAAGAAGTAGTACATTATATATATGGTATTTCAACTCAAATATTGCGTCATTAAACGATTGATGTATCATCTGAATCAAAATATACTAAGTAATTATCAAGATTAAGAAATTCATTAATTTCATAATTTCTAAAAGATAAAAATTCCAAAATTGAAGTCCACTTGTAAAAGTTCCTCAAATAAGAAGAAATCCTTTAAGTAATATTGGTTAAAAAGACCTATTTATCTGAGATTGTCATGGAAAGAAATTTACAGATATGTAATTCCTATAGAAAGATAACCTAAAACATTGCATAAAGAAAATTCTTTACAATTAGTAAAAATTTATTTATCTAAGCATAATCCCAAAATGTCTTTTCGCAAAGTTTAGATCCATACATTCCATGAACCTGGGTGTAATAGTGAGAAATGTTTATAATTGTATTACATTAAAAAGTGAAGAGGCCTTTAAAAAATTGAACTAAATAAAATTCCAAATACATACAAAATGTTTCGTTGACTTAATACTTTCTTTTATCATATAAATCAATCAAACAAATGTCATTTTTGTTCAAATTTAATTATTAAACATTTTACGATTTCACAATTGAAGCAATACAGTACAGAAGCTTTGTAAAAGTTTTAACATATGATTTTAAAAAATGAGCCGCGAAATAGGAGCTGCACTGACTCAAGACGCCAAACATCACAGGCGCTTCATTGCCGAAGTCATTTAGAAATAAGGAGCTTAAAATGCTGTAAATAGCCTGCAGGAATATAAAATCTCTCCCCTACTCCTTTATCGATGTGTTATAACTTTTCCATTACACAAATAAGATAAAATTCTTACTTAATAGCTTTTTTATACTTTCGCCAAAATTCATTGCGCAACGAATTAAGATACATAAATCATACCTTAAAATTCAAGTGCAAAAATCTATAAAATCATTAAAAGTAATGTTTTGTATCAATATAAGGTGGTCTGGTGTAATAACGACAGGCGGGGTAATAACGCCAAGTGCTAATATTTTGCATAATTATGAAATAATCTGGTAAATGACACCCATGTGCTCTGCGCAGAAGGGTTTTGAGTCATATAAATCGCAAAAAACAGCTTCAAGTAAATTTGTTTCATTTTCAGGTCTTATTGTTTTTACAAGCAACTAAATTTAACGCTTGATCTAAAATTTGCGAGATACGTTTTGTGATATGAAGACTATTTTCTTTTAATCGGAAATACTTTGTTAATTACACAAATTTGTAGTACATTTCATGGACTTTCAAAATGTTGTTGAAGATTTTGAATATCTTCTAGAAATAATTTGTAATTTAAAATGCACAGCGCAATAACTATAACGGGGTAATAACGCCAATCCTTGGCATTAATACCCCGGTTGATTCCCTACAGTGGCCGAGCTACATCCTAAATACTGATTCAAATAAACACAGTTAAAACTGTGCAATGTTTCTAATAATTCTATATAAGCGGTCCTTTTTAAGCAAAAAGAAGCTCACGATCTGATATTCTTTTGCCTCACCCCCCCCCCCCACACACACACACCACACCTTTATTTTTCTTACACTTTCACAAAAAATCGAACATTTTCAATAGCTTAGAATGCAATTTGTCAATTTCTAAGTTTGTAGAGTTTGTATTTTAGAATTGGGCAATCTACATGCAATTATTCCATCTTATTTCATAGTTTTGTTTGCATGGCGTTAATACACATATAGGTGGGTAATAACGCCAAATAGCATTGGTCAAAAAATCACGCCATTACATTTTATGAATGCATATCTCTTAAATTATTTTTTTTATATAGATAGTCAATGAGTTGCTGTATCAAATCATATATTTGTTTGAAAAATACAAACTAAAACTGAGCCGTGAAAATTGGTAGAACCTTAACGCGGCGTTATTACGTCAGGGTTCCTTACTTCTATTTTTAACACAGCATTCTAAACAAAATATATATTTTTCAATGTTTTTATGTTTAATTGGGGATTTTTAACTAAATATTTAATAATTGATATTATTTAAGAAGTTGTAAAGTTTATGAAGGAGCCAGAAATTTTGAATCATTCTGAGTAGAAAATCAAAATAACAGAATATGTTTGTCGTACAGTCTACAAAAATCTTTCAGAAATCAAGAGAAAGATTTTTCTCTTTTTCTTTCATACGAATGGATATTGTTAAAATAAATTCCTTACAATAACAGAATGTGTTACTCATGCAATTACAAATTCTTTCAAAAATTAAGAAAAAGATTTTTTCTCTTTTTATTTAATACAAATTGATACTGTTAAAGTAAATTTCTTAAAAATATAGATTAGACAGCTATAATGTAAATACCTTTTAAGTACTGCTCTGTTTCCGCTTTTAGATATAAAAAAGTTTGGGATCATTACAATTCCAACGCAGTATTTTCCAAGAATTTTTCTTTCCATTATTCTGCATAGAAAGAAGCAAAAGGTTACCCACATGTGTATGGAACAGAAGCAAAATTTTCGCACTTTAAATAGAAGGTAATATTCGCTATGTATAAAAGCTCAAAATTTCTATCTTAAGTTCTTAAATTCTATCTGAACACTCTATTTTAAATTGTAGTGGCAATTTCCATGTTCATCTACTCTACGCTTATGTATCTAACTTAAATAAAAAAAATCGTATTTTTTAACGCAGCACTTCAAAATTATTATGAATTTAACAGTGGCATATTCTAATATATTAAGCTATGAATACTTTGAAATGGTCCATTCAGAAAAAGAAGTGAATTTCAAATTATTTTTAATGTATTTTACAAAAAAAGCAACACAAAAGAAACAAATCTAATATTTCACAAAGATTTCCCATTTTTATGGACTTTGAAATACTCTGCTTCTAAATTTTAGTCAACGAAATGTAAAGATAAGGATATAAATCACTTAAATTTTTATGCATTGCTGAATTCAATTCATTCCTTTCATAATATTCTAATTTATAGATAGAGAATTAAGCTCCGAGCATAAATTTTGTCTGCAGATCACGTACAAGGAATTCAATGCCTCTTATTTACATACGACGAAGCTCATAATGTATTTGCAAGGCAGCCATTAGTTTACCAAACACT
Organism: Maratus speculifer; assembly: GCA_964019185.1. Lineage (NCBI taxonomy): Eukaryota > Metazoa > Arthropoda > Arachnida > Araneae > Salticidae > Maratus > Maratus speculifer. Next base: position 221,450,139 of record OZ025299.1, on the reverse strand, counting down.
AACTTGCAGGAATAAGCATTTGCAGATTCACACACTGTGAATACCAAATAAACTGACTTTGCTCCACATGACATGAACTTGTCTGGATATTTGAAAGATATGAAAGCAGATAATCGGAAAATCCCTTTATGTATTTTTAGCTCTATCCAACTTTGTTGAAAGGAATCAATAGTTTTTGTTTGTATATCTTTATCCATTTGCCCGCAACCAGTTTAACTTATTTAAAAAATATATACTAAGCTTCAAAATGATTTAAGGTATATGTGTATTATGAAAGATTTCAACTAACAGAAAATTTAGAATTAAATTTCAATTACTTGTGATTTCTTCTCTGAATATTTCTTTACATATACTCTTATTTTATTATCTGCTTTTAGTAATGTTATTTACATTTAAATATATCATTTTACATTTTGCTCGTTTTTAATAATAAAGAAACTCATTTCGAATTCTATACACTGCTGCAGTGATTTTTATTTAAAACTTGTCTTTAATTCTTTTAACTTAAAAATTGAATAAGGTACGTGTACCCAATATGTACAGTGCTCTCAATATGGATACCCGTAATATTTTTAACAATAAAAAATTTTAATCGATAGATCGTGCTACATGTCCATTAGGAAAAGCAGGTGAAAAAATAATTAAGCCAGGAAAGTGCAAAAAGCGCGCTGTTCACCATTTAGAAGGAAACTTGTTGTTTCGTGGTGTGCTGATCGTAATTACGAGTAAGTTTAAATTCTTATTAGATATTGTAAAATTACTTTAAATATTGAAAAGTGGAGTGTTTTAGAAAGCTTATAAAACATATTTATATTGCTACTGCATATATTGCTTAAAAAAATTTTCTTTGTTTATTTATTACAAGATTTAATAAAACTTCTCCCGATTCCCAATATGGACACCTTATGTCAGCATTGGAAGTACAGCAGATTAACCTTCAGATTCACAAAAATTAGAAAGCTAATCAAAACCAACTACATTATTTCATAATATTTTGTAGTAATTGAGGTGCTTGTCATCGGTCTTCGAAGCGCCACAACAAAAAATGACCCCTCGTTCTAAAGTGCATGTTCTGAAATATTTACTGTGTATAGCTCCTCCGCGATATTTTAAGACATATTTTTTATCCCCTCTCCTCTAAAATTCCATAAAAGAGTGGCTGTTCTACACTGTGTAGTACGCCAATAAGGAGCCCCTGTCCATAATAGGGACAGGTGGTTCCTTATATGGACACTTGTAAATATTTTTTAATTTTTATCATTTAAATTAAATCAGAATGCATCCAAAGTCGCTAATTTTAATAATGATACTAGTAAACAGTCCAGGGATAGTCGTCATACATTTTTGGAGTCCTATCACGTATACACGGGGGTGAAAAAAAAATTCCTTAGGGTGTCCATATTGGGTACAGGTACTTTATATCTGAACAAATAATTTATGATAATCCAGGACGAAAAATCATGCCTACAGCATCCATTACAAAATGGTTTATCACACACACTGAGAATGCTGCAACAAAAACTCCTGGTATATTAATCAATTAACTGATTATAATTTTTGAAAAAACACTTTCAAATAATCCCAATTTTTTATGTCTTTTATAGAATTTTTAATCTTTTATCACCGGTTTTTCAAAACAAAAAATTTTACCTAATTGAGTTAGAAAAATTCTCGGATTAAATAATGCAAAATTTACTGTTGAGAATAATAAATCATGATTGGAATATGAATGACCGTACGTGGTACGGGCAAATCATGATTGGCAAAATCATGTTACCCGTAAGACGTAGGACAAATCAAAGATGTGGTTAAAGTGAAATATGTCTATTTATACTATTTGTAAAATGCGTGATACATTACAAAAAAAAAAAAAAAAAAAAATCTGAATTTTCATTTATAGTTTGAAAAATGTCTCAATTTTTTTTAGCTTCATTTAAACACATAGCCATAATAAAAAATTCCCCTTTAGCAATTTCCGGAATTTGTTAAATGGAAAACTTGAATAACGGAAATTTCCTTGAGATATTTTTTCAGTCCTTTCTATTACACCTAAAATATCAATACAGCAAGTGATATGCAAAAGAACTGTTAAATTTAAAACCGAAACATTAGCCTTCCTACAGCCAAAAAAATAATCTTGATGGATACATTCATCATTTAAAATATTGTAAAAACAGTAAACAGCACCCAATCTATTTTTCCTCATAAACCGTAATGTAACGGGTATTTGTACGCGTCTTACTAAACGAACTCTTAATGCTGCGCACTTCATTTTCAATACAAAAAATCCGGTAGTAGACATCAAATGCATACTATCTACATTTGAATGAAATGTGGATAGACAGACAGGAGGAGGGAGTGGCATGCAAACTGAAAAACCGAACTCCAAAATAAAGAAGGGAAAATAACAAGAGTTTTCTTTTATGAGCTATATAACACTGATTGTTGTATAATTAAACTTGATAGTCTTTGTGTACGTAAAAGTGTTGAAAACACAAGTTTTTAAAACGCAGGCGGAAACTGTGATTAGCATTAAAGCTTTTTGGAAAGCATATTTATGCATTGCATTCAAAGCAAACACAGAAGGTTTCAATTACGTTGCACGCCATATGATGTATTTTAATATACTTTTAGTGTAATTATTAGTGTGAAAATCACAGTACATATTTCGATGGGTTTTTCAATATATTCTTATTTTCCTTATCAAGTACTTACAGTCTTGGAAAAAGTATAGATTCAATAACTGAAGAAATCTCCATTAATCTGGAAGAAAAATTTTATGTAAAGGGTATTTATGGATCCTGTAATTTCATGACCATATTAGTATTCCCTTATAGAAAATCGCTAAATAAATAAGGCAAAATTTCACACATTTGAACTAGATTTATTTAAAATTAAATCGATTATAATTCATCGATTAATATATTTGTTTAAAATTAAAACTTAAAAGAAAATGGATATTTTAACCAATTCCGAGGTAGTGTTTTTCCTTAAGTTTCTGGTGATTATTTTTGAAACGCAAAAAGGTGCTTAGTATTATTCCCAAATGAATACACAGATTGTGTCTAAATTCATTGTCTTTTCATGATTTAAACTGCAATAAATTTAGAACAAAATAAATTGTGCTATGTAATAATTGAATATGTAAGATTTTTTAGATAAATTAGATGACAAACCACATTTTTGAGGCATTCTATTACACTTTACAAATTCAGACTACTTTGCTGCCAAATAATTTAAAGCAACATCCAAATTAAATCAAATCAAACTGCTATTTTACATATAATTATCTATATAGTGCGCTTTAAAATCTATATACGTTAACTAAGACATAGAAAACTATTACCATGAAAATAATCATCACAATGTTTATAACAAAACCAATGCAAGTCTTCTTCGATTAGGTTCTCACAAATTTGTTACCGATCCTCCCACATTGTTTTATCGATGCTTCAATTGCATATTCAAATATTAAGTCTTGAGAAAAAGTCTTTTTTATTTCTTTCGATTGAATCTATAAATTAGTTGAATTAAATTTTTTTACTTTGAAAAATGATTGCCAGTGTGCAAATATTAAGAAATGTTATCAGAATTAACATTAACAGTTTTTCTTCTCTGATTAATCATTTTAAAACTCATATGATAAACAAAAGTGCTATAGGGGATCTACAGTGAAATTATTTTATAAAATCACAAAATAACGTAATTTTTCTCCTCCTAAAAATTTAGATGTTCAGTTTTCTTATCTTTTCTGCTGCCATCAAAATAAGCAGGGTGCATTTACTAAACTTTTAGGTCTAATAATCTAAATCTAATAGCTAATTGTTATGCACAATTGTTCCAAAATTGTTTTTCATTATATAACAAAACATTTTACTCTTTTGAAAACGTTTTAAACTTAATACATTTTTCTGTCCGCTTAAAAGTAATTAGGAAGCATCTAACCATCGTGCTCGAAGAAGTAAAGCAAAAAATAATTCATATTCGTTTGTTCAAACCATACCGCGTAATAATATATATATATATATATATATACTGTCAGAAAAATTCGTCACTATACACTAAGTTATCGTTATTTTTTCACAAATTATTACCGTATTCCCAGAAAACGTATTTGATCTGTGAATTCATTCCAAACATCAAAAAATGAGGAAGAGATTCCGTTTATTTCTTGCACGCGTGCGTATTGGGTCGGTAAGTAATAAATTCGAATTTATTTTTAAAATGAAAACCAAAATATTCTATAGATTAAAATGTCTAATTTAGTTTTAAAAGACACAAATGTTTTCGAATTTTAAAAAAAATAACAATTACTTTCTTCATTCATTCAAAAATTCTCACAATTTGTTATTCATATTCAAAGTTGGATAAGTTGAATAAAGTTGAATTTACTAAGTTATTTATATAATAAATATTCCCATTTAAAATATACTTTAAGTGAACACATTTAAAAGTTATTTTAATTAAAAAATAAAGTGCAAAAAGAAAAAAAAAATGATATTATTCAAAAAAAATCTTGTCATAGAACATCCATATTTTTCTTCTAGCAATCTACATAAATATAATTAAAATTCTCATTTTTATACGATATTAATATAAACGTAAAAAAACCCAGCCACAGTTTCATTAAAGATGAAATCTTCCCGAAATTAACTTCAAAATTATAAGCTCTTTAACAAAATAATCCAAACCACACTCATAAGAAATAAAGGCTTCTACATCAAAGCACTCTTTTCCTGCGCAATCGTGGCGCCGCGGAAAAGGCGCTCGCTTTCTAATGTTGGGAACGTCAGTTCGATCCCCACCGCCGGCGTACTTATCTTTTCCAGACTTTTTTCAAAAGACGGATATTTTACCTCTTTTGACGGAGAAAAATACGTGTGGCACTCGGGGACTGCCGCGGTAAACCTATTGCATAGCATTTTTTATCAATTTATGCAAAAATGCCGCATCAAAGTCTGCCAAAGTCTACCGAAGGATACCGTGCCGAAATCTGCCGGACTGAAACGTCGTTAGCTGGAGTGCAATGCTATGCAATAGCTTAATAAATTACCAAACAAAATTTGGTCTCGCTACGAAAATTAGATCGCGAGTAATAAGCATTTTAAATTTTTCGACCCTCACGGTGGGAAGGGGGTCTCCTGTCACCAAAAATTAACACTGTCTCATAATAAATTACGAAACAAAATTTGGCCGCGGTACGAAAAGTAGATCGCGAGTTATAAGCATTTTAAATTTTACGACCCTCACCGTGGGGGGGGGGGGTCTCCTGTCACCAAAAATTAACGCTGCCTCATAATAAATTACCAAACAAAATTTCGCCGGGCTAAGAAAATTAAATCGTGAGTTATAAGCATTTTTAATTTTTCTACACTCACCGAGGAGGGGGGGGGGGGTCCCGTCACCAAAAAGTAACACTGTCTCATTATAAATTACCAAACAAAATTTGGCCGCGCTACGAAAATTAGATCGTGAGTTATAAGCATTTTAAATTTTTCGACCCTCACCGTAGGGGGTCTCCTGTCCCCAAAAATTAACAATGTCTCATAATAAATTGCCAAACAAAAATTAACCGCGCTGCGAAAATTAGATCACGAGTTACAAGCATTTTAAATTTTTCGACCCTCACCGTGGGGGGGATCCTGTCACCAAAAATTAACAGTCTCATAATAAATTACCAAACAATATTTGGCCGCGCTACGAAAATTAGATCGCGAGTTATAAGCATTTTAAATTTTTCGACCCTCACGATAGGGGGTCTCCTGTCACCAAAAATTAAAACTGTCTCATAATAAATTACCAAACAAAATTTGGCCGCGTTACTAAAATTAGATCGCGAGTTATAAGCATTTTAAGTTTTTCGACCCTCACCGTGGGGGTCTCATGTCACCAAAAATTAACAATGTCTCACAATAAATTACCAAACAAAATTTGGCCGCGCTACGAAAATTAGATCGTCAGTTATAAGCATTTTTAATTTTTCGACCCTCACCGTGTGTGGGGCTCCCGTCACCAAAAAGTAACGCTGCCTCATTATAAATTACCAAACAAAAAATAGCCGTGCTACAAAAATTAGGTCGTGAGTTATAAGCATTTTACATTTTTCGACCCTCACCGTGGGATGTCTCCTGTCACCAAAAATTAACAATGTCTCATAATAAATTACCAAACAAAATTTGGCCGCGCTACGAAAATTAGATCGCGAGTTTTGAGCATTAATTTTTTCCGTCCTCACCGTGGGGGGTCTCCTGTCACCAAAAATTAACACTGTCTCATAATATATTACCAAACAAAATTTATCCGCGCTACGAAAATTAGATCGCGAGTTACAAGCATTTTAAATTTTTTCGACCCTCGCTATGGGGGTCTCCTGTCACATAAAATTAACATTGTCTCATAATAAATAACCAAACAATATTTGGACGCGCTACGAAATTTAGATCGCGAGTTATAAGCATCTTAAATTTTTCTATCCTCACCGTGTGGGGTCTCCTGTCACCAAAAATTAAGAGTATCTCATAATAAATTATTAAACAAAATTTGGCCGCGCTATGAAAATTAGATCATAAGAAACATAAATTTGAGACTTAATATCCTAATATCTGAAAAATACCGCGTCAATGTCTGCCGAAGTCTACCAAAGGATACCGTGCCGAAGTTTGCCGAACTAAAAGGACGTAAGCCGAAGTGTTAGGTTTTTTCGTTACGGAAGTGTTAGGTTTTCTCCTTACGGGATTTTTAGATTCGGTCGCTGCGCTCAAAGTCCGCGATAAAAGCTATGCAATAGCTTAAAAATAAACGGATATTCGTCAATATAGAGACAATTTCTGGCAACAGTGCTGCCAGTACTTTTTCTGTGAAAAGACGGAAGTTTTTTTTAGAGTGTATATATATATATATATACTAGCAGACTTCGCCCGCTATTCTGGTCGGTTTCTTTAAAAGAATCTTGAATCAAACGAAATGCATTTAGTAAAGATTAAAAAGTAAAAATTTTAGTATCTAATTAAATGGCCATAATAGGCATCTTATTTGTATGATCTCACATTATCTAGTTCAAAATCAATGATGACGACATGATAAACAAAAGAACTCTAAAATCATTATATTTGATTATTTTTTAGTAGATTTCTGCGTTGTATGTCACCTATCTACATAAACCTACAACAGAGATATGGCGAAATGTCCTAAAAGTATGACCAACTCATTAATCCCTTTTAGGCGGGAACTTGTAAAATAGATAAAATACATGTTTAAATTTGTTTTAGTAGATTAATTATCCTCAAATTCATGCATGTATCTAAAATTGCTGCTGAAGTATGGTGGAATGACCTAAAAGTTTTGTATCTCCCGTTGATAATTTTGATTGGGGGGGAGAGGATTCCAAAAATCGATAAAATAAATGTTTAATGATTTTTTAAATGTTTGTTATTGTGAATTTCAGGCTTCTACAAAAGTTGCTACTGGGATATGGCTAGTGATGGACGATTCTCGAAAATTTATCAATCGAAAGAAATCGTCATCGTAAAAAACACAATCGATACATTCAACGTTTATTTCCGGAAATCCACAATTAAGACGTTCTAGAATCGTTTATAAAAATTTTTGTTTTTACATGCTTATGAAGTCTATTTTAGTAAATACATTGAAATTAAAAACAGTGTCAATTAAAAGACAACAAACGAAAAGAAGGCTACAAGTCAGCCTCAATAGTGAATATTGGAAAAGTCATGTGAAGACGTCCCCTGCTTACAAAAAATAGAGAATACGCGAGTAAGTAGAAAAAGATAAGGAAGTTTAAGTATCAAAAATTAGAATTTTTAGGCAATTAGCAGCAAAATAGCAAGAGAAATAAGAATTAAAAAACACCCCTTCTCGCAAAAGCAGGAAAGTAGCGCAAAAACCGGTTCGCAAAATGCAGTTCCGTAATTTACATATTATTAGAAGATCTTTAGCTGGAATATGCTAAAAGTAGGGACAAAGAATAGCAGAGGGGCTCGGGAGGTGTATAACGTAAAATAGTTGTCACAGAGTTTTCCAATAATATGTCACACGAGGGGTGTCGGCTAAACTTGAAAAAGGTCACTCCAGGGGTCCAACTGTTGTGCTTTCCGGAAAACTCCCCTCCCCCGTCTCCTTTTCTATAAAAATTTCATATAGTGAAAATAATATTTATCGGAGAACTCCGTACAAAAATCTGATTTTAAAAGCTAAAATTATTGAGATTGTAAAAAAGTTCAAAAAATGCCACCTTCTGGGGGGGGGGGGAATTTGGGAGGACAGAACAAAGGTACACAATCTGAAAGAGTGGTTCGAGAGTTGATATATCACATGACGATCTCCTGGGGGATAGAAACTTTAAAATCGCTGAAACACATGTTTAATTATTTTTTATAATAGAATTATTTCATGCAAATCCACGTTCCTATTCCAAACGTCTGCTGAGATATGCAAAATGACCTAAAATTTTCGACCCCCTTTTAATTCACTTAGGGCAGAAATTTGTAAAATTGCTCAAATATGTGGTTAATTATTTTTTGAGTATACTTATATTCTGGAATTTCATGGTCCTACCTATAACGGCTGCTGAGATATCGCAAGATATCTCAGCTGTTTTGTAATTAACTATTGCACAATGATAACAGGATACGAAATTAAAATTTCCGTTTGAGCGACGGGAATTGAAGACGGGAATCGAATCCAGATTCTTGGCTTATGGAGCCAATTTTTTCGCATTTGAGATAACTGTGCAGACGATCGGCAGACACATTTCGTTCAGAAAAACTTATTGTTCGCTGGTTGTATGTCCAAGTAGCTCAAACAAAAGGACATTGGCCCGTAAGCCACGGATCAGGGTTTGATTCCCGGCTTGGGTATTTTTTCGCTTAGTTGGAAATTTTCAATTCGTATAACTTTAATTATCTGTTTGATTACGTTGAAATAATAGTTTAGGTGGGTACATGTTTTATATTATCAGATATATAAAATATTTAGACTAATTCTAACTCCATATTAAAGGTGAACAGAACGTTTATAGAAGTTTAGACTAAGTTGAATTTTAAACTTAAATATGTGTAATTAAACCATATGTAATAGTTAAAATGAAGAAAAGAACATAAAAGGAAAATTTACAAATTTTATTCAAAATATTTATACGTGAATATATCTGCCTTCTGATCCTTAAATATATAATTTTAAAAGGCATATTACAAACACAGAGTTAGGCACGGCTAATATAAAATAGGCTTTGATGTTAAAATATGAAAAAGGTCTCTGAAAATATGTGTTTATTTCACTGAGTCTTCAAAGCGAGTTTACTTAATGTCATAAAGATAATGCTTCGGATTTTCAAGCTTGCTTTGTCGTAAGTTCATTTTTCTTTCTAAAGAATTTGCTTTTATAAACTAAACAGAATATGTAGTTGATTTACATTCAGCTTGCGCATGATCAAAAGCTATAGCGATTATAAATGTTATATATCTGCAGAAGGAGAGAGTCTTTTATCACGTCAGATTTGGCCATTCGGTAAAAAAATATTTAAAATAAATAACAAATCGCATGGAAAAAAACTTATCTTCTATACCTAAAATTTTCTTTTTTTTTCCTTTAATTAAGTTATCTAGTTTATAAATGTAACAAGAAATAATTAAAAAATAATTAAAAAATCCAAATCAATTTACTTAATTAATTATTTTGATGCATAATTACTGCACGTCATTTTTAACAAACAATTTATATTACTTAAAAGAAGCATTATAAAATATATTAAAATCTAATAACTGACATGTTTGGGTATCACTTCTGATAATAACCATAATCACAATGAAAAATATAAATACAAATCGTCTGACGGTCAATACAAATAACAGGTGACAATTACATGTAAATAAAACCATGCATTTTACTGTAAAATATTCAATTACAAATAGACTATAATCTAAAATTATTTTCCAATGTGGCTCGTCCTATTCAAGCTTTCTACAAGTTATTTATGCATTAACTCTAACCATAAATATTAAAAGAAACAGCTTAATTGCAAAGTAACCTTTTATGCGTATGAATTTTAATGGATTCTCTCATAATGGACTAAAATTTATGATGTAATTTGCTTTCTTCAAAATGAAATTTTAAAGGAAAAAACTGTACACGTTAATATGACCATTTTAAATACGTAAGGTGTAGTAGTATTATGTACCTTAGTAATATACTTAAATTGCGTAGTGATTAGCCATTTATTACGTATGTTTTAGATTAAAAGGACAAAAAAAAAATCAATTTTGCAACTTAAAATTTTTGGATGCTGATGAAACAGAAAACACCAAAAGAATCTCTTTGTATTAAAATAATGAAAATCGAAGCTTTAAAAGACAATGGTCATACACAAAAAGAATATTGCCCAGCTAAACTGACAGCATTGAGATCACAAGCTATGCACACTAATTTTATATTACGGCCTTCTATTTTCAAGGTATAATGCCCTTCGAAAAACAAATTAAGGGGGGAGATATACACCCTCCATTTCCTCTCTTTATATTTAATCTCTGAACCCCCCAGACTAATCATCGCTTTTCATGTAATAAACATATATCCAAAATTCGAAATAAGTCATATAATTTTGCATAAAAAATCCATTTATATAACTTAAAAGGAGTTAGTCCCCATTCCCTTCGTTATAGTTAACCATTAAACCTTGCAAAATATACAGCTATTCATCTTCTCAGAAAAAAACCTACACCTAAAATTTTGAGCAAATGGGATAATTCTGTGTAAAAACCCATTTATCTAATTTAAGGGGGTAATCACCAGTTCCCCTCTTTATACTTAAAAAAAGAAACCCACAACTAATCAGGGAAACGTCTTATCACTCTGAACTTGTATTCAAAAATTCAAGCATATGGTTTAATTCTGAACAAAAAACCATTTACCCAATTTAAGAGGGATAGTCCCCCTGATCCCCTCTTTATACGCAAAACAAATCAGGAAAGCGCCTAATCAGAATTAACCTATATCCAAAATTTGAAGCAAATTGCGTGGAAAAAACTATAACTTAAATTAAGTGGCGTGTCCCCCATTTCACCTCCTTTATATATATTCAATGAACATCAAATACTAATCACAGAGGCACCTCATCAGAATGAACCTGTACAAAATATTTTAATAAAATCTGATAATTCTAAATAAAAATCCCATTTATCTAAATTAAAGGGGGTAGTGCCCCATCCTTCCTCATATACTTATCCAATAAACTCCCAAGACTAATTATGGAGTTGTCCTCATGAGAATGATTCTGTGTCTAAAATTTGAATAAAATCTGATAATTAGTCTTGAAAAACCCATTATCTAATTTAAGCTGGGGGGGGAGAGATTAGCCTCGTTTCTCTTCCGTATACTTATCGAAATAACCCCCAAAACTAATCATGGTAATACCTCATCAGAAGGATCCTGTCTCTAAAATTAGAAGGAATCCTGATAATTCTGCATTAAAAATCCATTTATCTAAATTAAAGGAGGGATTCTCCCCCGTTCCCCCTCATTATACTTATAAAATGAACTCCCAAAACTAATCATGGAAACGCCTCATCAAAAGGATCCTATATCTAAATTTTGAATGAAATCTGATAATTCTGCATGAAAAACCTATTGATATAAATTAAGGGGAGGAGTATTTGGCCCGTCGTTCCTCCTTTATACTTATCGAATGAACTTCAAAAAATAATCAGGGAAGCGCTTCATCAGAATAAATTTATGTCCGAAATTTCAAGAAATCCGATATTTCTATCATGAGTTATCCCGTTATATACACAAATATTATATAATGGGCTGGCACATAAGTTCTCAGGCTTTGATAGACTGTGAACTAAAAATTACAAACAATTTGTAAATCCCCCTTCGTTGGAAGTCTATTAAAATATATTGTGATCAAATAATTAGGCAATTCAAACTGTCATCCCGTATTGTAGAATGTATGCAAAAATCAATTTTTTAATTAAAACGGCTAACAGTTTTCTTTACTTTTTCTTTTTTTAACATATACTAATATTTTTAGATTGCTTACTTACAAAATTATAAAAAAAATATATTAATAATTACCAATAATATGTCTAAATGAACCTTTGAAATTTATTTATAGCGTCACTTTCGTATTAACTGCATGTCAGGAGTTAATACAAAAAGTATCGCCAAAGATTTCGCAACTTAATGAAGCCTTTTGAATTGAAAAACTTTACGGATTTAAGAGCATAGTTCAATAGCATATCTGGTAAAGATGTACATTATTTGTATTACATTAATATTTTATTTATGAAGATTTAATTTTCTTAGGAATAATTAGCCGGAAACATATTACATTCTTATTATTGAATTACCGTAGTCAAAAAAGCTTCCGGTTCTCAATATTCCTCGACAAGTGCTTGAGTGGTATATCTTAATTTGTCATTACTTTAGTCTATAATACGAATGTTTTTCAGTCCATTCAAGTATTTTATATCCATACAAGAATCACGTTTTCGAAGCACTTAACCCTACAGACCACGCCACATGAACTCAATTTTCGAAAATGTTTTTGGCCAGAATAACCGTTGAAATTGGAACATTTTATGGTTGGGCAAAGCGCATTTTGTACTAGATGAAGCATTTAATACTCAGAACTGTCGTGTATGGGGTACTGCAAATTATATGTTGTCCATGAATAATCTTTTCATTCTGATTACATTACTGTATTGTAAGGTGTAAAGACTGATTTCGATGTTCCCTTTCCTTTTTAGGAAAATACTTCTCAGGTTCAGAAAGATGTTTCAGCACAGATACCCGATGCTGAGACTTTCATCATCAGCAGGTTATTCCATCCTTACAAGAGCTAGAATATTTATAGACTACCTTATTTACGCAAGAATATGCATCACCTCATACAGCCCGAACAGTGACGGCACTGTTTTGTGCCCATTTTGGAGATGATCAATTTATTTTGAGAACTTCTCGAGCAACCTGGCCTCCTCGTTCTCAGGACTTGAATCCATGTGACTTCTAGTTGTAGGGATTCGTGAATGAGTGTGTGTATGGAGGAAGTATACGAAATCTCCCTGAATGAAATCGAGCATAACTCGCTATATTGCTGTAATTGATCAAGAAACATTTCACGCTACTGTTATCCGCTATTTGCCTTAGACATGTTCTTGATGCAAATGGAATGTACATTGAACATCTGCTTCAAATAAAAAAAACGCGTTTATAGTTTAATATTGTTGGTCTTCATGCGCTACCTACTCACTTGGTGGTAGATGTTTCAAATGAAATTTTTATTGCAGATTTATGCTCCTCTTGGTCCAAATAACTTATAATTCAATTTCCATGGATATTTGTAAACTGCAATGGACTCTACGTTAGTCTAACCACGGTAACAATTATTACTATCACTCTGCGTAACACGCAACACTAGTCACTGAAAAAAAAACAGATTATTATGTCAAGTCTATAGGGGAGTTTTTACAACTATCTATCTCGCTCAAATTTTAAGGATTTTACGTGATTTTTTTTTTTTTTTTTTTTTCATAGGATAGCTGAGGACGATCTAAAACTGTGCCAGTTTTTATTTTTTCGATTTTGTTTATATATTATTTATATTATCCTAGTTTCACTTTCAGAACCGGTTGTAACCGGTTTCAAAAGTTAAAGAAAATATAAAAATTCTGAAACCAAAATTGAAAAAGTAAAAACTACTCCGGTTATAGATCGTACTCAGCTATTCTAAGCAAAAAAACATGTAAAAATATTAAATAAGCGAGATATTTAAAATTTTGCTTTCCAATTTAAACGCAATTGTTTGTATTTTATACATTTACAAATATTTACATCATTTTGGAGATTACATTATAGATATATATGTTTGATATATGCATTATTTCATATAGGCATAACAATCCGATGACACTTATAAGTATAAATAAATGTCTCTAGAAAAGGCTTTTGAATTCTTTTCTCCCCATCAAATTCAATCTTGCCGATTGCTTTGTGTCAAAGATGCTACGAAGAGTATCTGAACGAAGATATACTGAAGTTTTTTCTGACGTTTTTCTATCTTTGAAAGAGCATTTGGTTCGAAATATTTATTAAACTATATATCAAATAAATATTTATTAAACTAAAGCAAAAAATTGCTATTCTTACGGCTTTTGCATAATGTATAATTATTCAATTTATTGAAGCTTTTCTGATTCATTCTTAATTTTCGCAAATTTCCATAATGTAAAATTTTATACTTCTCCCATTCAGCGAAAATGTAAATCTACCATTAACGTAACGTATATTTATCGCATTTTTACAGTTATTTTATTTATTTAAGTAAAAAAATATTTCTGTATGAATGTAATATTTTTATACAATCTTTCTTTGTTCAAAACACTTCCATAAAAAGTAATCGATTTGAAAATTCAATTATTTTCATTCAAATGAAATTTTTAATAAAAATATTTTCATATATATTTATATTTTTATACAAAAAATAAGACGAATATTGTGATTTATTTGTATTTTAAACAACCAGAGAAAGGTTTCGTGTGAGTAGAGTTGTAAAAAACCTGTTTATTGCCGGGTTTGTTTGCAATATTTTCGGTTTATTTCCAGTTTTATTCCAAAAATATATGGTTTATCTTCAAAAACCCGGTTTGTTCCTAAAAAATGGTTAGGGTTAATTTCGTAATTTAAACCGAGATTTTTTCATGTCTTTACAGCTCTATACACGTGAAAAATATATGATAAAATGTTTGGGATATCCGTTTTCCTATCAGCCTTAAGTAATTAATATTTCGTATCGTCCTTTTAGAAAGATCTCCATACAGACATACTCCGAAAAATCTGAAAAAATAAAATACAGAATGTTCTTCTCATAAGAATATATATGTTTATAAAAAGATTTTAGCGGAACATCGATAGAACATACGGAAAAAAAATTTCGTTATTGTCGATTTATCACCGGTTGGTGATGGAATAGAATTCAAAGAATACTTTATGTCAAATATATTTTAAGATAAAAATGTTCCATTTTGAACTTGTTTAAATAGAAAAAACTTTAATTAATTTAAATAACTTTAGTTTCTTTTAATTATATTTTTTCCATATAAATGTTCATATAAATTAATTTTAATTGTTTATAGCACAAAATTAAGTCCAGTTGAGCATTGCGGAATCAATTTTTTGAAATGCTTAATCTCACTTGTCTTTAACTTTTTGAATAAATTTAAATGTAATATATATGTGTATATATATATATATATATATATATATATATATATATATATATATATATATATATATATATATTATATGAAAATATTTTTTTCAGCAATAAATTAAATAAATTCATCAACAAGGAATGTATACCTGCAATATATAAATATGTATATATATATATATATATATATTAAACTCTATCATTGTTGAAAATTAAATTCCTTAAATACCATTTGGACGCATTCTAAAAATCCATGAGGCCCCACCAGTGGCCGAGAGGTACGGACCTCTCAACTGGTAGGCGGCAAGTGCTTGGTTCGAACCCAATCGCGGCTGTCGGCCTAACCGTTCGGAATTTTCGTGGTTTTCTTCGAACCTTGCATAAATACGGGTTAGGTTCCCTTAGAAAGACCCCCACGAATGGCACTCCCCCTGGTCCTATATCCCTAGTGTAGATAATCGGACGACAAAAAATACACCAAATACACCTAAAAATCCTTGAACAAACAATTTTCAGTTACATTAAAATCACTTGCTTTTGGCGAACAAAAGTGTTACTTTCCAAATCGAGTGACGCTTTTGTCTTTCATGCCAAATATCCAAAAGCAGTTTATTTATTTTACTGTATTTCTACTGTCATTCCGCCGATAAATTTTACCGAGTCTTTATTACACACATAAGTAGTTTGATTAGTATTTTATTTCAAAATAATCTGATTATGCCCAGTTTGGAGATCTTCCTTGTTAGACTTTTATTGCAGCCTTCGCAGCTTTCTCAGCTTTATATCAAGAAACGGTTTCCTCTGAATAAACTTTCACAGAACATATTTATTAAAGAAAGGGAAATGTTTCTGCTAACGAATTTTTCAATCATTTTACGAATTAAGCTTGTTCAGCAAGCACATTTTCTGGTTTCAATAACCTAAAAAAGACTACAACTTATTTTCACTATTACATCTGAAACATTTCACTGCATGATTTCTTACTCACCACATCGCACATTGCATACACTTACGGATGAGATTTCCACTTGTTTGGACAACAGTATAATCTTAGAGAAAATATTGTTGTGTTAAATCGCAAAAATGTTTCGATTAAATAATACAGCATTTTCTCTAAGATTTCACTGGTGTGCAAAAAAGCGGACATCTCATCCCTGATACACTGTAAAAAAAAAAGGGTCGATCTACTAAAAAAATTTTAGTGATCCTTGTAATTACTATTTTTTTTTTAAATCTTACTCGGTTACAAGGAATCTGTAACAATTACTAGAAAAAAGCTAGCAACAAATGGAGTTAATAGTTTTACATTTTTAATAGGTAATACTAAAACTCACTCCGATAGCCTAGTGGTCATAGCACCGAACACCAGGCTGATAGTATTTGAGTTCGATGCTGGCCGCCACCAAATATGGATCGAATCTATGCAATGCAAGTACTTGTTAAATAAAGGGATTATGAAAATCATGTCGTTGCAGTTACCATGGGTAATGATCTCTGAATTTTCCCTCCCCTTTAGAAACATGTCAAAATAGAGCAGGTAGCAATGTCTGGTGCTGCCCTCTATTGCGGCTTTGCCGAAAATCTTACGTTTCAGAAGTCTGTCTTTTTACCCGCTGGATGCTGCTCGAAGGAAGCTCCTGCCCGTCGGGCACACGTAATGGTTACTAAAAATAATTCTGGAGCTATTACTAAAATTTGCTTTGTGGCTCATACTAAAAAGTTTTAAGTTAGTTATACAAAAAATTATTTTTTTCAGTTTACAAATAAAATGTTTGTTTTACTTGCAAAAAAAAGTTTGTAATGGTTACTAAAAAATTCTGTGGAATAAAACTTTATTAAAAAAATTTTAGTAACCTCTTGAAATTTTTTTCACAGTGTATGCCTCTAAATTACGATATATAAGATTATCTCTACGAAAATCTGTATTTGAAATATCAGGACTGTCTGTTTACAAACGTTTTTCGTTTGAGGGTCTAAATTAATACTGAAAGTTAATATGTTCAGATTTCACTATTGTCACCTCTTCTAAAAAAAACTGATAGTGGCAAAATAAAATAAATTTAAAATAATGAATTTTAACTCTTTATAGTTATCACAAAAAAGCCCCGGCCAACAATGCATAGTGCATACTCTGTCTCTACACAGTTCGTTGGCCAGTTTCATCCGCCATCTTGTTTCAAAATGGTGGCCATTTAAATTGTTTAGAATTTAAAGTTAGCTAAAATAATACAAAATGAAAAACATTTTCTTCTTATATGTTGATACAAAGATTCGAACGCACCTTTTATCTTTAGCACGTCTTTATCTTAAAAAATAACTGAGATATAACAGTTTCAATTTCTAACGTGGGTGACATTTTGAAAAATTTGATATGTGCCTGCGACGGTTTCCTTATATATCAAGCAATTTCGGGGTGAGTCAGCATGTGCATAGGAATTACAAAGGTCTCAACAAAGTTCATTGGTTAACATTACACATCATGTTGTTTTAAAACGGTGGGTGCTTCAAAATATCCCCGAATTTCGCGAATTTGGAGAGTATACTAATATCGTGAAATTTTCATTCATATTCAGTATTGACAAAAACTAGTTTTGATTCCTCAATAATTGGGTTCCCTTAATTTGAACTTCGTGTGTTTAAATAATATAAGCTAAGTTTAAAAAAATAAGAAATATGAAAGCTGCCTATTCCTCATTTGATTGAACAGAATACCTTTTATAATGTATTGTTTAGAGCGAAGTTTTTGTCTTTTTTCATGCCTGTATCATTTAGAATTAAGAGAGAAAAATAAATTACTATCTGTTGTTATTTTTTCCAATTAAAATCTCATGAAATTTCTTATTTCTACTATTATTCATAACTCGCCTTATCCAGTAGCATTCAAATTTTCTTATTAATCTTCTCTCGTCCTTAAAATAATTCGGGTGCATACTGTGCACCTTTTTATTCTGAATGATTAATTTTTTTTGAATGCATAAATTTTATTTTAAGAAAAAGGACATTTTCATAATTTATCCTCATATTTTCATAAGGAGTATACAAACACTGAAATAAACTGCTACGAAAAACAACTTTATGTTCTCATTTCAAAGTAAATTGTACAGTATTATTTTTTTTAATATCGATACATCTATTAAGGTTATGATGCTTATAATATTTGGGTAAAAAGTTTCGTGGAGCACCTGAAGTATCGTTCAAGCAAACCGGTTAAGAAACACTGATCTATCTTTTCAATAATAGCCCTGCTAACTATATGTGTCTAAAGCTTTAACAACTTCTCTGATTTGCCCGCACATCATACGAACAACGTGTTTTTTGCCAATCATAATCTGTCCGTAAGACGTACAGGAATTTATATTCCAACCATGATTTCTTTTCCTCACCAGTAATTTTTTATTGTAAATTTTGCATTATTTAATCCAAGTATTTTTCTTAGTCAAAAATTCCTGCTTTGAAAAACCGCTAATAAAAGATTAAAAATTCAGTAAAAGACATGAAAAAATAAGCATTGTCTGAAATATTTTTTCATAAAAACTATTCAGTTGAGTGGTGAAAACTGTGTATGCCAAATGGATCTTTTATATCCAACACTGTCTCCCGTTTTTTTTTAATGTGTCCACGTCACTCTGAATTTTACATGCTCAATCTGTTATGACTTACAAATAGTTAACGTATTGGTAAGGGTAACTTTGTAGTGGAGTTCGGTTGGAAGTTATGGTGAATAAAAAAGGGTGTCATATTTTTGCCATGGCTGTGTATGTCGTTTTTTGCGGAACACTCATGTCATATCCACTGATTATGCTATTAAACGTGTTATCCTAGCTTTATGTGCATCATGCAAACTTATTTGACAGAATTTCTCCTCTAACTTAGACTGACGAAAATTCATATTCATGTGATTGCATATGTCAAAATACTGATAAATAGCTTTTGATTGAACAGAGGTTTTCTTTTCTGCAGATTTCTAACATAGTATCACTTCGTTTTTTCTTGTGTATTTGATTTTATTGAGAAATTAGAGTTGTTTAAAAAATTTAAATGAAAACATATTTTAAAATTCATTGAAGATAAATAATAAAATAACTGTCACTTGAATAAAAAATCAATCATGTTTATCCTGTAGGCGAAACTACTTTACAAATATATGAAAGAATAGAAATGGCACTATACATATAGAGAAAATCTGGGAATAAAAATCATATATTAGATAACCTGTCAAACAGAAAGACGAAATTATCTTTTGTGTTTCACTGTTTAGAACGATAAAGGAAATAACTGTTATCGCGAGATTTAATCTTAAGAGTTTGCGTCAAATAGATGGGCTCACGTTGAGTAAAGTTTAGGCTTTCTTATTTTATTTGAATTAATGGATGCACTTATATTTTCTTTCTTTGAAAATAAAAAATGAAATTTTAAGTTTTTAAAGTTTTCTCAATTTTTGAGATGCAACATTAATTAATTTCTTGTGAATTACAGAGATAATGTAAAAACTTTGCATTTACGAATTTTTTTATAGGTAATATACTGTATTTGGAAAATGGAGATCTTTTAATGACCTTTATAAACAGTAAAGTTATTTTAACTTGTTTCAGAGACAATTCAAACATACATTGTTCATCAAATTTTATTCATTGAAGTTTTGGCAGTTCATTTTCTTCAGAATATACTTTTTCTTCAGAAAATTTTAATTTTTATATTGTAACAATTGATTGTTGTAGATTCACAGAAACGTAAAAATACCACAGAACAAAATTGTATAAAAAATTATTAAATACAAAACAAAAAGTAAACTCGTGCCAGCCAAAGGAACGCTACTCTCTTAAAAAGTCAGCCACAAAATAACTCAAGTTGAGCTGAAATCCTTTCATCTCACGTTTTGAAAGGCAGCTTCTCGAAAAGAGTTGAAAAACTCGATGAACGAGTTTTTTTAAGCACTTTAAATAAAGTTGAGCTGTTTAAATAACCAATTAAAATCAAGAAGATTTAATCGTTTTAAAAACAACTCATTTATGATCGAAAAATCTGCAGCTCTTTCCTGAGAATTCAAATCAGTTCTTTTGTTTTAAGAGTGTAAGTAAAAATTGAAAAAAGTAAAACTGTAACCTATTCAACAATTTAATATATAATAGAGTTCTTTTTTGAAAAGGGATTAACAATATTTATAATGCATATGTAAGTTATCTATATCTACTGATTACATGCATATAACATATTCATTTCTCTAACCATTAATTATTCTTTATACATATTTTTAAAATTTTACCTTGATTTTTTTGACAATCGATTGCCAGAGATTTTTAAAAACCTAAAAATATTGATGAACAAAATTAAAATTTAAAAATACCACAATGAAAAGAAAATGGAAAACAAAACAAAACACTCGGTAAAATTAATAAACGTGAAGGTCGATTGTTACTTGCGCTCAGAAGATTCCGTACAATAAATATTTAATTATCACTGTTATTAGTAAAAATAAAAAGTCATTACTACAAAATAAAAACAACTTTGGAAAAAACTATAAAGCTTAGGGTTGGGCATAGCTGTGTATACAAGAAAAGCATGCGTTATTTCATAGAAAATGAGAAAATAACTAATAATCGATAATCTTTAAGCTTATATAATCAAAATTAAAATGTCAAACATGCAAACAAAACCTCGGTTTTATGTCCACTTTTAATGTAAGGTTTAATACTTAAATAAACATTCCTGAAAACTATTATTTTGCATTTACTCATAAATGAATATGATCTACTTGCATGAAAAATTTTATTAAACTCAATGATCTGTCAGCCACAGCTGATTTTCTCATTTTTTATAGAATCACCCGTATACCATAAAAGCTAAAAATAATGTGAAGCCTATATATTATCAAAAATTTATTTTGTGTATAACTGTTTAGTGTAATTTATCCTAATATGTTCTTGAAGAACTTTATTTGGTATTGACTATATAAGTAGTGCATAATAAACTTTATATGGTATGTCATAGCATTAAATTCAGTTTGGTAATAATGTTTCCTTTTTACAGTCTAGCTAAATAAAAAACAGTGTTTTGCAAATTTTAAACTTGGTACTGTGTTAAACACGCTTTGAAAAGATTTGATAATATCTCAACATCGCCTTGGTCCGTATTGTTTTTCAAAGCATGTTTTTAATAAGCTTTTACAGACACGGGAAGCGTATTCTATAAATGCATTGAGGTTATACATGTTGGAATTTTGTGCTAAAAAGTGTGACTTACATTAATTTAGTAATTTACAAATACCAATAAATTTTTGTTAATTTTTAATTGCTGGTGGAAAAACGTTGGGTATTTGATTTTCTTTCTATATTAAACACAAGAAGCGTTTAAAGATTCTCATTTTTATCAATTTGAGTAGCCATTATTTCCTTTATAACACAATTTTTCACTTTCATAATATGTTTATTTTTTTCCATGTATTATCCGTGTTTTAAATTTAAAACGTATATGCCAGCATGGAACTTATTTACTGTGTAGGATACCTGTTTTAGAAACATAGATATTTGTTCTCTCCCACGGCCTTTTCTAATTCTGATGTTTAAAATTTATAAATTTTAAAAAGTTGGTAAAATGTCTCTTAGACATATTTTTTAGGTTAAATATGTACAAGACAGTCAATATATATGTATAATTTTATAAAATTTGACGTGTAAATGAGTGTCTTTCTTTGAACATGTGACAAATCGAATAGAAATAAGAAAGCTATTCAATAAACAATTTAAAATGTTGCAAAGAATTGTAAAATACAATATTGACGGAAAAAAATATAGAGATTTTTAGTACGACTAAAAAATGTCAAACAATTTCAAAAGGTTATTCTTATAAGTATTCTGGTGTATTTTATAATTTAAACTTTGGACTGGGAGAATTTTTAATGTTTAATTTAAAAAAGAGCTGAATTTTTAAATTTTATTTGTAAATCATATATTTTTAGTCAGGAAAAATAAATTTTCAATAAAAAATCATACAAAATGACTGGGGATGACATTTGGAATTAAACCCATAATAACTCAAAATGCTTCCAAAATGCTGAAGTAATAATAGAAATGTAAAGTAACTATTCATCTTTCAAAATCCCGAAACATAATCATGGGCACTAAAGCTGTTTTCATAGAGCAATGGAAATCGCATTTAGGAAATATGCTTCCCATCCAAATTTTGCAGCCCCTAGCTCAGTGCATTACACATATCCCATAACTTTTATTCTTGAATTGCAAATGGCGAACCTTATATAATACAATCATGAAATTTGTTTTGTGGGATAACTTCAATACATACTTTGAGAAATACTATGCAAAATATAAAATTTCAATTTTTCAAGCGGGGCACTGAAGTTTGACCCCCCCACCAAATTAAAACCAATGGTCCCACAGAATTTATATTTTGGATTTCTTTTTTTCTGATGGTCATATCACTGAGAAAAAAAAAACACATGAATATGTTTACCATTTAATCACAGCCTGGGTGATTCTTATATAAAAGGACTCTTAATAGTCTGTATGTATATGTTAATCTCGCTGAATGTTTAATAGTCTAAATATGTGTGTCAATAGCCTTTATTATTTTCCCAATTTGAACTTTGCACATTCAATACTTTATGAGTAAACTGACTGTGACAGACAGACAGAGACGGGAGTAATCTTAAAATTGTTCCGTTTTTACTTTTTAAGCACGGAAACCTAAAGATAATGAAATCTTGCATTTCTATAGACTATTCTAGAATCTAATTTAAAAAAAGTTTTCATTCTTTATTAATTAATTTATTTTTGCAATTTGTTTTTTTTTTTCTGAAATAGAAATTGAACACAGTTATATTCATTAATTGTACGCACATATTTCAAATTTTCCTCTAATTGTTACGCATACTTTAAGAATATGTTGTTAATTGTTTTTTTAATAATCGATTGCCTGGATTAATAAAAGTCTAAAAATCTTGAAGAATAAATTAATGTAGAGTGTATAAAATACTAAAATGAAAAATATAAATAACTCAGCATAAGCGAGCACTGTTTAAAAAAAGGAAAGGAAAAAATCAAATGTCTGTAACTTATTCAACAAATTATTATGTACTAAGGTTCTCTTATGTAGATTGTTTAAAAATACTTTTTTCCCTTCAAACACAAATTCATTTATATCTATTCATTATATACCTATAGAACAGATTTGTCAGTATCATTAAACATAATTTTAGAATTTGAAATTAATTGATTTTTTAAACAATTGATATAGTGAAATTATTAAAATCGTAAAAATGTTTATGAACAAAATTAAAAATATCTCGAACTAAAATGAGAAATAAAGAAAAACACGAACTAAAAATACACTAAATAAAAGTATAAACAAGGAAAAACTTTATTTCTATTACAGGTCTATTCTGTAATAATTGTATCTCTATCATAACTATTCAACAATTTAATAATTTATAATGTTCTTTTATGAAACTATTGAAAATTTATTTTTATGTTGAAACGCATATAGAAAATCCTTATATTTGTTAATTGTATATCCACAGACTTTTCTCGCACAGCTCTTTAAAATTGGACACGAATTTATTTTTTAACAATCGCTTGTCTGAGATTAATAAAAACATAAAAATATTGAAGTGAAAATTAATGTAAAATGTATAAAATAATAAAATAATGAAAATAATAATAAAATTCAACCTGGGGTATTAATATGTAAACAAAGAAAAAATTTAAATTTACATTCCTGTAAACTATTCAGTAATTTAATGCATAATAAGGTTCTTTTATTCAAAGAGCTTAAAAATACTTTTTCTCCTAAAACTTAAACACAAAACATTTACATTTATTAATTGTATGTCTATACCACAGACTTTTATCTAACTATTACACATATCTGATAATAATTGATTTTTTTAACAGTCGATTGCCTGAGATTAATAAAAACGTAAGGATATTGAAGGACACAAATTGAAGTTCTTATTGAAAGAGCTTTAGGATAACAAAAGAAATTAATTCCTGGCCCCTTCTTGTAGAAAGTGCCAAGAAAGATGAAGTGGAGTACCCGGATCTCTTCTGGCAGCGCAATGAAAGGCTATCTGCAGCTGAAATCGATTCTTTGCAAGAGCTCCAGAGAAATATAGGCGCGCCTCCTACGTTGAGAGGCAAGCAAATGGCAAAAACAACACTTCAAGAAACAGTACGCGTCCCCAAATAGAGAATGTTCTTTTCTTAGGTCACTGACTTATTTCTCCGTTTTCAGAATTTCAATTTAAATACTTTTTTCTACATCATCGGTTTTATCAGAGTAAAATCTAAATAGTTTTAGCTCTCGATTTCGAAAAGTGGAAAAAGCAGTGGTTTTATCAAAATGTTGAACAAAAAATTATTTGTTATTTTGTATCTATTTTTGTATCTATTTATGTACTTAGCTAAAGTTTTTACTCTTTAATTATTTGAATTTTAGGAGGATGTTTTGAATAATAGATTTTGAGAAACTTGAGTATTTTTATTTGGTCAGTATCAGCGAAAACAAAAATAAATAAATAAACTAATTAAATTTCAGTGCCAGATAAAATTAAAATTCTTCAGTAGATAAATAAGTAACAGACTTTTTAAAACTCAAATTGTACATGTTGCGAGCCAAATATATTTGTATAGACATTTGCAATGGATACTATTAGACAATGCAGTGTATATATAGATAAAAAAGATACACACTATTGTGCAGTGTGAAAAATAATTTACTTAGACATACTAAAAGGAAATATTTTAGACACGTATAGTTATAATTTTTAAGGTTAGTTTTTAGCCCTTCTGATATGCACTTGTGTGAATTAATTACTCCATAATTTCTTATTGCATTTTTATATAAAAGAATGCGATTTCTTGTAGGTGGATGCGCTTTAGAATTTTTCTATACTTATAATAAATACTAATAAAAATTATAAATACTAATAATAAATTATAATTTTTCTGCCCAGCATAGCTCAATGTGTGAGCCCATCACATAGCATATATTTTATAATTTAACACATATAAAAATTGATTACATTTTGAAGAATTATACATTCGTTTTAAAAGCAAAGTTTATTATATTTTTTATGATAGCAATCTATTGTATTAATTATCCTGGCATATATGTATATTGATTTAAACATATGTACCATGCAGAAATATAATAAATAAATATGTTAAAATGCTTTACATCCAAATTTCTGGTGTACTTTTTAAAATAGAAGTTTAACCTTTACACAATGGGTCTAGGACAGCATCTATACGAGTTTGCATATATTCTTGGACAAATGCTGTCCAAGCCCCCGTGAAAAGACACATTTTAGGTGCTTCCAGTCTTATAGTTGAATAAAGTCACATTTATTAATAATTGCATTTACATATTGCTTCTTTCCATTTTTATTTAAAAAATATTCTTGAAAGAAAACACTTAAAGATAAATTAAATAATGTTTTTATAAAATAATTAATTAAGTAATTACGATTGTGTCGTTTAAAATTAATCTTTAAGTAATGTTATTTTTATAATATCAAATAGCAGCATGCTATTTGTCATTCAGTCTGAAAAATGTACAAATGTTGAGCTATTTCTACGTCTTTAAATTGCCTCAATATTTCACTATGTATAAAATAATACAATGATAGAAAAGTCAAAGAGGGCTTATTCATTATATTCCGTTCGTTGCGTTTACTCAAATACAATAGACAATTTCTTTTACGTAATCTACTTCAATTTATTAGCTGATCTGCACTTTGAAATAATTTTAGAAACTTGTATTGCATAGAAATTTTGAAGTAAGCAACTTGCAAAATTAAATTTCGCTTTCAGATTATCCCTTTATGTAGATCTAAAAATAAAATTTATGCATCAAATAGATAGATTAGATGAAGTGTGTAAATAAACTACAGCTGAAGGGTAAAGGCGTTCAGAATAGCTCAATCAATCAAAAGGCTCTTAGAAGAGGTTTTTCGAAATTTATTTGGTAGAGTAGATTCATTTCTCCTATTATATTCAACATTAAATAAGTGATTGCTATTGATGCAAAAAACTGTATACCTTCGCTTTTCACCACATTATTAGCAGCATATTTCTCTTGGTGCCAAAGAGTTTGCTGAAATAAAAATTTATGACTGGGCATATTTTATTTAGGGAAAAGAAGTTTGAGTCGGCATTCTCGTTTTCGATATTACTCAAAAACTATAAACAAAAAAAAAAATTCACAAATAAGATGATGTAATGTTTGTTAAATGATGGAAATTTCATACTTTTTTAGAAAACACTTATTTTCAATAATAATAATAATATTTTCGGCTTTACACTGTTTTTAGTTTTGTGGAAAAATTACTATTCAGTTTAAACATCCAAAAGCAGCTATAAAACAATCAAAATTGCAAAATTTTTCTGATAGTTAATGAATAAATTTGTTTTTCTTTTTTCTTGATATGACATTTGGCTACGAAAAATATTTTTAAGGCATTTTGAAATAACAACAGAATAAAATAGACTAATTTTATCATAAACTATTGGTTTAGATGAGAAAAAAAATTTAATTAAAAAACTGCAGAGCCTACCTTAATAACGCGAAGAAACTGGCAAATTATTTTAACCTATAGCAAAGTTTTTCTCGAACTTTTCACTTGCATATTAGTATATTAAACAGACGTTTTCGCAGAAAGGCTGAGGTTAATGTCTAACGTTGTTACTTTTTACGGTTTTGATTTTACTTGCAGTTTTCGTTGTTTCCAAACTGAAAGTGGGTATATAACAATATATGCAGCCAAATTGGAAAAATAAAATACTAAGGTACCCTGGGGTAATAACGCCACGTTAAGGTTCTACCATTTTTCACGGATCAGTTTTAGTTTGTATTTTTCAAACAAATATATGATTTGATATAGCAACTCATTGACTATCTATATACATATAAAAAAAATAACAGATATGTATTCATAAAATGTAATGGCGTGATTTCTTGATCAATGCTATTTGGCGTTATTACCCACCCATATGGGTAATAACGCAGTGCAAACAAAACTATGGAATAAGATGGAATAATTGCATGTAGATTGCCCAATTCTAAAAATACAAACTCTACAAACTTAGAAATCGACAAATTGCATTCTAAGCTATTGAAAATGTTCAATTTTTTGTGAAAGTTTAAGAAAAATAAAGGTGTAGTGTGTGTGTGTGTGTGAGGGGGGGAGGATGAGGCAAAAGAATATCATACCGTGAGCTTCTTTTTGCTTAAAATTGACCGCTTAAATAGAATAATTAGAAACATTGCACAGTTTTAACTGTGTTTATTTGAATCAGTATTTAGGATGTAGCTCGGCCACTGTAGGGAATCAACCGGGTATTAATGCCAAGGATTGGCGTTATTACCCCGTTATAGTTATTGCGCTGTACATTTTAAATTACAAATTATCTCGAGAAGATATCCGAAATCTTCAACAACATTTTGAAAGTCCATGAAATGTACTACAAATTTATGTAATTAACAAAGTATTTCCGGATAAAAAAAATAGTCTTCACATCACAAAACTTATCTCGCAAATTTTAGATCAAGCGTTAATTTTAGTTGCTTGTAAAAACAATAAGATCTAAAAATGAAACAAATTAACTTGAAGTTGTTTTTTGCGATTTATATGACTCAAAACCCTTCTGAGCAGAGCACATGGGTGTCATTTACGAGATTATTTCATAATTAAGCAAAATATAAGCACTTGGCGTTATTACCCCGCCTGGTGTTATTACCCCAGACCACCTTAACTACGTTAGTGATTAAAGTAATTTTACTATGTAAAATATATATATATAAATCATAAAATGCAAGCAAAAAATGGAAAAGAATGGCCTCTTACGCAGAACATTAGCTTACGAGTTTCTTCGTATGCCTAGTGTATGCTTTTAAGGACATGTTTGAAAAAAATAGTCACAGTATTGGTATAAAAATTATCATAGGTGAAGTTGTGACGGTATATTCATGCTGGGTGTCATTTGTCACGTTATATGCAGACATACTCATTAATTTAGGTTAAAACAACACAGTTTATTAAAATGATAAGGGCTAAAGGAAAGTGGAGCAAGTCTATAATTTCACTCACTGAGAACACTATGAAAAGCTAAATCATACTCACAGGCTTCGGTCTAGCTCAGCCGGGGCACCGTCTAACACTTGACACTATTTCCTGGCTGATCTACTAAACAAATCTTAATTTCACAGCCCATGGCTGTGGATATTTCTTTATTTGCTCAAATAATCAAAACGGAACGATTCTAAACTTTCTTACCAAGGCCGAATCTTTAATCCACTATCTGAACTCCTTTTCGCTTTACTGGAGGCCGTAGCTATTTTCTAATCGTCAGCACCTTACTAAGCAATCATCAACTTCGTTGTCTAATGGCGGAATACACACAGAGGCTGCTGGCTACTACCAGAAACACACAGACGCTGGCTGCTGGCTAAGGCCAGAAACACACACAGACGCTGGCTAAGGCCAGAAACACACACAGAGGCTGCTGGCTACTGCCAGAAACACACAGACGCTGGCTGCTGGCTAAGGCCAGAAACACACAGACCACAAACTTACACCCAAGCTTTTATACGCGACAAACTGAGATACTTCTCATTAACATAATACTAATAACCGCGAGCTAACTGCGGAATTCGAAAGAGCACACACACTCTAGAAAGTTAAAGTAAAAGAGAGGATAGATGTCACTTTTACGCCTACAAAATGTTAAATTATTGACGTCACGATCTCAGAAACACTAGAGTGCCTTTATGACTAAAGGTCACTCCCTCACAACCCCCCCTCGAACTCCGCAGAGAAAAAGGGCTGGGCTAAATGCATGCCCAGAACTTTTTCTTGTTATAAATTTAGAGCCGTAATAAAACACAGTGATGGGTGAAATTTAACGCCGAAACCTAACTTTTAAAATATTAACTTTAACCCATCACAACCCAAAAAAACTCAGTTTGCCTCAAATAATCACATATTCAATCCAATCATTCTTCTATCTTACAAATATCCTCCGTAAAACTTCCAAAAACTCGTAAAACATCCAAAACTAATTACTTCTTCTCTCAAAACAACCCACTCCACTGGGAGTGCTAAAATTTTTCAAAACACCAACCTTCCGAAATTTTCCTCAATATTGCAATGCAATTATAACTTTACCCAAAAATTTCTCCATAACTTTTAATATACTAGAATTCGCACCAAGTCCAAAAAACCCAATGCGCAAAAACTTTCCTCATCCAAATTCCGACTTCATCTAAAATTACATTTACTTCATACTAAAATAATTCTGCTACTACGTAATACCTACATCCCCATTAGCCAATGAACTAACTCCCAAACTTCTTCAGACTTAACTCCACTTGAACAATAATTGGGGCACATACGTACAGCGGCATATCGCTGTGCTTATGCAACAATCAAAAAATATCAAAAATTTACAAAATGACGTCATCAATCTCTTCATCTGTATTAACTAAAAGAAAAATAGCAGAATCAATACATAACAAAAAGTATACTTCCCTGCAAGAAAATCACATTAACATTCAATTTTAATACAATACAATTTCAAATTCAAATGCAGCTTAAAACTTCGCAACTTGCGGAAACCATTCCCAACTAAAGTACAAAACGCAACTCATAAAACACGAACGATAAGAAGAAAGTTAATTCATTAAATGTTAGTATAAGAGATAGAAACGCGTGTCAAGGACTTCTTGACCGCAAAACACGTGCTCGTCTGAACCGCGGCGCGTGTACAAAATAACCCAAACTACTATCTGTACTTTCTGAAAATTTAAACATACATTAACATACATTTTATAACACATGAACAATATAACAATACAGTAACATTTTTAACAAATAACATAACAATTTAACAATAGATCCAGAATTTTTAAAAAGCAGTTAAGACCAAAATTTTCAACATACATAAAACTAACAATTTTGCAAACAAATTTTGAACACAATTAAGCACTAAACGTGAGTCCGTCAAAAATTCCAAAAAATGGCCAAAAGTACAAAACAGTCTCTCTGCTTTCTATTCCTTCACATTGCTACCACATATATGCACTCTAATAGAAATTTAATAAAGAACATTATCACCCAATCATAGAGATGATTCGCTGCTGGCAGGCTTCATACTGCAAGATGGCTTTCTCCTCCTGTCCCAGAAGGCTTGTACGAAGGATCTCTCGTCATCAGAACTGTACGGTGACGCCACAGTTGACTGTCGTGCCTGCAGCCTGGTTCTGAATGGATGCCGTGGGATACTCGTAGGTTCCACTCGACGACTCTGCTCCGGCCGGTTCGCTGGGTTCACTCCATGGCGAGGTTCACACTGTTGCTGCCGGTAATCTGAGAGTTGCCTCCTCTTTCTAGACGCACCCGAAGTTACCGAAGATCCAAGGCCACGTTTCTTTCCGGACCTATGTAGTTTCTTGTTAGGCAAAGATTCGGCATTTAAAGTTCGCTTAACAGTTTTACGAGTGTCCAAACGAAATCTTTTCTGGGGATTAATCACTGAAGATGGTGAACTATTAGATAATTTATGTTTGTAAGGTTGTTGTCTAATAGATGGAGGAACTGGACAATTTATAATTTTTTGTCTTTTATGACACACAGAGTCCGATGTATTTGACACAGTTCTCTTATTTTTATTATACTTTGCTCTCGGATTGCTAGGCTTTCGACTTTCAATAACAGTCTTTGGAGCTGTTTGACCAAATTTTCTTCTTGAATATTGATGAAAAGAATTAGACGAAGAAGTGCTGGACTCGGGACACTCATTGGATCGGGAATTTCGCGAAACACCACTCGACATATGAGAACCTTCACTACCATTTTCTCTAAACTTATACACTCTAACCTGATCCAGATTAACAGTCATTCTTTCACCATTGACATCAACAACCAAATTATTATTTCGAACTTCCAAAACCTCGAACGGACCTACAAACTTCGGACCAAACTTAGCTACTCTCTTTTGACGACTTGAACTTAACCAATGCTTTTCTACTAACACAAAATCTCCAACTTTCACTTCTAACTCCCTTCTACGCATATTATAATACTGAGCTTGTTTTTCTTGCGCTTTTCCCATTTGAACCTGAGCTTCCTTAACCAACCTCTCAATATCCTGACACATGTACTGACTTTCCGCATCTGACACCATAACTAACCTTTGGAATGGAGTAATAACTTTTCTACCCAAAAACAATTCAGCAGGCATTTTCCCCGTTGACTCATGAACTGCCGTACGAAGTGCGTACGCAAAATGTTGAAGAAACTGGTCCCAATTTGCATGATGAGAACCAACATAAGAAGAAATCATTTGAATTAATGTACGATTTACACGTTCAGCCATATTAGACTGAGGACGATACGGAACAGTAAAAGAATGATCGATCTCCAGCTTTTCACACAGGGCCTTAAATATATCAGAAATGAAACAAGGGCCATGATCACTCACTACCCTAATTGGTGCACCATATTTAGAAATATAATTCTCAAAAAATGCATCGGCAACTGCAGGTGCAGAAGCCTTCCTGAGGGGGACTAACTCTACCCATTTACTAAAATAATCAACTATAACTAAAACAAATCTATATCTTTTAGGATTAGACAATGGATAAGGACCGATTAAATCTACACCTACACATTCATTAGGAAAATTTACTTTAATAGGAATTAATTTGCCAGCTGGACTTACATTTTTATAATTATAACGTTGGCATGTGCTACAGCTGGAGACATAAGCGCGCACTGCTTCCCGCATTTTAGGGAAGTAGCAGGATTCACAAATTCGAGCATAAGTTTTCCTGATTCCTAAGTGACCTGCTAATGGATTATCATGAAATTCTTTCAAGATGGCCTTACGAAGACTAGCCGGAATAAAAACTCTTAATTCTCCACGTGAATTTACAATTTTAGAATAAAAAAGAAGACCATCGATAAGCTTAAAAGATTGGGACCACTTCTCAAACATAGGCACATCTGCGCTCGGGACATCATCAGGATTTTCCAAATATCGATACAAGCTACCAAATTCTTCATCTTGCTTCTGTTCCCTTATTAACTGCTCTCGTGACCTTAACACCAACGACGACAATGCACAACACTTAACTTCCTCCGTGACCTCTAAACCACCATGCGGGTTTCGTGACAAAGCATCCGCTACCGCATTCTCCTTGCCAGCCCTATGTTCTATAACAACATTATACTCTGCTAACTTCAAACACCACCTGACCATACGAGACGACAACCCCTTTCCATTAGTTAACTTTGTCAAAGCTGAATGGTCCGTAATGACTTTAACCGGTATATTAGTGAAAAAACAACGAAATTTATTCAAAGCCCAAATTACTGCAAGACACTCCCTTTCCGTAATTGAATAATTCCTTTCCGCTGCATTTAAAATTCTTGACGCAAACGCTATAGGTCGACCTTTCTGTGCTAACATCGCTCCAACCCCCACTGCACTCGCATCGCAATACACTTCGAACTGAGACGAATAATCGGGGTGAGCCAAAACAGGAGGGGAAACTACTGCCTCTTTTAATAATTCAAACGATCTCTGAGCTGCTGATGACCATACAAACTTAACCCTTTTCCTTTTTAAATTATACAACGGTTCACATAACTCCGAAAAACGTGGAATAAACTTGGCAAACCAAGCCACCATCCCTAAAAATGTCGCCACTTCCTTACTATTTTTGGGGGGGATTCATTGACGTAATTGCCTCAATTTTCTCATTATCTATATTAATACCATCACGCGTAATTTTAACTCCTAAATACTTTATCTCTTTTCTCAAAAATTTACATTTTTCTAACTTAACCGTTAACCCAGCATCTCTTAACAACGTAAATACTTCCCTCAATAATCTTAAATGCTCTTCAAAAGTAGCTGCCATTATAATTATGTCGTCCAGATAGACCAAGACACCCTTACCAAGCAAAGGTTTAAGGATATTATTCATGGCCTTCTGAAACGTTGCCGGCGCTCCCGATAAACCAAAACTCATTCTCTTAAAAGCAAAACAACCGTCCCGAGTAATAAACGCAGTCTTAGGTATGTCTTCCGGCTTCATTGCAATCTGAAAATAACCCGACGTAAGATCTAACGTTGACATATAATTCGTACTCGTTATATTAGCCAAAATGTCATCAATAACTGGAATAGGATACTGAGGGTATTGCGTTATCGCATTTAACTTTCTATAATCTACTGCAAACCTATATGCCTCTGGATTATCTAAACTTTTCCCATTATTTTTACGACATAACACTACTGGAGATGCAAAAGGCGACTCAATTGGCATTATAATATCATCCGCTAACATTTTTTGAATATGATAATCAATTATACCTTGTTTAACTTTATCATAACGATATGGTTTACTAGCAACAGGTGCTTTTAAACCAGTATCAATCTCATGCCACGCAACATGCGTTAAACCCGGTTTATCAGAAAAAACCTCTCCAAACTCATTCAAAAACTTATTAAATTCCTCCTTCTCGATTTCACTTAACCCCGACTCCTCCAAATTAACTGACACTGAAACTTGCTCTTTCTTACTCACATTCTCATCATTATTCACGATTAACGACCTTTTAAAGAAATCCAAACTAATTCCTCTATCCCTCATATAATCCACACAAACTATACAATGCACTGTTAATCCATCCAACACACAAAACTCCCAACATGTCTTAACCGAACGAATTTCAACTTCCAATTCTACTGAACCTTTATTATCGCAAGCTGCTCCCTGTGCTGACTGAACCACCAGACTTGACCTTTTCAACTTCTTATACGAAAAATATTTCCGATAACAATCAAAAGAAATGAACCACTTATCTGCCCCTGTATCGAAGACACTTTTAACGACAATACCATCTAACACAATTAACACTTCAGGTAACTCAACCGGATTAATAGTAATTTTATTTAAACTCACAGAAGGCTTTTTCGATTTGACCTGTGACTGCATACCTTCCGAAATACAGTCACTTACCAGTTTAACTGACCCGACCTCCTCACACCTCTCCTTTGCACTGCCTCTCCTTTGCACTTTTCTACCTTCAAAATTCTCATCCGAAGTTAATCTCCTTACTTGCGAAGAAACATTCCTGTCCCGTACTCCCCCACTACGATCATAACCACTATTCTGTCTATTTCCATGCATATTTCTCTCACCACTTCTAAAATTATTAGCACCACCACCATTCCTATTACCATTACTCGTATTCGACATATTACGACCAAATCCATCACTTCTATTACGCACATTACTATCCGGAAATCGCTGTCCCCCCCTCACAAAATTACGTTCCCCCTCATTTCTCAAATTACCATCCGTGACAGGTCTCTGCCGAGGGTTACGCAAATCCCGTTGATCCGAGCTATGCCGAGACTCATACTTCGATAATATCTGGTGCATTTCTGCAAAATTCTTCGGTGCTCTAACTTCAATAAAGTCCTGTATATTTGGATTAAAAAGAGGAAAAACAATGTCCAACAATTCCTCAAATGTAATATCTAAATCTAATTTATTTTTTAGTTCCAGCTTACGAAGATAAAATTTTGACGCCGACTCATATATATTCTGCTTATTACAATAGAACTCTTTTCTCAAAATACTTTTATCTTTAACGGGAGGAAATGCCTTCTTTAACTCAATTACAGTTTGTTCAAATCTTTTCACTTCATCAGTAATCAAAAACTTTCCTATATTTTCTAACCACAAAAGTGCTTCGCCCTTTAACGAGCATTTAAGCACTACGTACCTGTTTTTCTCAGGTATATTATTGAACAAAATATAATCATCTAATTTCACTAAAAATTCACTAATATCACCCTCACCGGTGAAATACACTCGTGGCACAATCTCAAAATGTCCGACATTTCGTTGGGCGCCATTTGTGACGGTATATTCATGCTGGGTGTCATTTGTCACGTTATATGCAGACATACTCATTAATTTAGGTTAAAACAACACAGTTTATTAAAATGATAAGGGCTAAAGGAAAGTGGAGCAAGTCTATAATTTCACTCACTGAGAACACTATGAAAAGCTAAATCATACTCACAGGCTTCGGTCTAGCTCAGCCGGGGCACCGTCTAACACTTGACACTATTTCCTGGCTGATCTACTAAACAAATCTTAATTTCACAGCCCGTGGCTGTGGATATTTCTTTATTTGCTCAAATAATCAAAACGGAACGATTCTAAACTTTCTTACCAAGGCCGAATCTTTAATCCACTATCTGAACTCCTTTTCGCTTTACTGGAGGCCGTAGCTATTTTCTAATCGTCAGCACCTTACTAAGCAATCATCAACTTCGTTGTCTAATGGCGGAATACACACAGAGGCTGCTGGCTACTACCAGAAACACACAGACGCTGGCTGCTGGCTAAGGCCAGAAACACACACAGACGCTGGCTAAGGCCAGAAACACACACAGAGGCTGCTGGCTACTGCCAGAAACACACAGACGCTGGCTGCTGGCTAAGGCCAGAAACACACAGACCACAAACTTACACCCAAGCTTTTATACGCGACAAACTGAGATACTTCTCATTAACATAATACTAATAACCGCGAGCTAACTGCGGAATTCGAAAGAGCACACACACTCTAGAAAGTTAAAGTAAAAGAGAGGATAGATGTCACTTTTACGCCTACAAAATGTTAAATTATTGACGTCACGATCTCAGAAACACTAGAGTGCCTTTATGACTAAAGGTCACTCCCTCACAAAGTATTTATTATTAAAATGAAACATGACTAAAGTGATAATATTTAATTTAAAAATGCGTGCTCACATAACTGTATGCAAATAAAAAAATATTTTCCAGTTTATATTAAAGATTACTAAGGCTTTATATTAGTCACGCAATAACATACGCAAACTAATCTTAAAGCCAATAGATACATTCTTTGCATATTTGTTATTTGTATTTCCATATTTTTAAACTATTCTTTTTATATAGGATATCTGTGGTCGAAACCTGACATGATAAATCTGTACCCCAATATTTAAGTTGCAGTTTCATTTTGAAGACAATTTTTAATTAAAAAAAGCTTCCTTGATGTCAAAACAGGCACAAAAATTGCATTAGTACAAAACTATAACATTAGATTTCAAGTTAATCTTTCCTATGCAAAAAAATAATAAATAAACAAATAAATTCATTAAAATGCAAACGAAATATTAGTCAATCGATCCAACTGTGTATTAGGTTGTGAATAGTGTCGCGGTGTAGGTTGTAATGACCCTAGGCTCTAAACCGCTTTCAGTAAATTTCCTTAGACTCTTCTAGAACGGGGATCGGGATAGTATACATTCTGCGATATACTGTGACCCTTTGTGTTTCTAGGCCATAAATAGTTAAAATGACACGGGTGCAACCAACCGAAGGTTCATTTGATATAAAATTATAAAATACTGGAATTTTAAGTGACTAAAACAAGCTTTAATTGCATGAATTTACGTTGACAAAGGGATTGGTGCAAGCAAGTCTATGTTCTCGTCGAAAGGTTTTCTTTAAAGAAGAAACGCGTGGAAAACCTTACATTCTACACTTTGATAGTAATAAATAAATTCAAATTCTCTGATTCAGATCTGTAATTAATAACTGACAAACATGGTGTCCTCTATCATCGGTGGTCAATGGTTAATTCCTTAACCGTTAGTTATAGACATATAGTTCCAATTACAAAAATGTTTTAAAAGAGGTAAAGAAATATTTTAAAAGTGTTTTGTGTTAATAAAGATATTTCTTAAAAAATTACGAAACTGAAATTTTTATACGGTCCTATAAGTTATATTTAGTAAAATTTTATTCCCATTACACTGATAAGTAAGAGAAAGAAACTTCTGTGCGCATAACACTAAAATTGACCGAGTTATGAAATTTTAAAAATACATGACTTATACCACTTATCTGTATGTAAACACAAATGAGCTCGGCCTTCTTTGAGGGGTCATATCTAAAGTGCTTAAAGAATTCGAAGGACATATTTCATGTGCATTGGCGCTTTCAAAAAAATAGTCGCATAAGTATTACGATTAAGTTAAATTTTGTTAAATTTAAGATTGACTAAATTAATTATATTTTAACATTCGTTTTATTTTATAAAATTTTAGACTGTTTATTTTCATGATTTCTTTTAATAAAAATCATGTTGTTTTTTAACTTCAACGATCTAATGACATTTTTCCAGTTCACAATTTGTACTTGAACTTTAAACTCACTTTCAAATATCAACCGAGATTAATTGTTATATACTGATGTAAATCCGAAGAGAATCTAATGTTATTGTGATTTTTGGTGGTTAAAATTTATGCTCTTATTTTTCAGAAAAAAAATGTTTCGGGTAGCTTAAAGCAAAGAAGTTTAAGAAAAACTTTTATGCGATACTTACAATACTGCGATGGTTGTGTTTTTAACTATTATGTATTTTTCATCACTGAATCCAAAAATTACTTTAATTTTTAACTATCATATCATG
This sequence comes from Maratus speculifer, assembly GCA_964019185.1. Classification (NCBI taxonomy): domain Eukaryota; kingdom Metazoa; phylum Arthropoda; class Arachnida; order Araneae; family Salticidae; genus Maratus; species Maratus speculifer. Next base: position 221,412,370 of record OZ025299.1, on the reverse strand, counting down.
ATTTTTCGAAAATAATAAATCTTTAAAATGTTAAAAACTAACAAAAATAAGATATTATTAAATAAAGGTGATGGCTTTGTTTTTTGACACTTGATAATTAATTTTTTTAAAACTTTTCGGCAGAATTTGGAAGATTAAATCTGAAAATGATCTTTATTTGTTTGCATGTCATAAATGTGAATGTTAAAATGTAGCGAAGATCTGATACTATAAAACAGTTGTAAAACATTTTAAATTTAATTTAATACATTCAATTTTTTTGGCTTATACTGGAATTATTTCCGCTATACAACGAAGGGGTCCGATGAGGTGAGTGAAGAGTTTCAATTTTAACTTTGAACTTTTTAACTTCGAAATTTAAGTTTTGCAAAAATTCTTGATGTGATAGTTAATAATGAAGGTTTTTTTTAAGTCGGCAAAAAATACATAAAAATAAATTATCAAAAGTTAAAAACGTCAGAATCACATCTGTTTTATAGCAAAAATTCTTCGCTGCATTTTTTCCCTTTAAAATTTACGATTTGCAAAAACTTTTTGTTCAAATCACTGTTGTTTCACTTTTTCAATGTGAAACAACAAAAAGAGTTCACAATGAAACAATGGTTTCACTTTTTCACAAAAAAGGGATTTTAAAAAATGAAGGGTTTTTTTTTCCTTATATGTTTTTACATATTATATATTTTGTATTAATATTTCAGAATGATTAAATATATCATATTTATATTGTAATTTTAGTTTTACTTTCAACCACTTTTTTTAAATATTTCTGCCAAAATGATATTTCTACTAAATTGGCGAATAACTCTTGATTTGGAGCAAAAAATATACTCCAACTTTAAACTGCTATTAATCGGTAAATTTTATTCGTAGAATAACGGGACTATTTTTGAATTACTTGTCTGTGAAACAGAAAAATTTAACTAAATAATTTATAGGACCTGGTGACCGTATAGAAATTTAAATTTCGTATTTTTTTAACCTTTTTGTTGACCCAGATCGTTCTTTATGTGTTTTTTGATCTCATTTAAAACATTTTTAAGCGAAACATTATGCTTATTGACTAACTGTTAAGTAATTAGCCCTTAGCTACCGTTGAGAGTGGACAACGTGTATTATACACAGTGTATTACTTATTAGTTTAAATATTCCTTTACCGCTTGGCATTCAGGATATAATACTAAATTTGTCAGGATATAATACTAAATTCAAAAATATTTGTTAATTAAAAAATTTAGATAAAAAGAACTGTAAAAGTCAAAAGATTAAATTTTAATTATTTTAATATATAATGTTAATTAACTTTGATGATCCATCATATCTGCCTTCTTTAAGTACATAGGAGCACTCTGCCAGTTCACTTCTTGCACGTTTCATTGTTAAATTTGCTTCTAATATTCTCATATTTAAGTTAAATAGAAAAAAAACTATAGATATGAAGTTGCAGAAAAGTGCATGCTTGATAAATTTTATGTGTACAATGTACAAATAAAGATGTTAATTTATAAATCTAGTTTTTGTAGAACTACAGAAAATCTGTAGCTTTGCTTTATAATTATTTAATTTACTGTAATATTAGTAAATTTTATTTTTATCCCGGTTTGCAGTTACATAAAAAGTTCTATGCGTCCCAATTTTCAAAAAAAAAAAATTAGTAACCTTACATATTTCTTTTATTTGCAGTGCAATAGTGTATCTGTTACACGAATTTTTGTTGTTACCGTTTTATAAAATGTTCTAGGAATTCCTGCATCGTAGAAAAATTTGAGTAACTGTGGAGTTTTTTTTATCGCGTATTTTTTAACATTTATCAGGTACAACGCTTGTCATTTCGAAATCTTCTTATTCTGTGTTTTGGACAGCATAAATGTTAACTGCGTATACGTTTTTTAGGTATTTATATCCATTAGTTTCAAAAGGAAATCATGCAAAATAAATTTGGTTCTACTTCTAGACTGAAATTACTTCTTCGAAAATTATAAGTAGAAAGTAAAATAAAATAAATATTTTCCGACTAAAATATCACAACCTCTCTTGTGACTGGAAACTATGAAGATTCTATCAATACAAGATATATAAAAAAATTGTAGAATATTTACTCCAAATTTATTCGAAATTTAAATTAGTTAAAAATGCTCAGTAAATGCCTTAAGGGAAATAACTAATTAAATAATAATAATTAATTTTTCTACTGCATCAATAAACCTTTATGCAAATATTGGAGATCATTGATGACTTCAGTTTGATTTTATTTCATATTTACTTTCTATTTTCGATAAATAAACATGGAATAAATATGTTTTCACCATTTTTTTTTTTTGAAATATTAAGTGCTTTCCCTTTCGAAACCGTATTATTCGATACTTTTAGAAATAATAAAATTAAACTGTTAGTAAGTTTTTTAAGATATATGATTTAATATATTGATTATTTTTGAAAACGTAAAACATAAAATAATTTCCGTGTAGTCGTATGCTTAAATTCCTTTACAAAGGTAATACACAGAAAATAAATTGGCATATATATTTTCTGCAGTTGTTCGTAATTTATACCTTACTCAATATTTCTCACACTGTGTTATTAAGTGGTTTAATTCTTTCATTACTAAACGAGTTTAAAAAAGTATTAAGATTACAATATTAAGAAGAAAAGAGGGGAGATATTTTTAAAAAGTCACAACATTTGCTCAAAAATTATTCGAATATGAGAAATTGTTAAACATGTATGACGAAAGTCTTCGGAGGAATCAATTAAATAATAACAATTTGTTTTTATACTGAACCATTAAACCTGTACATAGATACTGGAGGTTACTGATGAAGTTCTACTGTTCACTTGATTTTACTTTATGTTTACTTTCTTTTGTAGCTAAATAAACAAGGAGTTAAGAATCATTTGAAGAAGAACACACACAATGGGTTTGTAATATATATATATATATATATTTCTTAACTTTTCAAAATAGTCTTAATCGATATTTCTGAAAATAATAATCTGTAATAGTTCTAGTTTTAGTGAAAATGATTTAGTTTATTGATTACTTTTGAAAATGATTTTCGCAAAGTAATTTTAAGTGTAATTAAAGACTTAAATTTCTTCTATGAAAATACTGCACAGAAAACAAATTGAAATACTTATTTTCTACAGCTGATCCATAATTTCTACCTACTACGGCGTATCCTAAATGTATGACTAAATAATTAAAAGATACCAGAAAAAAATAATGGTATAATATTTATCGCAAAAGTATTCAAAATTGAAAATTATTAAAAAATCCTAAAAACATCTAAAGTGTAACTAATGAATTAATTAATACTAATTACTTTTTATTGTTTTAATTGATGTACAAGTACTCCAGATAGCTTATCAATATCTATTGTTCACTATGATTTTGCTTTACATTTACGACCATTTATAGCTATATAAAGTAGCAGTTACATATGTTTTCAACATTTTCTATGTTGAGTAAATCGATTTTCAAATCCTTATAACCGATATTTTCGTAAATAATAAAAGTGAAAATTCTTCTAAGTTTTTTTAGGCCATATGAATTAATATATGGATTGCTTTCAAAAGCGAATCATGAAGAGCAATTTTAAGTGTTCTAATACGCTTAAATTTCTTCTACGAAAATAATACGCCGAAAATAAAATGAAATATATATTTTCTGCAGCTGTTCCATAATTTTTACCTGACGTATTGCTCCCACTGTATGTCTGAATAATTCAAAGATTCCATCACTACAAGCGATGCAAAAATTGTAAGGATATATTATTTACTCCAAAAATGTCATTCGAAGTTGGGAATTGAGAAAAATGCGCAGTAAATGCGATTGCCTTAAGGGTAAATACTCTTGGTTATAATATAAATTGAAACGTATAGAAAAGGGATGATTTTTTAATGCAGAAAAAGATTGACTTATTCTGAATTTTACTCAAGAAGCGAGAACGCGTATTCATTTTTAAAAGAGTCTTTATGAATACAAAAATACTTAAACATAATTGCTTTGATTTTACTATTTGAAATGTCTTTCAATTTTTTATGTATCTATTATTATTAAATATTTATTTGAGAAAATAAAATAGCATGATAAAGTTTAAGGGCAAAGAAAGGGATTTTAACTTTACATTTTTAGACTTTTTTAAGTTACTTTGTTTCCATTTTTATAGAAAGAGACACTGAATTGTTATGTTAAGCGTACAAAAGTACAACAACAATAGTATATATTTAGATCTATTAAATTTCTGTGGCGTGTCTATTAATAACACTTGACAAGCATGATTCTATTACAGATCTGAAATGAATTTATTCTAGATCAGTCTTTTACGTTAACCCATTAATGCCCAAATTTATTTTTTTCTCATTAAAAATGAAATTTTGTGTTTCTCACCACTTTTGAAAACAATTAACTTTTATCTTAATTTATTGAGCAATTTATCTTGTGAAAAATTGAGCTTATTTTTCTTTATATTTACTGGTGTGAAACGTGCCTTTTTTATAATCGTCCCTAAAAAGGGACGCTAGGCACTAATGGGTTAATTCTAAATTTGATTTCCCTTTTCACTAGATGGTCCAATTTTTGAAAAGATTGAATATGTAGGTTTATGCAAAATTAAGCTTTTATGTGTTACTTCATGTAAATTTTAATTACAGTAATTGTCAGATTTAAGTACCTTTTCCAGATAACAACTACTGGACTATTTTTTTCAGTTAAATGTCACTATCTATTTATTCTTAAGATGTTTCAGTTATTAAGCGCAGTTTACATATTTTTGAATAGTGTAATTATTAATTTTCTATCAATTTTACAGTAGTTGCCAGAAAACTGACGCATTTTTTTAGCCTGGATTTTTATGTTTATTTAAATTTTGCAAGCTGGGTACTTTTATGATGTCTAGGTTTTGAGTAAAATGAACTTCTACTTTATTACGGCTTACGGTATATGGTTTACCAGTTTGATATAAGTCAAAAGGAGAAAAACGAACCGTGTCAGATTCCTATCGGGGGCATACACAGCAAATTGTGTAATCGAAAAACAGAAACAAAATGTTGAATATATACTAAATAGTGTAAACATATCATAAAAGTAGCACAAAAGACGCTTTCTAGCTATTTTGATAGAAACAAATTCATTTCATTTTCATTTAAAACCATATACGCTAAAATAAATTTAAAACCCGATTTGAAATAAGCGTAAATATGGTTTAGAAAGATAATAGCGTACTCACGTGGTAGAAGTATTTAGACTTCAAGAAACGTTACTAGATAAACATGAAAACCACAGAGATAATATTTCACGGTCACATGTCAGCATAAACTCAGAAAAAGCATATTTCTAAAGGAAACCAGACAGTATTCATATCCTGAAATAAAAAAAAATCAATCTAATGATGTTTTATGTCTTAAAATTGTACAAAATTATCTAAATTTCCATAAATCGAACTACGCAAATATCTCAAAAGGAAGACCTGATAGAGTAAAACTAAAACTATATTTGGAATTAGCACAAAAAACTACATAAGAAATGCGTCATTTTGCATTTGTGAACCGTTGAAATTCCTTGACTAGTGCAAGAAAGAGTTCCATAATAAAAAGCATTTAGAATTTTACAAAAGGAATTTTGAAAAATGTTCTCTGGTTTTCTTAAAGTATAAGATATTCTGTAAACATAATATCCGAAACAGTCTGAACATGCATTAACAGTTTCCTGTTAAGTATTATAGTTTATTATAGTATAGCTAGTATATTTATATGCAAGGTATACTAGAAAACATTCCAATTTCTAACAAAAATTATATATTATTCATATCATGGTATTTTCAAAAATATTTTGTGATAGTCTTGGTATATGAAGATCGCTTTGGATTCATTTATTTTTAATTTAAAGGTATATCACTCCAATATGAAACTGATTTTTTGTTTATAAAAGCAATAAACATAATTATAAAAAGTTTCAGCAGGTTTACTTTCTTTGTGTACAATGATATTATGTCTCATAAAGAGGTGAAAATAAAAAACAATTCAGTCATTAATACCATATGTAAAGTCAATAAGGCTCAGAAATATAACATAACTACTTCAAAACGTCCACAGTTTCTTTAATTTTGTGACATTTTGGATAGCAAGATTGTAAATTTTTTTAAACATAATTCCACCATCATAAAAAAATGAAAAACAACTTTGATAATGGTTAAAACCGCATATTAAAAAAAAAACGAGTGAACTTTTTATATCATAAAGTTTATTCGTTATAATGTTTATGTAACATGAAAAATAATTATCATATAAACATGTTTTTTAAATACAATTGCTTAAATCTTCTTGCATTCGAAATATTGAATTTCACAGTCTGTTTATGCATTTAACACAAAAACTATGTAACCTTTGATTTTTTGTTTGTTTGCTATCTAGAAGTATGATACTTAATAATAAATGGAAATAATTTGTGTTTTGTGTAAAAGCATAAAGAAAATGTGTTTAGACAAATAGTGTGGAAATTATTAAATACTGCTTAATATATTCTATTACAATTTCAATATTAATAATATCACTTAATATTAATATTAATACTATCATATTTATATTTTTTCATATAATAATTGAATTATATGATTTTTATTACCAAGAAAAAATTGAGTGTCATATTTTTATGGGTTTCGGATAAAGTGTTTGAAACGATGAAGATCAATTAATCAAAAGTAAATAGAAGTTAAGCAACTGCATAAACACATGCAAAAATATTTTTCATGTTATGTATTTATATATATATGTAGAAAAATGACTATACTTTAGGAGGTGAAACTTTAAAGTATACTATATTTTCTTGTTTTATGAAATGAAACTCTTAGCTTTTCAATTGCTTCCTTTTTTTTAAAAAAATTACACAAATTAGTTAGTGAACTAATGTTTATTTGTTTAAAATGCGTGACAGAGCAGAAAACGCACTTTCAGCAATTATCGATAGCAGTATGTCGGTCTAGCAGACTTTGATTTTTGAGTTTTTGTAACTGAACGAATGCTATCCATTCAATAATTTATAGAGAATTAACTGTATTGCAGATTAGTAAGCATTTAGTATTTAGTTATTTTTAACGTTTCATACCATCAGTAAAATGCACTGCTACCGATATCCCTCACTAGATCATAATTAATGGAATCATTTTTGGGGACCACGTAAATGTGGTCTAAATGCTAGGCATTTCATGTTCAATACCCAACATTCTACATTAATTCGTAATCACAAACAAAAATTACTTAAAAATTTTAGTTTATTTTCAGAACTTAAAACACGAAAAAACAGAAAGACATACAGAAAAAAAATATTAACATTTTTCAGATGTGTTCGAATGCGTTACATAAGAACTTTTACTGCAGAATATTGACTTTTAAACATCCTTCGTTTTTTTTAAAGATTACTGCGAAACATTGGGAGTATCTTTTCAAAAATTGAAACATAATAGATTATGCTATGAATATAAAATTGGATTTAAAACTTTTTTATTATAATTCAATAAAACGCAAGATCTATGAATTCAAGTGCTTTTATAAGTCTCGTATATGATAATATGAACGTATTTTATAAAATATCTCAAGCATTCTAAGATGCGTAAAAACGTACGTGTGTATAGTATAAAGACACATGATACGATTATAAAGGAAACCTGCAATTTTTATTTTATACATGCATCGCCGTATAAATAATTGGAAACTAATATTATCATCTCACTAAAGTACGTCACGCTTACAAAATTAATGACGAAGTTATTACAATTATTTACAAGAATCTTGACACAAAAAATGTATTGTAATGTTATTCAAGAATGTCATGTATATTCTGTGTTCATTTTTATATTTTTATAGCTTGTAAAGAAGAATATCTCTTATTAAAAATAAATGTTAAAGAGCCGACTTTATTATTGATATTTTAAATATGATATTCAATGTTAATCAAAATGTCTTTTACAGATTATTAATAGTAATAAACTGGTTGTAAGCCAGTATGGCCAAACTGGCTGAGGAAAACTGGTACGGAGAAGCAATTTGAACATCTGACAAAAGGATGTAAAAAGTTATTTTATCGTAACTGCTTCGTGAGACTTTCTCTTTTCATACGGAAAACATTCGGATATTTTAAAGGATTTTCATAGTCACTAACGCCATAGTCACATAGTATGTATGAAGGTATGGCAAATGCCAGAAACGAAGAAAAAATATCATTCAGGCATCGAGAATATATGTTGTGGCTCTCGGAAAATCGATCCATGTCATCTTTATAAATTCTAGTCCTCTTCGATAGAGAGTTCTACAGTCTCCTACACGAATTCAAGCGCATTTTCCAATATTCTTGTGGTCAAATTTAATAAAAAAAAATCTCTACAAATAGATGCGAACATAAGAGGCTTGTTTTAGTAACCATAATTTTAGTTTATGAAACCATTCCAGAAATGAAGCGATGATTTCTCGTTACTAAAAAGTGTCAATATCTTTTTGTCACCTAGAAAACAAGAGGTTAGAAATTCTAGATAATTTCGTCCATTCAGCTCAGTTGTTTACCCTATTTGCATAGTTCGGAAATCTATAATTCAAGTTTGGGAATTCAGGAAATGATTTACTATTCATTCTATGTGAAGAAAAAACATTGATTGTACAACTACTTCTTTTAAATAGCACAAACACATTGATTTTCGTTGTCTTTGCGTAAACTAGGGAAGACACATAAAACATCTGAAGTAATAAATATGCATTAAGAATTTCCTCTGTTTTGCATTCTTATGTTTTCTACCTTCAATTCTTTAGAGTGATTGTGGTCTTATTTATAATCAGGAGAACCATTTTAATCCATTTTGAGCAAAAAATATATTTTTTTAAAGTTTGATTTATATTATAGTATATGTACAGAAGTCATAGTCCAAAAGCCGCACAAAACCCTAAGTCATCCAGCACAAGAAAAATCCCTTTATTTTATGGAAAAGTAGTAATATAGTAATATAATGATCCATGTCCGTCGGAAGCAAAGTGATGCATAAGCCAAAATTTAATACTCCAAATGGTTGACTAGGCTTAGCATTATGTTTTCCTGCACCCAGTTTTCCATGTTTTCACACTTTTGATTGTACTGCCAACACAATGTTAAGCCTACAGTCAACCATTAGTGGTATTAATATTTAGCTTATGCACCACTTCGCTTCCGACAGACATAGATCATTAGGTTATTCTATTACTACTCTTCCATAAAATAAAGGAATTGTGCTCGATGGCTCAGGGTTTTGTGCGGTCGGCTCTTGGACTATCATAGACAATTTTCTTCCTTTGACAATCGACTTTACATTTCATAAAAATTTTACATGTGCATATGGATACAGAATAAAACACGCAGTAATAGATTGTTTGAAGGCAAATGTTCGAAAGTAATTGAAACAAAATCAAGTGGTATTTTTCTGGGGTCATAATAAAATAAATCTGGAAAATTAAGATGTTAAAACTCACCATTATCCTTAAAGAACTTACAAGTCCTCAAAAGATTTCTATGCTTATGAAAATATTAAAATTAGAACGTTCAAAATAAATATTTGTTTATAAATTTAAAAGTTTGTCGGACATTTAGAAATTTGAAACCGCCGAAATTTTAAACAATAGATAATAGAGTAAAAAAAGTTTATAAAGTAAAATTTATAGAGTAGTAAGTGTATAGAGTAAAAAAAAAGTTAAACTATTAAAAAAAAACTTTGGAGGCCACATCAAAGTTTCGATCAGATAACATATGTTTATTAAGAAGTTTTAGTTATATTTATATTTGGGTATATAATATTGACTGATATTGTGAGAGCAAAATGAATTTTTAATACTTAACAAAGCAGTACAATTTAAAAATTATAAAAATCCCTTAGCTCAAAATAAATGTGATTATTGTTCAAACATGCACTTATACTGTGATGCCTGGAAAGAAAATCATGACACTTCACATAGCTGAAACACTATCCTTTATATAAATCTTATATACCAAGGTAACTTGCTACAAAAGCTCTTTCTTTTTAAGAGTTCCGTATGTTTGGAGCAATCAAGTCTGTTAAAAACATATGTAGTCACATCGCGGACTTCTTCCGAACTCCAACATTAAGCTGTGTTGATAGTAAAAGCTGTATTGTCACAGTATACATTTTCATGCAACATTATATTAGTATGTGTTCCTAACGAAATGCTACTGATATGGCCTAAGCTTTATAATAAATAATTCCTCTTTTCCATGATTGCATTCCGTATGAATATGGTTCCAAGGTTTTTTAAAAGTGTCACGAATATGTTTAATTCAATACGTAACATTCATAACAGTTCTAATAAACAATAAGATGGACTAAGTGTCATGTTTATTTGGAAGTTAAATAGTGCTGCCTCGTCTCAACCAGTAAGAATATTCAAACTTAAAACAAAACTAGAAAACGCACTCTTTCCAGGATTTAAGAAGAAAATTGGAAAAACTGAACGACACTTTACATCGCATTTCATATAATCTTGAGTTTTCTAGCAAATTTAGAAAGTGCAGTAAACAGTATTTAATACATGCTTTACGAACACATTTAACTTTCGCAATATTTATATTTATTTTTGTTAAGGACTTATTGCATTTTAATCTCTGGCTTTTCTTTTTAATACTAGAAACAAAGCATTCCTTTAGTTACTATTCCCTCAAATGAATGGTGAGCCGTCATTAGTGTGGTGTCTACTGCCATCCCAAAATGGTTTATCCAACATTGCGTTAATGTTGGATAATTTCAATTCAACATTGGTGCAAAGAAATGTTTACCTTTCCAAACCATTCCTCAATGTACAATTTTCCAACAAAGGCCCAGTAATTATCTAAGCGTACAGACATCAGTATACTTCTCAAATGCATTTCAAAGTAAAGGCACGTACCATTTGCCAACACATTCCTAATCCAACTTTTTCAAAAAGTTACACAAACATCTATTTGGGATAACGGCGTGTCTAATTTATCCCGTAACTGGTATGTACTAAATTTTCTAATACCTAGCAGGGAACTCAATAGAGATAAATTCTGGAATTAAACATTGTATTTCGAAAACTAGAAACGCCTATGAACAATTCAAAGCAAATAGTAGAGCTCCATAAATATAAAATGAAGTGATGCAATTTGTATGCGATATCTTTATCATCAGAAGTCCTGAACTGTAATTTTTTTGCCACTTCAGGACCTTAAATAAACAGTTAGTAGTATGCAGATAATGTTGGTGAATATTTATTGCTAAACTAAGAGATATAAGAGAAGAATTATTTGTTTTAACAAGAGAGTCAATTTTAGTATGCTCATTGTGTCCTATAAGTGTCATGACTTGCGTATATATGTCCCAGTTTGCATCTAAAAATTTATATTTCAGAAATTCTCTAAATAAACATGCACATCATTTAATATGAAATCGGGAATTCACTATAGAGTTTCATTGATCTTCCACATGTATCGGTGTCAGTTTTCAAAATCATAATTATTTCAATTACAGAATTTACCACTAGGAGGCACAACTATGTACATTTTCATTAATGCATAGTTATAATGCAGTTACATTACACTTATGTCTGTAAATAATTTGAATCATTACTTATTTGAGTTAAAACGAATTGAAGGATTCCATATATATATGCGTATAAATCCGAGTGCTTGAGATAATTTTATCCGTTTCAGTTGAAAGAAGAAAACATGAAGTACCTTATACGTAACATAAAGATAATCACAATGAAAATAGAGTTTGGTCACAGAAGCAAACATCATCAACAATAACGGTCAAGCAGAATTCCGCAATGTGGTATGAGTATGTGGAAAAAATTGCTTTATTTCTGTCGATAAGTTGAGTTTTGTGAAACTTGCACTGCATTGGGTACTTGCTCAATCATTTCAAACACATAATAATTCATAGGAGGACAATGACAGAAATTAAGGTGGGGGGGGGGATTTGAAAATCGGTACAAACTCCCTAGTGGAGACACACCAAAACACTATGTCAATTTGACAGTTGAAACTTACCATAACATTCCGTAGCGTTTTAGTAATTTTCAAAGGCACTTAGAAGCCGTCTTGATTGTAAAATTCAGTTCTCACCAGGATTCATTAAAATACATTTTACTGTTTTCTAATATGCTAAGGTTTTCACTTTTCCGTTCCATTGCCTTTGATATCAAGTATGTATCTTATACCAAAATGCACCAGATAATAAAAATGTAGGACATGTCATATATGTCACGCAACTAATAACTTTATACTATTTAAATACTGTGAAATCTCTTTTGATCATCCTGTACATTTGTATATAGAGATATATTGACACAAAATGCTGCAGAATAGTTTCTAGAATTAGTATTTCTGTTAACTCATATTTAATATTTATTTAAACTAGTTAAAATATGTAAAAATAGAAAAAAAAAATTTTAAGCGTAAGAATACATGAAAGCTTTAAGAAAATATTTAATCTCCTGAGTTTTTTTTTCTCTTTTGCTTTTTCGAATAAGGTGAAAACACGCAAAAGAATTGTTGCTAAAAGTGAAGAAAATTTTAAAAGCTTTTGTGAAAAATATCTCGAAGCAGTAAAATTATTTTATCTGCAAAATAACCAGGGGGTAAAAAGCAGATACAGTTTGAAAAATTATTACGTGGAAGTTTAAAAATGAATGTAATAAAGAAAAAATAATAATACACTAACATTTTAAAATAAGAAAAAAAGAAATAAGCCCAGAGAAAATATAAATTTTCGAAATGGAGTACAATATAATTTAGAAATCAAAACTTTTCCACGAATCTTTAAAATTTAAGCAAAATTCCATCAAGTAAAATAAAAATCAAAATGTAATAGCCCGAAAAAAGGAATTAGTATTCATTGGAACGTGATAAAGACTTTTCATTTTTTGAAGTATTAAATATAAATCCTGATATGCAAAGCCTACATTTTCCTGTCGGTAATAAGAAATAATAAAAGGATCTACATGGTTTCCATACAATTTACGAAATGGATCGTTTTATTTTTCTCGTTTTGTGAATTATTTAGTATTAGAACCAAATGTTAATTTTATTTTTTATTCGTGTGTAAGATTTTATTCAGTGGTACCTCGGCGAACGAAATTCTCTCCGAAGAAAGATCCTATATTTCTAGTTCATCTAATCAATCTTTTATTGGAAGAGATCTTATACAGCTTATTTTACATTTTAATTGGGCAGAAAATAATATTTCTGTTATACACTGTCTGTTTGCTAACTTATTTAGTTAAGGGCCGAAAGATATGGAGTCACTTTTTTAGAAAATTCTCTTTTTAATTTACATTAATTCACACATATTTTTTTAATAAATTTTCTTTGTGTGTACTTTCCTCTTTTAAATAATATTTATTTCTAGACTTTTTCTCGATGACGAAACGATATTGAATCGTTTCAATAGCGTGAAACTATCGTTTGTTTCCTGGAATGATATCATGACTTAGAATTATAGTTACAAAATCAAACCTCTTGTGTTTGAATTTATTTGCAGAAACTTTTCAATAAGTTTGACAACGATATTGTAAAAAACACCCTTAAATTCGAGTAGGAAAGTCTAGTACACTCTAGCAAAGGGATCTTCAAAACGCCACTTTATGTATGGTCGCATAGGGAGCCACGACACTTTATGTGTGTCTGGCTGGATGTTTGGCCCATGCAATCGGTCTGGGAGCTTATATATAGTATTAAAATAGTTCCTTGAGCACCATTGTATAAAAATCAAGCTTGAGAAAATAAGTAAAGTTATATCATTTTTAGGGATCTTCAAAACGCCACTTTATGTATGGTCGCATAGGGAGCCGCGACACTTTATGTGTGTCTGGCTGGATGTTTGGCCCATGCAATTGGTCTGGGAGCTTACATATAGTATTGAAATAGTTCCCTGAGCATCATTATATAAAAATCAAGCTTGAGAAAATAAGTAAAGTTCGCAGCGTTTTTACCTACCTTTGGTACCTTGTACCCGTAAATTGGCCGTCGATCCAAGCTAGCAGGTATCACTACGCTCATAGCACGTACTAACACTACTTTATCCAATACATTTTGCTTGTGAGAAAATAAGTAACGTCTGGGGGCCCTGGGATCTTGGACTATTTTAGACATAGCGAAATAACATAAATTAGTGTATATAGTATCCTCGATTTTCTGTGACGTGGTGTCTAATATGCGTAAAAGACACTTTTAAAAACCCTGAAATATAACGTTATATACAGGGTGGTTAGTATTTAACGTGAGGTGTTCAGAGCCCTCTAGCGAGTAAAATATTGGACGAAACTTAACGAAATTTCATGGGCATACATAGTAGACCATGGGATTTCGAATGCTTAAAAAAAAATAAATTAAATTAAACATTTAAAAATCACCACTAGGAGCAATTTTAGCGTTGTTTACCAACAAAAATGAATTAATTTGCAATAAATCAGTTCTGTGTAGCGATCATGAGTACAAAAGGAAAGGAAGGGAGAGTTCTCATCATTATCAACTCTCACCATACTTCGATAGTCAAACTGTGTTATCGGCAGAACGAGAATTACAATGCTGTTATTCCTGAATTTCGTCGATTAAAGTATTTGTGAAAAGGACCGATGAGCATAACAAATTTACAGAAGCTGATTCATCGATTTGAAACTACGCGGCAACAAGGCCAAGGACGCACAGTGACTAGTCAATAACAAGTTGACGAAGTTGTAACTGGTATTGTCAAACAAGAGATGAAAAATGTGCAGGGTACCATCAGGGCTTAGGCAGTATCTCAGCAGTATAAAAGTGATCTGTACTGTATTTTTTGGCATTTAATCATTCAACATTTACACTAATACATTTTTGATGCGCCAAAACTGCCCCTACTGGCGATTTTTTTTACGACCAAAGCATGATCCCGTAAGGTCAGAGCCATCGCAAAGCAGATGTTCTGAGAATGATGAGAACTCTCCCAGCCTTTCCTTTTATACTCATGATCGCTACACAGAACTGAGTTTATGCAAAGTAATGCATTATAGTCGGTAAACAACGCTAAAATTGCCCCTAGTGGCGATTTTTTTATTTTTATATTTTAGTGTTTTTTTAAGAATTCGAAATCCCGTGGTCTACTATGTATGTAAGGAAGGCACATATGTATTCTGATGAACATAGTAATAAACATAAAATCTTGCAGATGATGGATAAATTTCGCGTGCGTAACTGAATTTTGTTGTTTAAAATCTTTCCTCTCTACACACAGTTTTAATAATAAATATGCCATTGCCAGATATTATTTTCTTCAGTACAGCATTCATTATTTATACATTAAATAAATATGTATGTAAATCAGTGTTTTGTATGTCAAAAATTACATTTCAAGGCTGACAATACAGTTATTTTTAGATTATAAACTCCGCTTCATATTAAAATTAAGTCCCTATATTTGTGCAACTGATTTTATTTCTCTGCCCCCACACTTTTTGAGATAGAGTGATTACTTTTATCTGGAGGCGTTCCAGACGCTGTCATATGGCAGCGAATAGACGTTTTACTGTAAGTAGTTACTTGTTATACGATTCGAGTTTTGTCCGTTCAAGAAATATTTCCGTGTATCAGAACTACTGTATGCGTTCTATACATTGATTAATAAAATATATCACGTTTTAGAGACTTTCTTTTATTTACAATTAATAATATCTTATTAAAGTGATCCTTACATATCATATTAATCAAAAATTGTAATTTCTCGGTAATTAACTGCCTTATCTGTATATATTTATATTTTTCATGATTTATAAAGCAATAACAAAACTATTACATTGTCTACTCTACTAAAATAACCGAAAAATTTCCATAGCATTACTTAAACATTAAATAGATATCACTATAATTTGCATGTAGCTAATTTAAAACTGCTCTTTTGATATATACATGTCATTATAATATTTCAAATTTTTGATGAAAATTAAAGTTTAATTTGTCGTAGTAGAAATATTAATGATAAAAATGTACGCATACCATAAACCTATTTTGACATTCATCAAATTCCACATGACATCCATTATTTGAATGATAAATTTTGAAATTTTAATGGTAATAGTTGTATATATATAAGCTAAAAGACAATATTAAGATAAGGTGATAAATATTCATATTTAAATTCAACATTTCAATAAAATTCAAAATTTAAGATAATGGGATACATTTGTGGCATATAAGTGATATATATTTGGTTCCAAAATTTCAAGATTCCAAAGTTATGTATTTGTGACACAATTTTTTCCTCAGATAAAAGCGAATTTGCTTTTCATTTTCCGACGAAATTGCTAAGATGCCTCGGAATGTGCAATTAAAAAAATTGCAAATTTATAGTTTAAAGGCTCGTGTATGGAAATTTGTGGCCACTGCAAGAAAAAATTGGACGCAACAGAGTTGGTGTTTTTTTATTTCTGTCAAAATGTGACAAGTTTAGAACAAAATCCTAGTTCAAACGACCAAGGAAAACAACAAAACGGCAAGATTTTCATATTAATTTAAATCCAGATTCTTTCTGTACGGTCAGTTACTAAAGAGGTAATTGACCAATACCAAAATCGATTGTCCTTCGAAGGTTTCGGGCAGTATATTTCTTGATTATCACAAAATGTGTAGTTAGTCACTGTTTTCAAAAGCTCATAGAGAAGTTCATTTTTGGTAAACCCGAAATCACAGGAATTGGACAGACGGTAGGTTGAGTATTCTTTTTAATAATCTAAATAAATTTAGTTTAAATAAAGCCAGTGGTAGGTGATACTACTGACACGATTTTCGCAAAGAAACAACGAAATTTTTCAGCAGACATCAAGTAGGATGTTCACTCATGGCATGGAATTCCTTTTTCTTATAATGGAAAAACAGATACTGCTTCTTTTAAAGATCTTCACTGATACGAAGAATAAGAAAAAAAAATTCTGAAGTACAAATACTTTTATTTGGAAAGTTTCCATTTGGAGACAACAAGGAAGTATGGTCAAAACAATTGCTTCATTCACGAATTTAAACTCTACAATCTAGTCGTTTAGACGATACAAAATATCGGTTACGGGCCGTTCAGTCCTATGACCTGACCTAGTAACAATAGAGAACCTCACAGGAAAATTAGCTGGAGTCTTACATGCTGATGTTCATCAATTTGTTACGATTCAAATTGTTGATTCAATTTGTTACAACTCAACAAATTTAGATTTATGTAAATTCAGAATTACTTCAAACTCTTGTTTTCAGCATGTTTTATCACGTTTTTGAAATGATTAGAAAAAAAGGCAGAAAAATTTTAACTTTAAAGGGAAAAAATGAAATGTTTATTGACAAATGATAAGTAAAATTCAAGTAAGAAAGTAAGTTTCAATTTTTTTTCATGAAATCCGTGATTGTGTAGTTTTATTTTTGTATTGTATTATAATTGTCATAATATAATTTATAATTATTAATTGCTATAAAAGTGAATACCTCCATTTATTTTTCGAACTAATAACAACGAAAACAGAATCACAATATAATATTTACATCAAAATACACAATTGAAGGAAGGGTATTTCAGTTTCATGACACATATTTCTAGAGTAACCATCTTTTATTACTACACATTTTCATCTGTAATGAAAGACAATAAATGAATAGATGTAAATATACGTTAAATACAGTGTTTTGTAGCTATAATATCACTCTGATTTACCTTTCAATGCACAATAACTTATTATTATTTTGTCCATTGGAACAGTTAAATCAATTACGATGCATCTCATTTTCAATCTGCTTTGACTAGTGCTAGACGTGTTTACAAAGTGCATTTGTCAAGATAGTGGAGCGATTTTGTCTTTTAGAACTATACTACAAATGATTAATGAATATAAATAACTAAGTAAGCAAAATTATTACAAGAATAATTTTCCTTCATCTCCATTCTAATTACCTTAATTACTGATACGCAGTTGTTGAATGATGAATAGTTATGTTTGTAAATCTTAATTGTATAACAATATCATATTATACATTAATTACTAGAAATGTTTCATTAAAACTAAAAAGGCATCTTTTTTTAAGTATGAGTTTTAATCAGTTTATACCTATAACGTAATTTAGTAAAAAATAAATAAAATATTTATCTATGAATTTGGAGAATTGTTAATGTTTTCATCTACGAATTCGGTTTAAAAAAAAACAATATTATGAAAAGTGTGCTCTGCTGAAATATGATGGAGAATTAAAAAAATATATATCAATTCTTATTCAAATTAATAAACAGATTCTTGCTTTCAAAATCCACCTTTAGCTTTTCATGAAACAATTACTTAGGCACATTTTGTGCTGATAATATCTTTATTCAATTCTATTGAAAAATAAAACGCACTAAACATGACATTATTTAAATACTCTGGTACGATATAAAGTATTTGGTTTTACATCTTTATGCTTATATCCATTGCCATTATGTACAAGCAATGGATTTACTGGCCACTATCTGTGATACCTGTGATAATGGAGTACTATTGGGAGG
Source organism: Maratus speculifer (assembly GCA_964019185.1). Classification (NCBI taxonomy): domain Eukaryota; kingdom Metazoa; phylum Arthropoda; class Arachnida; order Araneae; family Salticidae; genus Maratus; species Maratus speculifer. Next base: position 221,393,843 of record OZ025299.1, on the reverse strand, counting down.
TTGTAACGAGACTACGAATTATCTTATTAGAAAAAAAATAAAGAAATGCTATTCAAAAAACAACATCAATAAATGGGTTTCCGAGGATACGTACGTTTAAAACACCGACAACTGAAGAAATCTATAAAAAATATTAAACCTTATATGAGCAGATTTAAAAAAAAGAAATTTATTCGTAATTAAATCTCAGAAATACTTTTATTACATAAGATACTATTTAAATTAAAATTAACGGCAGGCAAAATCAATGGTTCTAATCTTTATATATGACACGTATCGCAATGGGATATACTGATCGCGTAATAATAGAAAATATTATTTTCATAAAACTGGTCTAAGTATGTTTTCACCGATAGTAATGTATTTTATTTAATAATATTAATTTATTTATTAATAGTTTTTGTAACAGAATTCAACATTACTGCACTGGAATTTTCTTTTAAGATCTCTCTCAGTTGTAACATGGATTTGAAAAATTCAATACGTCTAAAGTGTCCAATTCTTATAGTACTTAATTTTTTATTTCATAAAAATATAAAATATTTCTCTTCAAATTCGGAAAATGATTAATGGAACATTTTCATCTATTATTTCTCTTAAAGAAAATGATTGTGTTATGAAAATTGTGTTCTGCTGAAATATGATGAGAAAATTTCAGTAATTTATTCATTGTTATTTTAGTCGACAAAGACATCCTTGCTTTCGAAGCCCATCCTTTTCCTTGTTCTGAATCAATTACTTCTGTGGACTACGTGCGGATCAATGCTTAATTCATTTCAAAGAGAGAAATGAAACTGGCTAAAAATGACATATTTTAAATACTGTACTATAAATTCAGAACAATAGATACAGCTTACGGGCATGTTTTCCTTTATATGAAAAAGAAATATTTTGAAAATCATGCCCATTATTTAGTATTTGACACATCCTTCGAGCATTAAAATTTTATATTGGAGTAACATATATTGTATGATACTATAGGTCAAGGCTTGAGATTTAAAAAAAATGTATTTAAGGGTTGACACTACGAAAATACATGTTTGATACAAAAGAAGGTAACCGTCATACAAAAAATGAATACATGAAATTAAGAATGGCAAGAATGATAATACTTTTTAATTTTCATTTAAAAACATAACGATATTTATCAAAATGAGAAAATTGGTTTTACTTAAATTTATTTAATATTGGACTGAATTTAAAAAAATCGAAGATGATTGAGTTAAAGTTAGCTTTAGTTTAAAAAATTAACGATATTTATCAAAATGATACAACATGTTTTATTTAATTTATCGAATGTGGGAATTTACATAAAATAAAAAATGCTGTTTTTTAGCAATATCAGAGTTGAAAAGTGTTTATAACTTCTCTTTGTATGTCCGTCTATCCGAGCTTAAGTACGGTAATTATACATAGATTGCACTGAATTTTTTTGCAAAATTAACGTTTACCCTAGCACAAAACCTGTCTCAAATGAAGTTTCTAGCATGCCTAGTTTATTTACGGTGACTTTCAGAAGTTCTTCATTGGCTAGCGGACAATAGGAAAAAAATGTTTCAGATGAATTTTAAAGTTGTTACAACTCTTCAAATGAATGCCACAATTGGTATACAGAGATATATAACTGAGATTAGAAAGAATATTGAGTACGAGCATAAATTATGGAATGAGAAATTTTAATAAGTTATGCATTTTTAAACTAAACTGCAATCAATTAAATGTTTGTAGAGTATAGATAAAATGATATAATTGGGACGCAAAGAATTGGATACATTGTCATCTATATATAAAAAATTCTGGACATGTTACTTCAGCAGATTTAAATGAGTTTTAAGTTGAATTATTTTTTATCAAAATGCTGGCGTCTAACAAACGTGCTAGATATGCTACAGTGCAGAACAAAAACAGACAATTGTATGTGCATCGTATATTTGTACCGGAGTAGAAATTCACTATTGAATTCGATCTAATGTAAGCAACCAATACTTACAGATACGGTAATTCAAGTGACTTTCTAAAGCACTAACTTGACTCAGCTACTATTAAAAAAAGCCAAATTTTCAAAATACGTTATTTAGGGCGTACGTTTCTTAATATTGTCAAATACTAGCTTGTGTGATATTCTGCTCTTACACATATTTCTGTGTCATATTGCTACACATTAGCCTGTGCAATACTCTGTCCTTACAATGTGTAAAATATATATAGCTGTGATATATATACAGCTATATAAACCTTATGTCTATGCAAAATTTGTCCAGAAACTTCTGTGTAATATTATGGTCTTACGCATATATATGTTTAACATTCTTACGCATATTTCGGTGTGCAAAAAATGCGAAAACAATAGGATGTTGACATTGTGAAATATTCATATAATAATTATTAAGACATATGCCATTTTTAGGACAGCAGATATGAAGAAATAAATTTGTACCATACGTCTAGAGAATAAAGGATAAATAAATTATTAAAATATCAGTCATTTGTTTTATGACAAAAATCAATTTATCTAAGGGTCCAAAAAGTGGAATAAATTGCCAAAATACATACGCTGGTTTTTAGCTTCTGAATAAAGATTAAATTTTTTAAGTGTGCAAAATGTCATCAGATAATTTAAAAATACACAGTTTAACGTGTAATTTTCGAGTGAGCACACGTATATCTGTGTAACATATACTCTTCATCGCAGCCATTGTGCAGAATATTAATCAAAAAATATGTTTAATAATAATCTTGTTACTCGTTTAAATATGTTAATCTTATACTATAATGCGAGCAAAAATTGTGTGTGTGTGTGTGGGTAAATTTTATCTCAAAAACGGCTCTAACGATTTTCGCAAGAATTTGGATTTCACCATTTTCGGGAACGAGAAGACCATTGGGTTAGGTCACATGTTCGAGAAAATTCGATTATTGGGTCATTTTGGGTCATAATGGGTCAGGATCAAGCTATTTATATCTAGAGAACGGCAGGATCGATTTTAAGGAAATTTTGTATCCAATCGTTTTTCGGCACGAGAAAACAATTGAGCTGGGTCACATGTTCGAAAAATTTTGATTAGTGGGTCATTTTTGGGTCATTATGGGTCAAGCCATTTTTATCTAAAAAACGGATCAAACGATTTCGACCAAATTTTATATTGTATCGCTTTGGATTACAAGAAGACCATTGGGTTAGGTAACATGTTCGAGAAAATTCGGTTAGTGGGTCATTTTTGGGGTCATTGTGGGTCATGCTATTTTTATCTAGAGATTTTGTCACGCAATTTTGATTAAAAATTGCATTCTATGGTTTTCTGGCACGAGAAAAACATTGGGCTAGGTTACATGTTCGAGAAAAAATTTTAATGGGTCATATTGGGTCATTAAGGGTCTGGGTCAAGCTATTTATATTTAAAGAACGGCGTGATCGATTATAACGAAATTTTATATGTAACAGTTTTTTGACATGAGAAAACTAATGGGCTAAATCACATGTTTGAGAGATTTCGACTATAAGAGTCATTTGTGGGTCATGATGGGTTATAATGGATCATGTCAAGCTATATCTAAAGAACAGGTGGATCGATTTTAACGAAATTTTGTATACAACATTTTTCGGCACGAGAAAATCATTGGGCTAGGTCACACGTTCGAGAAATTTCGATTAATGGGTCATAAAGGGTCTGGGTCAAGCTATTTATATTTAAAGAACGGCTGGATCGATTTTAACGAAATTTTGTATTTAAGTTTTTTGACACGAGAAAATTAATGGGCTATCTCACATGTTTGAGAGATTTCGATTATAAGAGTCATTTATGGGTCATGATGGGTCATAACGGGTTATGTCAAGCTATATCTAAAGAACATGTGGATCAGTTTTAACAAAATTTTGTATACAACATTTTTTGGCACGAGAAAATCATTGGGCTAGGTCACATGATCGAGAAATTTCGATTAATGGGTCATAAAGTGTCTGGGTCAAGTTATTTATATTTAAAGAACGGCAGGATCGAGTTTAACGAAATTTTGAGTGTAACAATATTTATACACAAGAAAGCTAATGGGCTAAGTCACATGTTCGAGAGATTTCGATTATAAGGGTCATTTGTGGGTCATGATGGGTCATGGTCAAGCTATATCTAAAGAACGGGTGAATCGATTTTAACGAAATTTTGTATACAGCATATTTTTGGCACGAGAAAATCATTGGGCTATGTTACATGTTCGAGAAATTTCGATCAGTGGGTCTCTTTTGGGTTATTCTAATTTTATCTAGACAATGTCTCGCGCAAATTTGACTAAATTTTATATTCTATCGTTTTCGGACACAAGAAAATCATTGGGTTAAGTCAGATGTTTAAGAAAACTCGATTAATGAGTCATTTTGGGTCATAATGCGTCAAGGTCAAACTATTTATACCTAAAAATTGGCTCAATCGATTTTATCTAAATTTTGTATTTAACGTTTTTCGGCACGCAAAAATTAATGAACTAAGTCACATTTTCGAGAGATTTCGATATAAGGGTCATTTGTGGGTCATGCTAATTTTATCTAGAAAATTGTTCTCACCATTTTGAGTATATTTTCTATTATATCGTTTTCGGGCAAAAGAAAACCATTGAGATAGGACACAGGCACGTAAAAATTCAATTAGTGGGTCATTTTAGGTCTTAATGGGTTCGGTCATTCTAATTATATATAACAACGACTCAGTCAATTTTACCAAAATTTTGCAACGGAACGTCTTTTGTCATGCGAAGACTATTGAGCGGAGTTGCATATTAAACAAAATTATATTAGTGGGTCATATCGCTTCATTGCTGAATGCTGTCATGCTAATTTTACTTAAGAAATGGCTTAAACGATTTTGATTCATTTTGTACTCTACTGTTTTTGATTACCTGAAGACCATTGAGCTAACAAGGAAGGTCTCCATACGGGCATACTCAGAAAAATCTGAAAAAATTACAGAATGTTCTTCTCATATAGTTATATATGTTTATAAAAAAATTTCGGCGGAACCTCCTTATAACGTCCGTAAAAAAATAATAAAAATTTCGTTTATTTGGCGATTTATCTCCGGTCGGCGAAAAAACGAAATTTTGAAAAATACGCTTTTACGCTTCGAATACTTTTTAAAGAAAAAACTTTCTATGTTTAATTTATTTAAATAAGTTTACTTTAAGTAATTTTAGTTTTGCATTTTTACTTTACTTTAAGTGTAATTTTGTCATATACGTTTATATGTATTTATAACAAAATGAAATTGATATATTTTATCATTTAAAACACAATTTAAATTGATTAAAATTGTTCCAAATTGAAAAATACACTGTTAAAAATCTGCTGCATTTTGTTGCAGCGCACTCCCTTGCTTGTATAGAAAACGGTTACTTGGCCGTGAAATGGAGTTTTCTCATTGGTTGGAATAGAGATATTATATACAAGCGGTGGCGTGCGTTGCAGCAAAATGCAGCAGATTTTTAACGGTGTTGCACAAGCTACAGCACCGCTAAAAATCTGTACCATTTTCTGCAGCGTCACTCCACCGCTTTTATAGAAAACGGTCAATTCACTGAGCTATGGAGCATTCTCATTGGTCAGAAGAGAGATATTCTATAAAAGTAGTGGAGTGAAGTTGCAGTAAATGCTGCAGATTTTTAACAGTGAAGTCAATTAAAATCAATTTTCAGATTCGTTAAAATCGTCTGCTTTTGGCGAGGAAATGCACTGCTCGCCAAATCCCGCGTCGCTTTCAGCTTTTCACGCCAATTATTCCAAACTATTTTATTTTTTTTACATATCTAATAATGTAATTCCGCCGCTAATTTTCACTGATCCTTTATTACCTACATGAGTAGTTTAATTCGTATTTTTTCAAAAAATTCTGAGTATGCCCCCAATGGAAACCTTCCTTGTAAGTCACATGTTTGATCACATGTGATTAGTGGATCATTTGGGTAATAAGGGTCAGGATCACGAGATTATGGCAAAAGCCAATAAGTTGGCGATATTTGACAAAATACTGGCGAAATTTGGCCTAAAAATCGACTATTAAGGTTACGAAACCAAAACACATATTTGGCGCCAAATGAAAGAATGCGTCCAAATTTGGTTATATCTGGCAAAAAACATTGTCCTTCAGAATGTGAAGAAATTTCTTACACATTCTTAATAGTCTTCGAGATGCATAGTTAAACTAATCAGAGTCGAGCTAAAAAAGTGATTTGGATTGATGTCCTTTCGTTGTAAATTTTAAAATAAAGTAAAATTAATGAACATGTTCATAAAAACATAGTTTTCTCATTGATTGTTTTTGTAAATAATACTATTATTAATAACATGTTTTACAGTAATAATACTATATCGAGTTAAACACAAAGTTAATTTTGACCGAGCTGAGCTCGGTCACCCCTGCTAGTAGGTATTATTAGAGGTGCAAATGATGAAAAGTTAACATAAGTTCACAAGTTAACATTAGTTTTGACCAATACCTAATTAGTTTATACGGGTGATATGGTGAATCTGGAATTTCTTGCATGGATATTAGGAAATCGTTGTTCACTTCCAATAGGATTCCGAGTTTTCAATACTTAAAAACTACAGTCAAGTTGCTAATATTTATTTAGCTATTTCCCCTATTTCTGACTGTTGTAATTCTTAAACAAAATATGTATTTTACTATTTTTTTTTTTTTTTTGTTATCCTGTGATTTTTCTTTAATTCAATCAAGCCATCTTTTAAAGAAACGCTACTTAACGATTTCTTAAATCTCTCCAAGGCAATTTTATTTCGGATTTTTTGAGTTTTATGTCAACATATCAGTATCTATATCTAAAAACATGTTTTGTAGAAACGAAGAAAATTCAAAGTTCCCCATTTGTATTAACCCGTCAGTAGTCGCGTGTCGGTCTTTTCGCCGCCCGTATAACTTATCTTCTTCTAACTTGTATCACATTGCAAATACAAAGGAGATCTACCATGTAGCTGATTTTGAAGCTTTCTCGACCACCTTAGTGAAGTAATAGGATACCTCTATTTTTCTTTCAGGTACATTTTTAAAAACAAAGTTGAAATTTGCGAAAAAATCTACGGAACAATCACTAATGTCAGTTCATTTTGCTTTTTCCAATTACTCCAGATTTCACGAATAAAATGCATAATTTAAGAAATTTGCAAATTTATATGTTCGTTGAAATGTTATTTTCGTATATTAGGTGAAAAATATTTCTTATTTTACATATTTGGTATGCGGGGGACCAGCGGCGAAAAGACCGAGCGCGACTAATGACGGTGTGAAAAAAGTCGCGACTACTCGCGGGTTAAAGACTGGAAATACTCTGCAATTTCAACTATTATGTATGCATATGGATGTATTCCAAAACCGAGATTCGAAACCTGTTCAGGATATTTTTTCACTCTGTCACTTTTATGCCTTATTAGCAATGTGATTAAAAAGTCATGCATTTAAATTCAGATTTCTCGGGCGTAAGTCATCATTTAAACTTTCCATACAGATATTATCGATACTAGATCAATTTTGGGCTCATGGTTTGCGCAGGGTTATGGGTCACTTATTCCATCTTGGACTGTGATTGCAGCTTTACCAGTATTTAAGAGTGAAGGCTGCCAGGGTACTTGGTTCACTCCAGATGGATTCAAAAGGAATAGTGTTGGTACGTTGAATAAAAGAATCACGTTGAAAAATATGGATTTTCAAATTGAGCAAAAAGTATACAATTTTAAGTATTTCACGTAATCAATATAGCTTTGATCCAAATGTATTCAAAATTGAGAAACATATGCACTCAATTGTGATTCCTTGGTTGTGTTCAAATATAAAGCGCTATGAACTACCCCCTGAACTTACAAATTAAAATAAAATATACTGGCATTTATTTATTGTTAGAAATTGATTAAAAAATGTTTAACTGATAATTTATTTTGAAAAATAGAAAATTATTAACAAAACACCGAAATCGAATATTTCTATGGCAAGAGCATTTGAAATCACTTTTAAATTATATAAAAATTCTGTGCGTGATTTAAATTTTACATTAATAAGCATCTTTAATTCAACCATAAAAGAAATAAACTAATACAGGATACAGAATTGTCGTTTGTTTAGATTTAATAACATATGATGTTTCAAAATTGAAAAAGCAATGTGCTTATTTTTTTATCCAAACATACTCAATTCGATATGAGTACATCGATTTACTCAATTCTGAGTACTTTATTTATTTCAGTGGGCTCAAATACTTGCCTGATACATTTTAACTCTGTTGATTTTACAACTTGTTAGCTATTTGAATAAAAATTAACATACCGTAATTTCGGGTGTATAAGCCGCAGGTCAAACAATTCTTTTTCGACCCAGAATTTTTTAAGAAACAAATATAACTAGTTAGATCGCCGTAAATATTTGCCTTCAATCACTAAATAAGATTTCTGGGTCCAAAAAGAATTCTTTGAACTGCGGCTTATGCACCCGAAATTACGGTATTTGAATTTAGATTTGTAGCACGTAAGCCATCATTAAAATTTATCAAACTATTACACTTTACACCAAGATAAAACTTTCTTTTTAATAGAGGCCAAATTGGCATTTTGAGCTTTGCTTCAAAAGAACAAAATTAGTTAAAAAGGACAATTGGGCTTCCTACACTGTTTTATAAATATCGACCAGGTCAGATTTAAAATGAATTTGGATGACAGATTTTTGAGTAGTTCACTTGGAAATGTAACCATCTTCTACAAATAACTAAAACTTTTTTATAACATACGATGTTTTCACATTGGATAAAAAATTTAAATCTACTATGGACACACAGCTAAAACAATAAAGTATGCTGTTTATTAAAAAAGCACAGCAAGATATAGAAATTATCATGTAAATTGGTTTTGTGGTATTTATATTTATTTATGCATAATCAAATTTATGTGTCCACATGTGTATTGAAATAAAAAACAATTACAAATTGTAGTAGCAATTCTTAATTTAAACAGTGATTTCATTTCTACGTTGCTTTTACGTTACTAACCAAATTTTCAAGTAATTTGGTGGAAAATATTAGAAATTATGTAGGTAAAAAGATTTTTATTCCTAGATTTAAACTAATATTTACTATTTTTCATTCGTATTTCTTATAATTGTTTTCTTTGCTGATATTATTATCAGTATCAATTCAAAGAAGACAATTTTTAATCATTCAAAGAAAATTATTTTCTATGTATAAACAGCTATTTTAAACACTTTTTATTATGCACAAATAGGACAGTAATTTCATTTCTACATCTGTATGTAAAATTTCAGTACATTCTTTTATTCAATCTATGAAGTATGCCTTATGAGTTATGTGAACTGAAAAGTGACTTTTTGTGACTTTTTTAAATCTTTACATGGGAACTCGGACAGCATCTGTCCGAAGCTACGTATGTTCTCAAACAGATCCTGTTTGAGCCCGTATATAAAGGTTAATGAAATCTAATAATTACAGCAGAAGAAATATCATTTTAATGGAATATTGTAATCCTTTGATGGACAAGTAATTGTGTTCCTATAAAAGTTAAATTCACACCCGATTTTTCTTAAAATATTATTTTTAATATAGAAGAAACTTTTTTCAACCTTTTTACGACCCAAATTTTGAAAGTAAAGTTTTATTTCTGGTGCAAATTCTGATTAAAATTAGGCAGAATATAATAGATCTTAGAGAATTTCAAGTGTCTTACAGTTATACGTATGACTAATCTTAAATTATGTGTGCTATTATCTCTTTTAAAGTAAACATCTAGAGCTTTTTGTTCACATAGAAGCCTTGAAACCATTTTGATTTACAAGTATTTAAATTATTCGTATAAACCATGTTTATGTTGATATATTGGCAAAAAAAAATTGAGTTCAGTTGAGAGTAATAAATTACGTAGGTGTACAGGAGAATCTATCCTAGAGGCATGATTTATGCAGCATATAGAAGGAGGTGGTGGAATAATAAACTTTCGATTAAATCTGAAACTCAGAATATAACATTTTCTTTTTGAGACAACTCCCAAAAGTAGATAAAGCTTAAATTTTGACAAACTCGCGAGTACTTTTAGATTAATTTTGGAAAAGTGCACTTAGGTAATTTAAAAGTCTAATTATTTCTTGTGAAGAAATTTAATCAGCATTCAGAGTCTGTCAAAATGATGACCCCGTTTAAATTTTGTTTGTTTATATGAATTTCATGAACATGTAATTACAAGCCAAATTTTAATTTTTGCTTTTTGCGATTAATTTGTAATTGAAAATAACTGAGTGTTCCTCTGAGTTAATCGAGCTCAATTTACAAGGGAAATACGTTTGGTGTTGCTCTAACCTAACGTCGAGACCTGGTGCATTTTATAGACCTATACGCAAAAATAAAACAACCGATAAAAAATTTCTATTAAAATCATATCTTATATATTTTTTATTTCATTAAATTTTTAATTTCATTTTTATTAATTTTTTATTTTACCCCAAAAGTGAGTTAAGTCGCCAAATATGTCACTCCGAATTTTTCGTTTGCCTTGTGTCGGGGCTATGGCATTCGGCTAAGATTTAATTTTATTTTTCAAAATACGCCAACTTTCCCACCAAATATTCGAATATAATAACGTAATTTTTCAGAAAACGACATTCGTATATTTTTGAAGGAACTTTTAAACTTTTTTTAATATTTTATATTTGTTATTAAGTAATTTATTTTTAAACGATTTTCTTAAAAAAAATGCATGTTAATATCCAATAAGTGGCTTTGAAAATATCATTTTCAGAAAGTTATGCTGCTGCAAAATAAAAGAAAAATATGACTCCAAGGTATTTTTTTTCTATTCTCAAGCTTCCTAATATAGGACTTTAAAATGCACCAAGTCTCAATGCTAAGTGTGAGCAACACCAAAAGAGGTTCCTTTGTTAGTGAATATAAAAGTATAAATTAAAGATAGAATGAACAATAATGATTTATCTGATATTTTACTTGCACTGTAACAGTATAAAATTTTCTGTATCATCTGATGCAACTGAAAAAATATATAAGGTTTAATTTATCTTCTTATACTAACTTTAATATAAACTAATAATTATTGAGTACAATTAGCGGTTTTTTATTAAAACTTTCATGGTCAGATAAAATATGTTTGAACATGAAGTTTCATGCCATCGTTCAAGAAATTTTTTTATCTCATATTAGGAAAATTTACCTATTTTGTATTTTGAATTGAGTAATATGAGCATATTAAATTAAAATAACATTATTTTCTGAAATTTAAAATAATTTAAAAGCAGATTTATAAAATCCGTAGAAGTATCATACGATTACATTAAACAAAAATATAACAGCAGAAATGAAGCAGAATAAACATAAATATATAAAGAAACAATGTTGCTTCTTGTAGTTAATCTGCATGATTTTTTAGTCAATTTTTAATTTCCAATAAACATACGATTTTATGGAATCATCGGGAGCAAATCCGGCAACCATCCACCATTAATTTTAGTTAGTACTTTTTGTTTTAAATAATAGCAGTGATCAATATCTAAACATGCCTGATTGCCTATATTGCCTTTGTGAAGTCAGCGACTAAGTATGAGTTGAAAGCACAACACCAATAATTTTTTCAATGTGTTTGAACATATAACTTGTTATTCATTAATACGTTTAAGAATATTGTAGTGCTCGTCGTCTGAACCAGAATTTATCTCCAAAATATAGTAGCTATTTGCTGATGATAATATTTTTTTTAATTAAGCGTTGCCATATGAATAAATTCAAAATAACGAGATTATTTTAACACCAGTTATTATGTAAAATTTTCCAGATTTTGTGAATAGTTAAAATTAACCGTAATTTTAAAATTAACATGAATCAAAATTTCGGGAATGTACTTGACTTATCTTTTTACAAAATATTTAATATTTGATCTACATACATTGCCGATATTCCATTACCAAAGAAAAAACTACTGCATATGTTCAGAAATTTATTACAGATTTGGACACATTTAAAGAAATATTCTTTTTTACTGTCACATTTCTATCTCAATAAATAGTAAATCAGTTTAGAAAACTTAAAGAGAAAGTTGACATTTTGACGTTCTTGAATGAAGCCGTAAAAAGTCTCTTGTGGATTATTCAGTGATTTTATGGAGTTTAAAATAAATTTACACAAATTCCATTGGATTTGAAATTCCAGGCGTGAATCGGGACTTGTGAAACAAGAAAATCATTAATATTGTTCGCTAAACAATTGCACTTTATTTTATGGCTCTTTTATATCTTAAAAATACCTCCGCATGTTGAGATATAAAGTGCAAAATATGTTTTGTAATGAAATTGCTCTGTATTTATTTGAAAATTTGAACACAAATAAACATCTTCCGACACTAAAAAGTGCAATTTTACTGATTTGAAAACTAATATTTTTTACTACATTTCCCAGGCATCAAGTTTAGTATTTTAAAGTGTATTAGCAATGCAATAACGCTGGAATGGTAGCATTTATTACTTAAGATTGTGCATTGTAAACAGATAATTTATTTTTAATAACACCATACTGAAAAAATGACTTCAGGCATAATAAACAGAATAATAATTAATTTGAAAGTGCAATAAAAAAGATAAAAATTGCAAATAATTTTTTGTTTCAATTTTTACGACTAACGAAATATCGGAATCGGTGAATACCATGCTTTCTCTAAAATAATTAAAAATCGAAGAAATCTATATCTGAGGCATTGTAAATTGAATAGTCAATAAATTTAAAAGTAAATAGATAGGAGTTGCATATTAGTATAGTAACCAATTCTTGAAAATGACGAAGAATAGGATTTGGGGTGTCCAATGCTTTTCTAAAATAAATAGATTTCGAAGAAAAGTACAAGCAAATACACAACGATGATATAAAACCATGCATTTTACAAGAGTTAAGTACTTTTTAGAACTCTTAGAATTCAATAATGTAACACATAGCTTAAAAATAATAAAGAAGATTGTGTAATAATAATATATCCTTGCATGTTTGTAAAATATTAAACACCAATAAAATTATTTAAACAGTAACATGAGAAATTTTTCAACTTTAAAGAACTAATGTTTTATTACTATATTGCGGAGATGTAAAATTAATTTCTTTGATGCATATTTGCTTCTAGATAACTTGAGGAAATGGCTGTAGATTCGTTATTATGGTGAGCCTGCACTGTTGTAAAAAATCTTTCTCTTTGCATAACACCGCAGGCATAATAAACGGAATAATCATAAAATTTGAAAATGATTAGATAGGAACTGCATATCATTATGGGACTCATTTTATGCACTTGATGAATTTGATTAATTCCATTCTTTTTCTAAAATAATTAAAATTCTATGAAAGGTACAAATATTTACATAAAGTAACGGATCAAACAAATAGTCAACAATGATGTAAAACTATGCATTGTACAAGAATTAAGGACTTGTTACAACTCCTTCAATTCAATGATATAATATAATTTTTAGAAATGGAGTGAATATAGTGTGATAGAAAATATTCCCTGTTTTTATTAGAAAAGTTTAAACGCCAATAAAATATTTCAACAGTAAAAAGAGCATTTTTTCAGATTTAACAAACTAATGTACTATCACTACATTGCGGAGTCTTCAAAATAAGTTCTTTGATATCCATTAGCACATCAATAAATCGGAGATATGTTAGTTGTTTTTTTATTACACTGAGTCTGTAGAATTGCAAACAGATGCATTATCTCTGCTTGACATCACGCAGCAAAATATTCCTGTGCCAAAATAAATAAATGGCATAAGCAATAAATGGCATCTGTAAGTGAAACGACGCGTAATCGCACATCATTATGTGCCTTATTTTTATTTTATTTGACCAAAAACGTTATTAAATGCATTTCACGATTTTTCTAAACTCATTAAAGTATGCAAAGAAGGACAAACAAATGCTGCTCCAGTAATCATATAATGATGTCTATATCAATCATATAAAACATGCTTTGATTGTGAAGATTGCTTAGAATTATGATCTTTATAAAAATTTTCAAACTTATTTTTTTAAGTACTTTAAAAAATTGAGAAGATTGGGGGTATTTTTTAAAATAAACATTAAGAAAAATGAGAAAAAAGTGTCTAAAATGGTCTTACTTAACGCATTTGTGAATGTGGAAAAATACAGTGTATTAAAAATATATTTTGAATTTTGTTATTCATAGCGGCCAACTTTTACTCTTTTCTCCTCGCATTATGTTAAACTGAAGAAATTTCCTGTTAAATCCTATTCTTAATACAGATTAAATAAGATAAGTATTCAATTTATAAAGAAAAAAAGCTTACAAATTGAAAGATACGTTCTTATTCATTTCATCTCAAAAGTTGATAAAACTCATTCAAATGTCATGAAATTTAAACACAAATTTTAAAAAATAAATTATTATCACTATATCACTTATTGAGAAACACCGAAAATACTGGCGATAAATATATATCAATAAATAAAAACTTTGTTAAATCACCATAAAAAGATAAAATAAACAGGACGCGTTTCGAGCTGCAAAATTACTGCTCGTCATCAGCTGATCCAAACACGTGTCACAACGGACAGAGGTCACAACGGACTCTGTCCGTTGTGACACGTGTTTGGATCAGCTGATGACGAGCAGTAATTTTGCAGCTCGAAACGCGTCCTGTTTATTTTATCTTTTTATGGTGATTTAACAAAGTTTTTATTTATTGAACTATATCACTTAGACTTACCAAATAGCTATTTCATGTGTATTAGTGCCTAGATAACTCGAAGAAATACAAGTAAAGTCGTCCTTTCATTGCTCATGCACCATTGCAAACAAATGCATCAAATCGTCATGCAAAACTATTTTCAGGCATAATAGACTGAATAATCTATGCATTTGAAAGTTAAACAAGACGTAATTACTTATTGTTAAGTTCTTTATATTTTCACTTTACCGAACAAGGAATTTTCATCACTTCACAACTTCTCTTAACTCATTCATATATGATGAAAATAACATGAATTCATTACGGATAAATAAGTGGCTCAGAATGGCATAAATTTTATGCATTGTTAAGGCGGGACAAGTGTCTAAGGTACTAAAAAACATATTTTTGTATTTTTCTACAGTGTTTATGTATTAATATTTTTAAACTTAATGTACATTATTAAGCATTCATCCAAGAATATTCTGTTACATTTTCATTAAAAAAATATTGAACATTCAGCCAGTGATAGTGGTGAGAACCGAAACATCTAAAAAAAATGTTTCCATAGGATGTTAGGACAACTCATGATTTCTGCATCTGAAATTTAAAAGAAAAACTAAAGTAATTTTAGTACATAAGTTTGAATATGAACGAAGGAATTGACAAAATATTCATTTTTGAATTTTCGGTGAAGTTTTGCAATGAAAAAGCTGTGATTTAAACTTTGATTTTTGCTAAAAATTGCTCTTTTTGTGTAATTAAAAAATGAGTTGCAGTAGAAAAAAAATCTTCGTTCAGAAACTAGTATTTTGTATGTAAATGAAGTGTGTGAAGTTTAGGCGAACTCGATCTGAAGGTTATCGAGAAATTTTGACTACCGATTTATAAAAAAAAAAAAAGTTTTGAGAAAAATGCGATTAAAATTTGGCACATGTAGAGATTTCTTTTTACTTGTATACAATCGTCCATTCCAGCTCCATAAAACAACTCGTCTGCAGCTGCTGCATGATAAAAAGCATTTTTTTGCTCCATCCTACGAATCCAGCATAAAAGTATAGCTTTTAATTTCTTAGGTCCCTAACAGAAGGACCTAGCGCTTGGAGACTCAATTGTGTGTAACTCGGGAAATTTTGTTTCTAATAACTTCAAATTTTACTAGAATATTTCTTATAAGTTGTACTATCAGAAAACAGAAAAAATCGATTTTTTCACCCTTTTCTTAACACCCTTTTAAAGAATGCATTAAATAAACAAACATTTATAAACAAATATTTTTATTCAAGCATGAAATAAGGCATACTAGAGTAACTGAACCCATGTGATAACTGGCCATACACTATTTTATAAAAAATCGTTCATGACTTTTATGTTTTAGTTTTTGTAAACATTGCCTTTCAATCTCTAAATAATCTTAAAACAATATGTGTCAATTCAATCGAAATTCTGACTTTGCTGTAACAGGTTGTTGAAAATTTAGGTTTCCGTTTTTACAAACAACGTCAACCTGGTTGAACTTCCGCAGCATTTTGCTAAAAAAATGGTAAGTACTTTTATTAAACAAAAATTTTTAATGACTAGACAAATAAATACATTAATATTATCAGGTATCTATATGTATTTACGTCTTGATTCAAATGGAAGGCCAGTGTTCTATTAACCAAAAAAAAAAAATTCAAGAGTGGAAGATGTATCAAAAGGTAACTGGACCATGTAGGATACAATTACCCCAACAGTTATGAAAACTTTTTTCAGTTTTTCATATTATAGAAATTAATTTCTCCAGGTTTATATTTTTCTTTAAATAATTAAACTTATATAATACTTTATTAAACTCGCATAATATATTTTTAAAACAGCATGTTGGCTGCTATCAAACCAAACTTCTTTAGTTAGACTACCCCAATTGGAAATTTTACGATACAGATGTAGAATGGTACATAAGATAAAGTGATATTAGAAAATTATCGAAATCAATAAAAAATAATTCTGTTAAACATAGTTAAAAAACATAGTAAACTTATTAAAACATAGTAAATTTATTAAAACATTATTACATTCTCTGCAGATTTATTGAACTTATCGAACTTTCATTGAGGTAAATAAAAAAGAGAATGAGATACTTAAGTACTTACGTACTTGTTAGCCCATATATTTATCTTTTTTTCGTAAATACCCATGTAACTTTTATACTTAGTATTTGTACAAAGCACTATGCAAGTAAGTGCGAGTAAGTGCATAAGTTCTTACGTAATTCTTTTTTTTTTTTTTTTTTTTTTTTTTTTTTTGTAAAACTAAATCAAATACTTTTACATTTGGTACTTTATTTGACACCTTGACAGCAAAGGTTTTCCTTACAACTCTCTTTAAGTGATATATAATTTACATGATCTATCTGGTTTAAAAATTTTAATGTAATGTACACCTTTTCAAAAAGGATCTGTTACCCTATATTAAAAACTACAAACGCATGTGGATCACAGATCTACTTGATCTAGTTTCCCCATTTTTATAGGGCAACCGGACCATGAAGAAAGAAAGATAAAAATATACATATTTTCATTTTTAGACATTAAAATGTAATTTTGAATATGTCTGATAGAGTGAACCTAACTGAACACAATTACAAAGGTTTCGACTTTAATTCAAATGATTATTAGCTTTTTAGAAGCTGAACTACCAGAATCTCCAGAGTTATGGTCCAGTTGCGTCAAGAAATCTTAGTTGAATAGAAACAGACTAGGTCCATAGCTTCCATTTGGTCTTATTAAGCCCTCTTATATAAGTGAAAAATATCAATATATTCCTCAAGTTTCTCTCAGTGCTTTTATATACATTTTCAGAGAATACACACATGTTTAAATGCATAAAAATACGCTCGTAAAAAACAAACAAACTACAGAGCATCTTCTTCTTTAAAGCCAGTAGGAAAAACAAAACTGTACTTATCATTCTCAAGTAAGTAAAAATGGATCCCATTATTATCTATTTCATATCAGTATGATTTTTTTAATTAATAAGTAATCATTATTGTATGTAAACGATGTATAATAACGTGAAGAATATAAAGAATCAGTAGGGTGCTTCAGTTAGTTACGCCGTTAGAAGGAAAGAGTCATTCAGTCTGTTTTTAGCTCTAAAGAGCCATTGATTTCAATTGTCAAAGATCGTTGTTAAAGAAATATCGTAACAATGAAATTTTAAAGAGCTACTCAGGTAATTTGATTTGACAAGTAAGACTATTTTAAAGTTGTTATAATATAACAAGGTAATATGAATTATAATTGCTTACATTATTCTTATTAAGAAGTAGTGTAAAATGAATAATAATAATATATTGCAGATTAATTAAAGAAATCTTTGCAATCACAAAAATTAAAATTTGAAACTAGGAATCTAAAATGAGATTAATGTGGAGAAAAAAGGAAGCAGAAACTTTAGTTTTTATACATTTTATAGATTAAAAATTTGCGTACTGAGCATTAGTTTTATTTTTACAGGACGCATTGAAACATGAACATCTGAAAGTGATTTTTCTTGCGGAAATGCTTCAAAAGAAATACATTAAATTACAAAATATGAATCCCACTTGAAACAAAATAAATGTGAGATATGAAAACATGTGTTTCTGCATGTGTAGGTTAAACTTAACATCAAGCAAAGAAATATATTCCATTAAAAGTATACATTCAATTTTAAATAAAAGCATTTTTTTTACAATAACTAGGAGCATGTTCTATAAAATATTGCATAGGATTTAATGAATTATTTACATTATACATTATTTCAGCCAAAGTTAAACACTATTAATTGATTCAATAACAAGCATTATGTAATTAATTAAATGTAATTTAATAGCACTTGATTATGTCAATTTAGTAGAAAAGGGTGCAAATGTACTTATTTAAATATAGTTATGAAATAGTAATGCTTCCATAGGAATTAAATATTTCCAACTGAGCGAAAAATTACCTAGGCCGGGAATCGAACTTAGATACTTGGCTTACAAGGCCAGTGCTTTACCGTTTAAGTTAACTGCGCACGAAAACCGCTGAGCATTTCCCGATCAGATGCCATTATAGGTCATGGCATCTGGTCTGTCATTTAGAATCGAACCCAGATGCTCTGAGCGGGAAATACTCACCGGTTGTCGTGCCCAGTTAGCTTAAACGGTAAAGCATTAACCTAGTAAGGCTTTGTAACGAGCGTTGCCAGACAGGCAAAGAATATACATAAAGACTTATATACTTTGTTTGAAAGCGTTGAAATGGGTTCTTTCTATTTAAATATTGTAACTGAAAAATTATGCGTAAGCTTTAAATGCCTGTTAATATGCTACTTATGTATATAGAAAATTAAGTAAGAATTTTTTACAAGATCTTGTTAGGAATTAAGAAAATATACATAGGGATAACTAATTCTGGTTTGGATAGTATATATCATAAACCAGTAATTTATGATGGAGGTGCCTTAATGTAGGGACATACTAAATAAATGTGGGTCTTATGTATTGTTAAGATAACAAATAAAGCCTTTGTGCAAAAATGTGTAAGTATAGAAAAACAAAGATTAAAAATGCACAAATAAGGCATCAAAAGGTAGAAAACAGTCGTTTCGAATCTACTATCGTGATTCTTCACCAGTGCAAGACTGAGGTGCTAGAAAAATCTCAGCTTTGCTTTTTCTAGCATATTGAGTCTTGCTCTAATGAAGATGAAGAATCTCGATAGTAGATTCGAAACAGTGGTTTGCTATCTTTTCATGTATTTATTCCTATCTAATAGTTGGTTTCCTATCCTTATAGGTTTTATTTATTGTTCTCCTCTATAAATCAAGCAAGTTCATAAAATATACCGTACATGGATTTGTCAAAATCTCTCATATTCTATCGCCTTCCATGTATCCCAGTGCTAAAGTAAATAAGGATTTGCAGCTCTAAATGCTTATTTTATATTCACATTAATCATAATTTTATATTTATTGAACATTACACATTTTTAGCCATTAAATACTTGCATGTTTTTAAAAATATCAAAGTCAAAACTATGTAAGAGAAATCTATGTTTGTAATGATACTAAGTAATCAAGTTTCATTAAAAGTAATTTTTTTTTAATTATTACACTATTAAGTCCCTATAGCTAATTGCGATAACATTAAAACTCTCCAAGCAAGTTCATTTATTCTCTGCTTCAAAGTGATCACGTAATTAAGCCATTCACCAGCAGATGCATGAATTCAGAATAACTTGGTTGGTAATCAGCAGCCGCATGTGATATGTATGCGATTTCCTACATCCCTTCAAGTAATGTTCCTCTCTGAACAAATTAGCGCCTAAGTCTAACATTCCTTAGAATCGGTACATTTAGTTAAATTAAATGCAAATTAGGACTGCTAACGTCACATTTTGAGAGATGGTTAGTTAAGAATTGACAGATGAAGCTCTTGTTAATTACGTTACTAAATCGATCTAAAATTCTATGCATAAGAATTTAGACTTAGAAGTATTCTTCAAGAGTACGAACATTTGATGTTAAAAAAAAAAAAAAAAAAAAAAAAAAAAAAAAAAAAAAAAAAAAAAAAAACTAGAAGAAACTACTACTTTTTTGAAAATTGATTTTTAATATGATGTAGTTCATGACATTCTCAAATTGTATATTTATTGAAAAATTATGTAAATTATAAGTAAGCATCATAATTTGCTTTAATGAGTCTTACATTTCTAAAAATTGAAAAGAAATAGCTATGAAATGTTTAATTTAAATATGAGTAAGAATTTATTCATGGATGAGTTTATGCATGATTGAGTTTATGCATGTAAATTATAATTCGATGCATGAGACTTAAGACATTTTTCAGTGCCGCTTACGATTGGTTTTTATTTATTTATTTATTTACTTATTTTTTGCTTCTTGAAATAATTCAAAACACTGCTCTCATGAAGACTGATTTCTAACATAATTTATTATGAAGAGTAGAAAAGAGAAAATTACAGAAGAAAAGAGCATGTATTTTCTGGTTAATATTTTAAACTTTGAATAATGTTTTTAATATACTGATTAACTCATTTAAGTCTGTAAGTGGTACACAATTAATATTACAATATATATAAATGATTTTCTAGATTTTCGTCTAGCATTAATTTTAATTAATATTAGATGATTAGCTTAGAAATGACAGATAAAGCTCTGAAGAATTACGTTATGAAATCCACGAAAATTTCAATTCATCAGAATTTAGAATTAAATACTTTCAGAGTTTACATTTAAAAAATTGAAAAAAAAAACACTAGCTATTTGAAAAATGATTTCACAAATTATTTTTCAGGAAGGTTCGTAAAGAGGACCGTGAAATATTAGGTCACTATTTTAATCTCGGAAAAGATATATTTTGCTTATTTTATTGATATAGATAAGTGATTTCAAATTATTTTATCGTATGTGTCTTTAATTACATTGTTAAATCGTTTTAAAATATTTCATTAATTAATCGATTCGCATAATAATTCTCTTTCGATACGCCATTGGATGTTCTTTTTATTCACAGTTCTACAAATTGTACAAAGTATTTTCTTTTTGCAAAGGCTTCATTGCTTAATATTTTAATATTTTAATATCATTATATAAATATTGTTGAATTAATATAGAAAATCAAATGGTACAAATTAATAGACTTTATAAATTAATTAAATCTTGTAGTTTTAATTCTGTTGTAAGGGGAAAATTTTTGGGTTTGAAATAAAATGAATAATGAATAAATAGAGAAATGTTTGAAAAGTCTGAGAGATGACCAGTACATTTTCTTTTAGCATTTAA
This sequence comes from Maratus speculifer, assembly GCA_964019185.1. NCBI lineage: Eukaryota > Metazoa > Arthropoda > Arachnida > Araneae > Salticidae > Maratus > Maratus speculifer. The sequence goes on along the minus strand of OZ025299.1, from coordinate 221,372,304 downwards.
AAGGCTAATCTTACAAAATGGAAATATCGCATCAAATGCAATTTAATGACATTTAAATAATAGGATAATTTTAAAAAAGTTTAACATTTTTTAAAAATAAAATATATGTTATACTCAGAATCTCGGTAGTACATAAATTCCATTACTTAATTTTATTTGAAATTTATACACAAAAAAATTGTAAACTTACTAAAGTTTCTCTAGAAAACTGGGATTCCTAGAAATTTTTATGCAACGGCAACAACAAAATTCATGTAATCGATACATATTTGCACTAAAAAAGAAAAAAAAATGTAAAATTACTAAGACTTTTTTTAAGAAACTAGGATGCCTAGAATTTTTTTATGTAACTGCAACACGGTATACAAATAAAATTTCAGTTAAAAAAACTGTAATTTTAGTAGATCCTTTTGTACAGCTACATATGTCTGTATATTTATGAAAATTATTTTCACAGATTTACATCTTCCTTCTACACTGTATTGGTAAAATTTTAGTAAGCACCGTCCGTAGTCCGTAAATTTACGTGTGTAGAATTAGAGTTTTTTTTCAAAGTAAGAGAATTTTTATTTAAAATTCTGCTTTTTCAACAAACTTGAAACTATTATATCTATAAAAAGAAACTAACCCATGTGGCATTACAACTCCATTGAGTATCAGCTCAGACAGTGCCCATTGCTGTTTACTAGATCGTGGGTCCCGAGGTGCTATGCAGCATACATCCCCGTGAAGTGCTCAGCCTAACACGAGACCTTCAGTGTCTAGTTCACAAGCAAGCTTGGTACTCATTTTAAAGACCCCGAAGAAATGAAAGGTTGAAATGTTTTAAATTATTTACAGTTATTTGCAAATCTCAAACCATGAAAGAATTTCAGTCATTTTTTTTCTTTTAAAACATGGCTGGTCCCCATTAAATAAAATCGTTGAAATGTACATTAAACATTGTATAATGAATTATACGTACTGCGTACAATATGTGGCTCATTACATTACATTGTGTCGTTTTGTTAATTAAAATTTATCACCATGAGATTCCTACCTATTAAATTACATTTACTTCATACTTTATTTTACGGCGCAATCAATAAGAATGATATTTGTTGAATGCAGTAAAATTAGAATATACACAGACCCTTTTAAGACCAGAAGAAACAGCAGATATATGCATACCGATTCCATAATTGGCACAGCAAACTTCTAATGAAAGTTTTATTGAATATTTGTGTATTTTTCTAAAACTTTCAACTTATTTTGTCACCATCAAATCAAAATAATATATTCATTCTCATTTGAAATTTAAAAAAGTTGAAAAAAAAATTACTTTTTCTGAATCACATGTTTGTGTTTTTCATTCTTATTAGATCGAATAGGTATTACATTATTTCCGTTTTTAATGCTTTATTAGTATTTAGTTCTTTATAAATTAATGTAATTATTTACTTTAGATATTTTATCAAGCAATGATATTCAAAAATATTATTATTACGCTAGATACATTCATTGTTAAATTCTCCGCTTGGTATATAAAACTTATTACAATGAATACAGCGCAATATAAATTTTTTAGAGTACTTGCAGTAATTTGTCTTTACAAATAGAGCTATTTAGAACTATAAGACTATATACTTCATTTTTTTCTTTTGCACAATTGACAGTTGGTTCTAATATGTTTCTGTTTTCTGAATTAAAAAATGTCGAAGGATTGCTTCTATCAAGTAAGACTTTTTTGAGAATATTAGGGGGAAATCCAAGAAAACAACACAGGTTTCGTAATAAATAAATAAATAAATAAATAAAAATAAATAAATTGCACTTAAAAAATATTGCAATTAAAAAATGTATAGCGCATTTTATTAATAAGTTATGTCCTTAACTGTGTTGGTAATGACATAAAATCGTTATTAGCATATATTTTTCTTGTGCACTGTTTAAGGATATTTTTTACGCAAACAACATTGGTTTGTTGCATTAGTGTCTGGTACCCTTATGACGGAATTTTCCACGTGTCTTTTAGAAATCCTGATGTTTTATGATTAAATTTAAAATCAACCGCAACCAGGCAAAAAACGTGGATTTGTATCAAAACTATACGTGACAGAAATTTCTGATTATATCCCGCGACATGAGCTTAAAACAATACATGAGTAACACCCTTTCTTTTCCCAGAAAACAATCTGCCAGGCCAGTTAATTCTATCTCAAAATGTTATGGATATATGCAGCCTTTAACGTTTTCATGTTTTAAAGGCTCGCCATCTTTCAGAGGAAAATTTTGATTCAAGTCAGCTGCGGTTCAATGTAAAATCTATTCCCAACGGAATATCCGTGATCTCACTAGTTTCAAGTAAATCAGCAACCGAATTTGTAATTTGGTAAATAATGGGCGTGAGCGTGTTACTGATTATATAGCAACAAAATGTTACGTGGTCTTGAAGTCAATATATTCCTCCTTGCCCTTTTCATGAAATAAGAATGCTTAAATTTTGAAAGCATTTTAAAGTCAGGAAACTTCGCACATGTATTCGTTACTTAATAAAACTCCTGAAAATGTTTCTAAATTATGTTGTTATATTTTTGTGATTTTATTTGAATTGTAATTAAAATGATTTTGGCCGAGTTTCAAAATTTTAATCGTATAATAGGGAAATAATTTTCTCCTAAGTGATAGCCAAAGAATAGATTTTTAGGGTGAGTTAAAAATATTGAAGCGATGAGAAAGGATAATAACTTTGTAGTATAGTAGCATAAAATAGATAGCAATCTGAACATAAAATGAAAATAAGTTCAAAGTTGTAATAATCGTTTTGACTATGCGTGTCCATATGGACATTATCCAACTGGTTGTACAATTCGCAGGGTGGCTAGTAGTCAGGGAAAACCTGGAAAAACACAATCAAGAAAAGAGAAAACTACCAGTAATTTCTTACAAAAAATATTTCAAATAATATAAAAAAATGTATAATCTGAATTTATCCTTAACAAAATACTGGTATTTATCATCTATATTGATTGTATTTTTATCTAACCACTCGTCACCCTGATTCAAGTCAGATGCTGTAAAAATATTCATAATATCTGACATATAGAAACTGTATCAAGTTATGAAATGCATCATATGTGTAATAAAATATTGCTGCATGAAATAGTGGGTTCAGAGAAGAATAAACAATCTTTCAGCATTTTATTAAAATTGCACAAACTACGTTACTTAGTAATTCATACCAAGGATCCAAAAAAAATTAGTTAAAATGCTCCCCAGAAAACTACACTAATCATTTTTCTATAAAAGTTACATAATGAGTTTCAATATCACTAAGCTTATTGAATATTCTAGCAAATTTTAAAACTGCATTAAATAATGAATTAAGAGATTTTTTTTCTTTTTTTCTCTTCGTCTGGCGCAACTTTGGAAATCTGACAAGAAAGTATATGCATTTAGTAGGCGCTAATTAGAAAATAAACACTAGTACACAAGAAATTATGTTCTAAAACCTTTAAATAGATAATTGACCTTCATATGAAGATAGAATGAGATAATATAGAAAATTTAATTAAAAAAATATCATTGTTAACCTCAAAGCACGTAAAAACAAACAATACTGAAACTACCAGTCAGACTAAAGTAGTGGAGTTTTCCTGTTAAGTTACACTGGTGTCCAAAATTTAAGCATAATTGGTAATTAAGTAATTATTTTTAAGTAATGAAAGAAATATGAATCAGAATGTGCTGAAACTCCAGGTGTGTAAACAAAATAGTACGCGTCACATATTTTCGCGAAGAGTTTTCCCCGAAATCGAACAGGGGACCGTCAACAAATTGAAAAAGAACGAAGATCTTTTGGATAATCCTGTCAAAACTAATGTAGCAAAAGCGTTCAAACTGCACATTATGATTAATTGGCTTATTGTAATGTACTGTGTTAATTTTTACAAGGATAGCATGTATACTCGTATAGAAATTAAGGTTTTTATAAAAACAGTCCTAAATTTTTCCAAGTTTTTTGCTTATAATTTGCAGAGTTCTTATTATAAAATAATGTTCTTTTCTGAAAATAAGACAAACATCATTGTACATAATACTCTGTCATCAGAATTTAAAAATAATACAAATTGTATGAAAAATGAGTATGTTTAGTAAATAATTTTTCACTGCGGATGCATCAACGATATGAAAATGTCATTTGCATATTGTGTTAGCTAAATGTATAGAGCAACTTCTGTAAAAGTTTCAAAAACATAGCTTGAAAATTCTGAAAATGGGAGCCTATAGAATCAACTCAAAATCCGTTATTCCTAAAGGAAGCAAAAAAATCAGGGGGTTTACCTATATATAGTTGTACGTGCAATATTGTGTAGGCACTAAACAATGGAATATGGATACAGCCCCTCATCTTTTTGCTTCATTTAGGTAATAAAGGATGTTGATCTCATTCTATCAACGATAATTTTCAGAATTTTTAAGCTATGTTTTTGAGACTTTCACAAAAGTTGCTCTATACATTTAACTAACATAATATGCAAATGAAATTTTAATAGCGTTCACGCATGCGCAGTAAAAAAGTATTTAGTAAACCTGCTCATCTGTCATACAATTTTTATTATTTTTTAATTCTGATGACAGGGTATTGTGTACAATGATGTTTGTCATTTTTTCAAAAAAGAACACTATTTTATATTAAGAACTCTGCAAATTATAAGCAAAAAACTTAGGACTGTTTTTTTAAAAACCTTAATTTCTCTACGAGTATACATGCTAGCCTTATAAAAATTAACACAGTACATTACAATAAGCCAATTAATCTTAATGTGCAGTTTGAACGCTTTTGCTACATTAGTTTTGACAGGGTTATCCAAAAGATCTTCGTTCTTTTTCAATTTGTTGACGGTCCCCTGTTCGATTTCGGGGAAAACTCTTCGCGAAAATATGTGACGCGTACTATTTTGTTTACACACCTGGAGTTTCAGCACATTCCTATTCATATTTCTTTCATTACTTAAAAACAATTACTTAATTACCAATTATGCTTAAATTTTGGACACCAGTGTATGTATTAATTTTAATTGTAAGTTTTATGTAATAAATACTACGTTGTTTATTTTAATTTCGTCAATTTAGCAAATAGACTCAGAGACTGGGAGGCGGCTGCACAGTCGATCGCCTCATTTTGTTCACGTGTGAAGATATAGGAATAGATAAATCTGGAGTCGCATATTAAAATGAAATCCTCTGCCAAAATATATGTTAGTGAAAAACACATAAAAACTCGATTTTAGCGGTTGACTCGTAGGTCTACTATTATGCTTTCCTACTCCCAATCCTCCATTTCTTTATTCTTTTGGGTGTCTGAAAGCACAATCGTAAACCTACGAATCAACCGTTTAAATCAGGTTTTTGGCGTTTTCCACCAAGATAGGACTTCTAATAGATAATAGATAATTCTAAATTTTTATCCATGAACTCGATGAGGTGATTTTTTTAGCTACCGCATCCCAGTCTTTACACGAATTCTGTAATTAAACTAAACATAATTTTTAACATTTAATTAATAAACATAATTAAACATAATTTAATAATAAACATAAAACAAAGTTTAAGATCTCAATTTTACCTAAAAATTTATCTGCGACAGATTTTTATTTAACACATGCATATATATATATATATAAATTACTCTCTTATTTAAATTATAAGAAACATACATATTTATTTATTTTTATATTAAAAATTTTTTAATTAATAATCTGAATCAATGCTGTTTATATTGTAAAAATATTTTTTTTCTTAATATAATGGAGTTTGTGCTGGTGTTATTTAAATTATGAACTATAAATCCAGCGAATAATGATGATTTTCATAGTCTATAAATTATTTTCACTTTCTTTTTCTAACTTACCCTGTACAAACAGATTCTCATATCTCATATTTTAAATCAGAACTTCCAATATTTGTAAACAGATTCAATTCCAAGATTGGAAGAGATAACTCTTAAAATATGCATTGCAATCTTCAATAGTTCCTAAAGTGAATGCAAATTGTATAAGTGGTAGGCATAATTCTTGCTAGTTACCATAATAATTTAACACAGAAGTATGTTAAGGGATCACAGTTGTCAAGCTGGATTGTAATTCTATGAATTGATTTACATTGAACCTATTCAATTCCACACTTTCAATGCGGTCATTGAAAACAAGCGACAATAGGGCATTTCATAACTTTGTTCCTTGGTTATTAAATACTAGATCGAACAACTAAAGAACAAATTGGTTATTGCTTAGGCGGGATTTTACTCATAGACAATCATCAATATTTAAATATTTACAGTGTTTCAAATATCGATTGTGTGAAAGGGTTAATTGTTTATATTATTAAAATTGCTTAAGTGTATATTTAATTAACATCATCGACTTTCTCAACGATTCTAGAAAATTTTAATAATCCATAAAATCTTTATGAAACACGGAGAAATTCAGTGATGAATTGAATGAATAGATAGCAATTCCTCTCTATAATCCAGTCATACACTGTAAAAAAATTTGCGTAAGGTTCCTAAGAAAACATGTGGCAGCTATTCTGCCACAGGTTTTCCCAGGAATTTAATCCAAAAAATGCCAGGAAACTTACATATGCCAGGAAAGTCCAGAAATCTATAATCTGGGATGTTACTCATGAAATATCAGTTATGTTTCACCATTCTGAAAATTCAAGAAACCTTTTATGTGTAACGTTATTCATTAATTTTCTGTTAGGTTCCACCGTTCTGAAACCTACAATCTGAAACATTACTCGTGAAATCTCAGTTAAATTCCTCCATTCTGAAAAGCTCTGAAACCTATAATCTGGAATGCTACTCATAAAATCTCAGTTAGGTTCCACCTTTCTGAAAATTTCCGAAATCTTTAATATGGTATGTTATTCATAAGATCTCAGTTAGGTTCCGCTATTCCGAAACTTTTCATCTGGAACTTTACTCATGAAAATTCATTTATGTTCATTCATTTTGAAAAACTCTGAAACTTACAGCCTGGAACTTTACGCATAAAATCTTACTTAAGTTTTTTCATTGTGAAAAGATCTGAAACATTTCACGGAATACGGTAAATGTTCCTGGGATATCCAGTGGCAGCAATTCTGCCACAGATTTTCACAGGAACTTTACCAAAAATTTGTTTGGAAAATTATGCAAATCTGAAAAGTTCAGAAATCGATAATCTAGTATGTTAAGGTCCTTTTTCAATATGTTACTTCTAATTTCTAGCATGATATTCAAAGAGTTTTAAGATGCCTTAGAGTTAGAGTTAAGTTTGGTTCTTGAACATGATACAGATTAATGAGTTAGTAATCTTTGTTGAGAATATAAACGATGATTACACAGCTGAAAGTTAAACATTGTATTGAAAATATTTCTAATTAGTTGTTTTCGTTTTTCAGTTGATAACACAAATCTAAAAAAATATACAGGATATCTATGAGTAAAATCTATTTTTAAATCATGGATATATTAAAATTACTTTTACAAAAATAAATTGGTTAGAATATTGATGCAAGGATAAATTATGATAAATATATACTTCAGAAACAGAAGAAATATCTAAATGAGTGATATTGTGCTGTGATCTACAAAAAAACATGCTTAAGTTTTTCCACTTTTATATCAAGCTCAACATACCAATTTGAAGGTATAAATTAAGAGTTAATGTAACACGAAGAATACATTTTTGGCAAAATCTCGTACAAAGCAATTGTGTATTTTTAAAATAACCTTTAGATAATTTTGCCATATTATTTAATAATTTAAACAGAATATCAACTTGTCATTTGGCTAGTACAACAGATTAGTCATTTAGCATAGAATGGTATGTTTAATCCACCAAAGCATTCTAAAAAAAATTTTCAGTATCTGAATATCTGCTCTTTTTGGGGAAGTATGTGGTCATTCGACGCTTCCCCCTCCCCCTTACCCCACTATCTTCATTTAAATTGAATCAATTACCTTTGGTAATTCTATTCCTTAAATAATTAACATAATATCACAGCAATCAATGAAAAAACGTTTTTTGATGCATGTGCTATACAGTACATAATTATTTTAAAAGATTATCCAAGCCATTAAGGTTTAATTACACAAATTTTCAAGGTAAGTTAAAATATGCACAAATTTGTGAAAGAGATTTTAAAGTTATATTCAAAAATAACTTTTTAATTGTAATTTAAGCATTAGCATCTTTAAAGAGATTCATTCATTCATTTGGTTAAAGCACAAAATTCAATTTCAGATGTCAAAAGATACAAGGGAAAAAAAGAATAGCTGCCGAAAGAAGATAACCTTTTTTTAAAAAATTGAAAATCTTAATGCAGTGTTTTCCTGATACTTAAATTAAAATATATTTCTCAATTTGATATTATAAATTCCTGTAAATGACTTATCTGAACAATTACCTATCACATAATGCTTTTTTAGAATCCCTTCGACTTAAGATATCGAGAGTATTATGCAATTAAAAAATAATATAGTCAAAAATAAAAATTCACAGAACTTTCATAATATACACAAAACTTTATTGATATTATGGTTAAAATTACAATCTACAATTTTATCACAGTTTGCTTAATTTTTCACATAAAGTAACTACTTTTCGAGTAACTACACTACCATATTTCAACTTCAACAATTTTAGTTCAATGAAAGCGTAAGTCCCAGTGCCTTTGAGAGAATATTTTATATTATAATAATAATATAACGAGATTGTCGAAACTACACTCTGTACAAATTCCACACCTTCAATTAAAATTTTACCTTCTACTTGCTTTCGTTCAGCTGTAGAGGGATTGTCTGTGTATCTGCAAATTTTTAAAGCTAAATGGTTCAGTAACTCACTTTTTTCTGTCCACTGCAAGCAATCTTCATTTAAAACTTTAGTTAGAGCAGAAGAAAAATGATGTGAAGGAATCTGAAAATCCTCACGCCATGGGTGCTTTAATATACAAGTGACTGCTAATACTTAAAGAACTGCTTTCAGTACTCGAATTTAATTCTGCTGTTCCAAAGTCTCCTTTTGTTTCTGTTAATGAGCTATCGTTACATTCAGATTTGATTATTATCCAAGGTGGCTACAAAGAAACAAAAAGCATATTATATGTTTTATTTTTTATGCATAAATTATTGGATGCAATATTGTTTATTCAGTTTCTGGAAAAATCAAAACGTTTATTGGAAAAGTTATCCTCATTTGCAAAAACACTTTGTATTATGCATTAACTTTGAAAAATAGAATTCTTGATTATGTGTCCTACAAAAGGCTGTAATAACAATACAAAAAGTACTACAACTATTTTTGAATGTTCCCAGAATGTTTTCCAAAAAAAAAAAAAAAAGAAGTTTCAAAATATTCAATATATATCTTTTAAACAGGGGTCTTTTGCAAGTGCATTGTTGTCATGTTGCGCATTGCCAAGAATGAATATCTATGAAATATACAGGGATTTGTTCCATTTTTAAAAATGTATTGCAATATTTTGGATTTTAAGTGAAAAATTTGAATTTATTAGATAATAATTGGTTTATATATCGTTTAAACATTTTATTCTCAATTATATATTGATTTTGTAGAATCTCCAATCAGTAGTGTAACTATAGTTTTGAGTCCTCTGCAAAATTTTCCACAAGGCCCCCCTAGAATATATATCTATTTCTCATAACAAAACGGGGTTCCCGTTTCGTGACCCGTCTTGCGGGTATGATTTTTTTACGCGCAGATCAGGTTGGGAATACGCAAAATATATATTCGTTATTCAATACAAAATGACTCGTTCTTAAAATCCTAAAATAATCAACCGTTTATGACCGTTTAAGATGTTTATTTTTCACAATTACTTCCAAGCCCCTTCCCCCCGCCCCCCCCCCTACGTCGCAGGGTTTTGCAGATCTCAGTTTTGCCATTGTCCTCGATACTGATATACAATATAAGTTCATTTACGCTTCTTTATTTACATATTTTTTTGGTTAGCTCCGTGCACTAAGCATAAAATTAGCAATTTCCATCGTCGAGTAACACTAAAAAACGTGGAGATAAACTTTACCGTCCTGAGTCTGCAAACTTGATGAGTGCTACTCGCAAAACATGATGGTTGTAAGATATATCGACACCAGGGATGAAAGGAGAAAAATTCGTTTATAATTTTCAGAGTCAAAATTAACGATTATTGCAAACACTAGTAGAAAGTAGATAACTATTTTTGGTTCAAAGGTTGTTTCACGGCTGGTGGAAGGGGATAGTTAATTTCGAAGAGATCATTTTTATCCGAGTTAATTACGCATACTATTATACAGTATGAAATATTTAAAACTGGTGTCGTAGTTTAGCTTAAAAAAAAAAATCCAGAAACGTGTAACTTTAATGCCTAATACTGAAATTTTTTAAAATGTCTTACTCCGACTTATTATACAATATGATTAAATTGATTTATGACAAAATTGATTTTGGAACGCAATTCCAAGTCAATCTTACTTTTAATGTACTTAATCCAGGAATCTCACTCCTGTCCAAATTAAAGTGTGTCAATTGGAAAAATCTGCTAAAAAACAGCTAAACCCGAAATTTGGATGAATCTGAATTATATAAGACCCATGTTCCTGCGCAAACTCGCTTAAATTTACTAAATAAATTCCTCTTATTTGGTGAAGCTGATTATTTCGGGTTTTGGTGGGTTCTAGATCAAATATAAAGTGACTGATAAGCACTCCCTTCCCTCTTAAATAGGCTTAAACAAAAACTTTTGTTTAGAATTATCCATTTTCGTTGAAGTTTGGGTGTCAATTTATTAGAAAATTAGGCGAGATTAATCAAATCAACAATGTTAGGTCAAGTATAGGTCAATTGTAAAAGAAACCCTTCCTCTCCAACTAATTCAGCTTTACATAGAATTTTCTTGTCGAGAACCAATTAGTTTCAAATTTTGGTCTCCTTTTATTAGAAGGATAAATTACACCTTTAACACGTTGAATTCCACGTCAGTCACGGATGACTGACACTGAACTTTCCGCTTACTTAATTATATCCTTTAAAATCCTTATCCTCTAAAACGAAAATTTTAAATAAATTTTCAACAATTCCTTAAAACAATATAATATTTAGTTTTATATTACAATTTTACGCTGTCGGTCACGGGCAACTGATGCGGCTGAAACGGAAATTTTAATGTCAGTCACCGGTGAGTGACATGGCAGTTAACGTGTTAATACAAGGGTTTATAGGTCACATTTTTTTTGGGGGGGGGGATAGAATCCTCCACTTTCATTTTTTTAATTGCATTTTCCTTGCATAAAATTATTCGAATAGTTTCAAATTTTGGGTACATATTCAACAGGAGGATGGATTAATCTCACGGATACTTAAATATATTTCTTAACTATCATAATAATTGCAGCAAAATTTGAACTTCCTCCGTACACCCCCTTTACTTGAAACACTCATAAAATTTGTCCCGATGTTTTATAAAAGTAGTGTTGTGAAATTTTCAAAATGCATTTGCTAACCCTGTCAAAATAAAGATGCTAAAAAAATTGTCAGATTTAAGATATACTGAGTGATACTGAAAAAGTTCAGCAAATCATAACAATAGATACAATAAGATTTAAATTCAAAGTGATATTTTGCGCTTTAAATATGGAAGTAAGCTTTTGCATGCTAAGTACGAGTTTATTTTTCAGGTTTCTTCTCAATTCTTTTGGTAATAAATAATTCGGTATGCTTTTTTTAAGTTACTTTTGGAAGCCTTTTTAGAAGCGTATTTCCAGAATTCCTGTTTCTAATATACTAGTTAATGTGCATTTAAGTTTGTTGAATTATATAACATTAAACTTCTGTTATTTTAAATCAAATCACAGAAATCCTCGGTGTTACTCCAACCCCTGTTAATGTGGTTTCGAGTACTTTTCCTATTCTTTATGCAGCTTTATGTTAATTTGAAATATTTTAATTTTGAAAATTATTTTATAAGCGAGATTTGGAAGCCTTCGTTTGCGTGGATTTTAGTTGGGCTTTGAAAGACTTGCTAACGCGCATTTCCGAGCTCTTGTTTTTCAATATGGACATAATGCGTATTTTAAGTTTGAGTACATTAGTATATTCAAATTTAGAAATTAAGTTTGAGAAATCCTCGATGTTACACCGCCTTTTAACGCGGATTCAGAGCAGTTTTTCTAATGTAGCTTTTATTTAATAAATTTTAATTTTAATATTATTTTCTAAGACTTTTAGATGCCTGTTTACGTTGATAGACTATAACTTCGGGCTTGTCAATTAACCCCTCTCCCCCACAATACACACCCGCGTTAATACGGATTTCCGAGCTCATTTTAAATATTGTTAGTTTGACTACGGTAATTTCTTACGTATATATATTTCTATTAGATACAATTTCAGTTTTCAGTTGAGTGTTATCCTACCAAATGGAAATTAAAAAATATTAATAAGCTATAATGTTGATAGTTAGAACTGCACGAACACGTCATATGATTTTGTATGAAGCGTTTGTGACTTTGTTAATGGTCAATAATTAAAAATCTGAGTAACTGGCAGTGGCCAATGATACTATTTATCTATATTTTGCATCAACATACAAATGAAAGATTGCTGTAAATAATTATGCACAGATCTGTATAATAAAGACATCATACATACACGTAAAGCATTTCAATTATTGAGAATTTTTAAAAAAGAAAATAACATTAAAAAAGTATGCCTGACAAAATGTTAAAAAATTCAGCACAATAATTGAAATATTGACTTTCTTAAAAACCTGATAAAAATCCTGCAATTCTTAATTTATGTAACATTTTTAAAAAAAATTAAGATTGTAAATTGATACTATAAAATTTTGTTTAGTTTTCACATAATCCTTCATTTAATTTACAGAAAGTTTTTAGCTTATGATAATGTGCATAAAATTTTTATTTAATATATAAGTCTGATTATGCATATAAGTTAAATTGCTTAAATACATACTTAAGTGCTAAGTAAAATAACATTTTTAAATGGAGGATTATGCGACTTACGACAGCTTAATTAAACATGAAATTTGCATTTAATGCACTATGTAAAGAATACCATACAAACTTACCTCGTAGTTATTTAAATTCTAATCCACAAACTGGGCCCTTTTTTAAATAGTTTATTGGTCGGTTAAATGAAACAGACATAGTTACTTTACGTGAATGAGATTATTTGATCGTTAAAGTTCAACATTCGGGAGGCAATTTAGGGAAATTCTACAAATTTACGAAACATGGGGGCGCTATAAAAAGAACGGTGTGTATTTGATCGAAAATCTCTGAGAAAATGTTATCAATAAAGAAAAATGCTTACTGTTTCGTTAAAAATCGAATGCCTTATTATATAACATTTGGGATTCATGAATTAAGATTTTAAGTAAAAGAACATTACCGTACTTATGGATCACATTTAGGCACAATAATGTTGCCACAAAATTAGCAATATTTTCTAGTAAGCGACTTAAAATTGTACCTTTTCATTTTCTGTAGATATATGTAACTTTCAGATTCCAAAGAAGGGGGGGAGAGGGGGGGAAAATTTTAAACATTTCTCTACTGATATTACTTTAATTCCACGTTATAGACTCAATATTTTGAAAAAAAAAAATAGTTGCTAGAGCTTCTATCCTTTCCCCTTTAAGCATTGACTTTGTTTATAATAATTTTTATGCTAGATTTATTGTTTTAGGAAACAGTCGAACCCACTTAAGACGTGATACCGATTAATACCTGAATTTACTCCAGTTCCAACATCACCAGAACATCGCTCTTACAACAAATGTAAAAAAATTTCATTTAATATAAGATAAAGTTTTCATCCCTCGGACAACAGATCTCGCTTACGACGCGAATGCATATACCTAGATATTAAGTTTTTGATATGAACATCAAACTATTTCCGAATATAATCGCTTTATTTAATGACAGAAATATTACTATTCGGAAATAGTGATAGGCATCGTAAAAAAATCTTCTAAACTGACACTTAAATTAAACGAATATTACTAATCAAAAATAGTAGGTATTTAATTAATAAAACTTAATTAAACATGATTAATTAAACATGAAATTTGCATTTAATGCACTATATAAAGAATACCATACAAACTTACCTGGTAGTTGTTTAAATTCTAATCCACAAACTGGGCGCTTTTTTTAACAGTTTATTGGTCAGTTAAATGAAACAGACGTAGTTTCTTTACGTTCGTGAGATTATTTGATTTTCAAAGTTAAAAATTCGAGAGGCAATTTAGGGAAATATGTTAAATTTATGAAATATTTGGGCGCTATAAAATCAACGATGCCTATTTGATCGAAAATCTCTAAAAAAATGTCATCAATGCAGAAAAATACTTACAGTTTCATTAAAAATCGAATGCCTTATTATATAGCATTCGGGATTCCTGTATTAAGATTTAAAGTTAAAAAAAAAAAAGATTACCGTACTTATGAATCACATTTAGGCACAATAACCTTGCCACAAAATTAGCAATATTTTCTAGTAAAAATCTTAAAATTGTACCTTTTCATCCTCTATAGACATATTTAGCTTTCAGATACCAAAGAAGAGAGGGGAGAGGGGGGGACAAAATTTAAACTTTTCTCTACTGATATTACTTTAATTTCATGCTATAGACTCAATATTTTGAAAAATAAAATAGTTGGCTAGAATTTCTCCCCTTTCCTCTTTAAGCATTGACTTTGTTTATAATAATTTTTATGCTAGATTTATTGTTTTACGAAACAGTCGAACCCACTTAAGACGTGATACCGATTAATACCTGAATTTACTCCAGCTCCAACATCACCAGAACATCGCTCTTACAACAAATGTAAAAATTTTCCATTTAATATAAGATAAAGTTTTCATCCCTTGGGCAAAAAATCTCGCTAACGACGCGAATGCATATACCTAGATATTAAGTTTTTTATATGAACATCAAACTACTTTCGAATAGTAATAATCGCTTTATTTAATGACAGAAAGATTACTATTTGGAAATAGTAATAGACATTGTAAAAAAATCCTCTAAACTGGCACTGCTGATTAAATAAGGCGAATATTACTAACCGGAAAGAGTAGGTATTTGGAGAAAAATTTGTCGTACTGAGATCGAGAATTTCGTCAAACAATCACTGATAAAATAATTTCGTAAAACGATCACTGGTCGAATTTGAAAAAATAGGCTTCAAAATGCACAATACGATGGGCATACGCACTTTCATTCCAAAGTTAGTTGGTCTAGATCCCATAGTCTTTTTCTTCAACTGAAGCAACAAAATGAATTACACGCAAAAAAGTAGTTCATATGGAAATAAAGACCAAGAAGAGTCCTCAGACTCTAAACTGGGAAAAAATATTCGAGAATCACAATTAAATGCGTAGTTAAAGCTTCGGTAAAAATTAGTGACTCTAGTTTCCATACTCGATTTATAACTAAGTGAGCAAAATAATAAACACACAAAAAATTAGTTTTTTTTTACATGTAAAATATATCTCTAGAGCTGTACAGGGCAGAATTTGAATAAAAGCTTTGAAATGCACAATTACAAGAGTATACGCACCTGCGTGTTATTTTGTTAAAGCGCAAGATCTCGTAGTCTTTTCTCAACTGGGATGATAAAATGGCATACACGCAAAATAACGATTTTTCTGTAATTAATATACCAACCACAAAATAAGGAATATTACACAAAAAACATATATAACTTTTCACAGATTACCAATGATTTCTATTTTAGAATAAATCCGAAAAGTTACACAAAAGCTCAAAAGTATGCCTACTAAAACTAAGGAATGATACACAGAAAATATTCGGAACATTTCACAGTTTATCAGTAATTTCCACTTTCTCAACTATTCCGAAAAGTTACACGAGATTGTGGAAGGTATTACACAAGATTTCTCGGCATTCTTGTATGAGCAGAAATAATCCGAGAAAACCCAGGAATGTTACACAGTAAATGCCAAGAACATTGCGCAAATTTTTTACAGTGTATATTGAATAACCATAACATCATTAATGCTGAATTCTTGTTAAACTTTCGGAAATTATTTTGATAATAGTACATTTTGAATTAATTTATTTACGGATTTTCTTAGAGAAAAAGGGATTTTGCATAAATATATATATTTAGTATAATAAATCTTCACGCATAATAATGATTCCGATGCACTGGAGTGCTCAGTTCAAATCTTCAATTTACACCCGCTTTTCATATTACCACTCTCTAACCCAACTTACATTATGCATGTTTATCGAGAAATAAAAAAAAACATCTTTTAAACATCTAATTAAATTCAGATTCAATTAACACAGAGTTAATAAGCAGTTGTGTTAGAATAATTTCAATCTGTGAAAAAAAAATGACGAAGAAATGTGTTATACTATTGTACGATATTACTTTTTTGTGGTTATTATAGGTCTGAGCATTTTTTATCGATCATTTTATCACTATTTCCATATAAGTAAGTAGTAAGTATGCAGTTTATAAATGTTTTCAAAAATCCTTGTACAGTGCATCTAAAATATGCACATTTTTATTATGATTAAACTGTAAATTCCTGAAATGATAATTAGATAATAGAAATACATTCTCTAAATAAAACATTTCATATTATTGCACTTTGTATTTAAATATTTACACACGTTTCTATGAGTCGAGTACCACACTTTGATTTATAAAAAATATTTACAATCGAAAAAATAAACACATTTCAAAGAATTGGATTTAAAGATCTATTAAATACTTGAATTAAATAAGTGCCTTTTCTCAAATTAATTAATATTATTAGTCACAAATCATGTAATTAAAATTGTTAAATATGCAAAGATGTAGTATAAAAGGTACTTCAAAACAGTATGCATTGTATTGAAAAGGTGCGGTTATGCGTTTTTCTGCTAAAATTAAAATAATAATAATAATGACAGAATCATTCAAAACAAATATCTTAAACAAAGCGTGTAATAAAGCCAGTAGCTAAAAATATGTAATGTTTTTTCACATCGCTAAATAAATCATATCATTCCATTTAGCATTTATTCCCAGCTCTGTTTTAACATTTTACATTCATCATTATGAGTTAGGAATTAATTTTATAAGAATAATTTCTATCTGTTAAAAACAAAATCACACAGGAAGTTTAATATAACATTTTATGATATCAAAATTACATTTTCTCTGATTATTACTATATTTTACACTCATCATTATGAGTTAGGAATTAATTTTATAAGAATAATTTCTATCTGTTAAAAACAAAATCACACAGGAAGTTTAATATAACATTTTATGATATAAAAATTACATTTTCTCTGATTATTACACTTTTGAGTGTTATTTTTTCCTCAGCAACATTATTACCAATACCTTACACAAACAATATTATTTTCTGTGCATAATAAGTTAATAAAAATATATAAATTAAAGAGAAAGATAAATGCATTCCAAATACCCTGTTCAGTGTATTTAAAACACGTACATTTTTATTTTACATAAATTAAAATTGTGCTTTCTTCTTCGAAAATTTCAGGATGTTTATTTTTGAGAGGCTCCTAAATCACACTTGTATAATATTTTTAAAGTAATTTTATTTTT
The DNA here is from genome assembly GCA_964019185.1 of Maratus speculifer. Lineage (NCBI taxonomy): Eukaryota > Metazoa > Arthropoda > Arachnida > Araneae > Salticidae > Maratus > Maratus speculifer. Next base: position 221,354,654 of record OZ025299.1, on the reverse strand, counting down.
ATATTATACATAAATAGGATGGCTGGGAAATTAGATGTTAGAGTACGGAGGAAGGTGGTATTGTCTGAATAATACGCAATGGTTAATAAAAATAATTTAAAAAAAACGGAGGCGGGAGAGGCATCTGCTAAATTGAATACATTTTATACTGGTTGTTCAATTAACAGATATGTAAGAATAATTATATAGTTATTCATTAAATCTGTTAATATAATTTAATAATCAGTGTTAAAAATTAACTTGAATCTAATTTTTAATAATTTGGACAATACCTAATACATCATTTCTAAGTGTATAAAAAGCATATTTTATTTTTTTTTATTTCTTCTTTTATCTTATATTAAAGTACTGAGTTTATATCAGTATTGTCAAATTAAAAAAAATTGCTACATCATATTTAAATATTTTCAATCTTTGAAAATCAGCTCACACAGGAATTCATTGTATATTAAAACAAAATCTCACATGACTGTTACACTTTTGATTATTATTTTTTACCTCAAATATATTATTATCATTTTTTTCAACACAAAATATTTGTATTGCGCATAACAGTTGTTAAATAATTCATTGTAATGTAACATTTGTATAATAAAATAAAAAATATCCTATGAGTGTTACACTTTTGATTATTATTATTTACCTCAAATACATTACCATAAATTTTTTCAACACAAAATATTTTTACTGTACAAGATAGGTGGCTAAACAATTCATTGTAATATAACATTTTGTATATGTAAGTAAAATTTCCTATGACTATTACACTTTCGATTATTACTTTTTTACCTCAATTATCGATTTTTTTCAACAGAAAATATTTTTATTGTGCATAACAGGTGGTTAAACAATTATAATTTAATGTATATAATAAATGTTTTCATAAACCTTACTCAGTACATTTAAAATATGCACCTTTTTTTATTTTACATAAATGTTTTCAAAATTTTCAATATATTTTAATACATTTATTGATGACAGGTTCCTAAATTATACGTGTTTACTGAGCTAAAATAAAGTATAGTCATTCACGTCTAATGACAGGTGGTTAGAAAGGAAAATAATCCATAGATAGAAAGAGGAGCGTATTGAGAGTCAGGGAAAGTTCCCCTATCTTTTGTTGAGCATAAGCGACAATAATGACACTCCCTAGAAAACGTTAGAACACCCCTCTTGCTGCGTTATGACAGCCACCACTTGTTCTTTTCCCACCCACTTCACTCTTTGTTCGTTCGTAACCTTTTATTCCTTAAATACAATATAGGAAAACTTCAAATAGCGTTTTGGAGGGACTCGACGGTAACAGACATTAAGGAAAGAGTACATAGAGGTAATACTAATAATTGCTTTTTGTAAAATTAAACATTTACAAAAATGAGGACACTTAGAGAATATATTTTTTGTGGAGGAAAAAATGTATGACATGAAATCGTTCACCAATTTGAAAGATATTATTGTAGATAAAAGACTTTATCCGAAAATACATACGTCAAGTGTTTCTCATTAAAAGATAAAATGGAGTTGTATAAATTAGCATGCGCTCAGCTGGTTTCAAAATTTGAAATACTGAAGTACGTTGAAGTATTTCGACGTATTTATTTAAAATATGCGGGGACGGTGATTTTATTTCATATTATTAAAGTCGAACAATTGCCATGGTTTATTACTTTGTATTTTCTTAAAATGTAATGTAATTATTTAAGAGTAGAAGGGATAATTGCTCTTTTAAAAAATTTAAAATATTGAAAAATTATCACACTTTCATCTGTGAAATACATTGGATCGAAATCTGAAAATAGAAATAGAAAATAAATTCGTTCACTAAATATAGAGATAATACTGGAGATAACAGACGCTATCACAAATTATACATAGCCAATGTCTTCAGTTAAAAATAAATCAGTAGTATACAATTAGCAATTGCTACTCAAATTTTTAAAGTGTCTATTTTGTTTTTACGATGCAAAAGTTATTTTACCCTTTATAATTTGAGCCAAGTCTTGCCTATGATTTCTTTTCCTGTATGTTCTTAAAATTTAAATTAACTATTTATCAAAGTACATTATCAACATATACTTTAAAAAGATATTTAAAATACAAATAACAAAAACTTAAGATTATTTGCTTTATGGAATGAAATATTTACAAAAATGTGAGCTCATAAAAATTATTATTTTTATTTTTTGAAAAAATGCGTAGTATAACATTGCTCACCAATTTCAAGGATAATATTGGATATAATGACTACCCCAAATTACACAATATCAATTTTTATATTATTACTTTATATGGTCTAACATCAAAATATAAAATAATATTATATGCAAGTTGAAATCGCTTAGCAGGTTTTGAGTATATTATATTCTGTATAAAATACGTAAAAACACCGATTTCATTTTATATTACGTAACTTGAACAATTGCTAAGGTTTATTTCTTAGCCTTTTCTTTCAAGTTTTATGTTATTATTTATCGAAACACGTTTGCGTCATTTCTCTTATATAATCAGTTAGAAAGAAAATAGCGAAAACCCATTAATGTAATTTAACCCCTATCATTTTCATTTTATTTAATGTAAACAAAAATTTAATTATATATGCAGTGTATTTTGACTGCAAAATACTTTTATGTTAAATGGAATCGCAATCTTATAATAATGAACTCAAGTTCGACTTTTAACGTATTATTAATAAAGAAATACTTTATATTATTATCATTATTAAAACGATATTAAGCTTCATTAATCTTCGGAAACATGATTTTGTTCTACAATTATATACATATTTGTTTACTAGTCAAATGATTCTTCATGCAAAAACAATGAAATATTAATCCATACCAGTCAGGAGATAAATATTACGCGGAGCATCAATTTAAATTTGCATAATTCGAAAAATTTATAGCAATTTTAAGTAAATGTTGCAATAAAATTTCTGCTTTAATAACATTTCTTCGTTTCACATTTCCAATTATAAGCAAGGACACACGATTGGCATTTTATCTTAAATGAACACTGAATTATTATTTATTTAGTAAACAAAATAGAAACGTGAATATCGAATTTATACGTATGCATGTTACCTTCTCTTTTTCTATCGCACATATATATATATACTATATAGCCATTATTAGCCAGAAACGTTCAATATTAGACAGTTATTGAATATTTAAAAAAATCTTGTTGGATTTTTCTGAAACTTCAGGATTTTAATGAATAGTTTTGTTTTATGTTTATCAATGTTGATTTGATAAAGAGTACAATTAGGCAACAAAAAATCAAAGAAAAGAATTTACATTTGAGATCACCATGTAAATTAAAATGCGCGAAATGATCTGTTACTGCAGATTTTTTTTTTTTTTTTTTTTTTTTTTTTTTTTTTGTTACTGTACAACATGTTTTCTGGTTTGTGTAAAAATATAACGTATATTCATGGAGACACATCAATTTTTACAAAAAATTCTAAAATTTCTTGCATGTTTCTAGCTTACAAGGAGAGAGCCAACTTTTATAATTACAGATTTTGATTATTTTAATACAAGTTGCAAGGCAGAGACCCCTTAGGCTCAAAATTCAATGGATTTTATACTGTTTAATTCTTGAGAAACAGGGGCGGGGGGGGAGGTTAGTATATTGATACAACTGAAATAGTACTTTGAAAACAAGATAGCACGTGATCGTAGCTCAGTCGGATAATCAGTAGCCAATAGCACAGCCGGCCTGGTTCGATACCCGGGTGGGCTGCAGCTGTTTCTGCTTGTTGCTGCAATTTAGTAATATCATTGTCAATTAAAAATTATAATGTATATCAATTATAATTTCAATCTATTTACTTTTTTATTTGCAACTAAATAGTTGTACAAAATATTATAAATAGATGCAAAACTATTTTTTTTTTTTTTTTTGTAAATCATTTTTAAAATGTATTTCATACATTCTTTATAATGCATCGATATTAAACAACAGTGTCAATTCGTGACTTTAAAAAAACAACAGTTATTTATTGCTTTAAAAAGGGAAGTCAATACTCTGATAAAATTACTCTGTTTTTAAATTAATAAACATAATTATATTAAAAGTAAGCATAAAAAATAAATTACAACCTATTTTTGCAAATTAAAAATTTTGAAAATTTGAAAAACATACACCTGTTCTTTGAATTATTTTGCTTAAATTTTGCTGCTTTTTTATTTTGCTTCACATTTATTTTGCACCTTCTTTTACTTTGCTTGAATATGCTTTATTTTATTATAAATAGATGCCACCCCAGCAGATTTTGGAATTTTTGTTATTCAATAATAGATCGATTTTTTTAATCTCTTTAAATGATAAGAAGTAAAAAAAAAAAAAAAAAAAAAAAAAAAAAAAAAAAAAAAGCTAAATTAATGTTCAAATATGCTAACATTGTAGTTAAGGTACGGTTCTAAAATTTCTATTTAAGATTATAAAATAGTAAATTATGAACCAAAGAATGCGAAAAATACAAGTAACCCGTCCGGGATTTACACCCAGAACCGCAGGGCGATTGGGTACTGCTTATCCGACCGAGCTACGATCACGCATTTTGTTGATTTTAAAGTTAGTATTTAAATTGCGTCATAATATGTCATTCCCCATGTTTCTCAAAAGTTAAGACGCGTTGTATTAAATACATTGAACCTGAGATTAAGTAGTCTCTGCTCTACAACATGTATCAAAATAATCAAAATCTGTGATTATCAAAGTTGGCCCTATCCTTGTTAGATCATCCATGGATTTTAACTAAATTTAACGTCAATTTTTGAAAAAATGACCAAACGTTATTGTTTTATTTATTATTTATACAAGCACGTCTGCGTCATAATCAGTTAGAGAGAAAATAGCGAAAGCTAATAAATGTAATTTAACCCTTATCATTTCCATTTTATTTAATGTAAACGCAAATTTAATTATATGTGCAATGTATTTTGAATTCAAAATACTCGTATGTTAAATGGAATCGTAATTTTATAATAATGAATTCCAACTCGACTTTTAACTTATTGATAATAAAGAAGTGCTTTCTGATAATGTATATTCTTTCCATCATTAAGACGATATAACGCTTCATTAATCTTCGAAACATGACTTTTTCTAAGACTATATACACATTTGTTTACTAGTCAGAGGATTCGCCATGCAAAAAAATGAAAAAATAATCCATACCGATCAGGAGCTATATATTATGCTGAGCATCATTTTAAATTTACATAATTCATAAAGTTTATAACAATTTTAAGTAAATTCTGTAATAAAATTTCCGCTTTAATGATATTTCTTCGTTTCACATTTCTAATTATAAGAAAAGAGCAGTTGTACGAAATAAATTTTATCTGTGCATGCACGAAAAAGAATAAGGATTTTTTTTTTTTTTTTATAATTTCATAGTCAACTTTATGGAGCAACACTTTAAAAATCCAATCAAGCAATTTGAAAATTCAGGAAGATATCGGCGATAGTAGTGCAGTGTTTTTTAGATGATCTATAAAGTCAGCTAGAGGGATACTAATTGTTGTATTACAAAATATAATTTTGTCAAAAAGTATATTTTGTAATATAATAATTTTTCCACAATTCTTTTAAATTAATACACATGGATTTTTTAACACTAGAACCGCGGGAAAATTCATTCAAGTTTTATAAAAATATTTCTCACCGGAATTTTCATTTAAAACTGTTTAAATTACATATTGAAATTATTTTTGTCCAGCTTATCTTTAGCTAATTTTATAAAAAAAAATTCTGGTTCGAATCAACATCGCTGCATATGATACGGGTCAAAATGACCCATCGCCGCGGTTCTAGTGTTAATGAAAAGGGGAAATTATTTAACCCATTAACGCCCAGCGTCCTCGTTTGAGGACGGTTACAAAAACAGCAAGAAAACGGTTTTCCCACCAGTAAAGAGGAAGATAAATATATACCTTCTTTCACGAGACAGAATCCTCGATAAATTTAGATAAAAGTTAATTTGATTTTAAAAGTGGTGGGAAATACAAAACTTAAATTTTAGCGAAGAAAATAATTCGGGCGTTAATGGGTTAAACATTTCTGCGAGTTTTACTAACTCTTTTACTTTGTAGTGCTTGTATAGTGAACCTTCTATTTGGGTGAAATGTGAACATTAAAATATAATACTTTACTTCCATAAAGCACCATAACGTGATTTTCAAATGAAATGCAAGAGAAATATTTCACTATGTTCATCAGGTATCGTTCAATACAAGTTCAGTGGACTAACTTTTGAATCGTTGTTTAATAACTCAGTGTTAAATAAATTATTTATTTAAAATAATGCAACACTCTGTATTGTATATGCATAATTTTAGGAAATCCAGACGTTATATTTTATCAAATAGTAAAACAAATTAATTATACGTATATTTTAAAAAGAAAGAATACACAATTTAAAATTTTAGAACTTAAAATATTTTTATTAATACACTTCATTTCGAATTGTAAAATGGAAATATAATAATATATGTTTTATGTTTAAGTGATAAACGATACAAAAAAATGAACGTAAAAAAATAATGAACAGTTTAAATTTCTATAAGCCTCCCTTAAATTTTGCATTTGTTAATGAACGCGCTTTTCCCTTACGTCGCTTAAAAACTATTTCAACAGTTCCACCTGATACAAAATTTATCTCTAATTCTAACTATTGTAAGTCCTTAAAGGATTTTTTGAAACTATTTCCTAAACTTTCTCTGCACCTGAGCAACGTTCTTGAACTTCCAGTAACATTTTAAGATAAATTTCCTTTTCTCAAAGCTTAGGCTAGTATCAGATATTATTTTAAGTTATTTAACGTTTAAACAAAAAAGTACCAGTTATTAGTGATCAAACTGTGTAAATCTTTTTAATCCCCCTGTAAAATATACAATAAACTTCACTGTAGTAATTGATAAAAGATTACGTTTTGCTAAAATAATTTGCACAGCGCTTATTTTAATATATAAAAGGTATGTAGTTTTATAATAGAAATCACTTATCTAAGAATATAACAAGTAAAATCAAATTGCTGCACGCGTATAGTAAATCACATAATACAAAATATCGATTAAGAGAGTATAAATCCAATTAAAAAATTTTTCAACACATAATTTAAAAATTACATACATTTCTGCATATTTTTAAATGCATTTAATGTGTTCCCCAGTAAACAACTGTATAATATATTACAGGATTTTTCATCTTCAAAAATTTAAAAATTTAGTTATTATTTGATTAATTTAAAAATTGTAAATTAAATGAATCACAAACATTAAAATGCGTAAGTAGAATTGAAAAGTGTACCCTAATACAAATGCATTACATTCTAAAACAATTCTGATGCATTAGTGATTTTACTTTAATGCTATTAGCATTTATAGAACGGTACTTTTCAAAAGTTATTTGTTGTTTAAAATATTTTGTTTCCAAGTACAGTTAATGGAACACTAAATGCAAATATATTAAAATGATTTCCGTTCAAACAACATAAATGGAAGTTTAAAGAAATTATAATACTTCTTAATCATCAATGAGAACAATCGTTTATGTAAATGATTTAGTGTAAATATTTATATTTATATCATAAATTTAAGCAAATGTCTATGGTAGATAATCAGAGGCAGTTCCAAAGATTAAAGTTTGACACTTTATTGCACTGCAATTCTTTATCATCATTAATTTTTAAAACATGTTTACTTTTGGAATTCTAATAAACTTTATGTTTGAAATGGCTCTTTAAAATTTTCATTACTTTTAAGTTGTAAATTTTATTTTAATTTAACAATTGTAAAATTGATATAATAAATTTTACTGTGTATTTTTTATATAAAATCGAAATTCAATAAATTCAAAACAAAAATCTAGCTTTCATTTATTCTCATTGTTCTTTATTTATTGGTATACAAATTTGACAATTAATTGAATTATTTTGCCACAAGTAAATAGATATAATTCAAATAGATGTTTTGGCTCAGAACAGGAGTTTGAAGAGCTTCATTTGTGGCAAAATGTAAAATTGTGTAAAAGAAATATGTAAAACAATACGACTATTCACGTCCAACTAAAAATTCAGATGTTAAAAATTATATTTCTTCACGTTCAAAGGCAATACAAATATAGATATTCAAGGTTTTTGCAAAGGAAGTTACTTAAAATCTACATCCTTCATCGTCATCGACTGATACAATAAATATTATTTCCCGTCTTATGTCCATTTGCCATAAGAATATTTTACCAGCAAAAACATTTAACAAAATTATGTGATTCATTTAAAATGTGTGATGTTTCTATATTTCATTAACCACATTTCTTAACCAGTTCAATACGGCTGCCACATATTCCTTTAATATATCATATTTTACAACATCATTCCTTTTTGTCATAATATTTGTTTAGATCTGGAATCATTAACACGGGCGGACGCGTGCAGAGCCTAAAAGACCCGGAGTGCGTATGGTTTTTTACAATTCTAACCACTATTTTTTAAAAGTAATCTTCAACTTATTTTATAGCAATTTTTTTAAATAATTGTCTCCGTCTAAATAAAGTGACTGTTATAATTTGATTTTATTGGTTACAAAGTTAAAATCATTCAAAACCTGGGTAAGGGCCCGTTCTCCCGGGTTAAAGGGACTTTTCTTTCATTTAAAAACACCTACTCTGTAATGTTAAATTTATGGACATATTTCTTTCCAATTTCTCGTTTAAACTGAAATTATTCTAATTTAAATTTTTTTGGCATGGAATAGGTGACTCGATCTCTAATTTGGCTATTTTTTACTTTTTCGATTTTAATTACAGACTTTTTAAATGATGGTATTTCAACTTTCGTAATCAGTTTCAAAAATAAAAGTAACTTTAAAAAATCTGCAACCGAAATCGAAAAAGTAAAAAATAGTCATATTAGACATCAAAATCACCCATCTTTTACCAAAAACAAAAATATTTTAAAAGTATCAAAATTTAAACGAGCAATTTGAAAACAATCTTCCCATCGGTTTAACTTTACTCAGCGGGTGTTTTTAAATAAGTGAAAAATCCGTTTAACTCTCCGTGTATTGCTCCCGTGATATTTGCAATATTGCAAATCATCCAAAATTATTCTCATTAAAACAACTTTTTTTTAAAGAAATACATTTACTTATACTTCGACACCATGTGCAGGAGGAATTTACTAAAATTACTTTTAAAATAAATTGGCGCAAAATGAATATAAAAATAAAACCATATAATTAAAGCTACCGTCCGTTAATGGTTACGATATAAGGAATTATTGGCATTGAAACTAAAAATATGTGTACCTGATTTCCGTACTGAAAGGGTTAAATGTACATTGTTTTTATATTTGCTCTAAGTTAAATTAGAGAAATATTGCATCGCTGCCAACTTACGAACATTTTAATCCAAATGTATATACCTTCAACCAGAATATTTTTACGCAAAATACTATCTTCATTTAATCGTCTTCAGCCTCCTAGGTTTATTTATGTGATCTTTTAAATTCCAGTTATGGATTTACATTAACAAACTGCCAACTAAAGAAGACTAAACAGCGGAAAGAAAATAGCATTTATTTTTTTGTACATAAAATATAATAATACACGGAGACTCAAAACAGTAAAAATCTTAGGATTTTGTTTTTATTTTATTTTACTTTTTCTCATTCCAATCACATTGCAAAACATCAAATGAATATATATTTAATAATTCTTTATAACTAATAAAGTCTTCAAAAGATATCTTAATACACAGTAAAATTATTTTCGTTTTCATTTTTTGTTCATTTTGTACAACGCTGCAGCAAGACATTTTTATATAACATGTAGCTGGCTAAAAAAGTGCTATAAGAATCTATTTGCTACTTTGTTTTTTTTCTGCTGTCTGTGAGTCTTCATTCACACCAATTTGTCTTTTTGTAACTTTATTTATATACGTAAAAATTTTTAAAGATTTGCATGCTATAGGATTTATCAGGTCTAAAGAGTTTATGTACTAGTTCTATATTTTATTCATTTAATAAAATATCTATTTTTTTTCCAAAAACATCCAGAAAAATGGTGACAATGATTCTAAATCTGCAGTTTTAAATTTGCTACTAAGTAATGGAAGAATCATATGAAATTCTGTTTTAAAGTACAGGTAAATGACATCTGCAATTTAAATAAAAATTTACAAAATAAAGAATAAATGTGCTTTAAATATAAAATATCCAAATGAATGTCAGTTTTTGAAGCATTAAAATGCTTGAATAATATTTTTAAAGGTTTTGTAAAAAGATTTTCTCCTTTTTATTCTCATAATTTTAGATACGTAATAGAGGTACACGGAATTTGTTCGGAAGGCAAATTCCATACTCCACTGAAAGTAAACGTTATTTTCTGAACGCTAATATCTATTACAAATTTCAAAAATATTATATGCTACATCTATTAAGTTTTAAAGGTTTATTTGAAATCAAAACATAATAGAAATAGATTCTAAATTACATCATTTTCCACATTTTTTTATTAATGGCATACTTTTCTACTTTTAATTAAAAAAATAAATTATAGATAGCTAATTTCTTACAATTTACTGATAATTAAGGGAGAGGGGGGGGCACGTTTGATCTGGGGGTATCTTTGATCATTCTAAATATTTTCCTTCAAATAAATTATTAAAAAAATTTATATGGCAATACATTAAAGCTGCTTCAAGGGAATAATTATACAAAGTTGTACCCTTTTGTATGAACAGTACTGTCTAAACAAGATATGTATTTTTCTCCCACTTCAATCTAAACTTAAGAAAATAAATCGCTAGGATTTTTGTTTACAAACTTCTATCTCTAACATTTTAATTTATTGTTCAATGCTTAAACAAAGATGTTAGCTTTAGTTTATAAGCTTTGTTTTATACAAATTCTTCAGCCGAATTGAGTACACCGGTGTAATATTGAACTCCATGTGATGGGGCACCATTGAACAGCGAAAAAACACCGAATAAACTGGTGATAAATAAAAATTGAAATAATTTGAAGAGAACGCTTAAAACTATGGAGTAAAGAGTTGTTAATGTATCTAAGTATTATTATTTCTAATTTTTTTAATGTGAAAAGTGGTTAATTAAGGATGTCAAAGAACATGGACTTATACTGATAATAGTTCCCCTTACTCCATGCAATCTAAATTGACTCAAATCTAAATTCATTTATTGGATAATTTCAAATCCTGGATACAAAATAATGATTCAAGATTTAACAGGCTTCCAAACATTATTTCTGGTTTCCGTAACGGATAAAATGGAATTTTATATCAGGTCTCTTTAAAAAATAGCGAATGAAAAATTTTAACTTTCCAGAAGCATCAGATATCACATTAGTGTATTTCAAGGCTATTGCCAAAAAGTTTTCACAACCAAACACAACTGGAGGGACACTTTGTGTTTTATGAACAATGAGATTTGACATCAACTTTGATGGATGTTTGGTTAAATAATAAAAAAATTGTAATTTCAACAACATGTAATTATTTAATTTTATTCATATTACTTTATATTTCTGTAGCATTTGCGACATTTCATAAAAACTCTCAATATTTTCATATTTTATTCACTTATTTATAGAGGCTCCTTGCTTCTTCAAAGGTATCCGTACATGGGGCAGGTTTGAACAAAAATCTTTCAACTTTTTAAATCCTCACAACTTCTTTAATTTCTTTGGAAAATGTTTATGGTTCATATGACGAAGAATTGCGTTGCTTTCCTTATATGATATTTAAAACTCATATATAGTTCAAGTAAGAAATATATTATTTTTCTGAAAAAAATGTTCAAAGATGCCGCCCTCTCATTTATTTCTTAATCTCATACGCATACAACTAAGAAAATCTCATTGTTTAAATGAAAGTTAGTGTACTTATTTTTTTCATCCATTTTGCGCGTTTCTTTCTCATGTAATACTATTTCATAAGAATATACTTACCGCCTTCTATTAAATTATAAGCATTTTCGAGTTATACACATCTAATAATTTAATTTTTTTAATAAACTTAGAAGGACTTCTGAAACACATCTTAGTATGAAAAGAACGCTGATTTTTCTTTCCCTTTTCAATTTCCAGATTAATTATGATTCCATTTAATCAATGATATCATTGAATGTTGAAGTTTAAAAATATCTTAAGAAGTATAATAATAGGGATTAATTTTGCATGAACATTGTATTCATTTATTTGCTGCGTTTATTCAAGAACCATGTAATCAGATTTTATATAATTATTTTTCGTTAAACTGAAATGTAATAGTGTGCTGATATTATATCCTATCTGTGGCGTTAAATTTAGTATCGATAGAAAAAAAAAAGAGAGTACAATTTCAGATAAATTTCATTATGCACATATTTTTTTACATTTTTTTTTCTATTCATATTACGCTAGACGATACTTTTTTTCTATATATATATATATATATAACTATTGTTATTGACAGTCGATTGAAACATAAGCACGTAAAACAATTTTCTGATTTATAATAGTTCCGTTTTTCTTTTTAAGTACAGAACCCTGAAAAATAAAAATTCAGATTTATTTTAAGATATATTTTTTAATTTTTTGAGATCAATCAATCCAAAAAATTCCCACGTCACGGTTTCGTGTCAGTTACGAATTTTTTTTTAATTTAAGAAAACCGACCACTACCCCTTTTTTGAAATACAAAGCAATTTAAACAATCCCTTAGATCTTTAATGTGTGAATTTTACAACTGTCTTAATTACACAAGAGGTTTTTCTTAATAAATTATTATCTTCGAATTATAATTTAGATTTAAAATAAATAAATAAACTAATGTATAAAAATTAAACTGACACGGTACCGGTAAAAAAAAGTGTTTGTTTTTAAATGGATTTCATGTTTAAATCTCAAAACTTAAAAATCCAAGCAGAATTTTCATAGGGTTATTTTCAAAGGGAATACTAAAACAATATTTTCCAGCTTTTTTTTTTAAGTTTATTACGTTACACTATAATGCACGTTATTTTGTTAAATTGAAGTTTCTTAAATTTTGTGCAGCTTAACTTCTTAACACACGACATTGCATACTAATATCTCAAGCTAAATTCTCAAGTTACTTATGCTCTAACCAAAATTTAATTGAAAAGTTTTATTCATATTGATAATGGTGTCTTATAACGCAGACTGAAAGTGTTTGGGTATTTTACTTTTTTTAACTTTCAGCTTCCGAGTGCTGCAAATACTCATGCAATCCTATTATTTCGTTAAAGATTCAACTCTTTAAATCGGAATGTTATTTATTTTCGTATTAATTCTCGTTAAATAAATGTTCCCGTCCATTGTACAATTGTTTGAATAAAGTCTTGCGCATGTTTCATTATTCTCTTAAAACAATTTAGAACCTCTTAATTTGTTTAGTCAGATTTAAGCAAACCACCTTTGTTTTAGTTGAAGAAAACTTTAAACAATCCGATGGTCGTCGTGATATTCTGTTACATCCATTTCTCTTATTGAACGAGTGTAATGTACTTATTGTATTAAAGCTAAATCAATAAAGATATAATTTTTTGTAATTTAGAAGAGGTATTTTGAGCATTTTGTTTTTCTTAATACATCAACATAATAAAGACATATAAAATATATTGTAGAATTGTGTTAATGTAAATGATTACACGATCCTAAATTTTGACCCTTAGCACTCCGCTACGGAAACATAATTCTTTCCAAAATCTGTTTTTGGCACCAGTAATAAAGAAAAATGAAAATTTCCTTATTTAATCAGAGAATTTTTGAAATAGTCTACTTCAAGGAAAGTTCTTCTAAAAAAGTGGTGCTAATCGAAAAAAATTTGTGTAAGAGGCACCGGAGTCCGAAGGGTTAAATTATTTTCAAACTAAAAAACTTTCAGAAAATGTATAATCTGTAAGTTTATATGAATTCATAAATAAAAGCATTCATTGAAGTTTGACGATCAATAGTTCCTATCTTTTTTATTAACGGGTGAATAAAATTATTGGTTACAATATAATACATTCACTTCACACACGACACCAACTTTAAGATTTATTATTAAAGTCAGGGTTCGTCAGCACATAGCATTGAGATGATGGAGTAAAATTAAAAGATTTTGCTAGCATATAAGTATACGCCTTGTTTGCCCAAGTCAAAGGAAAATCAATTTTGCCAAAGTTCTTCGGAAATTCCTGAATCCATCGGCAGGTCCGTTAGAAATAACTGCAAAAATTCAAAGGAATAGACCGACTCGGACGTCCCGCCTACTCACATTAATTTTATGATAACGTTTTATACTTATTTCTATTTTAATCCAATTCGCCCCACTATATTTTTAAAATAAACTTTGTTGCAGGCACATGTTGCGAAAGTAAAAGTAAAACTGTTTCTTATTAACACTAGAACCGCGGGAAAATTCATTCAAGTTTTATAAAAATATTTCTCACCGGAATTTTCATTTAAAACTGTTTTAATTATATATTGAAATTATTTTTGTCCAGCTTATCTTTAGCTAATTTTATAAAAAAAAATTCTGGTTCGAATCAACATCTCTGCATATGATAGGGGTCAAAATGACCCGTCGCCGCGGTTCTAGTGTTAAAAAAATTGATGCTTATCGAATGCAGTTTTTGTAAGAGATACCAGCCTGGAAGTTCCATGGAAAGTGACATAAAACCGATAAGAGTTTGAACATTACATAATGTGTTGCATGAAACTAAATTTTATCCAACTGTTTATATACACTTTAATATACCGTGTGATCCAGAAGCTCCGGGAGTTTTGAAATGTTAATAATTAGCAAACTATAAACAATGGAAGTATGCGGTTTTCACAGAAATGCTTAGAAACTTATGGGATTTGTTTTTTCGATGAAACAAACATATTATGTTAGTTACATTTTTTGCCAACAGATGGCGTTAAAATTGATAGTATTATTTTTTATGGTATGATACAGCTCACTAAAAAGAAAGAATTAGTGTCCAAAGGCTTGTCCAAAGTCCTTAGTGTCTTTATAATGTCCATAGCTAAAAAGTACCGCCGTGAGCCGATGCAAAACAGCGTGCACAGCATCTTCAGAGCAGAAAGAAATTCCAGAAGAAATGTCAGTTTATCGTGACTTTACAATTGTACTGCATTTGCACTCACCATGAGCTGATGATTTCCATTGAGTATTGGCAATGAATTCCACCTCATTTACGATTGCAACTGACATTTGGGTACTCCTGCTTCGATTACGATCTTCCAATGAGCCCTTTTCTCAAACTTTGCTTACCATAGCATTTCAGATTTGTAATCGCCATCAAATCTTTTGCAGTTCTAACTTTACGTATTGTACGATAAGAAAACAACTCGACATGCAAAGAAAGCATGTCTAAACATAGCAGTTGCTCATCAAATTTTATTTCAAAATTTCCTTTCAATAAAATTTCAACAACTTAAAAAAAGTGTTTGAACATAAACCACCCTTAAAACAAAATCTCATCAATATCCTAGAAAAGATGCTTAGCAATGTACTCATGTGTCTATATAACGCATGGTATAGGTACATTCAGTCTTGCACAGCAGCGCCACCTGCTGCTAAAAATTGTAACTATATATATTTTTAAAAAATTCATTCTAAACAAAAATCCCACGTGTTTCTGAGCATATATCTGAAAACCGGACCTTTATATTATGCATAGTTTCCTAATTATTAACATTTCAAAACTCCCGAAACATCTGGATCACCCGGTGTATATTTGATAAAATTGTGCAACAACTTCACACAAATTTGAAGTATCCAAGTTTTTTGTCCCTCCTGAAAAATCTTATTTATTATGTAAAAATCTCATTATCTCATAAACTACTCGAGCCATTTTGTATTTTTTTTGTTGGTAGAGCATAAATATAAAATAATACATGGCACACAATTTAAAAATAAGCTTTAATTAGTTTCTAGTAAAATAATTCCGAAAAATGGAAAATTTCTAAAACAAATGACATTTCTCTAAAATAAAACGATTTAGATGCAGAAACAAACTGTCTGCAATGCATCTTGAGCAAAAGCTATTGAATGTGTATTGCAAATCTCATCAAAATTTGTCTGGATGTCTGCCCGGTAGTTTGTCTGGTAGTTTATCTTTTATTAGCCTGGTAGTACAGAAAAAGGGTCTTAATTCTGGCATATTTCCCGCAGGTTACGCCCAGTTTTGTTTTCCCTAAAGTGATTTAGTATGTCAGCGTTTTTAAATATTTCTAGGAAAGCCGATTTCTATACCATTTATTCTAGACATTATATTATGCAACCCATGTGATAAGACTATTTATGTTTTTTTTTAATGCAAAATAATGATTTAGGTACGGTGGTGGAGGAAGTGGAGCGTCCAATCTTAGGTTTGTGAGAGATTTTCACATAAGCATGGAATATCTCAGCGAATCATTTTTAGGTGCGTTCTTAATTCGTCGTTCAGTCCGTCCATCCGTCCGCATATAACAGAGCAAAAACTACCCAAACGAATCATTTGAAATTTAAAATGTTTAATTGTTGTACAATTTTGTCAATAACTCATCTCAAATTATATGATAATCGGATGCACATTTTAATTATAGTCACAATTCCAAAGTAGCCCATTACATTACAGACAATGGGAGAAAATAGTTTCATGGTGCATTTTCAGGGTAATACACTCTTTCGAGCATAAAAAATTGATATGTATCTATAAGGTACATACTAAAATATGCTGTCTCTACAACCTGTGGGTCGAAGAATATTTATTATTAATTTAAAGGGCTACACAAAACTATTGTATTACATAATGATATGAGGGGATTTTGTTTGGACCGCCTTTTAATTAATTAATAATTATTAAACTATTTTATATTTTATGAAATTCATATACGTTGCTGAGATTTACTACAAGTTACTTCCTGTAAAATAGACAGTAGAAAGCATTTACAGAGATAAACAAAAGATTCCGGTCAGACTACTGTGCACTATTACAACAAAATCTGAATATATTGAAAACTTTCTTATAGAACGACGCACCTCATTTGCTACGCTTGACTTGCAATTCTAAACTGTTACCTTCAGCAGGAGTACGCTGCTTAGATATATGCTTCTACGGCACTCAGCTCTACTGCAAAATACAATACTAAGTTCATTTGATAAAACAAATCAGCGAAGCTCGTCCAATATAACAAATTTAAATTTAAAGAAGCTTTCTAACAAAAAATGTTAAACATTGAGTTATTTCATATTTTAATCGTTTTAATACATTATAGATTAAAAAATAAGTCATTTGTAGGCGTGATAATTAAAATACAAAAGAATAACTTGCATTCTCTAACATATGCGGAAAAAAAAAACTCTATAAAATGCAAATACGTTTTCCTTAAAATCTAATTTGAATATCTTATTTCCCACAAGAACTGAGTAATGAAAAAGCATTTAACTCTGAATAAGGAAACAGAAATAATTTCCTATTTAATTAAAAAATATATTAATAGACTTTATACATTTAAATATAATTTTTTCGAGTAAGGATTACAATGTACTCTTGTAATTCGAACTTAAAATTTTTCTGCTTACAGATACTTTTCAAAGAAAATTTTAATGAATTAAACATTTTTATTAATTAGATGTTCAATTGTTTCAGTAAAACAAATCTGAATATGTGTATGAATACATATATAAACTAGCAGGGATAACCGAGTATAGCAAGTTGAAAATTAAATTTATTTTCACCAAGTTATATATGTTCACTGTATTTTATTCTCTAATTACGTATGCTCACTAGGATGGTCACAAGATATATGGGGGAATATTTTTTCATATTATCTTCGGAGGTATCCCCCCCCCCTAAATTTTGATATTTAGTTAAGAAACGAGATTGACAAAGTTTTAACTCAATTGAATAATATTAACCCGTACCTGATCGAGGTTGAATTCTCGAAAATTTGCGATTTTTAGCGAAAAAATGTAGTTTTTCTTTCATTAAGTGAAAACAATTTGTCTTAGAAATTTAGTTTTTGTTTTATTTTATTAAAAAATATTGTTGTCTTGAAATTTTATGCTCATCAAAACTTACACTTAATAACATTTTGTATTTTTCAGGTAAGATCGTGAACCATACTCTAAAAATTTGCATTTTTAAAAATAAATCAAAAATGGCAAATTGTTAATTTTTATTACTAGTGATGTTTTTTTTTTTATTATTTGCATTAAAAAGCAAAAGAAATTGAAAACTTTTTGTAATTTAAAAAATATTTCATGAATTAAAGTTAATTATTAGTTATCTAATTCTGTGCCTGGAAAGAAAGATCTTCTCGATTTGTATTGCAGTTGAAGTGAATCTATAACGAACAATTGCATTTATATTTTCATTGCAAAGGTTGTTTTTACCAACTATCATCACCTATTTAGAGAATTGACGAAAAATTCCCGCATCCCCTCCCGTTCTCGCTATGATGGCAAAAATGAAACTGACAAGTCTTACGCTTTTTATTTTATAATAATCGCCAAGTGAAGCAAGCTGTTAGACTTACAGTACACTTACCAGTCAGCCACGGATTTTAATTAAGTAGAATTGTAATAAGACTTCGCAAACAACTGTTTCGAATATATAAAGAACTGAGCTGAATATATTTAAAAATTCTGATTTAGAAATATTTTTCACTGGAATGGTAAGCTGCTTCCTAATTTTTTAAACAAAGAAAATATAGAAAGGATAGCAGCTTTTATTAGTTGTGGAGATGTAGAACAGTTAAAAGGAGTTCCTCAAATTGAAAATAGTATCGGAATAACAAAGGCAAAATCTCTAATTTCAGCAATTAAAGAGTGGCTGAAAATAGGTAAATTCCAAGCAATATGTTTTGATATCATTGCATTAAACGTTAGTTGCCTCAGAAGATCCTACATTTTGCTATAGAAATTATTAAAGTAAATATTTTCTGTATTTATCATATCGCCACCATAATTTTGAAATTATTCTAAAAAATGTTTTTGATAGTAAACTGCGCAGGTGGATGAGATGGATGAGACTAAATATAAATGTGCTAATGAAGATGAAATATTGCATATAGAATATTTAAGTCAGAGGGAATTAGAAGTTTTCTTACAGAATATTTAAAACATAAACAGTCCAGGGAGGATTATAAATAATTTATCCGATTTTGTGCAATTTTCATAAGATGTCTTCATGCAAAAGATATTCTTTCAGAACCCTTGGTGCTATTTATCAGCAAAATGATAATGAGCAGATAGATGGAATATACCACTTATTCTCTCAAAATATATCTTTTCAGGTATCAGCTCTAATTAAAAAAATAGAAAAAAATTGGAATTTTTTTTAAATTAAAATCTATATTCATTGTTAAAGCGTAGTTCAATGCTCCCATCAACACTTTGGCCGCAATCAAGACCTGCATTTAGTAAAATGATTGCTGACTGTAGAAAAATTGTTAAACAGATAGCAAACAAAGCACTCGCTAAAATGGTAAACCATATTAGGTATCTAATCTCGGATCAAGTAACATTTTCATTTTTAGATGATATTTTAAAAATAAAAGGCAAATTAAGCATGGCTATAAAATTTATGTCGATTAAAGAAGAAATTGATGATGATTATAGGAATGTAAGAATATCAATAGATTTAAACAAAGTGGATTATTTATAAACAAATGAGTCAAAGTTTTTATTTTGTCTCAAACTGTAATTATTTTAATAGATTTTATGTTAATGGGCAATTTTTAAATACTTATCCAAATGTATGTTGCGGAAATAAACATTATTTGAAAGCAGACAAACATGTTAAATGGCTTTAAGATAGTCAATGACACAGTTTAAAGGGATTAGTTCACAATTTCAAATCCTGTTTAAAAGGACGAAAAAGAAAAGTAGCTTCTATTCTAAAAATTGAATCAGTAGATAAATATTTCAAGACTATTAAAAACCCCTCTTATCTAACCCATTACCATTTTACATTTGTAAGTGATAATATTTTTTTCTTTATAATGCTCTCTTTTTTGTAAGCCAACATTAAATATAAAATGCATTTGACCATTATTCATTTTGATTTTTATATTTTGTTTGCATTTTTTTCTTTTTAATTTTTTTCAGTGTAAATATAAATTTTCTACAAAATGACAACACACTGTAGGAATGGGAAAATTTCGAAAGAGTGTTTTGGTAGTCTCTAGAAATTCAGCCTGGTCTCGCTGTTCTACAGTCCAAGCTTACCACTTTTACCTTTCGGGCAACTGGAATTTACCCTTTAAATATTGACGCAACTCCAGAACACGCATATTTGCTAGGCTAGGATAATTGCCTGAAACAAGTTGCTCTTGAAATCGTAGGGTTACCAACAGAATCAAGAAATCTCCAATTTGTTTCAACAGCAGTACTCGCTACAATCACTGAATTCCAATTTTCTTCTAATCTAGGCCTATCAACTCATCCATTGCAGCATATGCATTTATTTGTCAATCATCAACTTCTGGAGAGTCTAATGATATACTCAGAAATATTTGAAATAGTTTTCACTAGTTCAGAGAAATTTAATGACATCGAAATCAAAAAGGAAACAGTGCAACGAAAGCTACTGATCCACAATATATACATGAAAAAATACTTCAAAATGATGCCGCTACAAAAAAAGTTGAAAAAAAGATTTTTACAGAAAAAAGGGAATAAAGAACTGAAGGAAAAGAAAAAGGTAAAAAAGGATTTGTAAAATTTCCTTTCACCAGTACTTTCGGCGTAATTAATCATTTGGAAAATTGTAAAAAAAGAATTAAACTGAAAGTTGTTAATTTTTAACCAATATTTTGCAGATGTCACTCGGAAAAATCGCTTCTTATAGTAGGATGATTAAACTATATATCATATTCGTAAAATGATTATATATTAAACAATGAGAATGAGTGTTGTTTGTTTTATAAGTAATATTCAGAAGTTTATAATTATATATGTTACAGGCCAAACCCGATTTTAGGCCAAACTAGATTGGCCTAGGCCAAACCGGTCTATCCTAACGCTCATCGGATAAACTAGTTTTTCCTAGGCCAAACCGGTCTATTCTAACGCCCATCGGATAAACTAGTTTTTCCTAGGCCAAACCGGTTTATCCTAACGCCCATCGGACAAACTAGTTTTTCCTAGGCCAAACTAGTCTATCCTAAGGCCCATAGGACAAGCTAGTTTTTCCTAGGCCAAACTAGTTTGGCCTAACTTTTATAGGATAAACTAGTTTAGCCTGCTGTTTATTGGTCTGAACTAGTTTATCCTAGGCCGATCTAGATTATCCTAGGCCAATTCAATTTGGCGTGATTTTATTGAATTCAATGACCGCCTCAGCGCCAACGTTCTAGTTTGTCCTAGGCTGATCTAGTTTATCCTAGACCAATGTATTTTACGTGTTTTTAGCTCACAGGCGTCAAAGCCTGAGAAATAATGGGCTCGCAAGTTCTGTATGTACGCATGTATGTACGTACGTATGTACGTAACACGATAACTCTTGATAGAAATAATGTAATTTGACGTTGACGTGTTATTATCTCATTAGACTACCAAAGCCTGAGAAATAATGTGCCCGTAGATTCTGTATCTATGTATGTACGTAAGTACGTAACGCAAAAATTCTTGATAGAAATACCCGATTTGCATCAAACTTTCAATATAGGTTTATTCTTATGAGGAGTTTTTCTGTTTAATTTTGGGAGGTCATTGGAGAATAATAAGGGGGAGGAAGATCTAGAGGCTGATTCGCCCCTTCCCTTAAATCAAATAAATGGGTTTCCATGCATTATTAGCATATTTTATAATAAAAAAATTAGATATAGAAGCATTCTGGTGAGGCGCCTCCATGATTAGTTGTGGATGTTCATTGTTTAAGTATAAAGAGAGGGGGATATATAAGTAACGCCCCATAATTTATGTAAATGCTTTTTTAAGTAGAATTTGCTGATTTGCTTAAATTTTTGAAATAGATTCATTCTGGTAAGGTGCTTCCCTAATTAGTTTTGGAAGTTAACTGGTTAAGAACAAATGGAAGAAAGGGGGACTCCCGCCTATTTTTGCCAAATGGGTTTTTCATGCAGAATTAACCGATTTGCTGCAAATCTTTGATTTGTTCATTCTGATGAAGCGCTTCACTGATTAATTTTGGTGGTTCTTTGGTTAAGTATAAAGGGGAAGCGTACAATTTATTTCCTTAAATTAGATAAATTAGTTATAATACAGAATTATCCAATTTGCTTAAAATTTTGGACATGAATTGATTTTGATCAGACGCTTCTTTAATTAATTTTTCTTTTGGTTAAGTATAATGGGGTAGTGGACGATTTATTGCCTTCCTTAAATTAAATAAATGGGTTTTTAAGCAGATTTATCCGATTTGCCGATTAAATTTTGAATATAGTTTTTTCATAAGGCGAATCCCCGAATAGTTTTGAGGGTTTAATGATTAAGTATAAAAGTAGGAATATAGGATTACCCTCCTTAAATCAGATGAATGGTTTTTGAGCAGAATTATCTGATTTGCTTCAAATTTTGGATAATTGTTCAATTTTATAAAGCGTATCTGCAATTAGTTTTGGGGTTCAGTGGTTAAGTATAATTAGGGGAAATGTGAAAAAGTAATCTCCCTCACTTGTTTTTTCGAGGGTGATATTTAAGAAAAAAGTCTGTAATACACAATTAGTGTAAACAGCCTGTGAATGCAAAGCCATTACTTTAACAGGGCAATATTCTTTTTAATATTAATCCTGACTACTGCTCTCTAATCTTGTGCAAAGTGGTTTTGCTATCACCCCTGTATAATGTATTTTATTAGAAGGGTAGTAGAATACTGTTACAGGTTTGCACGGGCCGGAATTCGGAAGCCCGGTATAAAAATTAAAAGTTCAGCCCGAGCCCTGCCTATAAAAAAATCATTGAAAAGGGACTCAGTCCGGCTCGACCTGGCCCTATTCAATTTCTGCAAAAAATTCAGATTTTAATTCACATACATTTAAGATTCCTTTAAAGAATACTGCATACATATTTATGGATAAATTTACAATGTATTTTTAAATTACGAAGTGTTCGCTAAATGGAAAATACACAATGTATTATTGATTATTTAGATTCTTAGTCCTTCAATATTCAAATAGGAATTCATTAAATAGTTAGAATAAAAGAAAAAAAGGAGTGTTATAAACATCATAACTTTTGAATATGTTTAGTAAAAAGTAGATTTGTAAATATATTTTTCTATCATTCCTTAAGGGTTTTCTCAAATCCAAAAGAGCTACATCCTAACACATTTATTAATTAATTCTTTTTCGGAAATGCATAAGATTAACAGGCATTCTCACTCAGAAAATATGTGATCGAATGGCGTTAACCATTTTTTCATAAAAGCGATGTATCTTTGAGAAAATACTATTAAAGCTAAGTTTTGAATCGAATTTCCAGTTGCGACTTTACGGAAAAGAAAAACTTGACGCCATGACAAAAATAGCTATATATCGACAGGTAATTAATTTCTCAAAAATGGAAAACGCTGTTCGATTCCAAATTATGTTCAGCTGCGATTTGGCTCGAATAATAATAATAATAATAATAATAATAATAATAATAATAATAATAATAATAATAATAATAATAAAAGCAAGCTTATCACAGCATGGCCTGAGTCTGCAGAAAGAAAAATAAAAATAAGCAAACACCATGTCCAATGTATCATGTCTCTACGGTGGACATGTTAAATTTCTGTATTGATGTTACAAGCAATGACTCGACACACAATGCTTATTCAAGTGAAAGATATGTTTTTACCGGCCAAACCCAATTTTGAGCCAAATTATATTAGCGTAGACCAAACTATTTTATCCTAACGCAAATTGGATAAACTAGTTTTCCAATGCCAAACTTATTTCTCTAAATGTCCATAGGATAAACTAGTTTTTCCTCTGAAAGTTGGTAATCCTTCACTTTTTCTTTCATACTTAACCATTAAACTCCCCAAAACAATTCAGGGAATCGCTTATCAGAAAGAACATACATCCAAATTTGACGCAAATCCGTAAATTCTGCATCAAAACCATTTATCTAAATTATTGGGGGGTTACCTACATTGCCCTTTGTTTTACACTTAAACGATAAACATCCGCAACTAATCACGGAGGCATCTTGTCAGAATGATCCTATACCTAAAATTGTAAATGAAAACTGGTAATTCTGCATGAAAAATCCATTTCTCTGAATTAACAATGGGGTATTAGCCTCCCTTTCACCCCCTCTTAATCTTATCCGATGAATTCCTAAAACTAATCAGAAAAGTACCTTATCAAAATGAAACTACTTCCAAAATTTTAAGCAAATCGAATATTTCTACCAAGAGTTATCGCATTACGTACATATGTACGGACATACTTACAATCATGCGTACATACATGCGTACGTAGATAAATACAGAACCTGCGAGCTCATTATTTCTTGGGCTTTGACGCCTGTGAGCTAAAAACACATAAAATTATATTGGCCTAGGATAAACTAGGTCAGCCTAGGACAAACTGGATCAGCCTAGGACAAACTAGAATGTTGGCGCTGAGGCGGTCATTGAATTCAATAAAATCACGCCAAATTGAATTGGCCTAGGATAACCTAGATCGGCCTAGGATAAACTAGTTCAGACCAATAAACAGCAGGCTAAACTAGTTTATCCTATAAGAGTTAGGCCAAACTATTTTTTCCTAGGAAAAACTAGTTTGTCCTATGGTCCTTAGGATAGACTAGTTTGGCCTAGGAAAAACTAGTTTGTCCGATGGGCGGTAGGATAAACCGGTTTGGCCTAGGAAAAACTTGTTTATCCGATGGGCGTTAGGATAGACCGGTTTGGCCTAGGAAAAACTAGTTTATCCGATGGGCGTTAGGATAGACCGGTTTGGCCTAGGCCATTCTAGTTTGGCCTAAAATCGGGTTTGGCCTGTAACATATATATATATTTCAAAATTTGTTCTTAATATATAAAATTATATATGAATTAAAAAGTAGCAGAACGTCATCGACTTCATGAGAATGACATATTAAATATATTAATTTAATATATTTTAAGTAATGAGGTATTGAAAAACTAGGAATGTGATAATTTGTATAGCAATTATTCTGTCTATGAAATGAGCTTTGAAAGTATTACAGAAAAATAAAAAACAAAACCAAATTGCCTCATACAGGTTAGATCCCTAATAGCAAACCAATATTGGTCTAACGTTGCGCCAATATTTCATTTAATGGAAATATTGCCAATAAAACGTCAATATTGCTCCAATATTAGGATGTTTACATTTTGCCCTTATTTACCCAATATTTGCAGCCAGTATTATGCCAATATTGGGGTTTCATTGGAAATATTGCCAATGAAATTCCAATATTTAACCAATATTGGCGTTTTATTGACAATATGAATTGTAAAAAAATGGGATGAATTGTAAAAAAAACTAAACAAAGACAAGCAAATAAAAGACCCAACAATTTAAAATAAGTGTGTGTAAGCGAATACAAATTTTATTAAAGCATATATGTATGATGTATTTCACTAAATAATAGAATCCACAGCTTTAAATACACATTTACAACATGTATTGAACATAATTTCACTAAGTTTTACGATGTCGTATATATTTTCCTTCCAGCATAATTTCTAACCGATAGTTTTAATATTTCATATTAATGCACAACTTTCAATCCCACAGAATATATTCAGGTTACATGGGATTTTAACAGCACCGAAAAAATCAGTATAGTTAATATTGGAAAGTAATTCCAGTTAAATCATACAAGTACTTCCTAATCACTATTGTAATTTTCACCCATTGTTTAGTATTTAGTGTGTTTCCATTAGTAATAGAAAAATTAAAAAATACAACGTGCTGAATGCAATAAGGATCATATATTTGATGCTAATAAAACTTATGCGTTTTAGTGCTATCATAATAATATTTAGATTTATATAACAACTAAAAGTCAATTTATTACACTAACTGTAGGTTTCTTTAAAAGGAATACACAGAATAATTTACAGATTTCTTTATAACACTGTACCACATATACGCACACAGTTCCACACTACAAATCTAGTAATTTGCTGAAGCTATTGTTCGTCAAATATTTTTGAGCTCCGACACAAACTTCATCTTTCCGATCAAACCCGTGGATATTTTTACTTCAGAAAAACACTTTTTGAACCAATGACATACTTAAATTTTCTAAGAGGAGAAATCCGTGGCTGGAGTCATCATGGAATATTGGATTATCAAAGTATTCCGTATAAAATTATTTCTATTTACCTCCATTTACATAATTGTTATCCAGAAAAGAAACGCGGGATGGAATCAGGTTTCATTTACAGATTTTCCAGTTTTGATGGCAAAGAAAACCTTTCCCTCTTTTTTTTGAGCCAAAATTAATTTCTTTATTCTTAGAATAATCACTATAAAATTTAAAAAAATGAACTCAAATACATAAAACAGTTAAAATATTGAACCGATGACTTATCTGGAAAATTTTCTGGAAAGAAATTCTCAACAATTCAAACAATATGCGCAATTCAAACAATTCAAACAATATTTAAGTATTCCACATAATGTTATTTTCATTCTCAAATAATTACAGCATGTTTAAACACAAAGAAAATTTCCAAGTAAAATATACTGTTTTAAAATTTCAGATTAATCAATTTATCAAGATATAAAAATTTTGCGTTTTTCTTTTTCGAAAATTCTTCTTTGTTTAATTTTTTTTTTAAATTTTATAAGAACTGCCACCAATTATCAGAATTTTAAGTAAGCATTAATTCCCTTCGACGCAATAAAGTCACAAACTTGACAGATTGAACCAATGATTAATTTTAAATATTCTCTGGGGAGAAATTCGTGACTGGTCACATGAAACAATATTTGCATATTCAGTTCTATCGCAACAATAAGTTTCCTCAATGAAATTCAAGCACGAGTTTGAAATTTGAAAATTTACAACATTTGTTTAACTTTTCGAAAGCAGCTTACATGATTTACGAATCTGTGAGATTAGTTTGTGAAGTTGATAATGATCAAATGACAGACAAGGAGGCAATCAGACTGTGCAAACAACATTAGGCTATTTGGAAATGCATTTTAGAGCAGTGGTTTGGAGGTTAGCTTGCTGAAATTTGGACAATCTTGTAGACAGAGTCTAACACTTTAATTGTCCAACCCATTTTCATCATTCTTATACACCAAAATATATTCTATTTTTTATATGATTTCAAATTGCTGTTTATGATCATTTCACAGATATTTCATAGCGATGATTTTCATAACTTTAATATGTTTCTAATTTATCCTAACCAATATTTTTACAATAAACAGAAATATTAATACAGTAGATTCCAGAAAATTGGTAAAAATCCCTTCTGCACGAACTGTCCCAATAATGTCATAAATTATGTTTCATTATCTAATATATAAAATTCTCGTGTCACAGTGTTAGTTGACATACTTCTCTGAAACGGCTTAACTGATTTTCATGAAATTTTATATGTATACTTAGTAGGTCTGAGAATAGGTTGTTATCTATTTTTTATACCCCTAAGTGATAAGGGTGGCCCACCCCAATCGTGAAAGCAAACCGTAAACAAATGATAGCGCCTCCAATTTATATGGTATGACGTCATAAGAATTATTGTCCATGTTCATTCATTGTTGGAGTGCTTTTCGAATTGTTATCTTCGTGGTTTAACCCCTTGAGCTCTGCTGGTAGAATTTTCTACCACATAATTTTAATTCGAAAATGTCACTGACACCAGAAAATTTGACCAAATTTACTTCAAAGATGTTTAAAGCATTTTTTTTTCCGTGTTTATGGTTAACCGGTTTTTTTCTTTGCAAAATACTGGTGCCAATGTGACATTTAGAATTTTGAAGAAATTTACATCCCAGAGCTCAAAGAGTTAACGTTTTTTTAACGTTCATGCGACTGAATCTCTTGAATTTGTTTTCTTTATGAAGTCGGATAGTAGTTTTCAACTTAATTCCAATTCAATTTATTGCTTTTACTAAAATTTAATAGGAAAGATTTGATTGTTTGTTTAAATTGAATGGGCTCCGAAACTACTTGACGGATTTGAAAAATTCTTTCACCGTTGGAAAGCTACACTATTTCCGGTAAATGTAGGCTATAGTTGCCGCTTAAAAGGATAAAAATAAAAAGTCAGATAAACGGATCAAAATGAAACGCCGGATAAACGGATCAAAAGCACTTTAGAAATTAAAAGTTGCTTGACACCCTAGACACATGACAATCATTGAAACACATATGAAAATCGTAACTATGCAACAAAAAAAAAATTATCTTTTTAGTCCGACCTGATATAAAAGCATGTGTTTTAATTTTTAAAACTATTTAGTAATTATTAAAAAAGGAAAAGAAATGATGAAACACGAATTAATTAAAAATTAAAAAAAAATCACAAAACAATTGTTTTGGAGTTTCCAAAAAAGTTATAACAGATAGTACACATTTTAAAGAGTAGTGAGCATCAAATATGGGGCGGGGGATTTTTTTTAGGGGGCGCGGTCAAACATTTAAAATTGTAACGTTTTCTACCATTTCAAATGCGGTTTTTTCACTAAGCCCAAAGATTTATTTAATATAAAACTTTCAGATAGATTATAACACTATAGATTTTAAAGAGTAGGGAACGTCCAATTAAGGGTGGGGAGGCAATAATTATTTTTGGAAGAAGTGATCAAATATTTAAAACCGTACCGTTTTAGATGTGGATATTTCAGAGCCCAGAAACGAATACTTATTTAATATAAAATTTTAAAAGTACTTACCCCTATTTTCGAATAATAATTTCTTAAAATATCTTTCTTAAGTCCAGAAACAGTTTTGTTGAGTTCGCCCCCTGGTGGTGAAATGTGAAACTAAAAAATTACAGAACACCCCACCCTTTTTTTTCTTGCTGTGTGTGCACAGCACTTCTGCTAAGCGTTACCGTAGGCAGCGTGGATTTGGTACGAGATTTCGGTCTTTTTATGACATTTTGCAATACAAATTTCAGGTTTGTTTAAGAATATAATTACGGGCCCGAGCGAGCAACGACGGGCGGCTCAGCTAGTATATATATATATATTTCATTATGTATATATAATATTTCATTATATATATATATGAGTGATGTTCCAGTTTGACGTTTGACATTATTAAGGATATTATTTCATTATGATGAAAAAACAAAATTAAATATTAATATAATATAAATAAACATTAATATAATATTAATTAAATATTGATATAATGTAAATATTAAGTTCAAAATCTTATCATAACTCTATTTTTTGTTTTTGCAAGGTGTTGATATGCTAGATGATAGTACAATAAGCTAATGTAAATTGTGTAGAGATTGTTTATTTTTGAAGATATATGTTTCCCATAAATCAGCAATTTTATATAAAACTTGTCATGATTAAAATTGACGAGAATTTTGACATTTTCATCCAACACTATTTTAAAATTTAAGAAGAAAAGAACAATATTTTTCTATAAGATATTGAATATCTTATTATATATATATATATATATATATATTAATATTAATACTAATATTAATATTAATATAATTACAAATGACTCTTTTCATTTTTTAAGTGTATGCTAGTAGCGAAACATGAATTTAAAGTGTGAGATTGGTTGCTAAAATTCTAGAAATCTTGGCAGTACTAAACATATAAAGTATGCGATAAAATATGCTTAATGAGAGATACATATTAATTAAATATTAAGGATTTTCTTAATCATTTCCGGCACAGACCAATTCTGTTTATAACATGGCAAATTATTGACTGATACCGGAATTTACAAATGACTTTTTAGAAAATAGGTGCTTCTAAATTGCAAATTATATAAAATTTCATTAAAATGTTCTCGATCCTACTTGCAATTTTGGAAAAAAATTAGGTGCACTCGGAGTGAGACCAATGTGCCGGAAAGGGTTAGGTGAATATAAACAAGCCTTATAATTGTATTGTACTATTATCTTACGCAAGCTATTTCATCGTTCTAAGATTATAAATTGCAACATGTTGAAAAGCATCAATAAATTTATTTGTCCGTTAAAGTTTGTATTCAAACTTACATCAAGAAAGATACATAAATGAAATATTTATTTTTCGAAGTTTAAAAAAATTTTCTGAATAAGATTGGAAAACAATAAATAAATAAACAATGAAAAAATATCCAAAAGCAGATGGGTGATTTTTCTTCTGTATGATAAAAATCTTTGCAATGAAGTCGAAGAAAACAAACAGAATTGAAACGTACAATTTTATTTTAAACACATTTGTTGCAGGTTACACTTATTCTTTTTAAAAGAAAACTGATTGAAATAGCAGTATAAGAAACTACATTAGCCTAAATCAGCAGCAGAGGTCTAGAATTTAAAAGCACACTATACCATGATTTTTTGTCATCCACGATTTGAGTGGTTTTGACATTTCAAAAAATGTATGCCTAAATTCGTAAAAAAACAGAATTTTTCTAATAAATTCAATTTATGATGAGCAATAATTTGTACCGATCATCTAAAAGTATGTACGAAATCTATAATTTAGACATGTAAACATTTATATTTTGTCGTATATTTATCATCAATATTTTACATATGGTATATCAAAATGTTCCAAAATATAATAACATTCGTCTCATATGTTACAAAATTGGAATCAATGAGTACAACTGAATACTGTTTTCTTAATACTTATTGTAACGAATGCGACCTTCCTTAACACGATAATGTACTAGTTGAAATATTTGCCTGTGGAATTCGAATCAAACAAATACGAGGCAGGTAATATGCATTTCGATCACTGAAGATCTACCTTTAAAATGCCAAATTCCACAATTTTAAGGCTACTTTTATAAAAGTTTTAGTTGGTATTGATAAATTAGCATTAATTCCAACAATTATTATTATATTCAGGTATCACAAAACAGGTATGACTAAAAAACTAATAGTTAAAAATTCTCGAAAACCACGTGTTGCATAGAAAAAGGCAATTTAATTTTAGTGGATAAAAATCTTACCCAATTCAGACCATGTACAATTTATATGAATTATCTTAAGAATATAATATTAATTTTCTGGGAAATTATTTAATATACAGTCTAGATGTTATCTATCTTTATCCCTCCCTAGACACGCAAGAACTCATTAAAATAATAAATGACTACATTAACTGTATGGTGAATATTAATGAAAACAACAAAAAACACACTAAGAAGGGCTCTTAACATCACTCAGTCATGTTATTACTCGCCGGGATGATGGACACATGTATCATGCGGTGGTGAAATACATTTTCAACTCAATTAAACATTGTTTAGCAAAGTATTATCCGATTTTAATTCGTGCGAGGCCATCTATTGGCAAGTATTTAAAAAAATTATATTTGTAAAATCACACTTGAGTAGTCAAAAAATCCTCCAAACCAAATTCAGTTATAGCGATTTTGATCACTGTTAAACGAAATCTAAATTTTGATATCCAAATATATATTTCCAAAATGTTTCATACCTAAATTTGAATTATATTTAAAAATATAACTGTTTTAAGTATAATTTTAATGCTTTGGTTAATTAACATTAAAATATTAAAAATATTACATTAATTGAACATTCAAGATGAATCATAAAACTTTTAAAAATAACCTTAATGAAAAAAAATGGGGAAACTAAACTCAGACTAATTGTTAAAGCTTTACATCTTACTAAATTATTACATTATACCTTTCGAATGCACCCAGAGATGTAGAAACGGGTAATAATTCAGGAACACTTTCCTTCTATCCTTTTTTATTTCACATAATAAATTTTTCTCTCCAAGTATTTTAACATGTTTTGTTAATTTCCTTAATAACACTCTTCCTTCATTATTCATTCCCTTTGTTCAAGGCATAGTTGTTCTTTGAGAACATCTCTATTTCTTATTTTCTTTCTGTATTGCGAATGTTTTAAAGCGACATCTTACGGTCGCTTCTGGTAGCTACAGTTACGTTTTTAAATAATATTTTTCAATTAATTTATCTCGGTTATTTTTGTTAGAAAAGATATAGATAAAATATAAGAGTTAAAAAAAATGATGAACATTAAATATCTTGGCACATGCTCATACTATCTGAATTATTTCATATTTGTTTAAATGTATGATAGGAGATTATTTTCAAATAAACTAGTCTGTCTTTCATTGTACTTTTAGGTTTTAACCGAATTAACTGATTAATATTTTTGAAAAAAAAAAAAACTTTAAAGTAATGCCTAATTTTTTCTTGTCTTTTAAAAGAACTTTTCATCCTTTATCATCGATTTTTCAAAACTGAAATTTTACCTAACTGAAACTGGAAAATGCTCTGTTTAAATAATGGAAAATTTACAATGAAAATTTACTAATGAGAATAATAATCCATGTAGTAATCCATATGGAAGCCCGTACGTGGTAGCAAGACATGAATGGTAAAAACACATTGCCCGTATGACTTACGAGCAAATCAGAGAAGCGGACAAACGGGATTTTTTTCACACCTTTTATCTTAACAACATCGATTTGAAAGGTATTGCCTCAGAAGTTAGAATACTTTGTTTCAATCATGTAAAAAATAATATAATTTTTTTATATGAAAAATTTAAAAAAAAAGTATTCATAAAATTGCTTGTTTTTTATCGTTGGTATCATATCAAACTATCCAGTAAGAAAACAGTATTGCATATGGGCTATTTTTTTTTTTTTTTTAGATTTTTTTTCTGATTGGCACATTTTGGAATGGTAAAATTTCTTTTATTTTCGAGTAATTAATTAATAAGTCATTAAATAAGGTTAAATCAGAGTAATTTTATTATTAAAAAATTAAATAAAATAAACTAAGTCAGACTTGAAAACCTTAAAAAATATATAAATTTATATATAAAAAAAATACTAATAAAAATTAAAAAATACAAAATGTAACTGTAGGCATTTGTATTATAAAAAATAAATTATAATTTATCCATTATTAATTTTTAGATTTTCGCTTTCTTTAAATTCACTTTTCTTCAACCTTTTTTATAACCTAGTTCTACATTAAAAAAAAAACTACTCCCCTCTAAAAAAAAACACCATTTACATAAAAATAATTTACATATTTTAACTCTAAAATATCAGTAAATTTAAAATATGTGATTAAAAAATTCTTTAACCTATTTTTCTTTTTTATTACAAGAAGCGAGATGATTTCCGCTTGTTTTTTATTACTTTTAGATAAAATTCTAAACAGTTCTATTTATTTTATAATACCTGTAAAGATAAGTAATGCCTTTAAAATATTTTTTGCAAAATTTCACAATGTTTGTTTTCCATATTTAATGATAAATATTTATATATACGACTTTTAATATTTTATTATTCATCAATAATTTTGTGATAGCCATTAGCAAAAGAAAATTAAATATTCATCCCACTTCATCTGCGTGTAACTCAAGAAGGTTTCCATAAATAGGTAACGCCATAAAAATTTCAGGGAAAAAATTGTCTTTTCCTTTATGTTTCTGGAAAATGTAAAATCTAGTCTCATATTTCCATTGTATAAACACCTAAAAATTATTTAAATGTATTTTTGGCATTTTCAGACTTGTACGTGTAATGCATATTTTTACTTGGTAATTAAAGTAATTACTTTGTCAGACTAAACCTTATTCATATAATTAAGAGTGAAGACTTAATCAGAATAATTATTAAATTGCATTAATTTCAGCCATTATTATTTTTTTAATTATGATATATAAAATATATTTAAGCCATCATGTCTCAAATCAAGGGAAAAAAACCTTTAAATTGCAAAGCATTTTCGCCAATTTGTTAAAATACGCCAGAAAACTTGTGCAATTATTGAAAAAAAAACTAAACAAATTTCGCGTATTAAAGTTAATAAATTAAATCAGTATTTATATTGGGTTTGGAAAATATTTACAAATCCACTAGAGTTTTTTCTTTAAAATCTTACTATTCTACAGATTTGCAGACATACGTATAAATATAGTAATATTTCAGAATAGTTCAATTGCTTTAAACATATTATTAGAAACTTTTGTTTTACACAGAGCATTAGTAATTATAAAACAGACATATTTAAAAACATTCTCTTTAAATTTTAGGAAATATTTTGAAAAGTAATGTTTGAAACATTTGCCATTTTTGTCCTTCGTCATGTAAATAAGAATAGAAGAGATTTACAATTCAATCATCAATTGTCACATGAGATATTTTTAGAGGGATTTATGTTATATAAATTTTTGACATCTATACTAATAAAATCCGTGCGCCTCTGTCTGTCTGTCTGCTTGAAGCCGATTACAGTTCGCAACGCGGGCGAGTTGGAAGTCGCGAGAGGTGTATTTCGATTCGAAAAATTCCGGGAAAGTCATTTCGGGCATTTTCGAGACGGTGGGACCAAAATTAAAAAAGTTATGTTTTAAAAACCAGTCGGGAATCGGAACGGAAAACGTCTAATTTCCCAAACAGAGCTCAAACGGAGCTCTGAGGCAGAACACTGCGCCACCTTGCGGTGAAGAACCTGAACTTTTCCCCTTTGGCTAAAAGAAGAAGCAGCCGAAAACCTCTTTTTTCTCCCGGGAAAACGACTTTTTCTTCCGTTTCGGTTCTTTGAAAAAGAACTAATTGGTAAAAAATGTTAAACACGGTTTATTTTCATACTTTTTCTTTTTGGTAGCATACACGAATATTCTGTAACCTAAGATTTACGCGATTAATACTAATTTTTGTTAGTACGAACGGAAAACGAGCTGCCAAAATTATTTGTTAGTTTTGTTGTTTGTGATATTAATGAAATTACTTATTTCTTTTTAATAGTAGTCTTTTGCAGTTTTTAATACCGAAAACTTTTTTTTGCGCGTTTTTTCTTAAACCATCATGCAGACAGTTTTTAAAGTAGAAAAAAAACTGATTACATATTCAAAATCTGCGTAAAAGTCTGCTTCTGATGAACCAAAAAACACGAGAAAATGTCTTATGGGCGTGCAGCGCCAACCGTGCAAAACCAAATATTTTTAACGGGACGATGGCGACCATGGCGCGTAGCGCCGGTGGGTGGTAGGCCGGTGGGCCGGCTTCGCACGGTGGGCGCGTAGCGCCTACTGGGAGAAATCACATATTTTTAACGGGATAATGGGCGCATAACAACCATAGCTCTTTAATTTACTTTTTTTGTGCTTGAGGATTCGAACACCAACACTTGCTTATTAAATGAATTTTTTTGCTTATTATATACTGCTTAATATCGAGGTTCGTTTGGAAAAAGTGGCCCAGCTAGCGGGCGTAGCTCGCTAGTATAATACATAAAGTGGCCAAATCGAAAAAAAATATCAAAAGTACAATTTTAAAGAACAAACAAACATTTGAATGAAATGTCACCGAATACTTTCTAATCTCCTTAGTGAAACCTTCCTTATTTTTTCTTACTAATATATTACACAGAAATGGAGATGCGTGCTTTATTTATTGATATTCAACAATTTAACATTTTCTTGTAAAAATTGCTGCAAGTAACTTTACAGAAGTTTGATTAGACATTTGAAAAAAAAATGTTTCATACAAAGATTTAAATTAAATACATTGTCATTTTCTCTTTTTACAAGCAAAAGTAGTACGTAATTGTTTTTTTCAAACGTGACAATCAATAAAAGTTCTGGATTATTGTAAATGATTATAAGTGGTTCAACTTTTTTCTTTGATTATCTATCTTTCAGTAAAATGTTTGATTTTGACTTTTTGTCGTTAATTTATTTTACAGTTTATTTCACCATATTCTAGTCTCAAAATAATTTTATTAGACAATTCTGTAAATTTTCTGATTGATAAAATATGATTTATTTATTTACACTACGGAAAAGAAATATATTGTAGTACTCTTGCTTCCCATCGTTCAGAGGCTTTGCTAACTTCATTCATACAAAAATACTGATATCGTTATTTAAAATTCAATGCGTAAACTTTCAACGGATTGATACGTAAATATATAGTAATAATAACATTAATTTGCGTTTTGTAAACAATTACAGTACGAATAGGAACAGGACCCTCACATATACTCCCATGTTTCAGTCATAATTTTAATTAATATTCAATATTTTCAATACCTTATTAAATAAAAAGTAGAACTAAAAATCATATATTTGTAACATGTTTATTAATAGTAAGCATCTGTACTGTCATGTTTTACAGCACTGTAATACTGCAGAACTTAGATGCATGTAGTTTCCCCCTTGTGAGCATCAATTCCCGAATTTGTGTACACATATCCTAAAAGGAACGTGACTGGCCTACTGGGGGTGCTTGCAAATAATATCGGTAATGGCGAAAATCGCAAAAATCATTTTAAATGGGTAAGCGGCAACACATAAAATCACCTTATAGAGTTCACGACTGTAATTCTAGAATTAATTAAAATTGAATTCGAAAATTAAAACTCAATCAGTCTGCCAAATAGCATCTTGGTGGAAAACACGAGAAAACACGATTTTAGTAATTAACTCGTAGGTTTATCATTGTCTTTTTACTGCACCCAAAGATATGAAAAATGGAAGACGGGAAGCTGCCGCCTCCAGATTCATTAATAAATTTGCAAATGTTTGGAAATGACAATATA
This sequence comes from Maratus speculifer, assembly GCA_964019185.1. Lineage (NCBI taxonomy): Eukaryota > Metazoa > Arthropoda > Arachnida > Araneae > Salticidae > Maratus > Maratus speculifer. Next base: position 221,317,951 of record OZ025299.1, on the reverse strand, counting down.
ATCTGTATCAAATTATTGTATGTTTGTGATAAGTAGTTGAAAAAAATATAATGAAAAATATCATATTTGCTATATGTAGTAATGTGGTAGGCTTTTTCTAGAAATAGAGGTGCTCCGAAACGAAAAACCTACTAAAGGGGTACGCCAAAGATAAAAGGTTGGTAAGCGGAAAAGAATTTTCGTCCTACCCTAATGAGCACCGATATATTTATTTTAAATTTTATTTATGTTATTTTATATAAAAAGTTACATAATATTTAAATATAATAAAAATATGAATAATTTTAAAAAATATAAATAATAGACAATGTAGAAGAGTTACAGTAAAAAATAGAATAGAAACAAAACAGAGACAAAACTTTCCAAACGGTTTTGTTCAAATATAAACAGAATTTTCCACACTTCCTTTTTATATGAGCGCAGATATCTTTATTTAAAATTCAATATTTTTGTAATATCTTGATATAAAGAAAATAGAAATAATAATCATACATACTACGTAGACAATAACAGACATTAAGACTCAATGAATGACAAAATCTCCAAAATAAAATATTCAAATATTCTACGGCCAGTCAGATTACATCAGATTAGGGAGCCATCATGACATTATCTTTAAGTATTTTCGATTTCACCGGACGAGAAACTAGGTCAAAAAGATCCGAGAATCATCAAGAGGATATAATTTAATGACTCCTTCAATGCGTTCTATTTCTTTTTTATTTTATATTCGATTTTTCATCAAATGTTTAATGTAACTTAAAGAATTCAAAACTGTTAACAATCTTTTGCAATCATCTTTGTAATTTATTCGATCTATCAAGAAATTCTTTTTATTGATCTATATTTCTTTCTTTTGAGATTTTTGATAATTATGCCTTAATTTCTGTTTTTTAAAATTTGGATAACATTATACGTTTCAGTTTTAAAATACTTTAACTGTTTTATGAAATGTTAAAACTACCTTTCAGACTGCTTCAATCGCTATTTCTTTTTCCATTACAATTCTATTTATGTTATAACATTTTGAGATATTTTATAATTATGCTATTAATTCTCGTTCATGCATATTGTTATAAGGTACCCTGGGGTAATAACGCCACGTTAAGGTTCTACCAATTTTCACGGCTTAGTTTTAGATTGTATTTTTCAAACAAATATAGGATCTGATACAGCAACTCATTGACTATCTATATAAAATAAAATAATTTAACAGATATGTATTCATAAAATGTAATGGCGTTTTTTCTTGACCCATGCTATTTGGCGTTATTACCCACCTATATGGGTAATAACGCCATGCAAATGCAAACAAAACTATGAAATAAGATGGAAATAATTGCATGTAGATAGCCCAATTCTAAAAGTACAAACTCTACAAACTTAGAAATTGAAAAATTGCATTCTAAGCTATTGAAGATGTTCAATTTTTTGTGAAAGTGTAAGAAAAATAAAGGTGTGGTGTGGGAGGGGGGGGGGATGAGGCAAAAGAATATCAGACCGTGAGCTTCTTTTTGCTTAAAAAGTACCGTTTAAATAGAAATATGAGAAACACTGCACAGTTTTATTTGTGTTTATTTGAATCAGTATTTAGGATGTAGCTCGGCCACTGTAGGGAATCAACCGGGGTATTAATGTCAAGGATTGGCGTTATTACCCCGTTATAGTTAATGCGCAGTACATTTTAAATTACAAATTATCTCGAGAAGATATCCAAAATCTTCAGCAACATTTTAAAAGTACATGAAATGCACTACAAATTTATGTAATTAACAAAGTATTTCCGGATAAAAACATAGTCTTCACATCTCAAAACGTATCTTGCAAATTTTAGATCAAGCGTTAATTTTAGTTGTTTGTAAAAACAATAAGACCTAAAAATGAAACAAATTAACTTGAAGCTGTTTTTTGCGATTTATATGACTCAAAACCCTTCTGCGCAGAGCACATGGGTGTCATTTACCAGATTATTTCATAATTATGCAAAATATAAGCACTTGGCGTTATTACCCCGCCTGGCGTTATTACCCCAGGGTACCTTACATTATTTCGATAAATTTCATTTATTATATTGTTAGTATAATGTTTTTTATTTTACAATATTTTTCGTATTTTGGATATACCACGGTTAATTAACTTTAAACGTTTCATAAAATGTTAAAAAGTGCAAATGTTAAATAATTTAAATAGTTAACAATATTTTTCAATCCTTGTTATAATTTATCGATTTATCATTCAGTTCTCTTTAATCAACTATGCTTGCTACTTTTAAGATTTCTTACAGTTTTGTCTAAAATAGATTTTATTAAAAGTATAATTCATTTCATGTAATACCTAGTAAAAGCAATCAGAGATTCAAATTAATATATAATGTTATATTTTACATTAAAATAACAAACGATTGTTCAGCCACACGAAAATTTCTGAAATTTTCGCATTAATTATGTTTTTAGTACTTAACACTAGAACCGCGGCGACGGGTCATTTTGACCCGTATCATATGCAGAGATGTTGATTCGAACCAGAATTTTTTTTATAAAATTAGCTAAAGATAAGCTGGACAAAAATAATTTCAATATGTAATTTAAACAGTTGTAAATGAAAATTCCGGTGAGAAATATTTTTTATAAAACTTGAATGAATATTCCCGCGGTTCTAGTGTTAAATAAGAAAATAACTGTACGCTGTCAAGCAGAGAAATTGCAACACCCCTAAACAGTGTGTTGACTATCATGAAATTTTGCAGACATAAATAAAATGCATATATATAAATATTCTTACTTGATAAATGCTACACAAAATGCTACACATAAAATATAAAGAGTGATCTGTAGATAGCTACAAGGTTTGTGCTACAAGATAGTGTTACTTTTCAGGTAAAATATGGGTATTTTTTAATAAAAAAATAAATCTAGTACAAATGTGAAAAATTTTGTAGTATTTAACGAAATATTTTTCACAAGAAAATAATTGTACCGATTTTTTTTTTTAATTCCAGGACCAACCGGAACTCTTTAGCTACTTCTTAGAGTGATATGTACAACAATCCTCGACTATGTATATGTAGCAGATCAATGTCAGGGGGACGAAACCAATCTTTAGTTGTGTGACAGTATGCTTTCAATTGCTCGTATTTTGTCAACTTCGTTCTCTTCAAACATTACTTTCTCACTTCGTCGAATCATATTACACACATGTCAGGAGTGTGTGAAATGTAAAAATTTCTATGAAACATTAAGATACCTTGCAAGATATATTTGCTGATGATAGTTATGTATAGTTTGACGTTATGTTGGTAAAAAACAACATTTGGAAACAACTGAAGGTCCGGCAATGCAACCGGCTGCAGTATATTCATCACATATAGTGGACAAGTGAATTTGTTTCCACTACTTTCCAGATATATTCTATTTTCCATACAATGGTGCTCAAACCATTGTGTTTCATTCTAGAGCAATATAAATTTAAACAGTCAGCGCAAATTGCAACTTCCGCTTCGCCCCCATTTTACTAATTCAGTGTTACTTTTAAAATTTATGTAAAACTTACCTAAACAGTGTTACCGTTAAAAAATGGTATGTAACGGAATGGGTGGTTAAATTAAAAGAGGATACAATGAACATGAAATTCGAAAGAAAAAAAACTTCGTCGAAAAGAATATTTATTTGTTTAACACCATTTAAAATATTTCTTTTCTTTCCTTTTAAAATATAGATTGTCAAAAATATTAAATGTGAAAGAAAACTAATTATAAACGACAATTTTAAAGAAGGGGATAAAACGATTTTGTAATTAGAAATTTGACCAATAATAAACAGAATTTGTTTAGTGCTTACAATATTTAATACAGAATAAAAATTATCTTTTGTAAATGTTAATATTCCATTCTACGTGTTATACAATTTTTTATCTTTGATCACTTTCTACTGTACATGCTAAAGCAGTTTAAAAAAGATAATAAGTACATTTATTACAATGTTTTATATATTTTTAATTTATTAATAATTTTGTTATACAAATTGAAACAAAATTTCATTTCTTGAGAAATTCTTTAGATCTTCAAATTATTTTTAAAATTTAAGATAAATTTATCTAACCGTGAGCCTTTTCAAAACTTTAAACTGGAGTAAGCAAGGACATAATATCAATTAAACCGTAAATAAAATAAACTTGGTGACAGAGAAAAACTGGCTATTTCGTTTAATTTAAAACAATATTTAAATTATTAAATAAATATATACAGAGAGAACTGACAGTATGATTCCTTCTTTGTAAGCGAGGATTATCATAATCAAGGAAAGGATGGACATAAAAAATTAAGATATATATACAAAGATCACCTTTTTTATGGAAAACTAGTTGACCCGCCCGGCGTTGCCCGGGTCCGTATTAACAATATTAAACGAACTTGAAATTCGTATGATTTTATCATTAATTCGAAACATGCAGAAATGCATTGTCTGAAATACGTGGCCACTGACTGTGTGAAAAATCGGTTTAAAAACAGCTAATGTTAAGCTCTAAAAATACTCAAAATGAGCGATGAGAAATGTGGGAGGGAATATGTATCCAACGACTGCGTGATTTTCGTGTTAAAGTGTTGATATTTATCAAAAATCACTGTTAAGTCTCGTAACTAATTATTTTTTTTTTCGCATAGAAATTCCAAGTGAAATATTTTGAATTTCAAACTAATTATATCACTCTTAAATCCGACTATACCATGAATGAAATCGATACTCGCTCGTAGCTAAAGTGTTGGTATGTAGTATTATAATTTCAGAGCCATTTAACAAAAGTAAGTGTTATCAAATCATGCATAATGTCCACTCTATGGATAAATTCCTAACCGTAAACTTTTTTACCGTAACCATAACCTGCCTGTAATCTAACTTTGACTTAACAGTACCTTAGCGTAAATTAAATATAACACAAATGTAACCTAGCCTTCACTTTATTGTAACATATCCTTATTCTAACCATAAAACAAATGCGATTTAACTTTAACCTAACTTTAACTTAACCGTGACCTAACTGTAACCTAACGGGATATTAAATATAATCAAAGACTTACCGTAATGTAAATGCAACCTAAATGTTACCAAACCATATATTGGTTTCATGTCCATGGAAATTATTTTGTCTTGTTCGTATCTGGTTATGATTCATTAGAACATTTTTGTCGGGTTCAGATTTTAGGTATTTTTTGATATTGAGTTATAATGTTCGGGTCGTATTCATGACCATGGAAATTATTTTGCCTTGCTCGGATACAATTATGGTTCTTTGGAATATTTTTGTCGGGAACAGATTTGTTTCAATTCAGATTTCGGCTTTTTCTTCAAATGGAATTTTTGGGTTCGGGTTTTCTTGCGTGTTCACGGAAATTATGCTGCCTTGTTCGAATAAGAACATGCTTCACTGGAATATTTTTTTTCAAGTCCAGATTTGGTTCAGTTCAGATTTCGTGATTTTTTTCAAAGAATTTTTTTAGGTTCATATTCGGTTCAGGTGAATGGAAATTTTTTTGTCTTATTCAAATCCGGTTACGATTCTTTGGAATATTTTTTATCAGGTTCCGATTTGGTTCGATTCAAATTTCAGGTATTTTTTCAAATAGAATTTTTAGGTTCGGATCTCGTTCATGTCCACGGAAATTACTTTGTCATACTCGAATCCAGTTATGATTCTTTCGAATATTTTGATCGTATTTAGATGTAGTTTGGGTCAAATTACAGTTTTTTTCAAATCGAATTTTTTAGGTTCGAGTTGGGTTTATGTCCATAGAAATTATTTCGTCTTGCTTGGATTGGGTTATAGTTCTTTGGAATATTTTTTTCAGATCCAGATTTGGTTCAATTCAGATTTCGAATTTTTTCTTCAAATATAACTGTTGAGTTCAGGTCTTCTTGCATGTTCACGGAAATAATTCTGTCTTGTTCGAATAAGGACATGCTTCACTGGAATATTTCTGCCAAGTTCAGATTTCTTTCATTTAGCGATTTTTTCAAAGAAATTTTTTGGGTTCGAATTGTGTTCATGTCCATGGAAATATTTTGTATTGTTTGGATCCGGTTGCGTTTGCTTGAAATAGTTTTGTCAGATTCAGATTTGGTTCGATTCAAATTTCAGGTATTTTTTTGAATGGGAGTTTTAGGTTCGTATCGGGTTCATGTCCACGGAAATTATTTTGTCTTACTCGAATCCGGCTATGGTTCTTTCGAATACTTTGGTCAGATTTAGATGTGGTTTGGGTCAAAGTTCAGGATTTTTCAAACGAAGTTTTTTAGGTTTGAGTCGGGTTTATGACCATGGAAAGTATTTAGTCTTGCTGGGATCGGGTTATAGTTCTCTGGAATATTTTTGTCGGTTTCAGATTTCGTTCGAGTCATATTTCGGGTTTTTTTAAAGAAAATATTTATGTTCGGGTCAGATTTCATGCCCACGAAAATTATTTTTCCTTGTTTGAATCGGGTTATGCTTCACTTGAACATTTTTTCGGGATTCAGATTTGGTTCGAGTCAGTTATCAAATCCATAGTTTTTCCCAAACAGAATTTTTAGGTCAGGGTCGGGTTTATACTCACGGAAATTTTGTGTATCACGGATCGGAGTGTGGTCTGTTTTTTTTTCTGGTTGGAATCGGGTTATGTTTAACACTAGAACGCCCGGATGGAGTCGATTCGACTCCAATCATGTAACTAAATTTCAATTCGAACCAGAAAAATTTTCTTGAAATAATTTAAATCTAATCCACGCAAATTTACGTTAAATAAATCAATTAAATAATTTTGAATAAAAATTCTGGTGAGAAATATTATTTTCAAACTTGAGTAGAATTTCCGGGCGTTCTAGTGTTAAATTAGTCTAAACATTAAGGTTATAATCAGTTTTGCTACTATTCTTTTTATGTCTATTTCTGATAGGTAATTTACTTAGCTATTTGATAATTTATTATGGTGAATGAATCGTTTGCGGATACAAACAACTGTACGCCAAACAGCTATTTTATTTTTGCTTTAAAAACAAATTAAAGCCATATTACAATTTTAAATTGAATAGAACACATTTAAATTTAATCAATGATTAAAAAAATAAACTCATAGAAAAGTGTTGTGTAATGTTTTTTACTGCAACACAGCTAATGACTCATACATTCTAATGTTCGAAATGCCAAAAAATATGCGTACAACCATATAGTAAAAAGAAATTAATAGAGTGGCAGTATAATGTCTTGGGGTGACGCAAAAAATGTAACTCTAAAATCCGCGACATTAAGTCCAAATAAGAAACAACAAAACCATGTGCTTTGAAACTCCGATCAATTCAAACTGGTTTAAACCAGTATTTCTTTGTTTTTGTTTTTTACCTTTTAAACTGTTACTGAATAGATGACTAAAATTTCGTTTAAAAAATAACGTTTTGTGCCATTATTGCCTGTAATACACGATCAGAATGCATGAAAGATACAATTAGATCAATCATAGGCAAGAATTATTTGATTATTTTTATCATATGACTTTCAAATATCAATATAGAAGCATCATTTAAGACTTTGCTTGAAAAATCAACATTCTTTCTTTAATGTCTTTAAATCGTCTGCACTCTGAAATCTAGATTTAAGATTAATATTATCATTTAAGTGTTCATGCATGATTTTAAAAGAATCTTTTCATCACTATATTTTATATATTGGCATGGAATTACAAATATGTTGTTAAATCATAAACATTTTTCATCTACGTTATAAAGTATTAAAAATTTCTGAAAAAAAAGAGAAAACTTTTAGTAATACAATTTTTACTTCAAATCATATGTTTTCAATATTTTATTTAATTTTGTTTTGACATTTAATTATTTTAATTTTCCAATTTCAATTACTTTAAAAGCAAACATTTATTTTAATAAATAATATAATAGAAAAAAACATTTGAAAAATTACGATTTCTTCATAAAATATGCTTCAGCTGTAATTCATTTCTTCCAATCCGTCTTATTAATACAAAATTCCTTCCTCGTGCTTTATTTTGTGACATTAAAATTTCAGCGATAAATGGTTTCCTCTTGCAAACCTTTCTTTTTTTCGGTTTACTTCGCCACCACCTATCTTTTTCCTCCATGGCGTACAGCAGCTGTGATAAAAATAAAAAAAAAATCCTCATTTAAACTGACAGTTTGCCAGTCTATGAATTTTAAAGGTCAGTCTCAGTTTTTAAAATTATTTCTGCGAAAATTTTATGCAACCAACCAACCATAAGAGAATGAAAAGCAAAAAAGCTAAAAAAAAAAGTTTTTTATGAGAGTGAGGTTTGGAATTTAATTAATTACTCAGTTAATAAATATAATTTTGAAATTCTGAGCGTCAGGTGCATCAGGAGAGATATTGGGCTATCCTCAGAAAAATTTTGAGCTTCGTACGTACCGTAGTTTTCGCTAACTATCGCAGACACACACACACACACACACAGAGCGATTTGTTATTTTATTAATATAGATTACACATTAATTTAAAAAAATGTTTCATTAAGACATGTGGTATTGTCAGGTCTTCTTTTTATTCATTTATTGATTTTTTATAATAATTTTCTTAATCAGTAAATTTGTTTGATATTGGAAATAGAATGTAAAACATGTCTCCACAATCATTACGCACATTTTCACGACTTTATTGTTTACGTTGATTCATATTGTTTTAAATATTCAATAAAATCGTTCCTAATTTCATTTTAGTGCATTTATCAACCTCTTATTTTGTTTCTGCGGATCTCATAAATACAATCTAGACTATATATACATTATTAAAAAAATAAAGATACAAATTAATTTAATTGATCAAAAGTTATGCCTAAAATTTTAACACGAATGCACGTTAAAACATATATCTGTACACTATAATGTTGAACAGATTACATTTTTTTTCTCTGATGATATAAATTAAATATATACAACTAGCATGTAGTTTTCGCAAAATTAATAAATACTATTACCATGTACATGAAACGACTAAAGTATTTTTTTTTTAATTTAATAAACTTTGGAACATCAAACATGTTCATCTAACGATAGCTAGTCTGTTTCACCAAATTACATTTGATTTAAAAACTCGAAAGTTTATTACAGATTATTCTTTTGACAATCCAGAGCCAAATTACGCTTATGATACATAAAATACACACATGGAAAAAGTAAACATAACTTACTAGTCTTTGCGAATTATTATTTTTGACAATATATGTTATATCTTTGTTTCAAACTATGCTTAGAAGCGAAATTTCAAATCAAATGGATGATATGCTTTCGAATTATAAACATTCAAAACTTAGAGCTTCCAATGTTAAACTGCAATTTCATATTTTTATTAATATCTTCTGAGATTATCATCTTAATATGATATTTTTTATGTTATCATTTTACTAAAAACAAAAAAAGAAAGGAGGGATTCTCACAAAATTTTAATTTTCAGGTATACAAATATGGTGAAATTAAATTTAATAAAATAGCATTTAAAACTTAGAGACGCTTATTAATGGTTCAAAATAAAGAAAAAATATCATAAGCCACGATTTTTTTATTTAACTGAAGATTAAATTTAACTTGAATGTTTCGTTTTTTAGGGTCCCCTTGACATTTAACCTCTGTAACTTTTTAATTTCTTTTAATTTTTACTTATAACTAGCGGCCTTAGCCCGCTACGCTGGTCGGTTTATCTAAAGAAATCTTGAAGAAGTAGTTAGATAAGGTTCAGACATACATTAAAAAAAAAAAAAGCAAGTCGATCATTCAAAAAACGTTGGGAAATATCAAATATTTACTGTAATTTTTTAAGAAAAACAAAGTTTCGAAAAAAAAAAATTAAATCGAAAAAAAAATTACACTGACATATTAATGCAAGGAAATTTTCCCAGAGAGAAAATTCGCCTTGAATACAATATTTCAAATTCTTTTAATTGCTTATAGGCGTTAATGCCAACATAGTGAAAAAAAATTCCATGCTGGGAATCGAACCCGGGCCATCAGTATGGCGCACTGACGTTCTACCGACTAAACCACATGGAACGACAGCCAGCTTGAAACTTTCTCATACTTAAGTAGACTGGCGAAAACATAACGATAGCGCGTTTTAAAATCGCACAGTGACATCTATTGGATTTTATATGTACTAAAAAACGTTATGTACTAAAAAACGTGAGCAGCGCACCTAATAGTTTCTTTTGTTTCTTTTTGTTACTTTTTTGTCTGTTGTCCGATTTTGATGAAACAAAGCCTATACACTGCCCGGGAGTGTGCATTCTTCATTAGTGAAAACCGCATAAAAATCCATTCAGTAGTTACGAAGATAACCTCGAACAAACAGACAGACAGACAGACAGACAGACAGACAAAAAATTAAAAAAAAAATTTTTGTGTTTCATTGGTTTTCTTTTATCGCCCTGACTCCATTTTTGTCAATTATCTTCAATGTACAGACACACCGGGTCCTACTGTTTTATTATATGTATAGATAAATTTATGTAGTATTGATACAACACTTTAATAAGAAAGAAAAAGAATGTAGTATTTTTTGCACAAAACATAGTATAGCATTGTCATAAAGGAAGGTTAAGGGAAGGTCACTAAAGTAAAGAGACAGTAAGGAAAATTATCGCGTACGTTTAGGCAAATGATGTTAAGACTGAATGACAGTTGCGATGTTCATTGAATTTTAGCAATAGTTATTTACATTGGATTGAATTTTTTAAAAAGACAATTTGCCTCTCAATTGCAGCAATAAACCTTGGATGGTAAGACTGTCAATAAAGCCACAGTGAATGAAATTGATATTTAAATGCTGGTTTAAATTCTCTAGTAAATTTACTGCCAAAGAATTTTCTAAATTTTTTCTCTGGCATACTTCTACACGACGAAAAAATTGGAAATTTTTTTTATGAATGCATCAGAAGTGATTTTCTGTATGATGTTCGCTAGAGGGAAGGTAATAATAAAAAATCCAGGAACAAAGTTTAAAAAAATAATAACAATCGTAAAAATGTTTTCAGGTTAATTTTTTGCTATAGATACGTGTATAACAACAGTCACAAATTCGAAAATAAAAAAGTAAAATTCCTTTAATTGAAACAATTTATAAAGACAGCTCTAGAATTAAAAATTAGCCTCAGGGGCGATAAGGAATTTCCTAATATATTTGTACCTCCAACTTCACACAAAATTTATATATCACGTTAATATTATTATACAGTTATGCAATGAAATGCCTGGTATAAAATGTACTAAAATAAAAACTATTTTTCAGGGTCTTTCAAAATTATGTAAAAATACCTAAATACAGCTAATAAGTAATTCTGAAAATAATATATGAATTATGAAATTAATATTCGAGAAATACATAATTTACAGCGTGCATGGTTTATAGATTATGTTATATTTATTATATCTACTGTATGACAATTCTCAATTTAAATTTTGCTTTCATGTAGTTTTCAAAATAGGATTTAAAATAAAATCAAAATAGTGGTTTAAGAGGCCGTCTATGATGTGTAGTAAATGACAATTTGAAGAACTATGTATTATTTATTTATTTATTTTAATACTTGGGCTTGCAATAGTCGAAACATACTAAGCGAGTAAAATGGCCACATTGGTAAGAAATAATACATTAACCGAAGTGACATAGTCATTCTGTACGATTTTAACGATCGACGTTAATTTTGATATAGCCACTAAAATATAATCGTTTTATTTAAAATAACTAATTTCAGTGAAACTAATCTGATTAATTTCATAAAAATATCCCTTAGGCTAATTGAAAGATGTATTATTTATTTATGGTAGTGATGGGCATTTTCTTTTTAAAAAAAAGCTTTCGTTTGTTTCGATATGTATATGCTTCCTACGTAGATTTCATATATATAACTTAAAAGATATTATTTTTAACCATTTGGTACCAATAACGATTTTCTACAATAATTTGTTGCAGATTTAGGGGGAGTGTTTAATTTTTTTCCCACGACTGTATACATGGAGATCCAAAATATTTCGTTTCAAAATAATCTGAATATGCGCTATTCAGACACTATAATTGAGACTATTTAGACTATTATGACATTATTGTACCAAAAGGTGCGAAAATAAATAATTTGGATTTTAAGTTAAAATTCGCTCTAATTTTAAATATTTCTCCTTAATTATAAACAGGAAATTTAAACAGATACAGGACAATGCTTACATTATAACTCAGATACAGGAAATCGAATATTTAATAAATTTCCTGTATCTGAAACTATGCATATAGCATGCTTAATTCTTCCATGAGGTGTCTGCTGACACCTTAAAGATGTCATAAATTCAAATTTCAAAAGATTTCATAATTTTTCATTTTAAATAATTTTACACATACATATCAACACCACTTCACAGCATCATATCAATTATAAATAGATTAGAGAATTCTGATTTCATATGTAAAGGAAAATACAAAAGATGCTACATAACTCTGATATTAGCTTGTTTTCCGTCATGTTTCATTTATTGTAGATCATTGCAGTGATTCGTTCTAAAAATTAAGTAACGCATTTTTTTCTACTGTTCTGTAGTTAATTTAATACACTTACATTTTGTTTTCGTTGGTGTAAAATCTGTGGTATTGAAAAAGGAAATGATTTTATAACACTGTTGTTTTTGTGATTATTATTGTTGCTATCTCAATTAGTCTTAAATGTTGTTTCAGTTGAGAAAAAACGTATTTGATTAAATTTATGTATATTTGAATTTTGTTGATATTTGAATTAAGCAACAATTTATAACATGTAATAAATTTAAAGGGAAATATTATTAAAAAAATTAATAATAGTTTCACGTCAAACAATAAAAGAGTCGCGAAAACTATGTACCGTAATTTTCGGCGTATAATCCGCGGATCAAACAATTCTTTTTCGACCCAGAAATTTTTTAAATTCAAATTTAACATTTCAAATCACGGTAAATATTTGGCTTCAGTTATTAAATAAAATTTCTGGGTCGAAAGAGAATTGTTTGATCCGCGGATTATACGCCGGAAATTACGATACATTTAAATGATAATTTGGAATTCCAAAAATTTTAGCAATTATTTGCATTCAAATGCAAATGTTTTAAAATACATCGTTTTGTGGAAATACGTATACATGAAATCGTGGTAGAAAAAGCGTTGAGACCTGCCTTGTGAAGAAACAGCAGTTCAAGAATCTTTTTTTCCCTAGGCGCCAGTGAATAACTTTTTTTTTTCTTTTTGTCATGCTTCCCCACATTTCGCTAATGTATAATATGACCAACTTGCGGATAAGATCTTTTTTATAAATCGTTGACCTTAGTAATTTTTATTGATATACAGGCAAGTCTTTACAATTTTGCATTTTCTCTACACTGTTAAAAATAAATCTGTGAATTCCAGGTGAAACTACCGGCAGCAATGTAGTCGAACTGTTACCGTTCCGTAAGTAGATTTACCGTTGTGGGACATACAAGAAAGGAAAACTCCGTTTGAAGAAGCGGTAACTTTCTGTTACAAAGTCTGATTTTTAATGATAATAATTTAATATAATTTTTAAAATTAATAAATTGATTAATCGTCAAAGAATTCGAAATTACCGAGTGATTTTAAACTGCTATGTTATTTAACTTATTATTATTGCAACTTATTATTATTGTTCCCGCCGTCCTCAGAATCAAACTCGGGACCTTTTGATAGCGGAATGAATCCTTACTAACCGAGCCAAAGCTGCTGATGCCGGGTTGTACAGAATATGTCTTTTATGAGTTAATGGGAAAATCTGTTGTGCTTTTTAAAGATTTCCTTTCAGATATATTCCTTAGAATATTTGTAAACGGTTTATTTTATTTTATTTTAGACTGATGCATAATGCTTATTATTTTTTAAAATCAATTTTTCTTTATAAATAATTTAAATAAAAAAAATCACTGTTTAAAACCACTGTTTGTTTATTTACTTTTTTATTTTTTATTTTTTGAATGAATGAATGAAAGAAAGAATGAATGAATGAATGAAAAAACTTTTTATTAACAACTTTTCTTTAGAAAAATAATGTTATAGACAATTTTTTGAAATTGTCGTACATTATTTATTTATTTATTTATTTATTGGCTAATTAATTAAAAGATTTTTTAATAAGAAATAAGAGAAAAATAAACAGAAAAAATGTAATTTAAAAGGGACTTTCTATGTTTTCATTATTTCCTGTCGCCAGTGGGATACGAACCCACAATCTGCGATCGCAGGTAATTAGCGGTGCGGTGTCTTGACCACTCGGCCACGGAGCCCCTTACACAACGGAGTGTCTCCGTTTTCTTTCTCCCCCCCCCCACCCGTTTCGTTATTTTCAGGAAATATGGTGGGATTTGCTAATTTGTAACGGAAAATGCCCTTTTGTTGTGAAAAGGGACTTTTTCTGTGAAATTCAGGTAAAAAATATTCGTGAATTTCAGAATTTTTTTAAAAGTGTATGATGTATAGTTGATTCATCCTGAAAATGGCTATTATCACTTCATCTCCAAATCCAATTATGAAATTTTATATATATAAAATCGTAAAACATAAAAATAACGTATTAAGCGACTTTAATCCAAAAACCTTCATCTTAATATTGATTCAATTAAGTTTTTATGCACAACTAGTTTTTCAATTCAAATATCTTTTAAAAAGATGATAGAAAATTGATATTTTTAACTTATGAGTGTTATATAACTCTGTTTACATTTCTATAAAAAATAATTTTAAACTGTAAGACAATCTATATCATTGTATCATATATATTAAATTAAAAAAATACAACTATAAGAATAATTTTATCTCATAAAAACAAAATATTTTATGAAAGAGATATCTCGAAAGAAAACCTGAGACTGTAAACATGCATGAATAAATCATTATTAATATCACTAAGAAACGTAACATATTTTTTAAAATATATTACCGGACTGTTAATTTGTAAAGTATTAAATAGTGTACATTACCGATTGTAAATATTTACTTTAAGGCTAAATATATTAGTTAAAGTAATTATCGTGGGATGCTAATTCTGAACAAACATTTTAAGAGATATTAAATATTTAATCTATTTATATATTACTTTTATTGTGACATACTTGAAAATATCAAGTACAATTTATGAATATTTTAACTTCTACTTCATTTTGTATTACGTGTTTATTATAAAATTTTAAAGTTGTGGTTTATAGAATTAATAATAAAGCGTTTTCGTAATGTATTTTATTTCCCAATTGTCACATAGAAACTTATATACTTCTTTTACAGCGTAATATAATCATTTAATTTCATTTTAAAAGTAATAAATTTTAATTAGTTGCCAGTTATTTGATGATTAATTTTTAAAAATGTCAAATCCGTTTAGTTTTCCAACAGAATTCTATTAAATTTCATGAACTTTAAATTATTTAATTAAAAATATAAATACTCTGTTTATGCAAAATATATATGAACACCTAATCTAGTTGAAATTTTCAAGTAATATGTTTTTTTAGTATAACTGGTGTTTTTCCTTTTTTCATATCAACATAGTAACAAAACGTTAAAAAACTGCATTTTTAGAAAGTTTTAACATTTTTTCATTTTTTTTTTTTAATTTTTAATATATAATATAATTATATATATATTTTTTGTTTGTATAAAAGAATTATTCGTAATCTAAATAAATTAATGATACAGGATGTTTCGAGAATGAAATTTGTGAATTTTTTTTAGACAAGTTGTATAAGACAGAAATACATTCCATAAAATCCCAGAATACAGAAAAGTACAATACGTGTTCTGTAAGTAAATAGATTATATGAACATGAAGTCTCTTTTTGAAAATCTAAACAGTATGTATTTCACCCCAGAGTCTAATTAATTAATCCCTTGGTCCACCGACCACGACATTTTTCCAACTGTACACATCCATTGTATATAAATATGTATGTATCTGGCAGCAGCAAGATGGTTGCTGGCTAAAGGCCTACTACTGTATGACCACTGCTGGACAGCTTCAGTCAACTTTGTTGTTGGAAATAATTAGATAAAACTCTGATCGGCCTCTGTTATATTTCATGCGCTGGGTCACCACTAGAGGTCTGCACGGGCCCGGGCTTGGCCCGTGGCCCGTACCCGGCCCGGCGGAATCGTTTCGAATTTTCTAACGGGCCGGGCCGGCAGATTTAAAATAGTTTTTTCAACGGGCCGGGTCGGGCCGATAAAAAAAAAATTTGGGCCTGCCGGCCCGTTCTGAACATTTCACCAGAAATGATAAAATATGAGCTATTTTCAACGAAAATGGTTTTAACGAGAATAAGTATAAATGTGGCCATACTAGTTTGACAGCATCAATATAAAAATGCACAGTGTATCGGCATCGGAGAATTACATTATGTGTAACCCGTTTTAACATTTTTTTAGCTGACTCATACCGGTCCGAGATCACGCTTGCATTATTTTTCTACATATAGACTGGCCGGACCGGTACTAGACTTAATTATTGGCAGAAAACATGATTTGTAAAATTATTAACAGCGATAAAGAACTTATGTTAGCTTAGTCTTTGGATATATACTTGATGATTTTTAAATTAATTTCTCAATAATGCGGAAGTTTGACACATTTTCTGGTTGATTTTAAATTGTAAAACTATAAAGGTGATAAGTCTAACTATTGAAGGGATTTGGAATCGAATAGCGTTTTTCATTTTTGGTAAATAAAATACTTGTATAACCTTGTTGAGATATAATAGTTTTTCAAATGAATTCCAGTTTTTCTCCCTTCTCTTGCTATTGCTTCCGGAGATTCTATTCAAAACGCTAATTATGACAGTATTTTATTTGTTTGTAGTATTCTTAAATTGCTTGTATCAAAAAATGGATAACGCCATTCAATTATAAAGTTTCTGAATAAAGTTATCTGCTAATCTTATGCGTTTCTGAGAAAAAAAAATGTATCACAAAGGAGCTTCTTTTAATTTAAGAATGAATTTGGATTTGAAATCTATAATAAAATGATATAGAAATATATTTATAAATCTTCTTTTATTAAACAGCTTCAAAATTAACGATGTTTTTAGCTTTCTCTCTTTTTTCTTTTATTCTAAGCCATATTAATTTTTTAATGAATCTTTATTCGAATGTAGAAAGCCTAAGAATCTAAGTAATCATTAATGTTCTTTAATGTGTAGGGGGAACTGGGGTACATTGATACATGGGGCACATTGATACACCCCCTCTACCGCTCACAGGGTCATTACAGGAAGTTTCACAACAGCTCCAAAAGATGATGCTAGTGTATTCAACTACATACAGAAAATCTTGGAATGATTCAGTAGTTTGGTGAAATGGGACGGGTGATTTATTGTTTTTGTTGTTCAAAAGTAAATATGAGTTGTACAATTGAAATGCTATTATACAACTGTTCCAGTATTTTCAACCAAAATGAATACTCTCCCTGGTAAGTACAGCTACTCTTTATCAGTTCTTCATTATTTATTGTTAGATATATTGTGAAGTGTTGGATTTGAGACTCATTTTATTCAAAATCGCTGTATGGGGCACATTGATACAGTCTATGACGGGGCACATTGATACAGCCTAAATCCTTTAATAGTTCATATTTTCATTATCTTTTATTATTTTTTTTACCATACACTCCTTAATCCAACCTTTTTTTCACGAAAAATTTCTAATATTAGTTTTTTTTTTTTGAAGTGGAATAGCTCTAATTTCTTTATATTAGAACATTTTATAGTATTTTTGAAAACAGAAGACGTAGGAACTTACCCAGCATCTAGTGCTTGTAGAACTAATATAAAAGAAAAGGACGCCATTCTGGCAAATCTCGAATTTATATCGATTCTCCAGAGAAAAAAGTATTTTCGACATGCGAAATGTTAAGTAAGAGAAACAAACTGCAGAACAGAAAATGATACTTATATTATAAACAGAATTTTTAATATAATTATCCTTTATTTTCTGTTTATGAACCTATTTATAAACAGAAAAACTGGTAATTTTTTCATCTTTCATAAGAAAGAAGATAATGCTGGGGTTGAAGTGCTAGATATGACAAAGTTACCACAGTCAACAATCAGACAAGAAACAGCCAGAACATCAGATCATAATATATTTAATTTTGATTGCTTTAATATTGCTTAAAAATAAATTGTGGGTGATTTGAATTTTTATAAATAAATATAAAAGGGTTTTCTAATTCATTTTCTATGAAAAATATGCATTGGTATTATTTTGTCGTCATTTTTCTCAAACGTATCAATCTGCCCCGGGGATGGGGCACATTGATACAAATGACTTTTTTTGATTTTTTTAAAATTACATGCAAAAATACTATATAAAACAATGATTGTACATTTTTATAACATACTACACAAGTCTTGCTGTCACCTCATGGGAAAAAAACTTGAATTTTCTACTTTCTTGACACCAAAAAAAATCTTAGAAAAAAACTGTATCAATGTACCCCAGTTCCCCCTATTTCTGTAAAATATACTGCAAAATCATTCCATAGATATGTATGCAGTATTCTTTAAAGGAATCTTAGTTATATGATAAAAATCTGAATTTTTTAGAAATCGTAGAAATTGTAACGGGCCAAAACGGGCCGGGCCTGTTTTTGCTGATTTTTGTACGGGCCGGGCCGGGACTAAAATTTAAAAATTTAAATGGGCCGGGCCGGGCTCGGGCCGAACTTTTGAGTTTTACAACGGGCCGGGCCGGGTCGGGCCGGGCCTGGAAATTCCGGCCCGTGCAGACTTCTAGTCACCACACGATGGAAGTGTAATAACTTTTCCAGTATTATTACTGGGAACCTTTACTCTAGGTGGGGTTGTGAATATGGAAGACATTGAATATTTTGGAAATTATCATTCTGGGTATTTGTAATTTCATTCAGGAATTTTTAATGTTTTATTAACGCCTATTGCGTACGTTGTGATTCTGATCAAGAACAATAAGAACCATTAATAATAAAATAAATAAGTAAAACAATACATATATTCTCTATTTTAACCGAATTTTTTTAAATTCTTAAATCTGATTTTCTAAGTTACAAATGGCTTCGGTTTTCATAATTCACACATTTCAGAATCAGCGTATAAAATATATATGAATTCTATATGGCTTTAAAGATTAGGAAGGCAAATCTTAAAAAATCTAATAAGAACAGGTGAGAGGTGACAAGAAATAGCATACGCTGAAAGCATAAATGCTCGTCCTATCACAAAATCCAAACAGCATCGAACGCGATTATTATTTGGGAGGGTCCACTGCATGCAGGCGAAATCTTAAATTATTCGAATTTTCTACATATTACATTGTTTCTATATAAATATTTCTATATACTGCTTTCGTTTAAACTAGCTTATAGAAAAATGGTCTAGAATTCTACAGTACTTTTTCTATAAAAATTTTTATAAGAAATTTTTGTAAAGATTCTGGGTGGGTATTTGCTCATAGTAAAAAAAAAATAAATCGCTGTCTGATGGTTTGCCACTGTATAAACACTGCAGGATAAGTGATGGTGCTAGATTAACAGTGCTGGCCCAGCAAAATTATAGCAGTAGGATAGCTGCTAGCACTGAAGAAAAACTGCCATATTAAAGTTATGTGATGGCATACCAATGCTGGCTTGCAGTTGGTCATCACCAATGGTCTTGCTGCATTCTGCACGGATAATTTTGTACTGGTTTAAGTAATGGCACCATTGTACTTTACCGCTGATGGGAGTGTTGGCTGCGATCTTTTTTCCATCCTTTTTCCAGTTGAGTAATGTTTGGAGGTTAGGAAGAAGAAAATTTTGCGCGGGGTGACTCTTCCCATTCGGTTACATTTCTATCTTTTCATATTTGTTTCTATATCTGGATGGGGTACCCCATCCAGACACCCTGATATTGTTCTTTTTGTCTTTGTCTTGGCGCAGCATGTCCCTCAAGGGATTTTGTGCCACAAAACCCTAAACAACCAACCAACCATATTTGTTTCTTTCTTCTTCTTCTTTTTCTTTTTAATACAGTTTTTAACATTTGGAATATATTGATCCTGACCGAACATGACAGAAAAAAAACTAAATATACGTATCGGTTTTTTTTTTTTTTTTTTTGTACATTTGGTGAATCTTTAAATATTTAAAGAATACTTTTGATTTTTCAGTCATGTTTTAGTTAAAGTTATTTATTTTTCTTATAAATTATTAGAAAACTGTTTTTTTTTCTTTTGTAGTAGCGTTATGTGATTTCTATTTTAATGGCTTAATCTATAGCAAATTAACACCTTAAAATAATATATTAATTTTAATTGTTAAATAACATAAATTAAAACTAAAAAAAGTGTAAAAATAGGTCAACAGTTTACATGTTTTGATTCTGCACGAGTATCTTTTTGAATAACTCATGTAGATTAGAAACATGAATGCAGTTAAATAAACCTATTTTAACTTTTTTAGGCTTTAATTTACGCCTTTTAGCAATTTGAAACAGTATAGATTAATGTTTTTTCTCAGAAATGCCAACTTTTATTCCCATGTAATTCATATACAAAGGCAAAATTGTGTGTGGTATTTTTAATTGATTTTAACTTTTGATCGCTTAAAAAAAAAGTAATTATTGTGCTCTCCTCGTGACTAATTATTCGGGATGCCATGTCTCCGACTTTTTGAATACCATTAGTTTATAACAGGAAATAACATTTTATTAAATCTAAGAATTCTTAAATGATTTCAACATTTTCTTAGAAAATAAACTATTATACAATACTTAGCAAATATGAACTATGGATCATTGCGTAATCTTTCAAGAGCGGTGGTTGATTTTTGAACCAATTATTTTTAAATCCTAAATAATATATTGGCACCAGAATATTGGAGTGAAAATTTTCTTTTTATTATGTACGTTTGAGCGTTATAATCCTATTCCGTTTTGGTATATGTTTCGGTCGGGAGGTCAAGTACGTTGGCAAAAGATTTTGATTATTTTTAAATAAATATGCTTGTTTCTGGTTGCAAGTCCTCCTTTCAGAAATTTAAGAATAGAAGTACATTGCCGGGATAATTTCAGTTTGGTTATATGCAGATAGGGAAATTTAAGATAAAATAGAGTAAATAAGTATCCAAACATTTGATGTTTTAATTACGTTGAAACTTAATTCCCCTTCTTTTGGAACTCCTGCTCAAGAACCTGATTTGGATGCAAGTATGTATTAGGATAGCTAGTTAAAAAATAAATAAAAGAGCAATCAAAAGAAATAATGCATATAACGGTCGTGAGATATTGCTCCTTGGTTTGAATTTACCTTAATAACAATTGTTTTCTTGAACGCTTCTATCGTATCTACAAATTTATTAAATGTTATACATAGAAAACACTATGATTCTTGTATTAGTTTTCATTAATTACAAATAAAATACATTAAAATAACAAGAATGTTTTGCAATATTCCCATAAAGGAAATAAAAAATAATCAAGAGCTATATATATTATTTATTTAATAGCATTATTTTCAAATTTCTATATTGATTTAGCAAGCACTTTTTCAAAATATATGCATGCAATTTTTATTATAAAATCCGAAGAAATACAGAATCATTGAATAAAAAGAGTAAGCGAAAATTTTCTAATTTATATACAAAGGTTCTTTTTTTCAGGGCATTAGTATAGCTGAAAATGGTACAATTTAGCATCACATTTTTCCTATTCTCCGCACTAAAGAAGGAACTGTAATCCTTTGTAAAATTGACTTATTCGAGTGAGAGGTAACAGTAATGAAGTATTAAGCTTCATGATCCTCCAGATTCGAATCGTTTTTTCCACGATTTTATTTATATTGAAATAGAATTTTCATTCTTTCATTTTTCATCTAGAGAATTTATACATCACTGAATACTTTGCTAATAGGAAATCATTGAAGAGAAAAAACTATCGAAAAAATGCCGTACTTTTTTTACAGATAAAAATGCGCCATTTCCATAGTAAAAAATCATCAATAATTTTTTGATTCTGAAAATGCGTACAGTTTAACATCTATTCTCCCACAAAAGTAGGAACTGTAATCCTTTGTGAAATTGACTCTTTCGAGTGAGAGGTAACAGTAATGAAGCAATAAGCTTCATGATTTTCCAGATTCGAACCTTTTTTTTCCCCACGATTTTATTTACATTAATTAGAATTTTCTTTTTTTCATTTTGCATCTAGAGAAATTATTCATCACTGAAGTACACTTAATAGGAAATCACTGAAGAGATATGACTATAGAAAAAATGGCGCATTTTAAAACTTTGTGGTGAATTACAAACAATAAATTCTTTATTCTGATACATTATTAAACCCTTTTAATCTCGCATCTGGGTGTAACTATTTATAAGAAATCAAGTTTATAGAATGTAGCGACAATTTTCAGCAATCACTTATGATTTTTTTTCACTATACACAAAAAAATAAATAAAAAATATAATCAAGAGGTGTATATTTTATTTATTTAATTGGAATGTTTTCAAATATCTATATTTATTTTGCAAGCACTTTTTCAAAATATATGCAAGTAATTTTTGTTGTAAAATTCAAAGAAATATAGAAGTCATTGAATAAAAATAGTAAGCGAAAATTTTCTAATTTATCTACAGAGATTTCTTTTTTCAGGGTATTAGTATAGCTCAAAATGCGTGCAATTTAGCATAACATTTTTCCTACTCTCCACACAAAAGAAAGAACTGCAATCCTTTGTGAAATTGACTTTTTTGAGTAAGAAGTAACAGTAATGAAGTACTATCTCTGACAATAAAGTTCGGTGAATAGTCTTGTAACATTAATGTAGATGAAATATTGACAAAAGTTACCATACCATCCTTCGAAATAATCATCTCCTATAACTGTGCACCCCTGGGATCTGCTATACTATACATGCTCTGGAAAATTCGCAATAAGTCTTCTTTTGGGATGGAGTTCAAAAGCTTCGTCACGTTTCTTGGATGTAAGCAATAAGGTCAAATCTCTTTCAAAGAGAGTATGAGTCGTGGAAATAGGAATAAGTCGGAAGGATTGAGATCTAGCGAGTATGGGGTTTGTTTAATTTGCACTACCCCTCATGAATTTCTTTCGGTATCTTACAAATCTTAAAATCAAACTTTAAACTGATCTTCTGTTCTTTTATTTTCCTGTTCTCAGGTAAGAACCAACAAACTGAACAAGCACTTTGTAAAACACGTCTTACGCAAAAGATAAACGACGCTCAACTGAAGAACGGTGGGGGAAGATGATCAATACTTGCCTCTATGCAGGTGCAGCGTTTTGTTTACCCAGTGTTTCTAAATCGGCCGTTCTGAATTCATTCACGGAACTTTATTCTCAAAGGTAGTACTTCATTACTCCTTTGTTTCATTATCCTCCAGATTCCAAACTTTTTTTTTCACGATTTTATTTACATTGAATTAGAGTTTTCTTTCT
Source organism: Maratus speculifer (assembly GCA_964019185.1). NCBI lineage: Eukaryota > Metazoa > Arthropoda > Arachnida > Araneae > Salticidae > Maratus > Maratus speculifer. The sequence continues at coordinate 221,294,472 of OZ025299.1, read as the reverse complement.
TTCATTTTGCATCTAGAATATTTATTTAATCACTGAAACATTACTAATAGGAAATCATCGAAGAGAAATAACTAAAGAAGAAATGGCGTACTTTAAATATTTGCAGTAATTTACCAACAATAAATTCTTAATTTTTATAGATTATTAAACCGTTTCAATATCACATCTAAGTGAAAATATTTATAACAAATCAACTGTGTAATAACGTAGTGACCAGTTTCTGCAATGATTTGTAATAAACGTTTAAGAAAAAAGTTAATAAACATAGATTTAATTTACTAGAAAATAAAATAGACGCAATATGGTAAAAATCATCATTTAAAGATAAAATGATTTTTTTATTGCATTTTACAAATAGAAGTACCTTGTCCTTAAAAGGGTTAATGATATTCGGTGATCGACAGCTATCGTAAATTAAAATAGAATAAGAATAAATAAGTATCCAAATCATTTGATGTTTTAATTTACATCAAAACTTAATCCCCCTTCTTTTGGAATTTCTACCCAAGAACCTAATTTGGATGCAAGAATATAAAAGGACAGCTGATAGTATTGTTAGTTAATAAAATAAAAGAGCAATCAAAAGAAATAATGTATGTAACAGTCGTGAGATACTGGCCGTTTGTATGAATTTACTAACAGTAATTTTGGTGAACGCTTCTAACGTCTTTACAAATATATTAGACTTTCAATCTTACATTATTTTATATTAATTAAAAATAAGATACATTAAAATTACAAATATTTTTTTGCAATATTAACAAAAAGGAAATAAAAAATAATCAAGAGGTATATATTTTATTTATTTAATAGCAATATTTTAAATATCTATATTGATTTGGCAAGCACTTTTTAAAAAATATGAGCACGTAATTTTTAGTATAAAATCCGAAGAAATACAGAAGTCATTGAATAAAAAGAGTAAGCGAAAATTTTCTAATTTATATACAGAGGTTTTTTTTTTCAGGGCATTAGTATAGCTGAAGATGCGTACAATTTAGCATCACATTTTTCCTATTCTCCGCACAAAAGAAGGAACTGTAATCCTTTGTGAAATTGACTTTTTCGAGTGAGAGGTAACAGTAATGAAGTATTAAGCTTCATGATCCTCCAGAATCCAATCTTTTTTTTTTCCACGATTTTATTTACATTGAATTAGAATTTTTTTTTTTGCATCTGGAAAATTTATTCATTACTGCATACTTTACTAATAGGAAATCGTTGAAGAGAAATAACTATAGAAAAAATGGCGCACTTAAAAACTTTGTGGTAAAATACAAACAATGAATTTTTAATTGTTATAGATTATTAAACCTTTTCAATCTCGAATCTGGATGTAAATATTAAAAAAAAAACAAGTATATAAGAACGTGGCGATAAGTTTCAACAGTGATTTTAATAAATATTTAACTTTAATATGTTTTTAAATATAGACTCAATTTATTAGAAAAGAAAATAGGGGCATTTTGGTAAAATTAATCGTTTAAAGATAAAATTACAAAATTAAATTCAGGGAAAAAGTTTAGCTAAAAGTTGAACGGAGGATAATCAAGTATTGGAGTACAATAATTAAGCTAGGAAAAATTTGAATATATTTAAATTTTTTAGATGAATCGCATTATCAGTAAAATATTAATGTCTTTCTTTAAATATAAAAAATAGAAACATCCTAATATGGGAAAAAGAGTGCGTTTTTAGTAAATATTATTAAAATATATTTTATTATAATAAAGAAATTTGACATAAATATTAATATAATATTTATTTATGGTTTCCGAATGAGTTCGGTCTAGTCTATAATGACTGATTGCATAGAAGTTTTTTTTAATGCATTTTTAGGTGCGTTTGTATTTTTAATATTACGTACCACCTATAGTCGTTGTTTGTTCCGTCTGTCTGTCCACATATAACAGTGTAAAAACTATCAAACTGGACGATTTGAAATTTAAAATATACAATTGTTGAATACTTTTTGAGTCATTTCAAATTTTATGAAATTCGGATGAGTAGTTCAATTGCAGGAACAGTCAAAAGTACTTTATTACATTACGAACAATCAGAAAAAAATCTGTTTGAAGTGCATTTCGTAGATGTTATACATATGAAATATGCCAAAAAGGTATAACATAATGTATGAAATATCATAATGAAAATGATATGCTTCAATGAAGTACACAAACGATAAGATCTTTCCAATATGCAGTGCAAATAAGATTTTTCATTAACTTACAAAACAACACAAAAGTTTTCATTACATAACGGTATAGAAGGAAACATTATTTATAGTTGTTGTAGTATATTCCTGTAATATAGTTGAATTGCTCTTTAGTTGGTGCATGTTATTGAGATTTACTATATCAGGTTTAGTATTGAAAATAAAATATATAACGTTTATAGTTTATTTACAGAAACACTCAAAAGTATTTTATGCGATTATGGTATATAAAGAAATGGCGTAATTATACATATACGTAGCAACTGTAGTCGTCGTATAGCTCATCAATCTGTGTGACTGTCAATCCGTATATATAATAGCGCATAAACTACCAAGTCAAATTGTTTCAAATTATATATATATAATGTTCTAGAATCACAAAACTACACTATGTGTAAATTACTTAAAGATGACAAAATAAATTAAAATGTCTTAATTTACTGTAATCCTTAGTATTTTCAACTGTAAACACAGCCAACAAAGCCATCAACGTGGACTATAAATATACATAATATTAACATCTTAATTTTCAAATGTCACGTAACTGGTGTCAAGAGGGAGTGAAAGTGCAAGTGAAAGTCAGTTTTTAGATCCAGGAAACATCGTGAAAATAAAATAAAATATAGACATTGAGGAAACTGGAATATTACTTGTATTATGTAAATTGTATTAAGTAAACTGATCCAAATTTTTGGCATATTTTAGGATAAAACGTCATTACAAAACAATATCTTCTTTAGTAATAATTTCTATTGATTCTCGTATAATTAATTCATGGTAATTCTTTAAGGACAGATAATTTTTGCATCTTCGAAAATGAAAATTGAGTCAAACTTAATAAAAGTTTTCTTTATTGTATTATATCTTATCATACGTAAATAATTTTAATACATTCCAAGACAAGAAATGATTCTAGGTTGCTATAGTGTGTACATCCCATTTAAGAGGGAGTAATATTTTTTTCCATGTTACGGAGTTTAATATATAAAATCGTAATAGTCTTTTTATTAATCTATTTTTGCATGTGAGTGCAACAGATACTACCTCTTAATTTGATTACATAAAAAACTACATTATGGTACGAACTTTCCTCATATGATACGATTTCGCGTGCTATTTCTGACTTGCTTTAATTCAGTTAAGCAATTACATCATTTACACTTTGTTGTTTAAATTCTCTAAAATTTACAAAATCTTTTACCTCTCATTTTGCCTGATATATGCACGTACTGAAACAACAAAACGTAGTCAAAATCATATTATAAATATTAATTACTCAAGAGACAAAGTATAATGCTTAGAACTTTAGAAAACTATATTTAATCATAAAAGAAGAAAAAACATATGTTAGTATAGGATTATACAATTTGTTTATATAAAACATGCGTTAAAGATATTTTACCTTAAGTATTCACCTACAAATATATGCGTTTACATTTTGTTCTAAACATAATCCATATTTAACGATATTTACGCTATGGCAGTTGAAATAATTAAATATTTAAAATTCAGTTAATTTCTTTAGAGGTTCTTTACTTAGTGACACTACTATTGGGCTTTTGTATTTATTGCTTTATTTAAGCCCAGGGAAATAACGTTAAAACTAGGAATAAAATAATTAATTTCTGTCTAGAGGGGAATGTCAGATCTTGACGTTTATGAAAATCAGTCATGGAATTAATATTGTCTTTTGGTGTTTCAAGTACAACAAAGTGCAAATATTTATTTTATTTTATTAAACAAACCTACGATATTTATTTTTTGACTAATGAGAAAAGTCTGCACATTTAAGGAGGTCAACATGTTTTAACTGTAACTAAAAAAGTCTTCTTTTGGAGATTGTTGAGTTTTTTTTTTTTTTTTTTTTTCATTAATTATATTACTTGAACGATAAATTCTTCATATTACAGGGTTCCTAATTTGAGAGACTTCGAGGCATCTTTCATCAAGATTTTATAAAGTATTATTTGTATTATATAATGAAAAAAATATATCTACACATACATGTAAATTTGTATTAATAACTGTTTATCTCTTAAAAATAACATTTACTTAAATTTAAGCTATGGCAGTTGAAATAATAGAATATTTCAAAATTCTGTTATTTTCTTTAGAGGAGGCTTATCTAGTGACATTACTATAAGGCTTTTGTATTTATGGCATTTTATTTAGCTCAAGAACATAACCTTTAAAACTAGGGATAAAATAATTAATTTCTGTCTAGAGGAAAGCCAGTTCTTGATGTTTATGAAAATCACTCATGGGATTAAGAATGTCTTTTGGTGTTTGAAATACAGAAAAGTACAAATTTTTATACTACTTTATTAAATAAATCGAAGATATATCTTTTTTGACTAATAAGAAAAGCCTCCACCATCTAAGGAGGTCAACATGTCTTTAACTGTTACTAGAAAAAATTCGTTTAGGGGATTGTTGACTTTTTTTTTTCATTAATTATATTATTTGAACAATAAATTCTCCGTGTTACATCGTTCCTAATTTCTGGGACTTCCAAGAAACTTTTATCATAACTTTTATAAAGTACTATTTGTATTGAATGATGAAAAAAATCTATATACAGATATTTGTAAATTTGTATTAATAACAGTTTTTCTTTTAAAAATAGCACCAGCAATGACTGAGAAGTTCTGCCTTCAAAACTGGTAGACGTCTGGTGCTGAGTTCGAACCCAATAGCAACCGTCGGCCTAACAGTTCGGAATTTTACGTGGTTTTTTTTGAACCTTTGAATTCCTTTCGTAAATACGGGTCAGGTTCCCTTAGAAAGACCCCCACGAAGGGTATCCGCCCTTTAGAGCGTCATAAAAACAGACAAACAAAAACAAACTTTTAAAAATATTATTTACTTGGATTTAAGCTATGGCAGTTGAGATAATTGAATATTTCAAAATTCTATTATTTTCTTTAGAGGAACTTTACTTAGTGACTTATTAGGTTTCTGTATTTATAGCTTTCTTTCAGCTCAGGGACATAACGTTAAAACTAGGGATAAAATAATTAATTTGTGTCTAGAGAAATGACTTTTCTTGAAATTTATAAAAATCAGTCATGGGATTAAGATTGTCTTTTGGTGTTTGAAATGCCGCAAAGTACAAATTTTTTATTTTACTTATTTAAATAAACTTAAAATATTTCTTTTTTGACTAATGAGGAAATCCTCCACCGTTTAAAGATATCAACATGTACTTAACTGTAAGTAGAAAAATTTCCTTTTGGGGATTGTTGAAATTTCTTTTCCTTAATTATGTTACTTGAATAAGAAATTCTTCATACTACAAGGTTGCTCACTTTAGTCACTTCCAAGAAATATTAACAGTAATTTTTAACCGACTTCCAAAAAGGGGAGGAGGTTATCAATTCAACGCGTATGTATTTTTTTATGTAAGTTCACCGATTACTCCGAAACTATTCAACCGATTTCTGTTATTTTTGTTTTAAATGAAAGACTATGCTCTCGAATTTGTACCACTTCCGTTTCATCGAAATTGGTTCAGTACTTTATTAGTAATTAGGCAAAAACTAACAAAATTAGTGATTTTTCGCTAATTAAGTGTTGAATACGTTTGCTAAATGGAGCACAAACAGCATGGCCGAGCGGTCTAAGGCGCGCGCCCGGTTGAAGTGCTGTTTCTCGAAAGAGAGCGTGGGTTCGAATCCCGCTCCTGACATAATTTACATCAATGTAAAATTTACAGTACATTTTTTTCCGTATTACAATTTTTATTATTAACCGGCTTCAGAAAAGGAAGAGGAAGTTATCAGTTCGACGCGTATGCATTTCTTTAACCGCTTCTAAAAAGGAGAGGAAGTTATCAATTCAACGCGTATGTATATTTTTTTATGTATGTTTACCGATTACTCCGAAACTATTCAACCGATTTCTATTATTTTTGTTTTAAATGAAACACGATGCTCTCGAATTAGTACCACTTCCGCTTCATCGAAATTGGTTCAGTACTTTTTTAGTAATTAGGCAAAAACTAATCAAATTAGGGATTTTTCGCTAATTAAAAGTGTTGAATACGTTTGCTAAACGGAGTGTAGACATCATGGACGAGCGGCCCAAGGCGCCCGATTGAAATTCTGTTTCTCGAGAGAGAGCGTGGGTTCGAACACCACACCTGACATAATTTACATCCATGTAAAATTTACAATATATTTTTTCCGTATTACAATTTTTATTATTAATCGCCTTCAGAAAAGGAAGAGGAAGTTATCAATTCGACGCATATGTATTATTTTTTCTATGTATGTTCACCGATTACTCTGAAACTAACCAACCGATTAATTTTGTTTTAAATAAAAGAGGCTACTCTCGAATTGGTACCACTTCCATTTCATTGAAATTGGTTCAGTACTTTTTTAGTAATTAGTCAAATTTTAATAAAATTTAGTGATCTTTTGCAAATTAAAAATAACATGAACTTTGAATAAGCTCGCCGATTAAAGCGCAGTCAGGATTACAAAGCGGTTTAAGGAGCCAGATTTAAGCTCTGTATTGGAAAGAGAGCGTGCGCTCGACTCCTGACAAAATTTACATCCATGTACAATTTACAATATTTTTTTTCCGTATTATAATTTTTATTAACTGACTTCAAAAAATCGTTAACTTTTAACTAAAAAGAGAAAAATAAACTTTTTTACTAAAACTTGAACCGACTTCAAAAACTACTGCAAAGTGAAAAATAATTTTTAGACATTATAGTAATAAGAAATTAAATAAAGAGCATAGTATTTACCATGCGTATTATTATATTTATGTACATTAATCTGATTTTTTGGAGTCTGTACCAGCCAAGCCAATTTCAAAATTAAAATTAAGTATCCAATGCGAATCCTAAAAGAAAAAATCTTGGCAGGCACCGACTCCAAAAAATCAAATTAACACTAGAACCGCGGCGACGGGTCATATTGACCCGTAATATTTGTAGAGATGCTGATTCGAACCAGAAAACTCTTTATAACGAAAGCTAAATATAAGCTGAGCAAAAAATAATTTCGATATATAACTTAAACGGTTTTAAATGAAAAATCCGGTGAGAAATATTTGTATATTACTTGAATGAAATTTCCCGCGGTTCTAGTGTTAATGTACATAAATATAACAATACGCATGCTAAATACTATGCTCTTAATTTAATTTCATATTACTATAATGTATAAAAATTATTTTTCACTTTGCAGTAGTTTTTGAACTCGGTTCAATTTTTGGTAAAAAAAAGTTTATTTTTCTCTTTTCAGTTAAAAGTTAATGATTTTTGTAAAGTAATATTTGTATTACATAATGCAAAAACTATCTACACACATAGCGACCAGAAATTTACGAAATTCGTGATAGTAAAACATATAAAATCTCGTGAAAACTTTCACGCGTAAGAACATTGAATAATGTGAAAAGATAAGTTCAAAATATAGATTATAAAAAATTTAATTTGATGAAAAAAAAAAAAAAACTTATTAACTAGTTAAAAAAAGATTTAAAATGCCTAATACTTGGTGCCTATTGGCGATCGTATTCGAATAACATAGAAAACACTTAAACATACAATTTTTTTTTAAATTTCCAAGTCAGTGAAAAAAGTTCGCGCCATGATTTGAACCAAGGCTATCTTGGTTCGAAATATTTTGTGGCTGACGCAGTTTGGTGACTGTTTGGCAAATGATTGGGCTGCAAAAGTAGTCATTTTTTAAGAGACTTTTTTCACCCATATGAAATTTTCATATGTTATGATTTATTCACCAATTGAATCATTGTGTTATGAATTAATCTAACTTGAAAGCTAATTATTTGTTCAAAAATCAATTGGGAATCCTTTTTCATAGATGCTGTTATTTAAAAGAAGATTATAATTTTATGTCATTTATATAAATTTAGCATTATAATTAACGTATAATTCAAATCTCGTAAATGCACACATTAACAATTAAATGGGGTTAAATTACAAATTTACTTACTTAAAACATCTTATTACTGTTAAAATAAGTTGAGCTTGAGGTTTCCTGAAAAATAAAAAAGAATCATTTTTGTACATTCAATATTGAGTTACTAAACATAATTTATTAACGCATTATATAATGAACTATTAAGTAAAACAGGTGGGAAAAGCATTTATCAATCTAAATTTTGGAATAATTCATGTATCAATAATTTGTAGAATTTTATAGATTATTTTCTTTGGCTTATATAATAAACATATTTAAATTTAATTTTTTTAAAAATATAACAGGTCATAACTATATAGAAATAACCATAAAGAAATCCAAAACCCGTTTGAAAGAATATATTTCAGGTATTAAATTCAATAGAATAAAACTGAAATTTCAGTATTAAAAAAAAGAAGAATCAGTCAAAATCATTTTGATCAAACTAAACTATCGTACGTCAACTTATTCCAAATCGAAAATTAAAATAATAAAGAAATATGTAGAAAAAGATAAAACATGTAATGATTAATATCCTAAATATTACCAAATTATGGCATAGCCACTTAAGACGACTTCAAAATAAGATATGAGTATCGGATACCTCTTCCTTCTCCCTGCTCTGTTTCCTTTCAATGGTTTGTTCCATATTAAAGCAGTTAAATGGTATAATTTTACTGATTTTATCATTGTGCATTGCTGATCGTTGGTAATCCTGATGATAAGGAATTATTTGCTGGAAAGCCCTAGATTTGATACGGAAATACAGCTTTGTACTTAAAGTAGAGGGGGTGTTCACAAAAGTTTAAGACTGGTCTGAGAATACAAAATTTACTAAACATTTTCTACAGCAAACTAAAATTCTTCAAAATATGACCATTGGGCATCAACTAACTGCCGCCAACGTTTATTCTTTTGTTTATAGGCTCCCTGGAAGCCTTCATCCCGTCGAAGCTGAATGGATCAATGGAATCTTGTCGAATCGCTTCGCTCGGTCTTTCTTGATTTGGGGAAATAGAAAATGTCACCGGGGGCGAATTTGCGAGTTTGGGGCCGTAAAGGGCAATACTACCACGCTAAACTTAACCAAAACTTCGGTGGCAGCAAGCGATGTGTGAGAGAGTGTGTTGTCGTGGTGAACGATCCAGTCGTCTCTGATGTAATAGGCGGATGCGCCTGGTCAGGTCAGTTTTACGCTAGGGTGCTCCACCATTTGGAAGATCAAGTCTGGCGTGCCCTCTCAAACATCAGAGACGATTAAATTGTTCATAGCGACCATTAGATCTCTCATACGTCGCTCGCCATCGACGAAGTTTTGATTAAGTTTAATGTGGCAATAAAACCGCAAGCCCCCTATAGTCCCAAACTTACTCCCAGCAACTTTTCTTATTATTGGATGAAAAAAAATATATGAAAAGAATTTGATATATTCCAAGCAATTTCGCCAACGTCTTTTAGCCTTCGACACGAAGACTTCCGGTGAGCCTATGAACAATGGAAAAAAAAAAGAGTTGGAAGCATTGTGCTGATGCCGAAGGATTATATCACGAAGAAATTTAATTCGCTGTATAAAAATGTTTAGTAAATTTTGTATTCTGAAACAAGTCTTGAACGTACCCTGTATGTCTTTTAAACACCTTCAGTAAACTTTTTTATAAAATTATAGATGTGTTTAAAGAACATATATGTAATTTTAAGTTATTTTTAAACCTTTAAGAACAAAATGTTTTTTTTTCTTTGTCGCAGCGCGAGAGAAATAGGACATCTTTACATACTTACTAAATACTTAATGAAAATACTTTCTTCATTCCTTTTGATTATAGTATATGAATTGAATACAAGTGACTTCATTTCAAAATTGGCTGTGTTTTTATTTTATATTTAATTTTTCGTTAGTATACACTCCATACTTTTTATTTGCTGACTATTGATGTTTCCTTAATCTTTATAATTTTCACATTTGATATTTCAACAAACATGAAATTGAAATTATTTTTGTAAAATGAAATTTTTAAATATAAATACTTTAGAAATGTTAATTATTGAAAATCAAATAAAATTAATAATTTTAAGTTTTAAATTAACGCATTTTTCTACATAAAGATAATTTAGTTCTCAAAATAACTTTTATGAATGTCAAAACAGAAGGGTGCAAACAAGCTCTGAAAGAGAAAACTTTTAATAAGAAGCTTTGTTGTAAGTATTAGGAACACACATTATTGCAAATTACTTAATTATGAATCATAAGCTACTTATTTTTATCATAATGTCATACTTAAATAAGATTACTCCAAGTAAATATTACTTAATTTTACTTTTTGAATAATAGTGTCAGAAGTACTGTTTATAACTTACGATAAATTAACAACATAATTAGGTGAGTACAAAAACTATAATATTCCATTTTAATTTAAATTTACTCATTTACAAGATTTTGCATATCTCATTAACTGAAGACATCCGATAAATAATTATTATGCAGTGAATATATTGTGAGTATGTTTGTCCATGTTTATTATTACATTAACCCTATAAGGGCGGGAGGTCTGGGATACATTTTAAAATAATTTTTATTTATTCAGTTAAAATTTTGAAATTTTTTTGTGATAGTTAACCATATTATTTGTAAACGTCACATGATAAAACTTCTCTAATTTTTTAACTTTTAAAATTTAAAATTGATTAAAAATATGGGTTAGTTAAAAATCATTTTATCTCAAAATACCATGCGTAGAAATTCATTTTTTTTTCATTTAAATAAACAAAAATAGTAATATGATAATTTGATTTATCATTAAAAAATATTATTAAAGAAATAAAAATATTAAAATGAAAATTTTGATAAAAAGATGTATTTTTGATTTAAAAAAACATATTTTCAAAAGTAAATATTTTTTCAAATTTGCTGAATCAAAATTAATGCAAAATAATCAAAAAGTGCTCATGATTGATTCATGTTCCAAGTTTGAAGCATTTAACTTAACGGTTCTTGAGTTATCACGATATGAATCAGAGAAATTGGGAAGAAACATATTATGAAGAAAAACGCATTTTCACAAGAAATCATTTCGGAATAATCATTGAAAGCAAGATTTTGAAAACAAACCAAAAAAATCACTCCTTTTAATTATTATAGAAACATTCTTTAAACGTCATTTTAGACGTAAAAAGGGAGAGAATGTTTTAATGCAAGGAATCGCGCCGATTCAGATAGACCCAGAGTGCATGTGGTTTTTACAGTTGTCATTACTTTAAGTAATCCTCCACTTATTTTATCCCAGAATTTGTAACAGTCGTCTTCAATAAATATGATAATCATTATTATTTGTATCTATTTATGGAAAAGTACAAACTATTCATTACCTAGGTATGCGCCCGTTCTCCTGGTTTAACCTTACTGCCGAGCTAGAAGAACGATTTGATTGTTTTGTTACTAAAGGCTTGATACCACTAATTTGTAACTGTAAAATTATCGTTATTTATCGTCAGATATTTTTCGCGTAAGTAAGTTAAATATTTTAGTATGAAAAAGTGATATTTAGCCTATATTTTTAATTCATTTTATAAAAAAAATGTAGCAATTAAGGGCTTAATATGCCAAAACTTATTTACCTCATAAAATAAAGTCTTATTCCTTTACGATTTATTGAATATACTAATACTTTTAAATAAACCATAATAAACCTAACTAAACTTACTGATTATAAATGCATTATGTGATGCACGTCATCTTTCAATAACAAATTATGTTCAATTCAAAAATATTTGCAATGTTTATATGTTGTGAATCTCCAATCAAACGCTTACCTTTTTTTTCTGGTTTTGTTTAAAAATGATCGCAGTTAAAAGTCCTAGAAAGAAATTTTTACTGCTGTAAGGCTATCTAATAAATTCAAATCTTCTTCTAAAATATTTCTCTAAGAATACATCGATCATTGTTTCCTACCATTTTGATAAAAACAAAAACTCCAATGTCTCAGTGCCTACCTTTCGTAACACTGAAAAATAAAAATCACAAACGCATACGATCTCTATCGATTTCATTATTTACTACTACTATGTAACACTTCCTCTGAAGAGTGGAGGAAAGCATTTTCATTTACCGTGTCGAAAGCAATGGTTTAAATCAAGCGAGTACGTATAGAAAAACTGCCATCATCAATCTTAACAACTCGGCAATGGGCTATCATTCTTTCGTGTTCCCCGCTTTTATCTGGTTGATTTGGTAAAGACTGTGGTTTCCATTAAAAGCTCACAGCACTGCGTGAATTCAGGTAGTATGTAGTGTGTTACTCTAATATATGGGGAAAAGAGTGAAAACTCTGCTTTTTGTAATGTGTGTTCCTAAGAAAGGTTTTTCAGGGAACTGATATGATAGTGGTTGACGATTGGTCTGAATTTTTTAAATGAATTATATCGATAAAGCTACAAGATTTCAGCTGTATGCAAATTATTATAAAAAGCCTTTTCTTTACGGTGTCGTTGAATCAGGTGAGTACATATAAAAAAATGCCATAATCTATCTTTACTCGGTAGCACTCACTCAGAATATGACATAAACAGAATGCATACAATGTTTATTTTGCAGACAATATTCCCAAATAATTATTGTAACCTTATTTAATGCCAGTTTTTTTTTATAAAAATTCTGACATATTATAAGTCGAACATTGATTTTTTAAAAACAGTGGTGACATATATAACAACCGTACAATTGTGTCCCTAATAAAGCATAGTAGGTTACTTTTCCTTCTTGGCTCACATTTTTATCAAGCCGATTTGGCAAAGTTTTTGATTTCAATTCAAAACTCACAAAATACCACAAAAAAATTTAGCTATTTTTGTTCAAGATTACTGTAATGCATAGTAAAATGAGAAAAAAAATGTGTGATTTGTAAGGTATGCTACGAAAAGTTTTTCGTGGAACTGTACGGGGTTACGTAAAGTGTCAGCAAAGTTAAGTTTGAAAAATTTTAAGCAATTATATTGGTGATGCTGCAACTTTTAAAATTAATTTTTATTTAGAGTAGAATTGTTTATTTAAAATTTTAGAAAACGATTTAAATTGAGAAAGTCTAGCAATCATTAAAATCTCACATCAAGGCACAAGATGAATTCATAGTAATTTTTATAATGTTAATCTAATTTATGGAGAAAAGAATTCTCGATTCATTAAGTCAGCTTGTAAGAAAAGCTATGCATATGAAGCTCTTGAAGGAATTATTGACGTTAGGTCTAAATATTATGTAGAAAATTACATTGATAATGATACAAGTTTTAAGACAGAGAGAAATTACTTTTCATTGATTATTTTAACACATTTACATCAACGGCGTGCATTGAAGGAATTAATTTCTTATTGAAAAATACCGAATACTTATCAGAAACTTCGAATAGATTTTTTCAACTCTATGTAATCCCAAAACGTTTCTCACTAAATAAAGAAAAAATTAGTATTCTAAATTTCTGGTATGCATTCATAGTTCTAGAATAAAAAAAGAAGTATTTTATTGATCATGCATATGTTCGGGAATGATGCAAATTGTTTGAATATGTCAGAAATGATTTAATGTTAGTAAAGATTATTGATTAAATGCTCACATAACTAGACGAATTTTGGTAGTTAGGTGAATGTTGCTTAAATACACGTGAAAAAGAAAACATGTTATTCAATTTGTAATGAATGTATGAAACACTTTAGAGAAAAACAACTTACAGGGTGATTCCAAATTCTTTTTACAATAAAAGAGGGGTGATAATACACATCAAGACAAACATTATTAAATAGGAGACCAAGGGTCCAAAACGTTTTCCTAAGGAGATAGCCGCCATTAAAGTTTAGGAACCAAAATTTTAAATAAACATAAAAAAAACGATTGATTTGCGGTTTTCACTAAAATTATTCTTTATGTCGGCATTTTCTTGAAATTAAATTATAAAGATAAATTTCAAAAAATGCCGATAGAGGGCGCTTTAGACTTTGGAGTAACGAACAACTATTTTTTGCCGGTATGTTTTGCATCTCATTAAATGTTTTCGTAAGTTTACACTCAAACTTATATTTTGAGCTCAAAATCTGTAGTTGGGAGTGGTTAAGTAACACAAACTGAGCTGTGTTCAGAGGGTTTAAATATCAAATGATTAAAAAAAAAACGGAAAAATTGGTCGATTAATTTGCAGTTTTCACTAAAACTATTCTTTGTTTAGGTATTTTCGTGAAAATAAATTATAAAGATAAATTTCAAAAAATGCCGATAGAGGGCGCTTTAGACTTTGGAGTAACGAACAACTATTTTTTGCCGTTATTGTTTGCATCTCTTTAAATGATTTTGGAAGGTTAGACAAATTTTGAGCTGAAAATCTGAATAGTAAGGAGTGGTTAAGTAGCACAAGCTGAACTGTGTTCAAGGGGGAGGGGGAGGTTCAAATTTAAAGTACTTATAGAAATGGAAAAATTGGTCGATTCGTTTGCGGTTTAAAGTAATACTATTCTTTAAGTCAGTATCTTCTTGAAAATAATTTTTAAAGATAAATCTCAAAAAATTCCGTCAGAGGGAGCCTTAAACTTCAGAGTAACAAACAATTCATTTTAACCATTATTTTTTGGTTCTAATTAAATGCTTGCAAATGCATTTTAAATGTTCTCGGAAGCTTAGATTTAAACTTAAATTTTTAGCTCAAATCTTGAATCGTTATGAGGAGTTAAGAAGCGCAAACAAAAGTGCGATTAGGAGTTAAAATTTAACCCTCTTTCCTCCTCGAGCACAATTCAATTTTTCGCTACTTAAACACTCCCAACGATTCAGAATTTCAGCCCAAAATTTAAGTCTATGCATTTGAAAGCATTTAATGAGATTAAAAAAATAACAGTTAAAAATAGTTGTACGCTACTCCAAAGTCTAAGGCGCCCTCTATCGGCATTTTGCGAAATTTATCTTTAAAAATTATTTCCAAGAAAACACTGATTGATCAAGAAAACTGCTGATTTAAAAATTAGTTTTAGCAAAAACCGCAAACGAATCGACCAGTTTTTCCGTTTTTTACAATTATTTAAAATGTGAACCCTCTGAACACAGCTAAGTTTTTTCTACTTAACTACTCCCAGCTATTCAGATTTTGAGCTCAAAATTTAAGTTCAAGTCTAAGCTTACGAAAGCGTTTAATAAGATGCAAAAAATAACGCCAAAAAAGAGTGCTTCGTTACTTCAAAGTCTAAAGCGGCCTCTCTCGGCATTTTTTGAAATTTATCTTTATAATTTATTTTCAAGAAAATACCTAAATAAAGAATAGTTTTAGTGAAAACCGCAAATCAATCGACCAATTTTTCCGTTTTTTATAATCATTTGAAATTTGAACCCCCTGAACACAGCTCAGTTTGTGTTACTTAACCACTCCCAACTACAGATTTTGAGCCCAAAATTTAAGCTTGAGTCTAAGCTTACGAAAACATTTAATGAGATGCAAAAAATACCGGCAAAAAATAGTTGTTCGTTACTCCAAAATCTAAAGCGCCCTCTATCGGCATTTTTTGAAATTTATCTTTATAATTTAATTTCAAGAAAATGCCTACATAAAGAATAATTTTAGTGAAAACCGCAAATCAATCGACCGATTTTTCCGCTTTTTATGTTCATTTGAAATTTTGGTCCCTAAACTTTAATGGCGGCTATTTCCTTAGGAAAACGTTTTGGACCCTTGGTCTCCTATTTAATATTGTTTGTCTTGATGTGTACTATCACCCCTCTTTTATTTTAAAAAAAATTTGGAATCACCCTGTATAGTTCTGCTTTTTAAAAACAATTACATTTACGCTAATGGGACAAGGTTTATCTTATATTCGATCATCGACTTATGTATAGGACAGCATACTTTGAGCGATTATATTGTTTCAGAAATCTGCTAATGTGAATGATTCATTCATTACACTGGCTTAATCTTTATTTTTTATCTTCAAAGATTTATTTATAATACATTTTCAAACTATGCCAATTTTGCAAAAGAAAAAAAAATCGGCATTTTTTAAATCGAAAAAAAATATAAATATGCAAATGTCGTTTTATTCAAGCAAACATTTTCTATAATAAAGTACTTCTATCGAAGTATTTCCTGGTATAGAAATTTCAGGACCATTTTTAACCATGCAAAACCACAACAATCAAAAGCAAAAAATATGAAGTTTTTTTTCTCATTGAGTGTTTTCTTAAAAATGCACATATAAAAACAATCAAAACGTATATAAAAGCATATACAACATAGGCAACATATTTAAAAATAATTTAAAATCTTTGTTTATGAAAGATGGTTCTCTCCTTGTAAGAGTTTGGAAGAACTCTTCAATTTGCAAGATAATTACAATGTTTAATGATAGATAGAAAAAGTAAAGCAACAACGGACTGATAAAATTCTAATCTAAATCTAGTCATTAACTTTTTAGAAAAATTCAGGAGAAATTTAATGCATAGAAGTATCCATAAGAAGTTTTCATAGAAGTTTTCATAGATGTTTTTTGAATAATTTTTGAAAATACAAAGAAATTCTTTATTGCGAAACAAAACAGAGGCAAAGAAATGCTAAAGATTCAAACATTTTTCATTTTAGGTTAATTTTATTAAGACGCATATTGAGCATGTAACACCTAAAAATTTCCGCATTAGTACTATAGTAATCTTTCGTTAGTCATGCAATAAAAATGAAAATCTGAATGTAGTATAATATCAAGGTCACTGAGTTAATTTCAAAGTTTAATTTGTCACAAAAAAATGATTTATATTTGCCTACATACATCCGTTCTTAAGCATAATGTAATTAAAAGAAATTAAAAACAGAAAAGAGCATTTATTTTCGATTACAAATTTCAGAAACGATATTACATAACTTAGTTTTTTTCGGCAGACAAGGAGAAAGAGAATATTATCTGCGAGCGCAGTAATGACTGACTGAAATTTCAAGTAACGACTTTTATATGCTGTAAAAAGCCCTTCATTACTTCGTAACTTTTCCTGAAATATCCAATTAATTTAAATTATCTTTGTCGCATGCTTCAACGAGTAGATGTTGCCATAACCAAGAGTTACAAGCTAATTAAAGTTAATCAATACTAAGATAATTAATAAAAAGATAAAGACTTTTTATCATTCTAAGAAAAAATTTCAGCATAATTATAGAATAACGGTCTAATAAAACATAATAGACTATAATAATTTTTCATTGCCAGCCATGTAAAAATATTAATTAAAGAAATTGCTGCGTTTGAGATTTTATTTCAATAAGAGTGATGTCTAAGGCATATTAGCATCGTGAACATTTTACAAAATCGAAAACACCGAAAGCTAAATCTGCACATCTTATTCCATAAGTGATATTGGTAATAGTTTATTATGAATAACAGTCTACAAAACCCCATAAATAAAAATCGTCCAAATCGTATCATTAAAACAACGTATGCACAGTAGCTGGCAAAACTTTTGAAATGACATATTTTTCTGTCCTCATTTTTTGTGCAAGCAACATTTCTCAATAACGAAAATTAGTAAATTTTACACCTTAGCTTACAAAATGCCAAAAATTAGAATTAATGAGGCATATGTTTGAATTGAAAATAATTTGTAATTTCGCAGGGTTTTTTAAGCAAAAGTGTTGAAACAATTCAGTTTTTCAAAAGTTTTATTGTAATTCAAAACTCACTGTAACGAAATACAGTATTATTTATTTTTTAACATTGGATATCCTTTTGCTTTTGCCCGCAATACTTTAAGATATATTTTTCTTTATCCCCTCTCCTCTAAAATTCCATATAAGAGTGGCTCTTCCTTACACCCTGTGTAGTAGGTCAATAAAGAAGCACCTGGTCCATAATAGGGACTGGTGGTTCCTTATTTGGACATTTGTTAACATTTTTTGTTTTTATCATTTAAATATAACCGGAATAGTTACAAGGTCGCTAATTTTAATAACGATAGTCAACAGTCCAGAGATCATGGTCTTATATTTTTGGAGTCCTGACACGTGTACATGGGTTTGAAAAAAATTAATTTTCCTTAGGGTGTCCATATTAGGACTTAACTTACTTTAAGGATTAAGCAAGTGTGTATCCCATGCAACAACCCGGCTGAGATGCCGGATAGTTTCATTCGTTATATTTGAAAAATCACGTATTATAGAATATTTTCGGAAGATGATAACGGACAGTTACTGATTTGCATATCTACGCAATTTTTTTGCAATTATAAAGTCATATGCATACAGCGTGTATAAAAGTGATAAAATCGAAAAAGAAATTTAAGAGCCAGAGAAGGGATTTCAACCAACATCTTCTGCGTGGAACCTCTCTGCTATTGCCACTCAGCTAGCGGAACCCTTATTTTCGATACTATTATAACTATTTGAGTCAATAATCAAAAACTTGAATTTCATGAGATCGTCGTCCCAAAACTTCTGCTCTCAAATTCCAATTCACTTTTGTGTTTTTTTTTTGTGTTTTTTAATAACCAAACTCACACATATATGCAAAATGCGCACGTCATAGTATGATTAAAGCTACTAATTACTAATTTATATCATTAAGAAATGTTGTTTATTTAGAAAATTAAGAGAGAAAAACATATTGTATGAAAACTTTTGCTAGCTAATATGTAGCATTATAAATTCAAGATACGTAAACAAATATTCAAAATTTCTCTATAACTTTTGCACAAATAGACAAATTATATCTCAGGGAAGTAAATTCCTTTGACAAAATAGATCGGAAAAAAAATCTGCAAATTTTGTTTATTTGGAAACTCTCGAGTCAAAAGAATCGCTCTCATTAATTCTTTATTCTCCAAATTATCAAATAAAAAAAAATATATATCCCCAAACTTTTTATTCGTTGCATTACTGTGATACATTAGAAGATATATGCACTGAAAATAAAATATATTTTTTTAATTAATTGCAGCTAATTACACCGTTAAAAATAAATCAGTGAATCCAACGTAAAACTACTGACAGCAAATTTGCCAGATTTTTCTTGTTCCGTTAATAGATTTTCCGTTAGGGGGAAATAACAGAAGGAAAAATCCGTTTGAAGAAGCGATAACTTTTCATTATAAAGTTTGTATAACAACTAGCTGGTGGTGCCACCCACCGAACAATTTAGAAGAACCTGTATTCATTGACCCATGGAAAAAAATATAGTCCTCGGATCGATTCGAACTCACGATCTTTTGTGTGGAAGTTCGTTGCTCTAACTATCACGCCATAGGCTCTTCAAACCCACATAATTCTAAAGGAATACAGTAAATTGTACTGTGTGTTTATATTTTTATAAGATAGATTGTAATATTATCGATGCTGTTAAAATTCTTGCAAGTTTTAATTAATAAGTTAATTTTCTATTATCATTTTCTTACGTTTAATGAATAATAATAATATGGCTTGATTAAATAATTAGATAGATTTCTTTGTTTTATGAATGATTTGTATATGGTCTGGTTATTTTTTAAATCAGAAAGTTGATGTTGCAATTCAGCAGCATGATACAAATCTTACATAAGAGCCAGGATTATTTTTTTTTATTTTTTTTTCCTTTCTGTGCAACAACACGTCAGTTTTCTAAATATTCAAAACAAATATGTGATAGATAATGGAGTATCTCTGTTGTATCCTTACAACTACCTTCGTATCATTACTTTCAGAAAATGTGATGAAAAATTCCTACTTATAACGGAAAATACCCTTTTGTCATAAAAAGGGACTTTTTCAGTGAAGTTCACGAAATATAAATCTGTTAATAGCAGTTTGTTTTTTAAACAGCGTACTTGATGTAGTACTAAAAAAAATAATGAAGCTTCAAAATTTTAAAGCATAAATTAAGGATGCCATGGCAAACAAATAAATGGAAGCAGTACTGACATTCACGCTCAAATTATGGTTTGCGAACAATTTTCAGCTTAATGGAACTACTGTTGCTCTCTAGCAATGGTCAAGGGAAATATTTAGTATAGATTCTTAAAAGTACCATGGCAAAATCATTCAATGACATCAATTTTTGACATTCATTAATTGAGATAGAAAACTGTGGTATCGTATTGCCATAATGCGTTAAAATAAAAATAATGAGTGCAATTATAAAAACAGATAGAGATTTAGCTAGTATCTATTAGAGTCATAAAAATATGCTTTGGCAAGTTTTGGAGAAAAGAAAACTGTTTTTTACACGTAGAAAAGTGATGAGGGGGGGGGGCTTTTTTAAAAATATTACTTCGTAATTATTATTACTAAATATTATCAAGTTTAACATTTTTGTATAAATATAGTAACATTTTTTTTAGAATATTTAATCAATCTTGACAGCTAAAAATTTTTGTTATTAATCAGAAATACATTTGCAGTGCATCTAGTGAATATAAGTTAAATTATCTTTGATTTCAGATTTTAAAAAATAAATAAACCAAATAACAATCAGCTTTTTATTATGTAACAAAAACGTATTTCAATTTCTAGAGTTTTGAAGCAAACTAACTAAAAATTTCTTTGCTTTCTTCCTTTCAATGTAAATGCTTTTCCTTCCTTTTCAAAATTACTTTAAACTAAACCTTTCTTAAATCTATTTATAAAATGAAAATGGCAAAATTTGTATATAGCAACACCAGGTTTTGAAACTTTGCACCTTTTATTGAAAAAAAAGAACAATTTTGCTACTGTTTAGTTTCTCCAAAAGCGAAACAAAAGAGCATCCAAGGAAAAGTACTAAAACGTCCACTAGAAAATAATTCCAATAAAAAGGCCTTGTTCTTTCTGAAATACACAGTGCCAATATATTACTCTCGCGCATGACTGGTTTCTAAGTAGCACCCCCAAAAGACGGATATAGTTGAAAAGATTTGTCTTGAGAGAAATAAGAAAAGACCTAAGAGCCCTTGCATGCCTCCTTATTTTTTTTTATTTGAAAATAAAAGTATACTCAAACCAGAAAACTTTATTATTGTTAGAATAGGTTTAAAATAGCTGCCTTCCCCTTTTTCAGCAAGTTTTGTGTATGGAGCATACAAGCATTGTTTGATAATAATCAGGATTTACAAATCACGTTATATACTTTCAAAAAATACCGCATTAAAAATAAATTCTTAACCATTTTTAATTCAACAATACCGAATTAAAAAATTGTTACATTTATATTAAAATCGATCCTTTTAAGCATGGGAAAAATAAACAAATTTGAGAACAAAAAAATAAAATTTTTTTTGGAAAAATGGGTTTATTGTATATCTGCAACATTTTGCCAACTGGCACAAAAACTGAAACCGTTTTAAAAAAATATAGGCATGAAAATTTTTGAAAAAAATTTAGACTTTTGTTGTGGCAAAATCACACACCACATTTGTCACAATTTTCCCAAAATTTAAGTTTGAATAAAGCCTTTGCCACCAGGGTATTTACAACGAATTCTTATTTCTGCACAACATGTTTAGTGCCCAATTTTGTCTAGGCGCACTTACTTTGTTGAAATATGTTCAGTAGGCCCTCTGAATTTTTTCTCTTATACTCTTTTTTTCTTTGCGACTTTTTTTGCTAGCTTTAGATTTGGTATAAATTTTACAATGGGAGAAAATCCCTAATTACAGCTATAACAAATAAATAATATAAAAGCAGACTAACATTTTCTTTTTACAATAATTTTGCTCTTCCGAAAGAACTACAACTTAAATCACCATTTGAAGACATTTAAGTCTTGCTCTTTCGATATTTTAAAAAAATCCATTGCATGGATTTTTTCAAAGAAATGTCGCGTTGTTGCAGATCTGCAACAAATATAAGTTTACGTTTCTATTACACATATTATAAATTTCCTAGCTGGGAAATAATTTCAAATAGATAACTTAAAACTACCTATTTGTAAAAAATGTACTTGTAATATCGTCAGACTTTTTAAACTTCCTATTTGAAAGCTTAATTCAGCAAAAATCCCGTGTTGCTGATCGAACGTAAATCAAACTTTGGTGCTTAAAAGAGTATAGCTATCTCTTACCGATTTAATGTAATAATAATCTTAATAGCAGGTGATAAAAAAAACAACAATAAAAAATCGTCTTTTGAAGTCTACTGTTGAAATAACATTGACTTTTATGTAATTTACAGATTTGCAACACGGTGATACAAAGGGTTACATTTAAATTACAGGAAAAATATTTTATTTTTGCGTTTCAGAGTAGTTTATCTCAGTCATCAGTGATTCAAACAATTACCTAATATTAAAACAATGTAAGGTTAATATTCCTTTTATTGGTTGAATACCGACCAAAATTAACAGCAATGGAAATCTAAATTGCCTCAATATTATGATATTTCCCGTTTCCCAATATTACATTTATATTAACAAGAAATATTTTGCCATTTCATTGACAATACTACATAGGATGATAGAAAGAAATCCGCATGCGAATTCACATTAACCTCGCCCATTAATGAGAAATCGTTCAAAAAAGTGAGAATAATTTTTTTAAGTGTTTACGGCCGCCAAATTTGCCAGTGATCAGCATGGGCCAAAACCTGGCGCAAAGCCCGAGTCCACACCGGCCAGCGGGCTGCAATCAGACCTAATTTTAAAAGGAGCACTCCATCTGGGTCAAGCCATGGACTTACATTTATGAAGGATTGAGCTGGGCCGGATATAACGAGCTGGGGCTGGTTTTCCTTTTTCGCACTCTACTCGGACGAAACTTTCAGTCTCGGTTTGACCTAGCCCTTATGAAAATCATTTTCTCGGCTTGTCTTGATCCGTTCAAATATTAGTAAAAATTGACCTGTATCAGCATACATTTGTGTAAAACTGATTTTTTTTTCTTTTTAAAGTATAGTACACGGTTAGCTTATTAAAATATAGATAAATTAAAATATATTAAATATGTGAAAAGAGCCTGCCTATGACGAAATCCAGTCTTAAACTAAAAAAAAAGAAAAAAAATGATCCACGCAAAATGAATATACCACAGCTTAAGACACTTTTATAACGATCATACAAAAAACTGGTGGAACCAGAGAGAAAAGTAGAGCTCGATTAAAAAAAATCTTACAGTAAAATTTGGGAAATATTTTCTATGTGAGTGCGAAAGAAAGGGAATCAGATGATCTGTAAAGCTTATGAAATAACCCAAATTTTTGTTAGCTGAAAATGAGGACGGAGCTGTACTGGTGCCTTATATTCAGAATTATACTATTATCCACTGAAAATGATTACTGAGGAAAGTAGTCAATAGAATATATTGTTATGTTGTCTCAAATCGGTTAGGCCTCACAATGCTGAACAAATATAAACCATGATGTGATAATTAAAGTATAACATTAATATAATCAAGTTGTTGAGGAATTGATGTAGATAAGCATGTTTTAACACAAATATTTAGTATATGATTGAATCGTATCTATTCAAGGTTTTGGGTTTTCTTGGAGCTTTGATCTTCCACTTATCAAAACAGCTGGTATGGAATTGTGTTCACAATTTGTACAGAACGAACCGTTCTCATACTTCATCACATCAGCCTGTAACATATAGTTATGAACCCAAAATTTTTAAACTGGTTATGGAGGATTGAAATACGGAAAGAGTTAAAAATGCCTCTTTTTCCCTGATTGATTTTAAAGCACCAGTAAAGCTCAGTCCTCATTTTCAGCTAACAAAAATTTGGGTTATTTCATAAGCTTTACAGATCATCTGATTCCCTTTCTTTGGCACGCACATTGAAAATATTTCCCAAATTTTATTGTAAGATTTTTTTTAAATCGAGCTCTAATTTTCTCTCTGGTGCCACCAGTTTTTCGTATGATTTCACAGCTTTTTCAGATCCTTTCAGGAACTTTATCTATCACCTTCAACTACAAATCTAAATTATATTATTTTATAATAATTACTAAATTATATTATTAAATACAAATCTAAATTATCCTAAGGCATATTAGTTTGGCGAAATACTTCAAATGACGCCAAGTTGGCTTTAATTTTGGCGAGTAATTTTGGACGCCAGATTTGGCGATATATCGCCAAGTTGGCGAAAAACAGGGCGACATTTGGCGACAGAACCGCCCCCTCCCAGATGGTAGTCCCACTGTAGTTTCTCGGTATCTACATAGATTTTCTTATGACTATAGGTATCTATACAGATTTTCATAGCTTCATTTTCAAATAGTTATTTTTATAAATATAGAAGAATTTTTTCCTAATTATCCATTTTTAATTGAAATATCTATATTGTAGTAATTGTTTTACTTCGAAAACACTCAAATAAAGGTGCGATGTTGTTTTAACACATATTTAATTACAGTTTATATATATGTTTATGAAAAATATGCATTTTCTGTTTCGAATGATGTCAATTTCAAAGGTTCAAAACTATCAGGAGAATCAGAATTTTTATTGATCTATAAAAAGAACACGTGTTATCGTTTCTTTTTTAAATTATTGAATTGTTTTTTAGTTGGTGGCAATTCGAAAGCAACAATTGAATTAGCAATTAAAAAGGAGAGATTTCTATAATGTTAAATTATGAAAGGAATAGCGTTATATAAATTTTATATGGGTGCCATTTCCTTAATTTTTGATATTTTTTTACCGGACCTTCGAAAGGCACATCCCTAAATTAAAAGCTTTCGAACAAGCTATTACACGTCGTTGAATGTTTCCTGGTTCGGTTATAATTGAGTTGTTTCTCTTTTTTTTGTTGTTTCACGAGCAAAAAGTGCCAAAACAGGGGTTCTGGATCTCAGAAACTAATCGGTGGATCTGGATGAATTTTTGTAAACTTTGAAATATAGGGTAGGACACTTCCGCTTTTGAATTTCGTCGCAATCCGATGATTGGGTCCAAAGTTATTAAGAGGCAAACTTTGGACTTTAACATTAGAGATGCAGCTGAGCTCTACTATACAGCACTATCGTGCTGTATGATATGAGTAAAATAAGTATTTTTAGTCAGAATGCCTCGTATAAACAAATTTTTAAGAATATCGACGTAAAAATTAATGTTTTATAGAAATTCGATTTTTTTTCCTGGTCGGGCGGGTCTCGATAGTAATATTTAGCTAGAATAAAGGGCCGGGACAATAATTCTTTTATCTGCGGGTCGAACCGTGTTCGTGCCGAACTTGAAAACTTTATACCGTGACAAAACTTTTTTCTACAGGCCAGACTGGCCTAAGGCCGAAATTTTCCTTTTTTATGTTGGACCGGGAAAAATTTAGCCCATGCAGACCTCTAATATGCTCTGTCTGTCTAAAGAATTAACAGAGTGTGGTAGCGATTTCAGAGTAGTGACGCAATAATTTGAGACTGAAATAGGTCTAGTTGAACATGAATAAGCTTGTAGATGTTTGTTTAGAAGAAAAACGATGACCATTTTAATATTTATTGCAATTTACAGGAAATAAATAAGTTTTTAGATTTTTTTTCTTACTTTTTTCGAAATGTCGCAAGCGGTTTTCAGTTGCTCTGTTATGTTTAATGTAAAATTAATAAATATTTATACAATGTAAAGCCAATATTATTTTTATTTCATGCAATGCAATGATGGAGCAACATTTGGTACAAAAAAATTTTCTAATCGATATCAGTTAGTACATTAAATTAATCTTTTTATCGTTAAAATGTTAGTGAAATGCGTTAATCGAACGTTTTTTAAATCTTGCATGCTTGAATAAACGAAGTTCTAATAACGTGTTTTTTTAAAAAAATGCAGTCGGGATATTTTAATACTAAAACAAAATTTAGTGCATTTTTTTTCACGTTTCTTTTATGATATAAGTGAACTTGGATGACGCTCCGAATAGAAAAAATATTTTATAATTGATTTCTCAGAAACAAATTTAAGATCTCCTGCGAGGTTTATGCTCCATTATAAATGCTTTTATGCTTATGAAAGAGATATTGCTAAAAGAAGCGATAAAGTTTTCTATTTGCAAATGCATGCTTCCCAAGAGTACTGTAAAATAATCTAAAAATTACATTGTAAAGCTAATATTATTCATTTTTAAAATGACTTTGTACCATTTGTTGAGAGCTATAAAATAAAACAGAAATAATAAAAAAAAAACTTATTGCTGTAAATATCGGAATTTATAATCATGTTAACTCCAAAAAACCCATACAATTAACAACAAAATGAAGTCACAACTTTAAAACATTTTTTAAGAATGGTTATTTTTTTGTATATGCAAAAATTGCACTCAACGATAGCATTTTTTCTTTCTTTCTTTTTATTTGATATATGGCGTTTAGTATGTACTTTTATATTTCATTTATGTTGGTTTGCTTGTTAGTCTGGAAGGTTTGTTTAAAAAAGTAATCGGTTATGGGTAAGAAAATTATAACAGAATTCAGTATAACATTAATTAAAAAAATAATGTTATACTGAACAAATTACAAGTCATTTAGTAAATTATTAGGAATTTTGGATTTGCTTTATTCAATTAAATCCGATAAGTAATCTAATGATTCAAACCCAGTCGATGGGAAGATACGGCAAAATCAAAGTCCTCACAAATCGTCATATTCACAATAGTGAACAAAAGATTGTATCCTGATAACTCAACATTATAAGTATGAACGTTTCACGTGTTTAGTAACCGTGTGAATATTAGAAATATTTGCACGTTGTTCAAAACAGGGCGAGACATTTACACAGTGACGTGATTCAACATATTTTCTACATCTCGTGATTACAGTGTGTTGGGAAAAAGATGCATTTTGGTTAACGCGCTTCTACATTTGTTTATGTTACAAGGTTAATCGTTAGTGTATGCATATCTTTTACATAATATAATATCAACATTTCACATTTGGTAAAAAGAACACAACCACCGTATTATTTTACGGCCAAACAAATGCAGAAAAAATAAAAATCATTATCCAATTGCGAACCATTATCATTTATATATTTTTTAAACTCCCATAAAAGATAAGGCTAGGGGTCCGTCTATATCCCCCTCGGTTCTGAAATATCACATGTGATATTTCAGAACCGACGACGATATAAATTGAACTGTTTGAATTTTTTACATTTTAACTTAATTTATGTAAATCTGAATGCATTATCTTTGCCTCAAGACCAATAAATAGCAAAACAGATCCTTATATATTTATAAAATAAGCATCCGAGTTTGCAAAATGCATTCTAGAGAGTGTACCCATGAAAGTAATAATTTTGAAGACTTTTTATCTTAAGCAATTAAAAACTTTTGAGGATTTGTACATCAGTCATTTAATTAAATATCTTCATTTTGTTACTGCATAATTTAGGTTATCAATAATTTAATCGATATTTTAAAAAAGTACGTAATTTCAGATCTGTATTTGTGAAGCTAAATTATCAGATCCATAAGGTATCTATTTCAGAAAAAAAGTCTTTCAGTCATTTTGGAGTCGTTCTGTTTATGAAAAATCAATGAATGTGTAGTTCTAGTGTTATTTTAGCTTCGGGTCTGAGGACACTATACTGAAATCGTATCAATGTTTGAAAATATGAAAATGAAGTATTTTGACATATGTTTAAATATAGACTTTCAATAATCGACATTTATTGCGTTAAATGTATTGGAAGTTCGAAATTCGACAGTACATTTGAGCAATCGTCGCTATTTCGTTAAAAAATCACGTGACGTTTTGATATCTAGGTAACTATACTTCACTAAGATGCCTGAAAGTTTGGTTGGATAACAAAAAGCAGGGGCTATTTACCAGAAGTTCGGTTTTAATGTTCGTTTTTTGTATGTAAGGGAGGTGTTAATTAAAGGCCATAGTGAATATTATAAAATTATCCGAATTTTTCCAGAACATTATCACATGAACATTATAGCCAATCCGGAGATTCTGATGCAGGAAATATTTTAAAGTGCTAAAGTGGATTTTTTAAAGCCCGACTAACTAAAGATGCATCGCCCGAATTATTTGAAATACAGACAAAACATAAATTTTCTAAATTGAGTTTATTTATTTATTTATTATTATTATTTTTTTTTTTTTTTTGCTTTCGAACGCAGAAATTCGCATAAATTGATACCAGTTTTAACATTTTTTTTAAGATCGATTTCGCGATTCTTTGTTTTCTATTATTTTTGAATGTCGCACTGAACTCAATTTTAGAAATATGTAAAAGAGAAATTTACTCTGACTATGGAAACTTTCTCTTGCACATCAAGAGTATATTTTCACTTTCAAAAATACGAATATTTACTCTTTTTTAACAATCCGAGAATTGAAAGTTAATTTGCACGCGCATTTTATAAAATAAAATCTTGAAAGGATTCGCTCAAACGTAAATACACGGAATAAACACGATATTTGCTTATGTTTTTACAAATAAATGCCTATAATTTTGCACTGCGAATATATTATGTTATTAATTAATGAAAATTTTAAAAATATGGGACCATAAGAACTATTTTTTAACATTAAACGACCCGACACAAAGAAGCTAGAACTAAACAAATAAACAAACTCATTTACAGTTGAATTTTAACTTTGCTTCCCGAATTTTTTAGACATTTTTTTATAACTGATAACAATTTTAAAGATTTTAGACTAAGAGTTATATTTTGATTATTAAATAGCCTGATATGAAATTAAAAGTTTTCTTAGAAGTGCTTTTAACGATAAATATGAGTATTTTAAATAGGTTTTGAGAACATTATATTTAAGACTGTTAAAAATTTTAATCAGTTTGGATAACAAGAGCTTCCCTCAATAGAAAATAACCCGGTATAAAATAATAAAAGCGCCGCAGACTTTAAAATTCTAAACTTATGCATATATTTATTATTTATTTATTTTTATTTTTATTGAAATACGAAAAAGCAAATAACACTGATTTAAAAAGCAAATATTTTATTTTAATGCGGCGCATTTACTTTAAAAATTTACAAATATTGATTCGAGATTTCGCGTGGAGAGATTTTTTAAAATTTGGTTCATAGACGTAAATTTGTGCAAATTTGAAATTTATTTATAACTAATATCACGGGCAAAGGGTGGCTTTTCACAGAGTTTTTATTAAATTGATATAAACTGGATTTTTAACACTTTCCAACATAGTCGAAAACTGTATACGAATTCCGTTTCTCTGTCCGTCTGCTGTCTGCCCGTACTTTAACAGACATAAATGAAGTCCGATTGCCATCAAATTTAAAAATCGTTATTGGGGTTTACAGTACATTCAATTATGATAAAGTGTATATCATTTTAAATTCATTTACAATACCATTAAAAAAATTCCGTTACATTATGGTCTATAGAGATAAAAATATATATTGGTTATAAATTGTTTGTCGTGTATTTCAAAGAAATTACAGTATTTTAAACACATAAAAATTAATAAACATAACTGAGGTGTAGTACAAGGTTCTTACTATAGAATATTGTGTGCGGTACATAGAACTTATAGTTTACTTACAAGGATCCACAAAATAATTTGGATATGTAAAAAAAAGTATAAGTTCAATTTTGAAGCCTACGAACAGCAATTGTTTATAGTCCGTTTTCGGTTATAGTATATGTCTTTTAATTAAACAGTTTTTTTTAATATAATTTAGTACTTATACATGCTATTGATCCTATAAAGTTTGTACCAAATCTAAATAGCATCCATGTAATATGCGTATTTGTAAATAAAATACATAGTCGCACAAAAAAATTGTATATGTTAATGACTGTTCATGGTAATGGCACAAATGGTGTTTTAAAATTTATCATGCGTTTTCCAGACTGTTCTTTTAGACATTATAGTTCATCTTATAAAATTGTGAAGTTTTGTTTGTGTGGTCTGAATGTGTCGGAAAGTGTTAAATAAACTATGCTGATAGTTTCCAATTTGGTTAATTATTTTTTTCAGTGTCCGAAAAGGTAGACATTTTTAGATGAGGATATATAATGTTTATAAGTTAACACCTTAGTAAAATTAAAACAAATAAAAAACATTAAATTAGAACGTAAGTAAAGACATTTAACAAGTTGTTATTGATTAAATTTTTTTTTAAATCTCACTGAAATAAATATTTTGTTTGAGGTGTAAGGGCGTCCTCTGAGGGGACTTTCGTTTCCATAAATTAAAATAATAGAACTTAGATATATAACATTTTTTTGTTAGAAATGTGTTTATACCTTACATAACTTAAATAGTTTACATAATTAGCTTAAAGATATTTCATACTATATGCTATGCGCATGATTTTAATTCTTGTGTTTTATGAAAACTGGAAACGAAAAAAAAAAATATATGTCTATTTATATTTTGCTTATGTTGTGATTTAATGTTATGAAAATTTAAAATAAGAATTTGCTAATCATTTCACGTTAAAAACGTGAATGTGGGTTAACATATATTATTCTAGAAATGTATCAAATATTGAATAAAACTGATTAGCATTTAAATGTATTAACACATACGCGGTAGAAAAGCTTATTTCCACAACGAGAAATATAATTCGAATCACTATCTACGTAGTAAAATTAAATGACTGAAACAAATGGATAACGGAATATCTGCCAGAAGTTGTCTCTCAAAATAATTTAATTAATCGGCAATAAAATTTATATGTAGTTAAATCGTACAAAAAAAAATATTAGTGGAATCACGAATCTTGATAACTATCGACTGTGAAGTTATTGTATGTGTGAGGAATATCAATTTAGGAAGCACTTATGGCATACGAATTACTTATTTTTACGAAGAACAAGCTCAATTTCTATTCAGAGAAGGATAGTAAATATTCTTTGAGTCATGGGGAATATTTATTTTTAATTAAAATAAATTTTGGATTGTTATTTATGATTTCATAAATGTCGCTGAGGAAGAATGAAGTAAAGTAGCTAGGCAGAAGAATTTACTAATGCACTTCTTTTAATATTAAACGTAAATATCAATATAAGAAAATGTTTTGGAGTAAATGGTACCGACTGATGATTGCTAATTACCATTTACCGCAATCCTATGAGACTCGCAATATATATATGTATTACATATTATTTTGATGATTATTATAATTATTGTACTTTGTACGAATTTATGTTTCGAAAACTGGAAGCACGCTGTTACAAACTTTAAGCTGGTTTGAACCAACTTTTGGTGTTTCAGTAGCTAAAATTCACAAGGTGATGAAAGTTCGTTCCAACACTTTGAGCACCTCTTGAATCATACTTCAAAATTCTGGAACAAGATTTTACCATCTTATACAAAAGATACTGCAACATCAAAATTTGGCTCAAACTAGCTCAAAATTTTTAACAGTGCACAATCAGGTAAAAAATGAATTGAAATTCAAATGTAGAACAATATAAAATTATAACATGCATGTATATACTTATGAATAAAGTTATTTAGCATTTAAGTATATCAACACTGCTCAAAAATCTCACATACCCAACGTGAAATATAATTTGCATCAAACTCTAATTACTAATTTAATTAAATGAATCTCGCGGTTAGTAGACTATTTGGTTAATGTTATCTTCCAAAATAATTTTATTAACGTGTAATGAAATTTTTAGATATTGAAATCGTTCTCATGCAATTTTGGGATTCAAAGTTTAATGTTAAAGTCAAGTCAGACTTTTCAAATAGTTATCGCTGGCTTATCATAAACTGCTTTTTTAAAGAAAATTACGAAACAAACATATATATATATATATATATATACTTCGTGATTCTTATGCATTTTATTAGAAAAAAAATAAATATTTGCAAAAAAAATTGAAATTGAAAACGCCAATATGGAATAGCTCAAGTTCTTCCAGAAATATATTAAATACTGAGTAAAACTGATTAGCATTTAAGCATATTAACACACATGCGGTAGAAAATCTCATTTCCATAAAGAGAAATGTAATTCGAATCGCTACTTAAGTAGTAAAATTAAATGACTGAAACAAATGGTTAATGGAATATTTGCTAGAAATGTTTCCCAAAATAACTGAATTAAATGGTATTAAAATTTATAGATAGTTGAATTGTATTAAAAAATGAATGGAATGAAAGCTCATGATCATTATTGATTACGAAGTTCATTTATCTGTAAGTAATACGGGATATAGGGATATAGTATAGGGAGCTGTCATCGCATACTAATTACTTATTTTTGCGAAGAACAAGTTACTTTTTTGTCAGAAAAGGATAGTAAATATTTTTAGAGTTATAACGAGGAGTTTGCGCATTCATATAAACTAAATTTTGGAATTTTATTCATAATTTGAAAAAAGGAGTTAAAGAAGAATGCTATAAAGTAATTAAGAAGGAGATTTTGTTAGTTTATTTTATTTTTAAGAATATGAATATAAATATCAATAAAAGAAAACGTATTGGATTTTAATAGTACCGATAGAAGAAAATTAAATACCTAGGTGATATACCTAGCGCAAACCTAGGCGATTTGAAATTATATATATATACATATTATTTTGAATACTATTCGATAATAAAACAAAAACACATTTATTAATGTTAAATTTACTTTTACCCCATCATACGTAGTTACAGAGTAAATCTTGCAATAGTTAAAAAAAAAAAAAAAATGACGCATTTACACGTTTCACACATGAAAATTCCGAAAAAAATATTTTTAGAAATTTTTCCTCGTCCATCTATCTGTCTGTCTGTAAATGCTCTATCTCCCAAACTTGAAATTTGGTATGCACTTAGTATGTACGAATGGAAAGAGGCCTATTGAATATCAGTAACCTCGAATATCCGGAATTGTTTTTTTCAGATTCTCAAAATATTTGTTCTCATGAAAGGTACATGAAAATTTCAATTTTTATTTTTCTAAGGAGTAGGTTTAAAATAAAATAAAACAAAAACAAAAAAATTTATAAAGAATGAAGTCAATCGGATAAATAGTTGCCGAGATATCTGAAATCATATTTTCTACAGTCTTTGATTTTTCATCACCCTGTGTTTCATTCAAATTTCAATTCCAGTGTATATTTTATTTGGAAATGAGACGATTAATTCAACGCAATAAATTATTAGTTAATATAATTATCATTTTTGGAGTTGTTTGGATGCTTCTTTTGCTTATTTCGGTATTACTTAATTGTCCCTTCGATAAAAAAAAAAAAAAAAAAAAAAAAAAAAAAAAAAAATACGATCTCCAAACTAGAATTAATTTTCAATAATGGCTTATCGTAAATGTCACATTCACTTGACATTAAACACGTTATATGTGTTTGTTACGCCATCAAGTGATTTTTAATTCGATGTTTTACTTGTAGTATTACTAATATTTTACTAATGTATTTGTTATTTCGTTATTTAAAATAAAAATTATACCAATTTGTATAATTTACTAATAGTTTGGCGATTTATATTTTATGTCGAAATGGGTCGATGGGATAATCAAGTAGTAACCGAAAATCCGTAATAGAGCATTACTATGAATTAAAAATATTTAAATATACATTTAAATTTCATATTGAAAATTTTTATAAACAGTTTTCACATGCTTTATTTTCATATTTTCATAGTATCCGTATCCATGATGGGTAGATATTACGGTGGCCCCCCAACGATTAGTATTAATTTTGTGCTCGGTATGTATTTCTAAATCGAAAATGGAAACATGTGACATACACTGTGACGATTTTTTAGCTGGTTTGAACCAACTTTTTCTGGTTCAGTGGCTGCAACCATTAGATAGTGAAATCGTGTTCCAACATTTAAAAATCTGTTGAATCGTAGCGTCAAAGGATGGATCTAGATTTCGCAATCTTGTGGTTGAAGCTACTGCAATTGTTGAAACTAGCGCAAATCTTTTAACTGTATACAAGTAGGTTTGTATAAAATTGCTCATGGTATTATTTAACATTTAAATGTATCACAACACTATCCAATAATAAAGTCTAATTTTCCCAAAGTAAAATACAACTTGTACCGATCTCTAATTATTAAAATTAAATAACTGAATCTGTGGCTTAATTGAATATTTGGTATAAGTTATCGTCCAAGTTAATTAATGCAATAGAATTTATAGATATTTAAATCGTTCTAAAATAAATGGATTTGGAGCTGATGATCCTTATCGAAATGTACATTATCAAATGAGAAATGAATATCAGATAACGAAGTTTTCTGATAATGTATAAAACACTTATTTTTTCCAAGAATAATCAAAAATTCTTACCAGATAGGAATGATAAATTTTTCATGAATCATAATGAATAATATGAATTGTGATGGTAAGTAATTTGTGTATTTTTATGATTTGAAAATTACTGTTAAATAATAATGGTATAAATAATTTAGCAAACAGCCTTTAATAATGCATTATATTTAAAATTTGAGATTTAAAAAATAGTCAAAGAATAACATAAATTATTTTTAACGTGTATCAAGTTTTGAATAAAACAACATTGCGTTTATAACTACTAATAAGAGACCACCTAAAAAAACTTATTAAACGAGCTCAAACTATAATTTTAAACTTTCTATAATTAGAAAAATTTAATCAGTTAAAGTGATGTTTATAGTTAAATTACCTATCCAATTAATGTAATTAATTCATAATAAAATTTATAGATAATGATATCGTTATCAAAAATGAATGGTTTCGAAGTTTATGACGATTTTCGATTACTAAAGTTTAAGATTTGAGCTAAATATCAATAACAGAGAGAAAATGAAATACCTAATTACGGGAAGAAATTAAATACATTAGCTGGAATGATGGAAAATGTTTCATCAGTCATGATCAGTAACTTGTAATTTGATAGAAAATATCTTGTGCTTTTCAATACTGTTAACGAATGATTATAGTAAATATTAACATAGATATTTTATTAATATGTTTGAAGGAGCAAAAATGAGTTTTGAATACGAACAAAAGAAAATGTTTTGACTTAAAGTTTTACCAAGCGCAAAAATAATAAATACTGATTATTTTAATCCTAATATGAATTTTTGGTATAAAAACGAGTTTTGAATAAGAATAAAGGGACAATTTTTGACTTAGTTTATTAACAAGGCCACAAAATATTAAATACCGTTTACTAAATTCCTAATAGAATAGTTATTCCCTTACATAATGAAAATTGGAAATACAATTTGATCAAAAAATTCAACTTGAAACGCGAGCAAGGAAGAAAATAAATTGTACCATAGACCGTATTAAAATAGGAATAAAAATACTTATTTAAGTACTATGCATTTCAGTATTAGCACAATAAATGATTATAAATTAATGAAAAATATATCGACATCAAGTATTACAAAGTATATAAATAAAAAATATTATTTACTACAATCCTAATTTGTATTTCATAGAATAAATTTGACTTTTGAATGTGAATAAATGGAAATTATTTTGCTTACAATATTACCAAAAATACAAAATATTAAATTCTGTTTACTACAATTACAAATGAACTCGTTATGCAGTTATAGAAATGAAAATTAGGAATAAAATTTCACCGACAAATTGCAACTTGAAACGCGAACAAGGATTAACATGAATTATTCCATAAGCACTGAAATAGGAATAAAACTGCTTTGTATTTTTGCATGTATAAAAATAAAAATAGTATTTCCATAACATAGTCAATAATATTAAAGGTTCTCTATCTAATATACTTAAATAACTGGAACTTGTTTAATGCTATTTTTCTTGAAAATAATCTCGCAAAATAATTTAATTAATTGGTAATAAAATTTATAGATAGTGAAATCGCTTTCAAAATGAATGGATACACAGTTAATGATCCTTATCCATTACTAATTTATGGGTAGTGGGAGGAATATCAGTAAGAAGACTCTTATGGCATACGACTTACTGATTCAGAAAATAAGAAAAAAAAGACGCGAAAGAAGGATGATAAATATATTAGAAGTCATAATGTGAAACATATATGTTGCTAGAAAATAAATTGCTGATATTTAATGGCATTTAAAAAAATGTAGTTAAATAATGCTGATATGAAGAATTTAGCAATGAGATTTTTACAATGTTTTTTTTTTTTATTTGAAAACTGAGTATTGAATCTCAATCAAGGAATAACATAAATTATTCCATACATAAATAAATTGTGAATAAAACCGCTTTTAAATTAAAAGCATTAACAGAATCCCTGAAGAAAATCATATTTCCACAACGCGAAATATAATTTCAACCAGTCTATAATTAGTAAAATTAAATAACTGAAACAGATGCTTCATGCAATATTTGCTGGAAGTTATCTCTCAAAATAACGTAATTAATTAGTAATAAAAGTTATAGATAGTGAAATCGTTTTCAAAAATGAGTGAATTTGAAGTTGATGATCATTATCGATTAAAATGTTGTAAGATGAGCGAGAAATATCAATAACAGACATCTCTGATGATATACGATATACTTAATTTCGCAAAGACAGGAAAATTCTTACCAGAGAAAGATAGAAATTATTAAGTGGATCATAATTTCAAACATGTATTTTGATAGAAAATATGTTGTGGATTTTTATTGCTGATTTAGAAAATGCTGCTAATAAATATTAATATGAAGTGCTTAGCTAGGGAATATTCTATGGCATTTTATTGAACAAAATTACGCTTCGAATATTAATCAAGGAATGTATTTTACTTACATTATTATTCTGTGTTAAAAAATAAATATTATAATCCTAATTAAGTTCTAAAAAGTGTTTATTTTTATTTAGGTTTGAGTTCATTCGACCGTCCAACGGAAAGGTAATTTTTAGTATTGAAAGAAATTTTCTTCCTAATGCTTTAAAGACTTTGATACATAATGGGTAAATTAAATTTAAAATATTTAATTAAATTAATAACATTATGAGAAATAATTTGTAATTGATTTATTAAATATTAATAATAGGTAAAATAAGTTATGGATGATTTATTAATTAATGTTTCACATAATTAAATGTACCAAATTAAAATATCAATAATTAAGTCACTCATACAACATATCCTAAGTATTTAAATAAATATATAATGTATTAATGATAAGTCATAAAATGTCATTTTCATAAGATTGTTTTGTTCTATTAATTTCTTACAGACATTAAAATAGACTAAGATATCGTAATTTAATATACGCCCCAAAACAGTGAAGATGTCAAAAATTTGAAAATACTTATACTCTAAAACATAAATGTCAAAATAATTTAAAAGTGTAAATAATTTTAACCCTTTCCGGCGCGGAGTAAGTTAAATTGAAATAATTATCTGCCACCAGAATTTATAAACGAATTTATTAGAGAATACGAACTTGCTTATTTTCAGGCATTTTATCAAAGGAAAATTTTAATTAAATATTCTTGGTGCCAGTAAAATTAAAATTAGGTGTCCTTTTTAAGGGACACCGCGCCGGAAAGGGTTAACCGTTTTGATATCTACTTTTTTTGTTATACAAAATTACGATATCTTAGTGTGTTTTCATGTCTTTAATAAATTGCTAGCAGTGGCGCCAACTTTTAAAAAATATTGGGTGGGCTCAAAAAATTTTTGAACAGATACATTAATGTTGGGTGAGCTCAATTAATAATGGATGGATGATATATCAAATTATGGAAGGCAAATTAGGGTGGGCTCGCGCCCCATGGGCTGGCCCCATCAGTTGGTGCCACTGATTGGTAGAATAAATGAATCTTGTGATTAACTAATTAATTGTCGCGCCCCAGACATTCACGGGCCGCATGTTTCACGGCTCTTATTCAGAATTGTTTAATTCTCACCAGTTTTATAAAATAGTGTAATTGGTTTTATTCTGGTATCCTTTTTCTTTTCATTAAATAGATGAATATTTTTTTTTCAAAAAAGTGGTGGCAATAATGAATTTTAATTTTTAAACCGTAATTTAATGCGACTATTAAGTGGTTAGGGTATTTCCATGAGCACTTGACGT
This sequence comes from Maratus speculifer, assembly GCA_964019185.1. Lineage (NCBI taxonomy): Eukaryota > Metazoa > Arthropoda > Arachnida > Araneae > Salticidae > Maratus > Maratus speculifer. The sequence continues at coordinate 221,256,463 of OZ025299.1, read as the reverse complement.
GTAAATCACATTTCTAGTAACTGCTAAATTGCTGGCCACCGTTATTTTCGAAAGGATTGCATGGACGTATTCAATCAATGAAATATCTTTGATAAAATAAGTCACATTTTTTCCGTTCTAAAATACTAATATCCAAAATCGTAGTGTGTGACATACACGACATGTCCTCATGGAATTACCCGTTAATATATGACATTATAAAAATAATTAAATTATAATACACTAAAAAGAAAACATTTTATTGGTATAACGCACTAAAAATATTGAGTTAATTTTCTATTACGTCTTTTACTATCAATGATTGGAGGTGAAATTTGACTAAAATTTGCAACATTAAAACTCGAAAAATGAATAACATGAATTATTTCAAATGATCAAAATGAGAATTAAACTGCTTAACTTTTAAAAGATTTAATACAATCTTAGAAGAAAATCATATTTCCATAATGCAGAAAATAATTTGAATCCTTCTCTAATTAGTAAAATTAAATAACGGAAACATGCTTAGTGGAATATTTACTTGAAGTCATCCGTCAAAATAAGTTAATTAATTGGTAATAAAATTTACAGATAGTGAAATCGGTGTCAAAAATGAACGGATTCTAAATTGATGAATTTTATCGATTACTCAGTTAGGGTATTCGAGTGGAATATCAATAACATGAATCCCTCATGATATGCGAAGTGTTTATTTTCACGAAGAACAAGCAAATGTTCTTTACAAAAATTTGATGCTAACTATTTCATAAGTTAGAATAATTTTAAATACGATTATTCAATCGGTAAATTAATTATAACCCAAGTAGTTTTTCCATTTTTCAATATTGGGTGAAAACGTAATCGTTGAGGTTAATTGGGTGAAATAGTCCTCCAGTGTTCGTGTCCGGGATAGCTCAGTTGGTAGAGAATTGGCGGCTTCAGCCAATACATCCCTGTTTCGAATCCTGGCCTGGACTTTTTTCACCCAATATTGAAAAATGGAAAAAAAATTACGTGTGTTATTTCATAAGCCACAATGGGAAGCACGTTTTCTGACAGAAAAAAATAGAATTTTTAAGACTAATTTAAAAAAAGAAACAACCAAGTAATAATCAGATAAATGCGGGGGAGTCTCTCTATAACAAAACTCCATATAACGAATTTTAGTAAGATCTATCAGGTCCGAGTTTAATAAAATAAAGAAGAACACTCTAAATTGAATGTTTTTATGATAAAAAAACTCGATGCTAAATCTCAAAAATTTCCAAAAACCATATTGAAGAATGCATTCAGAATCGCCGAGGGTAAAATTCAATAAATTAGCATAAAATACTGAAACCAAATTTCTTTTCAGATTTTCAAATATTGCCATGGGACTCGATAAACTCCAACAATCACATTAAAATTCTATTAATATTTAAAAGACGCAGGGGACAAAATTTACTATAATTGTGTGAATTAGTGCTATGAGATTTCTTTCATGAGCGAAAACAAATGGCGCGAAACCCAAAAAATCACATTTTTTAAAAAATTTATTGGGGAAATAATGTGTTCTAGTAGGGAAGAAGTTTGAAAATTAATTCGTTTTAGCAATTTCAACTAATTGCCACAAGATGCTAAAAAAACCAAAAATTCTATCACCCCCTCCCCCCCCCAAAAAAAAAAACAATCACTCTACGACTATGGAATTCTCTTTTGAAAAAATTACTATACGACTAAAAGTTTGAAACCAGATTCATATTATTTATTTACAAAAAACACCTCGAAACTTGAAAAAACGTCAAAAATCGCATACAAAATTAAATTCAAAAATCTAAATTAAAAAAAAAATCCAGAATCGAGTTTCGAGGTGAAAGTATAGATGTGTTTTTTTCCCAAATTTTGTTGGCTCTTCAAAAGATTTTCAACAGTTACAGATGTAAAATTCTTTCCTTATTATTACAGAGAATGGGGTTACAGTAATAGTAATTGAACCGCAATAACTAAATTGATTTTCAATTAAAAATGTATATAACTGTAAATTTACCCTATAATTGTGGCTGTGATTGGGTTCCTTATTTAGAAATGTTTTTTAACTTAATTTATTTCAATAATATATCAATTGCAATACATTTGAAAAAAAAAAATTAATTTAAAAATGGAAATTCAGTTTTTTATTTATTTTTGCAGTTTCTACTAGTTTACGCTGCGAAAAAATTAAATAAAGAATGAATAGAAAATTACATATTGAAAACCTGAATAGGAAATAACATGAATTATTCCATGAATGTATAAAGTTTTGAATAAAACTGCTGAGCATTTAAAAGTATATTGACCCAAGCGCAGCAGAAAATCTTATTTCCACTACTCAAAAGATAATTTGAATCGGTCTCTAATTAGTAAAACCAAATAACTGAAACTGATGCGTAATGTAATATTTGCTTGAAGTTATCTCCCAAAATGATTTAATTAATAGGTAATGTATATTTTATAGATAGTGAAATCGTTCTCAAAAAATGAAAGGATTCAAAGTTGATGATCCTTATCGATTACTAAGTTATGGGATGAGAGAGGAATATCAATAACGGCGGACGTTTATGGGATACGAAATACTTATTTTCATAAAGAAAAAGGAAAAATCCTTGCCAGTAGAAGATAGTAAATATTTCATGAGTCATAATGGGAAACATGTATTTTGATTGAAAACGGATGATACTTAAGGGATTTCATTGCTGATTTGAAAAATGCAGTTAAAGAATAAATGTAAAATGAATTTAAGAAGTAAATTTTATGACTGTATTTTATTTAAGATTTTCATTGTAAAACTTTAGCGCATCACGTACCATATCGCGCATAAAAAGAGAGATTATAAATTGCATTATGTGCCATGAATTTGGCCGAAAGAATCTCGGTCTGTCGTCAGGAACAATCCAAACAATGGCATAGCATTTACCGTTATTTATACTCAAGGTAATTTTAATTGGCTTTTCAAGGACAATCATCATTCATACTTCATGATGTCATGGGGGAAAAGTGAAAGTGGTCAGTCAGACAAATTTGGTGTTGCATTACTATTACACTAGACAACGACAAGGATACTGACTTTGAAAATCAATTGAAATTACCTATAATATAAGGAGATCTTTCGAAAAGAAAATACTTATGCAGCAGAATTTTCTGGGATTGAGATTTCAGAAGAAGTACGATATCTGTTTTTAATTGCGTGAAATACTCCCAAGCAAAGAATTTTAAAACACCTACCACAGTGTTTATAAAGTTATAAACCTAAATAAATGAAAAAAATATTATCGAGTTTATTACTAACCAAACGATTATCAAATAAAGAATTTTTCTTAGTTATTTCGGAAAAAATTAAAAAGAACCGATATAATCATTAAAATTGTTTTGCTTACACTAAGCCGAAATAATTAATATTTCACGATCTGTCTAAACTGTCACAATCCATGCTTCTATGTAAGACATTGACATCAAGCTACAGGCAAAAATATGTTCTTATCAAATTAGTAGGTCATGGGCAGACCAACTCTTACCGACCGTTAATTTAAATTTCTTGTTACAAAGAAGAATGTTATGTGTGAACACGCAACCTAATAAAAAGACATTATACTTTATGAACGACCCAAAAAAGATTGAAAAGGGAGTAAAAGTTTTATAATTTACGGCTTAGTAAACATTATGTGAAGGTTTATTATTCCCACTCGTAATGCTTTAAAAATCATTGCTTTCAAAGTAAAATCTTCGTTATAAATTTCTTTTGCAGATTTTATAAAACATCTACACGGAAATTATTGTTAGAGATATTGTATTCAAAAGATGCCAATAAGATATATCTTTTACATTACAAAAATTTAAATAAATAAAATTATAATTATTTTTAATTATTTAAAAATAATAATAATCCGGTTTCTATGATTACAATCGTGGTTAAAATTTCATAAATAATCGAGCTTTCCTGTAACTTTATATAAAAATAGTTCATTTTACATTTATTGAAAATTCATTTTGGTACTTTTAATAGGCCTTATAAAAGAGTAACCAAAGTAAACAAGTCTTTTTTAGTATGTAAGTTATAACTAAAATAATTAATATTTCACGATCTCTCTTTGATGTCATCCTTCATACTGCCACTGGTGTGACGTTGACAGCAAATTACTCACTAAAACTTCGTTTAAAATCCTTATCTCATCAGTAGAGGATACAAAGCCCAAGTACAAACGATCGTTATTTCAAGTTGTTTTACAAAGAAGAATGATATGTGTGAGCACGCAACGTAACAAAAAGATGTACTTCATGTTTTCGCTCCGCCCTATAAAAATGAAAAGGGCGTCAAAGCTGCATAACTTACGTCTTAATTTCCTAAACACGCAACTTTCATTTGTTTTGTATGGTCTGTTTTGTTAGCGTTGTATTTCTTTCAATTGATTAAAATATTTCTATAAACATATTTCCTCTGCTGTTTCTGAAAATGTTGACAGGTATTGACATTTTTAATACTATGTCGTTAAATTTTGCAAGCGTAAAGAAAAGAGTTTTGCCGATTTCATTTTCCTGTTTTATTATAAAAATTGAAAGGTACTAAGCTAACATTTATAGATTCATTTATGTTTTAATAGAAATATTAGCCTTATTATTTTCGCAGTTAAATATTTTTTTTTTCAAATAAACAATCTAAATTAAGTATACCTATCATTACATTAGGTGAATGATTTTATAAGCTTTAGTAAATATTTACCTTTTCAGGGACGATTTTAAATTTGTGGTTAAACCACATGCATTTTTTTATATATACGGCATACTGGTTAAACAGGCGCGACGTTTAAAACACAACATAATAGAATAGACACGGGAGAAACATATTTTGATGAGAAAACTATGGAAATTTTGAATGCTGAGGCCATCAATTAGAGTGCTATCAAGCTAAAACCAACCAAAAGACGTAGGCTTTTATAAGACGATGTGTAATATTTAAACAACATCAATTTGAATCAAGCAACAGATACCTTGAATATATCTATTATTTTTTTCTCTGTGCAACAGTTCGCTCACTCGTGAGGAACTTCACATCATAGGAAAATTTTAGTAATGAAGAAAAGGAATGATTGCCAGAAACCAAAATTATTTTCGAGATTTGTTTAAGATAAATTTTACAAGTAAGCTTATAGTACACATTTTACAGTCATATTCTCATCATATTCATTTATAGTTTTCATTTTATAGCCATGAACATACGTTGTACTATACATAATTATTTTTTAAAAAATGAAGGCTTTTAAGAAAAAAAATCAAGCTTTACTGTTATTTTTTGTTTAATTGTAACTTCTATACATTTTTCTCGACATTTATGCTGTAACCCAGAAATTTCCGTAATCCGGCATGCTTCTAGTCTCGAACGTGCCCAATTAGAAAATGTTCGGTGTAATATATATATATATATATGTGTATGTATTAAGTAACGTTGTCGCTTAGCGTTAATGGTAAAATTAATTATGAATGAAATGAACACATAATATATATATATATATATATATATATATGTGTGTGTGTGTGTGTGTGTGTGTGTGTGTGTGTGTAACTAACAATAAATACTTTTCATACATTTGTACAAATTATTAAAATTTCATGTGTTTAATATGTCTGATATTATTTTTACAAAATATTACCTGTTTGTGCAAGTAATCAAACAATACTGACTGTTGAAAAATTCCTTCACACTTGTTTATATTTCTGACAATACATCAGAAATAACAATAACAATACAGTCAAACCATACAATTTTTACTTCTAATATTAAGGGATTCTATAGTAAATAAGTTATTATCCAAAGTTTGTCTTTTTTATTATTGGCAGTATTGCAATTATAAAAAACTATACGTCCACGTGTGGTCAAAGCGTGGAGATATTAAGCATTGACACATCATAAAAATACATATAATACTTCGCAATAAATCTAAAACCTTACAACAGCAATCATGTTCACGCAAAAAAAAAATCACATTGCCATTATTATTTACCACTTAACTGATCAATATTTAAGAAAAATACTTTCAAATAATGCCTTTTTGAAGTAATGTCTTATATGAATATTTTGTTAGTCATTTAAGTGAGACCCGAACCCCATTTTCGGCCAAAAATCATCAAAAGTTCAGAAACATTTTATCTCAGAAAACGATAAAATACATATTTTCGAATATTCATGCAAAATTTCAGAACTCGGGGACACTTGGAACAAGTAGCAAATGAGCTTTTTTTAATTGTAGTCACTAGAGTTTAAAATCTCTACTATCTACTATGAAACCCGGAAACCCCAACCTGGGGTTCCCGGGTTTGATAGTAGAGCACTTGGGTTTCGGGACCAATCCTCAGCTTTGACATTTTTCACGTAGTTGGTTCGAATCTTAGTTAGCAAGTGATAAATCATGTATTAAAATAATCGATAATTTCAAGCGTATTTTCACTGCTTCTGCTTAAATGAAAAATTAATTAAAATTATGCATGTGTTCAATGATTTTCGGTTTATCTCATGTTAGACCACAAGATTGTGTGCTCATAAAGATGGTTCCATCTTTCGCTGTAGTTGCAGCCTTACAACGTACGGAAGTGAAAAATGCTAAGCATCGTTCTCGTAACTTAAATGGTAAAGCACTTGGAGAGCTATTCCATGGGTTACGGGTTTGATCCGCGGCTTGGACGTTTTGACTATCTTGGTTCTGCGCTTAGTTAGCAAGTGATAAATCGCGTATTAAAATTTTTAATTTATTTTTTGTTATCTTATTCACCTAAATATGAATTATAATTAATTTATTTTGGTACATAAATCTGTAAAATTTAATCGTGATCTACAACGAATATTATTGAAATAAATATTAACTTTCTACGAAGTATTGTATGGGAAATTTCCAGTGAATGGAATTGTCTCTGCATTGAACATTACAACGTGATTTAAAATATATGTCTTAATTCACTTATTGAAATTTAGAGAACATAAATTTTTAATAAGAACGGAAATGTTATGATCCTATGAAGTTTACAGAATTTTTGACACTAAAAATGAAAAAAAAAATGAGTTTTTTGTTGATACTAATGATTCGTTTACAGGGACACACAAAAGCATTTGGCTGCAGAAAACAATTAACAGTCATTGAACAGTTGAAACCTACGATCAATAATTGTTGGAAGTGAGTTTTCAGTTGTGATATGCATTTTCAAACTTAACTATTATTTAGATTTTATTCAATGTTAATGAATTTTATAGATTATTTATATGACCGCACAAATTATTTCAAAAGATCCGTTTATTTCCGTAAGCTTCTGAACGAGAATTTTAACTTAATTCTGCTTTTATCTGATCAAACATATAGCCTACTATTTAATATACATACATATCCATAGATAACATACAGGACTCCACGAAAAAGTCATATATTTTCTTGACTTTACATGATAACTTCTGTAATTTGGTTTCCAAATACGTTGTGGTTGTACGATTTCGAAATGATTTATTTGGGTATCATATTTTATCTTAATAAAATACGAAGTTTTGTTATACTTTTGAGAATGTATTGGAAAGTAAGGTACCCTGGGGTAATAACGCCAGGCGGGGTAATAACGCCAAGTGCTTATATTTTGCATAATTATGAAATAATCAGGTAAATGACACCCATGTGCTCTGCGCAGAAGGGTTTTTAGTCATATAAATCGCAAAAAACAGCTTCAAGTTAATTTGTTTCATATTTAGGTCTTATTGTTTTTAGAAACAACTAAAATTAACGCTTGATCTAAAATTTGCGAGATACGTTTTGTGATGTGAAGACTATCTTTTTATCCGGAAATACTTTGTTAATTACATAAATTTGTAGTGCATTTCATGTACTTTTAAAATGTTGTTGAAGATTTTGGATATCTTCTCGAGATAATTTGTAATTTAAAATGTACTGCGCAATAACTATACCGGGGTAATAACGCCAATCCTTGGTTTAATACCCCGGTTGATTCCCTACAGTGGCCTAGCTACATCCTAAATACTGATTCAAATAAACACAGTTAAAACTGTGCAATGTTTCTTATATTTCTATTTAAATGATCCTTTTTAAGCAAAAAGAAGCTCACGGTCTGTTATTCTTTTGCCTCATCCCCCCTCCCACACCACACCTTTATTTTTCTTACACTTTCACAAAATATTGAACATTTTCAATAGCTTAGAATGCAATTTGTCAATTTCTAATTTGTAGAGTTTGTATTTTTAGAATTGGGCTATCTACATGCAATTATTCCATCTTATTTCATAGTTTTGTTTGCATGGCGTTATTACCCATATAGGTGGGTAATAACGCCAAATAGCATTGGTCAAGAAAAAACGCCATTACATTTTATGAATACATATCTGTTAAATTATTTTATTTTATATAGGTAGTCAATGAGTTGCTGTATCAGATCCTATATTTGTTTGAAAAATACAATCTAAAACTAAGCCGTGAAAATTGGTAGAACCTTAACGTGGCGTTATTACCCCAGGGTACCTTATTTCATAATTTATGCCGTGCTCATGATTTTTCTTTCTTGTTATGTATTTATCTACTTGAGTGGGAATAATGCAATATTTCGATGCCAAATTCAGAAAGAATAATTTATTACTATCAATTTTTGAAGGAAGTTTGTGAAGACAACAATAAAAACTACAACTTAACATATTCTAATGTCGATCTTAAACACAAATGTATTTGGAAAAAATGTATTTTGCTAGTATATTTGTGTGGTATTAAGAAGTTTTACCCAGCATTATTAAACTCCTTACATATACACATTAAATAATTATGTACGTAATAGTCACAAAATAAATTGTGCTAAAATAAGGAATTAGTTCCTTTAGAAACTTCGTTATAAAATATATTTTGCTAAGAAAATATTAAAAACATCTTTATAAAATACATTTTGATTTGAATACATTCCAAATTTCATATTTATATGTTAATATTTCCTGTCATATCACAACTTCAATAGACGCAATCTATGACGGAAAATTAAACTATTTAACTAACTAAATAGAATTTTCATCATTTTTATAGTTTATTTCGTTGAAAATGCAGAGTGAAACCGAATATGTTTCTTGTTAATAAAAAAGATGAGGGATTTTAATTCAATGCATTATAAAATTTTTCGATAATGTAATAAAAGTATGGAAGCCAGTTATTTCCATTAATTTCAAATAACAGAAGAGCTCTTAAAGTTTTACATTTTAATATCACCGAATGAGTTTTTAACTTTAAAATACAAGTAAAACAAATCTTTTAATTATTCTCGTCTTATGAAGGCTTTTCAAGACATACCGTTTAGATAATTGCTATTTACGCATTCTGCATTTCATCTGAAAGGGGCAAAATTAGGCTAGCGGTATATTTTTACTCAGAGAAATGATAAAAATTAAATGCTCTCTTAAAAACATTTGTTTATGGATATAATCAATTTTCTATGATTCTTTATTTCCTATCATAAGGATAACGAGAACAGATAACAAAAGAATGGATTTCAGATAATTTATGACACAAAATACAAGATTATCTATTTCTGTAAAAAAGAGATCTTTATGTAAATAATGACACTCTAAAAGACAAAACTCCATTATAATACGGAAATTATACATAGAAAATTTTAAGTTTTTAATGGGTTTAGAAGTATAAAAAAAATCCAAAGCAGTAAAGAAAACGACATATTAAATGAGCTTTTAAAAGTACCATTTGCCAAGAATATTTTTAAACGTAACGTCGTTAATTTCTGACATATTCGCGAAATTATTTCATCGCAAAAGATATAATCGTAATCCACTAGACATCGTAAATGCAGAAAATTACGGAAATTTAAAGTCAATAGATTTCATTCAAAAGTGTATATATTATAAGTTAGAAAAGGCACCATTGACGTAATTTTTTTAAAACATGCTATATATTATAATATTTTAACATTTTAAAAACATTTTTTGAGACAGTTGTTCTATTTTTTACAATAACTCTAAAATCTATCTTTAATATTCATATTTTATTTGGGTTAATGGATAACACGCCCTAAGAGAACACAATACCTTGAAATTGGTCAAAATATCGATTTTCATTTTTGATATTAACTGAAAGCTTCTTTAATTAAAGCTAACTAACTTAATAATAATATTAACTTAATATAATAACATGTAATTAATTTGACACCTCATATTTAGCTATACGGCAATTATATCGCGAGACATTGTAAATTTTGTTAATTAATCCACACTGTAAAAAAAAAGGGTCGATCTACTAAAAAAACTTTAGTGATCCATGTAATTACTAAAAAATTTTTAGTAATCTTAGTCGGTTACAAAAAAATCTGTAAGAATTACTAGAAAAAAGTTAGCAATGAATAGAGTTAATAGTTTTATATTTTTAATAGTTCTTACTAAAGCATCGTTGGTGTGGCCTTAATAGCATAGTGGTTATAGTAACGGACTACAGGCTAAAAGGTCCCGGGCTCGAAACTTGCCACCGCCAAATACGCCCCGAATGTATGTAGTGTCTGGTTGATAAAGGGATTATGAAAATCCTGTCGGAGCAGGTAGGAATGTTTGGTGCTGCCATCTATTGCGGTTTTGCCGAAAATCTTCCGCTTCAGAAGTCTGGATGCAGCTCGAAGGAAGCTCCTGCCCTTCGTGCACACGTAATGGTTATTAAAAATAATTTTGGAGCTATTACTAAAATTTGCTTGGTGGCTCATACTAAAAATTTTTAAGTTAGTTATACAAAAAATTCTCTTGTTCAGTTTACAAAAGAAATGCTTGTTTCACTTGCAAAAAAAAGCTTGTAATGGTTACTAAAAAATTCTGTGGAATACAAATTTACTATGAAAATTTTAGTAACCTCTTGAATTTTTTTTACAGTGCAGCGCAATTGCCCAAACAAATTAATAACCCCATAAACATGATAACTTGTTTTTCTCACTGTTCATATTTTTATAACTTGCTTGCTCGAAAAATACTAAGGCTTTATTTTTTTGATAATTTATATAGAGCTTTGAAAATTTCTTTATTTGTTCTCCTTGGTGTATTTACTATTTTTATGCAGGGATTTATGTATTCAAATTTAAAAAATATTTAAAAAATGTATATTTAATTTGAAAGTTTGCTTAATTTCCTTCATTTATGAAATGATTTGAATTTTTATTTTGAAAAATTATATTTAATGTAGAATATCATACATCTAAATATCCATATGCTTATTTACATAATTTATGCCACTAAATGTGGAACAAAATGAGCAAAAATATTCATAGTAGGTATTTAAAAAATATACTTTTTAATTAAATTTTAGAAAAATAGGCTATTCTACAAGATTTTGTTTTATTTTTTTTTATTTAATTTTTAGCTCAAAGTATTGTGCCATCATATATATTACAATATTATTCAAGATTGAAGGAGTCGTTTAAAAGGTACTGTGTCCCCTAAAATAAATAACACAATTTATTTATCTATAAAATTTAAATTATAACGGATCAAACATTATCAAATTGGAACTGAATTTTTCCGACATAAAATTGCACTTGGAAATAACTCATTTCAAACGTCGAATTTATTCACAAATGTATACATATTGAGAAATCTTACTTGCGAATTAGTGTTAGAATTTATTGTAATTCATTTAGTGTCAGACAAACGAGTGATCTGTGAACATTTTAAATGTAGCATGTATTTTAACCCTTTATATATTGACGAAACTTATAAGTACTACTTACTTTAAACTTACATTCCGCTGTGAATATTACTAATATTCTGAAGGCACTTTGAAAAAACACCCCTTTAACTCTACTTTTTCAAGATGCATGGCACCTGCAGTTAAAATGCATTTTTATATTTAAAAAATCCTGTCGACAAATTTTCTACATTTTCTAAATTCCATTTCTAAAATCCGTATTTAAATTTAATCATACCACGACAAACATTAAATAAACAGTTTATTAAAATTGCCAATAAACTTCAAATAAAATTAAAAATTCACCTTGGAAATGCTGCACAAATAATGTTGATTATTAAAATTTATTATAAATAATTATTGTAATTTCATTATACACATACTGAAAAAACTTATATAACTTTTTTTTCGAATGCCTTATGATACGTATGGTGTCAGAAATAGGTGCGACATTTGTAAATTTTAAACAACGTATGCAATTTAAAATAGAAGCAGAACAATTGCAGAATTTGACAGTCATGAAGTGAGAAGGACCTGACATTTAAAACAGAGTGAGAGCACTTCTCTTTAGAAAACAGGGAATGAGACAAGTGAAGGTTACCCTTTTTCACATATTTTACTCAGCGGGATATATTTTAATGAAATTACTATATAAAGTAATATATTCTCAACGTTTCTAATAAGTATGTATAATATTAGTAAGAACGGGGGAAAAATCCTGTTAAGTTTAAAAAATAAACTTGTAGGACACTGGTGCACAATTAAAAAGATGATTTAATTTAATGTGATTTATTTAATGTCTTATTGCCATTAAAATTACTCGAAAAATAATTAATATTTTATAAATTTTTATGTGTGAGTTCTATTTTTATCGTATCTGAAAAACTTCTGTAAATTCTATAATTAATTTCCAATGCAGCACAAAATGCAGTAAATAAAAACATATTTTATTTATCTGTAAATTTCAAAATGAACTGCAATTGACATGAGCTCTAAACTCAAATACGTCAGTTGAGAATCAGATTAAATGCATAAATCACCCCCTGAATATAACTTATTTTCGAAATACTAGATTTACCAGCAGGAAACTGTGAGTGTATTGAGAAAACTTTCTGTGGTGTCAGAAATAGATGTGACCAACATTAAGTGAAAAAGACACTTCTTTTAATTTGAAGGACAGCTTTTCTCTGCAGGATACAATGAAAGAGAGAAGCGAAGGTTAGCTTTTTTACGCATTTTTGATTAAAAAATTGGATTAAATTGTTATAAATTTAGTATAAATTTAAAAAATATATTAATTTGATTTGTCAGAACAGAAAATGATGAAAATGATTTCTGTCACATTGTAGAGCTATAATATATTTATTTCATAGGGAAATAATTAAAAACTTTTTTTAAAAGGAAGTTAAAATAATGTTGTTATTTCAATGCATTAATGACATTCAAATGTTTAAATACTTTTTCATTTAATAATAAAAAAAAATTTCAAATATTCTTCTGATTTACTTCATATTTTTCAAATCCATATTTAATGTGAAACACACCATGAAAAATAATTAATAAACAACATATTCAAATTATCTATAACCATTATCTATAACTTCTAACCCTGTTGAAATATACTATGACAGGCGTTAAATTAACTACATATTTAAATTATTTATAAACTTTAAACCATACTGAAAAAACCATGATAACTCTGCCGATATATGTCATTCAGAAGTAGATTTAAATACATAAAATTGCCTTTGGAAACCAATTATACTGAAATACTAAATTTATCCTTATTGAGATAATTTACACGAAAATTATTTTAAGGAATCTCTTATGATACTTATGGTGACAGAAATAAGTGTAACTTTGGTAATTTTAGATAATTCGTATTGTTTAATGCTATGTCAAGCAAAAAAAAAAAAAACTTTTCGAAAACTTTTCTGATATACTCTATATTTTTAAAATCCATACCTAATTTAAAACACACAATGACAAACATTTAACAAGCAACATATTCAAATTATCTATGAACTTCAAACTATATTGAAATACACTATGACAGACATTAAATTAACTACGTATTCAAATTATCTATAAACTACAAACCATACTGAAATAGCCATGATAACTCTGCGGGTATATGTCATTCTGAACTAGATTTGGATATGTAAAATTGCCTTTGGAAATATATTATATTATTCTTAGTGAGAAACTTTACACGAAAATCAATTTAAGGAATTTCGTATGATACTTACGGTTGCAGAAATAAGTGTATTTTTTGTAATGCTAAATAATGCGTATATTTTAATACGTAATATCGAGCAAATGTTAAATCAAAGTAAGAGCCGTGAAATGAAATTCAACATTCTTTAAATCAGAATGTCTGTTTTACTTTTCATAAATGACTGAATAAGAAAAATTAATTTTTTGTTTTGTATGTATCATTTTAACTTCCTCAGTTCCGATGTCACCTTTAAGGTACACTAAAAATCACCTATTAACCACTTAACTGATCAATATTTTTGAAAAAAATCTTTAAAAAATGTCTATTTTTAGTGTCTTTTACAGAATTTTTAATCTGTTATAAAAAAATTAAAACTGAAAATTTAGCAACGTATAGCAATTTTATAAAATTTGAAATAGTTCAATAGTATTAAAGAGCACTCCAAACAGTATTTACCACCATACCATTGTGTAATGGAATACTTTTGTGTTCCCTGCAAATGAATAACAAATATTCTTTGCACCACAGATTGGGCAAAATGTATTATTGTATATACATTGTATATACTTCATGGATGAATATCAATTCTATTATGGCCTAAAGTGTATAACATTAAATGCAATTTAAGACTATTTTTTACCACTGACCGAATTGTAACGGAATGCTTTTGTTTGTTCCTGTAATTACATTATACTTCCGATTTTTACAAAATTTGATGTGACTTGACAAATTACGCAACAATTATATATTTTTAATTTGAAACGATTCGGTTGGGTAGTTTTTCCTCTGTTATATGCCCACAGGTGGATGGACTGAATGACGACTTTAGGTGCTATGTATTTATATAATTGAGAACGCACCTAAAAAGATCATTTGTTCAAATAGTTCAAATTGAAAATAATTGCTTTTATTTCTATGGGGGCAACCTTACACAACATGCTCTTATGAAATTAACATCAATACAAAGAATTTTCCTTCTACGAATATCTCGAGGATACAAAACCATATCAACAGACGCACTGCAAGTCCTCACGGGCATTCTACCCATCACACAACAACTAAGGCACGAAAACGATAAATCATCCATCTTACAACTTAAAAATAACACAATATCACATGCTCTCATCCACAACGTAGACATACAACATAATGTCAGAAGCTGGCAGATTCACCCAAAAGAAGAGACATCACACATACATGTGAACATTAAGCGCAACAGCTACACATCTGCCCAAAGTCTCACACTTTTCACTGATGGATCTGGCACCAAGACCGGCGTTGGCGCAGCTTTCTGTGCAACGGAAGGCATAACGAAGGTACATCAGTGGGCTTGCAGACTGGATGATAATAACTCCGGGCATCAAACGGAGCTGCACGCCATACTTAACACTCTAGAATGGGGTGAAGCAAACCTAGGCAAAAGTATTCCCATCTTCAGTGACAGTCTCTCCGGTCTGCAGACAATACATGCCCACAGAACAAAAGACCCTCTTGTACTACAAATTAAGTTAAAACTAAAATCACTCATTCACTGTACCTCGCTGGGTCATGTTTCAGGTCACAAAGTTACCTTTGGCAACGACCTGGCTGATGACCTAGCGAAACAAGCGACACAAAAACCTTTCATAGATACATATATCCCAGTGACACAATCATACATCAAAAAGATCCTGAGATATAGGACTTTGACATCCTGGCAGGAGTATTGGGACACATCAACAAAGGTCAGGCACACACACGAACTCATTCCAAAAGCTTCCCTACAACTTTATAACCTTACACCGTACACAGCCTGCTTTCTGACGGGCCATGGCCCTTTTATGGTCTACCTAGAAAAATTTAAGTGCGCCTCTTCTAACTTATGTTAGTGCAGTGAGGTGGTTGCAGCAAGCCATGCCTATTTTCATTGTGAGATTACGAGGCGCTGGCAGTTAAAACGTCCGCAATTCTACCAGAAGGCTGGTTCCATAATATACTTACACACACCCTCCTACTCAACAAATTAAAACACATCCATAACCACCTATTCCAAATTTCAATTCTAACAACGTAGCCTGAGCATGCAACAGTTTATGCTGCTCCTTTCTCAGTGCTACAATTGCGCACATAAATCCGCCCATTGTCGCATAGGGGATCTGTTCCCCGGCGGGAAGCTTCCGTTTTTGTTATTTTCTTTTGTTATGTGATTTCTGTTTCTTTTTATTTTTTCCCACCTGCCCTCTGTCACGTTAGGTTCTGTTGCACCTGGCAGGTGAGGCCCTGTTATGTTATTTTTTGTTTTAACACCGCCCACACTGTTAAAACTAATGGTGACACATTGCACCTTTTAAGGGTGAAAGGCTTGTCTCACTGGTGACACCCCTAAAGGATCCAAAATAGCACCTTTAATTAGGGTGAAAAGATGGCACCCTTAATCCAGAGTGCTCAATGATAAAAAATTAAAAATATACTAAACGACTTTCGGCCCTCGATGGATTCGAACGCAAAACGGCTGATTCCAAGCTCAGCGCCCTATCCACTCGGCCATCAAGCTCACCTTCAAAGTCTCCCTGAAATGTTCATATGTCCTGAAATTCAAAAGTTACTTTATATAAAGAAGCTCGCCAAAAGTTAGCCATCCGAAGTTCTAAACAAAATTGGGATAGCGTATAGCGGTGATAGTCATCGTAGGAAAAAATTGCTGTGTTGATCCACCAGTGACAGCGAGTTGATGTGCAAGGATACACGTTACAGAGCATGCGCAAATGACTAAGGGGTGAAAATCTTCCAACGGTATGCATTGCGCGGCACCCTAATTAGCGTGAAACACCCAATGACACCCCAAACACATTTTCAACTCCTCTGGTGACAAGTGATTTAACCTTTTCACCCCTGGGTGTCAAATGCAACCGGTTCGTTATTTTTAACAGTGCACTGTCGCGATTCTGGCGGTTTCAGTTTTGGCTGAATTATATAATTTTTTAAGACCTTAATAAAGGCCACCGGGAGGGATACTTTGCTCTACAGACCTGGTTTCCTTGTCTGATCTGTCCCTTTTAGGCAAACAAATCGAAAGACATAGCAATGGAAAAAGTGATGGGTTGTTTTTTTACGCATATTTTCGATAGAAGAATATATATTAATTAATGTATTATAATAATCAAGCACCTCTTTTATTTTGTTTTTGTTCGATAAAATTGTTTTGAAACTTACGTATGTTAAGTATTTTATTTTCTTTTTATAGTTGTATTATTCTTAAACAGTTGTAACTTTAAAACATAAACTTTGAATGCGCATTTGTTTGTTTTATAGTCCTGCTTTATTACTACTTGTTTGAAATTTTTGTTATATTTAAATATAAATGATAGTAAACGACAAATTTATGGAAAAAGTAAAATATACATTATGTTCTTCGGAAATTCTGTTTTCTTAACAAAGGATGTGATTGTATTTTTTCTATGGAATTCTATCAAATATGGAAAGTCGGAAGCAGAATTTTTGGCATATTGTACTTCTTTATAATCGAAAGTTGAAAAGACCGATAAAGCAAGAAAAAAAATATTCGATGTGTATGAAAAATATCCACCGACAGTACCAAAAGATGCACCACTTTCTGGACAACCTGTTTAAAGAAGATAAAGGCAAAATAAAGACATTGAATTATCCAAACACCCGTATAACAACTGCTTTGAATATAAACTAATAGAATTCGATTATTAATGACAATATGAAGCGCATTGGTTTAATTTTAATACTCAACATATGAGTTTGTCATTTTCACCCAAACAAAAACAAAATTACTTTCCGGACAACCCAACTGTATGATTATTTGAATGAGTGAACATAATTAAAAATTCTAAAAAAAGTTTTAATAAGTTAAAAACATCTTTACGACAGTTCTTTTATATTTCACTGTATGTACAAAATCCATTTGCAAAGTTGCATATTTTATATGAAATGCAGAATGACACATATTGAGTAATCAACATATTCTATTTATCTGTAAAATTCACTCTATTGAAATAGTCATGATCACTCAGCCGTATATGTATCATTTGGGAACTGGATTTACATGCATAGTATTGCCCGTGGAAATAATTCATTCTGAAATGCTATATTTATCCGGAAGTAACTCTAGGCAAATTAAGAAATTTACACGAAATTAATTTAAAGCTTTATTGTGATGCATATGGCGTCAGAAATAGGTATGACCTTTATAAATTTTAAATAGTGCATGCATTTGAAGATGGAATTTAGAATAATTAGAAAATATGACAGCACTGAAGTGAGATTTTTCATTTCAAACAGAAAGACAGATTTAGTTTGCAGAAAAGAGCGAAATGAGAAAATGAAGTATTGTCTTTCAAAAGTTTTATTGTCATTAAAGCATACGTTAAATTTTAGTTTTAATATTGGGATAAAGCTTTAACAACGAAATTAATATCGATATAAATGACGGCTTGAGGTTCAAAATCGCCAAATACTGTTGGCGAACTTCCAAAGAAAGAATACAAAATTCCACAAAATAAATAATTTTATGGTATATTTCTGGCTTTATAAAATCTTATTTTACACTGAAAAACAATCGACACATTCAAAGCCTTTTTGCATTTTCTCCATTTATTTTTTTTTCTTTTTGATAAGGGCAGTTTTGAAAATTACTTCATGTATCTTTATTTGAATAATGTCTTGCTGAAATAATAATAATAATGTATATTTTAGAACTATTGTTTAACAATTCTTTTACTACCACTGGATCTGTAAAATCCATTTCTACGTCTCTATTTGATTTTCAAAACAAGCTATATGTATTAAATAAACAAAATATTATATTAATATACAAATCAAAAACCCATTACTTTTAAATGAGGTAGGTCTGCTTGAAAAATTTAATTTTTTATGATGTTATTTGTATATTTAGGGACAAAAATAAATTAAGCTTTAACATAAGCTTTAAAGTTAATAGCTGTTCTATTTATTTTCCCGATTTATCTTTAAAACATGACTTTTGACAGAATAAATAGCATTGAAAAGTCCGAAAATTCCGGCTTGACAATATTGGTTGCTATAAATACGATGAAATCTACTCGAAAAAAAATCCAAAAATTATTTACAGCCAAAATAATTCTTTGTTTGTTCGTTTGTGCTTCTGACGGCTAATTAATGAACACGATAGATAAAGACTAAGAGTAAGAAAAACTTGGAAAAATCCGAAAGATTAGGCTTACTGGCGCGATTGTGTTCGAACCCAGCACCTCCAGTCGACCTGTTTCGAAAGCAGAAGCTCTTGGCCTTACACTACAAAAATAATGCATCACTGTAAACCCTTCAGTAAACCCTTAAAGAATACTTTAACACATGTTAGATACTTGCACCATGAAATATAATTAAAAACAAATAAAATTACTAATGGGTACACGCTGCAAGAATTTTTATATGAACTTATATATACCTATGATAAAAAAAATCTACATTGGTCCGCTTCAGTAATCATGCTCAGGTTAATTTAAGCATTATATTTTATTTGTTATAGTAATTTGATTATAGTAGTATTTATTGATTACAGCAAGTGATATTTTGATTATAGCAAGTAGCTTTTACAATGCAATAATCATTTCTGTCTAGTTGAATAATCTGTTTTTCGATTATATCAAAACTTAACCAAACATTTTAAGTTGTAGAAATGCAATTGTGCATGCTATTGTTACAAAAAAGTTCACTTCAATATTAATGTTAATGCAGTTAATTCTATATGTTTTTCAGTTAAACATGTTTCTTGAATATGGAAATATGTACTTGGAACCTCATATCATCTAAGAAATTGGTTTTCTGGGTAGATAGAAATGATTAACACACCATATAAACTACCCGGAAAGGTTTAGAAAATATACGGGACATCTAATAAATATTACATTTATGAATTTGTCTTTAAATTTAAAAGACAAACTCTTGTGAGATTGCTAAAGATAAAGGAACGCTTTCTCTAATCTTAGGTGAGTCGTAACGGGTTACTGTATATTTATTTTCACGATTATAGTACAATTTTGTAAATTGAGAAACATCTTCTTTGCATTAAGCTTCCATTTTTGTTCTAGTAAGTTTTAAAGGTGTCCCCGACACAAAATTTTTAAATTTACTAACAACAATTATTGCATTAAAAATGATTTTGATTTTTATGCTTATAACGGCGTTTAAACCATGTTTCTGTCTTAATTAAAAGAGTAAATATTATATTTTTTCGTTTTGGTTTGTTTCTAAAATCTAGCTTTCGAGCAATGGATTGTCACGGAAATGACTTCTTGTAAAAATGCGTTTTTGTTCATGATGGTTTTTTTCACACTTTCTCATATTTAAATTGTCATAACAAGAACTGTTAAAGTTAAATGCTTCAAACATGCAACATGCCTTTTTTGATTATTTTACTTTAATATTTATTAAAAAAATTAAAAAAAAATATTTGCCTTTAACACGATTTTTTTAATAAGCTTTTTTTTTTTTTCAAATTTTACCAATTACTTATTTTTTTTAAATTAAATGTTTTTAATTTTTTAAATAATGTTTTTAAAAATTCTGGATCAAAATTAAGATTTCGATATTTCTGTTTATTTAAATATAAAAAAAATTATTTTTACAAATAATATTTAAAATGATTATTATATTATTTGAAAATTAATTCTCGAATTTTTTGTGGATAACACTTCCATAAAATTTAAGATTTATCATGGGTCGATCCATTTCAAGTGATCAAGCTCTGGTCGTTCGACCACTTTTAAAAATTCTGAAATTTTTTGTACAGCAGCTTTAACATGACTAGAAGTTCAAAATGACAATTATTTTAGTTTTATTAATTTTTGTTTGTGCATGGCAGCCATCTTTGTTGCATCGTGTTCAGCGATTTTCTCACATTCTAGAAAATTGTAAATATCTCGTCTTTTATTTTTCCAATTGAAATGAGATTTTCGGCATTTTGTTCAGAATAAAATAGGTAAAGGTACAGTGGTAGAGTAGTTTTTAAAAATAAATTTTTACAGGTGAAATTTCAGCATATATTGCGCCATATCATTTAGCATATCCGTTTTATCTTGCGCCACACCAGAGATATCAAAGCCTAAAAGGCGTAATTTTCAAAATTTTTGACAAATTTTGAATTTTTTTTTTCGCAACAATAAATCAACTCCCATGTCGGGGGATTGTTTTGTAAGTACAATTACTTTCGACCTGTTTGTAAAAAAAAATGTGTGTTAACAGTTTTCCTTGCATGAAAAATTTTTTCTTGTAAACGAATATATTTTGGAAAAATACCTTTAAATTTCACATAAAAAAATATTATACGAAATTCTATTGCCAGTCTATTAGCACATTTTATTCTGAATAATTTGTTGTAAACGTCATTTCAATTGAAGAAATAAAATATGAGATATTTATAATTCCGTAAATATTTCAATGTTAGGAAATAACTGCACACGATGAAATAAACATGGCCACCATGCTCAAACGAAAAATAGTAAAATTAAAATAATAATTGTTTTGAGCTTATATGATGTTAAGGTTGTCGTACAAAAAATTTCAGATTTTTCAAAAATGGTCAAGCAACCAAAATATTTTCGGGATCAATTTAAATGGCCGAAGAGCATTTCTAGTAGGTTTTGTTCATCTGTACAGATAGTGCATTGACTTAGCATACATTCTGAATTGTTAAAATCACACTCAAGCATTTGAAGACGATCTTTGTAATTAACACTTAACTTTGCCCAATAATCCATCAGTTTAACATTTTGGAGGTATGAACAAACATGCATTAGGTTACAATAATTTAGTAGTATTGTTTTCACATATTGTCTATGTCATATTTCAGCTTGTAGTTAAATCTCCTGCTTGAAATTTTTCATACGTAACACCAATTTAAAATACTATCAAAGACCAGAATTTTAGATTTTTATCACCACCGGAGATATCAAAGCCTAAAAAGTGCAATTTGTGAAATTTTTGACAAATTTTGGAATTTTTTTCGGAAAGAGAAATCAACTCACAGATCTGAAATTTGGTGTGTGAATACATGTACATTCGACGTATTTGTAGGGAAAAAATGTGTCAGGTTGATAGTTTTCCTTGCATGAAACATTTCCTTTTGTAAACGGATAGATTTTGGAAAAAATCTTAAATTTTATGCTACAATTTCACCAGTAATTTTTTTAAATTATTCTACCGCCATACTTTTATGCTATTTTATTCTGAACAAAATACTGTAAACCCCATTCGAATTGGAAAAATAAAAGACCAGATAATTACAATTTTGTGTACCTTAATTTGCGAGAAAATCGCTGCACACAATGAAACAAAGATGGCCGCCACGCACAAACAAAAAATAGTAAAATTAAAATAACAGTCATTTTGAACTTCCATTATGTTAGGCTTGCTTTACAAAAAATTTCAGATTTTTTTAAAAATAGTCGACCAACCAAAAAATTATTTTCTGGACCACTTGAAATATGTTGACGCTCATGTTTATTTTGTTTACAAATTTTATGGTTAATCATCACAATAAACTGCAAAATTTTAGTTAAATTAATAAAAAATATTTTTCAATGTGCCCCGGGCTCCCTTAATAAATAAAAAAGATCTGTATTCATACAATACCTTCTAATCTGCACCAAGTTTTATCTTTACTTTTTATAAACGACACGGATATGTTACGCCCTTGCTTTCTAATTATCATCCTGATATATATTAATAAGTTATACATTCTGAGTGTTTCACACGTGTAGTCATTAAATATGAAAAAAAAAATATTTTTTCGCAGAAATCTCTCTGATTGGATGAAATTATTGGATGAAATTTTTATTATAGTTTGATTAGGAAACATCATTTTTTTAAAATTTATGATTCTATTACAAATGACTCTATGCTAGGAGATTCATTTCTTTAATAATTACATTACTTGCGCAGTAGATTTTGTGAACAAAGATTATTATTGATGCTTAATGGTTTAGCATATAATTTGTCAGTTTATTTTTTATTACAAAATAAAATTTGATTGTTATTCTAATTAAAAATTCAACATAAAACGTGTGCCTATTGTATGATTTTGTTTTTGGATTAGAATCTATTTCAAATGGTGGGTACTTTGGTATTCAATTTTAGCCGTAAAAGTATTAACCCTCAGACAGTTTTGCAAAAGGGCAAATTTGCAATGTTGTTTACCCTGCATTTTGTTTTAAATGCTTATAAAACATAATTATTTCAACATTATATGAAAATACTGGATTACAAATATGAATATTAAGCTTGCGAGTACTAACCCTTCTAAAATGCATGCATTAAAAATCCATTAAATCAATAGATTTATATTACTTTAAAAATTGTTCATATTGCAGGGAAGCCTCAAGTATAATGAACGTATTAACACGGCCCTCTAAATGAGAAAAAAATTCCAGAAAATAAAATACCTGCCCAGAAAAATGGAAGAACGTGAAAATCTTTATATATATAACTTTTCTGTGCATGTGTTTGTCACTGAACTCCTCCTAAACGACTGGACCGATTTTAATGAAATTTTTTGTGTGTGTACTAGTGGATTATAGAATGGTTTAGAAACACATTTCATCGAAATTGATTCAGTACTTTTTTTAGTAATTAGGCAAAAACTAATAAAGTTAGTGATTTTCCGCTAATTAAAAGTGTTGAATAAGTTCGCAAAACAAAGTGTGGACAGAATGGCTTAGTGGTCTAGGGATCCAGATTTAAACTGGTTCTCGGAGAAAGCGAAAGTGTGTTTCGAACCCCGCTACTGACATACGTGTATGATTTATAATAACTTTTCCTGTATTATAATTTTACTTAACCGACTTCATAAAATCGTTAACTTTTAACTAAAAAGAGAAAAATAAACGGTTCTATCAAAAATTGAACCGATTTCAAAAACTACTGCAAAGTGAAAGATAATTTCCTTACATAATCGTAAAAAGAAATAAAATTATGAGCGTAGTATTTATCATGCGTATTATTATATTTATGTACATTTATTTGATTTTTTGGAGTCGGTGCCAGGACAACGTCTACCGAGTCCGCTAGTATGCTTATACACTGTAAAAAAAATTCTGTAAAGGTACTAAACTTTTTCTAGGAAACTGGGATTCCAAGAACTTTTCATGTAACGATAACAAGAAAAATTCATGTAACCGATTCTGAAACTTGAATTTTTGCTATTACCGTTACAGGAAAAGTTCTTGGAATCCCAGTTTCCTAGAAAAAGTTTAGTACCTTTACAGAATTTTTTTTACAGTGTAGGTATATATGGGTACTTAAATTTGATTATCATATAACAAATAATATGGTTAGCCATTACAAACAAAATCAAAATTTTAACTTGATCAATAAAAATTATTTTAAAATGTGTCCCGAATACCCTTTATTAATAAAATAGATTTTTATTCGTACAACAATGTTTAATTTGCACTACATTTTATCTTTATTTTTTATTAACAACCGGGCTATTTTACGCCCTTACTTTCTAATTATCATCCTGATATGCATTAATAAGTGGTAACATTCTGAGTGTTTTACACATGAAGTCATTAATTATGAAAAAAAAAATTCGCACAAATCGCTTCATAAATGATGTTTTTTTTTTCAGTTTCTCTAGATTAAAATTAGCTAGAAAATGTGAATTTTTTCCCCCGCTAACTAATGACATTTAGCAATTTTTAGTACTCCGTTTCCTTTAATTAATTCTTTAAGAGAAGATAAAAGAAAAGTTAAACTTTTAAAGAATTTGGAATATATGGCTTATAAAATAGATCAAGGTCGGAAAATTAATTTATAAAATGCGTTTTGAAACAATAAAGATTGTTAAATTTTGCAGATAAATGAAGGGATTAAAGTTCATTTTCGCAGAGAAAAACTCATTATTTTTTAAAGAAGACTTAAGTTTTGAAATATTTCAAAATGAATTGATTTAGTTTATCATTCTTGAATGCGATCATTAAGTCATATTAAGTAAAACTTATTCGCAGATATGAATAAGAAATGTTTAAACAGCATATATAAAGATTTCATTTAACATATTAAAGGTACTTAATGTAAAACTATTTAATATGAAAAGACTTTTATTCGTGCAACACTGTTTAATTCGCACTGTGTTCTATCTTTATTATTTTCAGAAAATAAAATTTAATAAATATTTTAATTACAAATTCAACATAAAATGTCTGTCTATTGTGCGCTTTTGTTTTTGGATTAGAATCTATTTCACATGATGGGTACTTAAATATTAAACTTCGGCCGTAAATGTGTCTGCAGAAAATAAAATAATGTCCAGAAAAATGGAAGAAGATGCCAGCATGTTTATAAGTGTGCCGATATTTAAATTTAATTTAATTATCATTTAACAGATAATATGGTTAACCATTAAAAAAATTAAATTTTAACTCGATAAATAAAATTAATTTTAAAGTGTGTTCCGGACCCCCTTAGTAAATAAAATAATTTTTTATTCGTACAATAATGTTTAATCTGCACTATGTTTTATCTTTATTTTTTATTAACAACACGGGTATTTTACGCCCTTGCTTTCTAATTACCATCCTAATATACATTAATAAGTGGTACGTTCTGAATGTTTCACACATAAAGTCATTAATTATGAAAAAATATTTTTTTCGCACAAATCGCTTCATAAATAATGTTTTTTGAAGTTTCTATGGAATAGAATTAGCTAGAAAATGTGAATTCTTTTCCCCACTAACTAATGATATTTAACAATTTTAGCACTCCGTTTTCTTTAATTAATTCTTTAAGAAAAGATAAAAGAAAAATTAATTTCTTAAAGAATTTGGAATACATTGCTTATAAAATAGATCAAGGTGGGAAAATTAATTTATAAAATGCGTTTTGAAACAATACAGATTGTTAAATTTTGCAGATAAATGAAGGGATTAAACTTCCTTATCGCGGAGAAAAACTCATTAGTTTTTAAAGAAGACTTAAGTTTTGAATTATTTCAAAATGAATTGATTTAGTTTAGCGTTTTCTAAAGTGATCATTAAGTTATATATTTTATGTAAAACGTATCCGTAGATATGAGCAGTAAATATTTAAAATAACACATATAAATATTTCATTTAAAACATTAAAGTATTTAACATAAAATAAAGACAATTTCACATTGGTATACCTTTTTAAATGTTATTTGAAATGCCCATTCAATTAATATTTTTGTTAGAAATTTTGTTCTTTGGGGATAATTTGGTGCATTCTTATTGCACTGTAAAAAAAAATCTGTAAAGGTACTAAACATTTTCTTGGAAACTGGGATTCCAAGAACTTTTCATGTAATTGTAACAGGAAAAATCCATGTAACCGATTCTGAAACTTGAATTTTTGCTGTTACGGTTACATGAAAAGTTCTTGGAATCCCAGTTTCCTAGAAAATGTTTAGTACAATTACAGATTTTTTTTTTTTACAGTGTGGTCAGAATTGAGATGAAATACGGTAAGTAACAGTTTTCTAAATAAATGATTGGATTATTGGACAGTTTCTTTCAAATTATTTACAATATTGTTTGTCTAAGACATATATTTTTTGAATTTATAATTCTATTATAAATGACTGTATGCTAGGAGAAGTATTTTTTCAATAATTCTAGAACATGCACAGTACATTTTGTGAAGAATTATTATTATTGATGCTTAATGGATTCTCATATACTATGCCAGTTTATTTGTTTTACAAAATAAAATTTAATTAATATTTTAATTATAAATTCAGCATAAAATGTCTGCCGATTGTGTGATTTTGTTTTTTGATTAGAATCTGTTTCACATGATGGGTACTTTAACATTAAATTTCAGCCGTAAAAAGTATTAAAATCTACAGAAAACAAAACAGATGTCTAGAAAAAGCGAAGAAGTTGCCAATATTCTAAGTGTTTGAGTATCTGTTAAATATGTGATTTTAATTTATTAGTTTTTATAGATAAAATTGCAATAATAAAAAGACGATAATTCAAAATAACAACAAAGACTGTTTGAATAAATTATCAAAAATTCTTCTAATAGCATATACATGTTGCTTATATTATAATTCAGTCATTGCAATATTTATCGTTTATTATGAAAATGTTTAGTTACCTTCACAGATTTTTTTTACAGTGTACAACGATAGCCTACTGTGTACATTTAAAATCTTAGAACACTGACTCTCAAAGTAGGCTATATTGCCATTGATTATTGGACACTTGCGATTTTAGACATTTTACTAAATAACTAGAAAAATACATGAGGAATCATCTCGAAACTCTTAGTGTATAAATATAATTGTATACGCCATACATCGCCGTGAAGATATTTTACCGAAACTCCATAGGGGACCGTCAACAAATTAAAAAAGAATGAATATCTTTTGAATAACGCTGTCAAAACTAATGTAGCAAAAGTGCTCAAACTCTAGATTATGATTGAATGCCTTATTGTAATACACTGTGTTCATTTTTATGCAAATAGCATGCATACTCGCAGAGTAATTAAGGATTTATAAAAATGGTCCCAAATTTTTCCAAGTTTTTTCCTTATAATTTTCAGACTTCTTAGTATAAAATAACATTTTTTTTTTCAGAATATACGGCAAACAACGTTGCAGACAGTACCCTGTAATCAGAATTAAAAAATAATAAAAATTGTATGAAAAATGAATAGGTTTACTAAATAATTGTTTACTGCGCATGCGTCAAAGATATCAAAATTTCATTTGCATATTATGTTAGCGAAATGTATAGAGCAACTTCTGTAAAATCTCAAAATCATAGCTTGAAAATTCTGAAAGTAATCGTCTATAGAAAAAGGAAAAAATCCGTTGTTTCCAAAATGAAGCAAAAAAAATGAGGGATTTTATCCAAATGTAGTAGTACATCCCGTATTGTGTATTCTATATTGACACTAATTAATGAATATATGGATACAACCCCTCTTGTTTTTGCTTCATTTTGAGAATAACGGATTTTCAACTAATTCAATTGACGATTATTTTCAGAATTTTCAAGTTATGATTTTGTGACTTTCACAAAAGTTGCTCAATACATTTAACTAACATAATATACAAATGAAATTTTGATATCGTTGACGCATGCGCAGTAAAAAATTATTTAGTAAACCTACTCATTTTGTACAAAATTTTCATTATTTTTTAATTCTGATTACAAGGTACTGTGTGCAATGTCGTTTGTCATATTTTCTGAAAAAAATATTATTTTATATTAAGAACTCTGAAAATTATAAGGAAAAAACTTGGAAAAATTTGGGACCATTTTTATAAAAACCTTAAGTACTCTGCGAGTATGCATGCTATTTGCATAAAAATGAACAAGGCGTATTACAATAAGGCATTCAATCATAATCTAGAGTTTGAGCGCTTTTGCTACATTAGTTTTGACAGGGTTATTCAAAAGATATTCATTCTTTTTTAATTTGTTGACGGTCCCCTATGAAGTTTCGGTAAAAAATATTCACGGCGATGTATGGCGTATACTATTATATTTATACACTAAGAGTTTCGAGATGATTCCTCATGTATTTTTCTAGATATTTACTAAAATGTCTAAAATCGCAAGTATCCAATAATCAATGGCAATATAATGTATTTCCCCCAGTTCGTTATACCATGAGCCTGTGGTAAAAAAAATAACAAATAAGTATGTCATTTAAAAGTTTAACTATGCCTTTGTCTTTTTTATGAGAAATACAAACAGGTCTAAAAAGTAATTTACGATTGTGTCTAGTTTTAAAAATATCAAACATTCCAGAAATATGCAAGGAGGAAGAATTGAACCTGAGATTTTTAGAAAACTGCTACTTTTAAAACTTATATGTGAGGACGGGAGCTTCAAAACTTGCCTTATCCAGAAAATCAAATTGGGAAATCGCAAAAAAAAATCTGTCTGCATCCATTGGTTTTGATTGCAAACCAAGATTTTACAATACCAGAATACAACACGACTGCTCTTTTGGAGAGTGTGGGGTTTTTTTAATGCATTTTCGCTAATAGAATAAATTGATAAAGAAAACCCAAGTTATAAATTTTGGATAAGACGAGTTTTAAAATGTTAAATAAAATTAATGTTTATTTGCTTTTTAATGTGATTTCAAGTCTTACAGTAAGTCTTAGAGCAATTTTTAACTACACAATAGCCTTATAATTTCTGTTTTTTAAACTACTACGGGCTTCACTTTTCCTATATTTAACATAAATCTTCAGGATTGTTCTGAGGTAAAATCCTTTCTTACTTCTTTGCTCTTTACATACACATTTGTTTCAAATATAGGCTTCTATTTATTTAAATTGAAAGCTCTTCTTGGTCTTTAATCTTTTATAAAAAGCAATGATAAAAAATTCGGGAACTCTTCGCTCTATCAATCACTTTTGTCACAACATCAATTTTCTACTTCAGCGGCGACATCGGCTGCTAGAATCAACATCTTTTGGTATAGGATTTTTTAACGTTGTTTAAAGAAAACATTTTCCGTTCATTTTCCCCTTCATCTATTTAAGTAGCAATTGCTTCTTTTTGGTTAAACATTTGGAGTAAATTACTTTCAAAGTTACTTTTTTCTCCTTTTTTATCAGTTAGTCTTTTGAAAATGTCACTTAACTATTATTTTAATGTACTAAACTCGAAACAAAGTCATAGTGTACTCTGCTTTTTTATGGGTTACAATTTACTAAATTTAGAAGGTTCTAGTTTTAATGACTGATAGAGAATAATCCCAATTTATAGGATAAAAGCAAATATAATTGTACGTTGAAACAGTTTGGAAGTTTTAAAAGTTCATCATTGCAAAGTAATGATTTTCTGAAAGCTACTGATTTCAAGGTGACATTACTTCGAAATATTCCATTTGCATATTCTATCAGTTTGTCTTTAAGAAAGAGTATTAATATTACTTTAATCCTGTAAATTCAAAATAAAATATAATTATATTCTCATTTTTCCTCATGATACAATTTATTTAAAATGCTGCGTTTTTTTCACCCATTTCAAAATTACCTCAACATTTATTTTACACGTTTTAGCACTTTTAAGTATCACAATTCAATATTAAAATATCGCTTGGTATTTCAATTTATCAAAATTATTGAAAATTAATTTTATTCAGTAAATAAAACTTTTTTTTTTTACTGACAATTTTGAAAACATGTCCTGTTAAAAATAATTTTTCTATAGATTAATTCCCTAGATTAAAATGTTAAAATGCAAAACTAATAAAAAACTCGTATTTGATGTTAACAGACAGACATATAGCTTGATGAAAATTATCTTACTACTAATTAGCCCGCTGAGTCATAGATAATCCAAAAATGATGTTTTCCTTTGAAGTATAAATAACTGCTGCATACAGAGCATGTGAATTTTGGAAAAAAAACTAACAAACTAACTGTGACATTTGAGTTTTTCTTATGGGAAATTAATAGCATGAAGTCGGAAATTATTTTTAATACTTCCATATTATAGTTTTAAGTATCACAAATTGGCGATACTGATCTTTGCGAAACTGTCGACGTGTTCAGCTCTTAAAACTCTAAAATGTTGTTTTATTTTTTTAATTAGGGTACTTTGAACAGATAAGTATCAAATATTGCACGGACTGTGCCTCAGCAGCAGAATCTAAAAATTTTTCAGAACCGACAGGGTCAATTTTGTTTTTTTTAATTTTTTAATTAAGCATTCAGATATAATTACACTCTTAAAACTTTACGTAAATATATAAGAAAAAACAAAACTCTGTAAACTTACACTAGATCTCGGTTAAATGCACTCATTAATCATCTTTTTATAGACATTTCTTTTATTTTTATGGAAAATGACTTTACAATTGTATCCTTAATGTGCTAGAAGTCCGGTAATATTAAAAAATAATTGTGTAGCATTATTTCAAATCAGTTATGTTATTATTTCATTGTTTAATGCGTTCTAAAATATATATTAATCTTCTAAAAACATATTACACAAAGTGCATAAAATAATGAAAACGTAAAAAATCACTTTTAAATAGTAAATTACACTTTTTCTGTTTATATTCTCTTATTTCTTACAATATATATATATTAAGTATTAGCGCATTAACAAATACATAGAGTGCGACAATTTCGATGAATTCTCTCAAACACTTTTCTGTTTTTTTTTTTTTTTTTTTTTTTTTTTTTTTTTTTTTTTTTTTTTTTTAAGAAATAGATTAAATTTTTTGCATTAAAAATCGATTTTCTTATTTAAACTAATCAAAAAATTAAAATCAATTAAAACAATAATGAATATTGTGCGCCAATCAAAAAAAAAAAAAAATTAAACCGTTGACGAATTTTCAAATAAATATATTTGAAGCGAAATCTTCAAAAAGTGCAAAAGATTTTTCCCTGCTGAATGAGAAAAGACCTACTTTATGCTTAAAATCAACATCTAGTTTAGCTCAGTCAGTACTTGGATCAAAACACAAGGCCGCCTGGAAACAAATTGTGTAAAAATTAAATGATACAAAAGTTCAATTTTCTTCGAAAAATTTAAAATCGTTGAGCTCACTGAAGTTTGAATGGTTCACTAATTTTGAAAATCAAAAATCAAATCAAATTGTTTGTTATTATATAAAAAATACAGTCTTGTGTATTTCAACGATAGTAATTTACAGAGTCTATTATAATTTTACCAAATAACTTCTCAGTTATTTAACAAAATCTGGATTTTTTTAAACACAGTATTTTTACATAAGACTTATGGATTACTCGTAGATACTCTGTAATTTCACATAAGACTTATGATAATGGATTACCGTAGATTCTCTGTAATTTCATATAATTTATTTATAGCTTATAAAGAATCGGTAGAAAAACTAACAATATTTCTCTGCTTGACTTTTATAGTAACTATAAATTGTTGATGTCCAACTACACTACCCAACATAAAAAATGTTTCGGGCTCAAAAATAGTTATTTCCGAAGTATTTTGTCTCGCTAAACACGAAAATCAACATAAAACGTTGAGATCAGCTCTTGTTTTCGAGGTAGGAACCAATTTAAGAAATCTCACTATGGCTGTTTTATAGGAAATCGAATGTTCGGAAATTGGTACTCCTAATAGCTGTAATTCCCCTAAACTGAATTCTCTGTGTATAATCCAACCAGAAATCAAGATCACAGAATACAAGGTTCGTCACAAGAAACTTCTTCAATTCTTTAAGAAGGAAGAGCATGTTGTTGCTTGCTTTGATGTAAATGGTTTGATGCATTCAATGAACATAACTCATGATCCACGGAATTTATAGACGCTTAACTTCCAAACTTAGTTTGAAAGCAGTCTTACTACACAGCGCCAACATTATTCCTTCCATTCCCATTGGACATTCCGTTCGCACGCAGGAAAGTTACGTGAATGTGAAATTACTTCTCGAGTCAATTAAGTATGAGGATCATAAATGACAGGTTTGTGGTGAATTGAAAATAATTTCTTTACTCCTGGGAATGCAATTAGGATGTACCAATTACTGCAGTTTTCTGCGTTTGTGGATCAGTCGAGATAGAAACTTTCACTACATAAAAGACAAATGGCCTTCCAGAAATCTAAATACCGATGAGAGAAATGTCCAAAAAGAGCCTCTAGTTAATCCAAAAAACATTTTGCTTCCACCACTGCACATTAAGCTGGGATTAATGAACTTCCTGAAAGCCATGAACAAGGATGGAGAGGCTTTCAAGTACCTTAGAGCAAATTTTCCAAGAATGAGTGAATCAAGGGTTAAAGTGGGAATCTTTGTGGGCCCTCAAATTTGCACAATAATGAAGGACCCTGCTTTTGATAAAGTTTTGGAAGGGAAAGAGAAAGCAGCCTGGGAAGCCTTCAAAAATGTGATATGAGGATTTTTAGGCAACAGAAAAGCCTAGAAGTACCAAAAGTTGGTGAAAGAACGCCTACTAAAATGCCACGACCTTGGATACGAAATGTCTCTGAAACGTCATTTCCTCCACTCCCATCTTGATTTTCTCCCTAAAAACTGTGGAGTTGTAAGCTATGAGCACGGTAAAAGGTTTCACAAAGATATCTCTGTAATAGAACGCTGATATCAGGTTCATAGTCAATGCTGACCGACCACTATTGAACTGTTACAATAGATGCTTCGGCGTTGACATACAAGAGGCAATTCAAAAGGAAACGTTTGCAAGAATAGGCTAAAACAACAACTGCTTTCTGAAAAATGAACATTGTTTAGTGAAACATGCCTTTTGTATTGTATTTATTACATAGGAATTTTTTTCTACTTCAATTTGCTTTTAAATCAATGTATGGGATCTTGTGTATCTTTTTCAAGCGGGCTGTATTGTATCTTGAAAACAAGAGCCAATAAAAAAATTTCATTAACATATTCGTTTTTTTCAACCCAAAATTAGTAGGAATTGACTATCTAGAACCAGGAAACTGACAAAAATTTTTTTTGTTGGCTAGTGCTATCAATTAATATACTGTCCTTTTCCTCATGAAGCGCGTACCAAATAGTCAGTAGATTGAACACCAAAAGCATTTTCTTTTTGAGTAGATTTCGTAAGTAATATATGAAAATTTGCATATTAAAACGCAAATTTCCTTCTCATTAAAAAAGTTGCATGCTCTTTTTTGCATTAATATAGAATGCTGATTCCATTAGCAGTCTAAGAACACAAATATACCTTATGGCAGTATTGACTGGAAGTAATTTATTATTATCTACTTATGTGGTTGTCAGCGTTTTAACTGCGGGGTACTGATGCTCGCCGTGTAAGCATGTAGGCGTGAGCTTCGGAAATTTTCAGACGCTGTAACTGAAATGCACAGAAAGAAGAAGAAGAAAAATGCCGTAAAAATTAAGGGAAAATGTAGACATGTAAAAACAAAGTCTTTGAAGAATATTTTTCATACTTTAGCATTTTTTTAAAAAGTTATACTAATTTTAAATATATCCCCAAAAGTGCGGGAAGATTTTATATTGTAAAACGACATACTCTGAAAAGAACTTAATTTTGGAAAACCCAATGACTTCTACAGCGTCTGTCCTAATTTTTGTATAATTATATTTTTTATTAGTAGCATTAAAATCCAAACTAACGAATGTATAGCTGCAGTGTCGGATGCACAGCATTCGATGTTTCACGCCGGTCGTTCTTTTTACTCTCATATATCTACGTACTCTCAATAAATGTTCCCAATCGAACCTGATGTTCGGGTTCCCACTACCTTCGGTCAAATAACATTCTAATTTATCTGTCTTTATAATTTTAAATGAAAACGTATCTAAATGAACGTAGTATTGGGAGTCTGCTGACTTCGGCAGCGTACAATGCTTTGGTGTACCTTTGAAAACAAACTTTGAGTTTACGGAATTTTATGTATTAAAAGGAAAATCACTCCAAAGAAACGAAGGTGCTCAAATGATTGCTATTTAAATTTTTAACATTAAGATAACTTTATACTTTCAATTCTGATTAAAAGTTCGCGAGAAAAATTGTAATTATATAAAACGCCTCTTTCCCTTTTTTTGAAAGATGAAATCATTTCAACAGAGTGGAAAATGAAGAGATTTCCTCATGGATGCACAGAAACAAAAATCATATTCCAAAGTACACTTAAAACGCAAACAGAATTTTCCTTCTAAGAGAAAAAAATCTGGTGTATTTGTGTAACGACAACAACAAAAAGAAAAGGGGGGGGAGAAAAAAAACAAGTTAAATATTAATTTTTTTGCTAAATTAAAGGAAGCATTACAATCGGAAAAATAGTATGAATATATAAAAAAGAAAAACGTTCTAGCATTTTCCACAAAAAAGAAAAGAAATGGCATCTTAGATGAAAAAAAAGGGAAACAAAAGAAATTCATTTTACGAATTAAATCTCAAAAGTCATAATGTTTAGGAAAGTGCTTAAGAAATTTACATATTTACACCTCAATTCTTATCTAAAGAATATACACATATATATATTGCGCCTGAATTCAAAATAAACAATCATCAAATGTAAATTTATGTCTCGCAACATACCAAAGTAAAATAATTAAGTTTATATTATGAAAAATTGATATTATCACATACATATTCGGAGGCAATCGGAGAATTAATTTATTTATCGTATTTATTTACACTCCAGCATGCATCAACATAGAAAAAAAATAGAGATCTATTGCATCCTAAGTCAAAATTGTACTATAATTAAATGTAAACGTATGTCTGGCAGCATAGCTAACTAAATATTTAGTTCTTCGTATTTCCTGTCCCATAGCTGATCGCCGTGAGGTGATATTGATAGTTTGAACAATGGGCAACGCGGGATCGCAAATTTTCCGATAAGACGTAATGACTTCAACTGATGACTCATGGGTGTGCAGCAACTGGAAGTTCGGCCATTGATTGGAATCGCATACGCTAGGATGGGAAGGGTGTGAGAGTTCGTTTTCCATGCTCCAGGAATTGAGAATCATTTAAGGAGACCTTGGATGCATTGATATATGTTTATATGTATAGAGAGAGATATACATAGCGATAGATAAAATTTATGCGCGAAATTTACGTGTTATATTATTGTATTATTTCTTATGTATGCATATCATATGTATATATGTATTTTATATATATATATGTTTAAATGTATATTATATATTTGTATGCATGTTATACATTTGCATGTGAATTTATGAATGTAGAAAAAAAGTAGCAAATGTAATTATATTCATTGATTATGTTATAGTAAATAATAATTATTATTATTATTACTATTATATTATACTAAACATTATTCTGTTCATATTACGCTTCAACCATGCAAAATCTTCAAAAAAGCTTATATATATATATATATATATATATAGAATAATAACAAAAAAAATTGCAAAAAGTCTTTTGGTACGATAAATGTTTTTACATTTATGATATTCAACAGAATACCTTTGAGTTACATCATATAATACCCGGTAATGTAAAACTAAATTTAAGGACAAATTTTGAACATTGATATAAATATGTATGTGTAGATGAAGATATAGAGATAGATAAATTAATGTGCACATTTTGATACGAAAATAAGTGCCCTTTTCTTAATATACGATTTCTTTAAACTAATTATATATATATATATATATATATATATACAAAAAAAATTAACAATGAAATTTGTAAGATTTAAAGCAGGAGCATTTTACGATTTACTTTGCTGATATAGAATAATATAATAATTACCACATTATTAGTTAGAGACAATTGTTGTAAATTCTGCTATAGAATAAGTTGAAAATTACTTGAAAAAAAATAGTGCTGACAATTGTAAAATCTTACGCATTTTGGTTCTATCAGGCCCGGCACGCCTCTTCCCGGGTAAAATAAATAGAAAGATACCTATAGATATAAAATACTCTAATTGTGCACTTAATATAATTATATTATTTTTGCATAATTAAATAAATATGTATGCGTAGATGTGAATGCATTTAAACGTATTTTGTGCTCATATATAAATAATTATATATATAAACATATATCTTTATACATAAAAATCTGTGCATGTATATGTCACTGAACTTATCCTAAACGACTGGACCGATTTTAATGAAATTTTTTGTGTGTGCTCGAGTGGTGTAGTGGAATCGAATGGTTTAGATTCACATTTTATCAAAATTGATTCAGTACATTTTTAGTAATTAGGCAAAAAATAATAGTTAATGATTTTTCGCTAATTAAAAGTGTTGAATGAGTTCGCTGAATAGAGGGTGGACGGAATGGCCGAACGGTGTATGGCGCCAGATTTAAACTCTGGTTCTCGAAGAAAGCGATCGTGTGTTCGAACCTCACTCCTGACATATGCGTATGATTTTCAATAATTTTTTCTGTATTATAATTTTAATTAACCGACTTCAGAAAATCGTTAACTTTTAACTAAAATGAGAAAAATAAACTTTTCTATGAAAAATTGAACCGACTTCAAAAACTACTGCAAAGTGAAAAATAATTTCCTTATATAATTGTAATAAGAAATTAAATTAAGAGCGTAGTATTTATCGTGCGTATTATTATATTTATGTACATTTATTTGATTTTTTGAATTCGGTGCCAGCCAAACCAATTTCAAAATTAAAATTAAGTATCCAATGCAAATCTTTATATATATAATTCTTCTGTGCGTGTGTATGTTACTGAACTCCTCCTAAACGACTGGACCGATTTTAATGAAATATTTTGTGTATTCTAGAATGGTTTAGATTCACATTTCATCGAAACTGATTCAGTATTTTATTAGTAATTAGGCAAAAACTAATAAAGTTAGTGATTGTTCGCTAATTAAAAGTGTTGAATAAGTTCGTTGAACGGAGTGCGGACAGAATAGCAGGGGGGTCTAAGGCGCCAGATTTAAATTTTAGTTCTCGAAGAAAGAGATCGTGTGTTCCAACCTCATTCCTGACATACATGTATGATTTACAACATTTTTTTTCTGTATTATAATTTTAATCAACCGACTTCAGAAAATCGTTAACTTTTAACTAAAAAGAGAAAAATAAACTTTTCTATCCAAAATTGAACCGACTTCTACTGCAAAGTGAAAAATAATTTCCTTACATAATTGTAATAAGAAATTAAATTAAGAGCGTAGTATTTATCATGCGTATTATTATATTTATGTACATTTCTTTAATTTTTTCGAGTCGGTGCCAGGACAACGTCTGTCGGGTCCACTAGTATACATGATATTCACATAAAATCACGTTTGGATTATATATATGCAAAAATAGCAAAAATGGTGACTTAGAACCAAAAGCAGACTTGTTGAAGCATTACTTATTTTCAACATAAAATTCTGGATATATTCGACAAGCTGCGGAATTGAAAATTCCTTCAAGGACGATTACATTCAATTATACTCGAAAATATATTTAAATAGATAACCAAAATTAAAATAATTATGGTAATACTCAGCTTTCATGTGTAATATTATTGCATTATATTTACATGTATAGATAAATAAATATGATTATGTACGTGTTAAAACATGTGTGTATGAATTCATATATTATGTTCTTTCCTACACAATTGGTTTGGATAATAAATACATACATACTAGAATAATCTGAGCGAAACTTATAAAATTTGAAAGCATAAATGTTAAAAGACTTCAGCTTTCTGGTATCGATTAAAATAATTTTAGATTACATTATGTATGATTATGTAATAGATTACATATATAGTAGATTACATTATGTAAAATGAAAAATAATTTATTCTTTAACTGCTGCGGGTAGTATTACAGACAATTTGTTTTTATAAATTTTAGTAGTTTATTTATAAATTTTAAATGAAAAAAAAACAGCAAAATTTCCTTTCGTGTGAAGCTCTAGAACTAATTTTAATGAGAACAAATTGGTAAATAGGGAAATATTAAATAAAAAATTACATTGAAATATTTGTAAATAAACAGTATGTAATAAGTGTTAATCCAGCCTTTTATTTATCAAACGTTCTCAGAGACCACTCACAATTGTAATACAAACATGCTACGAGAATACTTAAGGACGATTTTTACACAGTGGTGCACTCACATATGTATAAATAGATAGCGAAGCACAAATACATATATTTGTTTGCAAACATTAATTGTAATGCTGTTGTTCTACACTTATAAATTTATATGAATATGTATATGTATGTCTGAAATTATGCATACCTACATTAAGTATATAAGTCACAGGCATTCAACATCAACTTGTGCAGATTGATGGAAGCTAAATGTGTAAATCGATAGCAAGACGTAATTGCAACGACAAGATATATTTGCAAGCATATTTTTCATATAATATTATTATAATATATTTATATAAATAAACAAATATCTATGTGTTTTTGCGAAAACCTGCAAGCATACACTATGTTCATACAATACACTTCTTTCAGAAAAAATGCGTTTTTGGTTATGTAAATATATATGTATATATATACTAGAATAATAATATCGAAAATTATGAAATTAAAAGAAGAAATGCTAAAAGCTTTTACATATCCTATATTCAGGAAAATAGCTTCTGGCTACATCATATGAGTCAAAGTTATGCTAAAGAAATGTAGGAAAGAAGGACTTCGTAGATATACATTTATGAAGATTTGGTATGTGCTGAATTCAAATCACCCCCTGGACTAAAAAGTCTTTTTAATGTTATTCTGATACTGTATCTTTCCCTCCACTCTATTCATAAAATATATATCGGGCAACTTCGCTTAAGCAAACAAACTTATAAAATATACTTTTGGAATAGGAAAATTCTCTGATGACTAGCAAAAGTTAAAACTGTTTCTAAAGGTCACTTTCAAGGCATTTCTTTTTTTTAGATTTTTTGTTATTATTTCTAAATATTTAATTTTTCTTTGTGTTTGAGGAGTAGTAAGAGACATTTCACTGTCTTTATGTGTTCTTCTAATTATATATCACTATACAATTCAAGCATTTAGTAGAAATCCAATTAATTGAAGTTCTTTTTTGCTTTTGTAAGTTATAGACTTAAACCTTTAATGGATAAATTACTCTTATTTGTATCTACTTGAATGAAAATACGTTTCAAAATTAGTAGTTTTTCTATTCTAGAAAATATGTATAGTTTAGTGTTTTAAGTTCTTTTGGAGAATATTATAAGCGGGCGGACAGGCATATTACCAGTCCTTAAAATAAACACTAAAGAATTTTAGTCTTAATTGTCTGTATATGCTCTGTATATGCACTGTATACTCACACCCACTTACGGATGTCACTGAAAAAAAATAATAATATTCATTCGTTTGTATTACAAAGGTATACATAATTCTGCATTTAGTGAAGAATAACTTTTTTTTCAAATGTTTGTACTAATGTAAGCATTACAGTATCTGTTAATATAGTATGTCTCAAAAGTTTAAGCACTCTGCAAATCTGGTTTAAAATAATTGGCGAAGAAATTATTTTATGCCAATTTACAATAAATACTTGACGTTTAATCAAAATAAAAAAAATAAGCCATTTTGGGTAGTCATAGTAAAAAATATATTTATTTTTATTTAATTTTTCTTTTTTCTTGAAGAAACGCTGTCTTAAAAGTTTAAGTACTTTATGCAACTTTTTTATAAACACAGGTTTGGTACTGTGTAATGGCTTTTTATGACATCACATTGCATTTTTATACAAGTATAAAAGGTGGAGGAATTATTTCCTGTCGTTTTAAAAATGTCGTCAGAAAATGGGAGATTTTGAAATTTTTTAAATTGAAATCGCAAAATAAAGCTCTTTCAGAAATTGCTAAAGCTTTAAATAGATCAGAGCGAGCTGTATATCAAGTACTATCTAGAAATGATAATTTTAAGTAAGAACCAAGATGTGGACGACCACGTATGACGGCTGTTCAGACTGATCGATGAATACGGAGATTGGTGTCTAGACAAAATAATGTCCATAAGGAAAATCAAAAATAATCTCAGTGTACAGGTGTCGAAAGACGCAATGAATAGACCTATTAAAGAGTGTGATTACATCATATTAAAGTAAATTGGTCCCAAACCGTCTCTCAAATTGCATCACAAACAGGCAAGAATGAACTGAGCTGAAAAATACATGTCCTATGCGGACAAGTGGCTTACTGTTTTATTCAGCGATGAGAAAAATTGGAACTTAGATGACCCTGATGGTTGGAACGCGTAATGGTATGACATACGCAGGAAACCAAGGTCATTTTTCAGTAGGCAGCAAGGCGGTAAATCTGTTATGATTTGGGGGGATTTTGTATTCAATGGCTAGACCTCTCTGGCTTTTTAAAAAGAAACACCAGATTCAAAAAAGTCTCAAGAGATGCTAAACCATCCTTTGCTTCAATTCGGTGACAGATTGGGGTGTTTTGAATGGACTTTTCAACAAGATAATGCCTCAATCCACGTATCACATTCAGAAAAACTTTGGTTTTATCAAAAAAAAAAAAAAATCATAAAGTTCTTGACTAGCCAGCTTTAAGTCCTGACTTAAACCCTATTGAGAATGTCTGAAGTATTTTAATCCGCCAGGTATACGGCAATTCAAAGCAGTATGACTCTATCCAAGAGGCCATTGAGAAAGCATGGTATTCTTTGCCATCAGAAACCCTACAAAAACTAATAATTTCGATGAACGCACGTTTATTTTAACTAATCTGAAATCATGGAAAAATAATTTGTTAGTAAAAGTTCTGTAAAAATTATAAATCTGGTTGCTTATGACATTATGCATAAATTTTTGAGAGTTTTTTTTTTTTTTAAATAAAATTTCTTTTTATATTTTTTAAAATATAATATTTATATTTTAATTTAATATTTATATTTTTTATTTATATATATTTTTTATATGCTTATTTTAAATAATGATGGGAAATCTGCGAATAAAAAAATATATTCATTTTAACTTTTTATAAGTCTTTAAAAATCGACATTTTATGCTTGTGCTTAAACTTTAGAGACAGA
The DNA here is from genome assembly GCA_964019185.1 of Maratus speculifer. NCBI lineage: Eukaryota > Metazoa > Arthropoda > Arachnida > Araneae > Salticidae > Maratus > Maratus speculifer. Next base: position 221,215,092 of record OZ025299.1, on the reverse strand, counting down.
CCTTAGTGTTTTGAATATAAGCTATTTGACTATTATTTTTAATTTCTTACTTATTTGTTTGTTAAGCATTTTTCGCAATCAATCTTTATTTTGCGCAAACTTTCCTTTTTTGATGTAAAATTTAAAGTTTAACTTATATTTATACATGCTTAAAAATTATATATAATTGTTTTTTTTTTTTTTTTTTTACTTCAAACACTTATTTATATAAAAGTTCCAGAAATTTGTGCACGATGTTACAGTGGTACATACATGGTGTCAAAAACATGAACCGATGACTTTTAAATTTAAACAAAACTAGATACTGAAGATAAAATTTCAAAAAGTTTAATAAAGGAACGTTTAATTTTGTCACTATGGTTTCTTGTTTTAGTTCAATGTAACTTCCGACATTCAATATTACTCACTGCACTAACTCAAAAAGCTAAAACACTAACGAATAAAAGTGGATAAAAGCTTACTCAGTTTTGCGAGATATTTTTTCTGTTTAATTCATGATAATTTAAAGAATATTTTGCGTTTTGAATTTGAAAGTCATTCTGAGCACTGTTTTATATGATGAAAATGAATTGTCATACTGTGAACCTCCATCTTTCAGTGTTATTTGAGATTAAAAGAAAGAAGTGTCGAAAATAAATCAGTGTATTATTCTCATGGAAATTTAATTATAATAACTATCACCGTGAACCTGTTATTGGCATTTAAATAACATTATTCAATTTTAGAATACCCTCTATATATGTTACTTAAAATTTTATTATTTAAAGTTTTTATTTTTCTGGCTTCTGGAATGCCGCACAACACGTTAGTATTAAATCCATTAGTTGTTAATTATTTTTAAAAAACATTTACTATGAATAAAGATAAATGTATTTCGGAGCATTTTCTAAAAATGTATACATCTTGAAATGACTTTGTAAGCTTTCTCGGTTTTCTTCTTTTTTACTAGCCTGAAATATATCATAAAGGTGAAAATATTTCAAAATGCCATTTGTTGGATCAGCCACATCGCTTAAGTCAGAATTTATAAAAGAGGATCTAAAATAAGTCAAAATGAGTAATGATAACGTTTTCTGCACATCATTAGCAATGAGAGATATCAATTGAATAGGCTACGAAAAGGGAATTTTAAACATTTTTTTTTTTATTTATTTATTTTTTTTTTTTTTTTACATTTTGTAAAACTGAAAATTATATCATTCATATTTAGTATATGATTTAAATGTTTGTTACACATTATCTCTTTTTTGATACATGTAATATCTAAATAAAAATTTCGAAATTTATACATCATTTCTCAAGTTAATTTCATTAAAAAGTATGTTTACTAACTGTTAGTTACATATTTCCTTGGGTTATTGGCAGAATAAGAATGTATTGTATGTTTATTAGTCGGTTTATGTTTTCTAAACATATGTAAATTAAATTTCAATCTAAGTAAAGAAGTAAGTTAAAGTAATTGAGTCGTTTTCCATTTGAAATTATGTTTACTAACTGTTAGTTACATATATCTTTGAAGCATTGCAAGAATAAAGATGTATTATATGTTTATTAGACGTTCTATGTTTGCTAAACACATGAAAAACTGAAGAAAACTGATATCTGTTAGCTGCATTTCAGTCTATGTAAAGAGGTAAAGTAAAGTAATTGAGACTTATCGTAGAAAATCCACCTAAATAATTAAATGAGTGATTTCCTACAGGATTGTATTTAAGCGAGAATTAAGTAATAAAATATAGACAACTTTAATTGATTGTTTCTTCACTCACCTACAGATTACATTATTTTAAGTAGTGTCGTTTTTCTCTTGTATTAGATAAAAAAATCTTTAAAATAGCAAAGAGGGCAAAATAAAAAAATGAAGGACATTGATCCATTTTCCCTAAAAACAGGAGCTAAAATCATCCATTAGATTATAGTTAAATTTTAGAAGTAAAGTCCGAGCTTTCCTTGCATTTTCGGTTATAAGGCACTGTTTAGAACATAAGCAGGAAAACTGTCAATCAGCTAGAAAAATATGCTATCCTGATAGAATTTATACGACGCCAACACAATATCTAGTCTCATCGAACAAGACAATTGTTATAGCATTCGGAAAATCTATTCAAAAGTTATGTTTTGACAAATATAAAAAATACAATAAATAATTGGTTAATCTTCTTTTTGATGTGGGTTAAAAATTAAATCTATGGTACTAAGCCCGTAATGAAGGACTATATTGACACATTATAATAAATTATGTAAATATATATGTCAGTGTTTATTTCAATAACATTAGGTCTACTCTTAATAAATAATTTCGAAAGTACACATACAATGTCCAATGGAGAAAATCATTTATTATGAAGAAATGAAAACGTCACGCAGTTGAATAGAAAACAACTCTTGGCTGGTGCAGAAAAGGAAATTGAATCAAGTATTCTGATTCTTGGAATTCTTTCTTTCTTTCTAACGGAAATGGAATCCATGATCACGTTCGAGGCAACTAATTAAAGGCAACAATCAGTTGGAGTAAGAAAAATCTGTTTCCTAATCATGCCACTGTATTACTAAGTAGCATAAAGAGGTACCAGTCTCTCTATTTCCTACGTGATGTTTCGAAAGATATTGCGACATTTCATCTATATTTGTTCCCACTAGATCTTCTTCTATGTAGAATATCATAGGTAAAGCGTAAACATTTCTTCCGGGTAATAAACGAAATCATAATTTTGAATTTTCGGTTAGTTTAAGCCATTTAAATATCCATAAAAGATCGAAAGAGTTTCATTTTTGTTTCATTTTATAACTCAGATATATCTAATTTAAATAAAAGTAAAATTTAACAGGTGTCAATTATAATTAGCCTACTTATACCTTTTATTCGGATGTATTGTGCCTTCGAAAAAATAAAATGTTTCACGTTTATTGTACATTTTATGTAACATATTGATAATTCATTTAGAATAATTGTTGTTTGTTATCATTTTTTCATCAATAAAATTGTACTTTGTGATTAAACTCAGACCACTGTAGGGCAACAATGTGTTAAAGTAAGAAAAAAATTGTTTCCTAATCATGCGATTGTATTGCAAAATAGCATAAATAGCTACCAATTGCTCTATTTCCTGCGCGATATTTCGAATGATATTGCGATATTTTATTTCCATTTTTTTCGCAATAGTTCTTTTTTTTACATACTATATCACAAATAAAGGAAAACAGTAGTTCCTAAGGGGAAAAAATAACATAATTTCGAGCTGTCAGAAAAAGAGATTTAAATATTCATAAATGCGAAAAATAAACGTTTTATATTTGTTTTTATGTAATTGAGATGCGTCTGTTTTAAATAAAAAGAAAAATCAGTAGCTCTCAGATGTAAATCGCATTGTTATATTGTGTAGGCTGCCAGCAATATTGTGTCTCTCCAAAAATAATATGTTATACTTTTATTGAACGTTTTAAATATCAATTATATAACTTAATAAGAAGAAGTACAATTTAGTCTATTTTATTAATAAAACTATATTCAGCGTTAATAACAGACTGGAGACAAATATTAAAGCATTTTCTGGTACATAATCATCTTTTTTTATTTTTAATGAATACATAAATATTACACTTTTTTATTCCTCTTATGCGAGATATAAAACACTAATTACACTATGTAGATGAATGAAAATGTGGAGTTGTATCCAAATATAGTAGTACGTGCCATATTGTGTATTCTATAGTGACACTATTTTATGGATAAATTGATATACCCTTTATTTTTTTGCTTCATTTTGAGAACAATGGATTTTGAGCTTATTCTATCGACGATCACATTTAGAAACTTTAATTTTTGCCTTTGAGACTTTTACAAAAGTTGTTCTATAAATTTATCTACATAATATGCGAATGATATTTTGATAACGTTCACGCAAGCGCAACGAAAAATTATTTAGTAAACATGCTTTTTTTTCAAATAATTATCATTATTTTTAATTCTTATTACATGGAATTATGTACAATGTTTGACATATTTTCAAAAAAGAACTGTATTTTATATTAAGAACTCTGCAAACTATAGGCAAGAAAAGTGGAAAAATTTGAGACTGTTTTTATAAAAACATTTATTTCTTTACGAGTATACATGGTATCCGCATAAAATTGAACACGGTTTATTACAATAAGCCATTTAATCAATAGTTTGAACGCTTTTGCTACATTAGTTTTGACAGGGTTATCCAAAAGATATTCGTTTTTTTTCAATTTGTTGACGGTTCCCTATGGAGTTGCGGGACAAAATCGTCACGGGCATGCATGACCTGTACAATAATGTTTACTCACCCAGAGTTTCAGGATATGTCCTTATTTAATTTTCTAGATATTTAACATAATGTCTGCAAACCCAAGTGGTCGGTCATCTTTGGCTATATAGTATATAACATGATTCATAAATAAACAAACAATCGGCTATCACCTCTACTGCCCTTAGTTACACACTTCCAATTGGAAAACTTCGTGAAAATTGGTGAAAAAGTTAATGAGATATGTTGCAATTCCATGGGAGGTCTCTTTCAGTAAATACAAAAAGTAAGTTTGTATACGACCCGCACTAGGAAAAAATGTCCAAGTAGGAACTTTTTTCCTTATCCATTCCAGAATTAAGACACAACAAATAATTCATCTTATATCTGCTTAACTCACAGAGATTTGCCCGTTTTAATAATTTGTGAGGCTTCCTTGAATCAGACAAAAATTGAAATACGAGCAATTTAATAAACAATGTCATTCTAATGTAAAAATTTATTATTTATTTATTTATTTATAGATCTACAATTCGATTTTATTTTGTGAAGGTTAACCTTATAATTTGTAAGCAGGATCGCATTATAAGACTTCTTACAAAATTTAAGTAACTTTTTTTCCAAAAATTTCATTATCATTTAAATTTGTTATAGCTGGAAATATTCGTTGAATTATTTTTTCTTTTAATTAAGAAGAAATATATGAGTTTTAATTTTGATCCAGCCTATCAAAAATATTAATTTAGAAAAATCCAAAAAGTATCAGAGTTAAAAAAAACGATGTAACTTATTTTAAACAAATCGCATTTTCAAAATTGAATTTTTTTTTTCAAATTTGCCGAAATAAAATTAAAGTAAAATATTTGAAATAGACGTATTCTGTCGGGTAGAGATTTTACATTTGTTTAACGTATACTTTAGTCTCTGATACAAATCTCATACAGAAATAAAATTACAAAATTGAAATTAATTAGAAATATAAATTTATTTTATGCACTTTTCGTTTCAGATCATACATGGGTTTATTTACATTAAACATTTTGTACATATAACCCATTTACATGGGTTTAAAACGATTTTCATCGGGGATGCATTTACGTTGATATAATTCATTATCTACAATAGTTTCTCTGAATATTTTGTTTTCTATACTGGCCAAATTTTGTATAAAAAATTTCCATTTTTATTAAGATAGAATTAAGATTATTTTAAAGGATACTACATACATATATATAAGAAAATTCAATATATTTTAGATTACTATTTATTCACATGAAAAAAAAAAGAAAAAAAATAAACAAAACAAAAAACTGCTAAACCTTTCACTGTGTCTCAGTAATATCTAGATTAATTTGAACTGGCTTTAAAACCAGAAAATTGATTTAATGAATCTTTTACTTATATAATTAAGAGGTTTTAGGTCAAATTTATTCAATCAAATTTCTTAAAAGTGTTTCTGCTTGGAACGCTTTACCCCTTTCCGGCCCACTGTGCCCGGTCTGGGATATCTAATTTTAATTCCAAACTTGCAAACAGCATCAGTAATATTTTAGTGGAATTTTTATTTTACAAGAAAAGCTTAAATTAAGGACATCAAAATATCTAAAAAATTCGTTTTCGAATTCTGGTGTCAGTCGATAATTTCTCATTTTACGAACAGATTTTGCCCGTGCCGGAAAGGGTTAAACCTGGTGTCAAATAAACTTTCTTATAACAGAAGATTAATGGGACCTATGCATCTATTAAAAATACGAAATTGCAACGCTAATGATTATTTACACTGTTAGACTATTACATTTGAAGAAAGGAGATTTATTTAATAAAAATCAATGTCGTTAGTAATAAATGAAAAATATGTTTAAAAAATCAGATATTATTATACAGCTTCAAAACTTTTGAAGCTGTGAAAACTTTATTCGTGTTAAAATATTCAACCTCCATCATCGATCTTAAAAGGCCGTTATATCGAAACATTAACTTTTATAGTATAGTTAATAAATAATTTTAGAATAAATAAAGAATACTGCACAGTTAAACTGATGACATTGAGCTCACAGGCTACAAATGCTAATTGTACATTAAAGCCTTATATTTTCAAGGGTTAATTCCGTTCGAAAAAAAAATTAAGAAGGGGAAACAGCTCTCCCCTTTCCTCTTTTTTTATACTTAATCATTGAACCTCTTTATCATGTAAAAAATCTATATCCAAAATTCAGGGCAAATGAGATAATTCTTAATAAAAACCCATTTAGCATTTATATAATTTAAAAGGAGTTATCCCCCTCTTTTATACTTAACCATTAAACTTCCAAAACTATTCAGAGATTTGAACGAAATCTGAAAATTCTGCTTGAAAAACCCATTTATATATATTAAGAGGGGGGGGGGCTATAGAACCCCTGTTCCCCCTATTTATACTTATTCAATGAACACCATTGAATGAAACCTTAACCATTAAACTTCTAAAACTATTTTGAGATTTGAACGAAATCTGAAAATTCTGCTTGAAAAACCCCATTTATATAAATTAAAGGGGGGGCATTAGAACCCCTGTTCCCCCTATTTATACTTATTCAATGAACACCTAATAACAGTCACGGAATCGCCTCATCAGAATGATCCTAATCTAAATTTTTGAACGAAAACTTAATTCTGCATGAAAATCCCATTTATATCAACTAAGGGGAGGGGCATGAACCCCCCGTTCCCCCTCTTATACATATCGAATGAACTCCAAAAACTAATCAGGGAAGCGCCTTGTCAGGATATACCTACATACAAAATTTCAAGTGGATCGGATATTTTTATCATGAGTTATCGCGTTACGCACGAACGAACGTACATACAGAACGGACGGGCACATAAGCTCTCAGGCTATGACAGCCTGTGAGCTAAAAAACTGTAATATTTATGTTTAAAAAAATCCGAATACAAATAGACATTGTTTGCGAATAATTTTTAATAAGAAGGTATATATTTAAAAAATAAATGTAACCTTTAAAAATATTTTGCAGGAATGTGCTTCATTACTTGGCATTCTAAATATATGAAAAGTCTAGTTATATTTAAATATGTGCTTTATAAGACGTTTCTATCTGTGTTTGTCTTTCAAATCCAAAGAAGGAAGAACGAGTATAAACAAATAAGATTTAACGTTTATAAAATCTTTATACGAAATGAAAATCTTTTCCTTACATATTAAATCTTGAAAATTTTTAGTTTTATTTAAGGAATTTCTTTAAACTACGCTTGCAGAAGTTTCTGTTTAAATCTGTCAAACTATAACTAAAAAGCAGGCATAGGAGCAAATATAAGATAAACTGTAAACATACTTCAGAGAAATGTTATGTTTTACATAATAAATGAATGTTTTTCGCAATAAATGATATTCGAATGTAAAGCATGGTAAGTGACATTTTTGTATTTATTCTGATTTTAATGTAAAGTTGCATTGGTCAGCATAGCAATACTGCTTATAAAAATAGCCCCACCAACGGCCGAGAGGATCTGACCTCTTAACAGGTGGACGGTAAGTGCTGGGTTCGAACACAATCGCGGCTGTCGGCCTAACCATTCGGAGTTTTTGTGGTTTTCTTCGAGCCTTGCTTAAATACGGGTTACATTCCCTTAGAAAAAACCCACTAAGGGCATTTCTTCCAGGGCCTATATCCCTAGAGTTGATAATCGGCAGACATAAAATAAACAAATCCAAACCAATCTTATAAAAACAATAGTTGATCTGTATAGATCTTATCAAACTTAATGAACATTAGGGTGGAACGAAAAAAGTATTTTTTAATTTCAATATGTAATAGCGATAAAAAGTTGTCTAATGCCTTTGTTAAGACAGTATTAAAATATTTTAACAAACAAAATATATTTACAGGTGCCGCAATGGACTTGAATATATGATTTTTAAGCCGATTTTACAAATTTTGATAAATTTAATTTTGTAAAATATACATATATATATATATATACATATATATATATATATATATATATATATATATACCGGGTGATTATAATTAAAGTCCCGATTTTAAAAATCGATAATTTTAAAACTACTGGTCAGAATGACTTGATATTTTAGCAGAACAATCGTAAGGCAATGGAATTGTGTTTGGCGAAGGAAAAAAAAGTTGCAAAATGTGCCGATAGATGGCGCTGTCTGGGTACTATCAGGAGGAAAGACCAAAAATCTATTCGTTAAACACAGAAATGTTGTTAGCCAAAAGAAAAAAATTAGAGTTCAGGGATTTACTAAAGATTTATTAGCGAAAAGACCAGAATACAGCGACAACAGCGATTATGACAAAAAAAAGAGCTTCATGGAATCAACACCTTGCTGATGATTAAAACATAAGTTGTTCGATATGCCCTCCGCCTTGTTCCGCTACTAATTGGAAGGGCAAAACGGCATGCTCCACAACAGATCGGAGGGTATCTGTACTGATGCAATGAATGTGGTGTGTGAGGCTTGCCTTCAAGTCGGCTAGATTCTGAATCCTCCCGCTGTAAACAACATTCTTCAGGTACCCCCAAAGCCAGAAATCACACGGGTTTAAGTCGGGGGAACGTGGCGGCCACGTTGTTGGAAAATGACGGCTTATGATCCTGTCATCTCCGAAATTAGCTCTCAGTAGTTGCTTCACGGGAGTAGCAATGTGCGGAGGAGCGACATCTTGCATGAATATTGTGCGATCCACACACTGGCCCTGCTGAAGTGCCGGAAGGACATGGTTACGCAAAAGTGTTTCATACCGCTTGCCAGTAACGGTGCAGGTAACGGGACCCGCAGGTCTGATCTCCTCGAAGAAAAACGAACCAACGATAAACGCTGCCGTTATTCCGCACTATACAGTAAGCTTTTCACACTGAAGAGGTAATGGCTGTAGCTGGGACGGATTCTCGGTCGCCCATATCCTGCAATTTTGCGTATTTACAGAACCTTGCAAATGAAAGTGGGCTTCGTCAGACCACAGAATGTTCCATGGCCATCCGCTGTCCATTTCCATCCGGACAAGAAATTGCAGTGCAAAAGATTGACGTGCTTCCAGGTCAGAGGTAGCAACTCCTGCACATGTGTTATCTTATACGGATAACAGCTCAAGATCTTCCGTAGGATTTTACGCACCGTGCTGTTCGGCATATCCAGCATTCGGCCAATTCCCCGTGCATTGCTGATTCCAACATCACTGTTAGTCTGTTCTTGTAATGCTGTAGCCACATCTTCCACTGCCGCAGCCGAAACTGGTTTCCTTCCTCTACCCCGTTTAACGTCAAATGAACCGGTCTCTTCAAATTTAGCAATCATTTTTCGCAGACCTTTTGTGGTTATTGGACCCAATTTAATGGATTTTAATGTCCGAAACTTCCTAATAGCTGTAAGTGCACAGTCATCGTTCTTATAAAAAAGCTTCAAAAGCAGAGCGCGATCCTTCATAGTCAGAGTCATGATGAAGCATTTAGGCAAAGAGCTGGTGCTCTGCATTTTTATGACAGCTAAGTCTCATGTGCGCATGTCACGTATTAGTAATATGCATATATCTAGACAATGTGAACACTGACAGCGCCATCTATCGGCACATTTTGGAACTATTTTTTTCCTTCGCCAAACAAAATTCCATTGCCTTACGATTGTTCTGTCAAAATATCAAGTCATTCTGACCAGTAGATTTAAAATTATCGATTTTTAAAATCGGGACTTTAATTATAATCACCAGGTATATATATCAAATGACTTTTTCAATTTTTAAATAACACACAAAAACTACTTTATAGTAGATATTTATAGTTTTATACTGCATGCCTTTATTATTTATGCTACTAAATCTGCACTGTTTAACTTCCATTTCTTTAGATTTTAACAGTATTTCATAATAGAAAAGATTAACCTTACTTTTAACTTAAAAACGCAGCAAAATATTTTTTAGTTCTGAAAATTAATAGTCAAAAGGAGAATAGTATATGGTTTGAAGTAACCTTGATTCAGGCGGTATATTATTGGCTGGTGTAAGGTGGCAAAAGAATAAGGGATGCATGTAGCCGTAGCAATGGTCTGATCACATGTTTCTCTCGTAAGTCCGCGCAAGCAAATGAATCGTTTGAGTAACAAATCTTTTTATGTTGTTCTTTTTGGATTTTGTTTTGTTCATGAATATGTCAGCTTGAATATTAGTGGTAGTATTAAATTTATTAGTTAATATTTTAACTTTAGTGTGATGGCAGTGTCAGTTCAGACGAGACAAAAGTTAGAATGCCCAATTTTTGGATACAATAAAGAATTAAGCGATTTAAATCTTCCAACATATTATGATATTATGAAATATTATCTTCATATTTGACATGAGCTGAAACGAGAAATAAAACATCAAAAGAGCCAACTTTAAATGAAATATTTGATTAAGAAAGTCGAATCTATTTGGTCGAAAGCATCTATTCCTATAGTATCGCATACCCGCATGTTAAAAATGTTAAAAACATATCACGATAATTAAAGTATTTTAATATCAAAAGGTAGAAAAGGTACATAAAAACGTGATTTAATTGCAGCTAAGTTTTTAAATGAAAACAAACGTCTTGTTGATGTAGAAACCTGTAAGTGCAAAATATTTTCTATCTGTTAGTGCGAAAAAAGAAAAAAGTACCTAGACTTGAACAAGATTTTTTAATTGACCAAAGAACTGTGAGAAAAATGAGTAAAAGTGAAGTCGATAAAGTTATTTCCAAGATTTTAACACAAAGAGAATAGAAGAAACAACAGGTAATACAGAAACAATTAAAGTACAAGTACAATCAGAAATTAGTAGTTAAGGCTGCTAGAAAAGCTGAAAATGATGCCCTTCAATCAGATCCTGAGAAAACATCTAAAGGATACTTAACATGCAGTCTCAAAAATTACTTTACCTCTTTTTTGGATACAACTGCAAGCGAGAAAAGCGAGTAGTACTTCCTGCAATAGCAAGTGTCTGTGACCGATCTGTAGTTTCAAACAGATTTGCTGCAACTATCGCAAGTGCTGCTCTTAAAGATGTTGGAATGATTACAGAGGGAAACAAAAGTAAAGTAATTGATAGGATGAAAACTCGAAGAGAGAGAGCCAAGATTCGGACAAAAGAGATAGTAAGAAGCCTTAACCAAGTTGGAGAAAATATAGGTTTGTTTTTCGATGGAAGAAAAGATAAAGCAATTGTGAAAGATAAAAAAGGGAACAAATTTTACAAAAGTGACAGAAGAACATATTTCTTTTGTAAAAGAGCCCAATTCATCCTTTCTAACCAATGCATTTGGGAACAGGCGAAGTTTTAAGAATTAGCATAATGGAATACTTTAATTGTAACAATCATTTGAACATATCATCTGTAACTGCTTTTCGGTACGATGGGACACCCACAAACATTGGAGTTAATAACGGTATGATTGCTTTCATGGCAAAAGATCTGAACAAACGACTGCAGTGGCTGATTTGCTTGTTCCACTTAAATGCCTTTGTGCCACCTGTTTCGTGAATTGGACAGAAAAACAAATGGTCCTAATGAATTTGAAAGTTTTACATATTATTTAAAAAAACAGTGTTTGAACAACTATTTGTGAGCAAAAAAATGTAATTACAACTGCTAAATTCAAACTGATATTACATCTTGATTCTTTTTGAAAAAAGCTAATTTATTTGACATTTCTAAAAACTTAATGCATAAATTTACCTCAATTGCACTTAATATTATTATTGTTATAGTAAAGAAGCATCTATAGATTGCTATTAAAAAGAATATTTGATTTTTAAAATGTAAAATTAAAACAAAGAAAATAAAATTATAATATTATGTTAAATTTGGATTAGTTTTATTGTTAACATACAAAGGCAATTTTTGATTGCTATTACAAAATTATTTTCAAAAGAAAATATTTTTCCCTATACTCTCGTTCCACCCTAATGAACATATGGCAATGAAATAAGTCTACAGCAGGTCGGAGTGGTTAGATCAAATTAAATAATTGATATATTATTAAAATATGAGTACAACGTGCTCAAAAAATTATAAAAATTATACAAACACCTTTAAAATACAATGTACACTGTTAATACGCTGTGTAAAAATTACTGAAAAAACTGTCAATTTTTAAGCAAGGAAAATAAAAATTGAAGTAGAAAATCGTTTAATTTACTACCTAAACAAATGATTTTAGTAAATATTATGCCACTACCAATTGTTTCGGCCAACTGCTATTTCCTGTAAATTTTTAGTTTAAAAAACGCTAGTACATACTTAGAATAGTATTTGTACAAAATGTTTTAAAATGTATTGACAAAACAATACAAATCTATGTTTAGCTTGAAATCTGTCACAAAGTCAGCTTACATTTTTGACATTTTAAATCCAGATAAATTACATTTTTGTTTAGAAAGTTGTATTGTAATATGATTGCGTTTTTATTTTCCGAAGTAACAGAAAATAACTTTTGTTTAAAATTACATTTTTTAAACAAAATATATTTAAAGAGCATAGAAATGAATGCAAACATGAGCATAGAAATATTTCACATGCAAAGCCTAGATATGTTTAGCAATATAGTTGCAATTCTCTTTAGTAAAATAATTAAATATATGTAATTGCATGAACACATAAACAAATCAAAGATAAGCATTAAACATTTCTGCCTTAAATGTTGAATATATGTAGTCACAATGTATTTTTCTATAGATGATTTTATTGAGATAGGCTTACGTAACATGTTGCTAAAACTTAGGAAATTTCTGTTGGCATCTTAATATACGAATTGTTATATAAGATCTACATAAGTTATCTTTCATTGGGGAATTTCATTTTAAATTTGAACAATTTGAATATTGTTTGAATTTTTCTTACAACATGTATAAAAATATGAATAATATTTTGAAAAAATGTTCATACGGAAATTAGCAATATCTTTGGAAATTTTTCACGGGAATAAAAATAATTTCTTTGAATATTGAAAATCAGTTGGGTTTCCTTGAAGGTGAAAATGTTATTTTGTTTAAAGAAGAATACTGTAATAAAATGCAGGGTTTTTTTTTTTTTTTTTTTTTTTTTTTTTTTTTTTTTTTTTTTTTTTGTAGTTAGGAAAAAGAATAATTTAATAGATATTCTAAAACATTACAAGTAATTATAAAAAAGTAAGTATTAGTATTTTTGTCAGTATTAGTTTTGTCAACTTCATATAGAAATAGATGACTTCGCATCAAATTTTTTCGAAAATTTAAAATTTCAATTTTTTAACCGACTACTCTTAAGATAATCATTAAGTTATCATCCAGTTATCTGTCATAAATAAATTTTTTAAGCTCATTTTTTCTCAGTGGTAATATTATTAGCCATCCCAAGCGCAGTAATGAGATATATTTTAAAAATACGTATCTAAAAAAGGAATTTTCAATTTAATGCACGAGAACATTTGTATAAATATCCTTCTTTTTATTATTTATGAATTAATTTTAACGGATGCTAAAGAAACCAGGTTTTGTGTGGCAACGAAAAAAATAGTTCTGTAGGCGGCCAACACATGACACTATAGTGTTTTATTGCACCAAAAGATGATTCACAAATGAAAAAATGTTGACAACTTACAAGTCAGCTTAATTACACTGTTACTGTTTTACACCCAGTTCGACGTGATGCCTATAAACCTGAAGTTTACCTGTGAGATTAGGTGCCACTTCGTTCACAGCATTTAGTAGCATTTCTTGCGTTATGGCAAGCAAATTTTGGCGGATGAGTTCTTTTTAGTGCTGCTAGTGATGACGGTTGGTCACAGTGTACTTTTGACCTCAAGAATCTCCACAACCAAAAGTCACAGAGTGTGAAACCCGTCTGTGTATCTTTCTCGAATAAAATGGACCAATTATAAAATCCGCAGTGAAGCCACACCAGACTGTTGCTTTTTCATGTTGCAAGGATACCTCAACAAGTTCCAACATAACTATTTTTTTCGTTGCCACACAAAACCCGGTTTCTTATCCATCCGTTTGGTGCAAACCGTGAAATCTTTGTATCTTGATTAGTTTTCAAATTATTCATTTTTAAAGTTCGTCCTGACTTTTGGATCACCCGGTATATCAACAATGCATTTTTTCTGACACATTTTCTGACTAATTTTTAAACGCATGGGCACTATGCATGCAGCCATTATTATTGAAGTGACTTACAATCAAACAGTTTTTCTTATTTTCGTAAAATAATTGACCATTATCGTCTTAGACCAGCATTTTTTTCTGCGCTACCGCATCTAGAACTTCAATCAAAATCACCCAGTTTGAAATCGGAAAAACAGTTCAATTGCATACTTTCTGGATAAGACATTTGGCAGTTTTGCCAGCAAAAATGAGTTACAATTTGAATCACAATGTAGCCAGTTTGATTTTCGAAAAGCCTTATGAAGCTGAAACCAGAAGAGTTACAATAACGTTTTTGGGATTCATTTTCCTTACTATCAAACCCAAGTCTAAGTAATGTCGATATACAAATCAAAATTAGCTTTAAAAATCTTTCACAGGATTGGGATAATTTTCTTGACGTATTTAATCCAGATAAGTTTCCTCACCATTTAATTACGATAAACTGGATAAAAATGATATCTAAGTGAACTGTTACTGCATTTACCTGTCTCGAAATTTGAAACTTACGTTCTCATATATATTGTCATATAAATGTATGGAGTATTTCTTTCATTCGATCGCTTACGCTTGGTTCATGCTGAAATCTATATTTAAAAAGAATGAAATATGTTGGAAGAAAATTCTCTACTTAAAGCGGATTCTCAAATATATATATATATATATATATATATATATATATATGTATACATAATAATAATAATAATAATAATAATAATAGTAATAATAAAATCCCCGCTTCCCCACAATGTAATTTTTCTGACACATTTTCTGATTAATTTTTAAACGCATGGGAGCTATACATGCAGTCACAACTATTGAACTGACTTATAATCAAACATTTTTTTCATATTATTCCGATAAATAATTAAATAATATTGTGTCAAGCCAACTTTTTTTTTAATTTCTCCATTATCGCGCCCAGAAATTCAATTAAAATTGCCTACTTTGAAAGTGAAAATAAACAATTCTGCTGCATACTTTCTGAATAAAACATCAGGCAGCTTTGCAAAAAAAAAAAAAATAAATTAAAATTTCAATTCAGAAAATAATCAGTTTGATTTTGTGAAAAGCCTTATGACGCTGAAGCCAGATGAGTTACAGCTTTGTTTTCAGGAATGCGTTCAGAATGTTACTATAAACTATCAAATTCAAGTCTAAATAATGTCGATATACAAATCAAAGTTAGCTTTAAAAATCTTTCACAGGATTGGGATTCTTTTCTTGACGTACTAAATCCAGATAAGTTTCCTCCCCATTTAATTACGGTAAACTGGATAAAAATAATACCTAAGGGAGCTGTAACTCTATTTACCCTGCCTCGTTGGTCGATCCAGATAAAAAGGACTCGAAAGGGAAAAACGTCATAAAAGAAAACCCCGTAGGGACAAGGAACGGGCGACAGCGGAAATAATGAATACAATTTAAGATAGGGTTATATAAAATAACCAACAGATCCCATCTGCTGCAAGTTTTTCCTTTCTCTTGTTTCACTTATACTGAACTGCTGGGAAGAAGTATTTTGCTTTGAAATATATGGTTTGCTTTTGGAAATTTATAGCATCTAGAAGACATTTTCAAGAGTTAAATTTATCCAAGTATATAATTTTGTAATTTTATTGAATTTATCATACTTTTATATGCTACATATTTTTTCAATGCGAACGTCACGTTTACTTTTCTTTAAATTACTAGTTTTACTTTCAATTTATATTGATAAATTATGCGAATTTCTAATTTTTTTTTATATTTATTTTTTCAAAATTCAGCATTTTCTTGAAATTTTTATAAGATAACAATGTCAGATTAATTAATTGAAGATAGGCTAGTTATAATTTATTACACAAGTTTTTGTTTGTTTTTCTTCATGTAAATTTTTCAAGTTTTTATTTATTTATTTAATAAATTGAGCATTTTCTAGAAATTCTTATATTATAAAATACCAGTTTCAAATTAATCAATTGTAAATATGTTATTTATCATTCATTTTACATGTTTTTCCTCTTTTCTTTAAAGTTTATTAATGAGTGGCAAAGAGCTAATAAAATTTAAGAATTGATATTTTTATTAAGTTTTTTTTAAGGTAATTTTTTTAAACAACGAAATAAAACAAAATATTTAAAATGCAAAGATAATTACACACAATTTGCATTCAGTGTATGTAGAAAATAGAGATTTATGAATTTTGTTAATTTAATTTGATATTGTAAATATTAAAGTATAAACATTTACTATAATGTATCATGTAATTTTTAATTTTATTCTATAGTATTAAAAAGAATTATTCATTGTAACATTTTTTATCGCACGCAGTAAAATTCTACTATTGTTCATTTCACTAATAGGATAATAAAAACTATGAAAATAATCAAAACTGTAAACAAAATTCTTTGATTTGTCGTGGCATACATCACAATTATAATGAAATTTCATTTTCTGTTTTCAGTTATTTCACTTTCTATGAATTTTATTTATGCTGAATAAACATATCGTGAAATTTCGAATAAAATTTAATGGCAAGAAATTTAATGTATTTATGAAAGGAGAAAGAAAAATACTTAAAAAAATTAATATTTTATTTTGCATTTTCATGCGTTATTTCTCGTTTTGTAATTTGAATTTAACGGTACAAGTCCAAAAATAAATAAAATCTTTTAAAAAGCGAAATTTATAACACGTTTTATTTTATTTTATTTTATTGAAAATTACTTGGTTTGAGTAAAACCTTAATATTTTTCAAAGCATTATAATTTGTTAAAATATTAAAATTTATTTTGTCCTTAAACATCTAAATTTATCAAAAAAAAAAAATATTAACAGACTTCTTTCATCGTTTTCTAAAAACATGCGTTATATCTGTTTGAATTTTGTATGTTATTGGTAGCAATATTATATTTCTTTCTTATACTCTAATATTTTAAATGAATAACTGCGCAGACTGTGCGAATTACAGTTCTCAAAATTGAGGGCGTTTAAGAAATTGGAAGACATTTGCTCGCCCAAATAGAAGTAACATTCAGGTGAGAAGTTGATTAAAAAAATTATTAATATTTTACAGAAAGCTCTACATTGAATAAAATGTCTAAATTAAATAATCCAAAAAATAATCCAAAGTTCTATAT
The DNA here is from genome assembly GCA_964019185.1 of Maratus speculifer. Lineage (NCBI taxonomy): Eukaryota > Metazoa > Arthropoda > Arachnida > Araneae > Salticidae > Maratus > Maratus speculifer. The sequence continues at coordinate 221,197,546 of OZ025299.1, read as the reverse complement.
GTTAATATATGTCTATATGTGGAAATGCTCTATATATTAAATATATTAGCTTTTTTCAATTTAGAAAATAATGGTAAATTAGCAATTTTGAAACATGAATTTTTTAAAACCGAATGAATGTTTTAATATGAATTCACTTATATTCGTCAAAGTTTATATTTTCTTCGAATGTAGTACACATATATGGCTATGTGTAAACTCATAGTAAACACATATTTTCATCACATGCGATTAAACACATATTTTCATCACATGCGATTAAACACATATTTTTTTCACATAGTTGAAGCCCCACCCGCCATTTGAAGTAATAAGAAATCTGTTTCTAAAATGGGATTTAGCGCAATGAAAAAAAATATTGTTTTGACATCTAGATTCTAAATTGTAGTTCTAGAAAAATGGCTTCACGTCATCTCTATAATTTTGGTTCCCTTTGCTAGAGAGCTCAGCTCCTTTCTACGACTAGAGAAGAAGTGAGTTTTTCTATATTCCTGTGATCAAACGTTTTTAAAAATTTCTGCTAATAGATGCGAACACGAGTGGTTAGTTTTAATAACTATAATTCTAGTTCATGAAATCATTTCAGAAAACAAGCGATAATTTATCGCTACTGAAACAATTCAATATCGTTTCGTCAAGTAGCAAAATAAGAGACTAAAATTCGAGATCACTTTGTCCATTCCGTTTAGTTTTTTACTCTACATCGATCGGAAATCTATATTTCTAGTTTATTAGTTCAAAAAATGACTACGTATTCTTTTTATGTGAAAACGGTATTTTTTCTGAGAAGGCCGATAAAGATGCCTTATTTTTTACTGTTAACAATCATGGCGCTGTTCGTCAAATGTCATATACATCTTTATTTTTCATATTTCACAACATAACTAAAAAAATAATCATGAATTAAGTTTGTCTTACACTGAGAAAAGGAAAATATGATTTTGGCATCTAGAATCTAAATTTTGACTCTAGAAATAATAGTTACATGTCATACCTATATTTCTAGTTCTTTTTGCTAGAGCGTTTTAGTGTGTCGTACTAGAACTCGAACTTCATATATGTTATTTAGGATTACATTGACATGTTTTACAAGTAAAATTATATTTGTAGCATTTGTATTTCCTTTACTTTCGCACTTTAAAGATCCTTTTTACCTTATTGTTTATGGAGAAAATTGGTTTCAGTGTATATTAATGATGTTACAGTTTTTCGAATGTATTGAAATTATTATATATCACTGACATTCCGAACAAGAAAATGTTTATAGAATATGTAGTTCATAGTATTTATCGTTCCTTTACAGCGGAACGCAAAATAATTTGATTACAATACTATCTTTGAGCAATATATGTTGAAGTGAGTTTTTAACTTTAAAATCTGATCTAAACTGATCTAAATCGTTTCTTATTGCGTAGTATACAGGGTGTTTCGCTACCAGACCGACAAACTCTGAGGGGTGATAGTAGACATAGAGACAAACATTATTAAATAGGAAACCATGGGGCTCAAACGTCTTCTGTAGGAGCTAGGGGCCATTAAAGTTTGAGGTCCAAAACTTCAAACGATGATAAAAAAACGGAGAAAAGGGTAAATTTGTTTGCAGTTTTCACTAAAATCATTCTTTATATCACGATTTTTTTAGAAAAATTTTTTAAAGGTTACGTTTAAAAATTGTCGATAGAGGACGCTTTAGACTTTAGAGTAAGGAACAACTACTTTTTACCGTTATTTTGTGCATGGAGTTCAAGTTATACTAAAGTTTAGTCTTTAACTTAAATTTTAAGCCCAAAATCGGAAACATCGGGATCGGGTAACTAATGAAAATTGAACTGTGAACAGAGGGGAGAATTTTAAACGCTCATAAACATTGGACAAACCAATCGATTTTGTTGCGGTTTGCATGTAAGTCATTCCCTAGGTAATTATTTTATTCAAAATGACGTACAGCTTTGATGTCCTCATTTTTTGATAGAGGGCGCTTCCGACACATCTCCGACATTTCAATGGCTTTACTCCTAGGTGTTTTACTACCAGAACAACATACTACCAGGATGTGTTAGGGATGCAAAGACTACTCGGAATCACATAAGAATGTAACTTTGGAAATGCATTTTTTGGGAGTTACGATTAAAGGAAAGAGAGAAAAAAGCAACAGAAACAGCAGAGAAAGAGCAACCCAATAATATGAAAGAAAACAGTAAATTTAAAGGTTTTACTAAAAAAGGTGTTCAAAATAACGACCAGAAATACTCCGGCAAGTTTGACAGTGACGGTAGATGGCGCTAAACGGCGTGTGAACAGTGATCATTTTGAAGCTGTCATTCGCGAACCGGTTCCAAAGGTAGCAGAAGAAAGTATTTGAACGATGAACAGCACGATGGGACTCATCGACACTTTACCAATGACGTTTGCTGACACTTCAAGCAACATATTGATAGCGGTGGATAGGTCGTGGTGGCCTGGTTCATTGGACTGCCAGATCGCCAGACCAATCATGTATGGACTTCTTCTGCTGGGGTCAAGTAAAATGTTGGGTGTATGAGACTTCCATACCATCAGTTGAAGACCTCGCAGCTGATATTTCTGTAGCTGCCAGAAAGCTTTCTGAGATGCCAGGAATCTTTCAAAATGTGAGGAATTCCATGTGATGCCGCTATCAAGCATGCCGGACTACTTCTGGTCGTAATTTCGAACACCTTTTCTAGTAAAACATTTAAATAAACTGTTTTCTTTCACATTAACGTGTTGCTCTTTCTTTGCTGTTTCTGTTGCTTTTTTCTCTGCTTCCTTTAGACGTAACTCCAAAAAAATGCATTTCCAAAGTTACATTCCTATGTGATTCCGAGTAGCCTTTGCATCCCTAATACATCCTGGAAGTATGTTGTTCTGGTAGTAAAACACCTAGGAGTAATGCCATTGAAATGTCGGAGATGTGTCGGAAGCGCCCTCTATCAAAAATGAGGATACCAAAGCTGTACGTCATTTTGAATAAAATAATTACCTAGGGAATGACTTATACGCAAACCGCAACAAAATCGATTAGTTTTTCCAATGTTTATGATTGTTTAAAATTCTCCCCTCTGTTCACACTTCAATTTTCACTAGTTACCCGATCCCAATGTTTCCGATTTTGGGCTTAAAATTTAAGTTAAAGACTAAACTTTACTATAACTTGAACTCCATGCACAAAATAACGGTAAAAAGTTGTTGTTCGTTACTCTAAAGTCTAAAGCGCCCTCTATCGACAATTTTTAAACGTAACCTTTAAAAATTTTTTCTAAAAAAATCGTGAAATAAAGAATGATTTTAGTGAAAACTGCAAACAAATCTACCCTTTTCTCCGTTTTTTATTATCGTTTGAAGTTTTGGACCTCAAACTTTAATGGCCCTTAGCTCCTACAGAAGACGTTTGCGCCCCATGGTTTCCTATTTAATAATGTTTGTCTCTATGTCTACTATCACCCCTCAGAGTTTGTCGGTCTGGTAGCGAAACACCCTGTACATACAAATTAACAGATAACATTCCAGTTAGAAAAAAAAAACTGAAAAAAATGTGTGCAAAAAGTAATGCACAAAATTTCAACGCATTTGAAACCTACGATTATGCATAAAATGTGTAAAAAATACACTTTATAAAAAGTGCAAAGTGAATTATGTATACAATGTGCTAATTGAATTGTACATTAAAAGGGCAAAATAAAGGAGCTGGTGGCAACATTTCTGGGCAATTTCAGAAACACCGATATTTATTACTGACGGAAATTTACATCGGGTTTCTTTTCCTCTGATACGAACAAAGCGGTTCATTACCTGGGGTTTGTGAACCAAGCATTCTACCTACATTGATAATGGGACCATACTTGTTGACGGCGATAAATATGGATAATAGGTGATGGAGCTGATTCTACTGTGATATTTTTGTAAGGATAAATTATAATTCATCCTTGTTTAAATTAATCAGGTTAATTTATTATTATTGTTTTTCTATTTTTAAGGGATAATTAGAATATGGCTTGATAACAAATTTCGTTATTGGAATTTTCCTTGCATAATGAATGATTTCAAAATGTTCTGAATTATTTGTTCCAAAGAAATAAGGAATTTTCGAAGTGTATTCCAGATAAATTCAATTATACGATTGGAATAAGAATTTAAACATTTAATGTTTACGGGTCAGGGAAAACGCTTACAGTTATTTTCAATTTCATTGTTATAAATGTATTTCTTAAAAGAAAATTTGCTCACTGATTTTTGAAATTTATTTGATTAAATTTTATTTTTGACCAATTTTTAAAAACACAGTATAATTTTTAATAAGACGTAAATGGCAAAGGCCATAATGACTCAGGACCGAAACGGAGAGATTGATGTGTTGGAACCGAAATGTTCTGCTTCCTTCCTGAAATTAGTCTAATTCTTAATGTGGTATTATGTCTTGAATAAGGGTCAATAAATATCAAGTGGTCCAGCACTGGTCGCTCGACTATTTTTAAATATCTGAAATTTTTTGTACAACAACCCTAACAAAATGGAAGTTCAAAATGACCATTGTTTTATTTTTACTATTTTTTGTTTGTGCATGGCGGCCATCTTTGTTTCATCGTGTGCAGCGATTTTCTCAGATACTAGGATACACAAAATTGTAAATATCTCGTCTTTTATTTTCCCAATTGAAATGGGATATGCAGCATTTTATTCAGAATAAAATAGGCTAAATATACAGTGGTAGAAAAAGTTTGAAAAATAAATTTTTATAGGTGAAATTTTAGCACAAAATTTAAGATTTTTTCCGAAATCTATCGGTTTGCAAGAGGAAATTTTTCATGCAAGGGAAACTGTCAACCTTACACAATTATTTCTACAAATAGGACAAAAGTGCGTGTACTCATACACCAAGTCCCAGATCTGGGAGTTGATTTCTCTTCGCGAAAAAATTCCGAAATTCGTCAAAAATTTCAAACATCGCACTTTTTAGGATTTGATATCTCTGATGGGGCACGAGATTCTGGACTTTGATAGTATTGTGTAGTAGTGTTATGTAAAAAAATTTCAAGAAGGAGATTTGACTACAAGCTGAGATATGACATGGACAATATGTGAAAACAATATTACCAAACTATTGTAACCTACTATGTAATTGTTAAACAACACTGTCAACCTTACACAATTTTTTCTACAAATAGGTCAAAAGTGCGTGTACTCATACACCAAGTGCCAGATCTGGGAACTGATTTCTCTTTGCGAAAAAAATTCCGAAATTCGTTGAAAATTTCAAAAATCGCACTTTTTAGGTTTTGATATCTCTGGTGTAGTACGAGATAAAAATTTGAAATTCTGGCCTTTGATAGTATTGTGTAGTAGTGTTATGTACAAAAAATTTCAAGAAGGAGATTTGAATACAAGTTGAGATATGGCATGGAAAATATGCGAAAACAATACTGCCAAACTATTGTAACCTACTATGTAATTGTTCATACCTCCAGAATTTTAAATAAATTATTTATGGTACAAAGTTAAATGTTAATTACAAACATCTTCTTCAAATGCTTCTGTGTGATTTAAACAATTCAGAATGTAAGCTAAGCCAATACACTATTTGTCTAGATGAACAAACATACTAGAAATGCTACTGCAACAATTTTACTCGGAACACATTTCAGGTAAAGTAAATTACAGACAATGGGTTGCAACTGATCGAGTTGACATGGTTTCAATTATTAAACCTAGAGAATTTCATTCAAGTTAACAAAGGATGACAAGACTTGGTGGCTTCAAATAAAATTTTGAGAAAGAACAGCCTAATGGACTGACAACAGTAACTGGTCGAACTCATAACATCTCTCGTATATAGTGTTAAGCTCTTTGTTGAGCATATATAGCATCTTTGTAAATTAAATATTAATTATTTAACTGTTTTCAACAAACGGAATTTTCTGTATAAATATTGTAATAAAAGAGACCAATCTCAATTCTCCTAATGTACTCATAATAGCAGTTCTTAACATTTTTTTAATCACCGTATCTCAGATTATAGTCAAATCTCCTTCTTGAAATTTTTGTGCATAACACTACTATAAAATACTACGAAAAGCCAGAATTCCAGATTTTTATCTCGCGCAACACAAGAGATATCAAACTTCAATATGAGGAAACAGCTGCACACGATGAAACAAAGATGGCCACCATGCTCAAACCAAAAATATTAAAATTAAAATAATAGTATTTTTGAACTTCCCTCATATTATGTTTGTTGTACAAAAAAATTCAGATTTTTTAAAAACGGTCAATCAACCAAAATAGTTTTGGGACCAGTGAAATGGACGAATAGCATTTCCAGTATGTTTTTTTCATCTGGACAAATAATGCATTGGCTTAGCATACAATTTGAATTATTTAAATCACGATTTAAACAGAATTTGAAGATGATCTGTGTAACTTTGCATCATCAACTATTTGTTTAATATTTTGTAGGTATGAACAAACACATACCAGGTTACAATAGTTTAGAAGTATTTTTTATTCCGAATTTCGGAATTTTTTTCGCAAAGAGAAATCAGCTCCCAGATCTGGCACTTGGTGTATGAGTACACGCACTTTTGACCTATTTGTAGAAAAAAATGCGTAAGGTTGACAGTCTTGTTGAACAATTACATAGTAGGTTACAATAGTTTGGCAGTATTGTTTTAACATATTTTCCATGTCATATCTCAGCTTGTAGTCAAATCTCCTTCTTGAAATTTTTTGTACATGACACTACTACACAATACTATCAAAGTCTAGAATTTCAGATTTTTATCTCGTGCCCCACCAAAGTTATCAAAGCCTAAAAAGTGCGATTTTTGAATTTTTTGACGAATTTCGGAATTTTTTTCGCAAAGAGAAATCAACTCCCAGACCTGGGACTTGGTGTATGAGTACACGCACTTTTGACCTATTTGTAGAAAAAACTGTGTAAGGTTGACGGTTTCCCTTGCATGAAAATTTTCCTCGTGCAAACGGATGAATTTTGGAAAAAATCTTAAATTTTGTGCTAAAATTTCACCTGTAAAAATTTATTTTTCAAAATTATTCTACCACCGTACCATTAGCCTATTTTATTCTTAACAAAATGCTGCAAACCCCATTTCAATTGGGAAAATAAAAGACGAGATATTTACAATTTTGTGTGTCCTAGTATCTGAGAAAATCGCTGAACACGATGAAACAAAGATGGCCGCCATGCACAAACAAAAAATATTAAAATTAAAATAACAGTCATTTTGAACTTCCGTCATGTTAGGGTTGTTGTACAAAAAATTTCATATTTTTTAAAAATGGTCGAGCGACCAAAAAAAAATATTTTCTGGACCACTTGAAATGGATTGACCCATAAATAATGTCGTGACATAAATAGGTGGCCGTATTAAAATTAAAAATTATGTTGCAATTTCAAAATACACACGTCTCACTATATTTGTGAATCAACCAACATAATTCCAACATAATTACAAAGTTAGCCTGTATATCGAAATTCTTTGTATTTTTATAGCATAAATTTGGTTTTATTTCTAACAAAAACATCTCTAGGCAACACTTTGGCTCTTCAAGATATAGCGATCAAGGTTAATAGTAATATCTTAAAAATAAACTTCTCTTACTTTTACTTCTGTTTTCATAATTGCTTTCACCTAAGTGGAAAAACAATCATTACAGTACGACTGAATCCTTAAAGCAGTTAAAAAATACAAAAACATTACATCATATTAACATATTTTGAAAATAAAAGCTCTTTGCATATATATAAATTGTTATTTAAGATTATTTTCTTGACAACAACGTATAAATTATATTTACAAAAATTTTATTTTAATTATTTTCCCACAGATTCCAAGAAAGTTGTAAGATAAAAGAAAAATAATTCCAGTAATTAATGAGATGCCTGAAATATTTCTTTTAAAAAACTATGCCTTTAGAAAGAATTCAAATGGTAATTTATCATGTGGTGCGCACACTTAACCTCTACAGTTATTGGTTAGAAGTTTGATAAAGTAAAAAGAGGGATTTTTTTTAAAGTGAAATATAAACAACATAAATTCTTGAAAATAGTTTCGGCGTTAATTTAATTACCAGTAAAATGTTTTGCGCTATAAATGCAAAATTTTTTGCTAAATTCAATGTTTAAATTTATTTGTAATTATTTAATAATTTAAATTAATGCAAATTAATGCATCGAATTTTTACAAAATAAAATGCTCAAATTCGGTAATACGACATTTATGTAGAGGTTCCTTCCAGTTCTTTAAAATTTAAAGATATATATATAAGGTACCTTGGGCTAAAAACGCCAGGCGGGGTAATAACGCCAAGTGCTTATATTTTGCATAATTATGAAATAATCAGGTAAATGACGCCCATGTGCTCTGTGCAGAAGGGTTTTGGGTGATATAAATCGCAAAAAATAGCTTCAAGTTAATTTGTTTCATTTTTAGGTCTTATTGTTTTTACAAGCAACTAAAATTAACGCTTGATCTAAAATTTGCGAAATAAGGTTTTTGATCTGAAGACTATATTTTTTATCCAGAAATACTTTGTTTATTACATAAATTTGTAGTGTATTTCACGTACTTTCAAATTGTTGTAGAAGATTTTGGATATCTTCTCGAGATAATTTGTAGTTTAGGATTTACTGTGCAATAAGTATCCCAGGGTAATAACGCCAGGGATTGGTGTTATTACCCCGGTTGATTCCCAACAGTGGCCGAACTATATCCGAAGGGGGTTTATATATTAATATGGGACAGCATTATCATCATTGTTGAAATGGTAAGATTAAGGGGGGTTGCCCAATACTTAAAAATAATCTCTCTATTTTATGATTGTATTTTTGTACTAAACTTTTTATACAAGAGTATTATACTTAATATTCACCTATTTAGACTCTGGTGATAGTACTAAAATTCCAAATGAAACAAAATTTCGGTAGTGTTTGCAGTTAAACTGAAAATTACAAGTTAAATTAAAAACGTAAAAGAAAAATAGTGGTTTACTAGACCGGTAACATTAGTTAAAGGTTAAAATGCGATCCATGATTAAAAATCATAGAATACTGTTCCTGCGCTAAACTTTTTGTACAGAATTAATTCTAATTAAATTTAATCTATTCAAATATTTCTAACAATATTACAAGAACTCCAAACGAAAGAGAATTTCAGTTGTAACTATAGTTAAACTGGAAAATACAAGTTAAATGCTTTTTTTTTGGGGGGGGGGGAGAGGGGGTACAGTGTTCAGTCAGATTGCTAACAGCAGTTAAAGGTTAATTTTGTTGCTAATATAGAGATAATGATATATAACCACATGAATTATGTATGAAATTGAATAAGAGATCTCTTTGGGTTAATATTTTTTAATCATAAATTTTATTCAATTTATTAAAAATTTATTAAAGCATGCTCTTTAAAACGTCGACAATTTAACTGTAGGTTTGGAGAATCCGCATTAGTGTGGAGTCATGGGTTAAAAACTATTTACTAGATTACTATAATAGTATTAACCCTTAACTGCTGTGACAAAAATTGTCGCATAACTTACTGTGAGCGGCCTGTCAGACCTCTTAATCTAACGATGAATAAAATGTTAAATTAACTTTTAGAATATTATTTTTGTATTGAATCTTATATACAGGATTACTATAAATAAAATTCAGCTATTCAAAAGTTTCTAGAGATAGTAATAGGACTCCAAATGAAACAAAATTTTCCCGGTATTTATAGTTAAACTAAAAATTGCAAGTTAAACTCTGAAACTTGAAAAACTCAGCTGTATGTGAGAAGCTAACAGCAGTTAAGGTTTAACAAAAATATTTATTACGTATAACTCTAGTTATTATAAAACTTCACATGATTAAAATATTACATTATGAATGGTCAAAACCATACAATGTTTCTTATAATCATATTTAAGCGGGACTTTTTAAGCAAAGAGAGACACAGGTTGTTATATTCTGTTGAAGCTCCCCCTCACTCCTTTTTCTTTCACTTTCACAAAAAATCTATATTTTCGATCGCATAGAATGCATACATGGGAAAATAAATACTGATTCAAATAATACGTGTAATGTTTCTAATAATTTTATTTAAATGGTCATTTTTAAGCAAAACGTAGCTTAGAATCTGATATTCTTTTGCCTCCTCCCCCCGCCACCACCACAGCTTTATTTTTCTTTCAGAGTCACAAAAAAATTGTACATTTTCAATAGCTTAGATTGCAATTTGTCAATTTCTAGAGCTGTAGAGTTTGTATTTTTAGAATTGGGCAATCTACATGCCATTCTTCCATCTTATTTTATAGTTTTGCTTGCATGGCGTTATTACCCATATAGGTGGGTATTAACGCCAAATAGCATTGGTCAAGAAAAAACGCCATTACATTTTATGAATACATATCTGTTAAGTTATTTTATTTTATATAGATAATCAATGAGTTGCTGTATCAGATCCTATATTTGTTTGAAAAATACAATCTAAAACTAAGCCGTGAAAATTGGTAGAACCTTAACGTGGCATTATTACCCCAGGGTACTTTATTAGAAAAGTTGCATACATGTTTCTTTAATTTGCGTCATTATTACTATAGATACAATAAGTTTCTGGTTTCTTTTCGATGAATAGTTTCTTATTGAAAAGAAAGTTTCTATTTTTTTTAATTGTTATATACAATACCCGTAATTTAAATAAATTTATAAAAACGAATATTAACAGAACACATTCAAACATTACAAAGAATGTAAGTAGTTGAGAAGTTGAAAATAGTGTAAATCATTTGAAAAAAAAAACTTGTTAAAAACATTATAAAAACTTTCATACATTCATTATTTATCATAATCATAAAGTTATTGTTATGATATATCTGATTCTAAAATGCTTCCCGTAGCTTCGAAAAACTTTTTCATAATTAACTTTTTGTATTAATTAGTATTATGTATATATATATATATATATATATATATATATATATATATATATGTAAAATATTAGAATAGAAATTATTCTTGTAAATACTTAGCTATTAAATAATTTATTTATTTTTTTCCTAAATTAGAGAGGAGCGGCATAAGCATATAATTTAATTAATATATTAATACATTAAATGGCAGCACTAAAGTAATTTTCTGCCAGAAGTTTTAGTAATATATTCTAGTTAAATAATTAATATAGTAATATTAATAATTGATTAAAAATAAAATTATAATACTTCTAACAGTACCATTTATTTTTTTTTCAATATAGTATGAATTATATAGTATTATTTATGTTCTACTCATTTTTATAATTATTGTTACAACTTTATTTTATTATCTATGTGATTTATACTTTGACCATAACCTTGACTGTTAGTAAGTCACATGTAGTTTGTATCTGATTGCACTACAAATCTTGCTAGGATTTGGGTAATGGTAAATATTTTAGTATATATATCCTTTTTTTTTTGGAATATTATATTAGTGTTATTTTGTCATATTGATTTTATTTTCTTCAATGAGTATCTTTCTACTAATTTGTCATGTGAATAGCTTCCAGCCAGTCGGGTGTATTGTGAGTCGAATTCTTAGCTGTCAGCACGACTCATAACAGAAACTGTTTGGATGTTTTTGCTTTTTTGTTAAACTATACACCCCTGAAGAAGTAGTTTAATAGAAAAGCCTTCTACTGTCTTTTTATCCATTTATCTTTCATTATTTTGATAATCTGCCTTCTATTTCACTTCAAACTTCAACTGTTTTCAATAAGATGATTGTAAAAATACTGTTTCATTGGTTTATTGTATGGTAATATATGAATTACTCTGGTTATAGAATGTCCATTTATTCATATATTTCTTGGTAATTTGGTAATCTGCCTTCTATTTCTCTTGAAACTTCAACTCTTTTTAATAATATGATTGGAAAAATACTGGTTTCATTGGTTCATATATATACTTGTTCATATATATATATATAACTTTATTGTACCTAAATATATGTGTGTATTTTCGTTTTATTATAATCATTTTTTGTGACTGTCTTACCAATTCTGTTCTTCTTTCTTCTTCTACGTTTTTCCCGTTTGATTATACTCTTCCATAATAAGCTATTGCCTTCTGTTTTCCTATTAGTTGTTCTTTAGCTTGTTTCCTATCGCGCTTTCTTTCATTTCAGTCGTTTTTCTGATTCGCACGTCTTCTTTTGCACCGGAGGAATAAAGACTCAGATCTATAGAAAGCTCTAGCTTTGATAGTGTTTTTAAGATTTTTTTTTATGTAGTTAAATATCAAGTGTTTATTAGACTGCCTTTATTTCCCAGGTGAAATACCAGTATTATTTTCTTGACCAATAAACCCAGTTCCTCCGATACGTCTAAAATTTCACCTTCCTTTAAAAGAGTTTTTCTTTAAGAAAATAGTGATACCTAAAAGTTTCATAAACTTACAATTTGAGGACTTATACAAACCCTTATATCTCTTATATTTTATTAGACATTCAAATAAAGTAGGAGTTTAAATATTTTTAAACATGTTTTCAATTTTCTGTATTATAAGACATAGATTACAATGCCTAGATTATCATAATTTACCATAATATGATTTATGATTACTTCATAAGCTGTTTATAAAAATTAAATAAACATATTAGTACATTTGTGTGCGTATATCCAAAATTTAAATTTTAAGTATACATATATAATCAAAAGGAAATCAGAAATATGCCTCTATAAAGTCTCTAAATAGTCTCTAAACAAAGTATCAACATTTGAAACCAGAAATTTATAATAAGAAACTATGAATAACTACATGATCCTTAGAGGAGCTTGAAAATTTTATTCATACTGAAGATGTGTTATTTCACACGTTTTTTCCGGCAATTGGCCTTAGGACAAAATTTTGCATCTTATATCATATATAGCATTACCAAAGTAAATAATAAAAATAATAAATCTAACATATTCAAAAATTGAAATATTGCACATAATATTGTTTAGTGATAAATAAAAATAAAAAATATACAAAAGAAATTTGATTTACTAATGTAGGATGAGCAAAAATAAAAGCAGATTTCATATTTTTTAGGACATGTGGCTAATGTTTTAACAAACAAGCAGATAATTTACTGATGGCATCTGCATTTATACTGCAGAATGAAATCGAAAGAAGTTTGAAAATACTTTAAAGACCTCTAATTGATAAATACGAGGGTGGTTCAATAAGTACCCGTGTTTGAAGACAACGGACGTTTCTCAGGGAAGTTGCTGTTATCATCGTGTGCTGCCATCTATAAAACGACATCTATAAAAATTTCAGACTGATTGATAGGTTAGTTTGGATTTGGCAGCGATTCGAGTAAGACGTGTTTCGTGATTTTCGCTAAGATGGATATCGTTCGGTAATCCGCTTTTTGTTTTTGGATGGGAAAAAATGCGAGGAGATAAAAGCAAAGTTGGATGCTGTTTATGGGGACACGTCGCCATTTATGACCACAGTTAGATATTGGTTCAACGAATTTAAACGTGGGCGAACTTCCGTTTTCGATGATGAGCGACCAGATGTGGTTACCGAGGAAATCATTGAAAAAGTCCATTACATGATTCTCGCTGATCGACGAACGAAGGTGCACGAAGTAGCAGAGGCCGTAGGCGTGTCAACCGGAACGGCAATTCATATTTTGCATGACAAGTTGGGGATGAAAAAATTTTCTGCCCGATGGGTTCACGATAACGCACCAGCACATTCATCTGGAGTTGTCGCCGCCAAACTGCATGAATTGCTTTATGAATGCTGCTGCACCCCCTTATTCACCCGATATGGCACCCTGCGACTTTTTCTTGTTCCCTAACATGCAGAAATGGCTCGCGGGAAAAAAATTTAGCTCAAACGAGGAAGTCAGTGGCGTATTTTGCAGAGTTCGACAAATCCTATTTTTTGGAGGGGTTAGAAAAATGGCCGGAACGTTGGGAGAAGTGTATCTTTCTAAAAGGGGACTATGTTGAAAAATAAAAAAAAAAATGAAAAAAAACGGTGTCTTCTTTTTTAACACGGGTACTTATTGAACCGCCCTCGTAATAAAAAAGGAAAGAATAGAATGGAATAATTTAAAATTTATCAAAAAATAGAAGGAAAAGTATAGAAAAAAATCTTAAATAAAAAATGAGTACAAAAAAGAAAAAAGAATAAAAAGTAGTGATTAAATTGATCATTCTTAGACGATTATTATATAGTACCAGGTAGATCGACCCCCGCTCGGTACTTTATTAATCTCTTTTATTTTAACACATGTATGCAAAGATGTATTGATTGTATATATATAATTTGTATATATGTAATAATCGATATGTATATATATATAATAATCGTTTAAGAATAATCCATTTAATCACTTTATATATATAAAATAAGTAGATGAATCATACTTAAAAAATAATAAGAATTTTTTTAAGCATAATTTGTATTTGGTTTGAATAGGTGAAATATTTATCAAAAACTATACAAAGAAATGCCTGAATCACACCCTCTCCCTTGTTTTTGTTTTTTCTTTTAGTGTGAGTTTTTTACCACATAATTTTAAACTTAAGAAAAAGGCAATAAATAGTACTACAGATTCATAAAGAACAATTCAAAATTTTTTTGTAATAATCGAAAGGTACATGTACATAAAACTTTAATGCAAAATGTCATTAATGAACTATTAATTATATTCAAATAATACTTAATATAAAACAACTTTAATTCATCAAAAAGTAAATAATGAATTATGAACAGAATGCTAAATACTCTTCATAATTAACTTCATAATAAATTTTTTATCAATTTGACGAAATTATAATAACGATTAGTAATTTGATTATAATTGTTAATTGATTAATAAAGATTGGTCTGCGTCTTTACGTATTTATATATTTGTTTTTAACAACAAAGAAAATAGCTAAATAGTTTTAAATAAAAAATATATGTTTAAAGCATTAATTTTAATCTTGAGAAAAATTTCTGAGAGATCGTACGTTAAAAGTAACTTGTTTAAAAAAATACATAGCAGAATTCTAAATACTATATATATAGTATTTAGAATTCTGCTATGTATTTATACTGATTTCCCGTCAAGACTACTTGTTAGTGTTTTTAGAAAATACATTCATAGGTTTATTTAAGCTTTTCATACTTGAAAGATAATTTTTAATGAATGATTTTTGGAACAATGTAGAAGGGAAAATATTTATCAATAAAACTCAGCATATTTTATTCAACGAAAAGAAATGGAATATATAATTCATGCGTAGTAACTGTTGACAAATATTTATACAAAATTACATAACCAATTTGTTTTAAAAAGATTGCAATGATACAATGTAGGGGAAAATTGCAGTTAAGGATGTTGCCTTATTTAGTTAATATATAAATGCATGCACTTTAAAATTAATGAATTTGTTTTCGTAAAACATAATTTTCAGAAAAAAACCTGTTAAATATTTGATTAAATACTAATAAAAATATTGTATCTGGACACTTTTTTGGATAACAAAATCAATTTTGTTTCGTTTATTTTTGCTATAAATTACTTGGTTGTATTTTATCTTTATTTGTATGAATATTTTGACATGTAATAAATGTTATTATTTTATGTCCACCTATTACTGATTCACTCTACTTTTTAGTCTCACAATTTGCAGTTGGAATGCACCACAAGATAGTAAATATTAAGGTAAATAGCAATTAATAGCTTATGCGTAATTATCAACGTTCATTAAAGGTTCTGTATTGAAATTAATTAGTTGCATTTTTTCTTAAATTATATGAATATTCTGATATGTAGAAATTTTTAGGGGCAGTGGTTGGGGAGAAATATGAAATCATAACGGCCATTAAATTAAGGTATTTTTTGCAGGTTAACGGGATACATGATTGAGGATTTATTTGCAAACTGACTTTAAACAACAAAATAAGCAAAAAGACAATTAATCTGTTGAAAAATACATAATCATTAGTAGTCTCTACCACAGGACCCATCGGCATTGTGCCAATCCGGCACTCTGAAAAATAATCCAAGAATCGAAGTCCTTTTTTCCGAAAAAAAAACCTCCACGTTGATTTCCTCATATTTCCCCAATATAATGAAACTTTACTTATGAAACGCAAAATTTAAGTAAAATTTACCACAAGTTGAGGATTTTCCTTTGCATTGGTGATTTGCAACAAATTATGTATATATTTCTATCGTCAAATCATGGAATCATCACAAATTTAAAGCTTGGCAGAATCTCTTGGTGGAAATTTCCTCAAATCAAAAGACAGAACTTTCGACAAGATTAGAAAACTTTATCGAAATTACTCTTCCTGGACGTTGTATAATTAAGATGGTTTCATAAATACATACACACATATATATGTATATACACATTTTTTTTGACGTAGGGGTATCTTATATTGAAATAGTGGGGAGAAATGAAAAATAATTTCTTAGAAATCATGTTTGTCAGAAAATAGGAATTTTGCATACGAATTTAATGATTCACATGTTACCGAGCTTAAATAAAAATCTTCATGATCAGTCCTGCAAGAACTATAACAAAGTCAAAACAGCGATGATGCAGTAATTTGTATTTGTTGACAAATACATGATCGAAGTACATTTACCCAGATATTTTGCCTAATTACTAAATTTCCCCTAATGCCCATCGGCTCACAAACCACCTTTAATGATGAAAGGGATGTAAAGTTTCTCAGAATTACAGTACTTTTTAATTGGATCAAAATGCCATAGAAAACAAAAAGTATTGTACAAAAATTTAAGAGTCTCTGTGGTCGCACATAATTATTCAGTGTGTTGGCTGCTGACGAAAGTTATATAATCAAAATTATGTTTTGTTACACTTATCCAAGATGAAGATGAATTACAGGCACTTTAGAAATATAGCGTGAGAGATCATTATATAAAACAAATTCGGCTAAAAATTTTTTTATCTAAATGCAATAAAACGCAAAGATTCCGAGAAAGAAGTTAAAAATTTAAATATGTAGCACGGACCTCTAAGGTACCTATTAAAATTCAAGGACATGTGGTATTCATTTGGCGTTTGATCATGGTTATACGTCGTGTGATGAAGTGCAATTTTGAGATAAACACTGATCTGACGCCTTATGACTATAACGTGTTCCCGAACTAAAAAAAACAGCTTGTTATCAGTCCAGCAACAAATACAACAATGTCAAAACGGCGATGATGCTGTAATTTGTACATAACGCAGCAGAATTTATGATGGATAATATGCAAAATCTCATCGTACTCTACGATTTGTGCCTTATTGTAGGCAGAAATTATATTTGGAAGTTCCGGGAATTCACGTAAAAATAAAATTCTTTAAAACATGTCCTATGTTTTTAGTATCAAAACGGTACTTACTTAAAAAACATGTCTATTAATAACTGATCAAAAATTCCACTTAAGAAGTTTAAGTGAACGCTTCATCACTATAGATTTACCTTTAGTTATTAAGGATTTTTTGTTATCTTCAAAGAAATTCAAATATGTGATTGTACAATGGGTAATATGATCAGAAAATTCATTTTACTATCAAAATTGACACATCCGCTGCCAACGCAGTGCCTTTAAAAAGTATTCTTTAAGTATGAAAAAGAATATAAAGAAAATCAAATATTTAACATTGTAAACGTTTTAAAAGTACAGGATAATCATAAATAAGCTTTCACTTTGGAACTTCTATGAAAGGAATTTAATTTTACATTATTTATCATCTGTTTTTACTTTTCTTTATATGCAAGCAATAAATATGTTCTAAATTTTACATAAATTTTTATAATATAAATTTATTGAATGTTAAATGCAATGCTATGATAAAATTATTATTCTAAATATTCAACTAATTGATCAGTTTTATCGTTCCATAATGTAATTTGCATTAAAAATAGTTATATTTTTATCGACGCAGTTCATTTAACACTTGCACCTTCAACCGCTATGCTGCCCGATTTCTCCAAAAGATTGTTAAATGAAACGAAATACATCTAAGAAAGATTAACAATCTTAATATCTTATCACATAGCCATAATTGTTGTGGTACAGTCTTACATTATTCGGTTCAAATTCGATTTGATAGCATAACAGACAAAATAGATCTAAAATCACTGAAGTATCTAAGTTTAACAATTTTTAGTAAGTTTGTTATCATTAAGGTCCAATTTCTACAAAAAACTTCTGCTGAGTTACGTCAAAATGGCGAAATAATTTATGGCGAAAAATTGAGACCAACCTATTAAATCCTCTAAGGGGGGATTTCTAAAGTAGATAGAATACATATTTATGTTTGTTTTAATAAATAAGTTACCCTCAAACTCCTGCTTCTGTAAAAAACTACTGTTGAGGGATGCCGGAATGGACCTAAAAGTTTCATACTTCCCGCTAATCCTTTTGAATCGGGGAGGGAAATTTGTAAAATTGTTGAATAGGTGTTTAATATATTTTTCTAATAGGCTTGTTATCTTCTATTTCACGCTTCCACCTTAAACAGCTGCTTAGAAATGGCAAGTGATGGAAAATTCTCGAAATTTTACCATAAACTTCACGAAAATATAATCATAATAGAAAGAATCGAACAAACGATACATTCTTCGATTGCTTACGAGAATCTACATTCGAGATGTTCTAAAATTGTTTATTAAAATCATTTATTTTTTATGCTTATAAAGTAGATTTTAGTAAATATGTGCCAACTAAGAGCATATGGAACTAAAAAAGAACAAACCAAAAGGGCGATATAAGGGAGTCTCAATAGTGGAAAAGTCATGTGACGGTGTCCTCTGATTATAATAACATGAAAAGTCGGGACTAAGTATAAAAAATAAAGAAGTGTAAATATCAAAAATTGGAATTCTTTGACAACTAACAGCAAAATAGCCAAAGAAATAAGAATTTAAATTGCCCCTGTTGGCAAAATAAGGAACTAAATAGCTGGTAAGTAGTATCATTTTTTTTTCTTTTTTTTACTACGTCATTTAAGATCGGTTCCACAATTTTTCCATTTTATAAACACCTGCTCCTGAAATATGTTCAACGTTCTTTGCGAAGAGCAAAGTGCAGGAACGGGCAAGGGAAGATCATAATATTAATAAGTGGGCACAGACCTTTCCAACAATATATCATATAAGAGATGCCAGAAAATTTTTAAAAAGAGTTCCTCGTGGGGGAAAATTTGGCAAAGACATGTATAACATAAAATAGCCGTCACATTAAATAAAATAGTGGTATATTGTGGAGTATTGGCAGAATTCGAAGAATTCCCCCTCCCCCGGGATCCAACTATTGCGCCCCGCAAAATACACCCTCTTCATCTCTTTGAAAATTTCATACATTAAAAAGAAAATTTTCGGAGAGCTGTGTAAAGAATACCGATCTAAAATAATAAACATGCTACGACTTCAAAAAAGTTTGAAAATTCCTTGTTTGGGGGTGGGGATCTGGGAGACAGGAGAGAAAGGTTTATAATACGAGAGAGTCGTTCGAGAGCTTTCTTATGATGCATCCCATGATGGGTTCAGAAAAGAATTTTTTTATCACTCACCGTGGGGGCGGAGGAAACTTTAAAATCAATTAAACATGTGTTTCGTTATTGTTTTTATAGACGGCTGCTGAGATGTGCAAAAGGTTCTAAAATTGTTGAATCCTTATTAACCATTCTTGAGATGCGAATTTGTGAATTTGCTGATGTACATTTTATGATTATGTCATTAAATAGCATTTAATGATATTTAATGACATCATGCTGATAGTGCTGACATATAGCAAGATACCTTTTATAATTTTCGGCCACACATTTAATCTCCTTAGGAAGATAACTTAAAAGTATTCTGTCTTAGTGCACATTTATTTCATGAGAAGTATTTCCTCCGCAATTTTGATGCTTCTAGTTTGAGTACTTTGCGCTGTGCGTTCATTATACGTCAGTCAAGAAAAAAATTACAAATTCTAAAAAATTACAGTCTCTAATAAATAATAATAATAAGTAATTCTAACAATTTTCATTTCTTCTAAAAATTTTCAGAGCCATTACAATCAATCACCAACAAGATTCTATATGGCATAAATTGTGGTTTATTATGAAAATCGTTTATCCATCACAATTCCGAAATGTAATTTTACATATTCGCTCAGTATATAAGTGGTAGCTAGGTGTCACGATTGTCACGGTTTTATGACATCTTGCTAAATGCATTCAGTTTTTTGTACATCTCATTATGAATTTTTGGTACATTTAGCTCAAATTGACATATTGTCTTTAAGATGCCTAGTGTACAAAATTTTCCTCCGAGAGTTCAAGATCGTCGCGAACTTCTCACGCAGCCTCATAATTGTCATACTCAAACATCTTGTCTTTAATGATCTATCTGGAGACCAATGATTTCGCGCCCAGCTCAATGCCTTACATTTTCTGATCTCTAATTATTTCGTATAGTATTGTGATTTTATGAATACTGAATATAACTTTTTTATTAAATTTCAAAAACACATTTGATATGATGTTTCTTAAAACATAGTAAAAATATTACTATGTCATCTACCCTACCATACAAAAATATAATTATCATAATAATACCAATGAAAGATTAGGCGGAGTTTTACATCTCATTCGAAATTACTCACAGAGCGATGCATTTTACGATGCTTTTAGTCTCTCGTATATTTATCCACATCTACTGAGTGAAATATATTTATAGATTAAAATATGAAATGGAAGTACATGAAAAATTAGCAACTGTATCATATGTTATCATTAATTTTATGGGATTTAATTATTTTTCAACCTAAGAATAATACCCTACATTAGTAACTTTACTACTCACAAAAGCTGAGTTAGTCGTTCTCAACAAAACGCAATCATTTATTCTCCAAAGAAAAGTCTTATTTTGGAGAATGATATGATAGCGATAAATCAAACATTGGTACAGAGCCAAAAAGCTTTTCCAAAAGCTCTAGCCAATATAGAATTAAAATGACGAGATAAACATTTCATGTTTTAAAATTGCCAGAATGTTTAAGTCTAACTTAAACATATTATTTTCCCATTTTCCTTTTTGATAAAGATAAGTTATTATGATGTTTCTTGTGCATGTGGGTATGTGTTTTCGTATAATCAAATGAGCTTTTTTACGCGAATATAATAAACTCCTGTACCTTATAAATTAAAAAGGAAATTTTGGATGGTATCTTTAAGAAAGAGTAGATATACTTTGTGAAAATTTCCTTGGAGAAAATTGCTAACATTTTGTAAAAAGTATTAAAAGGCGAGAAAATGATAGAATAATATTTTTATATACGTAATAATTTATATTATGTAAAGTCTTTAAAAGCAGAATGTGTATTAAGAAGAGAGCATTTTTGTCAAGATTAGATTATGCATCACTTTAAAGCATATCGATTCTGTATTTTTTCTATTCCTAACTAGCTTCCACCTAAGGCAGTAATACAAATAGTTTATATATATTTTTTATTTATTTATTTATTTATTTATTTATTTTTGCATGAATAAATTTCTAAACTGATCCTCCGAATTTTCTAATTATTTTTTGTTGTGAAAGGTTCTTCTTACTGATGGTCAAATGTAGATTTTCTTTAATGCGAAATTATTTTGCTTTCTTTATGCCCTCTTTCTTGTCTTTTATTTTTTTTATGGGCTATTCGTAAAATACAGCCAGTCGTGAAAAAAATTGAATATGTTTTAAACTGCAGTCTGTTGCAGAAAAAGAAAGAGAAAGATAGGTTTTTAACACCAAATTGTCACAGAAATAAATAAAGAATCTATCTGACAGGAAGTCATATCTTCAATTTAAGTTCGAAGAATACGCTTAGTGGGACATCGTGTTACTGGGAATGTACTAAACTCTGAAATCTTAAACATGAAAACTTAATATCATATTTTCACTACAGTTTACCATAGAAGACGAAACGATATGTCATTCGGTTAAATAGTTTAGAATATATATTTTTTTAATTTAGAAATAAACTGCTAAATTGGTTTCTAATTACTGGAAATCAGATTGCAATGCGATAGACATTTGCGCATAACGAAAAACGGCTTGATATCCCAGCAAACACTACCGGTCCCCTACCCTTTTCGACACGCCGGGCGAGTGATACCCGACCGATAGGTGCACAGCCCTTCCGGTATCGGCAGATCACTATGTGGAATGCATACCGATAGCTAACAATACGAATGCTGGATTCTGCCCGACACCCGGATGCATTTTCAGAAAGAATCACGTTTTGAGCACCAGCCTTGGCGAGTTGGCGAAAGCGAGAACGTTCAGCTAGCTGCATCGCCAAACACCAAATGTGTCATAAAACATATGATTAATAGAATTATATTTATTACAAGCGAATCTTTACTACTGTTTTTAATTAACTTCTCAATTTCTTCGAACATAGCGAGTAAAGGAAATAATATTTTTAAATTAAGAAAAAAAGTGTTTTGATGTTTTGTGAAATTTAAAGCATTTTAATCTGAAAAAGTTCTTTGTTTTAAACTATGGTTTAATCGTAAACAACGGTAAATAACATTTCCTCATATTATAGTCTTTGCTTGATAACATTTACGGAAAAACAAATGAACAATAAGCGCGATCTCTTTACAGAAGAAAGGGTTGCCATTCGCTGGGCGTTTGACGTCACAAACAAGAAAGGGTGCGTAGCATCGACTTCATCTCCGCGCCAATCTTTGTTCTGGCGATAAGGTGCTCAAAACGTGATTCTTTCTGAAAATGCCACCCGGATAAACTGAGAAAAAAAAACAATGTTGATCGCGCAATCTGTGATTTACATTGGGACATATCCTTGTTAAAAAAAAAAAAAAAAAAAAAAAAAAAAAAAAAACGTATTTTGGTGTAGGAAGATGTTGGGATCGATTTGACGTCCCAAGGGACAGAGCTTTAACTAAATGACCACTGAGTCTTTTTATGAGAAGGATTGTATGGGGTAATAAAATGAAGACTTTTTCTTTAAGGGATGTTTCTTTGAATGAATGGTAGATGGAAAAAATGGAATTTTTCTGTTTTTAGTTTATTTTTTTATTTATGCTTTATTAATTAATTTAGTATTGTTAGTTTCGGTATTATTGTTTGGTATTATCGTTAGTTTTGGTTTTGCATCACATTCAACAACTTCTCTTCTTTTTATTAAATCTTTTTGGAAGTAATTGTCCTCCAAGTTTTAACTTCATTATGGAAAAGTTGAAACAACAACAGCAATAAATAAATAAATAAATAATAGTTTTAGAATTCTGAGTACATCTATCTGTATTTCTGTCCTATAGAGTCAATATCATAAAAGTGTAGATTATGTTCTAGAAATGTATGCATAAAATTTAAAAATTACACAATTTTAATAAATAATCAATTTTAATAAATACACAAATACACAATTATGTAATATTTGTGAACAAATAGACTTTATTAAATTTTTGCAGTATTTCTCTTCATTTGAACACAATTAAAGGTATTTTACATAAATAACTTCTGATTTCTACATGGAATTAAGAGCAATTAAACAGCACAATTTATAATTAATTATTTTTATATAAATAATGAGTCTTTCCTAATTTACTAATCTCATCTTTGGTATCACAGAGAAATAAGACAGTGTTAAGATTAACCTCAATTGTTACCATAAAAATTAAGTATTATTTTTCTTACTCCGTTAATTAAAAATGTAACAATTAATTTTTCCCATTGTCTAAAATTCCTATAAAAAAATAACAGAAAATCGGAATAAAGCTCAATTTAATCCATGCTGTTTTTAGTTTTGATCTAGTGCCAAGATATTTGCATTCAGCTGAAGAAAAAAAAATCGTATTTCATATCAATTCAACAAATTCTTCAAAGTATAAAGTTTAATTTAGAAAAAGATTCAATTAATTTAAGCAAATGAGATATTTAAATTTAGAAAGATGTCTGTCTTGATAAATAATACCAGTTTCCGTGAGCTAGTTGGGCAGATTGGCTATTACTCTATTAACTAAAGT
This sequence comes from Maratus speculifer, assembly GCA_964019185.1. NCBI lineage: Eukaryota > Metazoa > Arthropoda > Arachnida > Araneae > Salticidae > Maratus > Maratus speculifer. Next base: position 221,173,514 of record OZ025299.1, on the reverse strand, counting down.
AAAAAAAAAACGAAATTAAAAACCTTTCTAGAAAAAAAAATGTTAGTTAATTACGAACAGAAAAAAAGTCTTACATATACAAGTATCTTTCTTTTCTTTTTCTCAAATTGAGGTCAAAAGAATTCATGATCCTTTTTTCTAAAATCAGATTTGGTTTAAACACTTTTCTAAATTGGATCGTCTCTCTCAGGTTTTCTGATATAAATTGGGTGGTTTATCCTCTGACTTTCTCTCCGTAATTGGAAATCTTTTTATTTCTGAAATCCACCATACCAGTTTATTCTTAGCAACAAAATTTGAGTATTTTAAAAGGAAGAAATAAGTGTGGTTGGAGGTGAAAGTCATTTTGGAATTTCTCGTTGACATTAAACCATTCTTGATCGAAACGTGGTTTATTTAAGGATAATGATTGCGATGAGAGAAATCATTCTATTTTGATGCAGAGTTTTAGATTTCTAGATTTCTCCAAAGTAAAACGATCAATTGAATTTCTGTCCCATAGGAAGTATTCGCGTTTCCGTATTCTTTAGGTGTTTTCTATACCCGACCTTAGGGGCAACAGTAATTACTGTTCTGAGAACCTTTACCCTCTAGAGCTTTGCAAACTTTAAAGTCGGACATTCAAATATATTTCTCAAAATCTTTTTCCAATGAAATTTAAATCATTCAAAAAATACTTTCTAACTTCTTTTACTTTATATATTCGTTCTGTAAAAAATATCAGGATATATTAAATGTGAAAATGTTAAATGAGTTTTTTTCTTTATATGACTTGGAATGTCTTTTACGTATACTTAAATAATAAATCAAATGTACTAAGCACAGTTTTTAATTAAATTATTTTTTTAAATTAAGTTCAGATTTCTTTAAAGTAAATCGATCATTGAATTTCTGTCCCCTAGGAAGCATTCGCGTTTCCGTATCCTTTAGATGCTTTTTATACCCGACCTTAGGGGCAACATTAATTACTGTTATAAGAAGCTTTACCCTCCAGAGCTTTGCAAATTTAAAATAGCACATTCAAAAATATTTCTCAAAATCCTTTTCCAATGAAGTTTAAATCATTCAAAAAAGACTTTCAAACTTCTTTTACTTTATATATTCATTCTGTAAAAGATATCAGGAGATATTAAATATGAAAAGTAAAATGATTTTTTTTCCTTTATATGACTTGGAATTTTTTTATGTATGCTTTAAAAAAATAAATCAAAAGTACTAGGTATAGTTTTTAATTAAATTATTTTATTTTTAATTAAGTTCCACAAATCTTTGTTTCTGCAAAGTAATTCGACCAAAGGAATTTCGATCTCATATGTAGCATTCGGATTTTCGTATTCTTTGGGTGTTTTCTATATCTGGTCTCAGAGGCAAAAGTAATTACTGGTTGGAGAAACCTTTACTCTCTAGAGCTTTGTAAGCTTTAAAGTTGGACTTTCAAATATAGCTCCCGAAATCTTTTTAAAATGAAATTTAAATAATTGATAATCGATTTTTTAGCTAATTTTTCTTAATACATGAATTATATGAATGCTATCAAAATATAACCAATGTGTCTATCTAAATGTATATATACAGTGGCGGTCAAAAGTTTCCGTCCAGTTAGTCCCTTTCATTTATTTACCAGAAGGTTTCAGTAAAGAAGACGTGCAATTGCTTCAGAAGTTAGGCATATATGAATGACCACGAGATTATTTTGATTGGATACTGAAGACTCTTCCTGCAAAGGGGTAGAATCCGAATTTTGCTTGTGCAAAAGTTTCCGGCCACTTATAATTTCTTAGATTTTTTTTCTATCGGTAAAGTGTTTTTTGCTAGTGTTTGTGAATTAATCAACGTGGATTGCATAGTTTGAATTCAAAATTGAAAAGTTTAACAATTATTGTTCGTAAATGAGTGATTACTTTGCCACAAAAGAGCCAATCTTCTCCAGGTATTGCGCTAAAGTTATCCATCGGTAAAATCGACTGTAAACGATATTTAAAAATTATATAAAGATGGCTATGGCCTTCATGAATTTTTGAGGTCCAGAAGACTCCGAAAAAGACTATTCTCATGGAGAGAATTATCAGGAGAATAACAATTGATGATCCGCATAAAAATTCCATTGCAATATACAGATATTTATAGAATGAAAATATTGCTGATATAAGTCACTCTACCGTATGAAGATGCTGACACGATACAGAACTTTATGGAAAAATCGGGGCTCAAAATTTTTTCATAGATAAAAAAATATCAACGTACACGACTGGCTTTTTTTTAAAAACACAAAGTCTGGTTAAGGGAAAAATGGACAAAAATACTATTTTTCCATCAATCGAATTTTAAACTTTTTTCGGATTGATGGCAGACACCACGTCCAATGACCTAACATTAAAAGATATGATTAGACCTATGTTGTTCCTACAATGAAGCACGGCGTAGGACATCTTCTGCTGTGGGGATTATTTTCTTCAAAAAGTGTCCGTCTGTTATTTAAATTCCACAGCAAAATGAATGATGTAATGCATAGAGATATCTTGCAATATTATTTACTGCCAGATTAGAGGAAAAATTTTGGTTTCAACTATTTCTTATAACATGATAATGACATAACGAATGCATGCAAGCCTTGACAAACAATGGTTTTCACACAAAAAAACTTCGTTTGTGAAATGCCCAGCCAAAACGCCCAACATTAATCTTTGAAAAGAAGTTGACAAACGTCTGCCGACTAAAAATTTTTCCAACTCAGCCGAAATTTCCAAGATTTTGCAAGAAATAAGGAAAAAAGTACAATAAGACGATCTTTAACAATTGATTGTATGAATGTCACATTGCTGCGCCTTAGAACTTATTACTAAAGGTAATAAAATACTAATATGATAAAATACTAATTGTAAATATTGTTAATCACTGTAGTTTTCTATTTACAATTTTTTTAAAACTTACGCAGGTGACCGGAAACTTTTGAAAACATGTGTTTTCCTTTGTACTTAATTTTGTCATTTAAACTAATTGATATTTGCATGTTATTCCATAAGTAAGTTCCTAATTATTATGATAATAAAATTTATAAGTAACACTATGAGATTCCTCTTCATATGCGTATAGTTACAAATTAACTGAAAATTTTTTGCTGGACGGAAACTTTTGACCGCCTCTGTATATATGCATGTATTATGCTATGATTGTTTTGTATTAAAGTGCATTAAACAGTTAATAATTTATCCTCAGAATTCGATGGAAACATACATGATTACTTTTGTACAGCCCTGTATGTGTATAGTACAAACAGATTTTTGTACACGTCACCTATAGCTGAAATTTAATTCATAAAAAATATGCTTAAAATCACTAGAATCACACTTCAAGAACTTGCATTCTAAAGGCGGTCATAAATCTATTTTTTTGCATCGCTATGTACAATCGTGGAAATAAAGTAAACATCAACTTAGTACATAATTCCAGTGACTAACTCAGTTTAAATTTAATAAGTAGACAAATCTATAAAACCTTATTGTATAGGTTTATAAAAAGAAATTAATACATGAAAATGACAATAATTTATTCCGACAAATCATATTCATTTTTAAATAAAAAAATAAATATTAACCTTTCTCACTTACATGTGAAGAATATTCCCAGAATATAACTTACCTAAAAAAATGTACAATTAGTTTTTTTTTCCTTTCATGAAAAAATAACATACAAATAAAAATTTATTCTTTTAATACATGTGACTATTGTATTCATTTCACTGGCCAAGGGAAACACTGTTTGTGTTTTCAATGAAAAATAACTTTATATTTATAATTTATAATTTTAATACAAGTGAAAAGAGTATTAATTCCCTTGGCTAGTGAATAAAACATAAAAAGTAATGCGGCAAAATCTTGTATTGCGTAACAAGGTACAGTCGTGAAAAAAAGTAAATACCCGCACCCCCTTTACTATCCCCATAAAAAATTTATCGTAGAAGAAAGTTACTGGTACCGAATGATTGGAAATAAAGCCTACACTTAAAGAATGTATATAAAATTAGGTAGGGGACTTAAACTAGTATTAAATTATTATAAAATTAGTTATTATTAGTTATTATACAGTGGCGGTCAAAAGTTTCCGTCTAGCAAAAAGTTAATTTGTAAATATACCCATATGAAGAGGAATCTCAAAGCGATACCTATACATTTTATTGACATATTAGTTAAGAACTTACTTATAGAAGAACGTGTAAATATCAATAAATTTAATTGACAAAATTAAGTATAAAAGAAAACGCATGTTCTCAAAAGTTTCCAGCCACTTATCATTCTTTAGTTTTTTTCTATGCGTTAAGTGTTGTATGGTTGTGTTTATGAATGAATCAGCGTGTATAGCATAGTTTGAATTCAAATTTGAAAAGTTCATCAATTATTGTTCATAAATGAGTGATTAGTTTGTCGCTAAAAGGCCAATCTTCCTGAGATATTACGGCTAAGTTATCGATTGGTAAAATCGATTGTAAGTGATATATAAAAATTATATAAAGATGGCCATGGCTTTCAGGACTTTCAGAGGTCCGGGAGACCCCGGAAAATTACTATTACTGTGGACAAAATTATCAGGAGAAAAACCATTGATAATCCGAATGAAAATTCCGTTGCAATATACTGAGTTTTACGGAATGAAAATATTGCTGGAATAAGTTTGTCTACCGTGTTATGATGCTGACGTGATACAGAACTTTATGGAAGAGTCGGTGTTAAAAAATTTTTAGAGGTAAAAAAAAAAAAAAAAAAAAAAAAAAAAAAAAAAAATACAGACGTACCCTACTTTTATTTTCCAAGGATCACAAAGTCTGGTCAGGTGAAAACTGGATAAAAATCTATTTTTCCATTTATTGAATTCAAAACATTTTTGGAAATGATGGCAGACACAGCTCCCGATGACCTAACAACAAAAGATATCATTCGACCTATGTTATTCCTACAATGAAGCATGGCGGGGGACACGTTGTGCCGTGGGGAGTATTTTCTTCAAAAAGTGTCGGTCAGTAATTTGATATCCACAGCCAAGTGAATGATACAATGTATAAGTATATCTAGGAAGACCGTTTTCTGCCTTATTAGAGAAAAAAATTTGGTCGCAAGTACTCTTCTTAACATGATAACGACATAAATAATGTATGCAAGCCTCGATAAGCAATGGTTTTCACACAAAAAATTTCGTTTTTTAAATGGTCAGCCCAAACGCCCAACATGAATCCAATCGAAAATCTTTGGAAAGAAGTTGGCAAAAGTCTGCGGAACAATAAATATTCCAACTCAGCCGAAATTTCTCCAAAATTGCAAGAAATGTGGAAAAAACATACCATAGACGATCTTTAACCGTTGATTGTATGAATGTCACGTTGCTGCGCCGTAGTACTTATTATCAAAGCTAATAAAATAGTAATACGATAAAATACTAATTGTAAATGTCGTTTATCAATGAAATTTTCTATTACAATACCACTTTTTTACAAACTTGTGAAAGTGGCCGGAAATTTTTGAGAACATGCGTTTTCCTTTATACTTAATTTTTTTCAATTAAATTTATTGATATTTACACGCTCTCCTATAAGTAAGTTCCTAACTATTATGTCAATAAAATGTATAAGTATCACTTTGAAATTCCTCTTCATATGGGTATACTTACAAATAAATTGAAAAATTTTTGCTGGCCGGAAACTTTTGACCGCCACTGTAAATACATTATATATTATATATTATATATTATTATATTAGTTATATTAGTTAATATATTAGTTATTATTATATATTTTTTAATTAGTTAGGCTTAGGGGGTCATCTACATATTAAAACGATTCCACATTTAATTTTTTTCAATCGCAATACACAATTTTAACAACATATGTCAAATCTGCGATTCAAACTATGCTCAGACACTAAATTTTAAGTTATTTGAATGATAAGTTTTTAATTACAAGCATTCAAAGTTTAGTGCTTCTAATATTAAATTACGTTTTCATATTTTTTTTAATATCTCCTTAAATTTTATTCCTAATGAGCTATTTTTTTTAAATGTCGCAATAATGCTAAATTAACCAAATATAAATACGTTGAGTTTGCAATTTTTATAATTTTATGATATGAATTAAGAATTAATATTCGAAAAAATTATGAATTGGAACCTACATTTTTTAGATGAATTTAGATTTATTAAGTCTTGCTTTATGGAAATCCTAAATTTCAATATTTATCTTCCTATTAAAGAATAAAATTATAAAAAATAAAATTAAGTATAGAATTTTGGCTCTATTCGTGCTCGCTTGTCAGCGACAGCGCTATCGCGCAAACGAGTCTTAATATTCGGGACGTAGGTAGAGGTCGCCGATGAAGATGAGCCTCTCACCGCGGCGGTTGTGCGTCAACAATTCTCAAATTATGCTGATGAAACGCAAAATGGTTATTTACGGGGTCATCTATGATAGAACTGACTAGGTATTTTGAAATTTTTTATACTGTCATGTAACATAGCAGTCTTCAATAATTGCTTGAGAGGTGCCTAATGTGCCTTGATTAAGAAGAGAGCTCCCAGATACCGACCCTAAAATAGGCTCGTTTTAGGTAGATTTCGTAAGAAATACTACCTATTGTAATCGCACCAGTTTACATATATCTATCTATATATCTCACTTTTTTATGGACACGATAACTTCTATAATTCTTCACCAATCTCCACCAAACTGGTACATAAAATCAAAGGAAATAAAATCTTGGCTAAGTTCGTTAATGGGCAAAATCGGACCAAGGGGGTCGGAATAGGGGGCGTTTTTGTGAAAACCAAAAAAACGCCATAACTTCTTAATTAAAGTAGATATTGAATCGGTTTAAAGTTTATATTACTTCTTGAAAATGGGCCAAAAGTATATGCATGACAGATTTCTGATAAATTTAGAAGTGGGCTCAAGATCTGAAAAAACAGGGATTTATAGAGAAAAAAATTCATAACTTCGCCAATTTTCAAGATATCAAGTTCAACTAAATTTTTTGTAAATGTTCTTAAAATTATCTAAAACTTTTGTATTTACAAGTTTTTGATAGGACCAACTTTTACCGACGAAAAAAATTAAAAACCAAAAGAAAAAGGGCGCTGAAAAAAGAGAAAAATCCATAACTCCGTCAATTTTTAAGATATCATATCTGATTAAATTTATTTTACATCTTCTCAAAAATATCTACAACATTTATATTGACAAGTTTTTCATACGACCAATTCGTATAGCAAAAAGAAATTAAACAAAAATAGGAGTTAGAGAAAAAACCTCAAATCCAAACTGCTTATATTCTGACTCATTTTTAAATTCATTTTTGATTTTAAACGCATCCAAATGGTAGATCCTCTTATTTAGAAACTGTATAAAGTGACGCATTGGTCAATTTTCTGATAAAGACAGAATATATTTCAAAAAAGGCTACCAAAAAGGGTATCTTGGACAGAATTTCCGAAAGTCATCGGGACTCAAAATTGAAGGAAGTATTCAAATAAGAAATTGCGTTTTTTTTCTGACTCGTTTTTAAATCCATTTTTGCTCTCAAATGCATCCAATTTGCAGATTCTCTTATTTAGGAACTATATAATGTGATGCATTGATCTGTTTTTTGATAAGACAGAATATATTTTGAAAAAGGCTGCCAAAAAGGGTATTTTGCACAGAATTTCCCGAAGTTTTCGTGATTTGAAAATTTAAGCAAGTTTTCACATAGCAAATTGCTTTTTTTATGACTCGTTTTAAAATCCATTTTCGCTCTCAAACGCATCCAATTTACAGATCCTCTTGTTTAGGAACTATATACTGTGACGCATTGGCCAGTTTTTTGATAAAGATAGAATATATTTTTAAAAATGCTGTCAAAGCGAGTATTTCGCACAAAATTTTCCGAAGCAATTAAGATTAAAGAATTAAGGATGTATTCAAACAACAAACCGGTTATTTTATGACTCATTTTTAAATTCAATTTTTTTCTACAATGCATTCAACTGACAGTTTTTTTGTTATTTAGGAACTGTATAATGTACTGTTTTGGTCGATTTTTTAATAAATTCAGAATCTATTTCAAAATATGTTGTCAAAATGGGCATTTGAGCTGAATTTTTCTTAAGATGATTCTGATAAAACCAGTTTTTGCAGAAAAATGAAATTAAAAAATTTTCATAAACGGAAAAATGAAGTTATTAAACTGAGTTTATCTCTAATCATATATATATATATTTTTAAATGAGCACTCTTCGAAATCTACCTCCGCCTATAGGCCCAGCCGACAGGGATTTTAAAGTAATTAATTTATCGGAAACTTATGATACGAATTGAACAGAAATTTATTTTAAGGCTAATTGAAGGGTGTAGATTTCAACAATGTTGTTAGAATTTGCTACTGCTATTAAAAAAAAAGAAAACAAAATAGGGTTCGTTTTCATACGTAGATGGCCCCCTATCAAATTTTATATAAGTTCATCATGTAAAAGTAGACATTATTTCCAACCAGCAACTTTCTTATATAATTTTTTTTTGCAGAGTTAGTAATGGGTGTTTACTTTTTTTCCACCACTTCACATGATTTTACACATCACACATTGAGCTGAAATTTAATTCTGCTAATAACTAAAACTTAATAAAAACATGCTTAATATTACAGTAATCACACCTCTACGAATTACTTTCCAAAGCTACCATTCAATTCTTTGAATTGGTCTGTATACGATTGTATTTATATCTCTTGTATTTATATCTCTATTTTGATCTCTTAGTATACTAAATGTATTCGAGCTTGCATATGAATAACTCAAATTAAAAAAAATATATATATATATTTCATGCCCATTCTCGTAACTGGCTGCGAATTCTTTGAATAGTCTTGTATATAATCAGAAAACAATTATGCACTCCTCGTAATATGAAAAAATAGGTAAACTTATCAACGCATTCTAAAACTGTAAACACGCATTCAGCAATCATCTTTAAAGACAAAACGCCTGACAGACTTTTGTATCCAAATATTTTTTATTTTCATTGTAATTGATCGATAAATGCAATGTAAATTATATTTTGATGCAAGAATTTTGTATAAAATCTCAGTAATATTAGTTTAAGTCTTTGTTCACATTATATAGTTTGTATTATTATCCCTGTAGATCATATTTTGTTATGTGATTCTGTAAATGATTGTTAAACACTCACATTCTTCATAAATTATGTTTAAAACAACTCAAAAATTCATATAAGTTCTATCATCTTTGTGGAAAAGTAATTTCCGGTAGTTTTTGTGGAAAAGTAGTAATAATAATAATTCCACCACCTTTTAAGGGGTTGAAAATTTATGAAAATTTAAGAAAATTAAGGAATCTTAAGAAAACATTTATTTAATGGAATAAATTCAGAAAGATATTTCTAAGAAGATATCAGTATTTACATAACTATACAAAATGAATTCAGTTTTTTAAAGTTCGAATAACATAAAATTGTGTATGAAAAAATTGTTTTAATATATTATTTTACCATGGAATCATTTATATCCTATTCTTAATACCTTTCTTTTTGACTTACCTTTTTTTTGAAACATAATGAAGAAAAACGCTTGCAAAAAAACTTTTTTGAAACTAATTATTTATTATTAAGAATTTTTTCAATACTGCTTTCTTAAGATTATAAATAAAATGTTTTATCTCGTTTAACAGTGACTATAATTTACAAGAACTTACACATATATACAAAAAAATTTGTAATGATTCCAGAAAAAAGCAAATCCTTTCACTTCTTAACATCTGGTCTATCTCAAAAAGGAAAGACTGGCTACTTAAATTTTATTACATCAGTAACATTGTTGAAGAACTCAAATTTAATCCAGCGTTTTTTAAAGCAAGAGAAAGCAATATTTTATGATATAATTTTGCTATTTCGAATATTAGAAAAAATGAATTATTTCTTGTATCTTTTGTTGGGTAATAACTTATATTCTCGATGTATGTTGGTGAAGATTCGAATTGCACATTTCATGAGCAAATTTTTTGAATTATGATAAAAATCTTTTACTCTAAAAATATTTCTGTCTCAGAAACAACAGTTTATTCAATATTTAAAGACCATAATGACACATTAAATCTGTTTGAAATATAAAAATTATCCATGAAGACATATATCAAAAATATTCCTTTTAATCTTTATGAAAAATAATTTTTTCTATGTTAAAATTATTAAAAAATATATAAATTTATAAACAATCGGTATTCATACAATAAGAAACAAAATTACATTTTTAAGTGCACATGGGATATAAATCAAATGAAGTTTTTGAGTTTTGAGTTTCCGGCCAAAAAATCGAGCTAAAAGGTTATGGACGTAAACGATTACAGTATTGGAAGGTGTTTAAATAATATATTTCAAAACTCTACAAGGTGACATATAAATACTGTGACGCAAATAAAATAACATTACTTTAAACTGAAGAGGATAAACAACCCTTTTTATTTACCATTCAAAACAGAAGAAAATTGTGTACAAGAGCAAATAAAGATTCTTCGAGATGATCATAAAGATCATGACTTCCTTTCGCGACGATGCAGGGGTCGAGGCACTTTTCGAAATCATTCAAGATGGCCGTGACAGAATATTTCCGGCCTGATTTTGGCCCAGCATTTTCCAGGACGTTTTTCAGGAAGTCCAGGGATTTGTCCTTTTTTGTTCCAAGATCCCTTAAACAGCGAATTTTTTCATAAATAAACTAAGCCGGTGGTTTTATGATTCATTAAGGTTCCTGATGTAGAGTGCCAAATTACATCATAAGTCTGTCCATTAAGTAATTAGAGTGAATTTTTCTCGCAAACACAAGGCTAAAGAGAGGGAGTTTGCTGAAGATATGTTTGTTAAGGTATTTCAGCTAGAGATTCTAGCAGAAGTCAACTGGCCTTGAACCTTTGAAGAGCACGGATCATTCATAAAGAAGACACGAGTTTGGAAGTGGTATTTGGTTTTCAGAATTTTTAGCAGAGAAAGCTGAAAAAGATTTCTAAATGATTGCGGAGACCTTAAAATTTACGAAATTGATTATTGTCACGGAAGAACTTCAAAAGCAGAACATTTTTGAAAAACTAGTTCCAATGCATCCTTCAAACTGAATCAGTTTCTGTCAAAACAATACATCGCAACGCTGCACCATCCACCATATAGTCTCATTTTTTCCTCACTGGAATTTAGTCTATTCCCCACGTAAAGATCCAGAATAAAAGGTATTCGTTAACAATCTGTAGAATATGCAGCAAAATAAAACCCACATTCTGTAGAGCATTCCAGTTGAAGATTTCGAGACGTGCAAAAATGGGCAATATTGTTAATAACGATATATTAATACAGAAGGAGGCTTTTCTAAAGAACATTAAGTATTTGCAAAATTATCTCCAAATAAAATAATTTTATGGAATCAGTCTAATTGCTTACTGGACGTACCCTGCAGGTTTATTTTCACCATCAGTCTTAAGATGCTATGTAGGATGTGTACCGGTCAGGTGGCCTAATGCGGAACATTGGGTGTTCATTCAACAAAAAAGCGTGTTACTTGTTTTATCGATCCTATTAAATTGGAAGGTTGAGCCAATCTTTTCCTTCCCGGAGTTGAAAGCTGGACCTGTGACGTGGTAGTCAAATACGCTGACCTACACATTACTAGACAATGTACATTGCGCAGATTTTGACCACATATTTCGTGAAATCGTAGCATTGGAATATGAAAAAATTCTTCATTTTTAGGAAAGTTCTGTCTTGGCAACATTATTCGAAACAGAAATTGAGAACAATATGATGCATTTAATCTGTAATAATTTAATTGGGCACTTTCTATTTTTGCTATTTTTTAAAATGCTTTCTAAAATTTTCAAACAAAGGGTTTTATATCATTCAATTCAACTTACTGTTTACAAGAAGTTACACATTTACACTTAAGTACTATAATGATTCCAACAAAAAAGAAATCCTTACAATTATTAACACCTGGCATAGCTTAAAAAAGGAATGTATGACATCTTAATTTTTGTTACATCACTAGTGCTCTTAAAAAACTGATTTTAGTTCTGTGATTCTTATGATCCAGAAATAATAATAATTTTGTATCAGATAATTTGTCTATACGAAAAAGAAGAAGAATTTTATTTTAATATCTTTCATTTAGTAATATATTATTGTTTTTATATATGGGCAAAATTTCGGATTACACATTTTGCGAGCCATTTTCAATGAAACATGAAAATATTTCACTTTGGGTAATTTAATACATATGAACTTTAGAACAACTTTAAAATGCAAGAACAGGTAAACTTTGAGCAGATTAGTTTCGGTAGCTTTCAGTGCACCATCCTCAGTGCCAAACGATTTACTTTTTCTGACGTTTTTCTCTTTGTTTTAAAACTTTACATAATTTTGCACCAAATTGCACATTAATCATTAAATTGGTACATAATATAGATAATAGTTTGTTACATTAAAAGTGCCTTAAATACAAAATATACTTTTGTAGGTGTAGGTTTTTGAAGCAATTATATTACGTATTTAGTAACACGTAGCAAAATTTATTAAATATTTATTATATTTTTCAAACTTCAGAATAATAATTTAATATAGCATTAAGTAAATTTTATGATTATTTTTAAGCAAGAACTTGTGAATTAAGGTAAATTTTGAAAAGGTAATAAAAAATTGTTTTAATAATTTGAGGTAGGAAAGCATGTTTAGTCAATATCTAAAAATTTAAATAAATTGCTTCGATGTTTATTTTAAAAAGCATTCTTTACTGAATATTGAAATTAAGCATTCATTTCCTTCTGGTAAATAATAGATTTTATTTTTTATAGACATCGGTAAAGTTTCGGGCGGCGGACTTCGTGAAACTATTTCTTTGAAACAAAAAATCTGCAACTTTTAAAACATTTCTCTCTAGGCAACATTGTTCAATACAGAACAGCATAGCAAAAAATGGGATATGAAATATGTCTTAAATATAAATCATATTTATGTGCGTATAGATAAAGTGTTTGTTTTTTTTTATAACCGAAGTAAGTATACTTTTCTTTTATAAGCATACAATAAGTTATTCAAACCTTTATGTAATCATTTATGCAGTTTTAAATATTAATTACATATGTCAACTTATAATTTTTGTGAATCTCAAGTTTTACATAATTGTTATCACCATAAGTATGGTTGCAATGGACCTCGCATTTTCATTCCTTTTTACGAAATATATTAACTTTCAAATATCCCATAATTTCAGTTTTTTGTAACATCGAATTGAACAAAAAATGTGTTTTCAATTAAACATATCTTCCGAACTGCAACTGAATTTGTAAAATTTTTAAACTTTCATTAAATTAATTAACAAGAATGAATTTTAAATATTTATATCAATAAACTGCTCTACCAAAAATTAAATCTTCTTCAATTTTTTTTACATAATAGCATTAAGAAATTAAATTCAGAGCATAGTATTTAGCATGCGTATTATTTTCTTTATATACATTAATTTGATTTTTTAGAGTAGGTGCCAGACAAGCCAAGTTACATGTAATTTTCCAATAGACACAAGTATCTACTATTTTCCCCAAGTTTCATGTTTCTACTTTCAGTAGTTTAGGTTGTGCGTTGATTATCACTCAATCGGGACAAACTATTTTATATATATATATATAGATTTGTGAATATCAATAAAATATCTGCATGCTAATCGTGCGAAAAAATACAATTTTCTGTACATTTGATGCTCAATTACGACAATAATTGGTGTTAAGATATATTTTACCAAAAATGATTTTTTTAAGTGAATCCATGAAAAATTATACAAAAATTTCAATAATATGCGAAATTATCTGATTAAAAGTAAAACTTACTGAAAAATGTAAGCATATTTCTTAAAATTGTTAACAATGTATACGAAATTGTTCAATAAAACTGAAAAATTAACCTTTTCATAAATAGTTCCGTGTTCTAAGCTTTATGTAAATGGTGCTTTTTCTTTGAAATAAAAGATTGTATAGACGGAAAACAGCATGGCACATTTATTTCAAAACTTTTGTAAAGTATTTCAGCACACACGATAAATCGCGTTGTTTTGTCAGAAATTGTTTGAATGCACTCAAAAATAAAAGTGTACTGTTGTCCGAAAGCGATAACGAGGGAACGAAAAAAATTTCTCATATTTCCCACTTTCAAAAAAAGGCTATACTTTTTGAACATGCATTATTCTAATTAATATTGTATTATTAATTCAATATAAATATATTTTGTAATGTAAGAAGAATCAGCAGAAGTGTTATTAGAAGTGTGAAAAGGACTGTCTTTGAAGTTCATCAACACTCTTAACCCTTTGAACTTTGATGGTTGAATTTGTCTACCACTAAATTTTAATTCCAAAATCTCACAATGGGCCCGGAATCTTCGACCAAGATTTTTAAAAAAAGTATTGATGCATTTTTTTTCGTGTATATGCTAAACCGAATTTTTTTTCTTTGAATAGAACTGGTGCTAATGTGACATTTCGAATTTTGAAGAAATTTATACGCCAGAGCTCAAAGGGTTAAATAGAATAACTGTAGAATAAAATATAGAATAAAATAATTATAGAATTCTTTTTCTTAAATAATAAGTATATTTTTGTGAAATTTTAGAAATATAAAGAGAAATACAGGTTTATTAATTTTTTTTATCAAGTTGTACAACTGAAAAATCTTTTTTTGAAAAATATTAATATGTAGTTCCCAATCCATAATTCTGTATGCAATTGTGAATCAGGAGATACATTATGTTTTACATAAAATAGAATCAGCATCTCCAAAAACTGATGTGGATTTCCAGCTTACTCTTATAATTATTTTCCGCGATACACATAAATTTTATTTAACGATCTAAGGATATGCATTCTGTTGTATATTACAATCACTGAAAAGAAAATCCTATTAAGTAAACAGAACACTTGTGTAATTTTTTTACACAAATTTAGTTCATTTTATCTTTAATAATTTATATAAATATTCGGTTGCTAACTGAATGACTTTGGATCTTTTTCCTATAGTTTATTAATCTTATTTTATTTTATTTTTTAATTCATGGATAAGCACATTTACTGTGTGTATTTTTGACTTATTTATTGTATATCTCAATGGCGATTTATGAAAAAATGCATGTATACATGTAGAACTTCATTTTTTTATCACTTTGTATCACGTACATTTCACTTCGATAAAATGTATCATCTAAGCGAATTCATACTTTTTTTAAGTATTAAAAGTTTCTGTTAGCTTTTAGTAAAAGAAAGTTTGTACACATTTTAATATGCAGGTTGATCCGCAATATCCTTATAGAAAAATAGATTAATTATGTTTATGAGTATGATTTTTATATTTTAAATTTAAGTGAACTAGTTAAGTGAACATTTTAATAGATACAAGAATTAGTACTGTCTAATATCAGAAAAAGTTTATGAAGCAGAATATATAGTCACATATAAAGGCACTTAAATATAATGATAACATCATAAAATAAAGAATGCGCAATGTGCCTTTTGAGAAATTTGTAAGACTTTTTTCTACGGCACTAGCTTTTTCAATATTTTAATATTTAGTAAATATGCTAGTTTTGAAACAACTGTGTTTATTTTTTACAGATCCTATATTTTTTTCCTGTCACCCTGCCGTGTCGAAGTAATTCAGCTGTCTCATCCCTGTTATCCCATCTCATCTCGATTTCAGATATTTTTACGTAATGTAAATACAGTACACATTCCCAGGGAAATTCGTTTCCCTAAAGGCTTTTTCCCTTGGGAAGCTAACTCCGTTGGATAAGATTGTTTTCCTGAATTCTTAAAATTGTCTAGAATGTGAGTTAACTTCATATATATCAAGGATTTTCAAACTTTTTTTATTTTACGGTATAGTTGATCCTATAGAAAATATTTACAGGAAATTAAATTGTATAAATTATAATGCTAGAAAATGTACATATGTAAGTTATCAAAGATTTCAAGTGAAACATTCCCGCAATAAAAGGAAATTTTGTTGAAAATCCACTAACGTATATTAATTATATGCTTACGAGGTTATCATTAATTTCAAAAATAAAAGAACGGTTTTCTATGTGACTCTCATCTTCAACACGTTTCAAGTTAAATATTTACATGGGCACCAATGTTTAATAAACTGTAGTTATATGTGGGGGTTGAACTGGTGGTCAGTGGCACAATTGTGCACCATGATAAGATCTAAAGTGTGCCATTATTTTACTTACTAGATGAGTTATATTTATCTTTAATCAACAATGCTATTCACACAGTTTACTTTGCTACGAGATTCAGTGTGATTAAGTTTGATTTTTATCAGTTTTATTTCTTCGTTGAATACTTATAATAAATATAATCTGGAGGATTAAGGATTTATATTATTTTGTATATTAACATTTAGAAAAGCGACTAATTTGATCATCAATGTGGATTTGGATGAATAATTGTTTCCTTAATATTTCAAGAACTGTAATAAGATTCCTGAGAATAATGCTAATTACTCAAGACAAAATCAAAATTACCTACTTTGAAAAAAAAGACAGTATTTAAGGAAGAAATTGTCACCATAAGGGTTAAAAATCTCGATTATGAAAAAAAAATAATTTATAACACTATATGACTGCAGCACCTGCATAGTTTGAAATGAGAAACACTGCACTATTTGCAATAAGAAAATTCTATTTTATTTACAAGCACATAGTCAATGAATGAGCAAAAACCAAGTAGAATCACAATACGGCTAATACTTTTAGCTGTTTTGTGATCAAGATTAACATATTTCCGCCAATTGCAGATATGCTATATTATTAAGGTAGACTTAATAGCGTTTCGGATTAGTTGAGTAACACAGAATGTCTTAGTGGTTTGCTGTGTTTTGACTATACATCTGATGACATATATACATGATACAAATATAACTTGTAAATGCATACGTTGCTAACTTGAAAATTCTCTTCTCTTTTAAAATTGACTTTAATTTGTTATACTTATTAGTTTTTGTGACATGTTGTCCAAATTTCGCCAAGTAGGGCGCTATAGTAACAGTCATAAGATAGCACCTAGTTGTTAAACTATTTGTCCGACTTTGAATGCTAGGATACTTTTATCCCTTCAAATGCAATTTCTGCATCCAGATTTTTATTTTCATCTTGTAAATGAGAAAAAATATGCCGCATTCAGCTAGAATAAATAGTTGTTCCTTTTCTCAATCCCTAAACCAGATTTATAGATTTGCGAAGTATGCAGATAGAGTAAACATCTAAACTAAATAGACAAAATGTTCTAGTTTTTCTACTGTCTTTTTTTATAGGGAACGAAACGAGAACGAATCAGTTCAATAGTGAGTAATTATTGCTTGATTTCTGGAATGTTTTAATAAACTAGAATTATAGTTACTTAAACAAACATCTTGTAGTCGCATTAATCTGCAGAGATTTTTAAAAAATGGTGACCAAGACAATATAGGAAAAAGCTCTTGAATTTTAGTAGAAGACTCCGGAACTCTCTAGCAAAGGGAAATAGAATTTATAAGGATGAAATGGAACTGTTTTTTCTAGAGCCACAACTTAGATTGTAGATGCCCGAACGATGTTTTTTTCTCGATGTATTTAAAACTGATTTTTTTCTATTCTAATTGTTTACATTTTAATTAAAGCTCTTACATAAAATAACTGTATGTTTTAGAGTGTATTCTTTCAAACTCTTCATTAGACGTGTAATGAAAAATAGTATTGTCGCAATGTGTTTTATAATCTTTAGAAACAAAATTAAAATTTTTTTTCAAATGTTAAGAGAATTTCAACTATTTTATTGATCAACATTACTCAATAATTATCAATACACTTATAAAATATTTTAAAATGAAAAAAAATATAGAAAGGCTTCTGTAATATGCATTTTCTTTTTTTTTTTTTTACCTTTATGTATAACCTTATTTATCTTTCTTTCTCCAGAACCATATAACTGCGAGCACAAACAGTATTTGTTTACTTTTAAACAAAAATAGTAAATTTAATTTCCAAATGCAAAAAATGTCTTCTTATTATTAATGAAAAACCTATTGTGAGATTCAGAAAAAATAAATAAAGATTAAAAATATGTAAATAAAAGTAACATATTTCGTTTATTATAGTAATCCTTTGATTTCTAAAGACAAAACATTCAAGTTAAATAAATGTTTATTTTTGGAATTTTTAGCGAAGCTTAGTAATAATAATTATTTAAAAATTCAAGATAACCATATTATTATAAATTGACTCATTTAATAAAAAAATTATGCTATGCAACAGGTGTTTTCCTCAAAACAATCTCTTACAAAATGGCTTTATCTAAATATCATCTTTCAACTTCCTCCGCTTCTTTCTAATAACATATGGGTATGTGTAGCTGTTTAAACAGAAAACCATGTGAATTTTAATTTTAAAAATACATACTAACTTTAATTGATAAACCTAGAAACTCTTTCTTAATTACATACAGTAAAATAATATGAAAAACGAAAGCCATAGTAATTACGCAACAAATGCACATTTTTATTAATAAAAATATTTATAAAAATAAAGTAAAAAGACCTTTATATTATCTTTCACCTTGTTCCTATGGTTTCTATCTATATGGGGGAATGTATGGTTGTAAGTGTGTGCATATTTAAATTTAAAATACTTTATAAATTCAATCCGCAAAACGAAATTAAATACATTTCCATAAATGAGATATGTAGAATAATTCGCTAATTGAAAATATTTTTTTAAATATTTAACTGCACAAAAATACACATTTCGATCATTAAAGTATGTTTCTGGAAACAATGTCTCGTGTTACTTTATCTTTACTATTTTAAAAATGTTTCTCTAATACATTTCCTAAAACACGTTAAAATTATACCTATATGTTTTCAGCTATATTTTCAGTTTTCTATCTGCCGCGTATGTATGATAGTCATAGAGAAAGGTCTGTAAAAATTCTAATTTAAATGAAATAACTATAAAGTAATTATACAATAATAATTAGAATAAAATGTATGTAGAATATGTCTTTCGCAAATAATAAGGATAACTCTATGAAATTTTATATATGTAATGGGAAATCAAGATTTATTAATTTGTCTATAAATTTATTTATTAATTTATCTTTTATCAATTTATATGCATAACTCATAAATCATTTTTATGATAATTATTAAATATTTTCAGAAGAAATAAATAAAGAATTTCGAAAAACGAAAATCATATTACAAAATATACTCTCTCTCTCTCTGTCTCTGTCTCTCTCTCTCTCTCTCTCTCTATATATATATATATATATATATATATATACACACACATACATATGTATATATATATATATATATATATATATATATATATTTGTATGAAAAGAATCATATTTGGAAATATAAAATCGAAAAATTTCGACTTATTCTTACTTCATTTTAGATAAAAATTTACTACACTAAAAATGGGAGAAAAATATCTGAAAAATTTTCTGGCTTTCTTTGAAAATATTTTCTAGCACCTAACATTCAAAATGCGTAATAAATATTACGAAAATGGAAAATAATTTTATTTTCAAAAGAAATCACTAAAGTAATTTGAAAAACAAAAATCATATTACAAAATGTAATTTCTAAAAACAATACACTTTTCGATTAATAAGGTATTTTCGTAAAAATGTAATGGAAAAATCTCAAGTTATTCTTAGTTAACTTTATAGAAAAATATACTCCACTAAAATTGAGAGGAAAACAAAAGTAAAACCTTCTGGGGTTAGGTTTCTTCCAAAAATCCGAGATTGCCTGAATGTTCCATTTTATCAAGCCCTGAGGCTATGAAGAAAAATTCCGGTCAGTGACCGTTTACAGCATTTCAGACAGATGGGAAAGGAAATGAGTTACTTTGAAACATGTCTTTCAGAACAATGTTTTCTATGTTATTTTTATATATTTAGATTTTTTTGCGGAAGTATGAAATTTTGTTCAAAGCACAAAGGGAAAGAACAATTTATCATGCGATGCATTCCATATGAAAAAGAAGGCTTATCCTGCTATAAAAAATTGTAAAACAATCTAAAACTGATGCTTTTCTTTATATTAAAAGAGAATGCAAGTTTTCTGAAGTACTCTAGATATTAAATAAAACTTTTATTTGCAATGCATAATGCGAGAAAATGATTTTTTTTTTATTATTTCCAATTTTACAAATAAATTTCGTAGTAACCTTAATCTGTCTGCAAGAATTTCACAATAATAGTCTGAAAATGAAAAAGTTATTTTTATTTTATAATATTAAATACATGAATAGTATTATTTTATACCATATAAAACATTTACATGGAAATTCGAGTATGTTATAAGGATTAGAATAATAGTTAGGATAGAAATTATTTCTTTTTTGTTAATACGGATATATTTGTTTTTAGTCTGGATATTTTTTAGAGGTGTCTAGGAGTTCTTAAAATTTTTGAAATTTATGTTTTGTGACATTATATATTTTGATAAAATCAATACTTTTAATTCTAAATAAATTTTTTGCGTTAATTAATATTCATAAAATTAAGAATTTAAGTGTTTCTTGCTGTGAATGGAATTACGTTTTTTCAGTTATTTCAGTTTATCATGTATATTCTTGCTCAATAATTATATTTACTAATTACAATGCTCCAATAATTGTACATTCAATATTCTTATCGGAACACAGCATTTAGATAAATTGCTGTAAATCTTTTCGATAAATAGTAAAACATTATAAATGTTTATGCTTTCGTAATTTACTAAAAGTATCAATATATTTAATCTAAAACTAAGTTCAATTTAATGTTATTTCAAAATCAACACTGCTAACGAATATTAAAGTAATTTCAAACTTAATCAATGTTATTCTCATCCGTTACTTTCAATATACAATTGAAATATTCAATATACAATTGAAAAAAAAAATGAATGGCCTCTTTAACTTTAAAAAGCGTAACAAATAAAAAGGTAAATAAGTATTGCTTGTAGCAATAATATATATTTTAATTTCAAAATATTTATGCTATTTAAACAGACTGTGAACAACAATTCA
This sequence comes from Maratus speculifer, assembly GCA_964019185.1. NCBI lineage: Eukaryota > Metazoa > Arthropoda > Arachnida > Araneae > Salticidae > Maratus > Maratus speculifer. The sequence goes on along the minus strand of OZ025299.1, from coordinate 221,152,396 downwards.
CCATTATAAATAGTGTTACTGACATTCCAAACTTCCTGTAATCTTCCGTTACTTTAATTTTACCCCAAAACTTTTAGAACAAGAAAAGTTAGTTAATGAATATTTATTTGTTTAGTTTTTATCATGAGTTTTATACCTACATTTTTTTAATAATAATGTTATTTTTTATTTAACGACACATTTGTATGTGGAATTTATTAAACTTTCTTTTGTTTAATAAAGTACAAAGGGTATTAAACCTGGGCCAAATTATCCCACAGAAAAAAATTACAAACAAATTTTATTACAGAAAAGTAGTAGTAACTTAGTACTTTTGTGATACTTTATGTATATATAATCAGAATGGTAATATTTTTGTATTAATACAGAATTTTCAGATTTTGGCTATACCATAAACAAGAACTGTAAATATTGCTATTATAAAATCATTTAAATATTAACACCAACGTTCTCTATCTATGTATGAATTAAAATATTACATGCTGTTAAAATTGCTGCATATGATAAGACGTTTCATTTAATGTCCAAGAAAAAATCTTACAGCAAAACAGCATACGTTTGAATTTTAAAAAAATTCCGAGCGTCTTGCAAATGGGTAAAATTGCAATATTGCTTTCTCTACATTTTCTTTTAAATTCTCAGAAAATATGATTCTTTCAGCATTATAAAAAAACTTAATTACAAATATGAATATAATTTTTGAGAGTATTAATCATTCTAAAATGTATGAAAAATTCATTAAATCTATAGAATTATATTATCTTAAATATTGCTTACATTGCAGTGAAACCTGGAGCTTAGTGAACGGAATATTACGTTCCAAACACTTAGAGAGTTAAAGATCAATGATCATTAAAAAAAGTTATGGGAAACAGTTAGAACTTTCAATTCACAAACGATATTTCTGGTGGTTTAAAAGTGTAAGCTCATTAACAAAATTTCCAAAATTTCCAATTTCCATTTATCTTACGAAGTGAACAATAAGACGAAGCGATAATATAGCACCTATGATAACAGTAAATACTATAAATGTGTTACAGTCACTATTTCTAATATGAAGAAAGAATAAAATTGGAATTTTGTTAACAGAAATCATAAATAACATTAAAATGAATAAGTATGCTCGAAGCAATAATATGCGTTTGTATTACAAAATATTTTTATTATTAAGGAAACTTTACCCATCGTCTTTAATTGAACATTTAATAATAGCGTTTTGACTGAATATTAAATGACCTTATGGAAGTAAATGATTTAATCAAGAAAAAAGGGCAATAATCAAGAATAAATTGTGCAAAAAGAAATAAAAAATAATAAAATGTTATTTTTTCATTTAAGATAATTTTTAAATGTGCAGACTTTTCTTGCAAATGTGTTCTACAACGCAGAAACCAGTTTTTTCAAAACGTTAATTAGTTTAAGGGAAACCAAATAAAGTAAATATTATAACCTATACTAAATTGCAATAAAAGTAATTCTTCATTTATTTATTTGTTTTTTAGAATTTTTTTTTATAATACTTAAAAACATGCTTCTTAATTAAACAAAAATGCACCTTATGTATAACATAAAAGCTGCCAGCAAATATGTGTTACAGATTAAGCATTTTTATTATATTGGTGAATTGTAAAAAGACTAATTGTGAAAAATAAATGCAAGGATTGAGACTCTCTGTAGTTTACTAGTAAATTACGCAAAAAAAAAAAAAAAAAAAAATCTAACAACATTTTTTCTTATAGGGCATTTACGACACTTCGAGCAATTATACTAAAGATATCTAAATTCATTTTAAGCTAAAAATTGAAAAATTTCCGTTCAAAAAGAGGTGTACTCAGTCACAAGAGAAGTTATGGACTAGACATGCATTGCAATGTTATAATAATAAATAGTCAAAATATAATTTGTCTTGAATTCATGCATAATTTTTAGTTTTAAGATATGTTCTTGAGAAGATATGTGTATTTAAATAACACCAACACACTGTTAAAATAATTGTCCTTGTTTGATCTAAATTCTGGTGCTCAATAGCTGCTACAGTAAGATGGTGAAAACTTGAACCAATATTTGAAGTCCTGTTCAAGCAATAAGTTGAACGAGGGTTCCAATGATGGGAACGAGGTTGAAATGGGTAGCTCCCAATGTCAGTAAGATACACTGCTCAAAACAATTAAAGGATATTGCAGTTTTAGGTGGATTTTGTATCTGGGAAACTTTTTAGCTGATTGATACATGGTCGACAGACATAGTAGGATATATGAAAATAAATTACACACGTTTGGCAGAAAAAAATGCATTTTATTGTGCATTTGTGTACAAAAGGAAAAAACACAATTTGTGTATATGAGAAAAAAATAATAAGAAAAGGTGTTTTCTTAAAAGAAAATCATTTTCAGTAGGGGGTATGGTTTACACGGGCGGCCAGCAACGTTGAACACCTTTGAGGCATGGACTCAATGAGGCTATTAATGACGAGTTGGGGTATTCTGCCGCACTCTTCCAGAAGAGCTCTTTTCAGTTCTTGGAGAGTTTGTGGGGGTTGTTGGCGGCCAGAAAGTCGTCTTCCTAGAGCGTCCCAAACGTGCTCGATAGGATTCATGTCTGGAGAACACGCTGGTCATTCCATTCGAACGATTCCTTCCTCGAAAAGGAAATCCTCCACCGGGTTTGCACGATGTGGCCTGCAGTTATCGTCCATTAAAATGAAGTTATCTCCGATTGCTGCAGCGTAAGGAACTACAATAGGTCTGAGGATCTCATCCCTATATCGGCGACCAGTCAGAGCTCCATCTCGAATGATGTAGAGGTCAGTGCGCCCGTCAATGGAGATGCCACCAAACACCAACACTCCTCCACCGCCAAATCTGACACTTTCGTGCACGAGTGCAGGATTACTCCTACTGCCACGGTCCCTCCAGATGAAAATACGCCTATTATCCGGATTCACAGAAAAACGGGACTCGTCAGAAAACAGAATATTGCTCCATTCTTTTCTCCTTCAATTGACATGCTGGGTTGCCCACTCCCTGCGGTCGCGACGATGCCTTGATGTTAATCTAACACATACCATCTGTCGGCTAGCATACAGACCTACAGCATGGAGCCGGTTTCGGACAGTCGGAGTTGAAATCGTGGTGCCTGTAGCCGATCGAAGGTGTTGTTGGAGAAGAGTATCGTTCATGTTTCGGTGTCTCCGAGCTGTTAACGCTAAATACCGATCTTAATTGGGCGTTGGTTCCGGTCTACGACCTTGCGCTGGTCTTCGGCCTTCACATCCACTCTCCAAAAAACGGTTCCCGATCCTGGAAATGACACTTTGTGACACTTCAATGGCTTGCGCTACTTCGGCTTGAGTTTGTGCCTTTATAACCTACCAACAATTCTCCAAGCTTCTGAATCTGTCAAATGACTTTGCTGAGACATCGTACTCATCGAAACAAAGCAATCACTGAATGCCGATCATCCTTGTCTTCATTTTCTTTTATCCAGTTGAAAGTCAAATTTCATTCGCTGCCGCTGAAGCGACGTTTTTGAAGTCAAACTTAAAATTTGCATACTCCACAGTTTGAAAACCAGAAAAATTTGCATTTGTGATGCTGTTCTTCTATTTTCAGCAAAAAATTCGTTTATATCTTTATTTTATATAAAACTTCAAATATTCCTTAATTGTTTTGAGCAGTGTATTTGACCAACTTATGGTGGCAGCTACTGATCACCTAAACTTAGTTCAAACTAGAGCAAAATTTTTAGCAGTGTATTCATGAAAACATAACATTAACATATGTCTAAGTATTAAAATAATTTATGAATTTAAAAATTATGCATATATAGAGTTTTCGCGTAATGTACGATTTATAAACTTGGCACAAAAATATCATGGTTTTTGGATTTTGAAAGCAGAATTAATCCAAAATATGTACAACAATTAGAATTTTCAAATCACGTTTTTTAACATCTGGTGGAAGAAAATTATTGTGGAAGAAAAGTTCATTAAAAAATATTTATCCTTTTACAATACTGATTTGTTAATGAATATAAAAATATTTTGAATGTTGGATTCATTTACTATTTTAATATGCAGGTAGCAGGCAAAAGTGGCTTACTGAAAGTGATATTATAACAAAAGCTAATTGTTAAAAATTATTATTCGAAATCATAAATATCTTAATTTAAAGTCAAAACTATTTTAACTATATTATATAACTGCAATTTAAATGATTTTGAATGAACAAATATATTTCACATAACTATCAAAAACTGTTTGTTATAATATCATTTTAATATTCAATTAAAATTTACTAGTAATGAAAATACAAGGTGTATCTAAACTCTTGGGCAAATTTTTAAGGGGTGATAGTACACATCAAGACAAACAATATTGTATGGGAAACTAAGCGTCTCAAACGTCTTCCGAATAAGATAGGCGCTATTAAATTTTAGGATCCAAAATTTCAAATAAACATAAAAAACGGAAAATTTGGTCAATTGGCTTGCGGTTTTCCCTAAAACTATTCTTTATGTCAGTATTTTCTTCAAAATAAATTACAAAGATAAACTTTAAAAAAAAGGCCGATAGAGGGCACTTTAGACTTTGCAGTAACGAAAACTATTTTTTGCCGTTATATTTGCAGTAAATGTTTTCGGAAGCTTAGATTTAAATTTAAATTTGAAATTAAACAATTTGAAACTATTTAAAACTAAACAAACTAAACTGCATTCAGAGGTTCAACTTTCAAATGATTATAAAAAATAGAAAAAATGGTCGATTCGTTTGCGGTTTTCGCTAAAACTACTCTTAAAATCAGTATTTTCTTCAAGAATAATTTTAAAGATAAATTTCAAAAAATGCCGATAGAGGGCGCCTTAGAATTTGTAGTAACGTACAAACATTTTTAACCGTTATATTTTTAATCTCATTAAATGCTTGATAAAGCTTAGGTTTAAATTTTGAGCTCAAAATCTGAATCATTGGGAGTAATTAAGTAGCGCAAAATTGAACTGTGTCCGAAGGGGGGTAGAGGATTTAATTTCAACTCCTGAACATAGTTGAATTTGCACATTTTAACCACTACCAACGATTTAGAATTTTAGCTCAATATTTAAGTCTAAGCTTTTTCAAGCATTTAATTAGATACAAAAATAACGGTTAAAAATACTTGTTGGTTACTCTTAAGTTTAAAGCGCCATCTAACGAAATTTTTTGAAATACTTTTTGGAAATTTATTTTCAAGAAAATACTGACATAAAGAACAGTTTTAGAGAAAAATGAAACAAATTGACCATTTTTCCGTTTTTTTATAATCATTTGAAATTTGAACCTCTCCTCCCTTTGAACACAGTTCAGTTTCAGCTAATTAACCGCTCCCAACGATTCAAATTCAAAGCTCAAAAAATAAGTTTATGTCTAAGCTTCTATAAAAAATTAATGAAATGCAAAAAATAACCGTAAAATTAGTTGTTTGTTACTCCGAAATCTAAAGCGCCCTCTATCGGTATTTTTTTTAATTTATCTTTAAAATTTATTTTTAAGAAAATCCTGATTTAAAGAATAGTTTTAGGGAAACCGCAAACGAATCGACAAATTTTTCCGTTTTTTTATATTCATTTGAAACTTGAATTTCTGAACACAGTTCAGTTTGCGCTACTTAACTACTCCCAACTATTGAGATTTTGAGCTCAAAATTTAAGTTTAAGTCAAGGCTTCCGAAAACATTTAATGAGATGGAAAAAATAACGCCAAAAAAGTTGTTCGTTACTCCAAAGACTAACGTGCCCTCTATCGTCATTTTTGAAATTTATCTTTATAATTAATTTTTAAGAAAATACTGACATAAAAAATAGTTTTAGTGAAAATCGCAAATCAATCGACCAATTTTTCAGTTTTTTTTTTTTTTTTTTTTTTTTTTTTTTTTTTTTTTTTTAATTTTGGATATTAAACATTAATGGCGCCTGTCTCCTTCGGAAGATATTTGGGACCCTTAGTTTCCTGTTTAATATTGTTTGTTTTGATGTGTACTTTCACCCCTTAAACTTTTGCACAAGCGTTTAGACATACCCTGTATCTTTAAGAAACGGAATTTGTGTTGGGATTGCAACCTCTTATATATCCTCTACTAAGTTTTACAAAAAATAATCTTGCGGTAGATATCTGTTGTATTCAAAAGAATTTTTTACAGGCATTTTAATGTTTGGCAATAAGGTAATGCAAATAAAGTAGTTAAGAACTGCAAATTTCGATTTGAATTTATGAACCCTTTTTAATTTTAATGTTTGTCACGAAAAAGGTATTTAAAGAAGAATAAGCAATTTGGGGAAAATAACAATATAAAAGTTTAAATATCGTAAAAGTTTAAGCACAGCAACATAAAACAACAAAATGAATAATTTGTTATGTTAAAAAATTCAGGTATTACTTACAAATTTCATTTAGAGTATACCATAAGTTTACAGAAAGAAGAGCAATCATTTGTATAAAAAAGTATGTTGGAAAAGTATTTTCTCGTTAAAAAAATTTCTGCTTATAATTTATCCGATGAAATGGGTGATACTGATGAATAAACAATACCACGTATTAATAAAGTAGTTTGAAACTATTGGTTGCATTACGTGGAAAGAAAAAAAATAAGTTTTTGTTAGTAGAAAAAAAATAAATATATTAAGTTAAAAACAATATTTTTGAAATAACATTGTATACCTGTTTCTTAAAATATTTGTAACATTGTAATATATTTCACATATCTATCAAAAATTCCATATAAGTATACACATTTTTTAAATTTTCAATTAGTATGTACCAGTCATATAAAATTGATTTATTTAACCCGTTCGTTTCTTGCGTACTATTAATGGTACATTCTTCATTATTTTTTTTTTCAGAATTAATTTTTCTTAATAGTTACTATTTTCACTACATGTATGAATGGTAGTGTACGTCTCTGCATTTCCAGCTATGACTTCATTTGTGTTTTGACACAAGGCAATAACAATAATAGTGAAAGTTTATTTAATTCTCGTTGCATCGTTAACAAATAATGTATTTTAAACCTACATTTCACTCTTTAAATATAAAATACAGATTAATTTTCCATACAATTCATTTGTGATAGAATACAAAATTATTAGAAAGTAGTATGATATATTAAATGTTGTTGAAATACAATATTTTTCAAATGTCTCCAAAAATGCTTTTTAGCTTATTGTAAGCTGAATTGTAAAAAAAAATCTACATTCATTAAATGTCAGACAATGACATATTTGTTTAACTTAAAAAAATCTATTTATAAAGTTTCTATTAACATTATAAATATAACAGTCGCTATATTCCGGAAATTTTAAAACAATCGGACTTGATGGGTTAAGTAATAGGTACTGTCGGGTATTGTAGCCTCCTAAATATCTTCTTCTGCTCTTTCGAAATAACAATATTGTGGTATATTTTTGTATTACATCTGAAAGAAACAAATTTTGATGTTTACTATTTGCTAAAAGTGGTGAATAACATATTATACTTAAAAACTTCGAACTTAAATTAAAATTCAGCTTTTTTTTTTATTTAAAAATATATGTTGAGAAAAAAACTATACTTTAAAATAAAATCAGTCTTGAGAAAATAATACGAACATACTTTTAAAAATTTAAATATCTCATGATATTAAAAACGTTATGCCTAAGATACAATTCTCATTTAATGCAAATCTACAAACATCCCGTATAAAAACAGCATGTGTTTGCATTTTAAAATCTTTTTCAATATTAAACCACGTTGTGGACAACAATTAGTATTTTCTATTCAAGAGTTCAACTTCTGGTGAAATAAAAGTATAAGCTCATTAAAAAAATATTTCTCCTTTTAATTTATCTTATGAAATGAGCGATACTGACGTATAGAAGAATAGCATGCATTATGAATGTAGGTTGCATCCATTACTTTCAATATGCAGAGGGTAGGAAAAACCGACTTTTGTTATTAGAAAAACATAACTAATGTTCTTAGAGAAATATGCTTTGCAAATTTTCTATGCTGGAAGAAAGAAAGCTACTGTTGATATATGTGAATCATTTTCTTCGCTGCGGTTATTAATTATTTTCCCTCTTTCTCTCTCCAATGTTTTTGAATCTAAGTTTGTAGAGTCATATCAATTTATTTTTAGCAGCCATTCTTTTTCTTTTACCATTTTATGTGCTTGTAGAAGGAGAAAAGATAGATTTTTTTTTTCCATTTAAAGGAATATGCAAATGGCTCTCTTATTCTGACTTAGACATAATTAATATGCCTTTTATCGACATAGTTGACTTAGCGTTGACTTTTAAGATTTATCTCTGGATTCAAAGATTAAGGAATATTGTCAAAATTATTCAGAAAAAAATCAATAATACAAAGTACATTCTTCCAAATTCATTTGCATAAAAATACAACGGATAAATGCGGCAAGAGTATTTTGAATCACTTTTTTTCACCTTTTAATATTTTTTGAAAAGTTCTTTATTAGGTAATTTAGACGCTTTAAAATTTAAAAAAAATCTCATTGTTAGCGAAACGTAATGTAAAGAATCAGCAGGATTACATTTGATTGTGGTTTTAGTACATCCTAAAAAAAAAAAAAAAAAAAAAAAAAAAAAAAAAAAAAAAACTCATATTCTTTTATATAAAACGCGGAATTTTAGGTAAAATTTTGGTGTTCAAAATGGAGGAGAGAGGGGGATGTGTCGAATTATACACGAGTTAGTAAATAAATTAATATATTTTTTTCGTAGGTTATTGCAGATAAACAAATTTTGACATATGGGTGTCAAGTAATCACATATGGGTCTAGGTTGGAGAGAGAGATAAAGGCGCACAATGGTCATTTCCCTGTTATTGACGAAAATGAAAAACACTAAAAAAAAACAAAAAAAAAAGCATCAATAATAATGTCTTTGTAATTGTTCTGCACGCATGTTTTCTTGGAATAGAAAAAATATATCTTTAATATAATATTAATATGTCTTAATTATATAATATTTAAAATTTATCTAGCATACCCTTGAAATAATATATATTTTAAAAACCATAATAACTTAGCATAAAAATTATTATTTTACTAATAAGTTAAAAATAACAAAAAATTTAAAAAACTCACTCTTACTTCTCTATAAATAATAAAAATAAATACTTCAAGTCAATAAATTTAGAAAATGTATTATTATTATTATTCCTTTTCATTCTGCTCTATAATAAATTTGCTATAAATGAAATTTTAAAAATGTTTAGAGTAGAATAACAATATTACATGTTAAAAACAATTACGAAAAATACAGACAATTTAATTCTTGGAAAATACATATAAATTATTTTAAAAATAAAGTATAAGCACCCCAGTTCTCAGTGGAAAAGAGTAATATATGCAATCCTATGAAAGCAGAGTGACGCAATGTATATTGCAGAGACAAGCCGTTCCTTAGAGATACGATTAAAAGAACACAAGACTGCCTTTAAATAAAGAAATTTAAATTCTAAAATCGTTTTATAAATTTTGAGTTAACCCAAGTTATAAAATCTAACTGCAATATGTACAAAAGCCATATTTTCCTGGAGGCATGGTATACCAGAATAGCCAAATTACCACTGAATGAATCCAGGGCCTGATTAATGCACGGGCCTCCGGGGCCTTGGCCCTGGGCCCACCAATTTCAGGGGCCCACAAATTATGTGGCTGATTTTCCCCCCTTAATCAAATACTTTTGAAATAATATTGTTTTATAAAATATGAAATGTAAACTTTAAATATTCTGAATGACTCAATAAAATTTTTTAGAAAATTTTGACCTAGGCACTTTTCACCCTAACAATTTTGTCAACTCGTCAAATAAACTTTCTTTTTTGTGAAAGTGTCGCCGAAAATGGGTAGATAAGGGGGCCCAATTTTTTAACAGGCCCTGGGCCCAACTTCAGCTTGATCGGGCTCTGAATGATTCTAGTTCCCACAAGCTGAGATCTACATTCAGGTAGATCTCAGCTTGTGCAATCAAGCGGCTTCTGCACCGCAGGCAGGTAAAAAAAAAAAAACCCGTTAAGCTAGGCATATTGCCCGGCAGGCAGGGGCCTGGTCTGCGGCATAATAATAATAATACCCTCTAAATTTAACTCAATTACCTATCTCCGAGTTTAATTATTTTTGGCACATGGCTTCAACTACAGATTAAATTATGCTGTATGTACTGTAAAATGGGGTGAATCGGAACACTTTTTAACTTTAACGTTAAAAAAAAGGCAATAACTGATTTTTTAATTGTCATTTTTTTACTAGAAACTTCTGTCTTGTTTTGTTCTTTACTTTTTAAGCAAAAGCTTAACATTTGTTGCTGTTTATATACATATATTTTATTTTTTTAATGATGTTGCGATTCACTCCGCAGATAGGGGGGAATCGAAAAAAATGTTATAATTTTTACTTATTTTGATTCAAACTTTAATAGGATTCATAAAAATAGGTAATAATGATAAAGGAGGAATAGGAACACGTAGTTGCTATCAAAGCAAGCTTTTATTTTATATGGAAGCAAAGCCTTTAAAAAAATTAGAATTTTAAAAAAATAAATTCATTCTAAGAAATTGTATTTGAATTGAAGAAGTTAGAATTTAAAACAAATTCAGCCCTGTTCTGTGTTATCCTTAATTAGGAGTCATTGGGTAAGTGAATATTCATCATAAGTAACACAATCCAAACAATCATTTATAAAAACTTTTAGAGCTTCACCCCTTAAATATTTCGAGATGTTAAGTTTTTTCCAATCATCATCTTTTTTTCCTACAGAACATTCTTTATCAAAATGCTTGAACCATGAAAAAATATTTATGCCCGACTCAAAGTCAAAAGGGACAATATCAAGTTTATTTTCAGTCATTTTATCCTCCTTTACTAATCCCGATCTTAACAGCATAAAAGAGGGATAATTCATACGGGAAAATATTTAAATGTTATAATTCAATTACGATGACTAACAATAAAAATAATAAAATAATAAATCAACTCTTTCTTTGAATTCATGTGGAATAAATTATTAATAAATAAATAAGTAATAAATAAATAAATATCACAGTTTCAATAACATAGGAAATACACAACAAATATTTTTTAAGAACACAAATAATTTCCTCTTAAGTACTAAGAACACTTTAAACTTAAGTAAAATTTCTATGAGCAGAAAATTTCAATTAATAAATTAAGAACAAAATTAACTTTAAAAAACACTTTAAAATATAAATTTAATTTTAAATGCTTTAAGTGATAAATTAAAAATAACATAAAAAGATTATAACTTGATATATTTCATTGCACTTACGGCAACTTTTTCAAAAACAAATAAATGATAAAAAGAAATTTCTCGAAATAAACAGAAAAACATAAATCACGTGAACATGAGCATATAAAAATAAAACTGGAAATAAAAATGAATAAAAATAATTGTGAGCTTGAAATATTACAAATTATTGTCTTAAAAACCTTTGAAGCATTTCCTTCCATGTTTTAGGTTTAATATCTGTTTTTTTGAGAAAGTTCTTTTCATCATTTATTTTTTTGAAAAAGTTGCCGTAAGAGCAATGAAACATGTCAAAATATAAACTTTTTATGTTATTTTTAATTTATCACTTAAAGCATTTAAAAGTAAATTAATATTTATTTTTTTAAATTTAAAAACTTTTTTTGTTTAATATAATAAATCTGTATGCGTTTCAAGAATTTGTCCCTGTTTTTCAAAATTTTGTGAGGCATTCACGTATACAACATGTTTTTTTTTTTAATTGTTTCATTAAAAAAATGAGGAATAATTTAGAGTATATTGATAATTTTTGTGACAAAATAAGTGGCACACTTTCAGAAATACTTTCTTGTACATGTCTCTTCAAATCTAATCAGCACTGCTGATTAGATTTTCCCTTTTATAGATGAATATCTGTTTAGTTTTTTTTTTCTCCATTATAAGAAATAAAATTTGTAACAACTCAAGAAAAAAATTATATTTCGCTGCTCTTGGAATCCAACAATGCGTTAAACATTGTGCATCAAAGTGTTAAAAGGAGAGTCCTCTATCCACTGGGATGCAGTTACACACTGGCGATACACTTTTAAATAAATATGTTTACTTCATATGGGTATGGAATGATTAATTTCTTTTAAATCTTTTAATTCGAAAATTGATTTATAGAAAATTACGTCTTTAATAAAATTGTGGCTTGGGATTTAATGTTTTAGTTTTAGGACATGATGGAAATTTGAATTATAAATATTTTTAAGTTGATTACAAGGTGTAAAATATGATTATTATATTTTTGTTAGATATTTCTTTATTGAAATCGATTTTTTTTTTCATTTTATATTCAAATTATGACATCTTTTAAATTTATTTATTTAAAATATATTTTAAATGCTAATGTATTATTTTTTAAATAGCTTTATAAATTTATTTTTATTTAACATCTTAAACTTATTCAACTAAAAAAAGTTTAAGTTGTGAGTACTTTTGATTGAACGAGAAATGTTATTGCTATTTATTTTCTCATTTAGAAATTTTTCAATCTTTATAGATTTTTTTTATCATTTTAAAAATAAATTCAGATTTTAGTACTGATATAGCTCATGCAGTCTAGATATTAACGAAATTTCCCCATCATTGTTAAACATTCAAGAAGAATTCATGGATATAACATGGTTTGTGGGAGTACAAAAAATATTTCTTAATAAATGAAGAATAATTTTGTGCTTATTGATGACGTTATCTGACATAGCTGTGTTATTTTAGTTTAAATTACAATTAATGCATAACCACTGACGATTAAATAAAACGAAAACTATATTGAAAGTTTTTTTTTTTTTTGCTATAAGTATTTTGAAATAACATTGTATACTTTTTTAAAGCAACAATTACTATTCTGTTCTGGAAAGCAATGATAATAAAAATAAATCATTATAATTGTTCTTTTTCTTGAATATAAAGTATGTTATTCATACAGACAATATATTTTAATAAAAATTTAAATTATACTAACATAATATGCGTTTAAAAGTACATTCTAAATTAACGTATAGTTCATTGTTTTACAAAAAAGCAAGGGGAAATAAAAAAAGATGTATTTTGCTTGCCTTTAAATAAAAAAACAATCTACATTTAATTAATGTTTTTAAATAATAATCTTGAAAAAATATTGCATACAATCAGAATAAAATGCTAAAGTTGTATATTTTTAAAACGAATCGTATTTTAAATTAAACACAGATTCGTATTTTGAAAATCAATATTATTCATGAAAAAAAAAATGAGTTACGTTTTTACAAAATTTCCCATAAAAAGAATCTTCTAGGTTAGTTTTTAAATACATTCAATAGATATCTAAAAAAACATGCCTTGTTAAAAAAAAGTGGTGTTCAAAAATTGATTCGAGTAAAGACCTGTAGCAAAAATATACGTTCACTTATCTACAAAGTAATTAAAATTAAAAGTAAGAAATATTTGGTTTTGCTATTAATATTTAAAAACATATTTCATATCATTTTTATGGCAAAATTTTAATTTTATTTACTGGTAATTTTTATTCCACAATAAAACTAATTAGGATGATTTTTCATTTTACACTAAAAAGTTCCAAACTGTTAATACATTTCGATTAAAAAAATAAATGAAATATAGATCACTATTGCAGTAATAATAATTGTATTTAAAGATCAATGCTCTGTTAATAAAAATTTATAAAAAAAGAAAACTAATGAAAAAAAAAACCAAGCAAACATGATTACTTTTGATTTCCCTGTTAATAAAAGCAATTAAAAAATCATTTATATAATGAAAATCATAAATGCTTAGAATACAGTCAAAGTAAAATGCATTGACTAAATTCCAAACTGTTGGTATATTTCGATTTAAAAAGTAAAGAAAATATACACTCTTGTAGTATTAAAAATTGTACTTTAAGGTAGATCCTAAATGAAGTTAGCATTTATAAACTCACTAAAAAAAAAAAAAAAAAAAAAAAAAAAAAAAAAAAACGCAAATAAGATTATATTTGATTTTGTTTTGTTAATAAAAGTTATTTTCTTAAAATCAGTTATATAATAAAAATCAAAAATGCCTAACAATCAAAATAAGATGCATTGACTAAACTTCAACTGTTGGTATATTTAAAAAAGGGGGGGGGGGTATAGAACAATTTGCCGTATATAAATTGTATTTGAAGATTAATCCTAAATTAAATTAAAATTTATGTATTCACTAAAAATAATGAAAGAATTCACAGACAAGATTATTATTGATTTTTCTGTCAATAAAGGTAATTTTCTTAAAATTAATTTATGATAAAAATCAAAAATGCTTAGAATACAAGCGAAATAAAATGCATTGACTAAATTCCAACTTGTTAGTATATTTCTATTGAAACAAACAAATCAAATATAGAACACTCTTGCAACAATAAAGATTATATTTCAAGATCAATTCTCAATGACGTTAAAATTTATGAATTCACTAAAACAAATGAAAAAATACGCAAATAAGATTTTTTGTCAATCAAAGTAATTTTCTTATTATCAATTATATAATAAAAATCATAAATGCCTACAATATATTCAAAATAAGATGTATTGACTAAGTTGTGTGAAAATTCATTTTAAAAATAAAAGTTATATAAAATTTATCACTGACTATGTAATGAAACTGAAAAACAAATAAGGTGTCTTTTTTTTCTAAAGCAACTGTTTCCTTCACTAGAGGTTTTCATTAGTGAGATGGATAACTAGGCAGGATTCCTCAAATAAAAATTAAGTTAGGATACAATTATATGTAAGAAAGAATTATAAGAAAAATACGCAAATAAGATTCCTTTTGATTTTTTTTGTTAATAAAAGTTATTTCCTTAAAGTCCATTATATAACAAAAATCAAAAATGCCTACAATACACAAAGAATAAAATGCATTGACTACATTCTTTGAAAATTCATCGCATTTAAAAAATAAAAGTTATATGTTTATTCACAGACAATGTAATGAAACTGAAAAGCAAATAAGATGTCTTTTTGCTAAAGCAACTGTTCCCTTCACTGGATGTTTTCCTTAGTGAGATGGATAACCAGGAAGGATTCCTCAAATCAATAAAGCTTTCCTAGCCATCCGCCCGATTATTGATGACTTCTTTCCCCTTTCATATCCTTCTTTATTGGTTAAACAATCATAGTAATCCAACCCGTTTTGATATCTAAACTCTCTCATTGCTCTTTGTTACAAAATAAAAGAACCAACCATTCATGAAGAGTAGAACAAACAGTATCATCTGTGTTGATACTGGGACAGAAGAATAGACCGTTAAGAAAATGACATAATACTTATCTTTCTTGTTAAATTAACGCTGACATTTCGCAACTGTTCTGATGGATATTAAGAAATGAAAATAATACGTACAAATTGCAAATATTGTTTTTAGAAAGTATTTCTGTAGATACCTTATTTGATTAAATAATTGTTATTTAAATACAAGGAAATTGCTGTTTAGTTCAAAAATCCAATTTCATAAGCTGCATTGTTAATAAAAAAAAAATCTTAATATTAATTTTTCTTTATAACATTTTTTCACAAATTAACAATATAATCTTGATTATTTGTTCTTGTTTGGAAAGAAACATAGTGTTACTAATAATACATATTACGTTTACATAACAACAAGATATTTTTTTTAATTATTTCTTTTTTAATAAAGCACAGTTACTGTAAAATTTCAGTACTTTTATGCTCGGATTAACCATAAATCGATGGCTCAGTACATAAATCATACTATATAAGAAACTGTTCATTATACTAGGGGCGATCAAGTGAAAAGGTACGAAAGCCATGATGGCCTCACAGGCACCGTATCGTCAATTGGACGGAACTCACTTGCTGTCTGCTTCTCTTCCCCTTCATGCACAAGCGTCTACGCATGTTCACTACTACGCTGGATACTCCAATCGTATATTTCGATAACACACTACTTTATTCAAATTTCAACCGGTTTGGTAGTTAGGGCGTTTTGTACCTTTTCATTTGATCGCCCCTAGTATTTGGAAATATATAGTCAATAGCTCTATTTCATTCCTTACTCTTTCTAGTGTGTTAATTAGTGTAATAATTTCAATAATTAATATATTAATTAATACATTAGCTTCAAATAAAGTTGACCAAATTTGATTAAAAATCTTAGAGGTTACCAGGAATTTGGAAAAAATATTCCAGTTAAAAAAAAAAAAAAAAAAAAAATAGAGATTAAACCGCACAGTTTGCACTCACCTTACCTATTTGCCGAATTTTCAGAATTTTCTGCGACTGATAAAGGTTAACACTTCTATTCAAAAATTATGGTAGAACAGTCTGAAAGTTACTTTGAAAAAATATCATTTAGTGGTATTAGCTTTGATTTTTCTTAATGTAACTGGTATAAATGGATTTTTTAAATTCTTCCAAAAGTGTTTTACTTAAGTACTCATATGCATTATATGTCTAATCATACATCAAGAAATTTTTCGTTCTCCAAATAGATAAATAATATATGCAAAAGCATATTGTTCCCTTTTTTGTGTATTTTACTTTGAAATAAAGTGCTTACACTCGATTATATTTCCATGCTTTCTGGCAAATTTTCTCAAATCTGGAAAAAAATGTTGAAGGTTTGAATTTCAAATCCATCTCAATGACAGAAATTTTAAAATTTTCCCGTGTTTTAATTAGGTGAAAATCACTATTCATATTTTCGGTAGATCTGCACTTAAATTAATAAAAAAATATATCACTTAGCTTCAATAGCTGTTATATTTCTTAAATGCTGTTGTGATTATTAAATTTTTAATTGTTTCAAAACATTTACGTAAATGTTCATCCATATTATATATTTACTAAACATATTCAGACCTGTAAACAACTGAACAGATTTTTTGTTGCTGAATATATAAATTATAGTAAGTAACTTAGCACAAAAATATAGCACAAAAAATCTATCGACGATTATGGAAATTCATTTCTAAATTCTGAAAATCGATAAGTAAAAATTATACCTAGATTATTTAAGCATAACTCTATAATATTATAATACCCAATCTATTATACAAATGAAAGCGTGTGTATGTTTACCAATATTTATGTGTTTGTATCAAATATGATAATTTTATATGGATAATTATCAGTTTTTATGCTTATAACTTCATGTATTCAATAAAATTGTTCTTTATTCAGTAATGTATCATTTAAGGCATCTATTTTGTGTGCGTTAATTAGTTTAGGTAATTTAATGAGTCTAATTTTTAACGAGAATTTACATAAAGTATAGTTTAAATACATCTGATAATAAAATATATGACTGTAAAACTGAATTGTTGGAATTTATTCGTAAACTCAACATATTCAAATGACCAGAGATTTATGCAACCTGGGCAAAATATATATTACCACTGAATTGTTATTTGAATGCTCCGCATTCCAGAAAAGTTTTTAAATCGCCGCCATTTTTTAAACGTATGTTGGCACTCCTCCACATTCTCGAGCTTTCATTTGAAAATAGTTGGAATCTTTACAGTGACCAATCAACGTGCTTTATTTTAGATATATAATATTTTGATATTTTGAGTCTTAAACCCATACGAGAATTAATTGTCACTTTAATATTATTATTTTATTAAATTTATATTGTTATTAATTATATTATTTTTAATATTATTATTATTTAAGAATTATTATAAAAATAAACTGTAAATCAATTTTACTAACTAGTCATTTACAAAAATTTACAACGCTTCTGTTATTATACATAATCTCAGTATAATAAGTTTCTTTCAAATTTTAGAAATTCCCTAATTCAAATTTTAGAAATAGATTCCATTTTCTTCAATGCATGGCAGCGAACAATCTGTCTTTCTTTTCTTTTCAGGTACGAACTAAAATTTATGGCTCAAAGTATATTTATTTTAATTAAAAAATCCAAAATGTTCACGAGTATGTTAAAAATAAAACATATATATGCATATCTTTCAGTTATAATAATTATCCTTGTTGAAAATGATGATTATTGAATTTTTTATCATTAAATTAAAATAAAAATTACATGGCAAACTTAAATCGAAAAAAAATCCGAATGCTAGTTACTAAAAATTTCTCGAGGGGGCATATATATATTTAAATTTATGCAAAGTTAAAATTCAAAGAGGAACCCCATTTTACTTCATTCTGTTTGTTTTAAGAACCTAACTTCCTTACTTTTTAGATTCATTCGTAAACAAAATCCTTATCAAATTTCGTGTATTTTAGATTTACATGCACAATATTTTATTGATAAAACTATTATTAGAGAGATTATTGTTATATGAATACAAAATCCTTTTATAAACAAGACTAATATTGATAAATGTTGCCTTTACTTTGATACTTTTACTTAAAAACACAGAAAAAGCGAGACTCTCTGTAAATTTACTCTATTTTTCGGTTGAATGCACACTGTAAAAAAATCCCTTAAATTTTCCGTAAAAACTGCTAGCAGTATTGCTGACAGAAGTTTTTGCAATACGCAATACATTGTCGTATTCCCGTTTGAATTATTTGACTTCTCATAGCTGGAGGTTTTCTCAGTTAAAGATAATAAAAATTACAAAAAGATCATTTACACTTTCAAATATAAAAAGTAAATTTATAAAATGTCATACTGAAATTTCATTTTCACCGTAATATTTATAAAGTAGTCGATATTTCTGTGATGAAATTGAGCTCAGGGAAAATTAGACATATATTTTTCTTTTGCTACAAAAAATTCAACAGTTTGACATCAGGTAGAGTGAAACCGCAGACCTATATGGCATTTTTTTAATGCTTTTTCTCCACATTAGGACATTTATTGCATTCTTTAAAGAAATTTTCAATGTAGTATTGATCAGATTTTGTAGGGCATAATATAACAAAAAAATATTATATCTTAGACCGAAAAACCTTAATAAAATATGTGGGGTTTTGTACTATTTTGATATAAATAAGTGAGATGATCAGAAATATCTCCACATAAATGAACAAACGATCTGTTTAATAAGTCATGTTTTAATGCTGTTTAAATCATTTGCATAAATTTGCTTTATACTTAAGAGCAATTTATTTATGAATTCCTTATAAACATTTATCTAGGCTTTTTAAAGAACTAATATATGCAAATCAAATTTTATGAAGATTGTCAAAATATTTTATTAAATTATTCAAAACGTTCATAATATTTTATTCAACATTTTGAATTATGACAAACGCATTTAATTATCTTTTAAATGCTTAGATAATTTCTTAAAATAGAATTCAACGTACTTCCTTATATTTACTTTTAATATATTACTTTTAAATAAATGATCTTACAAATTGTGGATAATTTTATTCACTTGAAACTTAAATTATTGAAAGATATTCTTTAATGCCAGCTTGATAATATATTATACTGCATAATTAATAAAAAATGGCTTCATAATGTCGGCAAAAAATTAAATATGGAGAAAAGAGTACTAAGAGGGGAACTTTGATAATTTAATTTCTTTTTAATATTTGTAATTAGTTGTGTAATAAGAATAAAATTTTATTCGACATTTAAAACGAGGAAGTTTATACAATTCATTTCTATTTTTTTCCTGCAAAACTTCTTAAACTGGCTCAGACTTTTAAACAATTTTTTTCTTATAAAGTTATTAGTCGTCAAGTGTTCCTAACAATAATCGGGATCTAACAATAACGTATTTGTATTCGAGATATTGGTATTGTTTTTCCGACATTCTGAGGCTTAATATTCATACAATACTGACAATATTGGACCAATATTAACAAAACTTGAATACAATGTTAAAGTAAACAGTAGTAATTTACGTTTTTGAATTCCTTGAATCGTACCTATTTTTCACAATAGTACATCAGCGTTTCTTCATCTACTGCGCAACGAGAGAGCGATAATACATAGAGAATTCTAACTAGATTCCTTTTGGGGATCAGTAACCTAATTTTTTCCGAACGCAACTCAACCCGTGAGTCCAGTGCAATCTCTTCAGCGTAAATATTATCGTTACAAGTTGGATTTAAATCGGTTTGACTGTAATTGTTTTAAGCTGGATTTGGTCTTATGCGGGTTAGATTTCGTATTTCACCTTTTAAAAAATAGTCCGCAATATTGTTTAAGATGGAAAGAAAGAACATACACGTATTTGAAAATAAATATGTGCATACAGGTTTATTTTTCTACACAAAGTACAAAGTTGATTTTAATATCTAACTATAAATTATGTGATTCATATTTTGTGACCCTTCCAGACTGCAAAATTTAAAGAGACCATTCCATTGATACAAAGTAGCACAGAAGTTTATTTTTACAAGTAAACAATAAATTGGCAATGAAGCGACTGTTTTAAATGAGAAAAGTGAAAAAATATCTACATATATTTGAAGGGGTTATGAATAAATCTTTACCAAAATCTATTACATTTAACACAATTATCTTTGCTCCAAGTGATTTCGTCGTTCATTCTCCAGCAATGTAAGAATTTGAAAACAGCAAACAAAATCGCTGTAAAACGAAATTCAACGTGTGTTGACTTTTTCTAAATCTTTATTAAAATTTAAATCTCATCTTTTTACGAAATTAACGATTGTTTACCGCGGAAGCCCCTTTCTGAGAAAAACCAGTTGGGAATTGCTTGACGTTAATAATTGGAGAAATTTCACGAGAGAAAATACATTCATACCTACCACATGATCCTTTCATGTTTCCACATATCATTGTTTTCATATCCGCTAATAACACCTATTACCGAACTATGTAAAGCTGCTACACAACCACAGCTGCGTACTTAGCATACCATAGTAAAAATGACTCTGATAACTAGATTCTTTAAAATCCGTTCATACATTGCGAAACATAAAGAAATGGCAGAATAGATTTCATTCACGATTAAATTTTTGAATTCAGGACACTCCGATCGCATGTAAAATCACAAAACTCACTCCTTCGCAACTAAAGCTTATAGCATAGTCACAAAGCACTGTTCCACAAATATTTTTCGATAAGTGAACTGAAATATTGGGAAAAAACTATAGGAGTATGTGGGTTAGTTTCTTTCGTTTCGGATTCAACCGCACCACTTTCGGATAGATTTTTTTTTCTTCCAGGTATAATTTGACCTATGCAAAGCTCCGCAATGGATGACAATAAAGTGTTTCCACAAAAAATTGACGTTAAGAACTATTCCTTTAAATTCAGTTTTATTTTATTAAAAAATTACTTGTATGATTTTAAATCATCGAAGATAGAATATGAACTTACTAAATCTACCTCAAATCACCATAAAAAATATGATTAGCCAAACAAATTAATAACATCTACTAAATAAGACAATAGTTAAAGCATGCTTCGAAAGTAATGTATATATTAATGTTGTAAAAAGTATTAATTTTATTTCATACAAGCACGTAATTTTGACATTGTATTTCGATTCAACGGTAAATTGTACTTTTGGATATGAAACGAAAAGTCATTCTATCAAGTAGCTTAATAATTATGTAGTGGTTTCTGCTAATATATATTTACATACATTAATCATTTCAATGTAGTTAATCTTTTTAACATAACTCCAATTACACCTGGCGTAATGAACTGTAGTTTTAGATTTGCATATTTAAAACTTTTAAAAATTGATTTCCGTTAAACAGTTCCAGGTTTTGAAACACAAATTTATTATAAAATATTAATCTACAAATATACATTGAAATATAGAAATTATAACCCAGTAACATTTAATGCAAAATTCCAACATGATAATAAAATTAAGTATTAGCATTTACTTATGTTTCCACAATATAAACTACCCCTAATGCATGATAAAAATATTGCATTATTTAGTTGACATTATTACTAATTGTTTTATACCAGTCACTTTATTTTACGAACATTTCAGTCCGGAAATTTGTGAAGGGTATGCTATATTTTTCCTATGAATTTGTGTAATTTTATTATTTAACATTTTATACATTTATTTAAAAAGAATATACTGATTTTCTTAAGATTCTCATAGTAAGTGTGCTTCTAATACCGCTATTTTAAAATAATAATCTTCTTGATAATTTTCTAGAATATTTTGAATATGAATATACATGTAGGTTATTATTTGAAACATTCAAAAGAAAGAAGAGTGGGAGCAATATTTTTTTTATATGCGTATAAATAATTATGGGTTACCTATGAGCTGCAAAAATGCAGTTTAAAGTATTAAAATAAACACTGAAAAATTAGTTTTTTAAAATTAATTTATACAAGTTTACCCTTATTGAATTTGTGTTCTTTTATTTAATTTTATTTAAATTTTCATTTATAGTACCGTTTCTGCTGTTAAATAAAATATGTTATTACTTCATAAATTCATATTTTATTGTTCAAACACTTTTATCTAAAACCATCTCTAATGCATACGTTTTAAAAATTGCATACCATATACGGAAGCACTCATATTTTGCTTGAATCCCTTGCGAATACGTACCTTATATGAAAGAATACACGAGCTCTTTACCTTGAATTTTGCATTCTAAATCTATTGCGTCTGGAAAACATTATTCGAAACGAAAAGTATTTTTTAAGACAATATATTGTAACAAACATGTAGTACATGCAAAATATTTTTTAGTAAGTAATGTTCATAGAACATGGTCCGTACGGGTTCCATAACTTTATGATCAATTAGTTCTTGAGTGCACGTAATTTTTTATAGAGAATCTCTGATTAAATAAGACGAAATTTAGCGTATTTGAACAAGATTTATTTCTCTATAAAAAATATCAGTATATCAGCTGGAAAATAAAGGTATCCGTACGAAATTTGGAGGAAGCGTTTCGTAATTATTTTCTGATTGTATTTAAAAGGAACAAACTTTACACTGTTAAAAAAATTGTAAAAACACAGGAAAAATCGAGACTTTCTGTAAATTTACTCGAGCTCTTGGTTAAATGCGTTCAGCTAAATTTATCGGTAATCATTTTTCAGACATTTTCTTTCTTTTACATTTAATTACCTGAAGAGAATTCCATGACTTTATTTAAAGATATTTTTACATTTGTTAAAACTTGTAATTTAAAATACATACATTTAAAATTCTTTTCAAAGCATATTAAAAATATTAAAGAAGAAAATTTAGTTTGAAAATTGCTTTTTTAAAACTCAAAATAATTTAGAAATGGAAAAAATCTTCTCCTTGGAATTATTGGAGATTGTTATCGACAATCATTTTACATCTGTTTAATCCTCATGCCAGTTGTCTGGTAATATTAAATATAAACAACGTAGCAATATTTCAAAGCTGTTGTTATTATTGTAATTCTTATTGTTATTATATTATTTCACTGGAAAATACGTTATAAAAATATATCAAACTTTTAAAAACATATTACTCAAAATGGATATAATGAAAACTTAATTTTTTTTTTCAAATAGTAAATTCAGTAGTATTTCTCTTACATCTTACTATTTTTTAATATTAACGCACTAAAAGAATAGTGTCCGACAATTTAGACAAACAATTTAAAACATTATTATTTTAAAAATGAATTATATTTGAATTTTTGTGGTATTGTGTTTAAGTCTAAAAAATAAATTATAAATATTTTACGAATTTTATAGTGAATATATTTTAAGCTAAATGTTTGAAAAACACAATAGATTTTTCCCCGGTGGATCATAAAAATATACTATGCACGCAAATTCAACAGCGTCTATATCTCTGTCTGTAAAGCGCCTTCACAGAAGATTCGGGTTCAAATCCCAACACGGCTTGAAACTAATTCGTAGAAAATTAATTGATGAAACGTTTCAGATTTACTCAAATAAATAAATAAATAAATAAACTTCTTTGAAGCTCACTGATGCTCTAATGATTCAGTAAATTTTAATTATTATCATTAAAAATAAATTTTCGAAGTTTTGTGTATTATAATGATGTTAATTTACAGAGTCTATTGTATATTTGCTAAATAACATTTACGTTATTTAACAGAAACTCAGATTTTCTAATCTTTGTAAATTTACACAGGACTTAAGATAATACAATGGTTATCAAAACGATAGGAACACCCGTTTTCCAAGCATAAAAAAGAAGAAAATGTTACAAAACAAAATGAAGGCTAAACAATATCAAAAACAGAACAAATAGTTTTATTTGGAGCAAAAATAATTTAAACATATATTTATACATAAAATAAACAGTGTTTTTCCATTTTGAGGTGTTTCATAATGATATGAACATTGGCCAAAAATATAGATTAGTAGCCACCAAATCTTTTAATTGATGTATAAACAGGGTCAGGCTTGGAGCGAACCAAGCTTTTTAATATATTTTGTTCATTTTTTTTCCAGTGGAAAATGATAGCTGCTTTTAATTCTGAATTTTTTTCATATTGTTTTCCAATTGAGTTAACATCTCTAACCACCAGACTCTATTCATTTTCTTTTGGATTTAAATCAGGAGAAACTGAAGGCCATGGAATTACATGTACACCAATATTAAAAAACTATTCCAAAATACTGTTTGCCGTGTGTATGTATCTGTTGTCTTGTTCGAACATCCAGAAAGGACCACCGATTTCCTCAGCTTCAGTTTTCTTCAGGTAGATCTTGATAGGTTAATACACTCATTCTGCCAGAGGGAAAAGCAAATTTGAACTTACCATGAAATTCAAACGCATCCCAAAATCATGAGTAAACCTCTATCCTGCTGTCGCTTAGAAAACGTTTCTGATTTCTTGCGTAGATCGTGGTAAAAATGAGAAAAACCAATCGGATCATCCAAATTGAATTTTTTTTTCATCAAAAAAATATTACTCTTTAATATTCTAACTTGCAGGACATGTGATCTCTTGTTCAATCCAGGCGATTTTGCTGATGCATTTTAGTCATACCTAGTTGTGGCCTCAACACCTCTTGACTACTCTGGACAAGGTACTTTTTGAAACTTATATCAGTGGATCTCTTGAAAGTTCACCTAAAGTTGTTTTCCTATTGCTAATTCTTTTTACAATGGCTATCTTTCCTTTTCGAGAGCTTTGGTGGATGTCCAGATGAATTCTTTCCTACATAATCCTCTTTTAGTCGAAGAAAACTTAATATTACACTGGAGATCTTTTCAATTAATTTCACGATAACTCTAGCTAAAAATCGTTGATCCTTAAAAACCACAACTTTCCCTTTCTTAAAACCATTTAAAGTGCATTTACGATCCATACATCTAGAACTCACTTTGCGATAAGATTCGGAAATTTTCTTGCTCTCTCACTCTCTCTCTCTCATCTCATGTCTTCTCATGAGATAGTATTGTGGTGTGTATGGCGCAATTTCCTTGCTTGCAAAGTATCTTCATTTGCTAAACTAATTTGCATATTTCGGTTTCTTCTTCTTGAAGTGGCGTTCAGTATTCCTGTACAGTGTCCGTGCTCTTTTAGTGATAATTTCGATCAATGTTCATATCATTCTGTCATTTTTTAGATAATTCATATATTATCAATGAATTTAAAATTTGATATTTGTTTTACA
Source organism: Maratus speculifer (assembly GCA_964019185.1). NCBI lineage: Eukaryota > Metazoa > Arthropoda > Arachnida > Araneae > Salticidae > Maratus > Maratus speculifer. Next base: position 221,126,832 of record OZ025299.1, on the reverse strand, counting down.
GCTATGTAGTGCATAAAATTACTGTATTTGTCCTGAGAATGGAGTTTTCTGATAATTATTTATGCATTTTTGCCTGAATATCACAAAATTACTAGGTGTTCATATCATTATGAAGCCCAGTGTAGATTACCCATAGATACTCAACGTTTTACAGAAAAAAAAAACTTTAACAGGGTAAAACACAAATTAACAATTTTAAGATATCTGTGCCACTGGAGAATATACAGAAATGTGCGAGAGATTTTTTTCCACAAAGCTATCATGAAGTAAGGGAGTTCGAAACCAGATTTCTAAAAGCTTGTATGTAAATGATATAATTTGATAAAATGATTTTTTTCACTAAATACCATTTTTATAAACCGCTATTATTTTTAGCTGTAATGATATATTAGAGAATTTGTTCTTTGTAACAACTATAGGAAAAATGAAAGCATTTTTAATTGTTTATAGCCGTCTTTAATGTCTCCACTTAACAAAAAATAATTTTTGAGCCACTCTGTATTTAAATGAAATCTCTAACAAAAGAACACTAGAATTTTTCATATAAAACATTTCCTCGCAGGAAAATAATAATAGGAGACTTATTAATTAAATATTAAACGGAATAATAAAATATGTCATTTCTTTTAAATCCTTTTTATAGATACTTCTATTTTATTTTACTTTCAACGAATTATTAAATTATTGAAACCTATTAAATAATAACAACTTTTAAAAATATGAAATAAATTTTTCTTTCGCTCCTCTTCCATAATATCTCAAAATATTTATGCGAATAAATTATACAGAGTTTTATTTTACTGTTATTTTAAGGTAAATGTTTTATTTGTTTGGAAATTTCAATCTTCTTTTTTCCGCCCTAAATGTTCAGTGTTTTATTTAAGTGAGGTGTCATTGGAAATTTTTTTTATTTCTTCCCCTCCTTTAGAGTTCGATTTTCTCGATTTCCTTCTTTTATTTTTTCCCTTCTCCGATGTATTCAATTTTTCATATTTTTCTCTTTCCTGGTTTACTTTTTTTTATACTTATTTTATACATTATTGTTGCTTTCTCGTACGTTTTCGTCGTCAGGATTTTTTATTTTTCCATTTGTTTGTTTTTCCCGAAAATGCTCTTTTTCTTTGACACGCTATACTTTGTCGAGAGCAGAAAGAAGTGACTAGATTTTCTTTACTAGTGAGAGATGGGGAAGAAAGAAAGAAGAATAAGCTAAGACGAATAACAAGGGTAGGGTAGGGAATATGAACAGTGTATTTGTTAGGGTGCCAGAACGCTCTGCTAGGCACTCCATCCGAAAGTTAGAGAAGCGGATGTTCAGTTTGTGGCTTCCGCATTTTCACTGTTTGAATGATTTTCGTTTTCCTTTGTTTGTTTTGGAGCTTTGCCACAGAAAATTTTCGCATTCTCACGTATATATTTTTTCTCATAAACAATCCAAGTCCTAAAAATAAATATATTAAAAGTGACAGATTTTCACAATGTCTCCGTTTCCAATTATATTCGCGATATTAGAAAGTATAGGTAGAGAAAGAGAGAAAATACGTTGAACAAAACAATTCAGCTAAATATTTGTACATTTTTAGAAATATATAAGGCTGAAGGTAATTTTGAAAGTATCTTTGAAAATTTTAATTAAAGCTTTTAGGTTCGATTTTTTTTCAGTTTTTTGAAAAAATTAGTTTCAGATTAATAACATTGATGCTAGCTATCAAAATACTTTAATTAATTTTTAACGTATATTTCATTGTCTGAAAGATAACTAATGTTTTCGTTTTACGTACTACTCAATTAATATTTATATGAATATAGGCTAAAGAAGAATTTTTGGAGATTTTGTTTGCTAGTAAGAGATGGAGAAGAAAGAAAGAATAATAAGCTAAAACGAATAACAAGGGTAGGGTAGGGAATATGAACAGTGTATTTGTTAGGGTTCAGGACGCTCTGCTAGGCACTCCATCCGAAAGTTAGAGAAGCGGATATTCAGATTGTGGCTTCCGCATTTTCACTGTTTGAATGATTTTCGTTTCTCTTTGTTTGTTTTGGAGCTTTGACACAGAAAAATTTCGCATTCTCACGTATATATTTTTTCATAAACAATCCAAGTCCTAAAAATAAATATAGTAAAAGTATTAAAAGTCCGAAAAGTAAAAGTATTAAAAGTGACAGATTTTCGCAATGTCTCCTTTTTAACTATATTTGTGATATCAGAAAGTATAGGGAGAGAAAGACAGAATTTAAGTTGAACAAAGTAATTCAGCGTAATATTTGTACATTTTTAAATAGTTATAAGGTTTGAAAGTATCTTTGAAAAATTTAATTAAAAAATTGAAGTTATTAATATATTTATGCAGGATTTAAAAATTATTAAATAAAGAGTTTATATAATAAAGCTGATAACAAATACAGCGTCATTTTATGAATAGGTACTTGTAACAAATAACTACTTGTATTTATTGACAAGTAAAATATCTCACCCTTTAATAATCACGACCATTAATAATTTTTAATGGTATAATTGAACCTTTTATTTTTAGCATACCACCTGTATCATCTGTGCTGTTCCAATGTTTGGTGTAGTAAGATTCAGGTAAAATTTTGAAATTATATATATTTGTGGTTTCCGCATTTTCCCTATTTGAATGATTTTCCTTTTTCTTTGTTTGTTTTGGAGCTTTGCCACAAAATATTTTCGCATTCTCAGTATATATTTTTTCGCATAAGAAGTCCTAAAAATAAATATATTAAAAGTGACACATATTTTAGTAATGTCTCCGTTTCCAATTATATTCGCGATATCAGGAAATATATATACGTTAAACAAAACAATTCAGGTCAATATTTGCACTTTTACGAAATTCTAAGATTTGAAAGTATCTTAGAATGTTTTAACCCTTTCGGGTCCGTTTTTTTCGTTTTTAGAAAATAATAATTTTACGTTAATAACACTAATACTAGTTTTTAAATAGATTAATTAACGTTTAACGAGTATTTCGTTATCTGAAAGATAACGAATGTTTTCATTTTTCATACTATTCAATTAATAGTCATATGAATATAGGCTAGGAAAAAAAAATGGAGAAGTTTATAATATATTGTATTACAGAAAGATTTAACTTATATAACAACTTTACAACATTTTTTACGCTCTATTGTGCGTTTTTCTTTCAGGAAAGTAACTTTTAATTTAAATTTAAAGAGTGAAATATATATTTAAAATAAAAGATTCGCAAAGGGTAAAAGGTATAAAAATATTTTCGACTACATTAATCTTAATTAACCTTTTTTATATTACTTTGTTCGAAGTGTTTTATACTGTATATGGAATTTAAATTTTCTAAATTCTTTAAGCTGTAGGATACAGATGCATTATTAAAATTATTTAATCAGAAGAATTATGGAAATTTATATGAATGACAATTTAAGATGCCCTATAACCAATGTCAAAGGTGGGGTAGAAAATATGAACACTGTTATTGTTAGGGCAGCAAAACATTCGTCGAATATCGCAAGTTAATGTAAGAAAATCGTGTGTTCTATTTGTGGCTTTCGCATTTCGCTGTTTGAAAATGATTCATTTTTTTATTTGTTTATTAAGTTTTGCAAGATAATTTTTTTTATTTTCTCAACTATATGCTAGACCCCCCTACCCCTAAAGTGATAACGTTGAACACTATTAAAAATCTTGTCCTAGTTTGAACCATATTTTGGCGCTCGATAGCTGCAACTGCAAGATGGTGAAATCTTGAACCAATATCTGGAGCTCCTGTTGAAGCAGTTCCAATAGTTGAATCGAGGTTGAAATAAGAAGCTCCAAATGTTGGTGCGAGATTTCACCATCTTATGGTGGCAGCTACTGAGCACCAAAATTTGGTTCAAACTTGAGCATAATTTTTAACAGCGTATATGCGCAACCAGTAAGACGAAAGACCATTGTATGATAAGAAATATGAACAATGTATATATTAGGGTGCTACGACGGCACTCGATACTAATGTTATAAAAGCAGTAGTTCTATTTGTGGCTTCCTGATTTTTACTGTGCAAAAAAGTTTAATTTTTATTTATTTGCTTTGGAGCGTTGCCACAAAAAATATTCACATTCTTAGGTATACATATTTTCTTAAAAGCAACCGGTGTCTTAAAAATAAACATATTACAAGTGAGAGATTTTCACAATCTCTCTTTTTCTAAATATCTTCAGGATGACTGAAAATACAGAAAAAGAAACAAAATGCATCACACAAAATATATCTGTTCCATATTTGTAAATTTTCAAAGAATTATAATGTGTAAAAGTATCTTTGTAAGTATTATTAAAAATTCATTTTTTAACACATTTGAAGTTTTTAAGCTTCTAGTGCATCGTGACGTCAATTGGTAAAAAATAAATTTTCTCTCCTTATCATTTTTTACTTAATAATTTTATGTTTTACGTATTTATTTTCACCCTATATTTAGGTGTAATTCATTAAAAATACCATAGGTGATAATATTTGTTTATCAGTTACAAAAAAGGATATTTTGAAGCCTGTCGTTTTCCTAGCAATAGATGGATTCATAACAACAACAAAAAGTATTTGAAATACAAATTTCCATTAAAAATAGGATTTAAAAGTTATTTTAAATAATTTTCAGCGAAGTTTTTGTATGCTTGCTGTTGTATGCTTGCGATTAATGCATTTTGTTGCAATTTGGCAAACAGTTAAAAAGAAAAATGAAAATATTGAAAAATACAAGAGTGATATTCTTTTCAGCATTTCTCTAATGTGTGCCCATTAAGGAAGCAAATAAACTTTTTAAAAAGAAAAATGAAAAAATATGCACTAGAAGGTTAATGTATTTATGAAGGATTTAAAATGTATTAAAAATTTGGAACCTTAAAATACATATGAAGATTTTTTTCTTCGGAAAAATTATGAAAATCCATGTATGGATAACAAAGAAAGATAAGCTGAGATGAATAAGAATTGTTCAGATAGAGGATATGAACATTATGTTTGTTACAGTGCTGAACCATTCGCAAGGCATTTCATTCAAATGTTAGAGAAGCGGATGTTCAGCTTGTGATTTCTACACTACTGATGTTTGAATGCATTTAATTTTCCTTTGTTTATTTTTTGGAGCTTTGCCACAAAACATATCCGTATGCACACGCAAAGATCTTTTCTCATAAACAATTGAAATCGTAAGTGTAAAATAAAAGTGTCAATATTCTTAAGTGTATAATATAATCGTAATATAAACGTTAATATTAAAAGTGAGAGATTTTCGCAAAGTGTCTGTTATCGGTTGTCTTCAATATATTAAAAAATAAACAAATAAAAATCGAGAAATAACCGTGTAAAAACTATATCCTCACAAAATAATTTTAATAACATATGTTTATTTTGAATGAAATATGCTTTGATTTTAATAAATGCATTTTATCAACTTTTTCTCCTTGAATTTCTACATTAATTTTATTAAAAATTTGGTATCATAAGGGTTGTTGATTTTTTGAAAACTTATTTTCTTATGAATGATGTAAATATATGTAAGAAAGAATAATGAGTTAAGATGAACACCAAGTTTAACCTAGGGAATATCAACAGTGCATTTCGTAGGGTACTACAACATTCTGCTAGGCACTACATCCGAAATTTAGAGTAGCCGAGGTACAAGCGAATTTTCCACTGCATCGCTTTTCGATGAATAAGTTACTTTCTAATTTTATTTATTGATTTTCCAGCTTCAATGCAGAAAATTTTTGGATTCTTACGTATGTTTATGAATCTAAGTTTTAAAATTAATATACTCGTATTAAAAATGAAAGATATTCAAAATGTTTCCATTTTCAAATATTAATAGAATATTTAATATAAATTATGCGAAATCTTATAGCATAATTAATACAGCATAAACTAAGAAAGTTCATTTCACAAAATAATTTAACCCACTATTTCTACAGTTTTAATTAACAGTACGTTTCGTTGTTGTTTTTGAAATGTTTGAAGATAAAGACCTCTGTTTATTTTTAACTAACTTTGACAAATGTTGTGTAACATATGTTTATTTCTTTTTTGAGTTTTAAATGAAATTCAAAGCTTAGAATCACATGATTAAATGGAATTTAGCTCGAAGTTATTTAGCTTAAAGAATTCTTGATATACAGGGTGATTCATAAAAGATGGGCAGAACTTTAAGGGGTTATAGTACACTTAAAGACAAATAATATTAAATAGGAGACTAAGGGTCCCAGACGTATTCCCAAGGAGATAGGGGGCATTAAAGTTTAGGGTCCGAAATTTCAAATGATTATAAAAAATGGAAAAATTGGTCGATTCGTTTGCGGTTTTTGCAAAAAATTTTCTTTATGCCAGTATTTTCTTGAAATAAAATTTTAAAGTTCAATTTCAAAAAATGCCGATAGGGGGCGCTTTAGACTTTGGAGTAACAAACAACTATTTTTTAACGTTATTTTTTGTATTTCTTTAAATGATTTCGAAAGCTTAGACTTAAACTTAAATTTTGATCTAAAAATCTGAGTCCTAACGAGTAGTTAAGTAGCGTAAACTGAAATTTGAAATTTGAAACCCTTCTCCCCTCAGAACAAAAATCAGTTATTCCCGATCTTTGTGTCGTAGATTAGGCTCTAACTACTGCCGCGTTTTGCTAAAATTATTCTTTATGTCAGTATTTTCTTGAAAATAAATTTTAAAGAAAAGTTTCAAAAAATTCCGATAGAGGGCACTTTAGACTTTGGAGTAACGAACAACTATTTTATACCGTTATTTTTTGTGTCTCATTAAATGCTTTCTAAAGCTTAGACTTAAACTTAAATTTTTAGCTCAAAATCTGAATCGCTGAGCGTGGTTCAGTAGCGAGGGGAGGGGGTTGAAATTTCAACTTCTGAACATAGTTCAGTTTGCACTACTTAACCATGCCCAACGATTCTGTGCTGTGATACGAGGCAAAAATACAACCTTCGTCAAGGACTGCATAGTCGGAATTCACTCATAAAGGCACTGGCACAGTTGGAAACGTCGCTCATGCAAACGTTAAAGCTCCATTCCGGACGCTAGTCACCGGGTGAAGAAGGAGACAGGAAGTATGCAAATGCCAAATGGGGAAGAAGAAGAACACGTATGCAAAATTTCGACACGATTCAGGCATAAAAACCACTGAACGGTGAGTCAAGTGTAAGTCGCTGTAGTAATGAATCGGAAGATGGTGCCCTTCACGAATAAGGAAAAGGCTGAGATGCATTTAATTTACGGAGCGGCAGATGGAAATGGTGCAGAGGCACAACGAATGTACGGAGAGCGATTTCCCAACAGGCGGTTGCCTAACTGCAAAACTTTAGAGCGCTTGCACAGACAGTTGTGTGAGACGGGATCATTTCTCGCTTCCCGGTCGAATGCAGGTCGTGCAAAAAAGGACGAATCAGTAGTTGTTGCAGAAGCCATTCTGGATGTAGTAGCGGCGCAGCTAAGTACAAGTACACGAACAGTGGCTAGGCAGGTGGATACCTCACAGTCCATGACATGGAGTGTACTGAAGGATGAACATTTGCTCCCGTTTCATGTGCAACGAGTCCAGAAACTGTCTCCAGGGGATTATCCAAATCGTATTGAATTCGCCCGCTGGTTTCTGCAGCAGAACGCGCTAAATCCACATTTTGGACAAATTGTGCTTTTCACCGATGAATGTACCTCCACACGTGAAGGTACATTTAACACACACAATGCACATGTATGGGCGGATGTTAATCCACATGCTACGTATCCACATGCTCATCAGAGACGCTTTTCCATCAATGTTTGGGCAGGAATCCTCGGAGACCACCTAATCGGACCGTACCTTCTTCCTGAACGCCTCAACGGTAAAACATACCTCACATTTCTGCAACATGTGCTGCCAGACCTGTTAAACGTTGTTCCTCCACGCATCCGGCGGGTCATGTGGTTCCAGCACGATGGAGCGCCAGCCCATTACCTACGAGATGTCCGCAACAATCTGGACATCACATTTCCGAACAGATGGATTGGTCGAGGTGGTCCTGTTGCTTGGCCTGCTCGCTCGCCAGATCTTTCACCCCTCGATTTCTTTTTTTGGGGACAATTGAAGGCTCTTATGTATGAGACACCCATTGAATCCCCCGAGGAACTGGTCGCCAGAATTTCCGCCGCTGTAGGGGAAGTGCTCGAAAAGCCTGATGTTTTCGCGAATGTTCGCCGTTCCATTCTTCGCCGTTGTTCTGCGTGCATAATTTCTGGTGGTCACAATTTTGAAAATTTATTGTAATTACATGTTAATAAATATGCTTTGGTAACATAATCCTAATTTGTGTCTTTTTACCTCGTATCACAGCACACAATGTGTGGACATGGTAAACTGAACTGTGCTCAGGAGTAGAAATTTCAAACCCCTCTCCCCAGAAACTTAACCACGTCTAACGATTGAGATTTTGGGCTGAAAATTTAAGTCTAAGCTTTAGAAAGCATTTAATGAGACACAAAAAATAACGGTATAAAATAGTTGTTCGTTACTCCAAAGTCTAAAGCGCCCTCTATCGGAATTTTTTGAAAATTTTCTTTAAAATTTATTTTCAAGAAAATACTGACATAAAGAATAATTTTAGCAAAACGCGGCAGTAGTTAGAGCCTAATCTACGACACAAAGATCGGGAATAACTGATTTTTGTTCTGGGGGGAGAAGGGTTTCAAATTTCAAATTTCAGTTTACGCTACTTAACTACTCGTTAGGACTCAGATTTTTAGATCAAAATTTAAGTTTAAGTCTAAGCTTTCGAAATCATTTAAAGAAATACAAAAAATAACGTTAAAAAATAGTTGTTTGTTACTCCAAAGTCTAAAGCGCCCCCTATCGGCATTTTTTGAAATTGAACTTTAAAATTTTATTTCAAGAAAATACTGGCATAAAGAAAATTTTTTGCAAAAACCGCAAACGAATCGACCAATTTTTCCATTTTTTATAATCATTTGAAATTTCGGACCCTAAACTTTAACGCCCCCTATCTCCTTGGGAATACGTCTGGGACCCTTAGTCTCCTATTTAATATTATTTGTCTTTACGTGTACTATAACCCCTTAAAGTTCTGCCCATCTTTTATGAATCACCCTGTATATATAAAAAATATTAAGGGCGAATTAAAGTAACCAGGCTATGGTGTGAATATGAAAAAATAACGTATTGATACGTACTCCTCCCAAATGTTAATGAAGCAGATGTGATATTTTACTGTTTGAATGAATCTCTCTTTCTCTCTCTTTTTTATGTTTTTGTTTTATGAATTTATTTTCAGAACATTTTCGCGCCATCATATATATATATCTTTTCTCACAAGCAATCGTAGTTTTTAAATAAATTAGTTCAGAATTAAAAAAAAATCATTTTCATTTAATTAACAAATGCCTAATTGCTAGTGCTATTGCATTGTAAAAAAATCCGTTGAATGTGCGGCAAAAACGTCTGGAAATATTGCTTCTAGAAGTTTTAGTCGTAAATTTAATTTTGGATTATTTTTATTTATTAAATATTTGGAAGTATAAAATTTCAACGATTTATTGAAAAATATTTATTTTATAAATTATGAAAATGCATATAAATAATAAAGAAGAATAAGTTAATATGTGTAACTAGAATAGAGTAGGGATACTAAATATTTTATACTTAACTTATGTTAAGAAATGTTTGATAACTATGTTTTTTCTTAGCTTTTTTAAATATTATTAAAATGTTCAAAACTATATATCTAAGATATAAGATTGAAATTTTTTTGTCTGTATAATTATACAACTGTATACCAGTAAAAAAAAACCTTCTGAATTAGGAAAATAAAAATGGTATGTTATGATAGATTAACAGTGTGTTTCTCAGGATTCCAGAACTTTCTCCTAAAAATCACATCAGAAAATTCATTAAAAAAAATGTCCAACTTGTACATTCCGTATTTTCATTTTTTAAATGGTTTTCATTTTTATTTATTTATTTTCAAGATGTGCTCTAGAAACAGCTGAAATTCTGACGTACACACACACACAGATATATGTATATATATATTCTTATAAAGAAATAAATCATAAAAATAGATCTATTTAAAGTTACATACTTTTGTGTTATACATAATTGCCGATATTCTATATACTTTAGAAGGCAACTAAACATGATTTTGCAGAATATTTTTGACCTTTTAAATTTTAAATTGATCATAAAGCATGCAGGTATTTTCCAAGGTTTGGGATAAACAATTCCAGTTTAATCTATTCGAAAAAAGCATATTTTATCACGGAATATTTTCTAATGTGGTCTCTATGTGTCTATAAACTATAAAAGTTGTCTGAAGTGTATGATTGAGATGACTGCTAAAACTTATTTTAAGGGTGCATGAACTGAGAGTGTAAGAATAAAAATATAATTTAGTTTTTAACATCGAGGATCGCGGTTTGTACACTTGGATTACCATAGGGTAGGTGAAGGCACGCGATCATTCTACAAATAGTTATGACGAGACGAAAATATTTACAAACTAAAAGAAACTACGTTATTGCACACATTAAAAATCTACTTTAAAAGTTCAATATTCTATGATTTTTTTGTTTCCTGTTTGTAAAATTATTATAATTAAGGATAAAGATCTATTTCATTCAACATGGACTTCTGTCGTCGTCAGAAATGTGTTATCTATTTTTGGATGGCTCTTGATATTTTATTATTCTCACGTTATTTCTTAATAGCATAAAATCTTAATTTTTACGTCATCGAATTGAATAAAAACTGTTATGTAATGTACTTAAAAAATCTATTTAACTTTATTTACATTTTGACCATTTGAAATTGATTACAAACAAGATACTTTTCAAAATCTTTCTCATTTATGGTTATATTTTTGTTGCAATAGTGTAAAGTAACTAGAGGCACAGTTACTACAATTGGCAAAAGATTTAAAGAAAACGCAATTATGAGCAATATAGTTTCAAATTAATCTAAGGGTACCGTATTTTGGTACAAATTAAAATTATCCAACTGAAGGAAAAACTTTCGTTTTACGTGAAACATAAAATAAATATCAAATTAAGTTAAATTTGTTAAAAAGGTACGTTTCATCTGAATTTGCTTGGATTAGCATTTTATTTATTTTATTTTATTTTTATTCCTTAATTAAAATTGATTTTGTTAAAATATCAGTATAATAGATATATACATTGAGTAACTCCTTGCATTATGTCAAAGTTGAAACTCGAAAAGTACAAAAATGTAAAAAAAAAAAAAAGAGAGAAAAAAAACTTATTAAACATACTTTATAAAAGAATATAACACATAAAAAAACAATAATTTATTCCAACGAATCAAATTTATATTTAAATAAATATATAAAATTTAATATGTCTCACTTACATTTCAAGAATATTCCCAGAATGCAACTTACCTGAAAAGAGAAAATGTACGATTAGTTTTTTCATGAAAAAAATAACATTTAAAATAAAATTTATATTTTTAATACAAGTGGACATGGTATTCATTCCACTGGGCAAAGGAAACACTGTTAGTTTTTAGAAAAAAAAATTATGACATTCACTTATTTATATATTTTTTAATTATTTTAATAAAAAATGGATTCACTTTTACAGAATTCATGTATATTTTTGCCCTTTTGGGACGTAAAAGTTATCCCAAATTGTTTTAGTTATTTGTCTAATTCGAATTTGTTTAATTTTATTATTATTTTTTTAGAGATTGAAAAAAAAAGAAATTAAGTACATTTCATTGTTTGGTTTATTCAATTGCAAGGACTTTCGTATTTGTTTGCCATTTTAAATATTTTTTTTAACTAAAATTACATTATGTTATTAAATATGAATTCTCGGTGTATACATATATCCTGTTTCAATATTCTGAAATAATTTCTTAAATAAATTTGATTAAAAAATAAATTTTGCAGGCAATAAATTAAAATTTTAAATAAATCGTGCTGTCATCTATGTTCTTACTGAAAAAAATTAATGTGTATAATTCTACGATTTGGATTTATTAATTCAAGTATAAAGCGTTTTGAAAGGGTTGTTTAACGAATCCCTATGTTGAATCTTTGATAGCTTTCAAACACACGTCTTGTAAATCCCCGAAAACAGAAGGCAAAATACTTCTGAAGTTTCCCACAATTTACAAAAAATAATACCACTGCAGTCATGTGTAATATTTTGATATTTTACAAAATAACTTCAAATTTATACACCGTGCTTTTCTATAATGTATTTTTAAGTAAGAAAACTGTCAAACTATATGCATCAGAAATCACAATTTTCTATAACATCTCACAGTTATAATCTAATATGCAGCAATGTGATTTAATTTAGATTAAAGGAGAGTTTACTTTTAAGTTTGTTGATTAATAATTGTTGTTATTACATTATTAATATGTAAAATGTCATTTTTGATAAATCAAATTTAGAGGAAATTATTCCCAATTTTTAACTGTCATATATGGACGAATTTTCTCTAAATTTATCAGTTGTCTGAAAATAAATTTCATTTTACTCTTCAATGTCAAAGACAACTTTATCATGCTGATGGTTAATGAAAAGATTAATGTAGTTCGCTGGTAGTTGCAATGTTGCATTATATAATTTGCTATTTTTTAACTTCAACTGAAAATCCCTTCTCATCTTTTAATCAAAATCAGAATTATACTAGAATATTTAAATAAACAAATTAAAATATTAAAATTAATTTATGACGCCTACAGGGATTAAGGTACTTTTATTGACACTAGTTCGTTGCAGGGCTCGAAAAATCTACATGCCCGACATCAGTGTTGTTAGACGGCGACTTTTTAAAAATTTGATTAGCACCACTTTTATTAAAGGATAAAATTCCTCTTGATTAATATGTCATTAAACTAAACGTAATTTTACCAATCCAAAGAAGTGGTGCCAATCTGAATTTTTAAAAAGTCGCCGTCTAACAACACTGATGTCGGGCATGCAGATTTTTCGAGCCCTGGTTCGTTGTGATTTCGTCACTCCACCATACTATTTCACACAATTGCAAAATGTTTTGATGTATTTTGTTATGTTTGTTGTTATAGTTATGTTTGTTTTTCTTTCTGGATTAGGAATTTTCTTTAAAACATTTTTTAAACATTTATATTTAAAATTTTTCAAAATTGTATTTCTTTTTCTATCAACACGTTTTAAATATAATTTCAGTCAGACTTTTCATATGGATAAAAACAAAATAATTCCAGCAAGAGAAACGCATTAAAACATCATGAAAATCATTAACAGTCATGATCATTTATTTAATGAAATACATAAAAAGTAACTGCCGTATTTTATTTTAAAGAACGGTAAAAAATCAAATAAAACAACCAAACTTAAGATAAAAATATACTACATTATTTTTTAAAATACAAGAAGAGGTATGGATTTATCTTAAAATAATATCAAGTTTACGTAACAGCAAGGCAATAAAATAAAGTCACTCTTTGTACATGTTATCATTTGAATGAAGTTTCGTACAGTTGTGCTACAAACAGTTTGCAATATCAGATTTTCAAATTATTTTAGATAAGCATGTATAATGCATTACTTAAGATGAATGATATGATAATGAAAAGGGAAATAAATCGTCAAATAGAAATGGCTTAAACATATAACGTACCAAAAAATGCAAATAATATGGAAATGTACAATCTGATCTAAATTGCAGAGATAAAAAAAATAAAAGAATATATACAATTGTTGTCTTATTCGTGAAAAGTAGTCATAACGTCAATTCTAAAAATTTCAGTATCCAAAATTTCCTGTTTATATTTTTACAATCCTGTTATTATACAATATTATGCTTTGTATAGATATTTATTTTTAAGGCAATGTTTTATTTTTGTTAAATTTATTCAATATAGATTTTGGACGAAAAAAAGAAATACTGCTTTAAATACTCAAACAATCATAGTAAAATTAGTTGAACCAAACGATTAGAAACAAAGTCTACTTTTAAATGATAATTATAAAGATTTCATAAGGGGCACTTACCAATGAAAAAAATATAATTTTTTTCAAACATAAATACACAGTTTTGAGAATATATTCTAAATTTTTGGTTCAAACTATTCCTAGAAATGTAATTTCAAAGCATTTGGATAATAAGTTTTTTAATTAAAAACATCCAAAAATTTGATCGTCTAACGTTACATTTTATTTTTTTATATTTATAAACAAATCCTGAAATTATAATCGTAATTAGACAAATATTGCGTGGTCATTATACAATGAAACTCAAACATATGTATATTTATTTTGTAAATTTTAAATTTTTATACTATGAATTATGATGTTAATTATCGAAAAAATAGGAATTACAACTACAAATTTTTTAAGAATTTAAATTTTTTACATCCTGATTTAAGTACATTCAAAATTCGAAAAATTTGTTGCATGTAGATTTCAAATTATGCTTGAAAAATGTCAAAGTAATGGTTTCAGGGACAGTCTATGATGTGCAGTAAAGCATAATTTGAATATATATATGTGTGTGTGTGTGTGTTTTACTCCTTTTATATAATACTAGCAGTCTTCATCAGCTACGCTGGTTAATTTCTCTAAAGGAATTTCGAATCAAACGAAATACACCTTGTAAAGATTAAATGAACAATATCTAATCAAATATCTACAATTGTTGTCTTATTCGTGTAATCTTACATTATTCTGTTCAAAGTCGATGTTCACAAAATAATAGAAAAAATAGCGTAAAAATCACTAAAGTACTTATGCTTAACTTATGTGTTCTCTTGAACTTCACACTTCTACCTAAACCTAAGATATGACAATGCAATAACCCTTTGGGACCTGATCTAGTATTAATAGTACATGTCCTGTAATGAAGTATTATTTTGTTTTTAGAAATACTATTGGTACTATTTATATGTAGAAATGTTAATATATGTCTATGCATTTACTATAAAACTTACCGTAATTTTGGGTGTATAAGCCGCAGGTCAAACAATTCTTTTTCGACCCAGAATTTTTTAAGAAATAAGTGTAACTACTTTGATCGCCGTAAATATTTGCCTTCAATCACTAAATAAGATTTCTGTGTCCAAAAAGAATTGTCTGATCCGCGGCTTATACACCCGAAATTACGGTAATTTACGTTTAAGCCTTTAGTAATAATAATAATTATTATTATTTGCTCAATTCTCTTTGTGCCGTTTCAATTCTTTTGTTGTAAACATATATTTCACGGATTTATTTTAAAATAAAAGTTATTTTCCACAAAGAATTATATGTAATAAAGCACAAAAAGTAATAGAAAATTGTAATATAAGTTATATTGTATTGTAATACAATATTTTAGAAAATCTCCAAATATTCTTTCTTAACCTATTGTGATATGAATATTAACAAATGCAAAACTACAGCATTTGTTATGTTTCAGACAGCAAAATATTCGTTAAACACTAATTAATCGATGCACATTGCTAGTGTTAATGTTAATGTTATTAACGTAAAAGTAATTTTTTTCTACAAACTGCAAGAAAATCCATACCCGAAAGGGTTAATAGAAATAACGTAGTCATTCTGTAGCATTTCATGAAACGATTTCAGAACTGTAATTTTGATGCATGTCTATAAATAGGCACTTTTTAAATAAAAAATTTCTCTAAAACTAATTCCGAGAATTGCATAGAAATTTCTGTTTATTCTAGTTAGCGAGTATAGATTTTAATTATAGTGTTAAATATGGATATTTAAAAAATTAAGTTTGGGTTGTTTTTCATATGTAAGTAGCCTCGAAGGAAATTTTATATATATCTTTTAAATATAGGCATTATTTCCAATAGTTTGATACCACTAACTGTTCTCTACTAATTTGTTATAGAGTTATTTAAGGGCATTCATTTGTTTACATAACTTAATCTGAGAAAATGTATTTCTAAATACTAAAAGATATGTATGCAACTAGTGTTTCCAGTTGACTACTTTTTAAAGTTCACATTTCTTGATTAGCCCAACTTTTATTAAAAAAAAGAAATCTTAACTTATTTAAGTGCATATTAATGAAGGCGAAAACAAGGAGAATTTTACCATTATAAAGAAACTGATACCAATCTCAAAATCTGATTTCTTTTTTAAGTAGCTCGCTGACAACACTTGATGCATCTCTTTTTCAATCCGACAAGAGAGTTGTAAAATATATAAAAAATGTCAATTAATTGGATTTTTATGTAAAAGGAACATGTTAAGAGGCTTTCTTGCTAATTCGCAGATCAGCATTTTGAAACTGATTTACATATATGTTATATAGGCTGTACCAAGATTTTCCTTAGAAATTTGACGTATTTGAAATATTTGACGTATGGAACACATTACGTAACGTACAATTCATGCATTCAGAGCGTAGAGTTTCGAAAAATCTGTGAATTGAATGAGTTTTTCTTTTTCTCGTATTTTCTTGTTTTACACCCACGATGCATACATAAACAGGAAATCAATAAATCTTCAATAGCTAAATATTGCAGGGAAAAAAGTGATTCTAATTCAGGTAAACAGAATTCTAAACCGAAAATACGAATAAATTGAATTCTGTGCACGAACTTAACTTTTTTGACGCTTTTCATTTTTACAACAATTATGACAATATTGTTTATAGAGAATTCACTAGTGTGCCTTTATTAGATTGTTCGAAATGTTACATAAAATCCTGTTTTTGTTAATTACCTCCAGCATTTTCACACTTTTGTTTGCATTACCTATGCTATTATGCTATTGGTCCGTATTTTCCCGTTTTTCTATTGGATAATCCAATTCTCTTTTGCATCCGGGTCTATTGTGTACGATTGAGCTTGATTCCGATATTATTTACAGTGACGGCAGTATGCTTAAGACTATCGAAACTGTTATGCACTGAATTATCAATATTCTGATATTTTTAATTTTTAATTTAAATGTGTACATGAAAAGTTCTACTTTCTTTTGCTCTTTTATCCATAAATTACAGAAAATTCCCCAGTCTAACGTACAAAAAGAGTGAAATTCTCATATATAAAGATGCTTTTTCGTTAAATCACAAGGTTTTCCAGCAACTTTTACAGAAAATTCCCCAGTCTAACGTAAAAAAGAGTGAAATTCTCATATCTAAAGGTGCCTTTACGTTAAATCAGAAGGTTATCCAACAACAACTCTCTTGTTTCTACAAGAGATATTACAACTGTTCTATCTCTTGTAATATCTCTTGTAGAAACAGAGATTTTTCTTTCAAAATGTAAAATTCTATAAAGCTAGATACAACTTTTCCTGTAATTCTTTAGTCGAACAACGAATATATTTCTTAAAAGAAATGAATATTTCTTCTGATCACAGGGGTGTTCTGACAACTTGCTACCTATATTATTATATCTTTTGGCGAAATTTCTACTGAGTGTAAAAATGCGTGCAATGTATGAAACACTTTAAAAATTTATGGACTGCCGAAAATCTCTTTTAAAAGATGCAGTTGAATTACGTTATAATACGTTATTTGAATCATCTTTGTTTAAAAAAAGTTTGAAAACGTCTGCGTTGTACTATAAAGGGCAATTTTCAAATTTTAATACTATAACACTAATTTTTAGTTGTGAATTACAAAAAGTTATATTAAAAGATAACCTAAACCATCAAATTTCATACACTGCTAGTAAAAATTTCACTTCAAATGCAAAAAAATAAAACAATCTTAAGTTTGTGGCTCGAATAAAATGAAAGAAGTCTTAATACTTGTCTCTACAATATGAGTCTGGAGTTATAAAACGTGATACAAATAAATATATACATAAATAAGTGAAACAAAAGACTGGAACAAATATATACATATGTAAATAAAACACAGAGACAATAGATTCTATTCAAAAGGATTCTAGACAAAGAATTCACTAAGATGCTTAGGAACAGAATAGTTGGTAATAACTACGTGTTCTTATTTTACTTCTAGTAATTGGAAAAATTCTGTGTCTCGAAGAAATATAGAAAACTAGGTATGTCGTAAATCAGATAATGGATAAATTTCTGAGAATGTAAGATCTGCAAACTTGTGAAAAAAAAAGAATAGGATAACCTATTCTGAGCTACTACATAAAGGTAAAAACTGTTCTAATTTGGTCTCGCATATTTATGTAGTATACATGGAGTATTGTCTGGGTTGTTGGCGAATATTAATGAAGACATATATCTAGATATGTTATTTGTATACACACACCTGCATGCATTTTACGAATTATACGATATAAGTGAAGGTCTAGAGTTTCCGTAGCTGAGCATTCCTTTACTTAGAATTAATTACAAAGAATGAAGTTTTTTATTAAACAATACTTAAAACAAATGAAATGGGTAAAACTACATTTTTAAGAAGAAAAACAGTAGTGAAAAATCAGTCAGAATCAGCCGGTTACATATGCAATTAAAAAAATCTGTTTATAATACAAAAAAGTCTTTCAATAGTTATCATGAAACAAAATGCGGAAGTATCTATATTATAAAGGCCAAACGTATCTGTGCGTAACGCATACGTCATTTTGCGAATGGCAACACTTTCACATGTAGTTCGGTTTTGCAATTTTCGGTACTGCAAATTTTATACATCTAAACATCACACATTTTCAATTTTTATACCATCACATAGAGAAAATATATATATTCTTAAATGCAGTTTGTTTGAAAGCTGTATCTCAATTTATTCCTGACATATTAATTTTTTTATAGTTCTTAGTGCGAATTTTGTAATTGTGGCAAAAAAAATATGCCATTTTCTCTTAAAATTGATAATAATTGAAATGTGCGTATGTAAAATTTGAGAAGATGAACATAATGACGGGTTTAGACTTTACGTGAAATTCTAAGATAGTGTTGATTTGAAATAACTTTTTTTTCCTACACATTTAATTGATAACTTCATCTTAATAACTGATATGTATTATATTTTGCTTTATTATTATATTTCTACATATGCGATTAAAGTTTAATTTTAATAACTTGGACAATTAAATTTTATAGAAATAGTATTTTATTTCCTTAATTTTAGCTTTAAATAATATTTGTTTGTGAGTTAGAAAGACCAATATAAGATACATCTTTTACTGTAGCTAATTTTGTAGGTTTATTATAAATCTGTGAAACAGTTCCCTCTTAAACATTTACTTTCGTCGAAATTCGACGGGTTCCACCTTGTAAATACACTATATGGCCATTGATTATTGGACACTTGCGATTTTAGACATTTTACTAAATATCTAGAAATATACATGAGGAATCATCTCGAAACTCTTAGTGTATAAATATAATAGTATACGTCATACATCTCCTTGAAGATGTTTTACCGAAACTCCATAGGGGACCGTCAGCAAATTAAAAAAGAATGAATATATTTTGAATAACCCTGTCAAAACTAATGTAGTAAAAGCGCTCAAACTTTATATTATGATTGAATGCCTTATTGTAATACATTGTGTTCATTTTTATGCAAATAGCATGCATACACGCAGAGTAATTAAGGTTTTTATAAAAATGGTCCCAAAATTTTCCAAGTTTTTCCCTTATAATTTTCAGAGTTCTAAATATAAAAAAATATTTTTTTCAGAAAATATGACAAACAAGATTGCACACAGTACCCTGTAATTAGAATTAAAAAATAATAAAAATTGTATGAAAAATGAGTAGGTTTACTAAATAATTTTTTACTGCGCATGCGTCAAAGATATCAAAATTTCATTTGCATATTATGTTAGCTAAATGTATAGAGCAACTTTTGTAAAAGTCTCAAAATCATAGCTTGAAAATTCTGAAAGTAATCGTCTATAGAAAAAGGACAAAATCCGTTGTTTCCAAAATGGAGCAAAAAAATGAGAGATTTTATCCAAATGTAGTAGTACATTCCGTATTTTGTATTCTATATTGACATTAATCAATGGATATATGGATACAACCCCTCTTGTTTTTGCTTCATTTTGAAAATAACGGATTTTCAACTTATTCAGTTGACGATTATTTTCAGAATGTTCAAGTTATGATTTTGTGACTTTCACAAAAGTTGCTCTATACATTTAATTAACATAATATGCAAATGAAGTTTTGATATCGTTGACGCATGCTCAGTAAAAAATTATTTAGTAAACCAACTCGTTTTGTATACAATTTTCATTATTTTTTAATTCTGATTACAGGGTACTGTGTGCAATGTCGTTTGTCATATTTTCTGAAAAAAAATATTATTTTATATTAAGAACTCTGAAAATTATAAGGAAAAAACTTGGAAAAATTTGGGACCATTTTTATAAAAACCTTAATTACTCTGTGAGTATGTATGCTTTTTGCATAAAAATGAACAAGGCATATTACAATAATGCATTCAATCATAATCTAGAGTTTGAGCACTTTTTCTACATTAGTTTTGACAGGGTTATTCAAAAGATATTCATTCTTTTTTAATTTGTTCACGGTCCCTTATGGCGTTTCGGGAAAAAATCTTCACGGAGATGTATGACTTATACTATTATATTTATACACTAAGAGTTTCGAGATGATTCATCATGTATTTTTCTAGATATTTAACAAAATGTCTAAAATCGCAAGTGTCCAATAATCAATGACCATATAGTGTATAATGTCTCTAGAATTTGAAGATGCAGTTTTGAAATACGGTCGATAATTAAAAAATATATATACAAATAAATACTTATAAAAAATACTCTTCGTTACATCTGTAATAAACATAAATCAGTTTTAAAGGTACAAGATTGAATTTGCACTGTTTGTATGTCAATTGTGCGGCAATATCGCATGCAGGAGTCCCGCGATGCAAATAAAATAGTTACAGAGGTGACAGAATTTCTCATAGGCATGACGTAGAAATATTAACATGAAGTCTTCCAAATGTGCGCATTTTTTTTTGGGGGGGGGGAGCAGTTTAACTAGTGAAAAACTGATTTTAAAAATTTAGTTGATACTTATACCCATGAGCTGGAGTATTGCCAGCTAAACCGGTTCCCCCTTCCCTGCATTAATCTATAGTCTGTGTGAGCTGGCGGAAATTGGTTGTCATTTTGAGACAACATATCATTTTGTGACCTACCTCTTGTGTTCACTTAAGGTCCCAAAGTGACCTTAAGGTCCCAAAGTACCCTTAACAAATGATTGTTAAGGGTACAGAAGCAAACTTAATCAAGTTGCTAAAATGTTGGTATAATCGAATACTTTAAGTCTGAAAAAGTTTAACTAACTTTTTAAATTCCTATACAAGATAAATACAGACGTTTTCTGGAAATTCTAGGTGCAGACTGGCAGTTTGGAAATAAAATTAAGTAGCATAAATAATACGACACCAGACTTCAAACTGTAAATATGTTCCACATTGTTCTAAATTAGAAGTAGAAAGCATGTGTGTTGTGAGGGAGGTATTTGTATCTACCTTTCGACTGTTTGACTACAATGATAAATATGATATTTACAGACAAGGTTTTGTTATACGGAGTCAATAATTTTTGTGCATAGGTACTTTACTTATATATATATATGTATTCAAATTTGAGTTTAGTTGAACTCAATATAATTTCCTGATACTCATGTGATGTTTTTTAGAAAAATTAGATGTTATTTTTAGATATTATATTTAAAGTTAATTAAAGAATTCACAACAGAAATTTTTGAGATAAGAAAAATAATCTTTTAATTGATATAGATTTATGATTTAAAAACATGTTTTTTGTTTTTGTTTATTTATATTTGCTGGAATGTTTTTATTTCCTTCTGCTTTATGTAATCAAATGTCAAAATTTTGATTTGGAGATTTTTTCCTCGGAGAGCAACAGAATTTAAATATATTTAACAAAAAAAAACTTTATTATATACTGCCTAGTTGACTATTCTGAAGAGATCAATAAAAGTAACATGTTTATTTAAATTCAAATCGGAAATACAAATGGATTAAAGCGTTAAGAAAATCATACACTTTCGTGCTTTAACACAGTACGGTTTTAACATTTATTTCTGACATCGAAAGTGTGAATTTACCGGAATGACCATCGAAGTTTTTCGTATATAAGATGTTTTTAGAAAAATGATTAGAACTAAAAACATACGTAGAAGTTAGGGGTTATATATGTTTTCCCAAACCGTTCAATCACGCAAAATGAAGGATTTGAACAAGATAAGAATCAGAAAAAAAAATCTTTAAACGCTGATTTTGGATTCTCAGTTCATATGCTAGGAATTGTTTACTTTGTTTGCTTTATCATGCATGACACTAGGCAAAAATAAAGAATGTCAATGAAAGCTAGAATATTGAAATAAATCTTCAGTAAAAGCAGAAAAGATTATAATTCAAGTTAAGTTTTATAACGATGTGAACATTTGTAAAAATCGTGAATGTGCGAAAGTTTGTTTACGATAACGAATAATAATATAATAACTGGAAGATTTTGTCACATACCACGTAACAGAAATCACAATAATTGACGTTAGGTTAAAATACTGCATAAATTTTAAAATAACCTCGAGGAACAATAAATCACATACAATTATTTCTTGTTTAAACAGAGTAAACTGCAGATAACTTTTATACGTGCATCCTCTGATGATACTCAAATTATTAACATACATGTGGTTAATTATCAGAAAACATTGTTACCAACAGGTCACTTATTGGAACAGACCTCAGATGCGAGTGTAAAAAAAAAATTCAACTATTTTGACAAACTTTGCAGGAAATGAAATGCATCAAAATCTTCAACAGATCTTTCCAACAATATGGGATGTTAAACATACTTAAGCAGTGCTTATTCTTTAACAGATATAATGTAATTTCCTAAAATAATTTCAAAAAGAGACAATAGTCATCATATTTGGAAAAGCCCAATGATTGCCAGACCATCGGAAATTTAATTGAATTCAAATTAAGGTGTTTTCTTATTGGTAGTGGTTCCTATTTTATTAAACTTATATTGTAGACTGTTACCTGTTACTGTTAGCTTTTTTATGGCTATATTTCACTAGTTAATTACAATTATAGTTTTCATTTAATAGTGTTAAAGTCATAAAACTAGCGTTGATTCTAGCAAAAATCCTACTATTACATGTCGTTGATAAAGTAAATATGTTTTTATTCGCCTATGCGAGGATTCTAATATAACTATATATTATATGTTGTCGTTAAAATTTTACTGGCTTAAATTATTTTTCTCTCCCTAAACATAATTTATATCATTTATAATACGATAAATTATAATATGAGAATTTTTCAACATGATTGAAAAAATCTATATCTGTCAATACTGCTCAGGACGAAAAAATAAACAGATAATACAGTATAAAAGTAACTTAGTTTGCCCATGTTTTATGGGCAGGATATTTAACAATGAGGAGTTTGCGTCCTGTCAATTAACCTGTAAATTACTTTTTTAAGACATATCTTGAAAAATTGAAAAAGTCACACACAAAGTAATAAATTGAGTACGGTACTAACATTATTTACAAAAAAAGAGTTAGTCAATCTGCTTGTGTAGTTCTTATGCAATATTTAATACGAATCTACTTTAAAAAGCTGAAAAATACAGGATTATTATTTGTCAAAATCTGTTTTATATTTGTTAAACTTAACATCAAAGAAATTTTAACATTTTTTCGTTATTATTTCTAATGCATCAACGCTAAATAATACACGCCAGCCATTTCTTCCTTTTGGATCTTTTTATATAAACAATGTGCTATTTTGTTCATAATTATAAGGAATTAATTTTTCTTATAATTGAATCAAATTTCAATTTTACGAATTTTCATCATTAACATTTAGTTTTGAATAATAATTCAGAAATACATTGAGTTATGAAACAATGCCATAATTTGTTTAAATAACAGATTTATAATCATAAAATTGTAATATTAAAATCACCTTTGACAAATTTAATTATGATTATTCATTTAATGAACTCTATCTCATTTGATAATTATTTTTTCACTTTGAACATTAAAAATATAATCTTGAAAACACATTTTTGTTTCGTATTCCAAATTACATTTCTGAAAAACAATTTAATATTTCAGACATTTACTACATCACCATAGATTTATCTTATAAATTATTCATTAAAAATTATTCTTCTGACATTATGAAACTAATATATATTTCAAAAGAGTAATTATGTATTAAATTTTAATGAAAGCTTAAATTTATTTTGCGACAGTTTTTGAAAGGTAGAAATGGATTGTATACGCAAAGGAATACAGTAATTAAAGTTTTCTTGTTCGTTTTTTTTTAAATTTTTAGAATTGTTATTCTTTTGCCGAAATGGTGGTACCTTCAAAACATAGTTTCTTTAATCAATAAATTATATTTATTTATTATCATAAATTAGGTAACATATTCAGTTGGTAAAATGTCTATATTTAACATAATAAAGAACATTTTTATGTATTTTGTAAACTATAATATAGTTTAATTACGAGTGTATTTATTTTAGGTTTACAAGTCTCTCTGAGAAATGGGATCCCAGGAGCATTGTTTTGATATATATATGAAATCTAGACTATTTGATTATTTCCGGCATAATTATTGAAGTGAAACAAAACACATGATTATTATGGACTTATCACGGATTATCCAGCTCTCACAATTGGGAATCGTCATCAGGAAACATAATCTGTTAGAAACATGAAAATGACTTCAAACTCATTGTATCATATATAATTATAATGTATATCGAATTTAACAATCTAATGCACATTTTGATAAAGTATCATAAAAAATAAATTTATTACTTTTAACTTAACAAAAAGCAAATTATATTATATGTTTAATTTTTTTTTAAAAGCATTTCAGAATATTTGTATTTGCGAATTTTTATAGAATATAACTTTTATTGTAACTTTTGTTTTGAATAAACACTTAATAACTTTTTGTGAGCCATCATAATTGGTTATTATAACTTCAAATGGTTATTATTGCTCAGTTTCAGATGAATGTTTTTTCATTATTTTTTATAGGAAATACGAGTATTTTTTAAACTTAATTTCTTACACGCCGTATTACATGAACTTATTGTTAATAATTAGCAATATACTCGTATGTATTAGATGAACTTTAATTGTATAAAATATATGTCTCTGTATTAACGAAAACGCAATAAAAATTTCAGATCTAAGTATTTAATTCCCTTTGTTGCATAATTTAAAATTGGGAAATCTGTAACATTAAATTTGAATATTTTCCAACTAAAAGGGTCCCACAGATTGAGGAAAAATATTTTTGTTCTCGCATAATAATTTCATTGATTTTGATTAGAGCCTGTCTTCAGTCGTTAAAAAAAGAAAAGTATTTTTATAGTTGTGTTTCAATTATACACTACACGAAGATGTATAAAAACAAAAACTAATAAATAAAATATCGCTATCGTAAATTTATAAATATTTCAGTTAATGTGAAAGACCTTTCCGCCATATGCACTCTCAAATATACATCATTCAATTCACGGACAATTTTCTGTCAGCCGTACTTACCAGATTTTTTCCTTTAAAAACGAGTACCCATTTCTTTTTTCTCCCTTACAGGAAGTAAAATATGTTCCAATTGGTGATCTTGAGATCGAACCAGAAACCTTAGTGTTACGAAATCAGGAACCTTACAACTCGACTACAGATGTCACAGAAATATTTTTTTGAGCAAAATTCATTTTTTTCTACTTAATAGTTTAATAAAAGTATTTATTTTAAATGTTTTAATATAAAATATACTTTAAATGCAAATATATTTTTATAATTTTTTTAAATAGTTTGTGAACAATTTTAAATGAATGAGAAAAGTAATTGTTCTTTATTTTTAAATTCAAAACATTTATTTTCTTTGTTGTTATTTTAGTTTATTCTTATTTTAAGATTATTAATTTACAGAATTTTTCTTCTTTTATTCCTTTTATAAATGAAGTTGGACTTAATATTAATAGAACAAATGCGCATACCGAAAAAGCATGAACGGAATTTCTCTCTCTTTTTCATACTTTCGAAAAGAATTCACAAATAAAAGCTTTTTTTTTATGCGAAAATGATCTGTTATAGAATGAGGAAAAATATGAAATGTATAAACGAGTCATTCTTACTTGAAGTGAATGCAGTCATTGAAGTAATACCAATATTCATGTAATTGCATCAAGTAAGTCATTGATAAAGAGCTGTCGAGATTTCCCTATCCAAAGTAAAAATGCTTCAGTGTAGCACATTTTTAGAAAATGTAGATGGATTTTCTTAGTTATGAAACTTTAAATAAAAAAGAAAAAAATATCTACTATAGTGGTAATAAAGCGAAAAAGCATTAATTAATATATATATATATGTATGTAAAAAAACAGGATCCGATGGACTTTTTTATACATATATATGTATTTTGTACTTTAAATCTTTTATGTCATTATTTTTACTGGTGTTCCCTTTTTTTTTATATTACATATCGTATTTTTGCTTTACTGTCACTATATTTTTATAGTTTCACTGAAAATATTAAAATTTTTAGTAGGGTCAGAGAAAAACGGGCAATTTTTTGACATAAATATCAAATTTAATTTTTATTATAATCTGAAAAATAATAAAGACGAAAAAAAAATTCTCTCGAAAAATTGAAATAAATAAAAAGTCACTGAAAAACTGAAACATGCAAACCGTTATGAGAAATATAGATCTCGAGAAAGAGATATGAATACAGATAGCTTTATTGTTTTACTTTTGTAACTAGATATATTGCTCGTTATATTTATTTTCTATGTCGTATGTAAATTATAAGTCTTACAAGGTACAATAGCGAAATTTAAATTTTTATTCGAACGAACATGAAAAATAAAATTTAAACTTTATGCTTGTGTTACTCTTTAGCATACATATTTATTTTTGTTGCAAATAAAAGAAAATAAAAGCCACATTGACTTAGTACCGTTTCTTTAATATTCCGAACCATTATTATAAAATAAAAATTTACGTTCTTGTTTTATCTTTTTTAAATTGTGAAAATTTAGATTTGGCTAAAATGACGTGTTTAATGGCATGTGCAAGGCAAATGCAGTTAAATTTCATGCTCCTGCATAATATAAAGTGTTGATTTATTGAAATAAAGGTTAGAATTGCACGCCAATAAACTAAGAAGAATTTAACTTCGGTATACATAATATGACCAGCATTTTTCACGCGACAAAAGCCTTTAAAAGAAATATTTTTTTTCTTAAAAGAGAAAGTCGTGAACTGAAAAGAAGGGGGGAAATTTAAAGAAAGGCAATAACTTAACCATTTTCTCTTTTCTGCCTTTTTTCGTGACATTCATTTGCAATTCCTAGGGCGTTCAAGATCGAAAGTTCAACTTTTAAAGAAGTCTTGAAAGAAAATGTCGATATCACACAAAAATATTGCTGCCGTACGATTTAAGCGTTACACGTCGATTTTAGAGTTCGCCTATTCAATGATTTGCATAAGCAGTGAGTACGAAATTAGATAAAATATATCTTTTTCTAACTCTTACTAAAAGAAATATTTTAAGACTCTTGGCTGTATCAAATCCGTACAAGAAAGAGCTAAGAACAGTCTCGAGGCAATATTCTACAGAATGATGCACGTGACTTGACTTGGATTAACTTATACAATGCAGAATAATGATATAAAGAAGGATTTTGGGCCTTTTTCAAAAGTTTCCTTTTACTCGAGCTACCTCAATTACTTCACATTGTGATCTAGACTATATGTTCTCCAATTTATAGTTGAAGACCGGGCGATTAGGTTTCATCAATGTTTGAATATTTTGGTATGCGTGAAATTGAACTTGTGTAATAAAAATACCAGATGATGAATTTCTTACACTTTACAATTCAAAGAGTATTTTATCTACAACTAGTTTAGATCTGGAATAAATTTTCCGGAACATATATGCTCGGTGCAAATAAGGTTTAAAGAAAATAATCAAAAAGTATCAAAATATAACGGTTCCTTTAATGCACTGACTGCTTTAAAATTCATTATCGTCAAATACTGACAGATACTAAAGTTATATTTGCAGGAGATTAATAGGAGAAATTAGGAATATATTTATTTACTTTTTATTAGTGCCAGATATCTCTGATAAATGCCACTGTGCTATCTGAATCATTATTGAACCAAGGTGTAAAAAGGGATCAAAGTTCATTCCATTTTCACTCTTTATAATGTTTAACTCATGAAACATAAAAAATAGCTTTGAAATTGCAAAACAAATACTATTTTTTTTTAAATTTAGATACATTTATTGTGATTGGAAAACTTCACATGAATTTTTATTATTCAGCTGAATATGTACACACCAGAATTCAAACAAGGAATATTTTGGCTGCCAAAGATCTGCTAACCAAGCTAATATTGATAAATATGATGGACAGAATTCACTCAGATAATCTTACTGTTTATGACATCAGATCTGATATCTCAATAAGATCAACAGAAAGAGTCACACTTTTTACTCAGTTGGAAAATTACATTTCGATTTATTTTAACAATATTAGAGTTTCATATTGTATAGAGCCATCTATCAGTAAATAAAATAATGAAGAGTTGTAAAGATATTTTAAAATTTAAATGTTATTCTCTTGCAAAAACGATTTTAGCAGCATGCATAAAAACATTTTCTTTTAATTCTGAAACCACCAGTTCGTTTTACGAATCACTGTATCTGCCTATTTAATTCCATTACATATTTAAATTTTAACCGATTGTTTGAGCTAATTTTTAAGGTTTATAAATAATGTAAAATTACGAATTGTCTTCTAATACGTTACATATTCTACATATGTTCATATTCTTTGATATCAGACGCAACCTTGATTTCCGGAAAATTAGGTGTATCCGGAACGGGAACAGTTAAACTCAACAAATTGTTTATCATACCGGTTGCAACGAAGTGCATCTTTAACTTCAGAAAGCTACTCAGTTCTATTTCATTACCAGAAAAAAAGATGATGAATAAAATGTAGAGATGAATATGTGCAGAGTAAGACAGTTTGAGATCAAATGGGCCGAAGCATTGTTTGCGGACTTAGCTGTGACGAAGAGTTTTTCTGTGAAATTGATTTTAAAATTAAATTCGTTTTAACTACGTTCGACTGTATAAATCACTTAATGAATAAAACAAAATTGTATAAAGCTGACTATATTCGCGAAATTCAGTATTGACAAAAAGTAGTATCTTCTATTATTGGGTTTCAGTAATTTGAGCTTCGTATGTTTGAATAATATAACTTGTTTTTTTTTTCGTTTTTAAATCAGAAATATGAAGTCTACCGCTTCCTCTGGTCACTGGTCAGAATAACTTTGTTTTTTTGACAAACCTACACTTAGGGATTCACAACGCATTGAATTTCTAAATATCATTAATTTTTGTATTCATTTAGAACAATTTTATTGTGCAACTTAATTAATATTAATTTCTGTGGATAATTCTTTGCTTCAATTTATTGCGAATATAGAACGGTAATTAACATTTAATTGCTAGGTGGAAATCAGGTTAAAATAGATTCTTTTTTAAAGATCCGTAGGCTTGTATATTTAGTGAAATAAGTCATTATTAAATAATAGAACATACTAAGATATTAAATTAAATATACTTTTTTTTTTCAATTGTAAAGAACAACAACAAAAAAAACCATTACAATTGCGTTTTATTTTGTTCAGTAGATGTTTTCTTTTTAAAACTATTTCGTTATAAAATCATTTTTGTGTCAGCATATCTTCAATAACACGATTTTCTTGCCAAAAAAAAATCTTTGAAAAAAAAAACTTGCAGCAGTTCAGGGCGTTGCTGTGTTTATGTTGTTGTGGAGAGAAAAGTCGTATAAAAGAAAAGCAAGTTGATAAAAAGAGCAAAAAAGGAATTTTGTTTTTTATTCCTAAGGTACAAGAGAGAAGGAAAAAAATCTTTTATGAGAAAAGCAAGGCGCTGTCAAAACAATACAGAGTGTTGTTAAAAATACGATGACTGCACACATATTACATGATTTTTTTCCTTTGTAAATCCTATAAATGTATTAAAATGTTTAGTTTTCAAAAAAATATATAGAAATTTTATTAAAGTGTAAATATCATATAAATACGTTATTTATTGGATTGATATTGGAAGCATTATCAGTATTAAAAATTATAACACATTTAAAATGCTTTGAGTACAATAATTATATTCCTATAAGCCAAGTGCAGATTATTTAAAAAAAAATTGTTAGCCATTATTGAATAACTGGATGGATGTTATTAAGCATCAATCTGTTTCGGTTATATATCTGCTTGAATATGTTTTTCAGGAAGACTTTCGAAGGGATGTTGACCGGAATTATTATTATAATTGTTTTCGAATATCCTGATAACATGCATAGCTAATATGCTAAAGTAATATAAAAATAAATCCTTTACTCATCACATTTAATTAAATGAAACAAAAAAAAATATGTTTAGAAATTTTGTAATTGAGTGTAAAAATAACTGGAACTGACGCCGCACCAATTACTTCTGGCTCTATATACCACTGCTCTTTAATATGAGCTAATTTTTGCAATGACGACAAGAAGTCTCCACTTAAATAAACTTGAGAATTGACGCTAATGCCTATATGTATGTTGTCTGTGTGTTTAATATCACAGATGTCCAAGACAGTTCTGTAGATCATATTAAGACAAAGATGCTAAGTTCTATTACTTGACTAAACATTTGTCTGTCAAAATTTGTACTCGTACAATTCTTTATAGGAGGAAAAGGATTTAAAATTAAAACTCATTTTATTTAATCTTTTATAAATATACGAATAAATATCATATTAAACCATTCTTTCATTTTCCAAGGCATTTAATTTACTAAGTAAATTTAATATAAGTTAACGAAAGGATAAAATTATTCAAACATACATTATTTTATAAATTGAAGTTTAATTTAATAAACAAGCAGTTCCTGATTTGAATTAAATAATTTTAATATGTATTTACTGAAAATTTGTATATCGGAGGAAACTCAAAATACGGAAGTCCTCCATCCTTGACAACTACCGAAGTGTGATGAAAACTTTGCACTCTTTCAGACGTAAAGCAGGAAGTTGTAGTTTACATTTCCACTTTATAGGACTGAAAATTCGGAGGCTGATAACAACACGCTTTCAGAATAAACTTTAATAAAGTCACTCGTGAACACCAATTTCACATGACAAATATGACATCCGATTGCAAATGAACTTCGTTTCTTTCCAGAAATTGCGATTTATGGTGGCATCAGATTAATGCTAATGCGAGTTTATTGTTTGTCGTAAGAGCATCGTATGATATTGCATTTCGCAAAGAAAAGGTAAGTACAAAGCTTTTTGTTCTCCGCTTTGACTGGAAACGCTTTTGTTGCGTAAATATATTTGTTATGAGACTGTCGCTAGCATTTATTGCTTTGAAAATCTGAAGTTTTGTGAATGTAACTTTTATCATGATTTTTAAAAATTCATTCATTAATTAAGTTGCAAAAGGGAATTTGTTCAAGTCAAAATTTATTCCATAAAACGCTAGTTACTACAGATCGATTTTTCAAATTTGTTGAATTTTCTGCAATGTTAGTTTTAACAGATGGAATAAAAATGTGAAAAGATAAATCTGAAGAAAAAATAATGAATTTTATGACGAAGTATTCTAATGAGAGAGAAAAGGATATATATATCCAGAATGATATAAATGAAAAATATTTATAGGAAAAAACGCTTCTGTAAAAAAAAAAAAAAAAAAAAAAAAAAAAAACAAGAATATTTAAATTCACAAACAAAATCTTTTAAAAGAATTAAAGAAAGTTTATATGTATCTTAAATTTGCTCGAAGCAATCTAGGACTTTGTTGGTCATGAACTGCGTCAGAAAATAGCGTTAGTTTTCTGCTATTATAAAGGTATGATAGTCTTAGGCACATGTAAATCTTACCTTGAACGTATGCTTATCGTGGATTTCGGATCCGTAGATTATAACGAATATAAAGGTTCGAGCATAGTAACCAGTATATTTTTAACAAGGTCGGAATTTTGACTGAATAATGTTTCAAACGTTCATAATATGATTTTCCAATTTGCATTACGCAAATCAGCGAATTGTGTAAATTTGTGATTTTCTTTTAATAGGACTAAAAATTAACAGGCGGATATTAACATACACTTAGAATAAATTCCAATAAAGTGACTCATGAACTCCAAGTTTGATGACATCAGTTTAATACAAATACGAGTTTATTAATTGATTGTTAGGAAATAGTATTGGATAGTATTTCGCAAAGAAAAGTTAATTAGAAAGCTTGTGTGTTTTCAGTTATAAATAGAAAAGCATTTGATATGTAATAACAAAGTAATAAATATAACAAAGTAACATATGTACTGTTACTCGAAATGCACCTTACAATTTTTTTGACAAATTTATATTTATTAAACCTTGATTTATTCAAATTTTAAGTTTTTCTTCCAAATAGTTTTTAAATTATGGGTAAAACGGTTTAAGTGACCGTGTATTATACCATGAAAAGCATATTTTCAAAGAAAAAAAAATTCCTCATTTTAGTGAAATATTCCGGATGGCAATAGTCGAAACACATTGAGCAATTGAAGTGGTCATATTGGCAATAAATAATATATTAATATTATTGACATACATGTTCTTTAGCATTTCAACAATAGAGTACCAAACTTCAATTTTGATACATCTCTGAAACTTTAAAATAATTAATTTTTTGAAGATTAACCATACAAATTTGATGAAAATTTGGGACTAGGCTATATGAAAGATTTAGAATCTATTAATGGTGACAAATTTGGTTATTGGTAAAGAAAAAAGAACAAGTCCATTTTAATATATCGGTAGTTCCTAAGCAAATTTTATAGATATAACATAAAAAAGACATTTTGTCCAATTGTTTAGTATCAATAACTTTCTTGTGCAATAAATTTTGCAGAGATAGTAGGAGTGCATACTTTGTTTTCCACGACTATATATGAAACACCTTTTGGACGTTACTGGGCAAAGTATTAAATTGCCAAAGCAGTTAATTTGATAATACATTTTACTGAGTTTCAAAATGGGCTTTTATTATCTTCTTATGAATATTAAGTTTATTTAATGGCTGAACCTAAACATAATTTCGATTATGAATTACTTCTACTGTCCAAAATGACACAAGATGCTAGCTTCACAATTCCATTCATGTAACCTGTATGCATACCATGAGGCAGCATCATGAGCTGAACAGGATTTCTATATGATCAAATTATCAGAGCTGCCAACTTCTACGCCTTTTTAAATCGTATAAACCTGTTTGAAACCACAATATTTTTAAAAGTAAAATATATGTCAAATGTATTTTGTGTCATGCATTACAATATATATTGTCAATTACTAAATAAAATTTCTGATTCTAATATGTTTATTCGATCTCAAACAGGCGTAGAAGTTGGCAGCCATGAATTATCATATTATATTTGCTATTTTTCAAACATAAAATAGGTTGGTTGGTTGGTTGAATGGAGTTTTCTGGCGCAAGGACCCCTGTGGGACATGCTGCGCCAAGAACATGGTAGGAATAAGACAAGGTTAAATTTTAAAATAAAATGTAAAAAGTGAAAGTTGAAATAAAAATATATTGTAGATATGAGTTAAGTTGATAAAGGCAAGGCGGTGATACATGAAATTAAAAACCAATCAAAACCTGACAAATGTATTTAAAATTGTAAAAAAATAAAATGCTAAAACTAGTTAAAATTCTAAAACAGTAAGATAATGACACGATGACCAAATTGGAAAAGTACTAAGAAAACCTAAAATACAACTAAAACAAAGACCAATAAAAAAATTAATTTAACCAGGCACATACTCTTCAAAAATTGTGTTTTCGTCTGAATCCGAGCCACTGCCGTAAGACTCGGATTCCACAGCTTCTTGGACATAATGCTGCAGTTGTCTGGGATCTTTAAAATTTCTTTTGCATGGGCTGAGCGATGAATTTTGCAGTCTTTTAACGACAGTCTTCCGCCGTGGGGTTGCTGGAGTTGGGGTTTTTATGGTATCCGATTGTTTTTTAAGCATATGTGATTTTTGTAATGTTTTTGATTTTGTAGCAGTTTGGATCCCAGCCTTGGTTCCGACTTTCTGAACACCAGTTTTCACTATTTGACTAGAGTTGGGTCGGACCGTGTTGGACTTAGGCGATATTTTTGTACAGGTTCCAGCTTTGATATTAGTTTGGGGATCAGATGATTTTTTGGATGGAGAATTTAATTTCTGTTCTCTTTTTTCTAAACCAATTATTTTAACCGGTTCTGTGGATGGTAGCCAGCGTTCTAATTTAGGGGTTCCAGACAATTTAGTAGGGAGACAGACATCACGTGTTTCTTTAATTGGTGTGCTAGTTGATTGTGATTTAGTAGATCTATTAGGTGGATATGAGAAATCAGTTTGGGTGCTTACATGTCTAACAGATTTTGATTGGTTTTTAAGTAAGCTGGAGTAAGAAATTCCGACAGATGGGGTTCTGGTTTCTACAAGTTTGCGAGCTTCAGGATAAGACAAATTTTGAGTAATTTTAACTGTGATAATTTCTTTTTCTCGGTTCCAATTAGGACAAGTACGGGAATATGCAGTATGATCTCCCTTACAGTTTGCACAACGTTCGGTTTTTTTACAATCTTTATTGTCATGGCCCACTTCTGCACAACGTGCGCAGGTAAGAGATCCACGACATGTACCATTAGTATGGCCGTAACGTTGGCATTTAAAGCAACGGAGAGGGTTAGGAATGTAAGGTCTGACAGGACAATTCAGGTAAGCGGCTTTGATTCTAGTTAGTAAAGTAGGACTATTGAAAGTGAGAATGACATGCTTTGTAGGAAGGATTTGTCCATTCCGACGGATAGTGATACGACGTGCATCAAGGACATTTTGATCTTTTAAATTTTCTAAGAGTTCATCTTTTGTAGAGAATAATAGGTCTGGTTCAGAGATGACACCTCGGCTTGTATTTAGAGATTTATGTGTTTGTACAGAAACGGAAAATGTGCCTATTGTAGAGCAATTAGTGAGAAACTGCGATTGTTTAGCTGTAGATACTTTTACTAGTAAATCTCCTGATTGTAATTTTTTGAGAGTGTGGCCATCCCCTAAGACAGACTGGAACGTTTTTGCAATGAGAAATGGCGATGTTTTTCCAAAGGAACTATCAGAGTGGCTATCAGTGCGTTTAATTATGAAATATCGAGTGAAAGCAGAATTCTGTGACATTTGTTGCTCTCTACAAGAGAGAGAAGGAGGAAGTGAAGTATTTCCATCCATAGTAGATAAAATAAAATTCAGACCCCGGCCGCACCACCCACTCCCGAGCCCTACAAGGGGATGCACATTCGTGCACCAGTGCTAACCAGGGCCCATACGGTCACAAGACAACCCTATGTCAGTCTCCACCCTTAACGAGATGACTAGTAGTTGCTCGATCACTTGATCCCTAAAGCCAGTGACAAAAGTCAGCTGACCAGCCGATTGATGCACACGGGACCAATATGCACCTCCCGTCTACCTGAAGCAGAGGCCAAAGCAGTGTGTTGGTTTCCCTCAACTGCCAGGATCCCCCTTTCCAGGGACACGGGTCGCCACGCACGGCTAACACGTCGGTGATTTACAATTCTCCATGAGTCGATATACAGGATGATATCGGCCCATACAGAATTGCTCTCACCTCCGAAGAGGAAACCACAATGAGAGTGAAACAAAGATGAAAGGAAGACAAGAGGAGTAAGAGGAAACGGAAAAGAGAAAGATCACTCAGGCGCCCCGGGGTTGTGAAGCCCGTGAATACCTGAAGAAGGTATCCCCCTGGGGGGAACATAAAATAGGAAGTTATGATTATTATCTTCAATTAATAGAACTGAAATTCAAAAACTGATGGTAAGAGGCGTTCCGAATTTATTTGAACAATGTTACGTGTGAAAATCAGTTTCTAATAACCAATATTACATCCAATGAGAGATTAAATTATTTTTTCTTAGACATTGTGATTTTTGGTGGCATTAATGCTAATGCTGCTTTATTTTTTATTCGCATGCTTATCATGTTGAATTGTATTTTGAAACGAAAACGTAAGCACTACACATCTTTTATGTTTTCAGTTTAGTAAAGAAATGCGTTTGTAGCGTAATTGCATTTGTTATGAAAATATCGATAGTTGTTATTGTTTTGAAATATTTCTTTGAAAACTTGTGTATATCTGTTTTGTCATAATTTATAAAACGCTTTCGTGAAATAAATTGCAAACATACTTTATTTATGTTACAATTTATCTCATTAAAACCGATTGTGCAATAGAGATCGATTTTTCGAATTTATCGAATTTTGTGCTATATTGGAAGCAATAGATAAAATTAATGACAGGAAAAGATAAAAACAATTCAAGAGAAAATAAAGTAAGCTAAACTTGATTTAATTTATGCTTGTTTTAGATAAAATGGTTTGTGTGTTAAATTGTTTCTAAACTAGGTTATATAAAGAAATATATTTTTATGAACTAAAAACTTTTTAATTTCATGAACAAAAAGATTTCACAAATATTAATATTTATACAATGTAGGGAAAAACAATTCTAATTGGAACATTAACTTTTTTTTTCTGTTAAATTTTCTAAGTAGCATCTTAGATTTAATTGGTCTTCAAATTTCGTATGTCACAGGCAATGAATAATCTATAAAATGAGTAAAAGCTGGCTATACATTATTGCGAATTCAAAAATTTTAAGTTAATCACATTTTGACTTTCCACGAAAAGTTATTAGACGTAAAATAACCAAAATATATTTTACACTCTTAAGCTTTATATTTGTAGAACTTATAACATTAACTTTGATTCAAGAATTTATATTTCCGCATTTTATTATATTTTTCAATTAATTAATAAGAATGCGCAACTAAATCATTTTTCAGTTGCTATCCTTAGACTAGAAATTTAATTAGAAACATTGTTCAATTAGGATATAGGTATGTTTTATTTTACTAATTTGGAAAGATTCTAGTCGTCCATAAAGCTATTGTTATAATTACTTTGATACCATTTAAATATTTTGATGAGTAATTTGATATTGATTTCCAATAATCAAACTTTCAAAAATGCTACTGTAACATATTCAAACGTAGGAAATTAGAAAATTCATTTTCTCTTAAAATATAAATTTTCCACAGCTGGCTTCTTCATATATTGAATAAATAAATGATGTATATTTAGTTAATAGACAACCATTTCCTTTAAAATAGAACATATGAAAAATTAATTTTCTGTCCGCAATTTGAAATATGCTAGATTGTTGAAATAACTGATAGTCGATTTCTTAATTTATGTCATGCATTTCTATAAGCGTGATTATTACTCCCTTAACAGTCGTCAAATACTAAGCTTTATCATTACTTATTTTCAAATTTTCGTTAAAATCTCCGAAATCCTAGAAATTATAAATCGTCTTTAATTTTGTAACTTCAGTTATGTACGTTCAGCATCGGGAGGGATTTCAGGTATTCTTAACATGTATATATCTGATATACAATTTCAAGACTCGGATTACGAATAGTGATTGAATACTGTACGGATATTTAAATATAGGAATATCACAAGGAAGAAAATATAATTTTATGTATTACATTAAAATTTCTATGATACAAATAATAAGCGCTTGAAATTTCACGGAGCGTGGCGTTTCTGTGCGTTCCTACCTACGCCCTATAAGAAAGTCTCTTGCGGAAGGCAAGTTGAAAATTAGAATTTGAAACCAGATAAATTTAATACAGAAATTGATTAAATTAAAGACATTAAAAGCGGTAAGATTTGGGGTCTATTAGGCCGTGTAACTATCGGGTGACCTTATGTTCGTCTCATCGGTAGTTGGCAGATTATTCTTTAGTATTCAGTATTGTATGTAATCGATAATTGAAAAAGTGGATTTTAATATAAATTTGCGTTTTTAAATTCAATTATATATTTTTTAATAAACTGTGGCAAGTATAAATTTCATATACAGAAATACACAAAATAATTCCAAAGCATTCTTGTTTTATATGCGTGACTTGCTTAAGAATGTATTTTAATTATGTATACATTTTCCTGGTGATAACAAAAAATTGCTAAACAAAGTGCATTCACATTCGATACTAAATGCTGGAAATTGTGTGTGTGTTATTTTATGCTTTTTCACGTTGAATTAAATATTAAATTAATACGCGGTGTAAAAAATACTAGGCGATAACATGCATGGTTGTACAAACAAATCTAGGGAAAATAAATGAGGATTTTTCATGGTCAAGTCAGCACTACAGAGTTCAAATTTTCCGTAAAAACACAGAAAGAAAGCGAGACTATCTCTAAATTTACACAAGTTCTCAGTTAAACACATTCGATTGAGTTTCTCGGTTATCATTTTACAGTCATTTCCTATCTCTTGCATCTCATTCCTTGTAAGGAATTCCATGGCTTTATTTAAAGATATTTATATCTTTGTAAAAACTTTAAATTAAAAATATATCATTTAAAATTCTTTTCAAATCGTATTAGAATTATAACAGAGGAAATTTATTTAAAAAATTGCTTTTTTAAAACTTAGAAAAATTTAGAAAGGCAAAAATTATCTCCTCGGAATTAGTTGGGATTTTTTATAGGCAATCACTTTGCAGCTGATTCCTTTTAATTAAATTACCTTTTTTAAATTAATTTTTCTCTTATTTTTTACTTATTTTTTAAAATTATTAATGCATCAGTATCATCAGTATGATCAGTATCATCAATGTTATCAGGAACATCTTAGTTTGGTTTTAAATTGTAATTATCATTGAGCTTATTTTCAAAATTCGAATAATAATTTTGTTTCGCAAAATAATATTGCACTTGTCTATAATTTGTAAATACTGAATGATAATTATCACTCCATGCATGTGCAGGATAACAATTTATCACAATATATTTATAGATGTTTCAATATTTCTTATGTTCAAAAATTTAAGTTATTTCTACTAATCTGAATAAAGTCGAAATATATTTGAAACCTAATGCAATGAAACTGAAAGAAAAAATAAAGAAAACAAATAATATGAAGAGACAGTTTGATATCTTTTATTATGAAATTATTTCCATCCTTAGTAATGGAAATTCGGCTGTACTAAAACGAAAAACAGTCTACGATTCTCATAATGGCTTATGCCAGATGACACCAGTCTAACGTCCAAGATGATGAAAAAGAAAGAAATCTTTAGAATAGAAATTTATGACGACATTCAGAAAAAGTCCTGATTTAATAAATAAAAATGTAACACATTTTATAACACTTGGTTATTTAATTAGGAAAAAATCCAGTTTGATTCAATCTGACTTTATAGCTTTTCTTTCTATATTATTATTTGCATATGAGAGGCTCTGTTTGAAATTATAATAAGAGAAGAAAAATATTTTGGAAACCCCTTCTGCATTACAAAAATATTCTTATAAAATGATATTGTTATTGGTTTCTATCTTTTCCTTGTTTTGGAAAAATTTTCGGATAAGTCTCTTTTGAATAACGAAAAAATCGAAGATTAGAAAGAATATTTTTAACTTTAAAAGTAATATCAATCACGCAATAAATTACTTCATTTATTTACATTAACTGGCTTAATTGTTCACAATTTTCTTTGGATATTATATTTTAAAGAAATATTTAGTTATATTTAAATAAAATATCGGAAAAGAGTGAATTTATTACTCTTAGAAATTCATGAAAAATGGCCGCCTCAAAACCTGTTTATTTACTTATTTTTTATCATAGCATGACTTTTATTTTTGAATTGTTGTATCTGTTATACCAAAGGAGCATACCATAGACGTTAGGTGTACGCACTTAGTTGATTTTGATTGTAAATATATGTGATGGAAAAATACAGCTTCAATATCATGCTAAAAATTTAGTTTTAAACTTAAAATTAATTATTTAATTAACTAAATTAACTAATTAGTTAATTAACTTTAATTAATTAACTTAAAAATAGGACAAGTTTGTCCATTATCATTCGCATTCAGAGAATTCCAATAAATACGTGAATAGAAAATTTATGGAATATAACAATAAATATATGGATTATGAACTGCAATATTAATATCTCGTTGCTAAAAAACGATACTTGGGGAAAAACTTTACGCCATATGGCTGGGTATTGCTGTATATACTGGAAAAGTATGAATCTGTATACCATAAAAGTTCGGAGATATGAAGGCTAAAAAATATCATATATTGCTAATCTGAATAAGTCTTTTTTTAATCACATTCTAATATATTCATGATGAACTCAATGGTTACTGACAATAAAATTTCTGCATATTTAAGTATTTTTATCATTTCATAACAAATTATACGTAGTAACAATGTTTGCTTTTTACAGTGTAGTTAAAAGAAAGCCTGTGCTCAATGAGTGGTAAATTTGGCAATAAGTGAAGCGCCCTTCGAAAGGAGGTCACAAAGGTTCAAAGGCCTTTTAGTCCGTTCTACTGTTCTTTAGATAGGTTTATAATTAAATTTAGATCTATGGGAGGCGCATTGAGAAAGGACCTCAATGTAAACTAATCGCGAATCCTATAGTTTATGATTAATTCTAATTAAATTAGCGTTTTTTTTTTTTTTTTTTTTTTTTTAATTTTTTTTTAATTTTTTTTTTTTTTTTTTTTTTTTTTTTTTTTTTTTTTTTTTTTTTTACAATTTGACATTTATTGTTTGTATACATGCTACTGGGCATTGCATTAGACAAATATATAATTAACAGTTGCTGTATAGGCTTTAAAAGCGTATGGTACCTTGAAGTGCAGCACCCTTGTCATTATGTATGACCTAACCGTCCGGAAGAACATTGCGTTTCACTCAAAAACCATGTGACCTAAGGTAATCGCTGTAGTTTTCCTACAAGGTTTAAATTAACGTCTAATACCCATGGCATTTTTCATAATTTTACTTTCAATACATTCAGACATATAGCGGGGGACATATTTTTGCACTACATTAACGACATCATTCTCTAAAAATACAACTCCTAAAATTAAAATAAATTTATTTTTGAATTTCGCATCAAGGAAGCTTTCAAACAATATACCACGGTATTCAAAGAAAGTACTTTTTTTTAACTAGTTTAATTATTCTCTCGTCATGTTATTAATATATATTTGTGAATATCTAATAATATATAAATATGTGGGTCTTTAATGCTTCCCAAATTTGAACTAACCATGTTCCATATTTTATGTGTAAAATGACTGTGACAGATAGACACAGGAATGATCTTAAAATGGTCCACTTTTTACTTTATAAGTACGGAATTGCTAAAAATGGAAACTTCAAATTAAAAAAAACTATATTCAGCAGAAAGCCATCAACACAAATTGCAGTGAACTTGCCTGGATGACGTGGAGATTTTAAAATCAGATGGGAATGATAATTAAATGCTGCAACGGAATCTGAAAAATCAATTTTACATATAATTTTGTCAGTGATGTTAAAGGCTATTGATCTAAGTGACTTTGATACAAGGCAGAATTCAGTCGCTCAAAGACTCAGAATGAGTATCTTCGAAATTGCACCTCTTTTTTAAACGCACGGATTGTTGGAGACCTATTGCGGTAAAGACCTATACAATGTGGATGAATTTCGGCGAAACCACCAGTAGACGCTGTTGCATTGGACATGCAAGCGTTATACACATAAAAGGGCGCCGGAGACTCCTTCTCTTCGTAAAGCAAAACTGAACCAGAGACTGACACATCTGACATCCCAATACAATA
Source organism: Maratus speculifer (assembly GCA_964019185.1). Taxonomy (NCBI): domain Eukaryota; kingdom Metazoa; phylum Arthropoda; class Arachnida; order Araneae; family Salticidae; genus Maratus; species Maratus speculifer. The sequence goes on along the minus strand of OZ025299.1, from coordinate 221,085,004 downwards.
CAGGTCAAAGTAGAATTGTTTCGAGGCACATAGTTCAGCTGACACATTTGAATGTGAACAACGTTTCAAACATCTCACTGATTTGACCTTATAACATGCAAAATTCTAAATAGTTATACAATAGGCCCACGCTGTAAAAAAAAATCTGTAGAGGTACTAAACTTTTTCTAAGAAACTGGGATTCCAAGAACTTTTCCTGTAACGGTAACAGCAAAAATTCTAGTTTTAGAATCAGTTACATGGATTTTTCCTGTTATCGTTACATGAAAAGGTCTTGGAATCCCAGTTTCCTAGAAAAAGTTTAGTACCTTTACAGAATTTTTTTTACAGAGCAGGAACATCTTGCCTGGAATCTGGATCATAGGGAGAGAATTTGCTCGTCGAATGAAACACAAGTCATCCTTCAACTTGTAAACAGACGTGTTAAATTATACCGACTTCTTGTCCGATAGAGCACATTTCGGGTGTCAAGGAGCGGCAGCTCAGAACTAAAATAAAAACCACTTTTGAGTATTAATGACCGCTGCTGGACTACCTCGTTTGTACAATTTGTCTCCGGTCATCTACAAAGAGCGTGTGTCATCCATGCCAATGAGGGTTACAGCTTTTTTGTGGTCCAAAGGTTGTCCAACGCGTGATTTGATACGTGATTAAATGATTGTCTTTTCAGTGTAAATATTGAATTGTAAAATCAAAGAAAAAGCAACGTGTTTCTTTTCTTACTATTCAATACAGATAACAAAAAGGCAGTCAGAATGTGCACAGAAATATAGCAGCTATAGTCTAAAAAATATTTTTAGATAGAGACCTCTTTCTTTTGTATCAAATAATTTTCATCCAGGTTTTTAGAAAATCCAGCTACTGATTTATATATATATATTACGTCCTGTGTAAATTACATTTGTAAATACAATACGATATGTTCAGTTATGTAAAACTCTGTATATTATTTTTGAAATTTTAATACTACAACAGACAAGTATAGCCCAAAGAATCATTCAAAATAAGTTATTTAAAGAAATCAACGCTTAAGAGAACATATTTCGGCATATTGTTAAATGTGTAAAATATAAAATATAAGTAGTCATAAGTTAAAAAATAATAAATTTTCTTATAAAATTTCATTCATTGTGTTCTTCAAATATGCTATTTTTGATAAAATATATTATGGATCATAAAATGTCTCAGGTATTGTAGAGGACATAATAGCAAAACGGATAAAAAAATGTAGTCTGCGAAATCCCGTGACAGCTTCCGATTCCGACCATTTGGAAGTATCGGAAATAGGAAATAAGAGAAGAAAAGAGGTAATTTTCTTATAAGTGGAATGCACGACCCCTGGAGAGAGCATTTTGAATTTGTTTTTTTAATAATAGTTTAATGATAAATCAACGAAGTAATAAAGACTTCAACATAATACACACAGAATGGCACCCAATTAAAATAGCAATGTTCTTTTCTTAATGGGGATAGCCCTCATTAAGTCAAAAAAAAAAAAAAAAAAATAGGCGGCGATTTTTCTTCAAATGTTTTTAAGTAAAAATTTCGACTCTTTTAGGAACAAACTGCACATTTTTTTAAAATATTTATTTTCACTATTTATGACAAAATAATGTACCAAGGCAATTTAACCAAAGATTGTACATTAAATGTTTATCTCAAAATGTTAAAAACTTGCTTTTTAGGTAGATTTCGTAAGAAATACTACCTATTGCAATCGCACCAGTTTATCTATCTATCTATCTATATATATATATCTCACTTTTTTATGGACACGATAACTTCTATAATTTTTCACCAATCTCCACCAAACTTGTACATAAACTCAAAGGGGATAAAATCTTGGCTAAGTTCGTTAATGGGCAAAATAGGGGGCGTTTTTGTGAAAACCGAAAAAACACAATAACTTCTTAATTAAAGTAGATATCGAATCGGTTTAAAGTTTATATTACTTCTTAAAAATGGGCCAAAAGTATATGCATGACAGAATTTTGATAAATTTAGAAGTGGGCTCAAGGGGCGAAAAAAACAGGGATTTTGAGAGGAAAAAATTCGTAACTTCATCAATTTTCAAGATATCAAGTCCAACTAAATTTTTTGTAAATGTTCTTAAAATTATCTAAAACTTTTGTACTTACAAGTTTTTGATAGGACCAACTTTTACCGACGAAAAAAATTAAAAACGAAAAGAAAAAGGGCGCTGAAAAAAGAGAAAAATCCATAACTCCGTCAATTTTTAAGATATCAAATCTGATTAAATTTATTTTACATCTTCTCAAAAATATCTACAACTTTTATATTGACAAGTTTTTTATAGGATCAATTCGTATAGCAAAAAGAAATTAAACAAAAATAGGAGTTGGAGAAAAAACCTCAAATCCAAACTGCTTATATTCTGGCTCATTTTTAAATTCATTTTTGATTCTAAACGCATCCAAATGGTAGAACCTCTTATTTAGAAACTGTATAAAGTGACGCATTGGTCAATTTTCTGATAAAGACAGAATATATTTCAAAAAGTCTACCAAAAAGGGTATTTTGAACAGAATTTCCGAAATTCATCGGGACTGAAAATTGAAGGAAGTATTCAAATAAGAAATTGCGTTTTTTTCTGACTCGTTTTTAAATCCATTTTTGTTCTCAAACGCATCCAATTTATAGATCCTCTTATTTAGGAACTATATAATGTGATGCATTTGTCAGTTTTTTGATAAAGACGGAATATATTTCAAAAAAGGCTACCAAACAGGGTATTTTGAAAGGAATTTTCCGAAATCATCGTGACTGATAATTTAAGGAAGTGTTCAAATAAGAAATTGGGTTTTTTTCTGACTCGTTTTTAAATCCATTTTTGCTCTCAAATGCATTCAATTTACAGATCCTCTTATTTAGGAACTATATAATGTGATGCATTGATCGTTTTTTCGATAAACACAGAATATATTTTGAAAAAGGCTACCAAGAAGGGTATTTTGAACAGAATTTCCCGAAGTCTTTGTGATTTGAAAATTTAAGGAAGTTTTCACATAGCAAATTGCGTTTTTTATGACTCGTTTTAAAATCCATTTTCGCTCTCAAACGCATCCAATTTACAGATCCACTTATTTAGGAACTATATACTGTGACGCATTGGCCAGTTTTTCGATAAAGATAGAATATGTTTTTTAAAATGCTGTCAAAGTGAGCATTTCGCACAAATATTTCCGAAGCAATCGTGATTAAAGAATTAAGGATGTATTCAAACAACAAATCGGTTATTTTATGACTCATTTTTAAATTCAATTTTTTTTCTCAAATGCATTCAACTGACAGTTTTTAGGAGCTGTATAATGTACTATTTTGGTCGATTTTTTTAATAAATTCAGAATCTATTTCAAAATTTGTTGTCAAAACGGGCATTTGAGCTGAATTTTTCTTAAGATGATTCTGATAAAACCAGTTTTTGCAGAAAAATGAAATTAAAAATTTTTCATAAACGGCCAAATGAAGTTATTAAACTGGGTTTATCTCTAATCATATATATATATATATATATATTTTGTTGAAATGAGCACTCTTCGAAATCTACCTCCGCCTATAGGCCCAGCCGACAGGGATTTTTTAAACTGCGCGAAAGACTAATTTAGAACTATTTAATGTTTGTGCATGAAATAGTGAGAGATTTACTGAATTCTAGCAATTTTTATCTTTATTTAGCGGTATTAAAATTTATATTTTACCGACATATGTGAAAATCCATTCATACTATTCAACGACAAGCGATTAGAAGTTTTGCGCTCAATCATAATTTGTAAAGGAACTGTTAAAAAGTGATACAAATAGGGGAAAACATTAAGTGTGTGAGCAATATTTGGCAGTAGCTAGAAATGGTACAGAAAGCAGCTGTCCAACCATTTATTCACAAAATTTATTTTAAATCTCCGTTTAAATATGATATACATTTGTTTTTGAAAGCAATTTTAGGATGCCTCCCGTCTTGTATCACCCTCGCTTCAATTTTAACGCACGTGGGATTTTTTTTTTTTTTTTTTTTTTTTTTTTTTCTGTATGAAATTTTTTGTATATGCGACTACAGTTATTCGCTTTAAAAAAACTTAGAATAGTTGAACGGGAATTTAAAATTTTGCCTGTCATTTTTGGGATTAGACAATTCTTTAAATAGGTTAAGTGGTTTGAAGAAATGTGAGTAATAATTGACGACGGCAGATATAGGTAAAAGTGTTGGAAATATCAATCTAATTATAAAATTTTACGGCTTAAATAGCCAGGCTGAAGAGCATGGGTAGTGTTCTTTAGACGAACATCATAGATCTTTAAGCAAAAAAAATATATATATATCTAGGACAATTTTTTAACGTCGACCTATATCAAAACCACTATTAAAGAATGCATACAGAAAGTAAAAGACACGACTCAACTAGAACCATTGATTCAGAGGTTGCAGTGATTGCAATAAGTCAGATTAATAGAAAAAAATCACCTTTTTGTATAATTAACATGACAAAATTCAAAAAATTGTTAATAAAAGAAATGGTTAACAATCTTTTGTGTATCATTATGTAATTGACATAATTGCAATGTTACCTTCACGTAAACTTTTAAAAAATGGCAATGATTGAAAAGCTAATCTGCTAAAAAACATCTTTTATTTTAATACGATCATTCGCTTCTCTCAAATTCAAGATTCTTCCTTGCAAATGTTTATACCTTACATGAAAATCTAATTTTTGCGACTTCACAAAATGTGAATGACTAAGCATATGCAATATTTTAATAATTTTGAAACTCCTTTGTGCGACAGGAAATGTGAAGTGTTCCTTTAAAGCAATTTTATGATATACTATCATTTTTAACACAATCAAACTGATTGGTAAAGTTATCATAAGAATTGAATATTTCCAGCTGAGCGAAAAATTGCCCAGGCCGGGAATCGAAACCGAATACTTGGATTACAAGGCCAATGCTTTACCTATTAAGCTATCTGGGCGATAGCCGGCTGGGAGTTTTCGCTCAGATAACCTTATTGGTCGTAACATCAGGTCTGTCATTTGAAACAGCTCGGCAGAATAAGCCGCAGGTAATGGAACTCCATATAACGATGGGTACGTAGATATACTATTATTTTTAACACAATCAAACTGATTGGTAAAATTATCATACGAAATTCGTCCATCACATTGGCTCTCACAAAGATGCTGGATAAAAAGTTGATAAAAAAGCTTTTGTGTCAAGCTTTCTGCAGATAAGATTTACATATTTTTTGTGTTTAAATAAAGTTTTATCTCGTCACTTGCATTAAACTGAATACCGTTTGAATATTAAAATACAAATGAGAAATCCTTGTCTAGCTAAATATATTAAATTTTTTCAACACTGTAAAAATAATAATAATAATAATAATAATACAAAAGAATAATAAACAAAGAAAATCTGTCAGATTTACGGCAAAAATGTTGCTAGCAGTTTTTGCCGAAAAAATTGCAGTAAAATTAGATCTAATAAAAAAAAAAATTACATCTAATTTTAATGGACTTTTTGCCGTAAATTGAGCTGATTTTTTTCAGTGTATGTTATTTACACTACATTATTTCTAGAGTACACTACTGTGCAAATTAATTGGGACAAACATGAAAATTTTTACAAATGTTGTTTAATTTGTATAGGTTAACTTACATGCTTTGTATAGCAACCTAATGCGAAATATGTCCTCCTCTAGCTTGAATGAGATCCTGTACATGTTTTGACATGGATTCCACCAAATTAGAACATATATTTTTGATCTCGTCATCACAAAACCAAACTTTTATAACATTCTCAATCATTCTTTTCTTTGTTGAGCAATCCATTTTACTCACACGTCTCTTTACAATGCTCCACAAATTTTCGATGGGATTTAAATCCGGAGAATTACCAGGCCAATCCAAAATCGTTAATTTCTGTTCTTGAAAAAAAAATTTCGTTAGCTTAGAAGTATGGCATGGAGCAAGATCTTGTTCAAAGATACAGACACCACTAGCGAACGTTTGCATCATAGGCACAATTTTTCTTTCGATTACAGAGATGTATTTTTTAGAGTTCATGATTCCTTCAATTGGTTCTAAGCTGCCAGGTCCTCCAGAAGTAAAATAACCCCAAAACATCTGTTTCTAAGGGTGCTTAACTGTTTGTGTAAGATGTTGTTCCATGATGGGTTCTCCATCAGTTCGCCTGACAAATCTTGGTTTTTCCCCTTGTACAAAAAAAAAAAAAAAAAAAAAAAAAAAAAAAAAAAAAAAAAAATGCGTTTCGTCACTGAATACAAAATTTTTTCCAGTCTTGTGCAGTCCAGGATTGATATTTCCTGGCCCAATCCAAACGTTTTTTCTTCATTGCACGGGTTAATAACAGTTTTTTGATTGGTTTTCTTGCAAATCTCCCAGCTTCAATAAGCCTTCGTCGAAATGTCGATGAATCCAATCTCACACCAGTAGCTAATAATTCTCTCTGAAGATCTGTACGTGTTTTTCGAGGATGCATTTTACTATTTCGTAAAAGAAATTTGTCTGTTCGAGGTGTGGTCTTGCGTTTGCGTCCACATTTACCCTTTTGTTTTGGAAACAATGTCCCAAAATTCTTTTCCTGATTAATAATCCTAGAAACACAGGATTTGCCAACTCCAACTGCTGCAGCAATATCCCTAATAGTCATAAAGGTATGCTGTCCAAGGGTAAGAATTCTTGTCTTTTTCCTGGGAGTGATATCCATTTTTTAAATGCGCATCCGAAGCAAACAATTCACAAAATCGACCACTCCTTACAGCAACTGAAGTGAAATATTTTCGACATGTCACGATCACGTGATCAAACCGGTTTAGACTAGTCAAGAAAAGTAGCGTGTTGTAAGAAAATACAGTTGAAACCGGTTTGAGGCAGAAAATCCCCGAGAAAGGAACAATTCTCTTAAAAAACATGTTTGTCCCAATTAATTCGCACAGTAGTGTAGTTCAGTGTTACACTGGAATTTAAACTTAAATTGGAATTTACCGTAACTGCAGGTGTATAAGCTGCAGATCAAACATTTATTTTTCGACCCAGAATTTTTTTAGAAACAAACATAACTAGTTAGATCGCCGTAAATATTTGTCTTCAATCACTAAATAATATTTCTAGGTCAAAAAAAAAATTGTTTTATTCGCAGCTTTTACACCCAAAATTACGATAAACTTAATTAAATATTCGCATAATTTCATTCTTCACTAGTTAACTTTAATTATTAAGATTCTTAATTTTCTTTAAATATTGAGTTCTGAATCATGGTAATCAATAGCAAGTTTCTTCTTCCTGATGAGTTATTAGAGACTCAACCAGTAAGTAATATTTATTTAGAGACAAATCTAATAATGAGGGAATGTATATGATCTAGGTTCATTTTCTGTCAGAAATATGTAGGTGGAAATTTTTTACATCATTCTAAAACTTCCATTTATTTCGACACTTCCTAAAAAATTCTAATGCTTAATAATTTTCCAATAAATACACCTTTTACCCAGCGCCTAAAAAATGCATATCCTGTTAATGTGGTTTCTTCGACCAACTAAATTAATCCAAAACACATTACCAAAAATGAGTTTTAAGATTGTCATAAGATAAATAATTTTCTTTTGAAATATCACACTCAAACTTGAACATGCAATGATATATTATTTAGCTATAATAATCGAAATGTTTGTTATTCAATATTTTTTTTCATAGAAAACTGTTTTATTTAATTTTTGTAAGTATAATGCGTGAAATTTTTAGTAATAAAAAATCAGCTACAAATTATAAATTGCATTATCAAAGGTTCGTACGCATCATGGGATTTCTGGGATTTTAAGTGGTTTTGCACCAGAAAATTCGTAAAGTATTGATTTCTATATCTAAAACTAGAATTTTTCCATTAAATAAGGCAAATATTACTTTACAAATATACTGGTAAAACATTTTTGAAGCCTACGAACCCTGATTACTTTAAGTTTACTTTTAAAATATGTATGTTACGTGTCAAATACATTTTGTATCAATAAAACACAATTTTTAACCAATTTAATAGTAACATTTAACAAAAAGAAGAATAGTTCAATACAAATATTTAGCCATAAACAGCACAATCTTATTTTAATCTCCAGGTTTCCTAGATTACTTTGAATACATTAAATAAATTTAAAACTATACATGTTAAATTTATTACTCAGCTATTTTCCTTTATAGACATAAAAAACAATGTAAATGAATCATTTTCTCAAAAATAGTTCGATTCACGAAAACTGCAACCTGCTTAAATTGTAAACGGAATTTATGTATCTGGTGGACAAAATGCTCTTTGTAATGATACCTAAATGATAGTTGAGGTGATTAAATAAAATACCTCCTTCAGGAATCGCAAGTATTACATTGGATTCAAAAGGCTTCAAGTGGCGTCAGGAGATTTGTAAGAAAACGAAACGCAGCAATTAAAGAAGTGAATTTGGCAATTGCAAGGATAAAGCAGGAGATTGGAATGTGCCATTAGATCCTACTTTTCGAGGATCACATATTCAGAGTGATTGGTAATTTTCTTTACCATATTCTTTCTTATAAAGCGTACGAAGGAAACATTTCATAGTTAAATGAAAGGCGCAAAAAAACGGATAAAAGCGCTTTTGGCTAGAAACAACTTCTCACATAAATTTTTATTGTGTACTGTAATTTACACCATTTAGGATTTAATCTAAATAAATTATAAAATATTAATCGATGGATACAAGAATTGTTTTTGGACGGAAAGCTCTGATGTGACAAATTGCATTAAATAAGGACTACAAAGAATATTAATTTTGATATTAAACTAAATAATACTAAAACAAGTTTTGTGGATTATTTCTAACTTAAACTATAAAATTATATTAATAAATATGTATAATATGTTGAAATACTAGTAATAAGTTTAATTTATTAATGATAGTGACATGCATAAGGTAAGCAAAATGCTAAAATACAGGTCCTTAAAAAAAGGAGCGGACTGCAATCTCTGAGGCGGGAAAGCGTTTATCCTTAAAAAACTTAAAAAGTATTTTTACTCATCTTTTATATTAATTGTTATTTATGCTTAAATCTAACTTTCTCTGTTTTAAATCAGCATGAAATACATTAAAGAAAGATGATTATGAACTATGACGAACAGTTGGTAAATTTAAAACTTTTAAGTACATTCTATTGATTAATTGAAATTTTATGTTACAAAAATATTATTTTTATTGTTCACTAGCATAAACAATGCGTGAAAAATAGAGGGTTTCTCCACTGTTATTCTAAATTTATTGTAAAAGATGTGTTTAATTTAAACAAATATTAACAGCTACAAAGGTTTTTTAAAAGCAAGAAATATCGAGCTGTTGTAGGTGATCCTCCACTTAATAATTTTATTAAAAAAATAAGTTTTAAAGTGACACATTCTTAATAGAAAAGAATAAATTACTAAAGACAAAATAAAAAACAAAGAATTTTCTCCACTTTTATATTTTAACATTATTTAAAATAATTTCATATTTTCATTTGCGTTACAAAAAAATCATTAATTTTACACAAAATTTTCTATAATCATTAAAAAATGTGGTCTATTCTATCACACTTTGAATTCTAGTGTTATCCAACAGCCTTTCACAATTTTCGAATCTTTCACATTTTTGGTGCTTGAATGTTTTCGCATTATTTTCTCTCGATTAGTTTTTGAAAACATTATCTGCATTACCTGATTTCTGGTACGCGTTAAGTGATTCTTTAGCATATATTACAAATTGGAAATTATACGAATATCGAAATTGTTCCCCTTAAAGTGACACATGTCTTCAAAGGAGGCCCAATAGCGAAAATCCACAATATTTTTAAATTATAAGAATTAAAATGCTTATAAATAATATAATCTAACATAAACTTACACAAATTCAACCTTTTTATTTATTTTTAATAAAGCAGAATGATAAATTTCTTGTTAAACTGGAAAGTGTAACATACTTTTTCCAGTAAGCAAATGTTTAAAATACTTAGATGTGTATCAAGTGAGGAAAACATTCATGAAAACGTCCATAATTCAAATAAATAAGCAAACAAAAACAAAAGCTTGAGAAAAAGAACTCTCAAATCAATATGAAAGAGAAACTTAGGTTGCACAAATTAAACATTTAAGAGCACCCACAGATTGTCAACGAAAGCCTACACACACTAAGTGCGGTAATTTCCATCGTATAAACCTATTAACCCACTGCTGATGGGAAAATGGAAAATTTGTAATACAGCAGCACCACTTGAAGCTGATTGATTGAGCTGCCAACAGAATCTGTTACTTCGTAATTCTCGCACCTAACAATTTCATTAAGAAATTTCAGTCTTTTACTCTTCGTTTAATGTGACACATCTTATGATTTATACTATATGCAAAACTGGCAATATATATTTCATTCTCAGTTTTCAGCTTGGACTAAGAAACTCATTTCGTGAAATATTAAAGTTTGATAACAATGGTGAATTAAGCTTTGTTAAATATTAGGTATATAAATACGACTGCGTTCTTCTTCGAATAAAGGACTTGTTTCTTTTTGGATATAAAAGAATATTATATTCAAATTATTTATTTTCAGAAAGTTCAACATTTGTTCATTGTTTGGTAGCAATAAATAGAATTCAAAAGAGTTTTAACAATTTTTACATGATTCATGTATTAAGCCCATTTTGGATTTCGATATGACAACTGAAAATCTGTTGCTGGCTCGCGGACTAGAATCACTTCTAAGAAAGCAAGATTTTTTGGGGGGTAACAAAAAGAAAAAGTAGAAGGAACAATGTCTGGGGAATGTAGAGGAATCAGAAGGAAAAATATTTTAGAGTTTAAATGGATGATCTTGCAATATGCATGTCATATCGGTCAACAACCTTGTCCCGTGATTCGTTCGGGTCTTGCAATTTACAGCTACGTAAAGTCTCCGGCACCAGTATTATGTTATAGAACATCTCTCCTTAAATAAAGTGACAATTTGTGTGCTTGTATGTCATTCATTTTTTTTATTAATAAATACTGATATTTTAACTGAAAAATAACGGTACCCTACGAATCCTGCCTTGTCCTGACTTTCTGCTCTATTATGACATACATACTTAATTATTTCATACAAATTAATTTCTAGTTGATTTTAACATGCGGCACTGTTTATCTTCTGTGTTTGAAAATGTTAATTGCAGACTAAGTTTAATTTGCCAAACCAGATAAACAACAAAAACGTACTAACATGAATATTTTATTGAATGAATTGACGAATAATAATTCAAAAGGACGATAAATAAACTGGAACACCATAAATAAACTAACGAGACATGAATGAATAAAAAGTGCTTGGTACATGCGGACGTTGTGATACCTTTTTGGGTTATTTAGAGTTCTTGTCATGAATCCATTAGACATTTTACTTAAGAATTCATTTCAGAAAATCTTCTCCTTTTTGTCTTTTAAACAGAACTTCATATGTGATTTTATACGTTCCAAGGCTTCCACACTCTTATGGGACCTAATATCTGACTATTGAAATGCTCACACCGCATGCAGAAGATGCGAAATGCGTGGACTAAAATACAAATGAATTCAGTAGAATTTTGGGGAAAAAAATAAACCCAGACTCTATCTGGTTTCTGCGCTTTGAATCTTCATCTAAGGCTCTGGATAATCACATTTCTAATATACAGTAGTATAACTTTGTAATATGTTGAACATCTAATGAGCATTATTTGTAAACCATTTCGCAAATGCTTTTATTCATGGAAGAAAGCATGATACTTTTGAGTGTTGGTTATTTTATGGCATAAACTCGTAATTAATGTGTGGAATATAATTATATAGACGGTCAAATCTACAGCTAAGTCTTATCAAATGTTGATTAGTGTTTGTGGGGTCATTCTTGCAGACGCATACACACGATTCTTTATGAACCCCTCTCCCCACCAGGTAGAAAAAAAATCGCGTCCGATTAAATGAGCGTCTGAACAGATCTTCTTCGCTTATCAACGTTTGGGGAGGTCGGAGCTATCAACTTGATGTGTGCCGTGAGACGAAAGCTGCTCACATTGAACACTTGTTGACGACACAAAAAAAAGATTACGACACGATTATGACACGAAAATATTGATTAGTTTTGAAGCTTAAGAAATATGTACACAACACTGCAGCACAAATAAGGACTACGTGTAAAAATTACTTTTGAATAAGTAAACATAATTTAAGATGTTTTAATTAAAACTAATTATAAATAGCAGGACAGATTTTGTCTTCGCATGAAAATATAGAGAACGAAAGTCTTTTATTCACAATTTTTAATTGGCATTTCCAGCAATTTTTAAAATATGAATTAATGATTATGTATCTAGGGCCACACGAGAACGCGGGCCGCAAATTGAGTATGACTTGCTTTGTAGGTCACTTTTTTCCCTACCTCTTTCCGTTTTCTCGATAGGTATGTTAACTTCGTAGTATTCCACCAGGTGGCGACATTGGTTTGCTTAATATAATAGCGCATGTTTACTTTACTATACCTATACCTCTTTTTTTGACTTTAGTTCTGGGAACGAACTTAATAGAATACACTGTATAATCTAGATTTTTTTTTTTTTTTTTTTTACAATCCTGCAATTGAAAAATGCGTAGAAAATCTTTCTAAAACATGTAATATGAACTATTTTGATTTTTTATTAAACTTAAAATCAGTTTCATTTTTATCTTAAAATACATTTTATTAATGTGTTAATAAATTTTTGGTCTTCCAAGTAACTATGAAAATCTTTAAACATATGAAGTTTTAGATATCGAATTGAAATAATCGACTAAGCAGTTATCATTTAACATATGGATTCTGTATATTATTATTTTAAATTTATGTGATGAGCATTCATCTAAGACTTCGGCACAATTTTAGTTGAAGTCTTTAGGGGTGATCCTTAAGTTTGATAGTGTCAAGAATTAAAGAACATACACGGTATTCCTTTTTTTTTCACAATATTTTACATTTCTTCTTCATATTAGAAAAATATTAGAAGAAATTGATTTTCGAGAAAACTAATTTTTTTTTTTTTTTTTTTTCAGAAATTAATTTAACTTTTCATGAGATTTCTCTCTCTTTTATTTCTAATCACAAATATTCAACTTTAGAAGTATTCCCGCTTTTTACGAAAAGTAATACAATGGGTTTAATTTAAATTTATATTTTACTATGGAGCATTATCTGACTTAAAATTCACATTCCAAATTATATAAGTTATTAAAACGGTCAAGTCAAGTGTATAATTTTGAATACTATTTATACATCTTCGGCAGTAAGTTTTTTTTTCGAATGAAATAATGAATAATAAAATACTTCTGCTACATTAAGCAAAGTTTTTGTTTGACATCCAAACGAATTTGAGACTCAAGATTGAAGTTTGATAATATGGGTATGAGAGAGGTTGAAATAAATATTAATATGCAACATTGCACAGAAAAATGCAATTTTTAAACAAGGTTAAAAAGGCCAGAATAGGTAAACTTTTAGCAGGCTAATTTCGGTAGCATACCGACCGTCCTTTTGGCACGGACGACGGTGCTCTAAGAGCTACCAAAACTAGTCTGCACTAAGTTTACATATTCTGCCATTTTTAACGTTCTTTTAAACTTATTTATATCAGAGAGATTTTCTGTAATATTTGATTTGTCTCGCATATATAATAAAAGTTAATCATTTTTAAGTTGTTAAAAGTTATTTTGTATACAGCTATTCTGCGTTAACAATGCTGTTCTAAAGCATTCTATAATTTTTAATATAAAGTCGACAGGTAATCGTTCCAATACTTCACATCATTATTCAGCGAGAAGTCCCGCATTCAACGTGTATAAAGACAGAAACATACTTCAGCACGCTCAACATACACTTGCATATTAGCCCATATTTCCGCTTTTTTGTTACTATTAAAATTTAATACAATTATATAGCATTTCAATATAGTTTTATCCTCATACAATCTCAGAATTCTGCTAGTAAATAGCGCTAATTTACTATTATATTTAAGTTATAATTAATATTTAGCAGCTATACATGTATATCATACTGATGATTAAATAACACTCGATTGGTAAAATACAATTGCTACTCATTTACTATATTAGGGCTACTTGTAGCATTTGTAGTTATTCATTAGAAAAAACGCTATGATACAGACCTTTACAATAGAGAAATAGGGACTCTTTTCCGCAAATCATTTATTAAAATCGCAGTTTTTTATTCAAATCCAAATGTCCTTATTTCTGGAATATAATGTCTCTTTAAATCTATATGAAAATCTCGTAGATTCTAATATTCCTTTATTCGGAAACACGGAACGAAACTAGTTACAACTCTGGCGAAACTCACAGTATAAACTCACAATATAGTTTATCTGAAGCCTTTGAGGAAAAAACTTCACTTAAGACTACAACTGTAGAAGTCAATGTTCACAATCTAGAGCTAGAATATTTTTCAACAAGATGCGTTGAAAATTAATTCATGCAGCCTTTTATAGTGCTGTAAACACGAAACTAAACTAGTTACCACACTGGCGAAATTCACAGTATGCTTTATCTGAAACCTATGCGGAAAAAAATTCCACTTACCGGCTACACTTGGAGAACTCGATGTTCACAATCCACAGCTAGATTTTTTTTTATAAGATGCATTAAAAATTGATTTACTCAGTCTTTTACCTTGTTGTAAACGCGAAACTAAACAAGTTGCCACACTGGCGAAACTCACAGGTTAAACTCAGATTATAGTTTATCTGAAATCTTTGATCAAAAAACTCCGATTTCAGACTACACCTGGAGAACTCGATGTTCATAATCCAGAGCTATATTATTTTTCAAAAAATGCGTACAAAAATTCATTGAATCAGTCTTTTACCTTGCTATTTATAGTGTCTAAGTAACTACAGATAGCTCAATATCAAGTTACAAGAAATAACCATGATAGTCAGATTGCCTGAGCTTCAGACATACTTTGCGAAACATATAACAGAGTAAATAAACCTCATTCAAATACAAATGTTAAAATGCAGGACACGATCATGCAATAATTGAAGATTCATTCTATCAGCAGACTGTCTTTATAAAAGAGTAGCTAAGCACTTCATTGCATAGTATTATAAATAAAATAATACTAGAATTTTTCCTCAATATTCTAAGAATACTAAATATATAATGATCATTAAAAAAGAAAGATTTGTGCAATCGGGCATAATTTAATCGATGTTTATTTTCAATGACTGTAAAAACTTATCACACAATTCCTTAAACAATAATTTAACCCTTTCGTGTCCGAATTTATTTTCAGTTTTTAGAAAAAGTAATTTTTAAATTGATAATATTAAAACTAGCTATCCAACTAGATTAATTAGTGTTTACATGGTTCGTACGGGTCCTGGAATTTCATGACCAGAAAATTCTTTGGTACCAATATTTTCTTACAGAAAATCTATAATTAAATAAGACAAAATTTCTCTCTTTTGAACTATATTTATTTTTCTTTAAAGAAATACTGGTATCTCACCTGGAAAATAACGGTATCCGTACGAACCATGGTTTAATAAATATTTCATTGCCTGAAAGATAACGAATGTTGTCGTTTTCCGTATCTTTTTATTAATATTCCTACGACAATAGGTGAAGGAAGAATTTTTGGAGATGTTTCGTAAATAATTATTATACTAAGATTTATCTTACAGTTCTCTTCAAAATTTTAGACAATGATCGATAACGCATCTGTACTGAGAAGTACGCAGTGAAATGTTGTAACTCGAATATCACCTATTCCTTGTGATTTATTCTTTCATCATAAACAGTAAATTTTAAATTATGCATTTTATGTGACATATAATGATAAATCAAAATTAACATTGTGCAAAAGTATAGACAATTTGTATATTTTCAAGGGAAAAAAAAACATGAAATAAAATCGATCTGCATCCATATTGTTTGCAATTAGTTAAAAGATGCGACTGTTTATCGAAGAAACTAAACCCTGCATCATTTAATGGTCTATTTTGTATGAAATGCGTTCAACAGCAGCTGAAAAATCATTAACAGAAGAGTCAGAAGAGTATTGTTAAAAATTAGCGTAAAACTTTCGTGATACCACATAGGTGTTGGTTTGCGTTTAGATCAGGGATATACGCCAGCCAATCGAAAACAATAATATTTTGCAACTTAAACCATGTTTTTGTTCTATATGCGATATGAATGAACGAATTATCTTCCATAAATATATTTTGGACTGGCTAAAAGTTTACCAAATGTCTGTAAATTGTTATTTAATGTATGTATGTAAGCTTGAGCTGTTTGGCGACCATAAAGGAATTCCAGGAATGCTTTAACATTAAAGGAAAGTGGTTCCAAAACCATTAAACAGTGTCCTCCTGGTTGACGACTAAAGAAAGTCCAAGGCTCTTTACGCAAGTCATGCGAATAGCATAACCAACTATCTGGACAAACCAAATTACTCTTTTTTTTTGTCTCGCTGAATATCACAGTACACAATTTGTGTTCATATGACTTATGGTTGCATTCTCAGAAATTTGTAGTCAGATTTAAAAGCTGATTGTTGTATCATTTTCATGTAAACTAAATTTTCTCATTTTTTAATTCATCTACAAATCGTTTCCGTTGACACAGAATGTGCTGGATCATTTTTCATGTGACAAGCAATCATCATTTGTTCAGATGCCAGTTTATGGATCCTTGTATTATCTCGTTTTCTGGTTACACCAGGCCTTCCCGATCTATGTTTTGCTTTGAAAGAGTCATCCTTCGACAATACTTGATAAAACAGGCATTTTCCAACGATTCAATTTAAATTAAATTTCTTCAACAGTCTTCCTTTTCGATTTTAGCTTCTATATTTCAATTAATTCGTCTGACCGAATATTTCTTGCCCACAGGCTCTTCGGTAACAGATGCTTTTGAGAGAAAAGCTTAGATACCTCATGCATGTGACATGTTAAGTTTGAAATTTGCATTTTTCCGTGAACAGTTGCTAAAAATCAAGCAAGTGTCTAAACTTTTGCAATATGCGAATTTCACTTTTTTTAGTGAAATTAAATATTATCTTCTGTTCTAAAATGTTTAAAATATATTTAAAGATAAGTAGAGTCATTTGTATAAACCAAGAATTCACATTTTTTTTTCAAGGTTAAATATCACCATTGTCTAAACTTTTGTTGTATATTACAACATTTGAATGCTTTTTTGCTTTATTACACTTCGATTATTTCAGGAAAATAACTTTTATTTTAAATATAGAGAATGAAATATATATTTAAAATAAAATAATCGCAAATGACGAAAAGAGAATTATCAAAAAAGTTTCTTATTATTACTGAATGTCTAATCTTTAATGAAATCAGATAGTAAACGCACAGGCATATACTATTATTACTACATATATTTCTAAAAATTAAAATACTAGGAGCAAATACGATTCGGAATAAACTAATTTTTTAGTTATATATATGTTTTGCTTCACTGATTCCAACTTTTATCCCAACTGCTATCTACGAGCAAATGTTACCATAGAGAAAGGAATTCTGATTTAATTATTCCCTTTGCGATAATTTATCTTTACATGTTGTTATCAGAAACACAGTTTTATATCATAAAAGTGCACATTAAAATGCACACGATTTCTAATTTTAAAAATATATTTATTAGAAGTGTTAAAATCTAAAACTTAAAGAACAATGTACTATTATAAGTTAAGAATCATATATTACATGATTTACTACAAAGTTTAAAATCTTAAAAATTAAATATTTTCTTTCAAATGAGATTGAAATTAAATAGAAAATATTTTTTGAGGCAACATTAAACATTTAAAATTAATCATACCCATTTAATTAAATAAAAGTAGCGATTTAATCAAAGGGGTTTTATATTGAGACAATTCATATTTTCATGAACTTTTTAAATTATTTTTTATACATTGCAAATTACCTATATTTTTAGATTTATTACAAAAATAAACTCAGAAAAGTACTAATGATTTTTAGTGACTGAAGTTTTAGAGTAAAGAAGTAACGGGGTCATTCCATGGCAACTTATGTTACATTTGGTACAATTTACTGCAGTAAGTTTAGTAGTATACAACTAAAAGATATTCAAATTTAAAATTAACATGATTTGTCAATGAAACCTATCTAAAGATCAATTTGGTTGAAGATAACCTAAAAAATGACAATGAAAATTACACTTTTTATGATAACTTACATTCCTTTTTCAGTAATGGCAGTTACCATAGTAAAGATAACTACAAAAATTTAAGAAATAATATTAAAATTAGGTAATTTTCAACTAATTGGGCTTTGAATAAGTTGAACTAGCAAACCATGTCAAATTTACATTTTGAATTACATTTTTGTGTAAGTTATAAAACTAAAACTATTGAAAATAGTTCTAAATGTAACGTAATTTTCCATAGAATGTCCCAACAGACAATCCTTTGGGAAACACAAATAGCTTTAGAACGATATGCTTTTTAATAACTAATGCTTATATATACACATGTACAGTGTAGATTTATTTCATTTTAGTTATTTCCTTCTAATACATTAAGAAATAATTAGATTTAACTTGCGCGCATAATATGAATTGTTAATTTATGTGAGTTATGAAATCAGATTTGTTAAAATGTGTAACTGTTGTAATGGACTACATTTTTAAAAATCTTTATTTGTCTTTGGCACATTCAAAAATTATAGATTAATAAAACGGCCAATAAACATTTATTTTATAAGTATAAAAACTGTATGCCATACAATTACTTTCCTTACAAAATACAAGCAAAAAATTATTTCACATATTTTTATTGCATAAATGTTTTAAATGCTTACACAAACTTGAAATCTATTAGAAATTCACAGGCATGTGGTGTCGTTTTTTTATTATTGATAAATGTATGTTTTTTAAACCGGTATTTCTAAGCATGTTTCCAATTGCAAATATGTTTCAAATGCTGGTCTTCAAATGTATAAAACAATACTATTGTATGAAAAGAACGCAATCTTGTTAAAATAATCCAATTAGACAAATTTAGTTTTTTCTTTTGTATAAATTTTAGTACGAAATAAATACCTAAAAGTTTTAAAAACTAAAAGGTGCGTTTTGTCGTTAAAGACTGAAAATGTTACTGCTTTAATTTATAGCGCATGAAGAATGTTTATTTCCTAATTATAGCTTATAATACCGAGAGAGTACTTAAAAATAACATTTTGTAAGATTTTAAAATTTTATCTTTTTAAATGTAAATAAATTTCGGTAAGATGCAGAGCAATATTTGAAACATCTTTGTAACTAACATAAATCTCAAATTAAACGTTTAGAAATAAACATTTAGTCAGCTAAAAGTACCGATGATACGTATTTAAACTCAGTACATGTTATGAAAAAAATATTACGAAGCAATCGAGTCAGAAACTTAACACATATAAAAATGAAGCATGTATGAAAATGTATAAATGTATAAATATATGCACTATCCTTAATACACATGCAATAAACATGAAATGCCCTTTGATAAATGCAATTCAGCTCAGCAAATATTTTCTCGACACAATAAGTAAATTAGATGCGAAATATAATTGGAATGCTATCGGATATGATCATTGTGCTTTAGGGAAAGATAACTAATCCGGAATTTTGTTGACTAAACGTATTTAATTCTGCATGTGAACGAAAATAATGCATGTTTAGTTAGTCTATACTTTACCAAAGATCAATACAACTCTCGATACAAAAACTGTATGATGAATTTAAAGTGTTTGTAAGAAAAAAAACAATACTTAAGCATAGAATATAAAATTTGTATAAGATTTATAAAATATCTGTAGTACTTTAAAATATTTTTATATCATTTAAGCAAAGTCCATGAAATAATCTTGAGAAAATATGCAAAAAAAAAAAAAGAAATAATCGATGCACGAAAAAAGAAAAGTGATTTGCACATAAATAGACAGTCAGATTTTCGAAAGTTAATTATCGTACAATTTATGGTAAATAGATTTAGCAGGTAAGGACAAAAATTTTCCACTGAGAAAACTTCAAATGCTCCATTTTTTATAAATTTCCAGTTATCTGTATGAGAGTTTAAATACTGTAGTTTCGCTCTATAATTTTTATGAATAATTGCTTTAATGATTTAAGTGATTTAATTATTTAATAAAATTGATTTTTCAAAAAAAAATGTGTAAATAAAAAGTTATATATTTTCTCATCATTAAAAAACCGACAAAACAATTAAATAATTACTCTAGTTATGGTCAAAAAAGTAAAATTTGTTCGCACTGTACATGGTTAAAACTGTATTTAAACTAAAGAAGTTTATCTTAAAATGATAATAAAATGTTTTTTTCAAAATTCAATTTATGTGAATTCTTTTAAACTGCTACTTATTTTTTGCATGTCAAAGTCTCGCATTTAAACACTGCTTTTGTATTTTGATACTGAACATGAATTACAATTATTATAATTAAAATTGCATGTTTTTATGAGTTTATCTATTCATAATTCTTCATCTGGAGAAAAAAACAAATTGGTTTCTTTTTAAATATATAGATATATTATAGAAATTCACGAAAACAACATAAAGTATTATCATGATAAGTATAAAGAAAATTAATCCTGCTCGCATTTAAATCCATTTATAGCAATTTGACTTAAAATATTTTAATGTATGTTTTGAAATATAACATATCTTCAGTCATAAATAAGAATAATAGTAAAATAGTTTTGCGGCTCTCAAGAAAAATTGCTTTTTACAGGTTTTTTTATTAATCCGATTTTTTTAAAGTTTAAACCGTTCCTAATCTTTTAATTACTAACTGAATGTAAAAATATTATTTTAATTATGACTTCTCTTTTTAATATCTATACAATGGAAGCACATTTCAAATGGATATAACATATCAGCTAGGCTTTTAAAAATTGGTACAATTAAATTAAAATTTTACGAGAGAAATAATAATAATTTTAATTTTCATTAATACGGAATAAAATTTTAAATTTACATAGCTGAAGTTTTTAGAAATTGATGATGAATTAAATCAATGCTTCATGCTTCTGGCTTCTGCATATTTTCTATAAGAAACTACAATTTTACTTAAAAGTTCTTTTCCTTATAATAACAAATGCTACATGGCGCCAAATTCACATTTCAATAGAAACCATAACGCTTGTTCAATCGATGAACTAAGAATGAACTAAGAACTTATATCCTTCCAAAATCCATGATTAAAACCGCTGACGAGTCATGCCTTTTTATAAAAATAATGCATTTTAAAATTAAAATAATTTCAATGTTTAATTTTAATGTATTGTGAAATCTTCTGAAATTGTATTATAATTTGCAAATTATTATTGTGATAAATGCTGCTGTTTGTTTTGTCTAATTGTTGAACCAAACCAATTTTTAATGCAATGATTGGTTAATTTCAGTTTAAATGTTGTAGACTCAATTTTTTTTTTTTTTTTTTTTTTTTTTTTTTTTGTAGCCTGAATTATAAAAGTTGAATACATACACTGGTGTCCAAAATTTAAGCATAATTGGTAATTAAGTAATTATTTTTAAGTAATGAAAGAAATATGAATCGGAATGTGCTGAAATTCCAGGTGTGTAAACAAAATAGTACGCGTCACATATTTTCGCGAAGAGTTTTCCCCGAAATCGAACAGGGGACCGTCAACAAATTGAAAAAGAACGAAGATCTTTTGGATAACCCTGTCAAAACTAATGTAGCAAAAGCGTTCCAACTGCACATTATGATTAATTGGCTTATTGTAATGTACTGTGTTAATTTTTACAAGGATAGCATGTATACTCGTAGAGAAATTAAGGTTTTTATAAAAACAGTCCTAAGTTTTTTGCTTATAATTTGCAGAGTTCTTAATATAAAATAATGTTCTTTTCTGAAAATATGACAAACATCATTGTACACAATACCCTGTCATTAGAATTTAAAAATAATAAAAATTGTATGACAAATGAGCAGGTTTACTAAATAATTTTTTACTGCGCATGCGTGAACGCTATTAAAATTTCATTTGCATATTATGTTAGTTAAATGTATAGAGCAACTTTTGTGAAAGTCTCAAAAACATAGCTTAAAAATTCTGAAAATTATCGTTGATAGAATGAGATCAAAATCCTTTATTCCCTAAATGAAGCAAAAAGATGAGGGGCTGTATCCATATTCCATTGTTTAGTGCCTACACAATATTGCACGTACAACTATATTTAGGTAAAACCCCTGATTTTTTTGCTTCCTTTAGGAATAACGGATTTTGAGTTGATTCTATAGGCGACCCTTTTCAGAATTTTCAAGCTATGTTTTTGAAACTTTTACAGAAGTTGCTCTATACATTTAGCTAACACAATATGCAAATGACATTTTGATATCGTTGACGCATGCGCAATGAAAAATTATTTACTAAATATACTCATTTTTCATACAATTTTTATTATTTTAAAATTCTGATGACAGGGTATTGTATACAATGATGTTTGTCATATTTTCAGAAAAGAACATTATTTTATAACAAGAACTCTGCAAATTATAAGCAAAAAACTTGGAAAAATTTAGGACTGTTTTTATAAAAACCTTAATTTCTCTACGAGTATATATGCTATCCTTGTAAAAATTAACACAGTGCATTACAATAAGCCAATTAATCATAATGTGCAATTTGAACGCTTTTGCTACATTAGTTTTGACAGGGTTATCCAGAAGATCTTCGTTCTTTTTCAATTTGTTGACGGTCCCCTGCTCGATTTCGGGGAAAACTCTTCGCAAAAATATGTGACGCGTACTATTTTGTTTACACACCTGGAGTTTCAGCACATTCCGATTCATATTTCTTTCATTACTTAAAAATAATTACTTAATTACCAATTATGCTTAAATTTTGGACACCAGTGTACATATATATACAGTGCGTGTCAAAAGTTTAAGCACAATAGCAATTTTAAAATAAAACTTTAAATATTACCTTTAATTTCAATATCTGTCTTGTGTATGTTAATAATATCTATTTTTACACCATATTCATTTAAATTAACTTTTAAATTTTATTTCAAACCATGGAGTTTAAGAATAGAAGAAAAATGAGCGTGTTAAAAGTTTAAGCACAAAATCGTTTTTATGCAAATTTTACAGTCTGACGTAAACGGCTGCGCACGCAAACAATTTCTGGGTGTGTTAGAAGCAGTTCGCTGTTGTTTTTGAGTTAGTACAAAATGCCCAAGTCGAAAGAATTTTCAGAGGAGGAAATGATAAAAATTTGCAATATGAGTGCAAAATGTAATATTGTTTCTGAAATTGCAAGTGCATTAAAAAGGCCAAAACAAGGTATTCATCAAATTTTGGCTCATGATAATGATTTTAAACGAAAATTTCGTTCAGGAAGGCCGCGAGTGACTAGTTTGAGCGAAGATAGCCGCAACAGAAATTTGGCTTCAACTGATAATTACTCCCTTTCGGGAATAAAACATGCAGTTGGAGAACAAATATCGAAAAAAACTGTTTATAGAAGAGTTTTGGAATTCAAATACATAAAATACCGTAAAATGGCTCGATTACCGTCTCTGAAACGACACCATAAAGAAGCTAGATTACAATGGGCCAAGGAGCATATGTCATCTGGTGAAAAGTGGCTGAATGTGATATTCAGTGATGAAAAAAAAATGGAACCTCGATGGCCCTGATGGGTTTAAGTACTATTGGCATGATCTCCGCAAAGAACCTAGGAGTGTATTTAGCCGATAACATAATTGTAGTTCTGTAATGGTATGGGGGTGCTATTTCTTTCAATGGCCATACATCTCTAACATTCATCAGTGGTCGTGAAAACTTTGAAAACTATCAAGAGACACTTGCCAATCATTTGCTTCCTGTTGCCGAGGTTTTTAGGGGGGGGGAATGGTTATTTCAACATGATAATGCTTCCATCTATACCACAAACTCAACTTCATAGTGGGTTAAGCCGAAAACAGTGACTGTTTTGAAATGGCCGGCAATTAGTCCTGATTTAAACTTTATAAAAAATATGTGGGGTATTCTCACTCATGGAGTTTATCCAAATGGAAAGCAGTATTCTTCAGTTAAAGATTTGAAAGATGTCATTGAGAACGCTTGGTTAAAAAATGAACCAGAAACAATACCCAACCTCATTTTAACGATGGGAGACCGTTAAGTAAGACCGTTTAAATATTTAAAGTAATTCAGCAGAAAGGACCAATAATCAAGTATTAATTTTATTTATTCTTGTTCTGCTAAAGACTAAAAAACTACTGTGCTTAAAATTTTGACACAATCATTTTTGTTGTTTTGATAAAATTTATTATTTAAGATAAATTTTATAGCATGAATTTGTTAACTATCTTTTTAAAACTACAATTTGTATGCTATGTGAAAATGGAAGTAACTTTCACGCATTAATATAATTTTATTTTGAAATTTTCTGTTGTGCTTAAACTTTTGACACGCACTGTATATATTATTTAGATTTATGTATGAAATTAAATTCTGTAGGAATTTGTTTTCGAACGATAAAACTCTTGCGTTACTTGTTACATCATATTTCATTTACATATTCATCATACATTATTCATGTCAAAATTTATGATATTGGTTTAGATTCTCTGGATTTTTTTCTGTATTTTCCAGTAATTAAAATATATTTTCAGTTATAACACATTAGTCCAATATTATGATTATTATCTTGATTTTACAAACATCATGATTTTCGTAAATTGATTCTATTTATCGAAACAGAAGGTCTTTTCAATTCTAGCTGATGGAGAATTTTAGAAACGTTCTTCCAATTAAGAACATTCAATGTCTATTTGAATGTTTTCGATTCAATTTAGGTCAAACAATTAAACCTTTGTTTTGCCTTCCAAACCGGTAAAGTTTAATACAGATTTATTTACTTTACTTAGACTTAGTAAAGGTTTCAAATCTTACGGAAATTTTCGTATTTTGTCAAAGTTAAAATAGCAGCATTATTTGTTGTTTCATTCAGGGTTATGTACTTTTTTATATCCAAATTGTCTACTTTTTGTTGTCATTCTTTTTTTTACTTTTAATGCATTTACGCACTATTAAATGTTAACCTTAGTAGTGACACATCATTAGCCCTACTTGCTATTAATATATGAAATTTTTTGCTAATATCGACATATTTCCATTTTTTTACATTGTCTTTTGCTCCAAAAGGTTATGTATAAAAATAGAGGAAGGAGTTTTATTTATATTTTATAGAAATCTCTTGATTATTTTATTCCAATGAAAAACATTTAATTTGTATTTCAATGATTTAGGTTTAATTACGGTCAAGCGATTAAATTTTGTTTCCTCTTCTAAATTGGGAAACTTTAATACTAAAAATTTATATTGTTTTCATAATTAGATTTTTATTTTCAATTCAGAAACTTTAACAATTAAAGAAAGCGAATATTACCTATCAAAATTTATGGTGTCAAACTTCTTTCACCTAAAAAATTGAAAAACCCTACTTTATTGTTTCGACTACACACAAACTGTAATGGGTTAACTTTTGTCACATAAATTGAGAGAGAATTTTTCAATAATGGCTTGTTCAAAATTCTTAGGTGTTTTTGAATGCTTTTCATTTATTTGAGGTCACATCATTAAATTTATAATTTGCCTTCATAATTGGAAATTTTTATACTTTATACTTGTCTTTTCCTTTCATATGCATTTGAATGTTTTTGTATTTTAATTTTTCGCTAAAATATGACAACTATTTTATTTGATATTTCAGTAAAGATTATATTTAATTAATTGTAACTGGCCGTTTTTATAATCCCTGTTTGCAACTTTTTAATATTTTATAACGTGGTAAAATGTGATTGTTGCCTGCTGTGAAATTGAATAATGTAGTTTTTAATACTTTAATGACGATTGTTACCGGTAACTAGGCTGCATTTAATACAGATTCATTTAGTTTTCTTATCTAGATATATTTCGGATTTCAACATATTTATTTTCCTTAATATTCAACTGCAGAATTATTTGTTATTTCATCCAAGATTATGTGTTTAGTGCGTAAATGTCAGATTTTCCACTTTGTAGGGTTCCGTACTTAAAAAGTGAAAACGGAAGACCTTTTCCTTTTATATCGCGTGGGGATTCTGGTAAAAGCTTTCGTTACGCTGAACTCAAAAATGCATTTTTTTAAATTTTAGGTATTATGTTTTCAGAGATATCGTCGAAAATATAGTGCAAAAATGTTTCCTCCCATCTAATTCGGAATCCACAGAAACTAAAATTATGAAAATATTAGAGCTAGCACTATGTTACTATAGTTATGTTACTTTAAACGTTTCATGATACCTGCAACGATTACTCTAGATCTCATTGTTTTCGAGAAAAATACATTTTCTGTTACATGCAAATTTCGATTTGTGGCCATTGAGCCAAGGTGTTGAGAAGCGTTGGCATCACTTATCGCAGCTGAAGTATAAAAGCACTGCTGTTAAGGATTTTGGAATAAAAATCGTTGTCTTTTATTCTGAGTGCTGATTTAAACGTCTAAATGTTTGGAACTTAATATTCCGTTCACTAAGCTATAAACTTCATTGTAATATAACCAATATTTAACTTAATATATTCCTACAGATTTATTGAATTTTCAATCCATTTATTTTAAAGGTATTTTTTACAGTATAATTTTATTGACAAAATAATATTATCCAACTATTCCGATAATTTTAAATGAATTATTATTAGTTCTAAATATATAAACTTTAATGAAATGTCTTTTTCTTCAATTTGATTATCTATATCGAATTAGAATGTCTTTTCAATTCTGTCTTATAGAGTATTTCAGATAAGTTTCTTCCAATTAAGAACACTGAACGTCTGTTTGAATGCTTTTGATTCAGTTGAGGTGAAATAATTATATCTTTAATTTGTGTTTCGCAATGGCAAAATTTAATATAAGTTTTTGTTGCTTTAACATCATGTCCTATTTAGTATTTATTTTTGTAAAGTAATGAGGCTTATTTTTCAAATATATAACGGTTGCATCTTTTAGTCATTTTAAGTCCACTTAACGTCTTAATTTCTACTTTTTAGCTGTTTTTTTATTTATTTTATTTTATTCGTATTTAGTTTATGTATTTAACCGGACGGGAAATTTTAATCTTAGAATAACAAAACTTTATTTCCTAAATTAATAATTGTATAGTATTTATTATTATACCGGATTTATCTGTAATTTAATATTAAATGTATTGAAGACTTTCCTTTCAATTTGCGTAAATACTTTTGCGTACTGTAATACTTCGAATTACTGTGATTTATACTATATAATGGCTGATGAAAACAAGAATTATATATATATAATAATGTAAGAATATTCAATTTTTTATAGAACTGCTATAGAATCCTGATAAATAATTTGTTCATCTTTATCTCCTTCTGGAAAAAACGGTAGTCTTAAGAATATTTTTAGATTGTATATATAACTGTTGATTCAAAATGTTTATTGTGAGGATTGTTTAGTAAAATGCGATTGATTGAGATAAACAAACAGAAAAATGTATTTAAAAGAATTATAAATTTCAGATATAAAATCCGTATAACAATAGTTGCACGCATATTAAAATACCTATCATTAACAAATTTAAGAGAAATTTGCCGTAAAATCTATTTACAAACATTCTGTATATTTATTATTATTATTTTTCAAAATAAGCAGTCTTTGCTTTACAACCTAACATTTAACTTTTTTGAGTTACTAATCAGACAGTTCGTTGAATATCTGTGCTTAGAAAGTTGTTTTTATATATTTTTTTACTGATTTTTAAAATTGATAGTTTGTGGTGAAACCTTTACTACCTTCACTGTGTTCTGAAAAAAAAAATAACTGTGTAATTGATAACTCATACTGAGTGACTCAAAATAGAGATCCTCAATAACCTCCTAAATGTCTGATGATAAAAAAAAAAAATCCAACAAAGCAGTTTAGAAATGTAGCACCTCCTATAAACATGGCACAGTTTTATAAGGGGTGGATACATATTACAATACGAAATATAATTTTATGTATGATGATTAAATTTTTTAAGTCTTTATGTACAGACGGTACTTTTAAGTGCCATTAAGGTAATATGATTTATTTTCTCCAACTATTATCAAATGTAAATTTTGATTTTCGTACATAATACAGAGATACTGTTTCCATCATTTATAAAAGAAGAGTTTTTCACATATTAAAAAATAGTATGATAAATATTAAACTATAAATACCACTTGTTTACAGATAGGATGATAATAAATTTACTTATATTGATTTCATAAGAAATTGTGAGATTTCCTCATTTTTTTCCTTAGATAAACTTTCTATTGTCGCAAATATTTAAAAAAAGAGCTATAATTGTAGAATTATTAAATCGGTTTCCACGGAAAAACTTCTTTATATCCGTTTCATTATAATATAAATTTTCTAACATATCTTTAAATATTGAGGAAAATAATTATCAAACAGTAAATTGTTGATTCAAAATTTAGTAGATAACAGGTAAAAAAGTACTTGTCCTAGCGATAAAAAATGTCAGAAAAACTCATTCTTTAACGCCCAAAACTTATCTAGATTAAAAACTTGTAATTTTGAGGAATTTAACCATTTTTTATTGCGGGAAACACGAAAACGCACCTTTAGTGCCTGAAATTATAAAATACAAATTAATATATTTTCATAACATTTGATCAAAAAGGAATAAGATAGTGTACCAAAAAGCTTGTATATGTTACGTAGCACAGGGTATAACAATAATACGTGGGACTAAAACCAAGCACACAGGGTTTGACTTCTATTGTTGTTAATGTCTAACTTTTGTTCTTCTCATTATATTTTCCTAATTTTAACTTACTTGAAGAATAATGTTACACGAGTAGTTTTTTGACATACGTCGTATTTTAACGGTATTTATAAAAATATTTCAGAGAAGAATTTTTAACGAATACTTCAAAATTTCTATGCTATTTAATGTATGACGTCATATTTTTCCAAATGAATTATTTTATTAATGATAAATTTTTTTTTATTTATTTTACTTCTAATTATGTCGTCATTTTTCACAGAAAACCTCTTATTAACGTAACTGATATTCATGCTTCTTATATAATAAAAGACAATTATTTTTATTTCAACTATGACGTCATATTTATTTTCTTTGATTTTTTTTATTTTATTTTATTTTTTAATTTGAATTTTTCAACTGAAAATTAGTTGCCGAGTAAAAATTATTATTCCTGGATTTCATTTTCTTGGCAACAGGAAAGAAAATGGTTATTTTTTATCGGAAAAATGTTAATTGATTCTGTATGAAAAATAATGAAATTTTGAATTATTAAGGAGAATATCTGAATAAATCAACTAAAAATTAGCCTATTTTCATTTCCGAACTTTAACTTATCTATATGCAAAAATTGAAAGACATTAATCCATCCGTTTTTAAGCCAATTTCATTCCAATTTTTCGGACCACCTTCTTATTTATAATATATATAAGATAATGACATAAATTGTTTTACTCTGCGTAGTTGTTGCATGAAATATCGTTTATTTATTGTTTCCTTTTTCAAATAATAAAAAATAATTTAAAACATATATATAACAGATATTTAAAAATAAAGTTTTCACCAAATTCTTATATAAAAAAAAACATCGCGCCGAACCCAATGCGCATGTGACATGTGTGCCAAATATTTCATTTAAACATCAAACCTTTTTTTGTTTGTTTGTTTCTAATTTACGTTCAAATAAACATGTATTCTACGATAACTTCAACAGGAAAGAGTTTTATATCGTGTTCCGGTTTTTTTTGGCGAACTTTTTTCTTACATTAAATGAATCAACGTGGTTGCCTTTGAGGATGCTTTTTTACTACTGGAATGGAATTTAACTTTCTGTTTTTTGCATATCTAAAATGTATACATAAAAAAATATTTATATAAACATCATATAATTTTTTAACATTTGGCATATATAACGTTTATTAAATAAATATATCTTTATAAATTATTTAAAAATCATGTTTTTCAACCATCTTGAGAAATCTGTTAACTTGCTAAAATGTCTTTTTCTCGCCAATTGCGCCAGCCAAAACAGGATATGGAACTTTTCCTCTTCAATTGAAATCAGATTGACAACGTATTATCAGACTTGTTTATTGAAACAACATACATCTGACTTGTGTGCTCGACATGAAGCCTGCTTATAAGCCATCGTCAATATACAGGGACGAGATAGCGCACAAGGAAATATTACAACGCAAGAGAAGTACAACCAGGAGCTCCGCACAAAGAGTGTGTGCAATGGAGCCAGTGGGATTCGAACCCACAGCCTCACGATCAGCGGCGTGATGTCTTAACCACTCAGCCACGGAGGCCCTATCAGATTTCATAAAGAAAACAAACAAAAAAGATTCATTCACATTAACAGAAAAAAAAAATATTAAACCACGAAGACAATAAATCTCAAAGAACTCTTAAAATGAATGGACAGGTGCAACATTCTTATGAAGACATATATGTAAATTGTAGGTGCTAACATTTGTTTACGGATTGCTTTCACGAGGATTTTAATTTCCCTCCGTTAGCTATTTTTTTTACGTCATGTTTATTTTACATTTGTGACATATATATTAAATCAGACATAAAATTAAAAAATACAAATATATGAGGAGCCCAGAATCCAAAGGGTACAAGTGACAAAATTTACATTTCGATTAAATTGAGTTCAAAGTTACACATCGACTGTAATTGAATGAATTGAGATATGAAAATTTTGCTTATTTCTTAATGATCCTTGAACTCTTGTTTAAATAACTGTTTAAAAAAAGGTGGAATAAAATATTTTTTTAATTTATAACTAAGCAATATTTGTCATCATTCGGCACTTATACCCCTTGGCTTCCAAGCAGTAATGAAAACTGCTTGAAAACTAAAAGGTACAAGTGCTGAATGAACACAAGAAATGAAAAATTTTTAAATAAAAAATTGTATTTATGAAAAAAATTAAGATTAATGTTGATACAAATAAATCAAAGGACAAATTTTGTTTTAATATAAATTCTAAAAAAGGAAAAAATATGAAATAAAAAAATGAATTTACGAAAAATTTATGAACAATGTTGATATAATGAATGAAATGAAAAACTTTTGTTCTAATATAAGTTTTAAATTTTTATTAAAAGTTTAGAAACATTGGAATTTCATATTTTTTAACACTTACCAACAAAGTTGAAAAGTGAATATGATTTTGGTTTGTCCGTCCGTCTGTCCTAACTCTCGTAAATATATTCGGATTGCCCTGAAATTTTTGGGAATTATTCATGTTTACTTCAACACGAATTTATTGCAAATGACTCTTGCAATGACTCAGTGCAACTTATTGCACATATTTCTAACATGATTAGTTTATTTTTAGGGACAATAAAAAATTTTCCGTTACATTACGGGTTATGGGAAAATCGTTTTAAATGAATTTGAAATATGTTACACCTTGTCACATGTTAAAATTTATATGCATTTATGAATTGCACTAAAATAGACATTCTATAAAATCTGAGGTGAAAAGAATCCTTATTAATTATTTACAGGACCATACAAAGATTTACATTACCTTATAATAAAGAGGGAATTGTTTGCGACTTGTTTTAATTATATTACAATTTTCATGTATAATAAAATTAATGTATATCGCTGAGGCTTAGTATAAATTATTTCGCACATAATACAAAGTACACAGTATTTACAGGGACACAAAAAAAGATTTCAAATAGGACCGAATTTCTATCCGAATTACTGTATAATTATCGATGATGATTGATAGATGAACAAAATGCTATTTTAATTATGATTTGCGCTTTTAACTTTCACTAAATGTATACACGTTATATGATATGTATAAATGCTATAGTTCAAATACAGGGCTACACAAAAATATTCGTAAAGATTACAGACTATGAGCGTACTTTACTTAAAGATTTCTTTTAAATAAGTCTTGTATTTCTATGCTGAACTGCATTCAGTTTACTAAGAAATGCTTGTAAAATATAGGTAAAATGATATACAGGATCACACACAAATTTTTATACATTGTCATCGATGAATGATAATTTCTGGAAATGTGATTTCAGTAGTCTTAAGTGTGTTTAATTTGAAGTAAATTTCAGCTAAATACTGGCGTATAATAAAGGTTCAAGATAAACTACAGGATGAACAAAAGTATACAAGTGGGCTTCCATCTATTAATATAAACTGCTGAAAGAGAAATTTCAAACTGTTATGCGTTTTCTTGCTAAACTAATTTTTCCAATTATACAGTATATATTAACCGACAAATAAAACATAGGGCTGTTAAAAAGTATCAGAATACATATTTGGCAATGGACTGTAACACTTTATTACCCTCAATAGCAAAAATTTTTAAAGATTTCAGGGAGTGTTCGAATGTGTTTCATAATCCATGCGTAACGCATGATTTTTCTTACTTGATAACAGTTAAAATGCATATATTTAATGCATAAAAAAGAAAATGGCTTTGTATGTATGTCGTTGGTCGTGCTTCTGCTATATAGACGTTAACGGACACAACTGCACTTATACCCCTTGGCTTTCAATCGTTTCACAGTTTTGAGAAAGAGGTTAACTGACTGACCCCTATAACTCAGTACATAATGAAAAAATCACTCTTAACTCTTTACCTACAAATAAATAGACATATTTCCAGATAGCCTGTGCACTTAACTCATTTTTTTCAATTTTGTCACTTATACCCCTTGGCTTCTGGGCTCCTCATATATATATTCATTTTTTAATTATTAAATAATGAAAAAAAAATAGATGCGTGATTTTCAAATTTGAATAAATTTCATTATAAGGTACCCTGGGGTAATAACGCCACGTTAAGGTTTTGGCAATTTTCACGGCTCAGTTTTAGTTTGTATTTTTCAAACAAATATATATTTTGATACAGCAACTCATTGACTATCTATATAAAAAAAATAATTTAACAGATATGTATTCATAAAATGTAATGGCATAATTTCTTGACCAATGCTATTTGGCGTTATTACCCGCTTATATGGGTAATAACGCCATGCAAACAAAACTATGAAATAAGATGGAATAATGGCATGTAAATTGCCCAATTCTAAAAATACAAACTCTACAAACTTAGAAATTGACAAATTGCATTCTAAGCTATTGAAAATGTTCAATTTTTTGTGAAAGTGTAAGAAAAATAAAGGTGTGGTGTGTGTGTGTGTGGGGGGGGAGGAGGATGAGGTAAAAGAATATCAGACCGTGAGCTTCTTTTTGCTTAAAAATGACCGCTTAAATAGAATTATTAGAAACATTGCACAATTTTAACTGTGTTTATTTGAATCAGTATTTAGGATGTAGCTCGGCCACTGTAGGGAATCAACCGGGGTACTGATGCCAAGGATTGGCGTTATTACCCCGTTATAGTTATTGCGCTGTACATTTTAAATTACAAATTATTTCGAGAAGATATCCAAAATCTTCAACAACATTTTGAAAGTCCATGAAATGTACTACAAATTTATGTAATTAACAAAGTATTTCCGGATAAAAAAATAGTCTTCACATCACAAAACCCATATCGCAAATTTTAGATCAAGCGTTAATTTTAGTTGCTTGTAAAAGCAATAAGACCTAAAAATGAAACAAATTAACTTGAAGCTATTTTTTGCGATTTATATGACTCAAAACTCTTCTGCGCAGAGCACATGGGTGTCATTTACCAGATTATTTCATAATTATGCAAAATATTAGCGCTTGGCGTTATTACCCCGCCTGGCATTATTACCCCAGACCACCTTATTAAAAAATTAGGTAAAGTATGTTTAATTTCGATAACTTATGAGTAAAGCTCAGTTTAAACCTATGAAATTTCACTCATTTTTACAGCTAGAGCTATTAAATGATAGCTGTCAAAAGATACGAAATATATAACAACAAAAAATATATGAAATGTTATCAAGATCACAAAGAATTCTTGATTTCTGTATAAGTATCTATGAATTTAGGGAAGGATTTACAAACTATATAAATTTAAGAATGGAAATAACGTAATGCACTGCTTAGCATATATTTCATGGAGACCAAATTGGTCTCCAGAGGCATCTAGTATTTCAGAGAAAAATGGAAAATTGCTTAAAAAGTTATTGTTTTTTTAACTTGATTTCGCAGCAAATTTTTAAGTTGTTAGGTGGATTATGTGGGTGACTGATTGATTAACAGATTTCCCTTTCAAATTTCCCTCCAAAGAGATCGAATCTGTATCCATGGAAGATATCAGGCGGTTAGGAGAACACAGCGACATGCATTCCAACTGATAACTTCCTGTCTTAAAGATTTAAGAGCAGAATTTCCGAGTCTCTAGTAGGCTGATATATTGTTAGAATAAAATTCTTTAAAAAATTAAAAAATTAAATAATTATAGTTATTTCCGAAAATTTTAAATTCATTATAATAAAACATTCTCTAAAGAAAGAAAGATAAAGTAAATAAAAATTTATTTACAATAACAAATAACTACCGGAACAAGTCTAGAAGATTCTCTACGAACATACGATTATAAAAATTATGCAAAACCTGTATATGTTCCTAATTATGCAATTTGTATCTTTACTTAGTAAATCGGCCACTTAAAAGTTAATTTGTCGTTTTCGTAAATTTTTATTTCAGAGACGGTAACCCGTAAAATTCCTATACAGCTAATTTTTATTTGAAAAATGTATGCTTTAAACTAAAATATTTATCTCGCTCTCGTCACCATACCAAACTAAGATTATAACAACATATTATTAAAATAATAATTTCAACTGATTAAAGTAAGCACTTAAAACGTTTCATAATTTCAAACCGTTATTATCTTTATAATTAATGAAACTGAAAGAAAAATCAATGTTTAATTTTGTTCACTGAAAATGAAAAAGAATGTCAAAATTATCTTCAAACCAGAAGGAGAATTTTTTTCATCAGCGACAGTATACACAGTAAAATTCCTTGCATTGATCTTCAAAATTCAAATTCTAATGCAGTTTAATTTTGATATTTTTCTGTTAATTAAAAAGGCATTATCGTTTGCTAATTGAGCTTTTTAGATGAGTCTTTCTATAGCTCATATATTTTACCACTAATTATTGCGTTTTACTTAATGTTTAACGGCATTATATTAAATAAACTTTCCTGTGGAAATATTTTTTTGTAATTGAATTATTTCGGTGTAAATAATAAAATGAAGCGAAGGCTATTATTATCTTTTATTCAGGCGGTTACGGAAAAAGTTAAACAAGGTGCTGGTAGCTGTAATTATAGGGAAAACATCAGTTTAAAAATCATACCATAACACTCAGAAGCTGGGTGTTAAAATGAGATTCTCTATGACATTGTTTACACAAACATAAATTTTAAACAGTCGCAGATTCTTAAACATTTCTGTAATAGAGTATTTACTTCTACTTCTTTTCAAAATTCTAACTGTAATTTCTCTAACGCTAAGATTAGACTCTAATGTATTAACTCGTAATGAAAGAAATCCTCTGAAATTTCCATACAGGTAAAAATATTCGTTTAGAGCTGAAATCTCTAATCAAGCTCTTGTCTTATGTGACAAGAAAAATGGCTTGTATACATTCAACTGAGCACTGTACAACATTTGCGTAACACTACTCCATAAAACTGATGGAAGTTTTATGGACTGTTATGGTGTAATTTTTTTTCAATTATATAATAGTGTAATTTAAACATATGTTACGGGTGTATCATTATATATTAGTGTAATATTACGCTGGTTATCTTGTTTAAACTGGTGTCCACCTTAAACTTGGTGGAAGCTTGGCTGCCACCAACTTTATGGAGTAACGTTACACAAATTAACGTACACAAGTATACGTTACACTTGTGTAACAAGTAACGTTAAACAAGTATATTTTACAGTGTGTTGTCAATCTTCATCTTCAAACTAGTGAAGAAAATGAATGAAACATCGATCACGATGACTTCAAGGTGAAGTAACAAATCGTTTTAAAGTCATAAACCAATCATTTAGTTTTACAAAGTGAACAAGCAAAAGGAGTCATACTTTGCTAAGTGCTGAGACCGTTTGTTTCTTTGATCAAAGATTGATTGGCTCCACAATTCTTATCGAAAACGCACATTTATATTTGCTACTACCAACCATTTTTTGAAATTGTATTCCTAATTAAAATCTGCATTAGTACTCCGAGTTATCTTAATCATGGACATAAAAAATCTCACTTTTTCTATAAAAGTTTACATAAGATACGCATCGGCAGCATATGCATATTCATTTGCTATTCATATTTGCTATCCAATTATTGGTATTTATCAATTTTTCTTTTTAAAACCAGCGAGAAACATCTTAACTATCTGTAGTCAAAAACAAGGAAAACTATTATTAGGAAAAAAAACCCTTCCATTCAAAAATTTCTTAACATATTGGTTTTCCGGCATGGAATAGTTTAAAAACCATAGTAGTATTTGCAATCCTTAAGGACTTATGACAAATTTAATTAAATATAGAAAAACACTAACTTTAGTTTAGTTATCAAAATTTATCAAAGTGTTATACATTTACTTACCAAAGGTTGAAAATAAAAATAATGTATTTGAGAAATAAAATACAAAGTTTGCATTTACAGATATACAGAAAAAAACAGAAATGTTGCCTGATACAGTTGATATATTTTAGAAATTTTAAGTCTATTCTTGAAATATTTTCTCAAGCTTCAAAACCCACAACAGAATATTAAACCAGCAACATTCATACGATTTATGTAAAATTTTTGAAAGCACAAATACACTTTTCTAAACATAATATTTCTAAACTTTACTGCTTTTAGAGTGCACAGTGTTACGTCTAGTTAAACAATATATTTCTCATTTAAATTCACAGCTTTATGATTATATGTAGAGTAATATTGACGCATTCTTTTGGGGATACAGAAGCATGTGGTGTAATAAAATAGCAAAAAAAATGTTTATAAATATTTTAGATTTTTTTTTATAAAAATTTATTTTTCATTTAAAAGAATATAAAGCAAATATGTTAAAATGTGCTAAAATTTATGCACTAAAATGTATTTAAATTTTGACTATTAAAATTTACAAAAACAA
The DNA here is from genome assembly GCA_964019185.1 of Maratus speculifer. NCBI lineage: Eukaryota > Metazoa > Arthropoda > Arachnida > Araneae > Salticidae > Maratus > Maratus speculifer. The sequence goes on along the minus strand of OZ025299.1, from coordinate 221,047,719 downwards.
AAGTGCAATAGTTATTAAAATATTTTTTATAAATCCTCTGTTTTAGAAAATTTTCTATTGTTTTACTTATTTTGTCTCGTGTTGAATAATTAATTCATAATTTTTTTAATGTCAAAAATATAAAATAATACGTATTAAATTGCTTCACTGCTTTCAATGCCGGCTGTTTTACCCTAATATTTTTTCCCAAAAAATCAAGTAATTTTTGTATTTTTAATTCAATTTCGGCTAAACGATAAATTCATAGTAACCTACTGCAAAACTATTTCAAAAGTAATCTAATTTAATACATCTAAAAAAATAGGCAAACACAAGACTAAACCTACGTGTCAGCCACTAGTAGTATCAATTTTTGGCTTATGTACTCATTAGATTCCTCTATTATTACTCTTCCATAAAATAAAGGGTTTTATCTTTGTGCTCGATGACATAGGATTTTGTGCGGTTGGCTCTTGAACTATATTATTTATAGTGCATAACACCTCAAAACAAAAACTAAAGATAAAATTTTGGTCTTTAAAAGACCATAATTTTATCAATTATGACTTTTTTTAAATATATTTTCGTATAAACTAAAAAACTATTCTGAACTTGTCGCATCATTATATCTTTCAGAATGTTATTCAAAATCTATTTAAGTGTAATATTGTGAAAAACGGCCAAGCGATTTATGAAACACGGCATCCACAGGGACATATTTTCTGTCATTCAGATTAAAACACTGATGGAGCTTGTCTAAATATTAATAATCGAGTTTTACTTTAGCAGAAAGTGTTAAAACTTTAAACTTAGCATCGTTCAAAGTGCACTTAGAAAAAAGTCCGCAAAATTGTAATAACGCTTTTGTCCGTTCGCTTGATTTCTACAAAAAAATTAATTCACATGTCGTCAAACTGTTGACAATTTTTTCGAAAGTAATAATCAACAATCTTTGAATGATTCACATTGGCCGGAACCAGAATCGTCCCCCGCTGAGCGTCCACGATATACTATTTGCACATAACGGTTGGTAGTATTTGTCAGTTAGCAGCGTGAGGCATGTCGGATTTAAACTGAGGGGCCATCCGTTAGGGTCTTTCTAAGGGAACCTGACCCTTATTTAAGGAAGAAAATCCAAGGTTCGAAGAAAACCACGGAAAACTCCGGACGATTAGGCAGACGGCCGCGATTGTTTATAAACTCAGCGCCTGCCGTGTACATGTTTCGAGGTCAGAACCTCTCAGACACAGTTGAGGCCCTATACGTTACGGAAAACTGCAATTTTTTTTAAAACTACATGACTTGTAGTTTTTTATAAAGTTTAAATAAACTCTTACTACCCCTATTTTTTAATGATTTTAGTTTCAGTGGATTCCGAAATATAGTGGGTGAATATGTTTTTGCAGTACATATTCGAATATATCTGAAAAAATATCTTAAACTCACACAAACATATTTTTGAATTCAATATTACGAGATTTGTCGAAAAAATTACTCCAAACAACATAAAAAATAATAATTTTTCATGCAACATAATTAGCTCCTCTATATTTTTCGAAAAAAATTATAATCTATAAATATGTCAGTCGATATTCTTTAACTCTGTCAAGCTTGGATATTCCATGTTTCATAGTTTTCGAGAAAAATGTCTGGGACAAACGGACAGACACACGAGGGACCTTATAATGGCTACGTTTTTCAGTTTTAAGTAATCGGTCTTAATGAATATATTTCAAAAATTCCTGAGTTGATATCTTTATCGTAGTTCTAAAAAGAAATGACTAAGAAACACGTTTTTCTTTCCAAAAATATTAAATCTCTCCTTAAAAGCTCGAAAATTGTTTTTTATGAGTTCTTTCTTAAAATACGTTAAAAATACGAAGTCAACTAAACACCATTATATCTGTTGGCTACCGATTTATGAATATTTAATGCTAGTTTTGTTCTGTGGCTCAAATAAAACGAAAATAGAGTTGGACGCTTCCCAAATGTTCTCTTAAATGGCCATAAATACTGTGAGGGACGTCAGCATTAGGGAAAAACAACATAATTTTTTAACACAAAGTTTAAAAAAATAAACATAATAATATTCATTTTGATATTTTTTACTTACATTTTATTTTCGTTGCTTTTTTTACTTTATATTGTTTTTATTTCAATTTAAGCTCTTTTAGGCCTTTGAGCTCCATTTTTTATAGTCGGTATATGTCACAAAATATGAAATTAAAAAAAATGTTATTGAGAATATCTGTAGAGATTACGCCGACTTTATCCGCATTTTGTATTTATACGATAACTTTTCAAAGGAATAAAAGTTTATTTACTGTCAAGAAAAATCTGGCGGGAGATAAGCCTTTTATAACTTGAGTTAAATATTTTTTCTTTAGCTTCTTTATGCATTTAAAGAAATTCAATTGAATGAAAATTCTTGCGTTTTCAGGTTAAAATTGAAATAAAAATTTTGATAGAGAGTCTAGACACGCTTAACTCTGTAGAGCTAATATAATATTACTAGAAATGAAATATGTATATTATTTATTTTAAAATACTTTATAAAAAAGTATATTCCCATTTGAAGCATGACACATTTCTTTTTTCAATTTTAAACAAAAAGTTTCTCAGAAATTCAAGAATTATTAAATCTTGGAACACAGTTTAGATACATTTTGATGCAGTTATATACCACATATATGTTTATTATTGTTTATTAACACTGCAATACTAGAATTAAATCGCTTTTGGTGTACCTAGAATCACGGCGGAAACAATTTTAACCCCGGTAAAACGAAGAACCTCTATACTTCGTTATGTAATATCATATATTCATAAAATTAACTTAAACGTAATATTAATTATAATAATTAAAATTTATTTTGAATTACATAGAACATTGTGCCTCACATGTGCTGAAAATAGCAAAAAGTTAGATAAATGTATTTAAAATAGTCTTATCCCATTTTAGCTATATGTTATAAATACAAAATATAAAAATTATGAACCTTTAAAACTATAAAAAATATTACAAATTTGAGAAAGAAACATTTTTTTAAAAAATCTAACCATTTAGTACGAATTTTCATTTACATTGTTCAAAGAAATATGTTACTTATAAGATCATTCTTTAACAGCATTTGACGCACAGAATATTATTTTTTATATTTCATGTACAGTATATCAGTCGTGTAACCAGGGTTGATGATGAAGTACTCTGAATTCTGGTAATTTCTGAAAGTTCTTTTTGTCTTATCTAAACAGAAAATTTTCCGGCTATGAATGAAGGAGAAGAAAACTTTACAACATTACTGGTTTTGGGCACCCACCCGACTTAACTATTGTATATACAAACAGCTTTATTAAATGTATTCAAATACTAACATTTTTATTACTTTTACGTTTTTGTAATTTACATTTCTTGCGTTTTTGTGACACTGAAGAAATAATTTGTTATTTGCAAGTACCTCAAGTTTTTTCTCTCTATCTGATCCAACATTTCATATATTATTATTTCATATTATTTGTTGTTCAGATTTTCATATATTATTATTTTGTAAACAAAAATAGCGCCTGAAGTATTTTTTTTCATTTGAATCAAATTTAATTGATGATTAGAGATTACTCATAAAAGTACCATTCTTATTTTATTTATTTATTCATTTTGACTTTGATATGATATGAGATTTACGTTGTCATTTTATTTACCCATATAGGTAAATCTTGCAATCGTTTTGAAAATCGAAAAAAAGTTAACGGATTTATACGTTTCAGACACTGGAGATTCCGCAAAATATACTTTTAGAATAAAAAACAAATTGCCGTGCTTCTATTTGTGCCTGTAAACGCTTTATCTTCAGACCAAATTCAGATAGTAGAGACTTCAAATTTGGTATGTACTTTTCATGAAATAATGGGGAAAAGGCCAATTGAATATTTTTAACTTAGATTATCCGGAACTATTTTTTTCGGACTCTCGAATTATTCGTTCCGATGAAAGGAATAGAAAAATCTTCGAAATTTTTATTTGAGACTTTTTTGATTTTTATTTGATTTGTAAAAGACAATTAAATAATACAAATTTTGCAATAAAAAAAACGATGTCAATCGGATAGTTGTTGCTGAAATATTTGTAATCCTATTTTCCACATTTTTTGATTTTTCATAACCCTGTATTTTATTCAAATTTCAATTCAAAGTTTCATTTTAATTGGACATCTGCCGCTTAATACGATGCAGTAAACTGTTAGTTAACATCTTAGTTATTTTTGTAGTTATAAGGATGTTTCTTTTACGTAATTCAGTATTACTTGAGTAGATTAGCGTTTTATGTAATTTGTCGAAATTGGTTCATCAGCAATTCATTAATAGAGTATTACTATGTTATGAAAATATTTAAATATATGAAACACGAAACTATCAACACACGAAATTATCTGTTAACCTGGAAGAACGCGCCCTTACCCAGGGTATGAATGGTTTTAACATTGTCCCCAAGAAAATCAAATTATAACAGTCACTTTATTTAGTTTATTTAGACGAGGATAATTCTTACAAATTTGGTGATAATATAAGTTGAAGATTACTTTAAAAAAATTAGTGGTTATTTTTTTAAAAACCATAGGCACACCGGGTCTTTTAGGCTCCTCTAACCCGCGCGTCCTCCCGGGTTAAAGAATGCGGGTATTCATTTAGCGGACCATTTTGAAATACGTTAAAATACTTTGTACATCAATTTGTTAAACATGAACACCAGTGACAAAAAAACACTGGATGTTTTTCTTGCATGTTTATTTGAAAGATTACTATCGATTTCAGACCTAGAATTAGAATCAGACAACATAAGATGAAATTTACGATTTCATTTTTTCTTAACCTTCTTATATAGGATATTAGAATAATATTGGATGTATCGTAAACCCGTATACATATTTAAAAATACTGCATCCAAAAATTTGATAAAAGCAGGAAAGAAATATTTGGTAAAACCTTCAAAAAATTTTATTACAAGTAGAAATATGTTTTTACGATTTAGACATATTACGAACATTCCAAAATTCACCAATGGCTCTATGTCCCCTTGCCTTGAAACTCCATTTCCTCCACTTTAATTTTTTTTTTAAATCTCTATATGCAACTTAGATAAAAATCAAAAATATTTTGCGAAAGTAAGAGTTCACAAAGAATTTGATAAAAGACAATAATATTTCAATTTTTTAAAGGTGATAAAAATCACACCTATATATATGTATATCCCTTCGTTTGAGCTTATGCAAAAAACCAATTTCAATAAAGAGTTATTTGCAGAGTGATATCGTTTTCTGCTAGACGTTATATCAATAATGGATAAATATATTTGTAAAATAAAAAAAAAAAGATTAATTGCAGAACAAAACTTTGCTAGTAGTGAAATGATCATTGCGTATCTCTAGCGTTAGAATGCATGTAATGCATCAAGTTGCCAGTATATTTTGTAAAAAGTCCATTTTTTGTTAAAAACAGGCACAAGTGTTATGTTGAAATCAAGGGGTGCAAATTATTTACAATTATAACATTGCGCAGTAAAATCTCTAACTCACGATGAAACAGTTCATTATTTAAAACAATGATGATTAGTTATTGATCGCTATCACTCTTTTAAACATTATAATCTACGACGTTAATGATCTTAAAAAAAAAAAAACATTTTTCTTTAAAGATATGTAGTAAGAGCAAGATTATTCGATTAAAATCTTGTCAGGCAAGCATGTAGTCTAAAATTCAAATTAGCTTTTAGATTTTCTGTAAAACCTAAATATATATTAAAACATGTTTCTTACAACTCACAACTTAATGATTGACTAAGACACACAAATATTAAATAACATTCATTCTTATTTAGTTTCTATTTTCTAAAACTATATTGCAGGAAACAGTTGCCACATATGTCTCTATACTTTTAGAAATAGAAGTAATGAATGCCAATAATTTAATAAATTTTTACACAGTATCTTCAACATACAAGTTATAGTTTTAATCCGAATTCATTGCAGAAAAATTGGAGGAGCTATCCTTCTTTTTTTCTAGAAATAAAATATATATATATATATATTGAACCAGAAAAATATTTCATGAAATAAATGTTGTATACAAGTCATATTAATTTGATTTTGCTTATAATGCAAGATTTCTGGTTCCATATTTTTATTGCAATATACTACTTAGAAAAGAGGAAGGTTTTTAGCTATGATTAATTTAACTTAAATTAAAGATTATTATTTAACATTTCCGATAATATTATTTTCTAGTAAAACATAATATAATAACGACATTAGAAATAATTCTAATATCATCGGTAATGCAGGCATTAAATTACAATAATTTTGGAATCATATTAAAGAGAAGACAAATAATCTTTAAAAAATTGCACAGACTATACATAATTAAAATTTCTTTATGTTTTCCCTTAAAAGTTTCGCGCATATGAACTAAACTATTTCTCATTTTGATTAGCCTGAGAGCTTAGTTTTTTCCCATTAATGCATTATTATCATCTTTATAGTCTTTATAATTAATGAGTTTTCAAGTGGTTTTAGAAACAACCAAGTTTTTAACCCAAAGGAAATTTTGAAGAAAAAAGAGAAGCCTCTTGAAAAACTTATTTTGAAATTTGTCCTTAAAATTAAAATTACTTTGAACAAATATTGTATTAAAAATTTAATTAATTATCACTCTTGTGTTATCTTTAAAAAATAATTCTAAAGTTAATTATACGTTCCCCATTTTGCAACACTTTAATATAATATTTAGATGAAGTGTTAGAAATTCAGAAATAAAAACACTAAAGAATGCATATTTTCTAACTAGAATTCCTCTTGAATATTTGAGATCTTTGATGCCCGAGGAAGATTAATTTTTATTTTCTTACTACATTCTGTAATAATGTCTTGGATTAACTGGTTTATTTTTAATTACTGATATCTATGCAGTGCACACAAAGAAGATAAAATCGGGCATTTTTAATCAAATTCAAAGGCATAATTTCTATTTTTGTTCATTGTATATGGTCCGTAACTACTATGTTTCCTGACGAATTTGAATATAAATTTCTTCATCGCAATACGGCAAGAATAAAGGTTTTTATTTAACAATTTCTGTCCTATATTAAAAGAGTTTTTTCGTCACTGTATAAGTTCCGTAACAAAATATGTTCCGTAAAAATGACATATCTTGAAAAAAAAAACATTTTGTGTTTTATTCCACTAATATGTCTGTCATAGGTGTATCTTGCTATTCAAAAAGTTTCATAAGTGTGGATTTTCGAAAAATCCCTTTATTACTCTATTTCTCCATTCGTGACACACAGAAGAGGGGTGGATTGCATGAAGAGGCAAATTTACCCAACCCTCCAACGTCTAATCAAATATCTTTATTCTTAACGGTTTTACACTTTTCTACAAGTTTCTACTTTCTATTCAGGTTTTACATTGCTGCGGTTTTTATGCAAGTTTTTACAATTTTATGCAAGTTTTACGCTTTTAACCAAGCAGAACTAAGCTACATAAAATCTTTTACAGTAAAATCATGAAATTTAATTTTTGCCAACCCTGTGAAATTTACTTTTGTAGAAGTCTGTCACTTTTATAACTAGAGGGCGATGTAAGTAGCAAAATTTATTCTTCGTAAGATTTTGTACACAAAACCTGTTGAGTCAGTAAATGTGACCAAAATAATATTTATTCAGTGATATCACTCATTTGATTAAATTTTTCTGTCGAATAATATTGACGTCCAAAATGTGTTGCTGTAGTTGAACGAATTGTTTTTATATATAGAAGCCCTTGGAATATCCCACCACCTTTTTTTAAAGCCTTCAACTGACACGAGATGGAAATACATTGAATGGGGATAACAATAATGTGATGCCACAAATTGCATTCTCCTATTCAGCTGCTAATAATAATGACATATCGTTCTACATCTACCTCTATTAACGTCATAGCATCTATTAATTACTTAAATATTGATTTGGGAACGTCTGCATAAAAATATTGTGTCAAAATTTCACATTTTTTATAATAACACAGAATTTTGACATTATATTTGAGCCAAATAACCAGTAAAAAATTATCTTCTTCACGAATTATCCAAATTTGAACTTTGAAAGATTTGAATTTTTCCAAATAGATTATAAAGCGTGCTGTTTTAAAGCATAACTAGAAACATACTACACTGAATGAGCTGAAATTTAGGGTTTAAACATTAGACGTTTCTAGAAATGGATTTCGTTGGGTTGCACAACATCTACTTTTTTTAAGTCTCTCATATTAAATATTAACGGTAACCTTTGATTTTTTTTAAATATATTTCTAAATGTTTCAAGTCTAGATAATTCAATATTACCGCTAATTCGGCAATGTCGGGTTTGAGTTATTCAAAATACATTTCTTCTGCACCAATAAATTTCAAAGAATCAAAAATCAATTTAACATTAGGAATTCCAAACTTTAAATCTTCATCAGTCCTAAAGTACTTTATCAAATGTACATGATTTTTGTATTTGAAATTAATTACTGATCGATTGGTATCATCCATATTTTTGTTCAATTATTTTCAGCAGAATTAACACGAATTCATCATTTTTATCTGATGTGGCACAAATGTGGCAATCGCAAAACTAATGCATGTTAATTCTTTCTCTAAAATGAAGTAATCCACGCACTACTTCTTGTGATACAGCTATAGTGGAATCAACATCACCTGAAAATAATACGCAAAAACTAATCAGATTTAGATTGTATCAAGGTTTCACAGAATGTCAAGGTTTGTGAAATTCAGTGCATTTATTCTTGAGATAGAGCTATTGCAATAATCAAGAATAATGCACATTGCAGCGCCACCTGCTAAGCGATTTGAAGTAAAACGTAATGAGGGCAATGTTATATTAAGTACTATCTAAATCTAAAGTTTTATAAGAATTCTTGTTTTAGTTCTTGAGATATGGCTTTTGTTGGAAATTACGAATAATGCAGTATAGCAGCGCCACCTGTTGAGCTTCACACACCAAAAATAATTAGATATAGTTAATATCAAGGTCCAACAGAATCTAAAGTTTTGTGGATGTCCCTGCATTAGATCTTGAGATAGCGCTCCGTAACATTTTTTGTCACATGCATCTCAAACAGACAGACAGACTGACAGATTCATCGGAAGACATTTTGTAAAAACATGTTTTTCGGGTTATCTGACCCCAAAATATGTAAATCTACGTATCACCAGATTTCGAAAATTTTAACGAATCCATTATTTTCTTCTTGTAAAGATAGAATAATATAAAAAAGGAATACTTTGAAAACGAATGAATTAGAATAAATGCGCGGAAATATTTACTATTTCATAAATTCCATTCAAAGCACTAAAATAGTACGCCCGTATAAAAATAACATGTGGAATATGAAATGCGAGCTTTTTTTCCGATCAAGTTTCGTTCTAATTAATTGACGTATACGTTTATTGTTTACTTTTCAAAATATATATATGTGTGTGTGTGCGTGTGTACGCCCAATTTGATTTATTGGATATTATTAACTATAAACAAATGATAGCCAAAGAAACCTGTTAGGATGATACATTTGTAAGAATTTATAAAATTAACCGGTTATTATTAATAATTACAAAACAAGGTTGGTAAATGTAATAAATTTCAACTAGCTTAGCTTGGGATTTTTATTTTGTATAATTTTTTTTCCAAATATACATTGCTAAAAGTATGTTTCTCAAAGCAGTATAATTTATTCTTTGAATATTTTCGTGTTTTAAATTCTACATATAAATACAAATATGTTACGGTTATATATAAGGGAGCAAAAATCTAGGCGCCTGCGGGTAGTCTGTCAGCACTAAAATTTAAAAGTTTTCTTATCTGAAAATTTAACCCATTAGTGCCTAGCGTCCCTTTTTAGGGACGATTAGAAAAAAGGCAATAAAGCACTTTTCACACCAGTAAATAGAAAGATAAATAAGCACTATTTTTCACGAGAAAAATAGCTCAATAAATTAAGATAAAAGTTATTCGTCTTTTAAAAGTGGTAGGAAACCCAGAATTTCATTTTTAATGAAGAAAATAATTTTGGCATTAATGGGTTAAAAGCATTCTAGCAAGAATTTTACACGAAATATTAGACGAAAAAAAAAACGAAATAAATTGTGTGGTGAGAGACTAACTGCCGGTGCTTAGCTTTTTGCACCCTTGTCTATATATATATAACATCTCATATACTTACATACAGTTTATTTTTGAATTATACAATGAATAAAAGCCTTGTTAGTGAGAAGTAAGATATTCGATTTATGAATTCTGACTTTTATAGGAGTAATAAAGAATTACTAACTCATGCCATGACAACAGTTTCTAAAAATCTTACAATAAATGTGCAAATTTGCTGGTTACATACATTTGATAATTTATATGTTCAGGGAATGTCTACGGTGTTTTATAAAAAAATTCAAATGAACAATATAATCGCTAAGATTTTATTCCGTTTAATTTAGCTCTCACTAAAACACAAATCTAATATCTTTAGCTACAATTTTACCAAAACAGTATTATTTATCTGAAATTTTCCTGTTACGTGTGATTTATTTTCAAATAAAAATGTTAATGAAACATTAAATAGGCGGATTTTTTATTTTTATTTTATTGATAACTTAAACTGATATTGTTTTTTCAATTTATATAAAGCATATTTCAGATGATACAAGCAATTACTTGCACCAACTCTAGTCCTCATTGATAAAATGAATAAGTTCCGTCATTTCAAACTTATTTAAGTTTAATTACTCCAGTTTTTACTTTCATAAGAACAGCAACATTAATAATCTGAACCTCACTGTTTAGTAAAATTACACGGCTAAAAAAGTTACTCTGGTTTCTAACAACTGTCGATGCTTCAGTAGCTGCAGTTATAGAATACTTCAATATCTTTCAAAATTTTTGAGTTTTGTTACCACGAGACTTGAAATGCTGGATCCAGATTACTTTATCTTATTATTTCGGTCATTACAATAACAAAAATTTGTTAAACCCATGGCACAGTTTTTAACAGTATAACAAATATAATTTATGACAGCGTGATCAGTCAGATATATGCGAAATCAAATGCCCCAAGCACATTCAAATATTACGCAGTGTTGCACCCAGCTATATCATGTATTGCAATGCTTACAGCTTATATGGATAGGATACATCTGAATATCTCCCTTATGGAGGGGTTAAATGGCGTGACACCTAAAGGTATTCAAATGGAAGCATAAAGTGAATGCATTCTTTTTTTGTAATTGAATAAGCATGGAAAGGGAATTTTGGAATTAAATATTAATATATTTAAAATGTATATATTGTTTACTCAACTTTGCTGCAATGAATAGTTAATTGCTTAGATGTGTATTAGAGCATTCATTTCCAACTCTTATTTCTATCAGAATCAGGAACTCAAAAAACAGTTGTTGAGATTTATGCATTTAGAAATGCCCAGTTTCAGTATTTTTTTTATGTTCCAGTAACGATAATCTATAAATATTTATTTTAGATGTATTTGAATTCGAATTATGTGATAAAGAAAATTTTGCCATTTGCTAGAAAGTGCTGTATGAATAATTCTGTATGTATAAAGCACTTCATCGAAAATAGCTAAAATCGCCATATCTCTTCCGTTTGATATATGTCATAAAACGGAATATAAACTTACGCGCATTTCTTTCCGATTTCTTAAAGAAAGTTTAAGAAAATCCCCGGATAGTTTTACGCATGCAGACGGTATTTACTTTTGACTTGAATTTTCCTTTCCATTTAAATGTGTTTACTCTAAAGGATGTCCCAAAAAATGATTTAATGATCTTTATTTCCTACGTTTGCAATTCCAATTTCAAATGTGCCTTAACGTTCTCTTTCCAAAGTATTGTGAAAAATAAGAAATAGAGTTTTATGATTTATATTTTTATATCGTTATTTGAGTTTGTGAAGAAAGAATATCCCGTAGAGTCATGATACCGCCTTAAAAAGAAATATGTTTTCATGGAATGAGGAGGATTTTACACTATTTATATTTGCCATAATCCTTTTTTCAATTTTTTCTTCAAAAACATGTGTTACAAAAATATTTTAAGTTATCATATGAGAAAATTCTTCAAATATTCGAGAAATGGTATTTAAAAAATTTATGTAATCAAAAAATGAAATGAATCTTGGATTTGAATTCAGCAAAAAAAAAACATAGTATGACGTAACACATGATCAAACGAAATAACATTAAAGCTTATTTAAGCATATTGTCGGCAGCTAAAAAATTATGTAGAATTTTGTTTTATATGAAAGGTATATGAGCCAATTGAAAGCAAGTTTTTATCGTTCAAAAGGCATGGGAAAAAATGGATAAGTTTTTTGTGAAAATACAGAAGAAGCCATAACGAAAACAACTGTGGAAATTGAAGAAAAAAGTGGATTTTATAGAAATTTGTAGGTAAAGTAAAATTGTAAAATTTTACGTATGTAGAAAGTACTTATTCTGTTCTAAAATTTTAGTTTTTATTTTCTATTCAAAATTAGAAATGTCTTTCACTCTTTAGATCACAATAATAATAATAATAATAATAATAATAATAATAATAATAATAATAATAATAATAATAATAATAATAATAATAATGCGAGGAACGGAGATGTAAAGAGTGAAGTCAAGCACAATGCGGGCGATTTCGAAGTTAAAAAGCTTTTTAATCAAACAAATGTCTGGATTACGTTTGAGTCAATTTGTTATATCGAAGTAAAAATAAAAAACTTTTATTCAGATGAGACATTAAAATTAAAGCTGTCACGTGAAATTTACATTGGTATAGTAAATTGTTTATCATTTCTTACTGTTTTTATATTAATTAAAAAAAGTAATTTGGGCCATTCAATACCAATATGCCTAAGGGTGCCTGCTCTACATTAAAACAAATTGTGCAATCCCAATTTATTATACAAATAAATGGTTTCCAAATCGCATATTATTATACAACCATTCTTGCCATAGATGTTTTAATTTTAATTCTGTCTCGCACTACCCCCCCCCCCAAAAAAAAAAAAAAAATCTGTTTGACAACATTTGCAATAGATATATACTACAAAATTTATTTTTTAAAAATAGTGGCGCGAATAAAATGTAAAATTATTTGCATGAGGAAAACCTGTACTATATTTCGAGGCACTACCTTCCATTTTTATTTACATCCTTTACTTATAAAATAAACTAATAAACGTCACATGTTGAAAAAAATTTAGTACGAGAAAATATAACATCTTAAAATTTAATAAATATCTATCTGAGTTTTTACGCCTCACGTAGTTAAAAAGTATGAAACAAAAATATACAGAAACATTTTGAAATATACTTTTAAAACTAATTAGTTGCTATTAAAATATTTTAGTGGGTAAACTGCTTTTTGTGTCATTTATTTCTCATTTCTCTTATAAATGATATTTAAAATGTTGAATTTATATTTCATTCAATAATGCCCCCAAGGTTAAAATATAAAAGATTTTTTTTTACATTAAAAATTATATGCTTTCTTCAATTTTAATTTACCGCTATACAAAATTTTCTTTTGTCAATTCAAGTTATGATAAACAAAAAATATTCCCTAATCGAAATAAATTGCATGGCATTAAAATGAATGTTTGCATAATTTGGAAAGCATATAATTTCTTTTTATAAAAATTTGATATATTTATATATATATATACAGGGTACAAAGAAAAGTGATATTCATTCTTTGAGTCCTGCGTTATTATTATTAACGCATTTTCAAATTGCTTACATTTTATTAATTTCTCTGTTTAGTAAATAACAAATGCCAATAGTATTCCACTAAAATCTTAAGCAGATATAAAATATGCTTATTAATAAATGGGTCCAAATGGTAGGCAGTTAGAAGACATTTATAAATCACAACATCATCCATGATTTTATTCACCGCCCCCTGAATACTAGACCTAATCAAGGAAGCCCCACCAGTGGCCGAGAGGTTCTGACCTCAAACTGGTAGACGGTAGGTGCTGGGTTCGAACCCAATCGCGACCGTCGGCCTAACCATTCGGAGTTTTCCGTGATTTTCTTCGAACCTTGCGTAAATACGGGTTAGGTTCCCTTGGAAAGACCCCCACGGAGGGCATCCCACCCCTTAGGGCCTATATCCCATAGTGTAAATAATTGGCCGACATACATACAACAACCTAATCAAGGATTTAAAAATAGTGGCTCTCCGTTTTTTTTCAAAGTGTGTATGTTCCCTTAGATTTTTCCACAAATAATTTTTAAAAGTTGTTCCTGTTTTTTTTTCTGAGATTAAATAAGTAAAATATACCTTTTCTAAAATAATGGTACTTAAATTTTAGGATCGTGCTTAGAGCGTACGTAAAAAAATCTGTCTTTGTGAGCGCCATTCTTTACATTGATCTGATATCGAATCAGCCCAATAGTATAAATGGAGCGATACATGTCATGGCTTGGATTTTATTTTATTATGATGAGAGTAATTGAAATTGTATAAATTTGAAACTAAATTAGCAAATTTTCATAATTATTGTTTTGTGGATCATTTAGTTAGTTTTAAATATCGCATTAGATCTCCTCTGTGTTTATGAAATGAAATACACATTTCATCAAACTTATATATTAAAAAATTAAATTATATGCTTATATAACAATGTGTTAATATGATTTTTTATCCTTATGGCATTTTTCGGTGTCAGGCCTATAATTTAATGATTCTCATAATCACTGAAATAGTGTAAAATGAAATTTCCATAATAAGTTTCATATAAAGTAAAAGAAATGGAATATTCAAAATAGAAAAATATTTATAAAAATGATTTATTAACAATAAACAGAATGCTGTACTGGACAAAAAAAAAATAATAAATAAATAAAAAAAGAAAAGAAAAGAAAAAATAAATTTGCAAATTGTAAGATGTTACTTTTAGACGATTTAACAAACAAGTCATGCTACTTAAATCGCAAATTCGGATAAAAATATTCGGCAAAATCATTTCTCTAAAAATTAACATTTGCAAGAATGCTCACCTTATGTTTAATTAATCTGGATATATTTAAAAATATTCCAATTCCAATTATAATTCATGACATTATCATAATGATTTATTGCCTTGTTTTAGAATTTTCTTCTTCTTAGAGATTCAGAATATCCATTGTTTATTATTTGCTTTCCATTCATTTTTCATTAAAATCCATTCAATTCATTAAAATATTACATTTTTATTTTTAAATTGAAATACACTTTCATTTAGGAAATAAAAAATGTATAGCATTTATTTTACAAGAAAAATATGAATCTTTAAAGCATATGCCCAAAAGTGATGCATGAATGTTTATGAAATAAAAATGTACAATTAAGATGGTCCTGGAAACAAGAATATTAATTTTTTTTTGAAAAAATGATTGCATTAAAAATCTATTTTTATGCTTATAATGACATATAATTCATGTTTCTATCTTAATTAGAAAAAGAAATATTACTTTTTCGTTTTTGTTTAATTTGGAAACATAGTTTTCAAACAATGGTTGTTGTAAAAACTTTTTTTTTTTTTTTTTTTTTTTTTTTTTTTTTTTTTTTTTTGTTAAAATGCACTTTTTTTATGATCGGGTTTTTCACTATCTCGCGGATTCAAATTGTTATAACTCAAAGTCGTTAAAGATAAATGCTTTAAGGGGGCTCAGGGGTTGATCGATGCGGAAAACCATGTAAACAGAGCTCTCGCTTCGAGTCCATATAAAAACAGAAGTATTTAGTGTAATTAATTTAAACTTTCTGATATTTTAAAGGTATGTTTGTAGTCTTATAAAATTATAAAATGAAGTACTTCAAAGTAATATAATAACCAATATAGAAAAATTTGTGTAACACAATTTTCGAAAAAAAAATTATGTGTTATGTCACCAACACCAAGGTATCTTGACGTTGAATTGACTTAAAAACCTAATTTTTGCTTTAAAATGATCAGGAAACATTACTCTATAGAATGAATTAAAGATATAACAATCACTCGAAAAAAACATTATTAAAAAAACTTTGAAACTTAAAAAATTAAAACTCGCCTAAAAAATACAACTTTTTTTTCATTAAAAATACTCAAAATATTAAACTATCTAAACTATATTAATTCATTCTATAGATAATGATTTTATATGCATGAAGAAAAAAAATTAAGCCATTCCATTTTATAGTTTTTTTTTTTTTAAATCTTGATGTTAGTCGTCAAAAATCAAGTTTTGAGAAAACGTGACTTAAATTTAAAATTATATGGGTGCGGCTATGAAAGTGTTGATACATAAATGCTTATAACTCCGTTAAAAATTCAAATATTTTTATGCGGTTCTTCGCATTGAGTTCAGAATTAATTGAATAATCAAACTAGATCATAAAAAAATTTCGATTTTTTGAAAAGTTTTCAACCCCTGAGCCCCCTTAAACTTAGAACGTGGCGTTTTTGATTGTTTTACTTTAAATTTGATTGAGGACATTTAAATAAAAAATATTTAATTTTAACCACTTAGTCGTCGCGACCGAGACATTCACGGGTTGCAAGCTTCACGGCCTTTAGTCAGAATTGTTTGATTCGCTCCAGTTTTATAAAAAAGTGTAATTGGTTTTATTCTGGTATCATTTTAATTGTCATTAAATAAGACGAATATTTTTTTCGAAAAAGTGGTTGGAGTAATGATTTAAGCACTTAATCGTCGCGCCCGAGACATTCATGGGCTGCAAGCTTCACGGCTTTTATTCAGAATTGTTTGATTCACACCAGTTTTACAAAAAAAGTAGTAGTGTAATTGGTTTTACTCTGGTACCATTTTACTTGTCATTAAATAAGACGAATATTTTTTTCGAAAAAGTGGTGGGAGTAATGATCTAAACATTTAATTGTCGCGCTCGAGACATTTACGGGCTGCAAGCTTCACGGCTTTTATTCAGAATTGTAAAAAAAAAAAAAAGTAGTAGTGTAATTGGTTTTACAATGGTACCATTTTACTTGCCATTAAATACGATGAATATTTTTTTTCAAAAAAGTGGTGGGGATAATGAATTTGAATTTTGAAACCGTAATTTAATGCGACCATTAAGTGGTTAAAAATATGATTTTTTAATAAAAGTAACATAATTTACTTTTTCAAATTTTACTTTAAATATTTTTATTTAAAAAATTATATTTTTAAACATGATGAATAAAAAAAAAACAGATATTTCTGTTTATTTAAATGTAAAAAAAAACTTCTACAGATAATATTTTGATTTATAATTATTTTAAATCACCCCACTTTTTTAATATAATTTAATTTTTTTCATTTTTTAAAATACGATAGGTTTTATCATGGTTTGTTATGATAGGATTTATCATGGGATTTTGTTTACAAATGATATGGTTAACCATCACAAAAAAATTCAACAATTTCACTCATCAAATAAAAATAACTTTAAAATTTGTCCTGGACCTCCTTACTTTGTTTATGTGTTGTTGGATTTTGATTAGAAAGAGAAACAGGTGCATACAGTAGTACGTTCCAAATATGTAAATAAGTAAATAAAATAAAATAAAATACATAATTTGTCAGAAACAGTTACAGTTACATACTTCTAATTTTATTGTAATCATCCTATATCTATTTAAATGCACAACTTGTGTATGTACTCACTCCGGAATAACTCACAATGAATCGTTTAGATATTTTAAAATGTAAAAAATGTTTTTTTTTTCTAATAACTTTATTGTATTACAATACAAAAATACAATGTTTTCTATTTATTTTATTTATTTTAAAAGTTTTTTATGCGTGAATATATTTTATAAAAAGTTTATCATTTTAAGCGATATGAACGACCTATGTACAAATTAATTGTATGTTTATTTTATATGATGTAAATTAAAGCATAACTTTTGAATCTATGCTGTAATTTTTTTTTATCTCTCTTCTTGTTGAAAAGTGCATTATGGTTGTGGTCACTTTACAATATTTTAAGAAATAAAAAAGTCTACGTACATCTGCTTTTCATTTTTTTGAGCAAAAATAGGACACTTACTACGACTTGTAATACATTGTTGCGTAAAACAATACTTATACAATAGTCGATGCGCCAATTACAGATCTATAGTGAAACAAATAAATAATAATAATGTACAACCTTTTTTTTTCACATTAAAATGAGAGATATTTTCAACAATGAAATAAAATTTACAATGTTAAATATCTGCATTAATGTGTCCAGTCATTCGACATTTTTTACAAAAAATGGCTACAGTTACGACTAATTGGCCAGGTAATGAAGGAATCGCACTGTTCAAAATTTTTGTAAAAACGCAGTAAAAACGAGGCTTTGTAAATTTACACTATTTATCGGTAAATGCATTTGATCAAGTTTCTGGGTTATCATTTTACAGACACTTTCCTTATATTCTAATTTCCTGTATCGATCTTTATGAGTTTATTTATAGATATTTTTATCTTTCATTTATATAAAGATATAAGAATACATTGATATGAATATATAAGACTTAATAAAAGATTTCTTATCTAAAAACTTTTTCAAAAACATTTTAAATGAAAATTATATGTTTGAATATACATTTAAAAAAATTATTTATTACAAAATGAATAAAAAATGGCAACCTTTCCTGGTCCCTACAAACTTTCAATATTACAGATTCACAACTAGTCAGTGACGCACTGTAGGTTCATTTACATTATAGATGTAACTCTCATAAAATAAACGCTTATAAAGGACTAGCGTTATAGAACTCTAATCATGTCGACCCATAATAATGAAACTGGTCTACGACTTTAAGAATCTACATGAAACTGTTCAATAAATGAACTATCATTATGGATAACGGTATCTTGATTAAACTATGAAGCGTACTCATTGGTCAAAATAGAGATAAAATACAACTATATAACTATTTTTATAAACAAACCTGGATAACTTACCTGTTTTCTGGTTTCATTGATCAGTAGGGTGGATCGAAAATTTTTTTTTCACTGTGTCAAAACCTACCTATGGGGAAAAGATGTTCTCTTGGATGGAGATTAAGAGAAAAATAATTAAAAAAATTAATTTTAAATTTTACTACTGCCACAATGAGGTTGAATTTTGGACAAAAAAATTTTGGCTAGATGATTTTTGATTCTAAATAATAGTTCAAAAAATTATCCAAAACCTGTCTATGCGTAAAAGATGTTTTATTATATGCTATGAGAAAAACAATACAAAAAAATTATTCCAAAATTTAAATCTGCCGCAATGTGGCTCAAATTTATGTATTTGAACGTTTTTAAGGTAAAAAATCAATGTTTTTTTATAAAATAAAATATGAATTTTAGAATTTTTAACATTTATTAAAATTAGGGGATTTTATTTGCTTACAAGATTAAAACTTTATTTTCTTATTGAACAGCTTATTTATTATTAAATCAAGTAAAATCGTCAACATTACAATTGGCGATAATGACGTTTGGTATTGAAAATCGGCATGAGATTTTGTAATTCGATTCAATTTTTACAAAACCGTCTCTTATATATTGCCCATACACAACAGAAAATGCTTCCGTGACTATTTTGATTATTAGTTTTGTAGAATGAGCATTGCGTGAATAGATATTATTGATAGTAGATGGCTGATATTGATAGTTGCCACTGGAATGATTGCTGGATTTTCTATTGCTTTTGAAATCATGTGGTTACTGAATCCCTCAGTTGGTGGAGGTTCGACACATTTTCCCATTTAATAAAATCTATGTAATCCGTTGCGAAAGGTCAAAAGCTGGTAAATGGAAAATATAGATGTTATTTGATGTAATGATTAGGATTACAGACCATTTAATCTCACTCGTGCGCTTTTAGAATTCATCTACTGACATAAATGAACATACAAAAAGCTTCTCACATGCAGCGAACATTTTTTCTCCACCATTGAAACATTTGTTCCCAACCGCGGTTCCATCCACGCTGCGAAAAGATGACTTAGTGGAACCTCATTGGTGTGTAACTAGCACAAAAACCATTGTAGTGTACGCTTGAAGATCAGTTCCATATTTTGAATAACAAATTCTTTAACATCTATGTTAACAGATATTCCGTCACAACCGATGGCAACCAACTTTGTTATATGCATATTATTGATAACACATGACAAAAAAAATGTACGTCGTGTTTTCAAATTGTTTGGCACTCTCCCAGAATTTACATATATGTGGCCCATGTATTCGGAAACAAGTTCTTTTTTCAAGCTCAAGTCCGCTTCCATTATGATTTTTCTTCTGTTTAAATAGCAAATGTTTAAAGATAGAAAACCAACGATTAGATAGGCACAAATAAAGTATGAGAAGGTAGCAAATAGCTATTTCAAATCTACTATCGAGATTCTTCATCAGTGCAAAACTCAGCGAGCTAAAAAATAGCAAAACTGAGGCTTTTCGTATGTTGTCTTCTAGTGATGTAGTCTTGTCTTTACACTCATCAAAGTTTAAAGAAAACGGCCATGATCATAATCTTTTACAAATGACTAAAGGGAATGACTAAAACGATAGAGTGGTCTTTGGTTTGTTTTGTCATGCCGAATTTTTTTTCTGTCAATAGCATTCGATTGATAGTTTTGTGAGATAATGCCCATATCTTGAAGTGCATCTGACCCAATGGCAGGGCCTGCTTGGTCGGAAATGCCCAAACTGTCCAACATTCTGGCTGATTACAATTTTCGTCACTACAGGTGGTGTGACACCTAGCTCGTCAGCTTTTTGTCTTTTCAATGATAGCTGATGACGCAGAAAAGTGAGTTTGCTCGAACTACGTCGGTTTAATACGCACCCAATACGCACCCAATATTCATATTCATACTCAAATCTATTGAACTGAAAAAAATAGGCAGTGTTTTCGGAAATTGTCCACAAGACTATAATAGCTTTCAATATCTTATTTTGTTTTATCAGAACTAAGAAGAGCGCAATATTTGTCGTGAGACAATTTTTCTTAAAATACTGCAGCGGTAAATTATTGAGATTGAAACTCATTTACAGATCACTTCTAATTTATTAGCAACTCCTTCTCACTGGCAAGATATAAATAGATGTAGACCGATTCCTTGCTTTGGTTATTTTTTAAATACCAATGCATAAATTTTATAACGTTTTTGTAATATAAAGCATATTTACTGGCATATCAAACCCAGTAAATATGCTATACCAAATAAGGGGAAATTCATATATATATATATATATATATATATATATATATATATATATATATATATATATATATATATATATATATATATATATATATATATATATATATACATATATATATATATATATATATATTATTTTTATTTTAAAGCCATGGTACAGTAATATTTAAAGTACACAAAGCTACACAATACACAAGTAGACAAATCCTTCACTGAAAAAACTGGAACTGCCAGTTTTTCGAAATTTAAACCGCTTGCAACAGTATTAAGTTTCGAAATTAGTTTTTTTTTCACTTAATCTCACTGCAATATGGTATCTCCTACGCAAAGGTAGGTTTTGATTGATATTAAAACGATTATTTTGCGTCAAAAAAATTCTAACCAAAATTAGATCTTTTTCCATTTTTTCCAAATTTCGTCGAATTTTCAACTTTTTTGTGGCAGTATTAAATTTCGAATTTATTATTTATTATTATTTTGTACTTAACCTCCATATGATAAAACATGTTTTCCGCATTGTTGGATTTTAAAAATTATTAAAACAACTACTTTTTGACAAAAATCATCTAACCAAAATTTGGTCTTTTTTCAAATTTTTTCGAAAATTCAACCCTTTTGTGGCAGTATTAAATTTTAAAATTATTTTTTTTTATTATTTTTCCCTTAATCTCCATACAATGAAACATCTTTTCCGCATAGGTAGGTTTTGATGAATGTTAATTTTTTTTTTCGCCACAGACAATCGATCCACCCTATTGATCAGTGATGTATATTATTTACATAATAAAATATATAATGGTGCAATTGTGCACAAAGGAGTTTGCAATAAACATTAAAATTACTATAATGATTGAAATTACTTTACTTTATGATTACAGTTACTTTATCATAGAAACATTCATCTGTCACTGAATCAATGCCATTCTTAAATAAATTAAAATGTTATAATATAGTGTCATGATTCATGTCAATTGCACAGACTAATAGAAAGCTTTTTTAAGCTAAACTTAAACCAATGTTTTCTAAAAATATTCAACAATCTCGTTCAAAGAAGAATTTAAGTCTACTAATTCGAGTTTTTAATTGCATTTGGAAAAAAAAATCTAAAAAGCTTCTCTCGATAATAAAATCTTCTACATGAATGCCAAATTACATTTTAATGTTAATTATAATGTTGTTATTCAGAAAGAAGAGTTTGAGAGAGCTCAAGTTCTTTACACAATATTTTTTCACACATACATCTGCTACATTAAGAAAACGAGAAAGGTTATCACTTTTAAAAAAACTCACCACGGGATATTCTTATAAAGAAGGGGAAACGCAGAATTAAAATAATATTTTTTTTCTTTTCAGCCGTTCTCTCCTGAAAGCAACATTTTAATGGTTTATTTCTTCAATTTTCCTGACGCTGCGAGTTTAATATTTTATGCGTAGAAAATATTTTCCTTTCTTGGAAGAAAGAATATTAAATGAGGTTTATGATGAGGGTATTTTACCCGAGTATTAATAATAAAAAACTACTAATGCATGAAGGAATGCAAATAAAATTATAATATGAAACTTACAAAACACTTTTCGTCTCAGGTATTAAATATTATATTTTGGTATCGAAAAAATAAAAGTTTATGAGAAATACGTTTCAGTGTATTTTTGACATGAATTACAAAAACATAAAATGTGCTTCTTATGACAAATATTTTACGCTTTTTTTTATAAAATAATACAGATACTTTCATGCAAAAAATCATTCTTTATAATCAATTTATAAAGCAATCAGTGACACGAACAATATTCCAGATAAAAAACAACTCGAAATACACCTATAGACAGCAACAATTACGAAAATAAATCATAGAGAGTAAAGAGCTGTAAATTCTTTACAAATTTTATAGAATTATTTTTCTACATATTTTAAAAGACTTCTATAGAATACTTTTTCTAAAAAACGTTTCTATAGATTTTTTCCCTAAAGAACTATTTTCTATAAAATACTATGAAATTTATAGAAGTTCTACCAAATTTTTATTCTCTCTACCTGTATTTTTTATACCAAATATTATATGAGAACGCAGGAAACCCAGAGGTATAAGTGACAAAATTGAAAAAAAAAATGAACTAACAAGGGTGAGGGGTATCCAAATGAAAGTAAGTTTTTTTTTGAGTAAATAGTACTCAGTAAGAAAACTCATATGACTGTGCCGTAGCGCGCAATACTTTGCAGTTATTTAGAAAAAACTTTATATTTTTATGTGTGTTTATTTTCAACGGATGTCTTTTTTTATATGATATATATTGTACCATTTTTTTAAGCAAAATGACGACCAGTAAAGATTTTTATAGCTCCTCTTTGCGTTGAGATCCTATTCCTGAATCATCTTTGTGTAGTCATAGGTGTAAATTTTTATTGAAAAATACAGTAGTATACCATGTAGGTCTGCTTACCAAAAATAATTTAAATGCATTAAACTCATCATCTGTTACATTAGAAGATGCAAAGTTTATTGGCAAACAACTTTATGATAAGACTTCGGAAATATTAAATGAAAACAACTTTTTTCAAGATGAAGAATTAATACTTATTAATGAAGAATGTGAAAAAGTAATTTTTGAGATAGTTCATGATGATTCGTCATCAGAGCAACACGAAGTCGAGTATAAAAAAGGTAAACCTATTAAATACCTATTGATTTCAGCACATCTTACATGGAGCTTGACAAATCTACAAAAAAATGGCTGCAACAGCCGATTTAAAAAAATAAAAAAAGAGTATTTTTGTAGTGGAAGGAAAATGTTATAAAAGCAGAAACTATCTTTGATAAATATACGATAACTGATTCATGGACTTATAATCGTTTCGTTAAAGGAAGACAAAACTACCAACAAGTCACAAGTAGAAAATTACAACAATGGGCACTGGTTGCTGATACACGATTTGAAGATTTTGATTTCAAAGCCTAAGAACGTTGAGTGACAAATTTTAAGCATAAACATGTAATTCGTCAATATAAAATTAGCAAATATCTGTCAAGAAAAGAAAGCATGCCCCTTGAAGAGACTTTAGCTTTAGCAGAAAGCTTCAGTAAACTTTGTGCTTGATACAAAAATTCAAAGCTGACTATGTAATATATACGGATCAAACAGGTATGTATAATAATTTAATGTTTATACAGAAACATCTGTTTAGAGAAATTCAAAATTTTTTTATTCATTCAATTTTTTATTTTATTGTATTGTAAATTACAAGCAATGATATTTTTCATCTTTTTTTTAGGATGCCAGTATGCGGTAATAACGCTGTATTTCATGTATGCCTTTTTTTAATTTCTTTGTGTTTTACAATTTTGATCATTAAAAAGTAACTAATCATTAAATTTTTCATTTTATAATGTTCAAAAGTGTACTAAGCGAAATAATCATCAGAAATTATCAGGTAAAAAATTGCACCTTTTTTCCTTCGAAAAGTACTGAGTATTGCGCGCTACGGCTTGGACATACGAGTTCTCTTACTAAATACTATTTACACACAAAAAAAACTTATTTTGATTTTGATACCCTACACCATTGCCGTCTCCTTGTAAGTGCACAGACAACCTGGAACTGTGCTTTTTTATATTCAGGAAAAAAAAAATGTATAATTGATTTTGTAATTATGTGCTGTTTTCTAGAGATAAACCACTTTTGCCAAATAACAATGAATACTGATTAATTTTTTACAGTTTTTAAAAAAAGAGAGTTCAAGGACCACAAAGATACAAGAGGAAGTTCCCTATTTCATTTCAGTCAATTATTGTTCACGTTCAAATTTACCGCTAATTATCTTTAAACTCAATATACTCCAAATCAAATGTTTTAACTTGTACCCGGTGGCCTCTGAAGAAGTCATTTGGACTTTTAAAATTTATCTGTACAAATTTATTCATATCAAAAATTACATACTAATGAGTTTACAGATTTTTCTTAAATATAATTTTTGGTCGTTAATAATTTGGTGTCTTAATTTATTTATATCTATATATTAAAATTAAAAAATTATGTAATACATAAATTCTAATTTAATAGTATTCCATCGATTTCATATGATTATAATTTAATTCACAATTCTAATACATTGTGATTTAATTGTTAATGTAATAGCAATAGAAGTACATTAATTAAATTATGATTAGTTAGTTTGTTTTTTTTATTTGCTATTTTATACTTAAATTTAAAAATCATTTAATAATTTGCTGTTAATTTCAGAAAAAAGCATTCATATAATTTAATAAGTGGTGTTAATTAATTGTATTTTTTATTGAAATATTTTATTCTGAAATTATATATATATATATATATATAAACAATTTTGTTTTAAGTTTAACAAAAAATAATTAGATTTTTCAATATATTTTCAATACTATATTAATATAGAGTTCCGTGCACGACACTATCATATTAATGATTTTTAACAAAAATCTGATGTTCATGTCTGAACAAGCTTCAAATAAAACACCTTTTTTGTCACATTTTGTAGTCAACTTCATAATCTTTCTAACAAGAAAGGTCTCTATACTGGGCATACTCAGAATTTTATGAAAAAAATACAAATTAAAGTACTTATGTATGTAATAAAGGATCAGTCAAAATTAGCGGCGGAATCACATAAGAAAATGTGTAAAAAAATAAAATATTTTCGAATATTTGGCGTGAAAAGACGAAAGAGTCACTTGATTTGGCGAGCAGCCCATTTCCTCGCCAAAAGCAAACGATTATAATGCAACTCAAAAATGTTGGATTGTTAGAATACGCGTAAATGGTATTTAATGAATTTAAACATAAACAATTAGAGACTTTAATATATTATACACATATTGTATTACATATATGTATATTACATGTTTAAGTAGCTATTTAATTAATCACTGGAAAAAATGTTTTCATAGATAAAAAAAAAACATATTGAGAAAAATCATCTTCATACATTTAAGCGTATTCAAATATAAAAGCCACATGTTTCCATAGCAACAAAAACTAATTAACAATTCTCAATTGGACTTGGAGCTTGAAACAAATTTAATGAATTTAAATTATGAATTTCGTTTTAAATCTCAAATTTTGATGATTAAATTATCGATAAAACAAAATACTTAAAACAAACTAAAACTTATTAAAGTTATTTAAATTAAATTTATCAAAACAAGTTCAACATGAAACTTTGTTTTTCTTAAAGTGTATTTGACTTAAAGTATTTTCTGAAATTACATTCCATCGCCTACCGGCGATAAATCACCAAATGACGAAATTTTCATTATTCTGAATACATATATACTGAATGGAGCTTCCGGCGAAATTTTTTTATAAACGTATATATTCTGATGAGAAGAACATTCTGTAATTATTTCAGATTTTTCGGTGTATGCCCGTATGGAGACCTTCCTTGTAAGTGGTGACAAAGAGAACTGAATACTAACTTGGCAAATAAAATCAAAAATTTTCCTCTGTTCCAAACAATATCCCCGTAAATAGAAGTCACAAAAATTGTATTTCAAAGAGAATTGTTTATTTTGTTCATTTGTAGTATAATGCATGAAAAATATTTGTTAATTAACGTTAAATTATGTATTTGAAAAATTATGACCAAATTTGGAACACATATTTTTCACTAAAGCAATTTTTAAGTAATTTTTCTTTTTTACTCTCCTGGCCACGATCAACCAGATATAGGGGAATAAATGATTAATTATTGTAAAATATGCTTATACATTAAATGCATGTATGTACAAAAAAATTTTAAATCTTAATTCCCATGTAATATGATTAATTGTGATCTCAAACATTAAATTAGACTTATTTGCCTTGACCATCTTATGCAAAATTATGGCTTATTTATTTGCGAAGCTTCTTTTTATTTTCATCATTTAGAGCTAAAATGCAAAATAATAATTATAATAGTAAACTTGTACCATAAAACAATTTAAACTTTCGATAAAAGATGAAATACCTGCAAGTTTCAAATAAGTGAAAAATGTTTTTTTAAGGAGTTTTAATTTAGACCACTTGGTTATAAAAAAAGGTATTATCTTCAGGCATTTTTTAGATTATGTGTTGATTGCAGAAATTTCAGGCTAAATGAAAAATGTAAAACAAATGATATTACAAACGTTAACGGCAAAAGTATCACACTTTCTTAATAATGCATGTTACGATGTTAAACGAATTGGCCATTAATCGTATTTTTTACTAGTCTTTATGATACTTTGCTTATATAATTTTAAATTTTTAAACCTTGTGAAATATCAATAACCTTAACAAACGGTTACTGACACACTGTTGCCATCATCATTTAATTTAATTCTATATCGTTAAAAAAAATATTTACGAGTATCTGAAGAGGTGAAAAGTTAAACCATAATAAGGGATTTTTGAAATCAGAAACCTCATTTATCTATGGATCCAATAAATTTTAAAGTTTAATATGAAATTGTACTTAAAAGTACTATGTACATTTAAATTACTCTGGAAAAAAGTAATTTTTATAGAAAGCATTATTCACTTATTTATTTTTTATTTGTACCCTCTAAATAAAAAGGAGTGACTATTCACTCCGGAGGATTGAATACTCACTCCATCTCAGACTCAAAATATGCCCAACCTCTTTAGAGTGAGTATTCACTTTGGGCAAAAGTGGAATTGTTTACTCTTTCAAAAAGTGAATACTCACTCCTACGAAGTGAATATTCACTGTAAACGGGGGTGAATAACCACTCTTTCGGAGGAGTGACTATTCACTTTAGCCAAAGGAGTGCTTTTTTTCACTCCTAGTAGGAGTGGATAGTAACTCTTGCGTAGGAGTGAATAGTTACTCTTTGATAGGAGTGAATAGTCACTGTTTTGTAGGAGTGAATGTTCTATTTTTAATTATGTTAATTCTTTTTCTTATGTTAGTTTATGATTTTTATAACAATTGTAAAAAAATACATTATTGACAGTATTAGTTTAATTCATGGATTATAACATTGATTGAATTTTTAAGGAAAACTTATTTAAAATTACATATGTATTAAATTATATTACTTACAGAAATAAACTAAAATATTTTATTTCAAACTTATACCTTGTGTTACTTTCATTGTACTGTTGAATTCAGGAGGTGGCCCAGAGGTGGGGGGAACATTCCCTTCGGAGCAATGAGTTGTCCCCCCTCCAGAGAATTTGAAATTTCTTGTTTTTAATGGTCAAAAAGTTTTATTTTCCCCCCGGAACTCCATGATGTCTCCCCCCCCCCGGAGATATACAAATCCTTTCCCGGAGAAAAATGTCTGAATTACACATTGTTTTCATTGGAAGCCCTATAGGTACATGATAGTTTTAAAATGCCCGTAAAGGCAAGTATTAAACCAAAATCTTCATCAATAATCGCTATTATTTTCTTATGCTTTTTTTTCATACGTAATTAAAATTTTATTGCTGCCCCCCCCCCCCTTGAAAAAAAAATTGAGATTTTCTTTTTCAATAGTAAAAAAGTGCAATTTCCCGCCGGAACTCTATAATCCCCCTCCCCTGGAGCAACAAAAATTCTTCCCGGAGAAAAATTTCCTCGTGCGCGCCATATTTAATTATAACTTTTTATACCAGTTATATATCGAATTTTATGAAAATCAGTTAAAAAGATTTCGTATGTTTTACAGGAAAAGTTTATAAAAACATTAAAAATATAATTATTTTTCATAGTTGAATGTTAAGCAACAACAAACTACAATAAATGAACAGTATTAGATTTAGCAAGGTCTCAAAAATCTTGCTATATGTTATAAGAAATTCATATTGTTTTATAAATTTGCCAAATCTTAAATCTGGAAACATTAGTATATAGATTTAGGATTTTAAATACATAATAATTTAAAACATTATTAGTAAGAACGAAATATCTTTCAAAAGAGTCACTTATTTAACTCCAAACACATTACTTCACACATTATTTAACTTCAAATTAAAGTGTTAATAAACGGTGAAAATCAGAAAAAAAGCTCCACATTAGAAACTAATTCAATCTTTTAAGTAACTAAAGTTGATGTTTACATTTACTGTAAATGGACTTTGAATCAGCCCTATTCGTTAATTTTCAAGCGACGGCAAACAGATATTTTACATCACACATCAGTTTAGAATAGGAAATTAATTACTTCTGAAAAATTCCTGATTGATTGTTTCCTATATAACATAACTAAATAACTGAAAATCATAACATTCAAATTGTACCAGAATAAAATGTTAAAATTAAATACGACTTACCCTTAAATTCCAAAAGTCATAAGAATAATAGTATCCAAGGATTAGTGGAGGGTATATGGGAGTACACGCCGTGTACTATCTGAATATTTTAAGGACGTTACGTATATCCTGTGTTTCCAGAATTAAGTATTAGTTTATTATTGCTATCAAACGTTTACGATGATTGTATGTGTATCCTCTGCTTATAGTTTCTGCATTTTTTATGATCTCAATGTACAACGCAAGTACAACGCTGATAGTATGTCATTTCGTTTCATTATTAAAAGACGAAAGAAGAATGACTTTGAAGAAGAAACGGTTTGAAAATGGCGGATAATTATCTTATATCTCGCACAAAGTATTTTAGGCAAGACTAGAACAAGACTCTTCTGATTAGCTGATGATTACGTAATGCATAAGTAACTCTCACTACGTCATAAGTCACTCTTTAAAGAGTCACATTTTCTGTTTTAAAAAGAATGCGTTTTAATTTCAAAGTATAATTTCAAAGGTAAAATTTTGAAATATAGTTTTGAAAATTGAAAATCCGAGCCGTGCGAAGCGAGGGGACGAAAAAGGGGGGGGCAAAGGGGGCGGTTGCCCCGGTCGCGGAAAATGAGAGGCGTAAAAT
This sequence comes from Maratus speculifer, assembly GCA_964019185.1. Lineage (NCBI taxonomy): Eukaryota > Metazoa > Arthropoda > Arachnida > Araneae > Salticidae > Maratus > Maratus speculifer. The sequence goes on along the minus strand of OZ025299.1, from coordinate 221,017,597 downwards.
TTATAGAACCAACCTCATTTTTTTCTCCTTTTCTTGTAAAAAAAAATTAGTTAGGAGTTTTTATGAGAAAAAATATGCATTCTGAACATAACATATGACTTCTTTCTTGGAATCCATAAGAGGTCAGTTGCAAGTTGTTATACACTTCTCAAAACAATTAGAGGGTATTGCAGTTTTAGGTGGATTTTGTATCTGGGAAACTTTTTAGCTAATTGATACATGGTCGACAGACATAGCAGGTTATATGAGAATAAATTACACATGTTTGGCAGAAAAAAATACATTTTATTGCGCATTTGTGTACAAAAGGAAAAAAACACAATTTGTGCATATGAGAAAAAAAGAATAAGAAAAGGTGTTGTCTTCAAAGAAAATCATTTTCAGTAGGGGGTATGGTTTCCACGGGCGGCCAGCAACGTTGAACACCTTTGAGGCATGGACTCAATGAGGCTATTAATGACGAGTTGGGGTATTCTGCCCCACTCTTCCAGAAGAGCTCTTTCCAGTTCTTGGAGAGTTTGTGGGGGATGTTGGCGTCCAGAAACTCGTCTTCCTAGAGCGTCCCAAACGTGATCGATTGGATTCATGTCTGGAGAACACGCTGGCCATTCCATTCGAACGATTCCTTCCTCGAAAAGGAAATCCTTCAAAAGGTTTGCACGATGTGGCCTGCAGTTATCGTCCATTAAAATGAAGTTATCTCCGATTGCTGCAGTGGAAGGGACTACAATAGGTCTGAGGATCTCATCCCTATATCGGCGACCAGTCAGAGCTCCATCTCGAATGATGTAGAGGTCAGTGCGCCCGTCAATGGAGATGCCACCATACACCAACATTCCTCCACCTCCAAATCTGACACTTTCGTGCACGAACGCAGGATTATTCCTACTGCAACGGTCCCTCCAGATGAAAATACGCCTATTATCCGGATGCACAGAAAAACGGGACTCATCAGAAAACAGAATATTGCTCCATTCATTTCTCCTCTAGTTGACATGCTCGGTTGCCCATTCCCTGCGGTCGCGACGATGCCTTGATGTTAATCTAACACATACCATCGGTCGGCGAGCATACAGACCTACAGCATGGAGCCGGTTTCGGACAGTCTGAGTTGAAATCGTGGTGCCTTTAGCCGAGCGAAGGTGTTGTTGGAGAAGAGTAGCGTTCATGTTTCGGTGTCTTCGAGTTGTTAACGCTAAATACCGATCTTCACTGGGCGTTGTTGCCCGTCTACGACCTTGCCCTGGTCTTCGCCCTGCACATTCACTCTCCAAAAAACGGTTCCAGATCCTGGAAATGACACTTTGTGACACTCCAATGGCTTGCGCTACTTCGGCTTGAGTTTAGCCCCCTTCTAACCTACCAACAATTCTCCAAGCTTCTGAATCTGTCAAATGACTTCGCTGAGACATCGTACTCATCGAACCAAAGCAATCACTGAATGTCGATCATCCTTGTCTTCATGCTCTTTTATCCAGTTGAAAGTCAAATTTCATTCGCTGCCGCCGAAGCGACGTTTTTGACGTCGAACTCAAAATTTGCATACTCCACAGTTTGAAAACCAGAAAAATTTACATTTGTGATTCTCTTTTTCTATTTTCGGCAAAAATATTTCGTTTATATCTTTATTTTATATAAAACTTCAAATATCCTTTAATTGTTTTGAGCAGTGTACTTTACTGTAGATACATTTATTCCACATCTGTTTTCCAAATACCCTTTGCCTAAATATAAGTGCCTAATAAATATTTGCCTAAATATAGTATATTTTATCTTATATTATTTAGTTGTTAAAATTAAAGTTGCAAAGTAAATCTGAAATATGCATTCAACAGAATTTTTTTTTTTTGTTTCCACACTTTCAATTTTATGACGCATGTCACAAAAAGACAAGACGGGGGGAGGAGATGCCAAATTGAAACTTTGTCGCGGTGCAGTTTTCTCTTCGCACGTTGCTGCTAAAAAATACCACATTTTGCTGATTTTTCTTATGTTACTCCTATATTTGTTGAAAGTTGAACGGGAATTTTTAAATTTTATAATGCTGTATTTCACTTTCATCATTGAAATGACTCTCTCACTCTCGATAATAGAGTGAGGCAGTCACTCTCGTCAGTGGAGTGACTCCTCTCACTCTTAATTATGGAGTGAGATAATTCACTTCTTTTTTATATACATTCCACTCTTTAAGGAGTGTATTTTTACAAAAGTCACTCCAAAAAGAGTGAAAATGTCTCTCACTCTGCCATAGAGTGAGCTTTTCACTCCTTCCACTTGTAGAGTGTAACTAAATCGTTTTACAAGGTTTTGTAAAAAGTATAATTGATGCACAATTTGTAATTGAAAGTGAGATGATTAAACTATAAATACAAGTATAATTATAAAGCAAAAAATGCGAAAATGAAACTCCGGTAACGAACCTGAGTCCTAAGAACTCCTAATTGATGGCCTTCCGATCGTTCTATGAGAACAAAGTAATCTTGATCAGAGTAAGTATTTAAATCGTGTTGTAATATTGTACCTCCCCTCTGCTGTGTTTCGAGAACTAAGGAGCATTGTATAAAATCCGTTGAACCTATGACTAAGGGGATTCTACCCTACATCATATATAAAAATAATCAAAATTAGTTATTATGAGGTTCGTCCTATCCTTGTAAGTATATTTCGAATCTCTATCTGGAATTCTGATAAAGATAATTAAAAAACTATAAAGATACTATAAAGATAATTAAATGAAAAATTAATAATTAAACTATATCTTAATTATTAAGGAACTATAAAGATGATTAAAAAAACATACGTAAAAAATGTTATGTATACTATATTGGGTAATTTTTATTTATTGCAATTAATCCATCTATGAGAAAAAGCTATGTTTATGTGAACTTTTGACATGTGCCACAGTCTCCCCTATATTTATTTTTCTAAAAACAACTGTTAGTCTTTCACATGGAAAAAACGGTACCCGTAAAAATAATGAATAGTTTGCGATTATTGCGAGGATACAACAATATTAAAATTTAAAGTAGAAAAATAGAATGTGAGAATATTTAATTATATCTATCAAAGCTTGATTCTGTACTAAACAAAAGTCGTGTTATCTTGAGTTTCTTTCAGCAACGAATTCAAGCTTAACTACTCTGCAGTTTTCACTGTGTACATAAAAATTGATTTCTCTAATGACAAATAAATAATTAAATAGATAATAAAAATATATAAAAATAGACTTTATTTTTAAAATGGATATCACATATACTTTTTCCAATCTTTTTGACAGTTATATGAAAAGTATTGATTTCAATTGTAATTGGTGAATTAAATAAAGAAATATAGTACAACATACATTATTTATTATTGTTACCCTTAAGGGATTTTTGTGCTAAGGAATACAGTGTCAAAAATTTTAATGTCTTTAATTATAAGCGTATTTTGTTTATAACTAACATTATTTATTTAGAAACATTTTTTAAATACTTTAGAAGTTTTCATACATTCTTTGAGACTAATAAAAATGTGTTAGATTTTTTTAGATACTCATTAAACATTTCGTTGACGAATGCTAAAAATAATACTAAAAATAGTTTTCTATTACATAGTTTAAATTTTTGGAAGAAAATGTAAAAGGTTATTAAACAAAATGCTTTTTAAGAAATTTTAAACTTATAGATTTTTCATAATAAATTGTTTACTGCTTTATTCAGAATCAATCTACATGAATAGAAAAATATGATAAAGAGTACAAATAGATATCTATTTATCAATTATGTGTTGCACGCTGCTGCAGAGTTAGAATTTGATGAATTGCTAAATATTTATGTCACACATTGCGTTAGAAAAGCAATTTGGCAGTACTCATTAAATAATATCATTTTTAAAAATGTGTGAACACTGTACTTTACTCACGAAACAATTGAAATTACCAATGTAATTATACTAAATAAGTTTGCAAAACTTGCACATACACTGACAACAAATTGTCATTTCAAACATATTACAGGTAGTTGTACAAAATGGTTCTTTGTGACACCGCTGTCAGAGGATATTTTGCAAGTTCCTCTAAAGTCTTTTTCCCATTGCTGAGATTTTTTAAAATGGGCGTTTTTTGCCGATTTGGACAATTTTGCAGGACATCCTGAAGAAAGAAATTTTATTTCATTTGGTTTCTTTTTAATTGATTTGTGATAACTCTTGATAAATGTCTTTGATCCTTAAAAGCGGAAAATTTTCCTTTTTTAAAATTTGTTAATGCGCTATTATGACCCATACTTCTATAATTAACTTTTCATTCACGCTTGAAAATTCCTTATCTTGCGAATTAGCTTTACACTTTCCAACAAAGTTGATAAGTGTTTATTACTTCGGATTGTCTGTCCATCTGTCCATCTTTCGGCATTCTAGCTATCTTGAGTACACTCGGATTGCTCTAAAATTTGTTGGTGTTATTTATGCTTAATCTATCACGAACCATATTTCAAAGAAGTTTGTAGCATGTTTAGTTTATCTACTTGTATATTTAAAAGTTTACCGTTACATTACTGAAAAATGGAAAAAATCGTTTCAAATTAATTTTAAAGATGTCAAAAACTTTCAAACGTTAAAAATAATCATATGCATTTACGAAGCGAACTGAAATATGCGTTCTTTAGAATATGCTGTGCAAAGATTAGCTACTATTCATTTACAAGGCCACACAAAATAATTCCAATACATGGAATTTTTTGCGACCTTTTTATTTATGTTAAACCATATATAATGAAATTGTTATATGTCGGTGAGACTTACTAAGAGTTATTTTATGCATAATGTGAAGTACGTAGCATTTACAAGGCAATACAAAAGATTTCAGATAGTATATATTATCCGAAGTACTGCATAATAATATTGATGGCAGGAAATTCGTTTGTTATTATTGTATGAGCTTTTAAGTTGCACCATATTTATACATAATGTGCAATAATAGCATAGTTATTATACATAGCCATACAAAAGAAATCTTAGAGGTGTCTGAGTATCAGAGTAAATTACTTAAAAGCGATTTTTAAATGTGTTATGCATTTTTTACTCTGAACAGCATTTAGTTTTCCAAGAATATATATAAAATGATTTATAGGACATTTAAAAAGTATTTAATACATGGCCTTCTATGGATGATAATGTCTCGAAATGGGACTTCAGTAGTTTTAATTGTGTTTTAGTTTACATTAATCTTTAGCTAAAGAGTGGCGTGCAATAAATTAATTTATTAGGTAAACTACAATGCTGATCAAACTAACCTAAGTATGTTTCCATCTACTGATGTAAAATGTCGAAAGAGAATTTTCCGTCTATTATGCATTTTCTTGCTCAACTAAATTCTACCACTGTATACTGTTTACATCAACCTACATATCAAATAGAGGGCTGTTTAAAATAAGTGGAATACTTATTTGTCTATGGAATGTAACTGCTGAAATAAAGTTTTCATATTGTTTATCTGTCTTCTAAAATGCTTACTTAGCTATCGTCTCTAAATTATTTCCTAAATAACGAAGTTTTGTTAGGAAAAGTTTAAAAGTGTATCATAATCTACGCTTAACGCAATATTTTTCTGTCTTGTTTCTTTCTGTTTCTACGGATGTACAAATGAGAAATCGTAGTGGGACTTTGCACAAATAATAGTTCTACGAAAAATATCGCATAAAAGTAACAAAAAATGACTCTCTCCACTATTGCGTGACATACTATTTAAGAAATGGTTTCGACATAATAATAAAATCGGTGAAGATTATCAAAGGTATGGGAAAGATCTCTATAAGTTATCATATTTTAGTACTAAGAAAAAAAATCTCTGGAGTTATCGTAATTATGATTATGGTCTATGCTGATTTCCAAAACTTAACACTAAACTTTTCGTAATATAACTTGTTTCACTATAGAAATATTTATGTAGTAATATTTATGTATAATACTATGTAGTATAATAACAAACTTAATACTTTTGATGGAATATGTAGCATATGACTAGCGTAACATACAAGAAAATCCTCCCCTAAAAAATATGTATAAAAATTTTTTAAATGTTGCTTAAAGAACAACTCTAATTATCTCAACCAAATTAATAAACAACAAGAATGAAAAAAAAATACAAAAGACAATTCAATTCAGAAACTAATTGTTCCTTGTCGTTGTGGTATTTTAATCAATCTATAATTTTGAGAGTAAGATGAAAAATACAGTATTTTTAAAATAAAATGATAAATTTAAAAATGTGATTGATAAAGTAATAAGCAGTGCTAAAAGATTTTTTAGAGTAATTGACTAATTAAAGTGGAAAACTGATGAATGTTGTTTAATAATATATATACATATATATTATCGTTTCTTTAATTTTATCTGATGATTTGTGTATGTGTTAAGAAGGAAATGCTTACATTTTAGAAAATCATAAATTTTTCATTAACTTAAATTATGTTTATTCCTTGATAAATGTAAGTATAATTTTATTTTATTATTGAAAGTTTTTCGTGATTTTTTACATAAATGAATAAAAGAGGCTATGAAATTTAGAGCATTCAATATCTTGTCAAAAACAATCCGTAAAGATTTATATCGCGAAATATTTTATCTATCAAAGAAATCAAGCTTTGTGTATTTCCTTGTACATTATGATATACCTGTAAATCTCATTACTTTTATTATTTTATATGAATTCTACATATTAAAGGATTTCAAAAGAACAGGCACTGTTGACAACTAATTCTAAAAAAAAACCTATAACAAATAATTTTAAGGAAATTAAACTGCTACATTCCAAATAAGATTTTCGCATTATAAATAGGGTATTTCAATGAGCATTTGTCGTGTAAGTCACGTAATTAGTAACTGTTAAGTTGTTTGCCACTATTATTTTCGAAAGATTTGCATGGACTTATTCAATTAATGAAATATCTCTGATAAAATAAGTTACAATTTTCCGTTCTAAAATACTGGTATCCAAAATCGTAGTATGTGACTTACAGGACATGTGCTCATGGAAATTCCCAATAGTGATTTTTTAGTAAATTTGAACTTGATTTACTCTAAGAATGATTCATTGACATTTCGATAAATTTTATTTTCTTCATGATGAAATACTTGAAAAATCATATAAATAACCTCTAGGAAAAAATAACAAAAAGCTAAAATAATTAGCATGGAGTTGCAAAATATATTACATTAGTTTTATTTTATTTAATTAATATAATATTTTTCTAAATAGAACGTTAATACACAAATAAAAAAATACTGACATTCACTCCTATCTCCAGTTTAAAGCATTCTATGAATACTTTTTAATTTCATGGAAATTTGCATAGATGGTTTCAAAAAATTTATGAGATAAAAAAATTCTCAATGGATTGCAAAAGACTACAATCAACCATTCATAACAGCTGTGTTACGTGATTAATGTACTAGGGGGAGAAGGAAAATGAAAATGCAGCTGCTATAAAATCGCGCTTACATACATACATTATTGAATAACGATTAAAGGACATTCAGGTTTACTCAATAATTGAAGTGAATAGCTATGAAACTTCTTTTCCACCTACATAAAAACGTTAAGCAATGAATTTCTTGAAATGTATTATAAAATAAATACCATCTAAGAGCATAAATGATTGTCAAACGACATACCGATTGGCAAGTGCAATATTAGTACATTTTTTAGGGGCACTTTATCTTCGCTTTATTTTTAAATCGATTTCATGCTTGTTGTTTTCCTTCATGATTGCAGAAATATTATGAAAAGAGTAAAATGGTTGCAAATGCTATAAAATATCTGTATTTAATCATACATTATCGTGTTTAAAAAACTCACATATTTCTTGAAAAATTGATAAAACTTTGGTAGGAGAAATTTGTCTCGGTTTCGTTTTGGTATGTATCGTTACATATGGAATTTTGACGCATTAGAATCTCTATTATTTCTCTTATAATGGATGGGTAATATTGTATATGTATCCCTTTAATATCCATATGAAACGATACATAAACATTCAATTTACTGAAAATATTTTAAGTCGCAAAGAACTTTAAAACTCATGAAAATCCATTCAATTAAATATGACAACTTAAAATAATTTTGGATAATGAAATGTTCTGTAACATTATTATTTTTTTAGAAGACAAAAATTTATTCAAGAGATTATATGAAATAGGAAAAACTAAAATAATTTTAGCTGTTATTTACTTCAGAATTTAGTTTCCCATTCATTAAGCCTATCTTTTGGAAAACTTACTCTTTTTCCTTCCACATTTTTGGATAGAATAATAAACAAATCGTGTTAAGTGTATTTCATATGGTAAGCATTTTTTTTTCTTTTTTTTCAATTTTCATAGTTTTTGAAGAAATAATATTTATATCGAAATTCCCTGTGTATAATGCGCGGATAAAATAAGTTTGTGTCTAAATATAAATTTTACTTAACAAAATAAGTCAGTTGAATATTAAGCATAAAGTTGTTTCATTTTTTAGATACAACTTCTGATAGAGAATGACATTATTTGAGCCGTGCCATTTACATTAAAGAGTACTAATGTTGAATTCATGATTATTTTAGAAACAGCTTTAGGTAATTTTCATATAGATGTGAGTATAATTCTAAAATTTTACAAATTGCGTTACTTATTATTCCAAAAAATTGTTGATCATATTTTTATTTAGTTATCTTTTTTTTTCTAGTTCTATGAAATTTTTTATGAAGTCACATTATTTGGTAACGAATTTCAAGTTTTTTATGATACAAGAAAAAATTAGTTTATCAAGCGTGGTATTTTTATTCAAGCAAAAAAAGAATATTGATTGCTTCTGAAACAGTAGTGATTCAATCAACAATATTTACCAACCTTGTAGCCGTCACAATTTCGCATGGAATATTTCGAAATATATGCAGTATATATATAATCTTGTTAATAGAATAAGACGTTTTCAGACATTAGCTCTTAATTGCTCTTGGTCTCACAGAATGCTTGACTAAAAATACAAAGTAAACTAAGAAATTCCGGTAATTGACAGTAATACACGTGTAAAGAGACTTCGAATGTTCATTTTTTGAAAATTTTCAAAAAATGCAGACTATATTAATATGTTTCTTAATATGTTTAGGGCAACGCCAAAAAATCGCTCATAGTTGTTAAAATGTAAAATAACTATAAACGTAATCTTAATTACAATTAAATTATTTAACAAGTTGCTGTGATGTCGAAAGAATAAAAAACAGAAATCTTCTTAACAGTGCACTACGTTTTAGGATACACGGTAACCTTTCGAAAAAAAAAATATTTTTCTTCAGGCGCAAAATAATGCGAGCTACAATAGTAGCTCCCAGGATAATAGTGGATAAATACATACATTTTCAGTTCAATTGTAATGCTGAATGTTACAAAAACATAAAGCCCAAGAAATAGCTTCATAACATTTGAAAAGAAAAGGATTTTTCGATTTTTTTAAACGAAAATACATGCTTACTCCAGATGGCATACAATTAATTAAACTATATATATTTCAATTTCTATCATACAATCTATTTGCAGCGTAATTTTTTTTCCCAACCACCTTCGTCGTTTCAAGCCCAAGCTCGCACTCTGATTGGTTGTTGCTCTCGCACTTTTTTCATGTAACTTGGCGATAATCATATTTGGCGTAACGATAGATGCTTCCGTCGAGGAGTTTGATTTCCTTCCGAACCGAGTACAAAGTAACTTTTCTCTTACAGCATTGGATTGGATGGAACGTGTCTTACTGAAAGCTGTACTCTTTCAAAGTTTTTACACACAACTTTTTACTTTGTATTCGGTTTACTTCGCACTCGGTTCGGAAGGAAATCAAACTCGACGGAAGCGTCTATCGGTACGCCAAGTATGATTATCGCCAAGTTACTTGAAAACAGTGCCGAGAGCAACAACCAATCAGAGTGCGAACTTGGCCTTGGAACGAAGAAGGTGGTTGGAAAAAAAAAATTACGCCTATTTGCACTGCACATGCCTGCGCACGGAACTAGTAGTTTTTCAGTACCGTAAAATGGGGTGAACAGGAACAGTTGGGTGAGTAGGAAAGAAACTTCTCGGTCATACAAATAAATTCAGTATAAATATATGTGGTGATATTTTTAGGTGCCAATTTTTGTATAAGAAGGTAATAACATTAAGAGTTGGAAAATTCAGTTTTAACATGCTGGCTTCACTATTGCACTCTCAAAAAAACTCCCGTCTTTTCACAGAAAATGTACTGGCAGCACTGCTGCCAGAATTTGTCTGTAGATTGACGATTTTTCGTTTATTTTTTTTTCTCCGTCAAATGAGGAAAAATACCCGTCACTTGAAAAAAGTTTGGAAAAAATCAATGCGGAAGAGGTGGAGATCGAACTCACGACCCCACCATTACAAGCGCTTTTCCTCGGCGCTACGGTTGCTCATGATGATTCTGCTTTAAAATAGAAGCGTTCATTTCATATGGGTGTGGGTTGGTGTATTTCGTTAAAAAGCTTCTAATTTTGCAGTTAATCTCGGAAAGATTTCATCTTTAATGAAACTGTGGCTGTTTTTTTTTACGTTTCGTATTAATACAGTGTAAAAATGTGAATTTTAAATATATTACGTAGATTGTAAGAGAAAAAAGATGGATGTTCTATTTTTATTCGATAATATTTTTTTTAATAATATCATTTTTTTTTTCTTTTTGCATTTTTTTTTTTTTTTTTTAGTTAAAATATTTTTTTAAATGTGTTCACTTAAAGTATGTTTTATATGGGAATATTTATCATAGAAATAACTTAGTATATTGAACTTTATTCAACTTATCCAACTTTGAATAACAGATTGTGAGAATTTTTGAACGAATAAAGAAAGTAATTGTTATTTATTTTTAAATTTGAAAACACTTTTGTCTTTTAAAACTAAATTAGACATTTTAATCAATAGAATATTTTTGTTTTTCATTTTAAAAATAAATTCGAACTTATTACTAACAGACCCAATGCGCATGCGTGCTAGATATAAACGGAATCTTTTCCTCATTTTTCGACGTTCGGAATGAACTCACAGAACAAATACGTTTTCTGGGAGAACAGAAGTTATTTGTGAAAAAATAACGATAACTTAGTGTATAATAACGAATTTTTCTGACAGTGTGGGGTATATAAAAAAACTTCAAGAGGATCCTCAAAAACCTCATTTTTTCAACGTCTTCAAGACTTTGTATGTAACTACAGTATTATATGTATTCTAAACCTAAGAGAGGGGATTTTTAATTAATGATAGACCTATAAGCTATATGCTGTACTAAATTCTACTTATTTCTAGACTACGTAATAAAAAAAGGGAAAAATGGCTTGTAACATCAGAGGTTTAAGATTTACGGGGGGAATCGGAACACGTTTTCTCTTATGGTTTATTTTTCTGTACAGTAATGTAATTTTTTGATGTAATATATGTAATAATTTTCATGTAATATATGAAAACATATGTATGAATATGTATTGTAACAATATTGTGTTTGTTCTAATTACTTGACTAATTTAAAGGTGCCAAAAAATTACTTGGTTAAACAAAAAATGTCAACGCCTAATCCAACAGACATGGAACACACACATTACAAGAATTTAAAAATAGCAAATTAGTTTTAAAAAACTACACAGAGTTATTCTCTGACATCCACAACATTACACAAACATGTCAAAATGAAAAACCAATTAAAAAAAGAGAGGGATGCAAACAATACTAAGGGCTGTACATCAGGGCGTATTAGTAGATAATATTAATACATGCAGCGATTAGGGTAACTCAATAGATTCACTTACCCAACGACTACTAGTAAAGGATAACATAGAACAGGGCTAAATTTGTATTAAATTCTACTTTTGCAATTCGAATATAATTTCGTAAAATAAATTCTATTATTTCTTGATTTCAAAGTTGTTTTCTAATTAAAAAAAAAAAAAAAACATATCTTTACATGTATATAAAATAAAGGCTTGGTTTTACAGTAACTACGTGTATTCCCTTATCATTATTACCTGTTTTTATTAACCCTATTAAATTTTGAATTAAAATAAATAAAGATTTTAGCCATTGTTCCGATTCACCCCGATCTGCGGGGTGAATCGTAACACTATTAAAAAAATAAATAATATATATATAAACAGTAAAAAGGTTTCGGTTTTGCTTAAAAAGTAAAAAACAAAACAAGACCGAAGTTTCTAGTAGAAAAATAAAAAAAATAAAGAAATCAGTTGTTGCTTTATTTTACGTTAAAGTTGAAAAGTGTTCCGATTCACCCCATTTTACGGTACATTCAATATTAACTATAATATATTTAAAAATATGTCAAAAATACATATCTATAAAATATTTACATTATCAAAAGTTAGATTCTTTATTCGCTATAAAAGTTACGTTCGTTTTTAGAACATTAATTAGTAATTTTAGCCATTTTAATACTATTTTACTAAGAAGTATGGAAATAATCAAGACAAAATTTCGCTGAAATACATTTTAAAAATACATGTATAACTAAGTTTACATAAAATGAAGATAATGGAAAAATTCATATGCCAAACATCGCTCCTAAATATTTCTTTTATATTTTTTAGATATATACAATGTTAATTTAGTAGTGTCAATTAAGGTTTATTTAGATTTCATAAAACAAAATTAAGAAAAATAAGGCATAGAAACATAGACTATAGTTTCTTCGCTTTCCTATGCCCATTTCACGTAATTTACTTATTGTTTTCGTTTTATTTAATTCGCCTTGATTAACCTACTAATAAACATAGAAATGAATTTAAAACTGATTTCGAAACGTAGACGACAGCTATTTAAAAAAAAGTTAAAAAAATTTTTTAATTAAAAAAAGCGAAAATGTACGGCCAATTTAATGTAGGCAGATAGCTTAAAGAACTCTCTTAAAATAAATTAGTGAAGCTATATTTTTTTATTTTTCTGAAGTGAATTTAATGTAATTTTTCAGATTTTTAAAAACTCTTCCATGGAAAATGAAACAATGCAAAAATATTCATTTTTATAAATTTCCTATATAAGTTTAGGCGTTTTCGGCTGTTCACTGTAAAAACAAAATACCCAAATTGGGTTGAAAGATTTTTGGGTACAGCATTGTTCTAATTTGGAAAGTTCAGTTTGTAGCACAAAATCGTTTTAAATAAGTCTGATTAAAGTAAGTAAGATTAAAAAAATTAAAATATCTTAGATAGTATATACATTATGACTCAAAAATTTTGATTAATTTAATGTTAATAAAGATCTGCTCTGTTTTGAACCATTTTATGTTATCTATTTTGGGAACAATGCTCTACCATTTTGGAATCCTTACTGTACCATTTCAGGAAAATTACTATACCCAGAAATCTTTCAACCCAATTTGGGTCTTCAATTTTTACAGTGTTGTAAATGAAGAATCTAATATAAATAATGTCTAATTAAAATAAATACTTTAAATCCCATATGCTACGACTGCATTAACTATTTAAAATTTGAAAGGAATATATACAGTAATCCAGCTTATTTAGATTATCTTGCATTTAGAAAAAAAATACTCTTTCTATTCGAGTTATTATCTTGAGCTTAATTTGTTCTTTGTATGAATGGCCTCTTAATCCCTAATGTCGTTTCTGTCGCTGATTATATTTATGCAAAATTATGAAAAGACAGCCACCAGAGATATTCGAAAGGTAAATGAGATTAATTAAAGTGTATTTACAGCAAACACTGCTGAAATTTTCTGACATTTTGAACTTAGTTATTTAGCGCTATACATCAAATGTGGCAACTACAGGTCTGCAATTAAAATGTAAAAAAATATATAGTAGTCGTCTACAATAAACACAAGGACATCAAAAATGTTAGATTCCTTATATTATCACAGTTATAAATTTAAAAACAAATGTTTTAAACGATTATATTTCATCAAGTAAAAATCATCCCAATCCCAATTATTTTATAGTTTAAATTTTAGTATGTAGTTTCCATAAATTTTAAGAATTTTTATAGCAATGGTAAAATTGTAGGGAAAAAATATAATAACTCTAACAAACAATTTCTCGAAGCTGCATGTACTGCAAGTGCATTACGTATTTATCATTGAAAGCAAAATAATAATCAAAGCTCCTTTAATAATAGTCTTTTGAGATTACCTTCTTTTCTATTTAAAAGCTACCTTTTGAAATATTGTCATAATTTTAGAATTCCTTAATTTATTATTTTTATGGTTGTCCTCTTAATCCCAAATGGTTGTTTCTGTGTCATATATTTATGAAAACCTGTCAAATGAGAGGCATAAGAGATATTTCAAAAGTAAATTGCATTAATTAAATTGTTCTTACAGAAAAGTCAACGAAAATGTCTCGTGCTTTGAACTCAATTATTTAATGATCACCATCAAATGTGGCAACAGTAGCCTTAATAAAAGAAATGAAACATAGTTATTTGTAATAAAAAAGAATGATTTTAATTACACTAACTCTCCTAGGCGACAGAAATTTCCTGTATATTTTCGATAAATTGTTTTATTTATTATTACTATTTTTTTTCCCTTTTTTCTCGCGAAGTTAAGCGAAATTATATAACAATACTGGCAATAATTCGCAAAAATAAAAAAAAGAATTTAAATACTACAAAAGATAAAATAATTTAATGTTATGTATAATTGTGCAAATGTTAAAAAAATATATTTTTACTTTATAATGCTCTTCCTGTGAGGTTTGGATATGTCGTTATGAAATAAATTAATTTATTTACGTATAAAAAAAGTAAATAAAAGGGATAAAATATTTAAAATAAAATATAAAAATTCTTCTATACATTTCATATTTTATTTTAAAACAATCAAATTCATATGCATAAATATATGTATCACTTTACTTTCCTATAATAAGATTAAGCATTTTATAATTATAATTTCATTATTTGTAGTTGCTTGTTGTAATAATTGTTAATTTCAATGAAAAATTTTAATATATTAATTATGTTAACAATTTTTTATTTCGTTAAATTTGTCATAGGAAGCACATTTCTTAAACGCACCTATATATGAAAGAGAAGGGAATATTTATTTTAATATTTGATTAAATGATAAAATAAAGAATAATGTTAAAACGTCAAGTGTGTCAACTATAGGCCTAGTGAAAGAAATTAAACTTTATGTTTGTCGGTGATAAAAAACAATGGTTTTAATTAATCTAAAATTCATAGACGAAAAAAAAAAACTCTACATATTGGCGAAAAAATGCTTTTTTTTCCTAACAAAGGTAAAAGAAAAATATTCAACCAATAATTCGCAAAAATAAATAATAACTGAATGGACACAAAATATAATTTAATTAATTATTTGCGTCCTTTTGGAAATGCTAAAGTATAACTTATTATTTTGTATTGCACTCCCTACGAAATTTTAAAATATATTAATAAAAGACAAAATTTAGTTATTTATCGAAAAAATAAGAATTAAAATATCCAAAATTTAAAATTTCTTGCCACATATTATATATTTTTGAAACATATGGACTCCTGTACATTCAAATTCTTACGCACAGATAATATGTACCACTTTACCATCTTATAATAATTAAACGGAATCAAATTACAACTGTAAGTCCTGTTCAGTTACATCCTGCTGATAGGGCTAAATGTGAAACGTTATAAAAAATAATACATAAATATCGTTAATAATTTCCTAGTTATTTAAAATTGGCATAGCAAACGACACGTCTTAAACTCATCTGTACCAGTCGAAGGGGATATATTTGACTATCCGAGAATTCGTATTTATACACGTAAATAATGCTGACTTCAATCATCTAAATTAACAGCGGCAGATGCGATTAGCAGATTGAGATATACTATATTTACTTAGGCTTGAAACTATCAAAGCAGAAACCAACAGATAGAGAACATTGCGTTTTGAAATGCATGCTTCATAAACTAGTGTAGCCTCAGCTGAAAACACGAGGCGGAGATTCCAGAGCAGTGTCTTGTGAATGTAGTGTGAATTAAATGTAAGATATTTTAAGATCTTCGTATTCTTAAAGTACAGGGTTGCATCCAATCATCACAATGCGCAAAAAATGGATGATTCACTACTACACTGTAAAAAGAAAAAAAACTGTAAATCTACAGAAATAAATTAAAAGAAATCTGTATGCTCACTAAAATTTATCTGAACAGTGTGCAGAAAATGAGTAAATCTACAAAATTAATTTTTGTAAAACTACAGATTTCTTCAGCTTTACAAAATAAAACTACAAAGATTACAATAATCTAACTAAAATGTTGTATGTGACTTAAGTTGCAGTTACATAAAGTTCTTGGCGTCCCTGTTTCATAATAGACTTTAATAACATTACAGATTTTTTGTTTTTCTGCGGAAATCTGTATCTGTTACACAAGTTTTCGCTGTTCATAAAAATTCATTATTATTATTATTATTTTTAAGTTCTACGAATCTAAGTTTCCTAGAAAATGTTTTGTAACTTTACAGAATTTTCTTACAGTGTATGAAACAGTCTCTTGTAATAAAATGATTAATGTTCTAATACATTTGATTACTTTTTAAAATAACAGATAGTAAATTAATGAGACAATAAGATAATAAGATAATGTCCAGTACTATTATCTTGTATACTGCCATGAAATTGCGACTGCGGTAGGATTTGCATTTTGATTTTCAAAATGTTTGTGATAGTTTCATGCAATATTTTTTTCACACATAAAAAAATCCGCAATTCTACACGGTAAATTTACAAAAATCTGTTTGCATACTCAACTTTTCAAATGCGCACTAAATAAAAAGATGTAAACCTACAAAATTAACTTTCGTAATGCTACATAAACCTGTAGCTTTCCAAAAGATTTTATTAAAATTACAGAAATCTTATTAAATTTTATATGTAACCCCTGTTGAACCTACAGAAAATGTTCTAGGGATCTCATTTTTCTAAAATAGTTCTTAGTAGTGTTACAGATTTTTTCATTTACTGCCAGTTGTGTATCTGCTACATGAATTTTTGTTGTTGATGTTACATAAAAATTTCTAAGTATTCCAGTTTCCTAGGAAACATTTGGTTACTGTATAGATTATATTTTTTAAAGTGTAGATTGAGACTCAGTCTTCCTTACTATTTATTTTTTTAAAGTACTAGATTTGCACAAAAATAATATCAAATTTTCCTTCAAAATCATATCTGCTAATTTTTACGCCTTTTTCAACCTCTTTTTTGTAATAGAAATTCCTGCCTTATTCAGTCGTAGGTTTCCTGAGATTGCAATTAAACTATTCAAAAATAGCAATAAAAAGGCGTAAAAAAATGTAACTTTGGATTTTCTTCATACAATTATAATTATATTCGTTCGAAATGAATTAGCTTTGATTACAAATATTTCTTTATAAATTGACCGCACAAATATGAATTTCTTAGTGTTTTCTCTTACTGACTATCGTTATCTAGTTTACTTTAATTGGACTTAAAAAATATAATTTACAATAAATATTTGGAAAATGAATCCTACATATTTATTGAAGAGGTTTTCAAAGATTTCCTTCTATGCATTAAGCAGAATGCTGTCACTTCTATTAATTAGTTTCGAAATCTACATATCTTCGTATTTCTTCATCTTACGATATCTTCGAACGATCAAACTTTGGTTCTAATTAAAACCAAGCCAAAGCATTCATTAATATAAATATTCTGCCAAAGCAGGATTCCCAAAATATTCCATAAAATAATAATCAAATGGAAAGCTTGTCAAATGAAAAATAAATGGTTCTACCTCTGGGAATTATTTCGAATTTTCTATAAAATATTAAAATGCAAAAAGTTTAAAAAGCATAAAAAAATTAAAAGAAATTAAAACAAAATGAAAATCTAGAATATGACTATAATAAAATAAAAATAGGTAACAACAGAACAGAGATATATACCATGGTTTCATATATTTTTTTAATTTATTAACGCAATTTTTTCTTAAATCTCAGATTTTAAAGCATTTACCTACATTGAATAATGCAACAATTATTATTTGGAAACATTACTGATAAAATAAATACCATATGCAACATGGTTACACGCGTTTTTCCCTTGTTAAACATAATCAAGAGACGCAAATCTTTATTATTATTATTATTATTATTTAAACTATTGATGAAAATCAAAATATTTCCTGATTCGCAAATGCACAGAACTTCCTTTCAAAGTATCTTATCTATGCCTTCCATACGAGGGCCACGTATATTGTCGTATTGAGTGGACATCATCCTTGAAACTGAACATCAATAATATCAAATAACTTACCCTTATTTCATAACCAATTTTACTTATAAAATACATTTAAAATTTCTATTTTGAAAAAGCGATGTCGAAAATTTAAATAAAATATGCGTTATAATCATCACGGAGTAGTTAAGCTGTTCCATGATATATTTTTAAAAGATTGATCTAAATTAAAATATTTAATTTAAACGCATATTTTATTTAAATTTTCGATATCGCTTTTTCAAAATAGAAATTTTAAATGTATTTTATAAGTACGAAGTAGTTAAGCTGTTCCAAGATATATATTTTAAAAGATTGATCTAAATTAAAGTATTTAATTTTTAAATTTTACAACATTTGCAATATTACAATATTACAATATGAATTACAATATTACAATATATATATATAACATTAAAACATTCCAGTTCATAAGACATTTATGCTGCATGTTTGTGTTCGAATATACATCTACCCTTAATCATATGTGCATGAATACTCAAACATTCAGCGCTGCTTGTTAAATGTTCATAAAAAGTTATTTGAAAATAACCTACGGTTAATCAGAATCGAATCATTAGAGTGGTTGGAATATGTTTTGAAGATGATAGATAGTGTTTGATGGAGCTATAAGCTATTTTTAATTGAGGATATAGAAACCATGATAACGCATAAAAATATTGAACATAATAATATTTGTGTCACAACTGGCTTTCAATGGTTATTCCGTATTATCACACCAAGATATTATTCATATTGTCGTTTACAGTTTGTAGTTTGTACATGCTCACTAATAATAACTTATCTGTGATATAATATTTTCATTGTGTTCCTAATTATGGAATCACTTATACCTTAAATATACCGAAATAAATTATAAAAGCAGACTGTTAACTTTAAACGAATATCTTCGTATATCGACCTGCTATAATATTTATAAGGTACCTCTGATAATGAAATGTTATAAACTAAAGAAATCGTGTTAAAAACTAAATAAATATACTTTGATGCTTTTAATAACTTCATTGCAATATATTTAAAATCACATGCAGTTAGTAATTATAATATTCAAATACTATATTTTATTTGTTCCTTTTCAAGAAAATTTTAAATTACTTGCATAAATTACATATTTAAAATCAAATATCCTTTAGAGAACTGGTATTAAATATCTTGAAATTAATTTTAAAGCTGCATTGATAAGCTAAAACTTCGAAATTTGACTGGAGAATGATGGATCGTTGCCCTTAATATGAAATTAAGAAGGCTTCTCGTCTTGAGCTATGTTAAAGCGCATGACCATGCTTGTCCTATAAATAATGTCGTCTCTTATCAATCGAAGATAAGAGGGAGTGCGGATTTAATTACAGTAGGAGAGAGTAGGGTTTCCGAATGCCTTCAATGGTCAGCGTTTATAGCAGTCATTATTATACTTGTATTAACATAACTGTTTCTCTCCAAATGATGTTCCATATGTTGTTATATGTAATATGTTGTTTAACATTTAGCAAAGCATATGTTTCAAACTCGGATTACAGTTATATTAAAAAATTAAATGATGTATAAAACAATAATTATTCCTACTGTGCTTTTGAAAAGTATGATAAATTGAAATTTAGTATAATTAAAATTAGGGTTAAAGAAAGTTTTTTAGAAACATTACTTTTTATTTTTAATTTAATTTTTCACTTAGATATGCAAAATAGGTGTTAAAGATAAGGATCTACAAAAAATGGAATATCAGAGATTTCTAAACATAAATTAAAATGAATATTGTAATAGGAACACAGGAATATTCAAAATATAAGCACGGAAGACGAAGCAAAAATTTCAAAAAAAAAAAGTTATTTTCTGAATTTAATCGCCATTTTCTTTGCAATTATTCAATAATAATGCCTAATATTATCTGGATGTAAATTAAAAATTAATTTAGATTAAATTATTTTGAAATTTAAACTTCCACACAATCTGAAAGTAATGAAATCTTTTCCTCAATCCTCTGATACATGACAGAGGGGTTAGTCATACACGCAAAGTGCAAAGATTTTAATATTTTACAGACATTTTACTTTTACAAATCTCTTTTAAATTAACAGCTATAATTTTGCTATATTTATTGCTATACATTCTATTAAAATATACAACTGCAAAATTAAAACCTTTTTTTTTTCAGATCGTACATTTTATTGCGAAGTTCATTTGAACAATTTTTACCAAAATAAAGTCTAGAAAAATGTTTCAAAATATGCAAAAATATATTAAAATTAAATATCTAAAAATATTTGGGGACATAGAAAAAGGGATAGTAACATGCCCAGTACCTTCATTTCTCTTGGTTTCTTAAGGGTGCATGCGAAAGAATGCTTTTCCACCCTCAGCAGTTTGAAATTTTCTGATACATTTTCAGATTCATTTTTTTTAAATAAAAGCACGAAACTTGATGAGGTGACTTTTAAAGAGATGTATAAGATGCCGTATGATTTCATTTTGCGAACGATTCATTAGTCTTTAATTTATAAAGAAATATTTTCGTTCCCAGATATCCTTCTTAGGAAAATTCGATTCCAAAGGCCCATTTTGACTGCATTTTTTGTAATATTTTCTGCATCTATCAAAAACTTGACAGGGGCAACACCTTATATAGTTTCAAAATAGGAGAATTTGCTAGTTTGATGTGTTTGAGAGCAAAAGGGAAATTAAAAATAAATCAGAAGACAAAGAGTTCGGATTGGAATACATCCTTAATCAACATTTTGAGCAATGTGTATATAGTAAGGTTAATTATTTTTCCAATCTCTCGTTTTCCCCTTTAACCATTTCTTTAACTATGTTGCTTTAACAATACCGCTTCCAGCAATTTTTCTGTTTTCAGTTCCAGAAAGTTCCATATCGAAAAATTTAAACTATTACAACTCGGTGCGTTTTGACAGCCAAAAATGGAATGTTTACTGTCTGAAAATAACTTTTTTTATATTAAAAATTCTCTGCAAATTATCAGCAAAACATTTGGCAAAATTTGGGACTATTTTTATTAAAACTTCAATTTCTCATCGAAGATACATGCTATTTCATTCTATCTCTCAAATGAATACAATTTATTTAAGTAACCCATTTAATCATAATCTGCAGTTTGAACGTTTTTGCTACATTAGAATGACAGGGGTATCCAAAAGATATTCGTTCGTTTTCAATTTGATGATTATCCTTTATGGTGTTTTGGCAAAACATCTTCGAAAAAATATATAACCTGTATTAATCTGTTAACAAACCTGAAGTTTTAGAACAATTCCTCATCTATTCGTCTAGATATTTACCAAAACAGCGAAAATCTCATTGGGGTCACATTAATGTGACTAAACCGTATATAATCTACATAAACTGGATATCACAAAAGTTTAAATTTTGTAATTTTTTTTAACTGTCATACTTCATACTGAAGTAGATTAGAATTCTACCTTTAAAGAAATTTTTTATTAACCAGCATATTGTCATTAGTAAGAATTATATTATTTTTAACTTTATGAAAGAATATTACAAAAAAATATGCAAAAGCTTCATAAATCATTGTGTTTTCTATAGTTCTTTCTCAAGCTAATTATTCTAATTTTCAGCATCAACATAATCACATGGAAAAATAAGAATTTAGTGCATGTGTATCTGTGTATCCATTTGGTTTAGAAAAATGTGTGTGATAAAATTTATTTATTCAATGGCTGTATAATCACCAGATATTATGTATAATTACCAGTCATCATAGTAAAGGGATCAAGTTTTTCCCATACTGAGAATTAATCTAATTTTCCGCTAATTATGCTTATATTCCCATCTCCAGCGAATAATATGAATAATGCATTATCATTGAGTGAATTAATAGGGATTATTACTTTTTTTAAATCTTGTTCTAATACAATGCCCAAACAGATTTTTCTTAAGTTCAGTACATAACTTAATTGCTTTTGCATTCTTAAAATGTAAGATATTTATTATTTTATCGACTGTTAAGAAATGATATGATCCATAAATTATATATCGAACAAAATATTTTGTAGTATTTATAAGTTTTTTCTAAGGAAAATTTACGGATCGTATAAAAGTTACTAAATCAATAAATTTTTCTTTGATTTTCCTACTTCAAAACATCATTTTAAGGTAAGATAACATGAGGAAAAACTGTCATCAGGTACTTATGCATTGGCACTTGGAAAGGTAGAAAAAACTTTTGCTTTATAATAAACAGAAAAATTACAAAAAAATTACAAATGACAATTTTATTAAGAATGATAGACTGCTAACAAACAATATCAACAAATAATATAACTAATAGCTATTAATGAATAATAACATACAATATATATATATATATATTTGAAAGAAGCAAATTAATATTATTTGTGGGGTTTAAGCTAATTATCTTCTTCGTTCAGTAAAGTAATTTAGTTTATGTAAGTCGTTGAGTACCTTTAATATTGCATGGAAAATGCTATAAGCATTCTAGAAAAAATTCCAGTAAAACATGGAAACTTTCTGAAAAAATTATATACAAAAAAGAAATATTATGAAGCCAAAATAAAAAAAAAGCATTTTATTAATACGTAACCATGTAGAACAAGCAACTGTATCACTTGTACATTTTGTTACTTCTTTTTCGATTTGAGTGATGATAAATTTGTTTAATAGAAGTACTTTTTACAGAAGACTCGCATTACAAATTTTATCATTACTTTAATCATAATACGTATATATGTATACAGGGTGAGCAAAAAGTCCGTAAAAACTTTAAAAATTCATAAAAACCGAAAAAAAAAGCGAAATGAAAAACGGTTTATCCGGGTTAGCATCCATAGGTAACGGGGATTTTTTAAGACAGAAATAAAAAATAATTCAAAAAACAGCCGACAGATGGCGCTGGTACTTGCGATTTCTGCGGAAATATCAAATGAACCGGTTATAAGAGCTTGCGCTCCTAATCCACAACTAGTTCACCGTTGTGAGCCGTGAACTTGATCAAGGATCCTCACAGCGAAGGACAAAGCTTTGTTGGTGAAGTTATTTTACATGAACAAGGAATCAGCGACTATTGCTTTGCGTAAATTCCGATTTCAAAAGGATTTGAGGACGGGAAAGGGGCCTTTAACAGCGGCAGGCCTCATAAAGCTTGTTCGGCGGTTTGACGAAACATTCTGTTCTTTATTTGGGTATCTTTTCTTTGATTTGGGTACGTCAGCGCCACCTATTAGCTATTTTTTGAATTATTTTTTTTCACGTCTTAAAAAATCCCCGTGACCTATAGATACTAACCCTGCAAACCATTTTTCATTTCGGTTATTTTTTCGGTTTTTATGATTTTTTAAAGTTTTTACGGACTTTTTGCTCACCCTGTATATATATTTATATATATCATTTTTTGAAAAAAATTCGCTATTCGATTAGTTGTTTTACCGAAATTTCTGCTTTTTAAATTTTATCATAAATAAGTTAATCTAATTCTATTAAACAAATATATTTCTTTCTTATTGAATTGCTTACTAGTGAATATTTTCCATACTGCCATACAGGAAAAAAATAATAAATTCTTTTATTTAATTTCTATGAAATAAGCAGAAGTACAATTAGTATCAATTTCAAACTATCGATTAATTTATGTACTGATTTGAATAATGTTTGTAGATGTTAAGTAAAATGTCAGTTTTACAGGTAATTAATATTAATTTTAATGATTATTTTAAGCATTAATATATATTAACTCACCGACCAAAAATTTTATTATCCTTTGTAATTCAGTGAAACAATGTTTTGGCCTTTATAACCGTTGGTTTCTGAGAATGGAAAAGTACAACAAGGTTCTCAATGTATAACTCTTATAATCAACTGTACTCGATAATAATAAATTACATAACTTTACCACATTGGTATTATCGACGTTTTAAGTACTATTTTTAAAAAATATCACGAATTTTCTATTGATTCAAGGACACGTAATTTAGCATGCAGGTCGAAGTGCGATAGAGTACCAATCACAAATCCAGGATTTCTTGCAAAAAAATATAATGCAGAGTTGCCAAGTCTCCGGCTTTTTGCACACCACTATTATTTTAGAGAAAATGTCGTTATTTTAAATCGGTGAAATGTTCCAATTCAATGAAAGAACTTTTTCTGTATTATTTTACTGGTATTCAAAAAGCTGGAGACATGGCAGCTGTGATAATGTCATCTTAGAATAATCTGAACAATATTCTCGTCGTGAAGATGTTGTCTGAGGGGTAATACCAGATAATCGGGAATGTTGAAATAAACAACATTAGTCATGGTTATAATTGGTAGTTAACCACAGTTCATTGTCACGGACACTGTAATCAATAAATCAAAGTTATAAGGAAAGCACCCTTAATTGCACATTAGGCGCGCGGGTGACATTTTATGTCATTCACAACATTTGAAAAAAATTAAAGTTTATATTTTTCATTCTTTTTGTCAGATTCTCTTCCTCTTCTTCATTACTATGTTTTTCGAAAACACTCCTAACTTTTTAATAAAAATTTTGAATGTGTATTTTGGTGTTTTAAAATGTTGCTTATCAATACATTTTAAAAAGTACAAAAACAGCGAAATTGAAATGGTAAATATTTACAACTCGCGCGCCTAACGCAGGTTTCATATATCACAGAATCACGCACAGTATCCACTACACATACAATCTGGATTGAATGATTCATTTCCGTCGTTTCAGTAAACGACTTGAGTTATTTGGATAAAAAATATAAAATGACGATTCACTAAAAATTGCATGTCTATAATCAGCTAATTTGACGGTCAAATACTTAATGCGATTTTAAGACATGTAAATTCCTTGTAAATATGTGAAATAATTTCATCAGGCTTCATAACATGTAATTCTTAAAACAACTTGCAATGGTCTTTTCTTTACTAGATTTAAAATAAAATTCGTGAAATTTATGGCAAAAACTGCTGTAAAAATTGCAGTTAAGTTACATGTAATTTTTTTAATTGCATCTAACTTTAACTGCAATTTTTTACTGCAAAACTGCTGGCAACAATTCTGCCAGCAGTTTTTGCCGTAACATTAACAGATTTTATTTTAAATTTAGTAAAGGAATGACCATTGCAAGTTGTTTTAGAAGGCATATTGCAAAGGAAATTGCATGCGATGAAGCCGTGTCCACCCGCAGTTCCCGAAAGTACTCGGGTGGACGAAAATGTATTAGGTTCTAAATAATAGCAATCGAAAAATAATAACAAATATCCTATAATGTTATTGGGTGCTGCTATAACTAAAAAGGCAGGTTTAAGTCATGTGAAGCATTTTCAGAACTTATTTTTTTAAGAGAAAAGGTATCAATAAAGCTTATATACCGGGGTGCAAAATGATAGGAGCGACACGCAACATACTATGTAAAAATATATTTATATCAATCCTCATTTAAACCATATAAATTTACTTTATCAAACTGAATACTCTATATAAAGATAAACAAAAATCTCTAAAACAATTATTATAAATATAATGCGTTGCATTTTTACTCGACAAGCACTGGGAGCAAAATGATCAGAACGAAATAGATTTTTCTAAATTATACAGATATTGCATGTTAATTGGGCTTCACTTGTGTTTGCTAATTTCAGTGTAACATTGTAGCATAGAGTTTACATACTTATGAATTAATTTATGGGGGGCAAAACACGTGTTATCTTCCAAAATTTAATTATTCTTTCCAGTTATACTGCATGATTTGATCATCTTTCATTGCATATTGTGACTTATAACAACCCAAACGTTGTTCATGAGATTTAGGTTTGGATCATTGGATGGCCAATCAAGTTTGTTAGTCTTATTTACCTTCAAAAGATTTTTTGTGTCTTTTTCCGACTGAATTTAGGCATTGTTTTGTTAAAAATTACGTAAAAGTCGTATTGTTTTCATGCTGTTAAACAAACTGAATTCTAGCATGCCAATAAAGCAGCCGGACCTAGAAACGGCTCGGAGCAGAACTAGTAATGCAATTTTCTTGGATTCATTCATATCTAAGCTTAATATTAGCACTTAGCGTAGTTATCATAAGAAACCTTTTATGACAAATATTAATATAAAATGTGGTTTAAGTAAGTTCTACAGGTAAAATTTTCTTATCATAGCGATGCTCATCTTGCGCAATTGAATCAGAAAAATTTTGCCAACAGGTGCTCTGTCTTTCAGATTTCTACAGGAAATGTAATGTTAAAAAATCCGATAGTATTTTTTGAACAGTTTAACGTTAAATTTATTAATTATATCTCATTAAAATTTATTATTATTATTATTATTATTAATATTAATATTATTATTATTATTGTTGTTGTTGTTGTTGTTCTTGCAGCTGTTGTTGTTGTCAATTTATTAATAACATAATAAAAATAGTTCAATTTTATTTGATCGTAATAATTCTGCATACGTTTCACAAATGCTCCATTAATGCAAATCACATTTTAAAAGGGATACAGCGGTGCATTTCAGTGATATTTTATCAGAAATATTTAACTAAATAATAATCGCATGATTTGTGTGTCTGTTATTCAAAATTTATAACTTTATAACATGCATTAAGCAGAGAACAACCGTCTTTACTTAGGAACATTTACTTTAGGCTAGAGTTAGAAATTTGTTATTAGTTCCATCAATGCTGTGTAATTTCTATTGCTGTGTCTAGCATTTAATAGCTTGCAACAGGTTTTCTCAATTTCTTTATCTCAAAACACTTTAGTTGCATTACAAAATTGTCTTTTTAGAATTAATTTATCTATGTATCAATCTTATATTATTTTTTGCAGCAGAAAAAATATGTTTTCATACAATATAATTTGAAAATATACAAATGATAAACATATCTGGCTAACACAAAATTCAAATCCAAAAACTGGAGACTTGTAAATTAATTTAAATTCTGCTAAATATATATATGTAATAAATAAGACATGTTATTTTGATATTAGTGGAAACATTGACTGTAGCCTAAAGCTGATTGCATTCATGGATATCGAAATGGGATTTTAACAGAAAATGCTTAAATTATGTATTATTTATCAAATTTTAGAAATGGTCTAAATGTAATATACACATACGCAACTAAAGATAAATCATATTATTATTCGAGAAATATTCTAAGGTAAATTTCTCTTTTTTGTTTATTTTTAAAGTAAACAACTATTACGATCATAATTTAACTTAAACCTAATTTATTCGACGGATTTGAGAACTCTTTTACACCAAAAATATCTATGTGCTTAAATGATTTAAAACCCATACACTTACATAAAATCTTTTTATACCTAATCAGTATTTAGTACAAGTATAAAGCAATGACATTTTAAAAAATATTATTTTCACTGTTAAAAAATTGTTATTTAAGAAGGTGATGTAAACATATTCAGAATCGATATTTCTTATTCCTTATTATTAATTTTATAGAATTTCCTGGGAGAGACATGATGTAATTTCACTATATACTAAGTCTAAGGACGATTGAGTACATTAACAATAAAATAACTGAATTGCAAAAAGTACACACTAAAGCAGTTTTATTTATATTTTACTGTTTGCAATAAATGTGAAATATGAAGTGATTGTCATAAGGAAAATGAGTTTTACGTGTCTCTCGATTTTTTTATGTTACTTTAACGATATCATAACGCAAGCTTTTATGTCATAGTTGTCATTAACTTTCTGAAAAAAAGTATGTTAACTGCTATTGATATAAGACAATTGAGGTAAAAAGAAACTGCGTATTAGGAGATGTTTTCTTAAGCATAACCTAAATTTTAGTCATCTTGCAGTAATGGAAGCTTTTAGAAGGGAAATTGTGATATATATATATATATATATATTTCTTTTATAAGTAGAAAGTTTTATGCAATGTACCTCATTATAAGAGCAAAATTTAACCATAAAAAACAGATATTAACTTTTTCCGTAAAAAACTTTAAAGGAAAATTTACTTGTTTGTTGCTTATTTTATTAGGAAAAATTATTGTTTCGGTCACTGAATCTATATAGAGAAACTGTGGTCCTTCTGGATTTGATAATTACCATAAAAACCATTAATAAAGATGATTTGGCATAAACTCAATATGGTGAAGTTTCTATTGCAACCGGATCTGCAGGGCCTTATTACCACCATCCACTATTAAAATTCAATAGAAATTTCTTATTTATAATTACCACAATGCAAAACATTATTCATGAAATAATTATCTCATCTATTCGTTTTTAGCTGTTCCACCATATTGTGGCTTTACACAATATTCATGTCATCTGTAGGTGAATATAATTACCGCCAAAGAAAATATTAAGCAGCAAATTTCAACAAAAAAAATCTCCTCGTTCGAACGCCTTACTTATGTAGATATTAAGTAATAAATGTAAAATTCTTATGTGTTTTAACTGCCACAGTGTTAATCAGCAACTGACTCCATGTTAGCAACGGCCGACATTACATACTCAGTTACTCCTTTCGAAGCCAGTAAATACTACATTTTGTGTTTCCTCCTCTTTATTCATAAATAAATTCTAATTTTAAAAAAAAGTTAGAAAGATTTAATAAACTGTTCTTTTAAGTCTCAGCTATGCCAAGGTTTTTACTGTTTGTGGTTTTTTAAGCATCTTTTCACTGGAATATTTGAGAAGTAAATTTGTCTGGTTTAATGAAAAGATTTCTATGTTCAAACATAGAAACTAGTATTTTATGAAATTTCTGGCACAAAAACACCTAAAATCCACTGATTAAACTAATTTGTGCGTAGTAGAACATGTATATTTTTATGCTACTTAAATGCATTTTTTTTAGAAAAGTGAAGTCTTGTACCAAAATACTGAATTTTTTATTAAAAACATTAAAAACGTATTATTTAGTTAAAGGAGAATGAGCAACTAAAAAACATTTTTCTAAACATTTAATTAAAATTTCAATTATTAGCACAAATGAATAATTTTGTATGAATATTTTGTGTATTTTCAAATAACTTATGTAAAATAATTTTAAAATGTACAAATATTAACTTTAAGTAAAATATTAATTCATCATTTTGTGGAAAATCAATTGAAAATATCAAAATGAATTTGTTTTAAATAAAATAATAGATTAATAAATATTACTTAAAAATTCATAAGAATATAAATACCATTTGCGAAAGACTAGTGTTTTAATAACAACGAATTTTTCAGGAAACTAATAAAAAAGCATTATTATCAAAAAACATTATGCGACAAAACATTTTCAAAAAAAAAAAAAATCAATTTATTTTAAAAAATTTACTAATCTCACAACAATATAAAAACAATAAATTCAAGTCAAATTTCAAAATATGAAAAAAAAATGCCACATTCTGCTTGAGGCAAAAATTTCAGGAACAAGAGCAATTTTAGCCTTAATTTTAAATGACATATTTTCCTTATTCAATCCGCTAGTGATTACGAAAGTGTAAATATTAAACAAAAATGGGAAAAGCAAGCTCATTAGTGAAAAATTGAGATGCCACGGGCTTCATCATCTCTTATTCAAGATTTTTTTTTTTAACAAGTTTATCACTGATTTAGAGAAACATTTGATACTTTATGATTGATCATGTTTAATAGTTGCCTAGAGAATAAATGTGTGTTTTACATTTTGAAAGATAATAACTACCCCAAGCAGAGAAAATAATTCTGCTAAGAAGAATATTTTCCAATATTCTTTATGCACGCCTAGAATATTTCAAACATTAATGAGAATCGAGGAAAATGTGTTGGGAATTCCCTTAGCTTTTATCAAATAATATCGCGAAATGTGAAACAACAATCATTGTTGATAAATGGATTTTTGTGACCAACAATGACTAAATCAAATTTTATAGCATTTTTCCCTTTTGTAATTTTTCACTATTTATATTCAGAATTTTCCCAAGCATCTTTGTATAGTAAAATGCACACATATTCGTATTTAATGAAAATATAAATAAAATATTTTTTTATCGTTCAATTTAATCTTCTTTATATTACTCAATGACCTTAACTATGATAAGGTACAAAGTATTGAGATTTGAAAATAAAATTTTCCTTGAGTTTTTCATGATAAATACAATACGAACGCTAAACTGTGATAATAGCGAGTTGTTTGTGTTGCATGCTATGAAATATTCATCAACAAAACACCAGTAATAATGAAAAGCTATGAAAATTAAAGTGATCAATTACGCTTCAAGTTTTTGTAACAGACTCGTTAAATGTAATAGTATTGTTAAACCTGATTTAGTAAATTAGGTTAAATCCGCTTTTTTAGACTTAACTTACAGAATCTAAGTGTAAAAATGATAAGTCTTAACATAAAAAGTAACTGATTTTAAATTTTTGTGTTTCGTCCAATTTAAATTTGTCATTTAACAATACACTTTAAAAACTAATATATAATAATATCACGATGATTTGGAAATAGTATTATTATAATAGAATCAAGAAATGTTTTTTAGTATTCCCTTCTCTAATGCGCTAGCATTTACGCATATATGTTTTGAAATCAGTGCATTTTTTTAAATTCGGATCTTACTAATTCATTACAGGAGCCTCCGTGGCTGAGTGGTTAAGACATCACGCCGCTGATCGTGAGGCTGTGGGTTCGAATCCAACTGGCTCCATTGCACGCACTCTTTGTGCGGAGCTCCTGGTTGTACTTCTCTTGTTTTGTAATATTTCCTTGTGTGCTATCTCGTCCCTGTATATTGACGATGGCTTATATGCAGGCTTCATGTCGAACACACAAGTCAGATGTATGTTGTTCAATAAACAAACAAACAATTCATTACAAAACTTTTAAATAACATTATTTGCTTTGTTTAATATCAGAGATAATTTTTTTTTTTTTAAAGGAAATTTAATTGTAGAAATTTTCTGGTATGAATTCAAATTCCTTGGATTGCGGAATTTTCAAAACGTATTCTACAATTATAATTTGAGGGTTAATATTTGTAAGATAATATCGGACAATATGAAATACAATTTATTGTTAACTTACTGATCCTCCTGGCGTTGCTCGAGCCCACAGATGTTTCAAACAAACCGCGAACATTTAAAATCTCAATTCATAATAAATAAGAAAAAAAATTACATTTTATCTGAAGAATATTTTAAATTTCAGAATATTTTAAATTTGATCTGAGTGAACACAGGTATGATTTCTGTTATGAAAACCATGTCTTGGAAGGATGAAGAAATATAGTCGTTTATTTTAACTGTTTTGAACCAGACAAATAATGCATAATTGAATTATTTTAAAATTCCTATCTTCGATAAGACCTACTCCATGAAAAATCTTCTGAGCACGCGCGCAACGTGCGCTGCACACCTGAACAAAACCTAAGAAATCATAAAAGGAATAATTACCTAATTTTCTACTTTTTTGTATGGATGGATTTTGAAGAACAGTAGTAAATCAATTAGGATAAAGAATATCATCAAAACAGAAAAAATAACAAATGCGTGTGAAATTTGTTGCTAGAATTCGGCCGTAAAATGCAGTCGTTAAATCCCATATTTACCGCTTGCTTTCATTGGCTGGTTGCTTTGTTGTCGCCGATCGGTGGCGAGCTGCTTCAAACCTGGCTGTTTCGTCGCTGTGGCTTGGTGAAAAGCTGCAGTATCCTCTTAAAAGAAAAAAAAATGAAATTTAAAAATACGGCTGCGAAGTGCACTTTCCGGTGTTAGTATCCACACTTTTCAAACATTTCAGAGACCTGGGAATTATAATTTCGGCGTTATCCGCAGACAAGGCATCTCTTATTTTAGATATATAGATAAACGAAAAAAAATCTCAACAATCTATAAATAAAGTTGTTTTGCATATCCTTTTTACACCTTTTTTGGCAAAACTTATTCAAACTATTATAATATAAAAAAAGGCATAAAAAGGACTGCTATCCATATTTTATAAAAATGTGATTAATATAGTTAGAGTTCCATTTACAAAATTTATTCATTTTTGGGTTGTTTAGATGAATGAAATGTAATAACAGATTCAATATTAACGTTTTAAGGTTACATTTTGCCCTAAAAATTCAATGACGACGGAAGGAATATGAAAAGAAAAAGAAAAGTTGAAAATTACAGCCTTTATAAGAAGATATCGCGTAATGTGAAACAAAATTTATTGTTGATAAAATGAATTTTTATATTCAACAATCCATAAATCAAATTTTTGGCATGTTCTATTTATACTGTTTATGTCAAAACTAACTCGAACGATTTTAATATAAAAATCAATACAAACCGGACCCATATTGATATTTTATGAAATAATGGTGTATAAAGGCATATTTTCAGCTCAAAATTAATTAATTTTTGTGTAGTTTAGTTGCACGAATTATAATAAGAGGTGCAATATAAGCGTCTTAAGATACAATTTATACTAAAGTTTCAATGATACAGGAAATACAAAAAAAAATAATAACATATACAAGATAATATCGTCAAGTGTAATATAAATTTTAATTGATAAATAGAATTTTTACTACGAACAATCGATAAACCTTTTTTAGGTTCTTTTTTACTCATTTTATATAGAAATCTATTCAACATATCTTTATATCAAGAGCTATATAAAGCAACATCTATTGATATTATACGAAAGAAAGAATTGAAAAGACAAATTTTAGTCTTAAAATTTGTTGAAAATGAAATAAATTTTTGAAATAATTTTAAAATTTTAATGAGAATTAACGAAAATGCGAATTGTTGATAAATTTCCATTTTATTTTCAACAATCAATAAACCAAATTTATGAAGTATTATTTTTAAATTAACTATGTTAGGATTTCTTCAACTTATTTTTATTATAAAAATTGACATAAAACAGACAATTACTGTTACTTTTTAAAAGAAAATATATGCAAAGTAAAATTTTCATATTAAAATTCATTCCTTCCTGAATTGTTTAATTAAAATGGAATGTAACACCAAATGAAATATTCACGTCTTACGGATATAACGTATACTGAAATGGTATAATAAGGGAAGTACAAAAAATAAAAAATAATAAAAGATGAAAAACGTGGTAAGAATTTTCTTAGGATTTCTAAGAGATTATCGCTTACTGTCACAGAAACTTTATTATTGATAAATGAAATTTTTATGACCAATATTCAATAAATCAACTTTTATGGTCTTTTTTGCATCTTTCATATTGAGATTTATTGAAAATATATTCATTTCATAATCGATATAAAATAGGCCTCTATCGATATTTCGACTTAAAATTTATTTCGTTTTGGCGTCGTTAATGCTATTTTACAATATTCATATTAATTTTGAAATATTAAGGAGAATAATGAAAAATGTGATTTGAATTCTCTTATCGTTTGTAAAATATTGTCACATAAACGTTAAAAAAAAGGGTTTTGAAATTGATATTTTATAACCAACTATCAATAAGTAACATTTTATTGCATTTCATTTTATCTTCTTATGTCAAGATTTATTCAATGCATTTTAATATCAAAATTGATATAAAACGACGGACACCTATTGATATTTTATGAAAGAATGGTTATAAAGAGAAATTCCCATCTCAATTTTATTCCCTTTTGAATTGCTTAGTAACATGGAATATAATATCAGGTGCAATATTCACGTCTTAGGGATATAATTTAACCTTAATTTTCAATGATAAGGTATTACCAAAATAAAAATTAAAGAAGAAAGATACGGAAACCTTAATTTTTTTCATTTCTCTTTGCATTTATAAGGTTATATTACGTAATGTGATACAAAGTATGATGTTGATAAATGATTTTTTTATAAATAATAATGAATAAGTCATTTTTATGTCATGTCATTTGTTCGATATTTTATATTGAGATGTATTAGAAATATCTTTATATCTTGATCATCATAAAATAAACATTGTTGAAATTTTAGAAAAGGATAAGGCATAAAAGAAATATATATATACACTATATTGCCATTGATTATTGGACACTTGCGATTTTAGACATTTTGTTAAATATCTATAAAAATACAAGAGGAACCATCTCGAAACTCTTAGTGTATAAATATAATAGTATAAGTCATACATCTCCGTGAAGATATTTTCCCGAAACTCCATAGAGGATCGCCAACAAATTAAAAAAGAATGAATATCTTTTGAATAAACCTGTCAAAACTACTGTAGCAAAAGCGCTCAAACTCTAGATTATGATTGAATGCCTTATTGTAATACATTGTGTTTATTTTTATGCAAATAGCATGCATACTCGCAGAGGTTTTTGTAAAAATGGTCCCAAATTTTTCCAAGTTTTTTCCTTATAATTTTCAGAGTTCGTAATATAAAATAATATTTTTTTCAGAAAATATGACAAACAACATTGCACACAATACTCTGTAATCAGAATTAAAAAATAATGAAAATTGTATACAAAATGAGTTGGTTTACTAAATAATTTTTTACTGCGCATGCGTCAATGATATCAAAATTTCATTTGCATATTATGTTAGCTAAATGTATAAAGCAATTTTTGTGAAAGTCACAAAATCATAACTTGAAAATTCTGAAAATAATCGTCAATTTAATAAGTTGAAAATCCGTTATTCTCAAAATGAAGCAAAAACAAGAGGGGTTGTATCCATATATTCATTGATAAGTGTCAATATAGAATACACAATACGGGATGTACTACTACATTTAGATAAAATCCCTCATTTTTTTGTTTCATTTTGGAAACAATGGATTTTGTCCTTTTTCTATAGACGATTACTTTCAGAATTTTCAAGCTATGATTTTGAGACTTTTACAAAAGTTGCTCTATAGATTTAGCTAACATAATATGCAAATGAAATTTTGATATCTTTGACGCATGCGCAGTAAAAAATTATTTAGTAAACGTACTCATTTTTCATACAATTTTTATTATTTTTAAATTCTGATTACAGGGTACTGTGTGCAATGTTGTTTGTCATATTTTCGGAAAAAAATATTATTTTATATTAAGAACTCTGAAAATTATAAAGGAAAAACTTGGAAAAATTTAGGACCATTATTATAAAAACCTTAATTACTCTGTGAGTATGCATGCTATTTGCATGAAAATGAACACAGTGTATTACAATAAGGCATTAAATCATAATCTAGAGTTTGAGCTGTTTTGCTGCAATAGTTTTGACAGGGTTATTCAAAATATATTCATTCTTTTTTAATTTGTTGACGGTCCCCAATAAAGATTCGGTAAAAAATCTTCACGGAAATGTATGACGTATACTATTATATTTATGCACTAAGAGTTTCGAGATGATTCCTCATGTATTTTTCTAGATATTTAGTAAAATGTCTAAAATCGCAAGTGTCCAATAATCAATGGCAATATAGTATATATATATATATATATATATATATATATATATATATATATATATATATATATATATATATATATATATATATATATGTACATATATATATTTAATTTATACCTATTTGTTAGACAATAGGCCAGAATATTCGAAATCTAGACTATTTGAGATTCGGAATCGTCGAAATTTTGAAATTTTAATAAGTATCAAGAAAAATGTATTGCGTAGATATCCTTAGTGTTTAGAAAATAATATCGGATTTTGCGAAATAAACTTTATTGTTGTTAATCAGGCACAAACAATATTGAAAATGTCTACTATTATACTGCCCGGAAATCGAAAAAGAAACACTGTGAAAAACCGAGAGAAATCTAAAAATCGCTGCACGAATTCCGAAAAAGCTTTAATCAATATAGAACAAGATTCAATATATTGGGCTGCAATACTGAAACCAAATACCTTTAACTAAAGTAGAACATTCGCAATGAGCAAAATCAGCTAAATTATGATTCCAAAATTAGCTAAATTAGGAAAAATCCGAGAAGACAAATCTTTTTGTATTGTGCTCAAAGATGAAAAGTGAATTTCTTATACGAATGCCGAAAAATCTCTGCCAAACGCGAAAAAAATTACAAAAATTTAAAATTGATGTACAAATTTCAAAAAAGCTTTGTTGAAATGACTACAGAATTTAATACATTAGATAAAACGTTTAAACAGGATGCCTTGTTGTAATGGGAAAAAAATGATATCGATTTGTAAAACCACCGAAACATATAACACAAAATATTCTTAAAAAGTAACAAATTTCAGAGTTTGTTACAGTGGATTAAAACAATGTAATCGGAATTCGTTTATGAATATAAAAATATAGTAAAAAAATGGTAAAGTGCGAGTATCTCTCGCGCTCAGAGGATTTCGTGAAATAAATATAATAATTTTTATTTTTATTAATAAAAAAATCTTTGGTAAAAGGACAATAAGACTTTGTATAAAGTAGCGTTAGATATAGCTGTATATACTACAAAAATATAAACGAGAACATCAGAAAATATCAAAGCTATATGAAGCTTAAATTATACCAATTAACTCTTTTCTTTAATCTCATATTTATGACGCACTTATATCTGTACTAACAATAAATATTGAAACTGCCTATTCAAACTTCATTTGGCGCTTTAGATTAATAAATTTGGGGTAGTTGTACCTAATACAAAACTCTTCTGCAAAGTTTAAACTTGGTATGGTTCTCAGCGTGTTTTGAAAGGCGGTCACGAAGTATCATGAGAGTCGTAAATGATGCCCCATATTATTTATATTATTAATACTAAATAAATTAGTCGGTTTTTAACAATTTGACCTTTATGGTTTTTCTACTACTACTGGGCATTGGATTAAACAATCACTGTTAAAACTAATGGTGACACATTGCACCTTTTAGGGGTGAAAGGCTTGTCTCACTGGTGACACCCCTAGAGGAGCTAAAATGGCACCCTTAACTAGGGTGAAAGGATGGCACCCCTAAACCAGGGTGTTTCAGGGGATGAAAGGACGGCACCTCAGGGAAGAATAATGGCACCCCTTATCCACAGTGTTCAATAGGGTGAAACGATGGCACCACAGGGGAGAATAATCTCACCCCTTATCCAGGGTGCCCCAGGAGGTGAAAGGATGGCATCTCAGGGGAGAGTAATGGCACCCCTTAACCAGGGTGCCCCAGGGGGTGAAAAGATGGCGCCTCAGGGGAGAGTAATGGCACCCCTTATCCAGGGTGCCCCAGAGGGTGAAAGGATCGCATCTGAGGGGAGAGTAATGGCACCCCTCACCCAGGGTACCTTAAGGGGTGAAAGAATGGCATCTCAGGGGAGAATAATGATACTACTTATCCAGGGTGCCCCAGAGGGTGAAAGGATCGCATCTGAGGGGAGAGTAATGGCACCCCTCACCCAGGGTACCTTAAGGGGTGAAAGAATGGCATCTCAGGGGAGAATAATAATACTATTTATCCAGGGTGCCCCAGAGGGTGAACGGATGAAACACATAATCCAGTGTGCCCTGTGGCATCCTACAAGAAATAGCACTCACAATCTATGGCCCACAGTTGCAACCCCCCTCCCCCCACCCTGCTTGTCAAGAAATTGTATTGGTTTGAATCATGAAATAGAAAGTGTTTACCCATTTTTAAATTGAATTCTGTAGAGAAAATTATCATGATCAGTCAATATTTTGAGTCTTTTTTTTCTTTTAGATTGATGGAATATTATATTTTTAAACTCATTATCAAATGTCCAAAGAAAAATTGTAGCATATTTTTGTAACTCAGAGAGGGATAATATGAACTACAAAAATAATCATAGAAAGGCAGAGAATTCAAATTGTACTTTCATTTACATGGAGAGTATTTTAAGAAAAATTCAAAATTTTAACTTTTATACAGTCTGTGCATTTCAAAATCACCAATCATAAGTCATCACTATTGCATTGTTAGTCATACCCAAAAGGTTTTGTTAGAATAAATCGGAAAATTTACACAACCTCTACACCTATTTTCTGCCTCTAAAAATCACTGAGTTAGAGTCAAATATTGTGACTTTGTCATGCAATTTGAAGCCTGATTTTCAATTTTATGTTTTGAAGTTCTTGTAAAATGAAATAAATCATGATTTTTGACTGTCTCTTACTCATATGTTTGGATCAAACTTTTTGAGTATGTTTAAGAAAGGGCCAGTAACTATTTTTGTGATTGGGCATTTTTAGATGCAAGAACATTATAAAAATTTGATGTTTTTTGACTCCAAAATAAGAGAAAGTACAAATTGAATTATCTATCTTCATATGAATATTTTTATAATTATCTTATAGTTTCAGAAGTAATAAGTAACCATCTTTTTTGACACATAGTATATTGCTTGACATGTATTTTCATTATTTTATATACAGGGCAACTGAAAAGTATGGGGACACAGAAAAATGCTATATCCTGTAAAATATATGACATAATTTAATAATAAAATATAAAAGGAATAACAATATTTTAACAAATTGTTCACTGGCTTGATATTTATTTTTTACACAAGTTTGAAAACGAAAGATCACAGAATTGACAGTCCGCTGCAGATAATTCTGATTTAAATCATTCTATGCCTTGATAATTTCACATCACATACAATGCAAACTGGGGATTTTCTATTTCTAGCTTTTCTACAGAAGTCAAGTAAGTTAAGATCTGATTGTTCGAAGGCAATACACCTGTTATTAAATATCCACGCAGAGGATTAAGATTTTCATATAGTAGAAGAAATGCTACAAAATTTTAAAATAAGCATTTCTCAAATTTTAGTTATGAAATATCAATGTCAAATAACGCACCAATAATTTTTCAGCTACCCTGCTGTATCTAATTAAAAAAATGTAAAACACAAATTAGAAAAGAATATGTAATAAATGCTGTGTAACTTTTAAATTAGTAAGATTACTTCATATTCTTTAAAATTCTTCCAGAAAGTTAGCCATCAAGCTATGAAATGAATTATAGAAAATAAATTCATTTTATAGTTGTGTAAAATCACAGATGAAATTGAGTAAAAAAAAATCATTTTTACAATATGTGTAATACTTACCTTTATAGTGAACTTATGGAAATCCATATTTTATAGCATATATCCACACAGGATTAGAAATTAAGAACTGTATGTAAGGTGTCAAAATAATGCCTACAATTTTTTTTAGATGTGCCAAATACATTTCATATTTTCTTATTTCTTTTCACAACCATGTTAATAGTAATAATATTGCATTGCATATTTAATTTTAATGTATTGAAGGGAAGTGGGGAGGAAAATTTATATATTAAACACTTTTTCTTACTAAACAAAATAAAAACTGACTTTCCATAAGTATGAAACCTGATTAAACTACAATATTTGGATTCTGGAAAAACTTATTCTTTTTATAAAGCTAATATGCATACAAAACAGATAATCAAGCAAATATGTCCACAGAGAGAAAATATGAGCTTTAGATATAACTAGGGATAAGCGAATTTTAAAAAAATCTGAGACTAACAGTACATCAAAAAATAAAAAGTTAGCAAATAAATGAATCTTTGGTTGTCAATTATGGTGGGGCATTTAAAACATTTCCAAATCACACACATTTTTTTTTGTTTGTTTGAGGAAGGGAATACAAAAATTTTAAAACAATTTTAATACAGTTTCTTATTTTAGGAACATATAAGGATGCAGAAATATCTCATAATAAAAGAAAATCTTGTTTACAGGGGTGTAATATCCAAGGACCAGTTTTATCAGTCATTGGTGAAAGTGAAGTTAACTTAGAGGTTATTGAAAGGTTCAAAATTCTTAAGACACGTGCTGATGTCATGGTCCAGAGGGAGGGGGGATGTATGCTAAAATACAAATGAAAGCATTTGCTAAACAAAAATTAAAGTTAAAGAAAGCTAGCTATCAAGATTTGACGACTAGGAATAATTTTTCTATAATTTAGTTTCATTTGACGACTAACGACTGCTGATTTCTAGTCCAGTATCCACATCAAAACACTTTCTGCCTAATTGTTTTTGTGTTTTGACTTATTGCATCTGAAATTTTAATCCACTGAGTAAATATAATGAAATGAATAAAACATTGAATTAAAAAAACAACCTTTTAGTTCAAATAATCTTTTTATTGTAAACACGAAGAATGTATTAAATATTATTAAACAAAGACGTAACACTATGTGGAACTGATGCCACTGAGAAAATTTTGAAGACATAAGTATCTAATAAAAATGATAAAAATTTAAATTGGCTTTTACCATAGTTAACGTTAAACAACCAAAACAATGCATACCACAAAGTAACTAAGCTTATAAAATTATCAGTTTTTATAATTAACTGTTTATATAAAATTAATACATAGCATGAGTAATTTAACAAGTTGCTTGAGTTGCGGAGCACAGTAACAGGTTGAAACTCAGAAATTTCTGCATCTTCATGATAAAGAGTCGGAAACTTTTCTTGTATCAAGCATGGTAATGTAAGTACTATAAATTTAAGTTCACTATCTGAAAAAATAATAATAACACATTAACGAAAACACACAACAAGACAGTCCAATTAAAATCTATCATCAAATTACAGCAAAAATTGTAGATGAACAAAAAAAGAAAGAATAAAATTTAAATAAAATTTAAATTATAGCTCACAAGGCTATCAAAGTCTGACAGCTAATGTGCCCGCAAGTTCTGTATGTAACGTGATAACTCTTTATATAAATATCAGATTTTCTTCAAGTTTTATATGGAGGTTCATTCTGATAAGGTTCTTCACTGATTAGCATTGGAGGTTCACTGGTTAAATATGAAGGGGGGGAGAAGAGAGTGCTACCCTCCTTAATTTATATAAATATGCAGAAATCATGCAGAATTATCACATTTTCTTCAAATTTTGTTAATAATTTCACTTTGATAAGACACTTTCCTGATTAGTTTTAGGGGCTCATTGGTTAAGTATAAAGAGGGATGGCAGTTAATCCAC
This sequence comes from Maratus speculifer, assembly GCA_964019185.1. Taxonomy (NCBI): domain Eukaryota; kingdom Metazoa; phylum Arthropoda; class Arachnida; order Araneae; family Salticidae; genus Maratus; species Maratus speculifer. Next base: position 220,976,418 of record OZ025299.1, on the reverse strand, counting down.
TGTCCAATAACTTACAGTTAGTTGATTTCTTTTATTTTTGGAAGGGCATTATTCTTTGAAATAAGAGTATAATATACAGTTGTATGTATAGCCTGCGAGCTCAATGCCATCCGTTTAACCGGGCAGTTTCTTCTTTATTGCCTATTTTCGGACAGCACGAGAAAATTACATGACCAACTCATACTTGTCATTCAGATATTCTTTTCCTGTATTATCATTAAGAGTTACAAACTATTTACATTATTAACCATATTTACAAAACATATCTTGGAACAAAGTGTCTATTCCAGATTAGCAACGAATTTCCCTAACATGTACAGGTATTCCATACCAGTAATAATAATAAAAAATGAGGAATTTTATTCAAATTTATTAGTAAGCCCCTATTATGTATCCTATATTGACACTAATCAATGAATATATGGATACAACCCCCCGTGTTTTTCCTTCATTTTGGGAATAACGAATTTTCAACGTATTCTATTGACGATTATTTTCAAAATTTTCAAGATGTGATTTTGCAACTTTCACAGAAGTTGCTCTATACATTTGGCTAACATAATATGCAAATGAAATTTTGATATCTTTGACGCATGAGCAGTGAAAAATTATTTAGTAAACCTACTCAATATTCGAACAATTTTTATTATTTTTTAATTCTGATTACAGGGTATTGTGTGCAATGTTGTTTGTCACATTTTCTGAAAATAATGTTATTTTATATTAAGAATTCTTCAAATTATAAGCAAAAATCTTGGGTAAATTTGAGACTGCTTTTCGGATTCGTAGAAAACCTTAATTTTTCTACGAGTATACATGCTATCGACATAAAAATGAACACAGTTTATTACAATAAGCCACTTAATCATAATCTACAGTTTGAGCACTTTTGCTACATTAGTTTTGACAGGGTTATCCAAAAGATATCCAAAAGGTATTCATTGTTTTTCAATTTGTTGATGGTCCCCTATTGGAGTTTCGGAATAAAACCTTCAGGGAAATATATGACTTGTAGTACACTACCTGGCCATTGATTATCGTCCACTTGCGATTTTAGACATTTTGTTAAATATCTCGAAAAATACATGAGAAATTATCCTGAAACTCTCAGTGTATACACATAATAGTACAGGTCATATATTTCCGTGAAGATTTTTTCCAGAAACCTTATAGGAGACCGTCAACAAATTAAAAAATAATGAATATCGTTTGGTGTCAAAACTAATGCAGCAGAAGCGCTCAAACTGCAGATTGCGATTTAGTGGCTTATTGTTATAAACTGTGTTCATGTTTATGTCGATAGCATGTATACTCGTAGAGAAATTGAGGGTTTTATAAAAATACTCCCAAATTTTTCCAAGATTTTTGTTTATAATTTGCAGCGTTCTTAATATAAAATAATAATATTTTCTGAAAATCTGACAAACAACATTGCACATAATATCCTGTAATCAAAATTAAAAAATAATAAAAATTGTATGAAAGATGAGTAGGTTTACTAAATATTTTTTCACTGCGCATGCGTCAACGATATCAAAATTTCATTTGCATATTATGTTAGTTAAATGTATAGAGCAACTTTTGTGAAAGTCGCAAAATCATAGCTTGAAAATTCTAAAAATAATCGTCAATATAATAAGTGGAAAATCCATTGTTCCCAAAATGAAGCAAAAAAAATGAGGGATTTTATCCAAATGTACTAGTAAGGTCCGTATTGTGTATTCTATATTGACACTAATTAATGAATATACGGATACAACCCTTCTTGTTTTTGCTTCATTTTGGAAATAACGGATTTTTAAGTGATTCTATTGACGATTATTTTCAGAATTTTCAAGCTATGATTTTGCAACTTTCACAAAAGTTGCTCTATGCATTTAGCTAACATAATATGCAAATGAAATTTTGATATCGTTCACGCATGAGCAGTGAAAAATTATTTAGTAAACCTACTCATTTTTCATACCATTTTTATTATTTTTTTATTCTGATTACAGGGTATTATGTGCAATGTTGTTTGTCACATTTTCAGAAAATATTATTATTTTATATTAAGAACTCTGCAAATTATATTCAAAAATCTTGGAAAAATTTGGGAGTATTTTTATAAAAACCTTCATTTCTCTACGAGTATACATGATATCGACATAAAAATGAACACAGTTTATAACAATAAGCCACTTAATCACAATCTACAGTTTGAGCGATTTTGATGCATTAGTTTTGACAGGGTTATCCAAAAGATATTCATACATTTTTTAATTTGTTGGCGGTCCCCTATAAAGTTTCTGGAAGAAATCTTCACGGAAATAGATGACCTGTACTATATTGTTTATACACTGAGAGTTTCAGGGTAATTCCTCATGTATTTTTCTAGATATTTTGCAAAATGTCTAAAATCGCAAGTTTACGATAATCAATGGCCAGTTAGTGTATTATATTTATACACTAAGATTTTCAGGATAATTCTACATACATTTTTCTAGATATTTAACAAAATTTCTAAAACCGCAAGTGGACGGTCATCTCTGGCCATTCAGTGTATATCAGGAGCTTTAGGGAACTGGCTAATTCTTTATTTCCCCTTTTGCTATATGGGGGAAAGTCGGGTGGAATGGGACTGTAGGTTTTTCTCTTTGTGCATTATTCTAAACATTTCATCAATCGCATACAAGATGATGCAATGGTAATCCATTCTTCAGTTTACAAAAAAATATTGATATGCATAGACTTGCAAATGTTTGAAAGAATTTTTTTTTTCAAAAATCCAATTTAAATTTGATTTATTTGCTCTCAATATATTAAAGGCTTGTTTATGTATAAATGTAATAGTTTCCCCATTTATGGAACATTATACTGTATATTATCCATAATTTAAACTAAGCCTAAAGCAGCATTTTTGTTTGAACAAGAAGTTTAACACAAACAAGGAAGTGGCGAGGAATGGGACATGCCAGAAAAGGGATGAATGGGACGCGCCCAGTTCCTTTTTTTAATTAATAATAATGCAAATTGCTAACATGCAAATTTTTTAGACGATAATATATTAATTATAACATTGATAATATATGCATTCATACTTCAAAATGTAAATAAATTGATGATTATTTAAGGCGCAACGCTAGGCACAGAAAAAGACCCGGATGATAATGCAAAGGCTATTGGGGCGTTCTTTTCAAATATTTCGGCGAAATTTTAATATTGTTACGTGATTGTTTTGCACAAGATTGCTGAGGGCGATCCGCAACCGGCGTAGTTTTTACTTTTTCAGTTTTTGTTTCAGATTTTTTTTAAAAAAATTACTTTAACTTACGAAATTGGTTTGAACCGGTTCTGAAATTGAAACTATCGTTGTACAAAAAATATAAAAGTAAAATCGAAAAAATAAAAACTAGGCTGGTTATGGATCATCCTCAGCTATCTTGTTCAAAAGAATCATGTAAAAATATTAAAATTTGAGTTAGGTATTTCAAAAGAACGCTCCTATAAACTTTTACATTATCATCTTTACATTCTGAGCCTAGTGTGGGGCCTTAATGACACCTATGACAGAGAATCCTGAATTTTCATTCCAGTCATGAAGATACTGGAATTTTATATTGTGGCATATACATTATCAACTTACAACCTTTGTTTGATTGTTTATCTTACCGACACTATAGGTTATTTTGTGCCTTATAGCTTTTTTTTTTATTATTGCTGTCCCATAACTCTTAATGAGGAGGTATGAGACACATTTTGAAACTTACGTTCTCTTTAAAATAAAACAGTATTTGCACGTTATGTTTCTATATTGTTCAGGGGGATTAAAAAGTGTTTTACCTTGCATGCTATAAATTGATTTTTTTCTTTTTGTGTATATATAAAAAAAAAAAATTCTTACTTTTGTAAAAAAAAAAGTCCCACACCACCCCACTTTCCCCTATATAGATATTATACATTAATCCACCAATTACATGAAAATAGAATTTTTATCAATAGTATTAAAATACGGTTTAAGGACTAACAGTTTATTGTATATCCTTAAGTTTTTACCACCTTCTCCCCAGGTTTTTACCGGTAAAAAGCCAACCCTGTTTATTGGTCTTGTTTCAGAACGGGTGGAATGAAAGATTGTTAAAAATTATGTCATTAGAAAAATGTTTAAGATTTATAAATGACAGTGCAAAAATCGCCTTTAAAACACGAGATCTTCATCACCTGCGGAAAATTTTCACATTTGTGTAAAATTACGATATAAGTTTTTATTCATTGTTATATTTTTTGAACACACACTATTTCTGTAAACTATTCTGAAAGTTCAGCGGAGTAAATACAGATTGTTTTCCTTTTATAATTTGAATGTTCATGACTACAAATTTGTCATATCGGATGATGTTGATGATTGAGAAAGAGGGGGGGGGACTGATTACGGTCTAATCAAACTTAAATTACTATTATTGAAAAAAAAAATTATTTTATTAAACCATAAAATTCTGCTACTAAATAAGGTTTAATGCGAAAGAATACTTTCGAAAAAAAGTGGGTGTAAATCTGCATAGCCGATAATCAGATCATAAGGTTTATTCAATGCAATACCCTAACATTTTCTCACCTTTTTGAAAGAAAATGAAACCAAAAGTATGAAAATATGAAGAATTGGGAGTAAGAAAACATAATGGTAAACCCAAGATACCGTTAAATTCGGGTTTTTAGGCATTTCCCACAAAGGTATGACTTGGCTGACTAATAACGTTTTAATATGCAAATCGAGGTTTTATCCGTGATTTTTATCCTTAAGTGAGACTAAATGATTGTCCGTGCTACCGCCTCCCGATCTAATCTTATTATGAAGATTATTTTGGAAATAATGGTGGTTAATAAGGAAAATATTAATAATGAAAACCCTGTAAATAAGTTTTGATTACTTTAAGATTTGCAAGTATTCAATTGTCTTAAATGAAAAAGTTCCCCCCCCCTCTCAAATAAAGACAAATCAGGTATATTGAAACAATATTAGAGAAGTTACGCGAGGCTGCAATATGGTTTCAATTAGCCTTTACAGGAGGGGTTCGGATAGCATCTATCCGACAATATATGCAAAGCCGGCCAGATGCTGTCCGAGATCCCGTGTAAAGGTTAAAATTAAAACTTCGCGAATAAAATTAATTGCTTTTAACTGTATATAGACGCAAAAATATATTTTGACCTTAACTGCTCTGACAAAAATTGTTACACAACTACTGTGAGCTGTCTGTCAGACCATTTAATCTGAAGATGAATAAAATGTTACGTTAATTCTCAGAATACTATTTATATATTAAACTTTATGTATAAGAATATTATAAATAAATTCAGCTATTCAAAAGTATTTAGAGGTAGTAATAAGGCTCCAAACTAAAAAAAATTGACCAGTATCTATAGTTAAACTAAAAATTACAAGTTAAACTGTGAAACTTGAAAAACTCATGGTATCTGAGACCACTAACAGCAGTTAAGAGTTAAATCTAAACAGCTGAGTTTAAACACAAGGTAAAATGGTCATAGAATATTCCGATTGCAACAAGATTCGTCTATAATAACTGATTTGTAATGAAAAAATATGTAAATATTTTTAAAATCTTTCATTTCGCTCTTTCTAATTGTGCGCCCTTAGTATTCCCGTGCCTAGAGCAGTTTGCTCCAATTGCTCCTCGGTAGCTAAGGCCTCGATAAATCATTTAAAAATATTGACATGTAAACGAGAAATTGTAAAATAACTACCTCATAGGTTTAACATTAGCAAGCAGGTATTTTGGTGAGAGTGTAGCTTGTAGCTTCACATAATAAACTTAACAATCAATCATACTAACAAAAAAATCTAATTTACTCTTTTTTATGACATTACTTATAGGGATGTACGACAAATTAACGTTACAATAAAATAAAATAAAATAAAGTTAAATCTTACCTTTAATCAGACTTTGCCCGGTTCACTGGTCGCGCAAATCGGATCGTTAAGTCCTCATTGTTGTTTCATTGTAACTCAGTGGTTAGTCCTCAATTAATATCGCGAATTTACACACTGCCGTGTTTTGATTTGCTCACACTCGTAAACTTTACGTGCTGACACCGAAAGCAGAAAGACACGCGTCATACATAGCGCATGCGCAAGTTGCCAGTCACCCGATGAGGTGCTTACGAAGTGCATGACACCTTATTTAGCTCCCATCATCCAGTAACAGATCTGTCGTCACCCCAACCGCATATTCAAGCTCCTATGACACCCTAGGGTTCCAAATGGCACCGCCTTTTCACCTCCGGGTCCCAAATGGCACCGGTTTGTCACCTTTATTTTTAACAGTGATTATACCATTACAAGTAGTTAGGGGCAGTGAATATATAATGTTATTATTTTTTTGTTGGGGGGGATAAATGTCTGGCATATGATATCGAATTATATCTCTAGGGTAATGGGGTTGTATTTTGATATCTTTATCAGTTCCTTTTTTTTACATCCAAATGCTCTGTTATAAATTTGTTTAGCTTGTTATCTATTTTACAAATTAATTATAATAAATACAATATATTTTTATTTTCCTTTTTTAATAAATACAAAGTAAATACGAAGTATTGTTAAATCATTACATCATTGAATGATTATAAAATTATTTAATTCGAAAATATGTAAAGCCTCAAATGGGTTTGGTAATAATATTCTTCTATCATATAAGTATGCATATATAAACTGCAGTTCGATAAACCAAATGGAAAGTACATTTGAAATGATACTTGTTTTGTTAACTAGTAAATATATGAGAAAAAAAGTTGTCCAACTGTTTTTTTTTTTTTTTTTTTTTGTCATGAAATTCTGGCACCCTTCCCCAGTGAGGGAGCAAGTTCAAGAAAACGGTATTACTCTTGAATACAGTAAAAAAAAGCTATTACTGAACATTTTTAAATAGTAGCTATTTCTTTTAAGTTTTGTTTGATATAAGTTCATATACAAAGTAATTATTTTTTTATGCACTTCTCTCAATTTGAAATAATAAAGATTGCACAAAATACATGCGTTTAACAATATCTGTATATTAGTATAAACAAAAGAAAGAAAATCGAAAATAAGAATTTCATATTTAAACATTGATAACGATATAACTGTGATAGTGAAGGGGGGATAGAGGTTGATAACGTATGATAACGTAACTGGAGATTAGGTCCAAAATTAATAAACATCTGATAATGTTATCTATGCACATCCCCTAATCCACCTTTAAAATGCGGTGGTACACATAGTATGTCGCCATTGACGCAATGTATTTCCAAAATTTGCGTTTAAACCGTAAGGTTTAAAATCTCGGCCGTTTGCAACGAATTTTTCGAAAAACATGATCAACAATGCATTCCTCAACACATTTACTAGATGTCCGCAAATCGCAATTTGTATGAAACTGTGATTTCTGGAAAACTATGTGACCTAGAGTAATCACTATGGATTTCCTACAAGGTTTATGTTAACGTCTTCTAGCTCTATTTTTCTTCTTAATTTTAGTTTTAGTAGATTCAGAAATAGATGGGGGTGCATAATTTTGCATTTCATCTTTAAGAATTTATCTAAAAATATAATACATAAAATTAAAGAGAATGTATGTTTAATTCATCGAAATAAAAGCTTTCACGAAATATCCCACTGGATGCACAATGAAAAGATTTTTTTCTTTGAGTAACTTATTTAGCCTTCCTATTTTTCTCCTAAATATATTTGTAAATGCTTAATAATCTGTAAATGTGTGAATCAGTGGACTTTATTAGTTCACGGAATTTGAAATTTCCATGTTTCCTAATTTATGATTAAAATTGCTCTGACAGAGAGACACGGGAGTGAATCTATAATGGCTCAAGTTTTATTTTATAAATAAAAAATATATAAAAATTTCTTTAAAAGTAGAAGAGTGAAAAAATCTCTCTTGGAAAAAACAAATGAAACAAATCGCGTTGCACTTGCAAAAAGTCAAAAATTGTGGAGGACATTTAGCATTTGTGTCAATAAAATTTTCGAATCTAAAATAATTGCAGCTTATTGCGATAAAACTTAAAAATTGCATTACATATTGCTAAAATCCTAAAATTGTAAAGAACAAAATTTAGGATAACAGTCAAACGCCTTTGGAAATGCTGGCCACTTTACAGAATCCAAGACGGCTAAGGTTGCCATTTTGAATTATTCTTTCAAGTTAAGATGTAGATTTAAAAATAAATTTAAAAGAAGTTCAATAGCATCTAAAATATTTCACGCTTTATATAAGATGCTATTGGTACTTGTTTTTAGAAATTTGCTCTTAAAAATGTATGAAATATTATGAAACTTGGAGTGCTTTACCGCTTAAGCGTTTTTGTCGAGCTGTCTAAATGACAGACCAGATGTTATCACTAATAAGGTTATCTGAGCGAGAAATGCCCGTCGGTTATCGACCACTTAGCTTAAATGGTAAAGCATTGGCCCTGTAAGCCAAGGATCTGGGTTCGATTCCCAACCAGGGCAATTTTTCGTTCAGTTGGAAATATTTCATTCGTATGCTAAATTTACCAATTAGTTTGACTGTGTTAAAATAATAGTATATCTGCGTGCCCATCGTTATATGGAGGTTTATTCTGTCGAGCTGTCTAAGTGACAGATCAGATGTTATGACCATTAAGGCATAGTTGCCAACCTCCGGCTTTTTAAAAATGAAGAAAAAATATTTTGAACCCGCATTTTTTTTAATAAAAATTATCTGCCATTAAATAAGATAATATTTGAAATTTACTTAATTTCGATAATTAAATAAATTTCTGGTTGGAAAGACAATTGCTTGATTTTCAAAAAGACGGAGGTTGGCACGTATGCCATTAAGGTTATCTGAGCGAGACATGCCAGTCGGTTAACGCCAAGTTTGTGTAAACGGAAAAGCATTGGCCCTGTAAGCCATGTATCTGGGTCTGAAGTGGGCAATTTTTCGCTCAGTTGGAAATATTCAATTCGTATGATAAAATTTTTAAAGTTCAAAAATTTAGTATACTATATTAAGCTGAGAGTTTGATATAAATACCTTTATAAAAGACAAAATACACCGTAAATCTCAAAAACTTGATAAAAATTACAGTAAAGTTTTACAAAAATTCAATAATAACTGTACAAATTTTGAATAAAGCGGATAATATCTACTATATTTGAATAAAAAATAAATAAATAAATAAACGGTATTATTTTTATTATAGTCATTATTACTTTCTTTTATCTTCAATAGAAGAAAGTATTGTAATCGAAAAATTTTTGACTTCCGGTTTTCGACGGATTTACACGTTTTAGGGGACAGAGATTACAAAAAAACATGTGTTTACAAATCTCTGTCTGTCCGTGTGTCTGTATGTCGCCATTCTGCACCCAAAAAGTGTATGAAGACGTGTATGCCAAAACCATCCATATAATGTTTTTGCCTGTAGCAAACAAATCCTCCTTCATTTTTGAAATATTCTGCCGGAAGGGGGCGCTGCAATAGCGAATTTCGTGCCATTTTTAATATTGTACCGACTAAAAGTGTATAAAGTTATGCATCGAATTTAGCCAAATATTTTTTGTAAGTGTTTGGCTATGTCTAGTAGGTAAGCCCTGAATTTGAAAATGATCCGTCGGGATTGAGTGCTATAATCACGACGTTTGTACCATTTTTATTATTTTACAATCAAAAAATGTAAAAAGCTAAGCATAGAATTTAAATAAAATTTTTGTGTATAACTATTTTTGGATATGGCATGTAGGTTCTCCCTAACTTTGAAAAAAAACCGCCTATCATTGCATTGCTCATCGCAGCAATGAATGGCGCAGGGGGATATGAGCAGAGGAGATACTCGTTTTTAATACGATTAATTGACTGAAGCAGAAATTTAAGATGAAAACTTTTGTACAGTATTGAATTAAAATTATTAAAGTATCAATATGTGTAATTATTTTTTAAAATATTAAAATGCACGTATGAGATAGAAGAAAGTTTTGAGATTGGCACATCCAACTAGTTTTTATTAATGAAGAAATGTTGCCAAAAGTCATAAAAAATCATTTAAAAATCTAAGAAAAATCCTAAAATCGGACGTCAAAGTGCTTCACAATAGTTATGAAGGTATTTTAATAGAACATTTTGTATTAGTTTTATGTAAAACGATCTTTTCTAAACACAGCACTCACAATACACACACACACAAACGTACAAATGTCTTTACTTATTATTGTAGATAAAGAGGATTTTATAATAAAAAATAAGTAAATAAAATTTTATCATACATTGTATCCCTTTTATCGTACGCCTTTTATGAGAAGGTTTATTTAAGCTATCTTGAAATCAAAATCGATATGAAACACAGTCATATTGATATTTTATGAAAGGATAAGAAATAACGGGAATTTTCATCTTATATTCCGTTTTGCATTGTTTAGTTACCTGAAATATAATAAAAGACGCAAGATCCACGTCTTAAGGATTATCCTGAATTTTCGAAGATAAGGAAATTTGAAAAAGAAATGAAAAGGGTGGTAAGAATTTTCTTAGCTTTTATAAGATAATATAGCGTAATGGAAAACAAAATTTATTATTGATAAACGGAATTTTTATAATTCAGAAACAATAAATCAATTTCATAATACATCTTTTTACCTCTTTTCCTTTAAAATATATTCATAATCGATAGATCACAATTGATATAAAATAGACATCTTTCGATATTTCATGCAAAGTTTATGTAAAAAAAATCGTCTTAAAATTTATTCCTTTTTTGTTTCACCTAATAAATTCATAAATATCTTGAAGCATTATAGTAATTGTAAAAAGATATTGAGAATTCCCTTAGCATTTATAAGCTAATTTCGTTTTATGTGAAACTTAATTAGATAACATATACGTGTATTTAGACAATATACATATGTAATATATGATGCAATATATAAAAATTATATGATAATACATAAGCGATTTACATTTTATATATTTAAATTTATTTTAAAGATTTGTATTTCATAGAAGATAACAAAATGGACTCTTGTTTATACTTTATTAAATGATGGTGTAGAATACAAATGTATGCTTAGTTTAAGATTACGTAAATAATTTAGAACAATTCTTCAATGATAACCACAATTAAATATATACAGGGTTGTTATAATTAAAGTTCGCCTATTCAGAAAGCTCTAGAGCCGGTTCTATGGCTCCAAACAAATCAGAATTTCACTAGTACGTAGTTGAAGACATGCGCTCGGCGAAAATCGAAAAAAAAAATAGTTAAAATTTTTGTCAGTAGGTGGCGCTGCGCCAATATTTGAGCCAATATTTGCAGATTCTTTTATTTTCTGGGGAATTTTGAAAGATTCTGTATCTAAAGACAGATGTCAGACAATCTCTGATCTGAAAGACAGTATTAGACTTGACATTCGCTCAATCTTACAGGACAGTTTACGCAATGCTCTAGAAAGCACAATTTTGAGAATGGAATGCATTATTAAAAATTGCAGAGGATTCATTGAGCATGCATTATGTTATTCTTCGTTATTTCCTTACTTCCGAGCGACATGTTTTATTTTTGTTGATGCAGATTACATCACATGAAATGATATTCATTTTTCTATATTGTTTGGAGTCATAGGTCAGGCTCTAGAGTTGTCTGATTAGGTGAACCTAATTATAACAATTCGCAGTTCGTAGAAGTCTGTTGAAACTTTTAAATTCGTATGTTTCGTCTGGATTGACTGATATTGATATAATGAATCCGCTAACATCACCTTAAATATTGGCGCAGCACCACCTAGTTACAAAAAAATTGACTAATTTTTTTTCGAAAAACTAATTTTTTTTTCGCAGAGCGCATCTCTTCAACTATGTACTAGTGAAATTTTGTTTCGTTTAGAGCAATAGAACCGGCTCCAGAGCCTTCTGAATAGGCGAACTTTAATTATAACAACCCTGTATATATATATATAGCCTTTATTAAACGATATCGCGCTGTAAAAAATATGTTTGATAAAGATATTTTTGAGATGAGAGATACAATTCTCTTTGGAGTAATGTCATAATCCAATACTACCTTCTAAGGGTTACGATTTATTCAGATTTTTTTAATTAAAAAATAAATATGTAAATATTAATAAAAATAATAGTAACATATTCATTTGAGACTAAAAATGTTGGCACTTAAAAATATATGAAAATCAAATAACAAATAATAGAAATAAACTTCCAATCTTCTGATTGTATCCTGTAATAAATCCATATACTGACAATACGGTGGGCCAAAAATATTCAAACATTGCTTTTGAAATCGTAGTACAACGGAAAATTTGCGTATTTTTAAAACTAAAATATGGTTTTAAAAAAATATAGATATAAATAAAATCGGTGTATATCTTCCCGGTCCTTATGTGGTGTAAAGTTTGCTAAAATGCATTACACTGCATGCGCATCCGGAAGATTTAATTCAATTTTATTACTTTTTTTGTTACTTAAATTTTACTCTCTACAAGCCGCAGCTTTTCTGAGGGTTCGAAGAACAATTTTTGGATTTTTTGAGGCTCATCCTAATGTATAATCTGTCTGCATACAGTTTTAACGTACTTTCGAACAGAACTTGATTGACATTTTTAACCGCAGAAATATATTAACAATTCTGTGATTAATCGCAGAAGTATTGCAAAACGGAAGAAATATTATCAAGTATTTTATTCAGCATCAAATTGTATCGCCATATTCTTTGCAAAATACTAGGAATGACCTCAACTTTTGTATACTTTACACATACACACGATTAAAGAAACGAGATTATTTCGTCATCAATATAAGGACAATTTTAGAAAAAAAGTAAAGAATAAACAATTATAATATAATTTTTGAATACATCACCAATTTATATAATTTGTTTTGAAATTTATCAAGAAAATAATACTTTTTGCTGTCCTTGTAGTTTTTACACGCACTGTATATTGAAGTTTTTTAATTTACGAAAATATATAATATAATCTGTTCCGAGTGAGCCAAGATTCTTAAAAGTGTTCTTTTATAATTAGTAACCTCACGAAAAAGTTTATTTTTGAAATTTGAAGAAGAATTTACACAATTATTAGTTACTCGTTATTTTCGGGAACGTTTTCGAAGTGCTTTTTACAGTGCATTAAGCAGTTCATTATACTGGAAAATCAGTTTTTCCGGATGCTATTACGTCTCAAATAAATATTTCAGCAAACATGTTTAACTGTTAAATATAGATATTTAACAGCACTAACATTCAGATTAACACCATTTTGTCACAAATTTATATGCAGTTTCAGTTATGCAGTTGGAAATATTTAGTTGAAAACTGATAGTATAAAAAAAAGAGTTTTCCGGGATTGAGAGAACTGATTAATGCATTTTAAAAGCTACTCGAAAACGTTTCCGAAAAATACAGGCAGTTTACAAAAAAATATTTTTTATAAATAATTTTTAAATTTTTAAAAATAAATTGATTTCTTAGGTTTCTACATATACAGGAACGCTTCTTGGAAGGGTTTATTGAATATTTGTTTGCGTGATTATAGTAAATTTCGTAGATTAAGAAACATCTGTCTTTAATTTATACGCTTTGTGTATAATACGGCGTTTCATGACTACAGCACTGTTTAACGTTATTTTTATATTGTAATTTCTATTCATGAAGCATAAAATAAACGTTACTATTCTTTTGTGTATTCTGAATATGAACATGAAAAATTTCTCTTATCAAGTTAATTTTTGACTAACGCACTACTTCAGCGTTTAAAATAATTTCGTTTAAAATTGTTCGGATTTCTACATATTTTCTAAATGAAAATATAAAAAAAAAACTAAGGAAATTTAAAATCACGAATTTTTATTTGAACTATGGATTGTTGTCGGTGTATTTAATATGCTGGAGAAAACTTATTAAGAAAATATGGGAATCTGGAGATGTACCTGATCCGGACGGTAGATTTCAGAGTGCACAAAAATTTGGATTCAGATAAAGTTTAGGAAAATTTGAACATCCTAATTATTTTATGTAATAGTGTAGATGTAAACCATGTTTATTGCATCAACTGCGACATGCAGTTATTAACTCAGACTTTTTTCTTAAAGTATTTCTGGAGAAACGCCAATCTACTGTTTTTAGATCATGTGCAATTTAGTTAAGTTATAAAACAATTTATAAAACAGTTTATAAAACAATTGAGAGCAGGTAATTCTGAAACCAATTATCGTATTTATAAATTTAATGAATTTTAGTTATAATTCCCATTTATCTATTTTTAGGACATTTTAATTTAAATTATTTAACGAATTATGCTAAGAAATATTTTCCTACGTAGTTCCCTAATGTGATATAAACACAACTACTAACGCATAAATATAATTCTAAGCGACAAAAAATCACATGAACCTGATTATTGTTGTATTATCTTCAATATCATTGGCACAATGCGTTTGCTTATCTTTATTCATTATACAGGGTGATTCTAAATTTTATTTTACAAAAAAAGAAGGGTGATAGTACACATCTAGACAAACAATATTAAATAGGAAACCAAGGGTCCCAAACGTTTTCCGAAGGAGATAGCCGTTATTAAAGTTTAGGGTCCAAAATTTCAAATAATCATAAAAAACGGAAAAATTGGTCGATTGATTTGCGGTTTTCACTAAAACTATTATTTATGTCAGTATTGTCTTGAAAATAAATTATAAAGATAAATTTCAAAAAATGCCAATAGAGGGCGCTTTAGACTTTGGAGTAACGAACAATTATTTTTTGCATCTCTTTAAATGTTTTCGGAAGCTTAGACTTAAACTTAAATTTTGAGCTCAAAATCTAAATAATTGGGAGTGGTTAAGTAGCACAAACTGAAATGTGTTCAGAGGGTTCAAATTTCAAATAATTACAAAAAACGGAAAATTTGGTTGATTGTTTTGCTGTTTTCATTAAAACTGTTCTTTACGTCGGTGTTTTCTTGAAAATAAATTATAAAGATAAATTCCAAAAATGCTGATAGAAGGTTCTTTAGACTTTAGAGTAAAGAACAAGTTTTGCCGTCAGTTTTTGCATCTTATTAAATATTTTCGGAATTTTAGATTTAAACTTAAATTTTGAGCTCAAAATCTGAATAGAAAGGAGTGGTTAAGTAGCGCAAACTGAACTGCGTTCAGGGGGGGGGGAAGGTTACAGAAAAATTGATCAATTCGTTTGCGGTTTAAAATAAAACTATTCTTTAAATCAGTATCTTCTTGAAGATAAATCTTAAAGATAAATTTCGAAAAATTCCGATAGAGGGCACCTTAAACTTCAAGATAACCAACACATAATTTTAACTCTTTTCTTGTATCTAATTAAATGCTTGCAAAAGCTTTTTGGAAGCTTAGATTAAAACTTATATTTTGAGATCAAATTCTGAATCCTTGGGAGGGGTTAAGAAGCGCAAACTGAAGTGTGTTCAGGATTGAAATTTATCATCCCCACCTCGAACACAATTCAATTTTGCTCTACTTAAACACTCCCAATGATTCAGAATTTGAGCTCAAAATTTATCTTTAAAATTTATTTTCAAGAAAATACAAAATTAAAGAGTAGTTTTAGCAAAAATCGCAATCGAATCGACCAATTTTTCCATTTTTTATAATCATTTGAAATTTGAACCCTCTGAACAAAGTTTAGTTTGTGCTACTTAACCACTCACAACTATTCAGATTTTGAGCTCAAAATTTAAGTTTGAATCTAAGCTTACGTAAACATTCAATGAGATGCAAAAAATAACGGCAAAAAATAGTTTTCGTCAATCTAAAGTCTAAAACGTCCTCTACCGGCATTTTTCGAAATTTATCTTTAAAATTTATTTTCAAGAAAATACCGACATAAAGAATATTTTTGTGAAAATCGCAAATCTATTGAACAATTTTACCGTTTTTTATAATCATTTGAAATTTGAACTCTCTAAACACAGTTCAGTTTGTGTTAATTAACCTCTCCCAACTATTCAGATTTTTAACTTAAAATTTAAATTTAAGTCTAAGCTTACGAAAACATTTAATGAGAATCAAAAATTAACTGCGGAAAATAGTTGTTCATTACTCCAAAGTCTAAAGCGCCCTCTATCGGCATTTTTTGAAATTTATCTTTACAATTTATTTTAAAAAAAATACCAACATAAAGAATAGTTTTAGTGTAAACCGCAAATCAATCGACCAATTTTTCCATTTTTTTTATGTTTATTTGAAATTTCGGACCCTAAATTTTAATGGCGGCTATCTCCTTTGGGAAACGTTTGGGACCCTTGGTTTCCTTTTTAATATTGTTTGTCTTGATGTGTACTATCACTCCTCTTTTATTGTAAAAACAATTTAGAATTACCCTGTATATTTTCATGCTACGCAAAACATGCATTGACCTTTTATATGGTGTACTCAATATGACACTTTTTTTCTTTACGTGTATTTAAGGCTAAAGTATGTATTTAGTATGGCTTTAGTATGTAAAAAATAATGTCTTTAGATATTTATTGTTTTTGCAATGCTTTTCTAAATGACAAAAAAAAATAAAACATTGATTTGAACTTAAAAAATATTAAATAAAACTAATTCAAACTGCGGTCAGTAACTCTTTTTAAGTACAACTTTCTGTCAAAAATTGTTCTTTTAAATGTTTTTATGCGAACATAGAGAAATTTTACTTATCCCTAACCCTTCATAGTTCTTTGAGATAAAAAGTTTAAACCCATGAGCCTGTAAACTATTAAAATAATCCACAATTTCCACAAAGACTTTAACTAACTCGCGTAACTTCTATTTTTTTTTCTTTCAACAAACAGTGATGAAAATTCATTTGTAAAATTTAAAGATTTGTTAGGATTTTTAAAGATTTTTTTTATCTTCTACACGCAATGTATACTATTAAATTGTTGCAAGAATAACATTAAAAAAAAAATCTCCGTTTCTTCCTAATACATCAAAAACATAACTGACAATTGCATAAAAGTAATAACTCTAATGAATATATTAATAAATACTTCTATTGAAAGTTTTTATGCTGTATTGAACGCCAGAAACACAATAGGTTCCACAATATTTGTTTTTATAATTTAAGTTATTTTCAGGCAACGTAAAATATACATTGCCGTTAAATGTAGTGTAATGAACACAAACCATGCTCATTTAGAATATTTATTTAAAACTAAATCGCAACCGTCGCCATTTAAAATTTGCTATGCTTACGCGTGTTCTGTTTTTACAATATCCTCTAAATTAAACTATACAGTCATTTCCTCATTAAAATTTTACCGAAGTACACAAAATTAAACGAACCTACAAATGTATGCTTTTTTTAACACAAGATGCTTTTAAAAATATTTCTTTTAAATGTTTTCAGAAGAATGTGACTAAACACAACTTATCCTTAATTTTTTATAGTTTTTTGCGATATTAGTTTTCCACGATTGTATAAGTTTCTCACGATTTTATAATTCCTAGTATTCTCGTTAATTCAAATTCTCGTATTTATTTTTTCTCCAAATAAAATGTGACCTGAACATGCTTCGATTACTTTTAGATATTTATTATTTTCTCTACTGGAAAACAGGCAATCGAAATATCGAATGAATTGCGCCAGGAAATATTTTCCACCAGAGCTTCTTAAAGCAACGTAACTAGAACAACGAATTCCATAAAAGTAATTCTAACTGTCAAAAATCTATAAAATGAAACCGCTCCAGACTTTTGTTATGTTGTATCTCATGACAAGAACACAATGCGCTTCCTTATCTTTATTTTTATATTTTAATTATGTTTCATTCAACGTAAAATATACAATGCCTTTCTCTTTAGTGTAACTGAATACGAACCATTTTCTTTCATTCTGTTTATTTCATACTAAGCACTACTTCAACCTTTAAAAATAATTATGTTTACACTTGTGCTGTTTTTACGATATTTTCTGAATTAAGCGAAACTAAACAAAGGAAAGTTAAAATAATGAATTTTTATTAAACTCATCACGGCCCGTTCTCAGAATAATTAATACAGCTGCAGATAATTTAGAAACTAAGTATTGTAACTAAATATTAAATGAATTTATTCTACGATTCACATGTACTTATTTTCTGGAACATAAATAGCGCTATTTGAAAACAACACTTCGGATCATTGCATCTGCCATATAGTTTTCAGAGATGCTTAATTAAACTTTATAATTTCAAATTCACCATGTTCAGTCAATTGCAGACAAAAGAGTCGTTTGTTACTAATTGAGCTATTATTTCTCTAATGCGACATCCTAAACGTGACTAGATTCCAAATTTCATTCTGTTGAACGGTGTTATCTGATTTCTGAATCAAACAAATACTGCGTAACGTAAAGTAGTTAAAGTGATACAAAGACTTCAAACGTCGATTTGATGAAAGTAATAAAAAATATGTATTAATAAATGAATATTGAATACGCAATAAAAAAATAATAATAATGTATTTCGTGCATTATTATTTTAAAATTAAAAATTATGAAATCGGGCTAAATGGCCTAGTTCTATTATTACAGCATTTGAATGAGATTTGTTTTATGTGTTTGAATAATCTGTATCGTCTGATATATTTATTAGGTCATCCGGAAAGTTCTGAATATACTTCCATTGAGATAACTCGGAAATTATTGAGTCACACCGGAAATTAGGAACCAATGTATTTACAAATAAGAAAAAAATTTCTTTGCGTACATCATAAAAACAAAGTTTTATTTCCAAAATTCCCGTGGAATTATAAATTAAAATCCTATATCAAAAACTGCAAAAATTTTGGACGACCAGATATTATTGCATGGTTGGTGAAATGTTACGATTAAGTAAATAAACACATTTGAAGGAGATAAACACAAAATTTTTAGTTTCATGAATGCAAGTTTTAAATGTAGAATGTACAAGATATCCCAGAGACAAAACTTAGAAATATTGCATACACTATATAGTTTTTCAAGATCTTTAAATTTTCTAATTTCATACGGGCATAAAATTTCTCTGACGTTCCAGTTGTAAATAAATCATAACAGTTGTAAATTTCTAAGTTGATGAATGACCGGTCCCAGATTAGAAACAGGGATGTCAAGCCCGGAGCCTCCAATGCTCTTTAGACTGAACTACCCCGGAAAAATCATTATAGGGATATAGAATACACTTTGACAAACAAGACGATCAAGAAGAAACTAAGAAAATAATTAAGTTTGCGACATTAATAGGATCTTATTGTATCCCTATAATGCATTTAATGTAACAGTATAAATATTAATTCCTAAAACAATGTCATAGCTCTCTTAATTAATTGCTTAATTATAGATAGCATATACTGTTATAAAATAGCTATAATATAAAAGTATGAAGTCAGTTACTAAAACCATTTTATAGTACCAAAATTTATTTCCTAATCGATAACAATATTTAATGGAAAATTACCTATCAGTTTAATGACAAATATCGAACATGAAACTTGCTCACTTTATAGAGAAATATTGGCGGCTAAGTTGAACGGTAATCTGGACTAATCCGAAATTAGCTAGCCTGAGAACGAAGGCCAAGCCAAGATAACCAAGATTTATGATAAATCGTTAAATTAAAACAATGGGCTAATTCCATGGGTTCTGTAGTGTAAGTCACATAACTTGTAACGGTATGAGGGGTCTGGTGCGTGTTGAATGCAGACATAACTCAAAACATAAGATAAAACAGTTTATTTAAAACGGCAAGGGCTCAAGGGCAGTGGAGCAGTTCTGTAATTTTAGTAACTGATAACAATACTAACAGATTAAACTCATACTCACAGCTCCGGCACTAACTCAATCGGGGCACTTCATATTACTTCTCAGCTATATTTCGGCTAGGCTGCTAGATAAAACTTTATTAGACAGCCCATGGCTGTATATATATTCTTTATTAACTTTGAAATAGTCAACGTAATTAATATTAACTCTTACCACCGGCCAACTTCTCGAGTCGCCTTCCAATACTCCTTGTCAACTCACTGAAGGCTCGATAATACTTGATACCACTAGCTCTAGATCAATTCCACTGCTTCTAGTCACTACTAGCTGGCCAACGCCGCTAGACACATCACACACACTCAAACTACAAGCTTTTATATGCTGCAAACTGAGATACAACAAATTTACATATTACTTCTATCCGCTACATAACTGTAGACTCCGAGAAAGACACACACGCTCTAGAAAGTTAAAGTAAAAGAGAGGATAGATGTCGGTTTCACGCTTACACATGTTAAATCATTGACGTCACGATCTCAAAAATGCTAGAGTGCCTTTATTACAGAGGTCACTAGAGGTACATTTCACATGATAGGTACACATGATAGGTACTTGAAATAAGTACAGAATAATATCAAAATCAGAAATATATTGCGTTACATAAGATACGTGTTCATTTAAATGCAATTATTATATAAATATCTGCCTCAATTTAAATTCAAATATTACAGAAATACTGGATATATATACTTTGAAAATACTGAGATATTTCCCATATAAAGGCGTTCTGTTATTCATATTGCTTGCACAAGTTAGATTTAGTCAATATTGTGCCTTTATTCCTTAGTATTGAATCGCAATATTTTACAATATCCATTATGAAATATACTTTAGAAAATGAGACTGTATATTATTTTTAGTTGTAGAAATTGCATATTTGAAAAACATGGAAATAAATCACAAAATATATCTCTGGGATTTCAGATTACTAATGCTAGAAAATGATTTGGAACAATGCTTTGATTGTTTCTTCTTCAGCAGTTGGATTCAGCATTCAGATCGATACAATGAGTCTACGTTAGCTACTGATTTATTCTGAGTTTGCACTGCATGAATGATATTGTTATCATTAATAAATAACCGGATGCATCGTAAGCTATATGTCTTTAGAAAGTGGATTTACATTTAGAGAACGAATATTTATAATTTACTGAAATGTTTTAAAATAACATTTTTGAAAATTTCGATTCTTCATTGCACGACAGTCGTTGAATGCTTTTGTAACTACTTTTTCTTTAAAAATGTGAATTTTGATGAGGTGCGAGAAAATAACTTGTCAAAAATTCTTTTCAGGGAAATTTGTAAGTTTTTAACCTCCTGACTGCCGCGACCGGTTTTTTTCGCACACTAAGCTGCAGGCTTCACTGCAACATAAGCAATATTTAAATTAATAAAATTCTACAAATAAAACCCAGTTTTGAAAAATTAAGTTAGAATTAATACTCTCAAAGATTATAAACCTATACGTAGTGAACTTAAATGTTTAGTCTCCCCTTAATATTCCAGATTTGAAGAATGAAAAAAAAAGAAAGAAAAAAACTCTTTTTTCAACAGGATTTTACCAATATCACGAAATTGATTGTTGGGGATTATTTTCACAATTTGTCTAATTACCCGTTCTAGTAATTGCTTGTTAGTGGAAAAAAGAGGATTCTAAAATATAACTTTCGAATTGTTTTTAATGTAATAATATGTTTAGTAAAATGGAGCTCCTTTAACAAAATTATGTGCGATTCCTTACAACGAAAGATTATTTATAACAAAATCGTGTTTTTATATAATTGGCCTATATATAATTTGGTATTTAGTTGTATATAAAAACTGTATATTTACAACTAGATATATAAAATAGTCACTATCTATAAACTGGCAATTCAATAAAATGCAAGACAACTTTTAAGTGTCATGTTTAGAACTGAACATTTTATATATTTACTAACTTTTTCCACGTATTATGTCCACGGAAGTATTTGCACATACATTCACAAAAATTCATTTAACAGATAAATCATTTTGATGCTTCAAAATTTGAGGCTTTTTTAAAAGAAATTTAAAGTGTTTATAAAAATTCTTTAAAAAATATTACAATACTTATATTGTAGTAGAAGACTACTTTTTTGTTTAGTTTATATGTTTAAAAAATAAAGTTTTTACAGTTTGCGAGTAGGAACACTTCGAAATACAAAGGTGAAGAGTTGTACAGAAAAATTCATCTTAAACATAAACTAGAACATAAAGACAAACAAAAATATTTTAGCCAAATGCCTGTGAATTACGTCACTTTTTAAGCAGAATTTCACAAAAAAATTGCTTTTTATTCAATTTAACATAGGAAAAGCAAAATATTAATATTTAGAAAACATTCTACGTATTGCATTAGAAAAGTGTGTCGATAAATTTTCGAAAACATCAAGATGATTGATTAAAAACTGTTAGATAAAGTTTTCATTGATTTTTAAAATACTGTTCTGAAAACAGAAAAGGCATTTAAAGTTTGCTTTACTCTATTCTCGAAGTGATGCTTATAACTTTTAAACACTTTTCACGTCTCAACATCGATTTTTTAAAAAGTAATAATGATAGCTAACATTCTTGGACATAATTTGTACTTTAAGCGAAAAGAAAATTGAAATTTTCAACCGCTCAAAATGCAACCACCGTTTATTTACTATAAATTATCTACAATTACAATATTTCTACCACGTTTTATGCTATGTCTGAATAATAAGGAAATAACACTTTCCTAAAAGGAACTGTAACGCAATTTAAAAATCTATTTAATATCTGATTCTGATTTTAAAAATGTATAGCCTCTGATGAAGAAGGGATTTTGATGATCAGTCTTTCGAAACGCACAGCTATATATTTATCATGTTCCTATAAGTTAAGAAATGTTTTCTGAATTGATTTTTGCTCAGAAAATATTTCTGAATTGCATAGGTATCTTTGATTGGAATACTATAGTGTGTAAGTATAAAAACCAATAAAAACATTTAAAAAATATAAGATGTGTATTTTTAAACATTCACGATTTAAGCTAGGATTAATCTACTCTCAATACAAGGTATTTTATTTATGTACTGAAATTCACCAAATATCAAAATTTACTATTTGTCTGAGAGTAATCTGGTTTTGCATAACAAAATTTTTGTTTTGTAAAAGTATAAGTATCTCAAATGTCAGATCCACATTCAGAGAATTAAATAGCAACATCTTAATCTTTAAAAATCGAATATATTAATAATGTCTTTTAAAGAAGAAAGATAAGGGTTTAAAACTTTTTAAGAGAATGTAATCTGATAAAACCTTTTTATAAACTAAAAAGACATATTTATATAAAAGTCTCTGATAGAGAAAGATTATTCTCGAAAGAACGTTCTTTCGATAAAATGATCTGAATATCATAATTTATTGCATTTTTTTACATTAACTCGTTTGCGTCTGGCGTCGAATTAATGGACTATGTCTTTTCATTAAGTATTACTTTGTTTTTGCTATTAACTGCTTGTAGTAAGGATAGTATGTATTTATGAGTTTGATTATTTAAATTCATTTATGTCTTTGCATTTAGGAACATTGGTAATATTTTGTATAATTCCATTTATATCGTAAGCCACTAATATTTCAATCATTATTTTATCATTATTTTATAGACTAAATTATTTCCCATTTTTATACAAATAAGTTCAGTACTCCTAAAAAATCTTTTTCTCGTTAGATCTTCCACAAAATTCAGAAAAAGCTTTTCGCTTATTCCTTGAAAGCATGCGTATTTACTATATTAATGCCAAAGTTCGAAATTTTTTTGAAGGAAAAAATTAATCAATTAAATTTCTAATTTATTTAGAATAAAAGAAACAAAAACAATGCTTTCGTATTAATTAACATAGCAGCACTCTCATTCATTTAAAGTTATTCCTAAATTATTTTTTCCAATATTAAAAGAAATATTTGAGTATAAAACATATTCAAAGCGAAAACATTTAAAATATATATAGTAGTTAAATTCAAATGAAAAAATAATTAAAGGAAACATTTCTCTTTCAATTTAATTTTAAGTATATTATTCACATTTTACACCTAGTAATCAAATTATGTTTCATTAGAAATATGTCTAATATGTAAACACTTTTAACCGCTACTGTTTTATAAGTGTTAAAAATAGGAATATCAAAACGATAAATCTTCCTGTAAAGAAGTTTCAACTTGCGAATTTTCTGACCTGAAATTTATCAAGCCTCATCCGACCCCCTTCATTTGAAGAAAAAACATGGTATTTTAAATTCACTCTGTGACACGAGTCCGCTAGCTGAGTGATTGGTATAAAGGCTTCGAAATACGCAGCTCCAGTTTCTACGCCTACGTCATGGACGAAAAAAAGAGACAGTTGTTAAAGCACTCATTATTTTGATGTTTTACTTACCCACCATGCGTAGTTTTGTAATCTTTTTAAGAAATCAAATATATATATATATATATATATATATATATATATATATATATATAACGGACATGCTTCAGACATTAGCGTATGTCCCGAAAAATTTAGATAGAGACTTGGAATTTTGCATGTACTTATTATGCAACAATAAGAATAAACCTATTGAATATCGGTAACCTCGAGTATCCAGAACTCTCGAATATTCTCGAAACTTCAGACTCTCTAAATATTCGTTCTGATGAAAGGTACACAAAAATTTTTATTGTTTATTTTAAAGAATAATTGTTTATTTTAAGGAATGAATATAATAGACAGTTACGAAACATAATTTTTATATGATGAATGAAGTCTATCGTATAGTTAATTGCAGAGATACTTGTAATTTTAATTTTACACACTTTTCAATTTTTCATGACTTTGTATTTCTTTCAAAATCCAAATGAAAGATAAATTTCATTGGAATTGTGAAGTTTAATCCGAAGCAGCAAGTTGTTAGTTAATAGAATTATCAGTTTTAACGTTATAAGAATGCTTCTTTTACGCAATTCAGCACTCACTGATTATCCGTGGATCAAAAACTATCGCCAAACCATAAGATTAAATGCCAATAATGGCTTATCGTAAATTTCACATTCACTTGACAATAAACATGTTACACGTGTTTGTATGTCATCAAGTGATTTTCAGTTCAACGATTTATTTGAATTTTTATTAATGTTTTATAAATTTATAAATTTATTATTTTTTCTTTATTTAAATAAAAAATTATGCTAATTTGTAAAATTTACGAGTAGTTTGGCGATTGGTATAATTTGTCGAAGTTGCGCGACGGGATATTCAAGTAGTACCCGCAATTCTGGAATAGAGCATGTATTGAGAACATTTAAATATAGGGTAAATTTTATTTTGTACTAGCAATGTTCTTCATAAATAATTTACGCATGTTTTAGCCATTAGGGTTAAGTATTACGGTGGCCTCCAAAGACATTTATTTTTGCAAATTACGATTAATTATTTCCCAGATTGAAAAGATAATCAGTCTAGTGCGAGTATTAATCACGCAAGTAGGGTTCCGTACAGTAAGTATATTAATTAATAACTGTACAATTATACAAAAAAATTGTAAAAGAATATTAAGACTTTTTTAAAACTTTACTTCGAAGATTATGTATAGCTATATATATATATATATATATATATATATATATATATATATATATATATATATATATATGGATGTACCATGACAGGTCAGAGAGATATGAAATCTTAATAGTGTCAAATATTGCTATGCAAATAGTGTCAAACCTTTTTCAATCTTATCCTTGTCTGTTTACGATGAACTTAATTTGGTTTTAGCAATAAAAATAGTGCGTAAAAATACTTTATTTCGCATTGTATAAACACAAGATCAGCAAAGTAATAATCCTAACTTTTTTTAGAGTGTACCTAACACAAAACCTTTCAACAGAGATTGAACACGGAACTATGCTAAGTGCGTTTCGGAAAAAGTCACAAAACTACAACGTCAAGACCACTTTGTAATTTTGTCCATGGCGTAATTTTCCAGATACGTTTGAATTAAATGGGTTTTTATTTAACCGCTTAACTGATCCTTTTATTTACGTACAATAATTTGAAAATATGGGAGACACAATATACTTTTTTTAAGCTATTTAAAAAAAATAGCGGTGTCAAAAAGCTTTAAATGATGCATCAAGCAGCTATCATTGCCCATACGACGTACGTGCAATTCCAATTTAATGAAATTTCTTTAATCGATAAAAGATATTTATTAAAAAGTGATTAACAAAAAAATAAAAAATCTCGATTTACGGAATCTAATGTTTTTTAAAACAAAGTAACAAGTAACAGCGACATATACTAAAATCTAATTTTACTGAAGATAAATGTTTGAAATCATGAAATTCTTTATTACGCCTTCTTGCCTTAATTTATAATATCACCCCTCAATTCCAAAAATATGTCATTTTCGGAGTAGCACAAAACTGCTGAGATAACGTTAACTAATTTTTCCTCATTAACCAAAAATAAGAGATCTCCACATCTGATTACCTTCGTATCATTGTCCAAAAAACAATTTTCCACTAAAACCCAAATCTTAATGTGCGAGGAATCTTTTTAAAATTCAAAACAAGACGTGTCTCTGTATCTAACATTTCCCAAACCTTTCCCAAAACTCTAAGAAAAAATAACAAAGGCTTCACTGACTGTGTTTCTGGAATTGGCTGTATCGAATTGAAAAAACAGTCAAACTAACATAGGAAAATTGAAAATAAAACATATTTTATCCTTAAATGAGTTTACATGATATTAAAAAATCATTTTTAATTATTTTTATTTTTAGATTTGTTTAGTTTTTTGATCTGGTTAATTTTAGATCTGTTTAATTTGAAGTAGATAAACACCATACATTTATGATATTTTGATTTAACACATAAAACTTTAGCAATGAAATTCCAGAATGAGAGAAATATTGCATGAATATCATCACTATAAGTCACTATGAACAATACATTTTATTTTTAAAACAGAATGATAAATTTAAGGCATTCTGTATGCTTCTAACATTTTTATCTATAAAATAAATTGATAATTTTTTTAAAAGTCTTTTTTGAGATAGAAAAGTGTCGTCCTCATCAAATTTATTTTTCGCGGACATATTTATTTCAGCCCATCAAGTTTTATTTCTCAAATACTTTGACATTTTTTTACCGAAATCTTTAAAGTTGATCGAAATCATATTCTTTTGTGCCATAAGACACCTTTCAGATATTTTATGTTTCATATTTTTAAACTGTAAACTTGATAGCTCTTATCCAAATAATTATATTTTTGTCATATTTAAGGCATTATCTTCAACCTATTAATTTCAACATGTTTATTTATTTCGACATATCAGCATTTATGTATGCTTAATATTTGAAAAAAAATATTGTTGTTAAGCATTTTGCTTGGATGTAACGGTAAAAATGTTTTAAAGAGGTAAAGTTTGATTGAATCTGAATAATCATATGCATACTCACTCATTTATGTCAAAATTTTACCAATTATAATTACTTAAAAACATGCAAATATCATGACATATTTTTAACACTTAAAATATATTTTGAAAGTAAAATTATAATTAACAAGCTTCATATTGTATTGCGATATTAATCGCCTTGATTTAGACATAAATTTTAAAAAAGTAAGATTACTGAGACATATTTCTAAACTACAGTATTTTTTATTGGATGAAAAACATTTAGAGTTTTTTAATAAAAGACTCGTTAGTATTTTTCTATGCAGGTAATATTTTAAATTTTACATTAATATCTAGGCAACGCATAAATAAATTAAGATTTTTTTTGGCTGAGCTAAAATTGTGTAAGGTAAGAAATTGCACTAATGCATGCCAATCAAAATTATGAACATATATCGGGTAACTTCATAAAAATCCAATAATAAACAATAATATATAAACAAGATAAGTATTTTTAAGATAAGTACTTTTAACAATAACGTTCCAGAACCTTGAAATCATATTCACTTTTCCATTACTCTGTTTATTAGTCCTACGTGATAAATATTTCCTATCAAATGAAAATGATAACCAAGAGATAATTTAAAAATTCAACTTATCATAAGTAAAAACTCAAGGAAAGAATGTCAAAAGATATTTTTTTTAGAAAAAAATAACAGCAGTATCCGATATTATAAAATATCTTTAGATAAACATATTTGCATCCATACTTTTTTTTCATTTGTTTATCTTACAACTTCACAGTCTTTCATTTATTATCACACATATACCACATTATCTACAATATTTTAAATCTATTTTCAACTTTTTTTTCTTAAATTCACGCTTTCGTATCTCACCCTTTTTTATTCTCCTTCAAACCTTTTATAATATTCATGCGATACATATTTTATTAAAAAATATAATAGAATGCAGAAGATTCCCATATTAAAAAAATACCAGGGATGAATGTCAGAAGATTTTACCAAAATAATGAGAAAAAATTATTCCTTTTCCATTATTTTTGTAAGCTCATAGGACAGTCCTAAATACAATAGTTTCGTAATTCGCTGCATTCAATTCTCCATCAGCGCATTTAAATCTGAATGCGATGCATTTTAAAAAGAAAAAAAAAAACTTAGGAAGCAACTGCGAAATTATAAATTCAGTTCACTATAAATAAAAAGTCTACGGATGAATAGTAAAAGTTTTTTACCGAAATAAAAAGTTATATACGTTATCCGATAGTATGGAAAGCTCACAAGGCACACCTAAGTAAAATCTATTTTATTCGGTAGTTACTTCGACGTTTTTTCACTTTCACTTTAAAACGTCCTTCTTTTTATATCGTATAATAAAACGACAGTATTTTTCGATATATTTTGTATTTCTTGTAAGTAAATTTACACTTTAGTATCTCACATAATTCTAGTTTCTATGCAAAACGTGTTTACATTTTTTTTCTAACAGCGTTATAAAATAGCAGCAAAGTTATTGATCTAGAAAAAGGTTTTCAATCATTTGAAAAAATGTCTTTTTCATCATGATCTTTTGAATTTTTCTCCAATATGCTTTCTAAGTTACTCTCACTTATAATTGCTAAACTCTTGAGTAAGGATTTTTGCATATATAGTAATATATCGAGTAATACAACCTCAGTAATTCGCTTTAAGTTCAGCAATGTAAGTCGAGGCATAGAAAAATTCAAGTTAAGTTTTGGTTTAGATAACAAAAAAGGGTAGTTTAAAATTGAAAATTCTACAAAATCTAATAAACATACTCTATTTTGTTTAGGTATTACATTACAAACATTTAACATTAGAAGAAAAATGAGTTTCCATCACAAGATATTGCATTGATTCAATAAATTGTCAAATTACAGTTTATTGTTCTGCTACCTATCCCTTTCGAGATTTAAAAAATAAATCTTACAACGAAGTTTAAACTGACAAAATATTCTTATTATTTTCTCCTGCAGTTTTTTGTAACAGCAGAGTCAATATGGACAAATGTTTTCTAATGTTTTTTTTTTTTTTTTTTTTTTTTTAATTGTTTCACACTATAACTTGACTGTCACGGGAAAGATTTCCATCATAGGACCGAAAGGCTTCAAAAAAAGTTTAAAACACACAGTCCAGACGACGTAAATGCGGAGTAACATAAGTCAAGGGGAGGTACGTCTAGTTACTATTGAATAATTTTGTCAATGAATTTGGACATTCCCGTCTGCGCTAAATAAACATATTTTCCAGCGTTAAAAAAATTAAATACTAGTTAAAACGATCTTCTGGTTCACGTCAACATTAAAGAAAGCAATATGGAGATTCACTAAAAATCCTAATAATGTAATTAATACGCACCAATTTGTAGCGTACCCCACAGTGACTTAACGAGGGGAAGTAGTACCAAACATAAAATTAAACTTTAAGAAACTTAAAAAAGGTTATTACAAGTCAATGATGTATAGTCGATGCAAGGCCAGGAAATATTATGTTAACACTGGTTAAATAATTTTCAATTAATAAACTGAATGAAAATCTCTAAAATTCAAATTTCACTAATGTAAAAACTACTAATCTACCAGTTTGCAAAAAATCTCCCAAAAACAGCTAATAAAGCTAAAAAATAAAATTATAAATTCACTTGACAAATACAAAAATAGCACTGAAGAGAATCCCGTGGATTCTAATTTCTCTATATTGAAAAGACTAACCCTTTACAGTCTCTGCACATCAAAGCTTTTCGTCAAAGAATCCCAGGGAAGAGCACTTCAATACATGCTCACAGTAATGGCAAGTATAGTTTTCAATCTCGAAATATATGAACAGCTGAAACAATAGACTTACATTATGTGCGCTGCAGAAATTTGATAAAATTTTCTGAATCGATGTTTCATACTTGTTTATATAAAAACTGATCGATCATAGATCATCTTTTTAGAATATTACCGCACAAAAGAAATACGAAGATTAGTTAGAGGGTTGTTTAATCGCGCTATGTGAAAGTATGAGGAATCACGAATAGTGCACGACGGTTGAAAGTTTGAAAATACGTTCATACACTATAAAACATTTGTGTAATGTTATTCCATAAAATTGGTGGCAGCCTTGCTGCCTCCAGTTTTATGGGGTACTTTAACCGATATAAGGTACCCTGGAGTAATAACGCCACGTTAAGGTTCTACCAATTTTCACGACTCAGTTTTAGTTTATATTTTTCAAACAAATATATGATTTCATACAGCAACTCATTGACTATCTATATATAAAAAAATAATCTAACAGATATGTATTCATAAAATGTAATGGCGTGATTTCTTGACCAATGCTATTTGGTCTTTTTACCCACCTATATGGGTAATAACGCCATGCAAGCAAAAATATGAAATAAGATAGAATAATTGCATGTAGATTGTCCAATTCTAAAAATACAAACTCTACAAACTTAGAAATTGACAAATTGCATTTTAAGCTATTGAAAATGTTCAATTTTTTGTAAAAGTATAGGAAAAATAAAGGTGTGGTGTGTGTGTGTGGGGGGGGGGGAAGAATATCAGACCGTGAGCTTCTTTTTGCTTAAAAAGGACCGCTTAAATAGAATTATTAGAAACATTGCACAGTTTTAACTGTGTTTTTTTTAATCAGTATTTAGGATGTAGCTCGGCCACCGTAGGGAACCAACCGGGGTATTAATTCCAAGGATTGACGTTATTACCCCATTATAGTTATTGCGCTGTACGTTTTAAATTACAAATTATCTCGAGAAGATATCCAAAATTTTCAACAACATTTTGAAAGTCCATGAAATGTACTACAAATTTATGTAATTCACCCCTATCTACGGGGTGAATCGGAACATCATTAAAAAAATAAATAATATATACATAAACAGTAAAAATGTTCCGTTTTTGCTTGAAAAGTAAATAACAAAACAAGACCGAAGTTTCTAGTAGAAAAATAAAAAAATAAAAATATCAGTTGTTGCTGTTTTTTAACGATAAATTTGAAAAGTGCTCCGATTCAACCCATTTTACGGTACGATAGTAGCTATACATTCTCTCTAAATTGCCCGTCATCGGGAGTACAGAAACTCATTATTAAATCTGTAAGTATATTCTTGTCTTGGTAGTATAAACGATAGGAAAAATACTCTTAAATTTAATCTAATATATATATATATATATATATTAATTTGATAATATTTCTTATTTGCCCAAAACTTCAGAAATAATGTCAGAAGCATCGGTTATCGAGTGAATTAAAAATATTAAAATGTGGAATTATAAAATAAATTATATATGAAAAAAAGACAGAATAACAATTAAAAATTCAACTTAACATAATTAAAGGTTAAAGGGTTCGATTTTATTTTACTAAAATTTAAATAACTACATGCTTTACCCAATATCATGAAGAAAATTAACAAATGTCACACTGTAAAGTAATGCAACTTTTGTTCAATTGTTATATTCACAGTTTATGTTTTCAAATTGTATGCCTTCGATTTATATCTACAATAAAACCATAGCATTTTAAAATCTACATTTCATTTGTTGTTAATTAAATTGCATTATCATATGATTTATCTGTATTCTTGTTTTTGTAACAAAAGATTTCGACTTCGTGTTATTTATGAAACTGTTGTAAAACACCAACAAACAGATCCTCAACAGAAAAAAAATATTCACTTAAAGTCATGATTTTTTCACCATTTATGTTTCTTTGATTTCTTCCACAATACGTTTTAAATGCAATGCTGCTTGCTTCTATGTCTCTTGTTTTTAATTTTCATTACTCCTGTTATCTACTTATGTTATTTTTTGGGTGCTATCCATTACTTTTTTAACACATCATGGAGAATCCTCTTTATTTCTAGGTGCATTCGTAATTTTTCAAATACATAGACCCAACAGTAATCATCTTGCAAGATCCTCTGTTCATCTGTCCGCATATAACAAGCAAAACTACCTAACCGAATGTTCTGAAATTTAATATGCATAATCATTGCACATTTTTGTCGAGTCATTTCAATTTTTTGAAAACCGAATAAAAAGTTAAGAATATATTAATAAGAGCTTTCTTCATTCTATTAAATCTTATGAGTAATTATTTCAAGGCTATCTTATGATGGGTAATGATTCTAAGATTTTATCATGATTACGTCAGATATAAGATGGAGTCCTTTCATTTCTTTATATGATCGTAATAAATTTCGTATTCATGCACTTTTGCATAAGAGCACAACAGCTATCCCTCCAAGAGCTGAAAATTCTTGAAAGTACTTAAAGAACCAACGCTCCTTATCTGCCACATTTGACGTACAATTTCAAAATTGTATTTTCTTTCTTTGGACTTGACTTTCCTTATCTGCCAGTTATACAAATTTTCAATTATCTGGTTAAGGAGAAAACACCGAAGATCATCGATATCTTCATCAAAGATCCCATTTTGTTGAATGAGTGAGAATCTAATCAGTATGTTAAATATATAACAATTATATGTTTATGGCAGTAGACGCTCTCATCCTAAAAACAACAGGCACGTCGTGATCATAGTAGTATTTAGCATAGAAATAACGACAAAAAGAAAACATAAGGCATTAAATATAACTTTAATCCAAAACATTTTTTTCTTATTTGCACAAAACTTCAAAAACAACGACATAAAACTAACTGTAATACAAAACAAGAATATTGAAATATATAAATTATTTTGTAACTGAAAGCAAATGAGAAAATAAAAATCAAACTTACCATTAATAAAAATTCCAGGGATGAATGCCAAAAGTTTTATCGAAATAAAATAGAACTAAATGCGATATCCAATATTATGGAAAGCTCATAAGGCACTCCAAAATGAAATGTTTTTGTTCAGTAGTTATTTTCACGGTTTATCTCTTTCACTTTAATTACCTCCGTTTTATATTCTACAATAAAACCACAGAATTTTTCAGTATAGTTTCCATCTCTTGATATTCAATTTACACTTTCTTATCTCACTGCATTCTAGTTTTTATACACAGTGCTTTCGACTTCTTTTTATTTCTGAAATTATTATAAAACATCAGAAAATTTTTCCTTCCACAAATTATTTTTGGCTCACTTAAAACCGTGTCTTCTTCATCAGGTTCTTTTGAATTTTCCTCCATCGTGCATTTTAAGTCTGAAACAGAATAATATTATTCATTGATTGTTTGGGAATTAAATTTAAACATGCATGTAAACATTTAAATTCAACTCTAAAAAGCATATTGTTTTATATACATACAATACTATATTACAATAGCTCTAAAGTTTTAAACAAATCTACGATTCTTTACATATGTGAATTTGGATTGACTAAACTTTAAAAAAAACATTTTCTTCGACTTAAATAACATTCTGTTTACTGCGGGAGAAATATAAGTTGTTTTCTCTTGTTTAAAAACAGAAAATTTAATAGAATCACTGATATTACCAGTATTTTTACAATATTTTATTCTAAGTGTTTATAAAACTACATATACTCAAAACTCGCATACTAAAGAGACTACACTACGAGACTACGATATTCGTAAGCCTAATGTTAAATACCCGGAGAAATGTTTTTAAAGTTTTTCGCTTATATTAAAAGGTTTTTTCGTTGAATTATATAGTTTTTGTTGATTTTATTTCGGACCAATTTTTATTTTTGTGATTTCAGTTGCAATTTTTTAATATGCGTCGCCTTTCTCTTGTGAAATCTGTTTTGAAAGTAAATATAACTCCATAAAACACCTGCATCGAAATGAAAAAAAGCTAAAAACATCTAGCTTAGAAATTGACTTCAGCTATTCTGTGCAAAACAAAATCATTCAAAAATATTGAAAAGAAAATTAAAAATTTGAAAAGGACGGTCATTTAGAATAAAATTTAACTCGCGAGTTTTGCCGTGAAATCAGCGTAGGTTTTTAAAAAATATGCAAAATATTTATTAAAAACCTAGTGTACTAGTACTAGTGTACTTACTAGTACTAGTACATACTAGTGTACTTAAAATACGTAGTGTACGTTTACGTAGTGTATAGTGTTATACTAGTGTACTTAAAATCTGGACACAATAGGAAGTTTAGATTTACGACCATCTATAGTCCAATTCTCTTTTTAGAAAAATTACCAGTTTGTTTCAGGCCTTACAGATTTTGCTACGTTTGTACAGATTGTGTATATTAATTTCTTTACGGTCTAATAAGATTTCTCAATAATTTGAAATTCAAGAAGTTTTCATAATTATATTACATAAATTTTAAAATCTCCACCTTAAAAACTAGAGATTTCTGGAGAAAATGTTAATGAAAAAATGACTGACCTGTTTTGGTATAAATTATAGTATTAATAAATTATTGAATTTATTGAATATTGCAGGAAATTTGCTTTTGTATTTATTTTTGTATGGATAATTTACCATAGAATTTTTCTAAACTGCAAAAATCGATTACCTGATCAGATAAATTCTTCTTTATTCCTTGTGTATCAGTGACCGTAAGTTAGCATAATTACCTTTAAACTTTGCATTTGACCGACACAGATGTATAAAAATCCACAAAAAAATACTTACATAAAAGTATCAGCCCTTTTACGATGAGCGTTGCTAATTAGTACATATCTCAATTTATCATACCGGTATTTTGAAATGTAAATTTCGCCTTGCACAATTACACAGCATCTATGATTAAATAAGAAAAAAATGCCTCTTTTAATATGCTGGTAATAAAATTCTGTTATAATCATGCATTAAAGAAACAATTCATGGTATACTTACTTGCAGCTCCAGAAATGTATGTTGATGCAATAGCCAGCCAGTAAATAGTATTAATTAAAAAATATATATTGCATTCAAATATATTAATGCATGTCAGAAATTTCTTGTGACGAAGAAACTACTTGCATGAATGCTTAAAAATAAAAAAAAATCTTTTATTCGCATAATTTATTATGCAAAAATTTAATCTTATGTTTTATTTTAAGCGTAAATTAAAATGAATAAGCGATTTTTTTCATTTATTTCTTTTCAATCGTACGTCAACGAAAACCCCGCAAGTTTAGACATGTTTAGTGTCATCTGTGGTTATTACAATTACTTTTCTATTTTCCTAAAAAAATCCTATCTGTGATATAGGGAAGAGGACATTCTACATAATCCTCACGAAGAATTTCATATTATTTCTTCGGGTAAAAGCAGCATTTAATATTGCTCATTGCGTATTTCGTCTTTTGTTCCGGTAGGTGATATACATGGGAGGGGGGGTAATCTTGCACAACCGCAGATCCTTGAATATTTGACACACGTACACAAGATTGGTGGTTAACATTCATGAAAATTTTACAGCGTTTTTATGGACCTTGAATTTGATTGTAAAAAAATTATAAAAGTATGCTTCGGTTACTTTTTATCCAAATTAATAAGGCAAATTATTGCTTGAGAAATAATTGGTAAAAAAAACTGCACATGCTGAAAAGTCTACCTACCATAGCCGCTAGTTTTGTGCCAAGTCGTTGACCTGCTTTTAAAAAGATTGTAGTAGGAATTCTTCTGATGAACTAGTATAAACTACAACAACAACAAAATCCACATATTCAGTACACGAGCTAACAATGCAACATAAAAATACATCATTGTTCTATAAATAATTTGAATAAAAGGTTAAGATATTTTTTTTTAACCCAAGTAATAATCAAAAAATCTTTTCAAAACGTATACGTTTTCTAGCTAACTGTATTATAACAAATCTAAGTATTCTTATTTAATTTATGAATCATTCTATTTTCTTTAAATTCTTTTCGATTTTTAATAAAATTTTGAAACTCCTGAATCGTATTTGAGGCTCATTGACTAGTATATTTTATCGAAAAGTTTGATACTTTTTATTTATGCAATAAAATTATACCAATGTTTTGATCAGAATTTGATCAGAAACAATAAGTTAAAATTTTATTCTATGGAGGTGGAAACAATTAAATGTATATATAATTTTTATTAGTTACTTGATTAGATTAAAAAAATATATGTTCTCCAACATGTACTAAAAACTGCTCAACAAACTTAAGAAACCTAAGAAAGGTTTGTTGACCGTAATATATTTACAGCAACATAATTTTGAATAACGAACAAGAATTAATGGGACTTAATCCAAAAGATCTTATTACTTACTTTCCTTCTAAAAAATTGTTCACTTTTATTTTTTACGTAGGATTTAAGTTTTCAAAAATTAAAAAAATAGATTTTGAATAACATTATAGCTTATAAATTTAACGAATATGGGATACTATCTAAATTAAAGAATAAATTATATCATTAAAAAAATATTCATTTATTCTGTATGGCTTTCTAAAATAAATAATGTATGAAATCCTTTAGTAAATTTTCAAATTGTACGTTTCTATGAAAGTAATGTAACATTATTTTCATATAATATTAAAGTTAAAATATTAATAAAATTTCGCTACACAAAATTTTGCTTTCTTTTTCTTCTGTTTTAAATTACTCATTTTTTTCATTATTGCAGACAATGATAAATTACGTAAATATAATTACGCAATTCCATATAAGAGAAATTTATTTAATAATACTTAAGTAAAAATCATTATGTGAAATAGTTTAATAAACTAAAATCTGCATTAAATAATTTAATACGTCACTAAATGCCTTTTAAAAACGAGGATGAGATATCATTAAGTACCTAAAAATATATTTAGGGGGAGTAAAAAAAATAACAATAAAAATTCTTTATAGCAATTTATCATATTTTAAATTATATTTCCTTATACTATTAATCTGAAAAACAGTGATAAATTGCAGTGCATTAGAATACAGGTCATATTTCCATTGAATGAAACATTCCCCAACTATTCAGTTTCCCACACTCAATATTTTCCGCTACACCTGCTTTGAAACTATTAGTTCAATCTTTCACTTGAAAGCATATAATTAAGAGTCAATATGATTAACTATATCACAAATGCAACAGTAGAATTCATAGTAAGAGCCTCATAACTCAGATATAGAATAGAAAAATGTACTTTTCAAGGGGATATTTAAATCTCTGACTACGGTAAAATTTGAGATTTTAACGATTTTAATGCGAGGTTTTCGTTTAAAACGTAAAAACTTGTTGTAGATTATTCATACAAGCTTTCGATTGAAGGCATATAATTTAGAGCCAACATCATTAACTGTATCACAAATTTACGCTTTCAGCAGTAAAATTCACAGTAAGAGCCTCACAACTGGGGTATAGAATAGAAAATTTTATTTTTAAAAGGGATATTTAGTTCTCTCGTTAAGGGAAAATTTGAGGTTATGACGATTTCAATACAGGTTTTTCATTTAAAAAAGAAAGTATATTTTTTACGGTTGTTGTTGTTCATTAAAAATATGCATTGAAACATTCATCTACTCACATGGAGTTGCAGATTAGAGATAAAAAATATATGTAACATCTTTAATGATAACTTATTTTTTCTGGAAACATTAGTTTAAATTTCATAGGATATCGATAGTTTTAAATGTATTTTTTAAATTATAACTTGTATCTTCCTGTAGCGAATGAACTCAGGCAAAGAATCGAAAATTTCATTTCTAAAACATATATTTAATTTTATGGTTAAGGAAAAGTTTGGTGTTTTCATGACTTTAAAGAAGTGTGGATTTCTTTAAATCATAAAATTATTATATATTTTTTGTATTTTTCACGTCTTTAAACCCTTCAAATATATATATTTGAGTTTTTTCTAACATATATTAAAATCTGCTCAATTTTATTGAATATAAATAATTGTTGATTGACCATAATCTATTTATAGCAACTTAATTTTGAATAATGAACAAGAATTGAGGTCACTTCATCAAAAATAGCCTTTTACTTATTTTTATTTTAAAAAATGCTCACTTTTATTTCTTACGCAGAGTTTAAGTGTATAAAAAAATAAATTTCGCATAGCATAATAGCTTATAAATTAAAAGAATGTGGCATAATTTCTAAATTAAGCAAGAGATTATTTAATTCAAAAACAATATTCCTTTATTCTTTATGGTTTTCAAAAATAAATATGGTGCGAAATCCTTTGAAAAATTTCTAAAATTCATATTACTATGAAAGAAATGTATCATTATTTTTATATAATATTAATGTTAAAATATCAATGAAATTTCGCTATAATAATTTTTGCTTTACTATTATTCTGTTTTAAATTACCACCTTTTGCATTATTGAAGGAAATGACAAATTACATAACTAAAATTATGCAATTTCATATAAAAGAAATTTACTTTATCTTTCTTAAGAAAAACATTATGTGCAAATTTAATATGTAGCAAATTTAATAAACTAAACAGCACATTAAATAATTTAATATACGTCCAAATTCATTTTTAAAAGGAGGATGAGGTATCACTGATTCATTAAGTCCCTGAAAATTTCTTTACCGTAAATAAAATAAATCGCAATAAAAAGTCTTTGTTGCAATTTATCATATTTTAAATTATCTTTCCTTATACAGTTATGCTGAACTAAAATGATAAATTGCAGTGCATTAAAATGCAGGTCATATTTCCGTTGAATGAAACATTCCCCAACTATCCAGCTTCCAACACTCAATATTTTCCTCTACACCTGCTTCGAAACTATTCATTCAATCTTTCACTTGAAGGGATATGATTTAAAGTCAATATGATTAACTATATCACAAATTTATGCTTTCAACAGTAAAATTCATGGTAAGAGCCTCACAACTCAGATATAGAATAGAAAAATTTATGTTTAAAAGGGATTTTTAATTCTAGGGTTAAGGTAAAATTTGAGGTTATGGCGATTTTAATCTGAGGTTTTCGTTTAGAACATAAAAAGTATTATTATTATTACTTTTTTGTTGTTCATTAAATGTATATATTAAAACATTAATTTAATGACCAGGAATTGCAGATTAGAGGTAAAATAAAATATATGGAACATTTAAAGTGAAAATGTATTTTTTCCGTAGACATTAGTTTAAATTTCATACAATATTAATCGATTAAAATGTATTTTTTAAACTAAAATTTGTATCTTCCAGTAGTGAAAGAACTCCGGCAAAGGACAAAAAATGTGATTTTTAAAAGGGATATTGAATTTTTTGGTTAAGGAAAACTTTGAGGTTTTGACGTCTTTAAAGTAGGTGGGGATTCATCTAGATCAGAGGTTCCCAAAGTGT
The DNA here is from genome assembly GCA_964019185.1 of Maratus speculifer. Lineage (NCBI taxonomy): Eukaryota > Metazoa > Arthropoda > Arachnida > Araneae > Salticidae > Maratus > Maratus speculifer. Next base: position 220,936,932 of record OZ025299.1, on the reverse strand, counting down.
GCTCCGCGGAGCCCTTGGGGCTCCGCCTAAACTTTCCAGGGGCTCCGCGGCGTTCAAGGAAAATAAAACATGAAAGAAATTAGCATATTTCAAGTGAAAGATTTCCAAAAGTTTGTAGGAATTTTTGTGCGCGTGAGTCAAAAATAATATATCTATGAGTGGGTTGAAACGATACAATACACTTCAAAACTGTTTAAGCATTTGAATTATAGATCTATTTTCTGTATAATATTTATGATTTGAATTGTTTTATTTTATGTTTCTACATTTAATGTGTTTTAAAAATTCGAATTAAAATAAGTTACAAGAAATAAGATATAGAATTCTGAATAGAATGCACAACGTGAATCGAAAAATAAAAGGCCCACCAGAGCTGTTAACTCTGCTTGCCGAATAAACGGCAGAAAATATTTTTCTTTGGAGCTTCGCCTATTCATATATTTATACTTTTTGCTTAATAACTAAGTTTCTGAAAAAGAAATTCAGAAAAGTATTCAAGATCATCTCGAAACTCTGAGAGATTTATTTGAGTATTACTTTCCAGCTGCTCAAAATAAGACGTTAGACGACTTTAAATGGATACTAAATGCATTCAGTGTAAAAACAAAGTCACACAGCTTACGATCTGAGGAATAAGAAGTTCTCATTGATTTAAAATTTCAAAGTGATCTAGTAATCTCTTTTCAAAGCAAGAGTATCAGTGAATTTTGGTGTCATTTGACAGATGAATACAAAATCTTAACAGACGAAGCAATTTAATTTTACTCCCGTTTTCAAAGACATACCTGTGTGAAGCTGGATTCTCCACTAACACAAGTATCAAAACGAAATACAGTAACCGATTAAATGCAGAACCAGACATTCGCCCACAAATGTCGAAAATTGCACCAGATATAAAAAAAAAAACTGTGCAAAACAATTCAAGCACATTTTTCATACTAAACTTTGATATAGTATTGATCGTCAAACTTTAAGCAGAATAAATAAAAAAAAGATCGGCATTTAATATTTGTATATATTGCATATTGTATTATTTTTATTTTTGGAATTTTTATTTCCTTAAGCTGTTAATTTTATTTTTATTAAATTTTACTTTTTCAAATCTTCTTTCCTAGTATTCAAATTTGTGTTTAATTTTTAAAACAATGTCTGTCGCTTAAAACGTCTTTTTTTAAAAAAGTCTTGTAGCATTTAAAATCCCTCAACGGATTTATTTGTGTGTAATGTGTGCATATATTTCTTTTTATCTTTAATTTTTTAAAATCTGTTTATATTATTTGTATTAATTTTTAGTTTTTTAAGTTTTTTATATTGTTTTTATAGTAAAATGATGTTTGTCGCTAATCGCATATTTTTTATTGCATCTTCTATCATTTAAACTTAAACTCTCTCTTTAGATTCATATTACATTTGTGTAAATTGTGTATATGTATTTCTTTCTTACATATAAATTTAGATTCTTTAATTTGTTTATGTTATTTGTATATGGGCAATTCCATGCGAATTTGTTTGTCTGTTACGCAGCTAAAAATTGCTATGATTGTTGGCCACCGGTATTTTCGTAAAGTTTGCTTCGTTTTATTCAATTGATGAGATATCTTCAACAAAATAAGTCACATTTTTCCAACATCAAATACTGGTAGCCAAAAATCGTAGTACGTAACAGACAAACAAGTTCGCATGGAAATAGCCATATTTAAATTTTCTATACTTTTTTCACACTACAACATTGTTTGTCGATTAAAATGCCCATTTTTTGTAATATCTGGTATCATTTAATAAGCCCTTGTTAGATTCATCTAATAGTTATACACTTTGTGTATATACCGTAATTTCGGGTGTATAAGCCGCAGATCAAACAATTCTTTTTCGACCCAGAATTTTTAAAGAGACAAATATAACTAGTCAGATCGCCGTAAATATTTGTCTTCAGTCACTAAATAAGATTTCTGGGTCCAAAAAGAATTGTTTGATCCGCGGCTTATACACCCGAAATTACGGTAGTTTTTTTTTTCTTTTCTAACTTTAATTACTTTAATCTGTTTATTTTATTTTAGAAAATTCTGAATATATTTAAATTTTCTATGCTGTTTTACTTAATTGTACTTAATTTTATAAGCAATTTATACGCGTTTTTTTAGCATCTTGTATCACTTTACAGCCTCTTTAAAAAAATTTTAATTGGTCTCTGCCAGATTTTCCAATCAGAAATAAATCTGTAGCAACTTAAAAAACATTTTTTTTTACATTTGTCATCACACTAAGAATTTAAAATTTTGCACAGCTCCACCCCTTGCTTAGACATTTCGTCAATGAGTACCAGCCGTGATATAAATTTAATCCCATTGGATTAGTAAAGTTATGCCACTAGTTGGAGTTCGTTTAACATGTGCAATTGTGCAATACAGCTTATAGATTTTGCCCCACTCACTTAAACCCTAAAACAATGACCTGCTTCTATTTTTTATGGCTCAAAAAAAAAGAACCTGAGAGGCAATTCATTTTCGTTGCATGTTTAGAAGTACTAGAAACATAAAGAAGAACGAAAAAATATTCCATAATCGCATTATTCTATTACGGGTAGGCGGGACTAGCGAAAACATATTACAAAATTACTCATGAGTGACTGGAACTACGCGTTTTCTCCTTTTTTTGTGAGTAGCCAACTGGAATTATACGGAAGTATCTCTCAGCAAACGAAAATTGTACAACTTACCTTTTTTTTCTCTGTGTGTGTGGTTCTACCCATAAATAATAATAGTTTTATAGAAGCCCAAATGCAATGCATAATCCAACGATTTTTATTACCATTTTGGTTTTTAATTCCGAGTTCTTATTGGAAATCCCGAAAGAATATTTCTTATTTTAAAAATGGATGTCATTAACCCCTTTGCATTATTGCTTGAACATTGCTCGGGGGAAAAAAAAGAGTTTGTTTTTCTCGGTACTAAAAGCTTTCATAAATCAAAAATTTTTAACAATAATTTTTGCTTATTTGAAGGAAATTTCTCGACTATACAAGTTAGATATTTTAATACAAAAAAGAGTGCTGTAACAGGATGATTGCCTTCCCTAAATTATAGAATCTATAGGAGGCGCTATTGCCACCTTTGGCAAAATATCCTGAGATATTTTGCCTTCCTTTCTAAAAAGACATGAAATGAAGTGAAGTAATTTAGTTTTCAGTTAAGATGTATGATTGGGATGTGTGTTCGATATACATCTCTCTTAGAGATGTTCTTTGTGCTAAGTAATTTTTATGAATATTCAATTGATTGAGTTGCGCTCGTCTTGCGATTTGTATATAATGTGATATGTGTTGTGTCGTCTACAATAAAATGTGACTGTAACATCTCTGTTCTATATTTTAAGTACCGAATAACATCCCACAGTGCGCTTTAATCCTTATTTTTATTTTATTGTATCCAATAATAGTAATATTAAAAAAAAAAACTGTTAAAGATTTATATAATAGAAAATCTGATTTTTTAAATTTCTATTATGAATTCAGAATTTCAAGAAAGAGCCAAATTGTCTCTTATTTTTATCCAGCAGATTTTTCTCTGTTTCATAGGCATAAAAAAACATCAATTTGTAAACCACAGAGTATCACTGAGTTCAGGGGCTCCGTGGTAGAAATTCTTCCCAAAAAGGGCTCCGCGAGTTCAAAAGTTTGGGAACCGCTGATCTAGATCATAAATATTATTATTTTCTTTCAGCAGTTTTCATCTCGTTAAACCCTTTAAAAAATATATATTTAAGATATTAATCTAGACCTAACCTAGACCTCTATAATAGTGACCTAGAATTAAATATTAGAGATAAAAATCATTCTGAAAAAATAACATGTAATATTTTATATAGAAATAAATTTTCTCAGGATGCATTACCTTTTATTTCAAGAAAACATGTTTCAGAAACTAATCGAAAAATTCTAACGTATTTTTAAATTAAAAATTGTACCTCTTTGTAGCCAATGCACTCAGATAAAGAATAGAAAAATTATTTTTAAAGGTGATATTTAATTTTTTGATTTAGGAAAAAGTTGAAATTTTGTCGATATTAAATAGGGGGGGGGGGGTCTTCTAAAACATAAAAAGTATTATTTTCCTTTTGCACTTTTTACGCCTTAAAGCATTAAAAATTTGTGTTTAAATTTTCAATATACTGACCTGGAATTGCAGATTAGAAGTAAAAACCTTTAAAAATATATTTTATATATAATATTTTAAATGTAAATAAATAATGAAATAAATATATTAAAGTTTTAGTCAATTAATTATTTTAAAAATTTTCTTATAATCTTAATACATTTTAATTTATTAAAACTTTTCTTATGTGTTTAGTATTTTAAAAATGAATGCTTCTTGTCCTTTTTATTTCATTGTTAGCCTGGAAAATTTGAATTCATTAAATTACATTCATCAAATGAAAAGAATGTCATTTAGTTAGACTTAATACATGCAAATTTAATTTTTTTATCTCCGTGCTTTTTTGCACAAGAGTTTTTAGACATAGATAAGATTATGTTTCACATAAATATGAGGACGTGTGTTTCAAAATTTCCTTTATCCAAAATTTAAAAATCCTGTTTTCTCTATTAATCTATTCTATTTTTAACAAGCACCGAATAACTACAACAATATGCCAAAAAAATCTTGTATTTTTTCAATTGTAAAATATTGGATTACAATGAAATTTAACGGCGCAGTAAGGTTTTTTTTTAGTGATTTTCTGGGTAAGACAAGTTTTTAAATTTACATTCTCACACATTGTTTTCTTGAAGAGTGTACGCTTTCCATGCAAATGATTCTGAAATTGGTGAGGGTCTGGATATCAAGGTGTTTCGCAGATCCATCTGTTATCTGTTCCCACTGTGACATGCAAAATTAATCTTATTACAGCTAAGAATTGAAAAACTCAGGAAGAATAAGATAAATTCAAATTTGATAATTTTATTTGATATTTATAAACAAACGAAATTTTATTATACGTACCTACTTAATTTAATAGGAGTATATTTTGCTTTCGAAATGCAACATGATGCTAGGAAAGAATTATGAAATTAAATTTATTCAATGCATTAATTGCATTTCAATAAATGTTTCTTTTTTGAAATTTTATACCTTTGTATAACAAGGAATAAGAATGTGTGACTGATTTCATAAGAATTACTGAATGACAAATAAAGGCAAGCCATTTTTAATTGATTCCCAGGAAATCGGATTAACAATTCTTTTATGAGCTTTTTAAATGTCTGTTCAAGCATAAATTATAATATATACTGCAAATTAAAGTAGGGAAAATGACGAAATTATGCAAAATATAAGCACAATTGTTTTTAATTTGTATTTTTAAAGCAGCCATTGTACCGTATACTTTTTTATATGGGCACATAAAATGAATTCATATATCACCCTATATTTTACGATAAAATAAGTGATATTGGACATAGGTTGAATGGGAAAAATAATAAATAAAAAAGAATCAATGTGTCAAACTCATTTTATTAAAATACACAAAAAATCATAAAATAAATAAATATTAATTTTATATAAAAACAAAACAACCACCTGAAGATATTTTCCTTCGCAAAACATTAGGAGCATATTCTTAGAAACTTAAAATTAAATTGATCTATTTAAAGTGAATATAGCAATTTTTCTTTCTTTTTCTCTTAAAGTAAGTCTTAAAAAGTTCAAAATGCGCTTCACACATTTTAACTATGCAGGCAATGTATATTTCTATGTATTAAAAATAGTTTAAAAAGAAGATTGCGTTAATAAAATAGACCTCTATGTAATTTCAAAACATTTTAAAACATTTTTTTAAATTTTATATGAAATCTTTACAGACAAAATTATTCTGTTAGAAAAGTTCTCTTTTCATTAAGAAAGAATCGCTAAAAAATCCAATATTTTAATTTTAATATTTAACGGAATTATAATATAGATGAAAAAATGACTGATATTAATATTGAAACTTAAGTTGTGAGAATTCTCTACAATACTTATAGTTATACACTTTTAATAAAGTACAAAATTTTGAAAAACACTCATACTTTCACATATATCATTACTACACTTATGAACATATATGTAGTTTTCTGCATATTATTGTTCACCTCAAAATTTTAATATATGTATAGAGAAGGAAACAGAATTTCAAACAGTTGATTTTTATCAAATCCCAGAATTTAATTACATTTAATTTAATATTTTAGTTGACATTGAGCATTTTTCTGGAATCCTTTTTTATTCTCTTCATTTAACAAATTAAAAGAATTCTCCACAATTTACTCTACAAAAAGTAAATATACTAAGAATTTTAAGAATGTCAAAATTTTTCATTAGGCCAGTGAACTAATATAATTTAAGAAATTTTCAATGTTTTCATTTTAACCATATACAATGTGCCAAAACTGTTTACCTGTTTACTGTTTAAACAGATGCACATAAAAATAATAGTATGTAGAACATTTGAACTTTTAATTCATATACTAAGCAGTTTCTTTTTAATAAATATAATTTTATGTAAGGATATATACGCTAATGAAGACTTTTCTAACATTTTTATTGTGTACTAGTTAACTTATTTCAATTTTGTTATTAGTTTATTGTTGTTAAGAGTGTTAAATGTTGTTAGAATGCAGTTAGAATTTATATTAATATCATTTTAATCTCCTGATCACCAATAGAAAATATGTTTCATACCATCAAGAAAAGTGACATATATCGAGAAAAGTTAATTTTACTGTACATTAAAAATAAGATGTTTCGAATCTAATATGAAATTATAGAACTTAGCTAAGCTTGCAGCTGTAAAAACCTTTCTGAACAAAGACCAAGATGAGGTCTGTACTTTGAGTGAACTTACCTTCCTTCACAATTTGCCTATTTTGGTTTTAAGAAATAGACAAACTGCAAAGTACAGCGATATTCAGAGACACTATTCTTATTAAACTATTTATACAGGGTGAGTCATAAATATCGAAACAATAGTCTATCTCCTAAAATATTGCCCCGAGACCCATATTTCCAATTGCAAAATTTCGTAAAAAAAAGGTGAAATTTGAAATTTCTGATAAGTTGCAACTCCATTGCGGTTTTATATGAAAAAATATGATAATTAAATTTTTATACGGCCCCCCTAGGACAAAATTCCCAATTAGGAAATTATTCTTTATGCATTCCTAAATTGAAAAAAATAAATAAATTCATCTCGACATCTAAAAACCTGACAGAGATATTAAAATTCAAATTTCTCCAAAATTCGTGACTTACACCACTTTACCATCCCTGTAAACGAAGAGATTTTCATTCAATTTGAAAGCAAATAAGGGATCGTCCACAAATTCTCTATTTTTAAATGTCGATTTAAGACAGTGTCTCTTTTATGGACATAATAAAGCAGCGTATTGATTTAAATATAAACTTGTTTTCAAAATTTATTGGTAGTCTACGTGGATCGAAATGTCTAGATCCTGACCCATACCGACCCATAGGGAGTAAAGTTCGGCCCAACCTGGAAAAATATTAAAATCATAACCCGGACCTGCCTAGAAAAAAGTTTAAACTATAGCCTGGTTCAGTCGTGAATTTCTACATAGTTTTTTACTTCGATGAGATAAAAAACTTTTTGTATGGAGGAGTTCTGACCAAAAATACTTATTATAGATTTTCATTTTTTTTTAATTTATACTTTTTATTATTAAAGAAGCGCCAAAGGCTGTTATATATTTATTTTATCAATGAATCTCTTTTTATATGTAAATTTTTCACTTATATTTTAATATCTTTAATCCAAATCCCATGCGTTGGAGACTTTGAAAAATGTTATACAGTAAAACCTTTTAAGACGGAATCACATAGGAAAGAAAAAATACGTTATAGACCACTTCCTAGGAGGTGTAAATGCAGTTTATTTTTTTCTCAGGTATTTTTGTATGTATTTTGCATGGATCAGAACATTTTCCGTCAGACATAATTCCGAAATAGGCAGATGTTTTTCACTGATTTTATTGTATTTAATATTTTAGCCTTTGAATATGCTGTTCTTTAAAAAAATGAATTTTAAAGTTTTTTGTGAAATAAAAGTGATTTTAAAATATGTGTGGTTTTCGTAAACCACACTGTGTGATTTTTACTTATTTTATATACATATTAGGTCAGTCAGAGAAAGTGATTTTAATACGAACTTTTCGAGACGTTTATTGAAAATTTCGTCCAGTGCAAGAAGAAGTAAGCAGTCCCCATTGATATAAAAAATACGTTAAGCATGGCCAGGCGAGTCTTCAGAAAAAAGTAATGTTTCGGTCCTGTCCTGGCCTGGGCCCAGTATACATATTTTTTAACATCCTCTCCAGGATGAAAGGATGAAGTTATGAAAGTTAAATTATTAAAAAAGACTTAATGTGCATCTTAGAAAAAGCATTCTTTTAAATAACTGACGGACATTTAAACAGTACCCTTCGTTTTTCTGCATAATGAATTTTCCCCCACTATTTCGTCTCTTTAAATTATTAAAAGTTAAGAATTGTTAAAGAAAAAAGTACAAACTTGAAATATGTCATTTTTGTTTATTTCACACGAGTTTTGCTTCGGCAAATTTGAAAAAATATTTACTTTGGAAAATAAGATATTTTTAAAAGTTATATTATTTTTTAAATAAACATGTTTAATAGTTTAAAAATTAATATTGAAAAACAAAATCCCTTCAACAAAACTAAAATCAGATTTTCAGCTTTAATTAAATGGAAAGACAATGAAATCCGATAAATAATGTATTGGGTTATAACGATTTTTAATTATCCCATTTAAACCACCACAACCACATACAATTTTTATAAATTTTATGAAAAAATTTAGGATGTGATTTTCTTAGTAAATTATATGACTAACCTTCACAAATAAAGTAAAAAAAAAAATCAAAATTCTGACTCAAAAGGTAGATATATTACACGTTTCCTTAACTGTTAAAGTAACATTGTTTTTTGAAATGCGAGCATTTCAAATTGCGTCTAGTCCCTTAAAACCTTATGAATTTTTTAAACGGCTATAACTCTATGACTTCTGATGATATGAAGATGCAACTTTTTGTGTCTTATTCAGGACTGGATAAGGAAAGTTTTCCTAATTGGAATTTTTATCCTACGGGGGCCGTATAAAAATTTAATTTTCGTATTTTTTCAAATAGGAGGAGGAGGAGGAGGAGAGGAGTTGCAACTCATCTTATCAAAAATTTCACCTTTTTTATGAATTTTTGCAATCGGAAGTATGGGTCTAGGAGCAATAGTTAAGGAGATAGCCTATTGTTTCGATATTTACTCACCCTGTATAAGAAAATCGAACCTATGACAGACCTATTAGCGAAGTAAAACACAAAATGAACTTTTGTGAGTTCTGTTAGTTTTCTTTTGGATGAGCGATATCTACTCCCTTCCCATCCTTTTTTTTATCCTTTTGTCCACTTTTTATGTAATCATATACTTTATTCAAAAACTCAAAAATTATTTTAAAAATTCATAGGAAAGTTAAACGATGAACCTTATAATAATGCATATTCACTTTTCTTAATTCTTAATATCAATTTACAAATCAATTTATAAATTTAATATAAATGAATATTTTATACGAAACTTTTAAAAATTATAATGGTATTAAATAAATAAATATTAAGTTCTTAGGGCTGAATAAGTTGTGACAAATCCACCCAAAAGACAGTTGTGTTAAATTCTTGATTAGCACAACTATGACGGTTATTTTTAATGTACTAGCTTTAGGAAATTTTGCTTAACTTAAGAGTTGTTTAAAAAAGTTTTGAGAGTTTTAAAAGTTTTTTTGCCATGGTTCTTCCATACCTGAAATTTCTTAATATTTGCTAACAAATATGTCATCTCTTCACGTTTATATATTAAAATATTTAATTGCTAAAAAGGACGTCAAATGTTAATAAAATACATTAAAAAATCTTAATAATTTGACACGTTTCGATTGAATTTACTCAATCATCATCAGAAAAACAAAATAGAAATAAACACAAAGATGGAAAATGACAGTAAACTATTACAAAAAAAAGTATTTATACTAAGAATTTTAAGAGTGTAAATTTTTTTCATTAGGCCAGTGAACTAATATAATTCACTAATATAATTTTCAATGGTTTCATTTTAACCATATACAATGTACCAAAACTGTTGACCTGTTTACTGTTTAAACAGATGCACATAAAAATAATAATATGTAACATGCGATAGTAGAACATTTGAACTTCTACTTCATATACTAAGCAGTTTCTTTTTAATAAATATAATTTTATGTAAGGATATATAGGCTAATACTTAAAGTGTTCCTTTTTTTTGTTTGCTAATAGTTTACGGTCATTTTCCATCTTTGTGTTTATTTGTATTTTGTTTTTCTGATGATGATTGAGTAAATTGAATCGAAACATGTCAAATTGTTACGATCTTTTAATGTATTTTATTAATATTTGACGTCCTTTTTGGCAATTAAATATTTTAATATATAAATGTTTTTAACGGACGTATAAGAGAACATCTGTTTATAATTTAGTGTCTTCACGTTTATATGTGTATTTTCCTTAAATCTCAATATATCTAATCTATAGCTTTCTCTAGTTTAGAGTAACTAAATAAATCATACATGCGAAACATCATCTACCGTTTAAGTAGATCGTTCAATGTAAATGCTTCAACTCACTCTTTAAAATATTTATTGCCAATGGTTACGATTCAGCCGCATATTTTGACCCTTGTTTATGTATTAATTTTAATATTTTTACAATTTCCGGTTTTCGAATACATTTAATGTAGATAACGATTGAGAGAAACACACAAAAGAAACATAAAATCAATAACTTGCAAATTATATCCTCCTTTTTTACCGATACATGCACAAACCGTGAGATTTTTTTATGGAATAATACTATTGACAGAACAAGTGCAGTTGCCACTATGGGTAGAATTTCAATTATGTAAGGAGTTTAACCCTCAGTATTGCAAAGTTTGATAGAAACTGGTATTAGAAAATATAAATTAGGATTGATTTTAATATGAGACTATGACTTCGCCAGGCATGTGGCTCAAAACGAAAATTTTTATTAATTTACAAATTAAAAGGGAGGAAATATAAACTTACTTTTTGAGAAAAATTAAAACCATCTAAATTTCTGAATTTTTTTTATAATCTTTCTAATATTTATTTATAATCTTTTTAATATTTATTTGATTAAGTTATTTTGATTTTATTTTATTCCTTTTTTTTGGATATAAGGAAATCTGTTTTTGAAGCCTTTGAGCATTCAGAATTATTACCATACAAAACAGTTACTATATTTTTTGTATATCTCGCTTTCTGTTTGAAGATTATTTTCCAGAATTATTGGAAAGAAGAATCTTTATTTCACTATAATATAACGGCAGTTTAAAAAATTGTAACTGTGGCTTTCTGCCAGTGTGTGGTGTAAATAAAATTTTTTCCATTTAATCAGATTTTCAAGGCCATGAAAATGAAAAAACGTTGTTCTAAGGGAGTATTTTAGATTAATACTTACATATATCTAGATATTTTTCAGGCACTTATCTTTAAATAAAAGCTATCTGAATTGCCATTTTTATAATCAAATAATCAAAAAATCTAATTACTCTTCATTCTTTACGTTTGAGTAGAGACGAAAAAGGTTTTATATGCTCTGCAAAAAGTTATATGAGAATATGTGTTGTTCCTCGCAATTTTTCAAAATGACCATATTTTTCCCGAATCTCAATAAAGAGTATACAGTGCTATACAGTAGTGGATAATATTTAATTTAAAAAAGAAATGGTAAAATATAATTTTATTTCAAAATTGGTTTACACTCAGAAATAACTATCGGATTTAAGCAAATTTCAGTAATCAATATATATTATGCAACATAGTAGTTTCTACATTGTTCAAAACTACATAAAAGTCATCTTAAAAGAATAAATGGTTTTGTTTCAATATATCAGTATTTCCAGAGATATTTGATATTACTATATTGATATTAATATATACATGAAACTAAAAAACAAGGAACTTTCTTTGCAAAGAAATAGTTTAACCCAGTTTTTCGAAGAAATATTCTTAAGGTTTCGTTCGACTTTAAACAAACAACTCTTTTCCTTGACATTTATTAATAATGCTTGAGGACACATTTGGCATTTATTACTAAACTACTGCTTGTTTTAGCGTCTCTTAAAAACTCTTCAGAAGAAAAACTCGCAGTAAATAATGTGAATATTCCTGGACTACATCAAATTTAGTAATCAGGCATGCAAAATGGATAACTTAAGGAATAATGAATACCTACAAATAAGGATCAAAATTATAGAATATGGTGTTGATTTCATGTTCTATCTGTAATATGTAAGTACAAGAAGCAAGATTCATATTATTTTAAATCTTGCGAACCATATTTTCAAATATTTTTCTTAGGCTTATTTAATTGCAGCTTTCTATCATTTGAATTTCGATAACAGTGCTACTAATCCTGAAACTATATGCTGAAAGGAAATCTATCTTAAAAAATTAAATAATTTAATAGGCAAAAATTATTATTCACTCATAAAGAATCTCTCGTATATTCATATTTAAGGGTTTAGGTGTTTGATAAATAGATGTCCGCAGTCTAGACCATAAATACAGTCTATGTCATTACGACAATTTCTCATATTTATAATTATAACAATATTATTCAAAACTGGTCTTTATAGCAAATAATATCTTGAGTAATAATGTTGGTCCTCGTATATGCTGTCGTACCGTGTAATGAAGATGTCGTCAAAGATATTTTCGGACGCAATTAGATTGGTAACGAAGTCATCATTAATGAATTTGAGTAGGCTATCTATATTAGTTTCATTTTCCGAAACATAGTAAATGGTGAAACAAATATCTTTGACTAAGGAAACAGTTCGTGATTAATAACTGAAAATTGAAATCTTGTTCAAATACATACACTTTCAGTAATCTTTATTAAATGTCGCTATCTTAGAATTTCACATAAGTTTGATCAAAGATTTGGACATGGAATATCAAAGGAAACCCATAATTTTAATAAAAAACTACACATAATACTGTGGGTCCAAAAAAAATATAGATAACAACTTTTGTGTATTTAAGAACCAACTAAGTGAGTAAAAAAGACGAATTGGATTTTGAATATATAATGATTAAGTAAAAATAATGAAATATTCAAAAATCTTTTAGCTGTCATAGATAATAAAATTAAAAATATTGTCCCCTAAAAATACAGACAACTCGTGTAATAGCTGATTTAAACAGTGATATCCAAAATTTACTTATTCCAAAGTCATTAACTTGTGACGCAATATTTATCTGCGATACAATCGAGTCTGTTTTTCCCTTTCCAAGTAAATGCAAAGATGATTTGCAATATGCATCTTTTCAAACGGTAGTTTCGCAAATCTATCGTTTAATTGCTCCTGTCTGAAAGTTGTGGACATTACAAGAAAAATTGGAAAATTTTTGAGAGAAAAAGTTTGTTAAAATGTGACAATTTTTAAACAAAATCGCGTTCTGGACCAGCAAAGGAAGCAATTAAACTGTAAGCCAAAAATATTGTATGTTTAATTTAAAACCCAGAAACTGTCTGTACATTCATTTTTTGAAAAAGCAAGCGTTCGAGTATAAGAATCATGGTCTATCGACGGCTTCAGACGAGTAAATGTCTAGATTTTTCGAATGACGCAAAATGTGTATTTCGCTGAAATTTTCCAAGGGATATAAACATGAGTGTACAGTGGACCCGAAACCTCAAGAATTGTTTTGATGAATAAGTGAATGTTCTTGCCACTAATGAAAAGAAATCCAATTCAAATGGTCCCGGTTGTTTTGCATATTAATGGCATCATATTCCCAAGCATTCGCGAACTTTTTAACTAGCAAACAAAGAGGACAACTAACTAACAAACTGCTAACAAACAAAGTGTGGGCAGCATTTTCTCATAATGGAAGAAATCCTTTTGCTTTTTTAACTGTCGTCAATACTCCGAAGATTACCAGAAAAGGCTTTAACTATAATTAATTCCATTTGGAAAGTTGCTAGATGGGAGGAAGAAGTGGATGTACAAGTAAGGCCATTCCAATGTAGTGATTTAGACAAAACCAGTAACTATGATGGACTGGCCAGTGGCCAGGCTGTTCAGTCTTACCATGAACCTAATAGAGAACCTCTCGGGAAGATTAATATGTGACGTATATGCTAAAAGACGCCAAATTGCAACTGTTCAAGATCGAAAGATGCAATTTGAAGGAAATTGTCAGAAACTTCTACAATATCCTGTTTTGAGTATGCATAAAGGAGATTTTGAAGCGATTAGAACAAACGGCTGGAAAATTTCAATGTATTAGGAAAAAAATATGAGAAATTTTAATTTATCTCACAAAGTTTATGATTGTGTAATATTATTTGTGCATAGTTTTATTATTTTTCGTTTCTATTATTTATAATTATAAATTGTTTTGAAATTGTTACTCCTCATTTTGAAATGGAAAATTAAAAATAATAAATAAGTAAAAATTCGTTGTCTGTAATCTTTTGGGCTGCACTTATGACTATTAAAGTAGTAACATAAAATACCTAAAAATTTTTAACGTTTTAAATGCATTATTAAATAAATGGGAATACGATGATGTAAAATGCATAGAAATAATGCAAAACATGCGAAAATATTAATATGTTATACGTGGATACGACGTGTAGTGTACCACGAAATGCCTACTGAAAATTTCGCTTAATACTGCAGTTTATAAATATAGGTGCGTCAACGTACAGTCACTATCTAGATTTTCTTTTCAGCTAAGGTGAAGCAGAAAAAAAATGTGGACCATAAACTATTGCAAAAGTACAAGTTATAAAATATATTTCATTAATAAATATGTTCATAGACGGTTTAAAGAAATGTATTATATTTTTATTATTTTTTACATATTGATATTTTTCAATATTAATTTTGCATTAAATAGCAAAATTTATTTGAAAATAGAATTTACAGGTTCCTTATTCATCTATTTCCAGAAATACCTAAACCACATTAAAAAAAAAAAAAAAAAAAAAAAAAAAAAAAAAAAAAAAAAAAAATTGTAGATTCAATTCAAGATCAATTGTAGATTTTGTGGAACAGATCCGAAAAAAGATAATCTTTAAAATAATCCTCATTTCCTTGAAAATTAGACGTTATTTTTTTATTAATTAACTTAGTTATCTATCATATCACATACTTTATGCCCGTGTATAAAACGGAAATTCCGAAATCTATTAAGACGATAAGAAAATATTATTTATCTTAATAAATTTTAAGAAAAGTAAGCGGATCAGTGCAAATATGTAAGTGGAAATATGTAAGAAAAAATGCTAGCATCGTTTTGCCAAAGAAACCTCTTTATTACCCAGAATTGTTAAAATGGCGATACATGTGAAATAACAATTAGGTAGGTTTC
Source organism: Maratus speculifer (assembly GCA_964019185.1). NCBI lineage: Eukaryota > Metazoa > Arthropoda > Arachnida > Araneae > Salticidae > Maratus > Maratus speculifer. The sequence continues at coordinate 220,921,432 of OZ025299.1, read as the reverse complement.
TTTAAAATTCAGTTTTGGATTAATAGTTTTGTATCAAGATTTCAGTAATTAATAGAAATTTCTATGGTTGAATATACAGCGTTTCATTGGATGCGATTTACTTCGAACTGATCAATAGTATAATAAAAATGTTCACTCACGATGGGCGATTTTGTCAGTTTTGCAGCTTTTTTGAAGTATGTACAATAAGAAACATTTCTAGAAATTCTTGTATGAATATATTATATTTTTGAACATGAATGATCAGCTCGACGAAATGCACTAAATTTGGCTTTGCCTCTGTCTCTTAGTTATATTCTGCAATGGAGCTTCTCTGTGAATAACCACCGCAAATTTTGTAAAAATGCTTTATCTGATATTCGATTTTTTGAGTAAGTTTTATTTATAATACAATAATATAATTGCATGATTAAATTTATTATAAGAATATATGATTTTACAATAAATCTTAATTAAAAAATTAAAATTACATTCATAGTTTTTTTTTAAAACAAAATATCTGATGTAATTTGCACTCATTTCCATAAAGTATAACGTAGTAATGTTACTCTTATAAAACGTTTAAAAAGCGATCACCCCAAAACGAAAATAGAAACTAACTTTTAAATGAAACATTTAAAATTTAAAATACTTATCAACAATAATTATTACATGCATTACATTTTCTTAAAAATAATATATATATATATATATAAATGTACTTACCGTTTTTAAGGATGAAGCAATCATAATCATCGTTCTCAAATAGTCTTTCCATTGAAGAATATACTGGACCTTTTTTCCGATGCAGCCATTTATCGGAGAATCCAATCGAGAAAATTGACAATTTTGTCTTTAAAAATGTACAATATAGTTAAGTCGAAATATTCATTTCATACACATTGTATTATTATTATTTTCATTTATCCATGGTCCATTTTTCATGTGATTTCCAATTGCAAAAAAAAAATATTATCTATATCTATCTATATATATATATATACATACAGAGAGAGAGATCTAAAACACTTAAAACTATCCAAAGCTACAAATATTGAAATACAAATGCGAACTTTGAAAAGAATGATGAAATTTGTTTAACATTACCTTGGGGGTGTCATTTCGTAACATGTGCAGACTTCTAAACATTTTTATAAATAACAAATAGCCATTTATACATACATATCACGTTTTAAATCCTTATTTCATATTGTTATAAAAATAGTTAATAAAATATCTATAAATGTCAACATTTTTACAAAATGTAATCTACTTTTATTTTATTACTTATCTTTATTATATCTACTTTTATTTTTTTATATACTTGTTATTTTATCTGATTTGAAATACTTTTAGTTTCCATTAAGTTTATCTACTCGTGTGATGGATGCATTTCTTTTTTTTTTTTTGTCATTATTTTGAATTCGAAATAAGAGCTTTTCTTTTATAAAGATTTTATAAAAATTACGTCTTCCTCGTTGAAAAAAAAAGATAGAACATGATATGTATTCAGACCAATTTAAATTTTTGAAATTACATGAGAACATAAAATAAGTTTTTATTGACATATTTTTATTTCCTGCATCCTATGTTCTATTGCATGTATTAAAAATTGCTTCACTAGAATATTCCTAAAGTCTAAAGGCCACAATTAGTTGGATGAGTTTAGTTTTATACCTTATTTTATACTAGGTTTTTCATAAAATAATTTTTTAAAAAACAAATGTTCAGTCGTTTGTTTCATATGCAACGTTTTCATACCACTTTGTGAAAAACATTCCTATTTTAATCTAAGTTAAATCAGAAAACTTGTAAGAATATGCAAATTAGCCCTGCGGTATTTTTTGATCTGGGTAGAAATTACCCTGCATATTTAGAACTTGTTTACTGAACTAGTTGATTAATTCTTTCACAAAATTTTTTGACAGATTATTTAAATTTTATTTGAAATATATTAATATTTTTAACAAGAATTTAAACTTTATGCCACTATATACTTCTCGTTTATTATACAGGGTGTCACTAAATTCGTTCGTATTTTCAAATTTCTAAATACAAAAAAAAAAAAAAAAAAAAAAAAAAAAAAAAAAGCAATTGAACGGGTTGGATTTAAAATTCACATTCACCACTTAAACTAATTTTATGAAAAATGAAAAAAAAAACATACGACAATACATTAACATGATATATTGACACAATTTTTTCGAGATGTATTTGTTGCTATACCAACTACTTGCGGATATTTCTAAACATGTAATAATTCTGTTAAAGATGGGGTTTAAATTACAATACCAAAAATGTTAGTTTTTTAGCAAATTTTTATGAGTAATGTACGTTTCAAACCAAAATAAATATAAATTTAAAATAACAAGAATAACAACAAGAAAAAAGAAATCTCAATATTAGTTTTCAATATGTTATTTTGTAGAGAAATAAACAATAAAAATCCAAACCAAAAAAAACTTTTATTAGAAATAATTTGTGAAAAAAGTTTACTATTAGACATGGCTCGACTTTTTACTGTTACTGAATTAGTGAAAAAGTTTTTCACAGTACTTCTCATTTCTTTATCAATTAACTCAATTTTAGTCAACTTTTGGCTGACAAAATGGTTCATGCATGATTTTCAGCCTTTTTTTAGACAAAATATGTTTATTATGATAAAATCACTTTTACAGTCCGATTTCCTTAAGAATACGACACGGTGATATGAAAAAGTCAGTACCTTAAAAAAGTGGATAATGTGATTTTGCATTTGTGTTATTTAGCGTATCTTTTATGAGAACATACGGTTTTTTGCATAATATGTTTCAATTATAAGATGTTTCATAACAGAAAAACAGGTTTGAAACATTATGTGAAATATTGAAATCAATGAGATTTTTTTTTTCTTTTGCAAAGTAATCTTTCCGCCATTAGCAAGTATTAATGTGTAAACTGCATCACAATACGGCTGTGAGGTTTTTTTTTCTTTTTTTTTTGAAATCTAAACTTACATATAGGTATCCTGAGAAATATATGTTTGGTATTGCTTTAAAACATCCGACATTATAACAGTTCATATGGTGAAGACCCCATTCGATAACTTGTTGCTTAAAAAAAATCTATATTTTAGAAACAGTTATGGAATTATGAGATATCCGTACATTATTGTTGGTAGTCTGAAGAATAGTAGTTTTATTTAATGAAGGAGTTTATTGTACAAATTACAAGCATTTGTTTAAAAAATGAAAAGGGTAGTCATTTTAAATGAGCTGTCGTAAACATATATGTACAAATGAGAAATTAATAAAAATTTTACCTCTATAAATTTCATCCTTAATATTTTAAGAATTAAGGTAAATGTAAAAAATGAAGTGAATCTTTTGTTAAACTGACTTAATAAATGGAACGTTATGAGCCTTGTTGTAAAATGCAGACAGTTTGGATGATTTTATAAATAACATTATTATAGAAATCTATCAGTTCCAAAGAAAAAAAAAAGAAAAAAATACATATTATGATTACACGCTCTCTATATATACATTTCTTTCGCTACACATTGCTTATCAATGTAACATTTATATTTTTTTATATTATTGCATTTATATTATTTTATATATATTATTTATATGGCTGAAAAGTATACTTAAAAAATTTATGCATTGAGTTTTGTAAATTGAATTTTTAAAGACACGGAAATTGTATGTCTTCACTTATTTATAGAGGTATGAATTTTACCTGATGAAACATTAAAGCATTGTTAGGGTTTAAGTTATTTCGATGAAGATAAATTTTAATCTAAGATTGGGAGTAATCAAAGATTATACTTAAAATATTTGTACAAGTCGCAGGAAAAAATTCCGTAATTCAGGTACATGTAACATATACAATATAATTATCTAACAGTTATTAACTCATGCACGCATTGCATTTAATACAAACTTCTATGTACACGATAGTGTAATATTTAACTGAATAAAATGCGCAAAATAAATATATTTCGCTTTGGCATTGTAAGTACTTTCTAATCTAATAAATAAATAAATAAAATAAAATAAAATATATTATTCATTTCAAGAGATCTTTTCTTGCTTTCCTGTTTTTGTCACAATCTTGCATTATCACCAAGCTTTGAATTTTGAACGAATCGGATTGTCCCATTTTCAAGTTCACGCTATGCTCGAAACTTCTATTTTAAATCAACAAGAGACATAACCCACATCAGAAGTATTCAAACTGATAATATATACATAATCCAAATTGAAATATTTCGATTATAAAAAAAATGAAGTATAAATCATTGTGTAATTATGTTTCTAAAAAAATGTACCCCCTTTTGCAGAATGAAAAACTTATAAATATAGTATTTTGCATTAAAATATTTAGTTTTGTTTTCTTGAACATTATTGTAAATAGTCCTTGTAAAATCACTTTTTTAGCCTGTAAGAAACGAAATCGATCCAAACACGAACGAATTAATGTCAACTCGACACGAAACGGAAAAAAATAATGGCCTCACGACAGGTTGTGATGTGCAGCAATGTAATCCACATTAATTTTAAATGTCATTGGTGTTATTATCAGAAGTTTTGATATCAATAGAAAGTGATATATTAAAATGTTTGTGGTATTCCTTATAGTAAATTATATAAGATTATTTTGAAAATGTAAAATAGTACGCTGTAAAGCATATCCTGTACAACTCAACTTTCAAAAAACTTAATTGGCGAAGTGAAATGTAAACAAGCCCAACTCCTATAACATTTAATTAATCAAATTTCGTATCTGATCGTAAGTTAATTTGGTATTCACATATCAGTTAGGTAGTAAATCATTGTTAATACCAATTACATTTAAAATTGCCAAAGACCAATGGCATACAAGACAGTAATTTAATATACACAGATTAAGTACAAAACGTGGGAAGAGTTCTATATCCCTTTTTTTTTTTTTTTTTTTTTTTGGCTCAGAAATCATATACGCAATACATTGACGAGATTTGTTTTCTGACACCAATTTGGCGATAACTTTTTCAAATGTCACTTACATATGTATTTTTTAAATATTTTCTGTTAATTTAAAAAGGAATAAGTTTCCTTTGTAAAATGATATAAGTTGTTTTGTTTTGTAATTATTAATAAAAAAAATTATTTGTAATTACTACCTTTTTAAGATATTAAAAAACATACGTAACTGCTCTTTGAAAAAGACGTTTTTGCCAAAATGGCATCATAAACTAATGTGTTATGCCAATGTCGTGCATATATGACATCTGTGGCTAATATTTTTCTGTAGATGTAGTAAGATGTAATATTATGATGTTTAAAAAAGTAATAACATTAATTTTATAAAAAATATATGTAAGTGTATAGTATTTATTTTTATACGTTGATAATAAGTATTTATATATATATAGCTGTATATCTTTATTTATGTTCGTATTATATACATGGGGAAGAGTTTCAATTCTAGTGAACTATTTTTTGGCATTAAATTAATCGATGTGGTTGCGTTTCAACTAAAGGCTTTTCTGTCAATCTTGCTAATTTTTATTCTTAATCATGAATTTAAAATGTTTATTTTTAAGTTAAAGTTGTGTATTTGGTACTTGATTATCCTATCGACGCAAAAAGTGTCCCAAATCTATAAGATTAAGTGCCAATAATGGACGATCGTAAATGTCATATTCACTTGACATTAAACAGTAAACACGATAAACGTGTTTATTACATTATCAAGAGATTTTAATTCAACTTTTCACTTGTATTTTTGTATTAATGTTTTATATATTTATTTGTTTTTTCATTATTTGGAATAATTACCATGTCGATTTGTATAATTTGGCGAAATTCGTCTACAGGATAATCATAGTAGCATATATTTTAAATAACATTATTGAAATGTGAAAAAAAAATTGTCTGACTAACATAAATATTCCGAATTCTTGATTTCTTTATCAGAATCTTCCGATTTGGTGAAGGATTCAACAAGTAAATTAAATTATGAATAAAAGCAATATCATAAAATGCTTAGCATTAGATTTATAATCGACCAAACTTGGCGCTAAGGACGGCTAGTGTTATAAATAATTATTCACAAACGAACATAAATATTAGAACGTGTCTACCATTTTAAATGGGACATTTTAACACTAGAACCGCGGCGACGGGTCATTTTGACCCGTAATATTTGTAGAGATGCTGATTCGAACCAGAAAACTCTTTATAACGAAAGCTAAATATAAGCTGAGCAAAAAATAATTTCGATATATAACTTAAACGGTTTTAAATGAAAAATCCGGTGAGAAATATTTGTATATTACTTGAATGAAATTTCCCGCGGTTCTAGTGTTAAAGAATGTCAAACATTTGGTTGGGGAATAAAATTACAAATATAAAATTATATAATACTTTATTTCTTGTAGCGAAATACATTAACTTTTTATAAATTACTGGTACTAATATAATTTTGCTAAATTTCACAAAAACATTCTTTCAATAACAGTTAGGTTTGGTTTGGTTTATTTTTGTCGTCCGATTATCTACCTAATGGGATATAGAACCGGGGGGGGGAGTGCCCTTCGTGGGGTCTTTCTAAGGGAACCTAACCCGTATTTACGCAAGGTTCGAAGAAAACCACGAAAACTCCGAACGGTTAGGCCCACAGCCGCGATTGGGTTCGAACCCAGCACCTGCCGTCTACCAGTTGAGAGGTCCGTACCTCTCGGTTACTGGTGGGGCCCAATAACAGTTAGGATAATGGGTTGATTTCTTTAATTACTTTCTATTTTAAGTAACTTAAAAAAATAGCAAAAATTAAACAGATTTTCCTCACATTTTAAAAATTCATTATTTTGCAATGTTCGTTTTTGCTATTTTTCTCTTTTCTGTGAAATTTCTTTCGGTCTTTCTAAATGTGATTAACGGCATATGAGCCAAGTACTACCAAAATGTTAAACAGTCGTTGAATATTAGATTAGAAATAGCCCATGGATCATATTACATCCGAAATCATATTAAAAATAATTAAAAATAATTAAAAATGATCCCTAAATAATGTTCTTAAGTATTATACACTGCTTCAATATATGATTTGAAATCTATTGTAAATTTTACACTTAATTGCTCTTTTTACTATTCTTTGAAAATGCTTTCTTTAACATTGCATTGGCATATAAAAACTACTCTAGAATCTAAAAATAAATAAAACATGTAAAAAGTTATCTTCCATTTAAAATTATTTTCCAAAGTTAAACATATTTGAACATTAATTATTGGGAACTTTAGATCGATTGGTATCGACATTTATTCTGAATTAATCGTCAATTTCCTTGCTTCTAGCTAACTTGTTTGAATTCCTTTATTCAATGCTCAGTGACGCACTTAGAATTCTGTATATGGACAATACAAATGCTGATGCGTTAAGAAATTATGTCCGGTGTTTTCTTGCTGCGGTTACATCGTTTTGCTTTCATCAGCTTTCCATTTCTCTTCGGATGAAAGATTTGTAGTTATTTTGCTGTCAATATCTTTCCTTATAACTCACTTCAGATGTTTTAAATAGATTACAAGCATACACACAATAATATAGGCTACGTTTTGAAGAAGATTAAATTTTCATTAAAAATCGTATTTCACAGAAAATAAAAATAAGTGGTGATTTTGAAGATTAAGAACTATGAATGGAAATAAATATACCACAGATAGAGGAAAAATATTTTACATAAACACGTATTATATATATATATATATATATATATATATATATATATATATATATATATATATATATATATATATATAGCAGCACCTAATTTTTGTTAAATTTCTTTTATATTTTCCACACCACATGACAGTAGCACAATCATATTTATTAAGGGAGACCCGTACCCCATTTTCAGCCAAAAATAATCAAAAGTTCATTTTTTTTTCTCTCAGAAAACGATAAAATACATATTTGTGAATATCCATGCAAAATTTCAGAACTCGGGTACACTTGGAACAGGTAGAAAATGAGCTTTTTAAATTGTATTCGCTATAGAGTTTAAAGGACTAGCGGCCATTTAAAACGTGTTTTCCTGAAAATGACTTTTCATATTTTGCCTAAGTTCAAAGTACTAAGGCTCAGTGGTAAAATAATTTAGAAACAAAGTGTTTATGTTTTTAGAATCTTAAAAAAATTTGCAACAAAAGTAAGGAGAGATTTTGTTTTAACTATTTCTGAAAATTTTACATAAATTGGTAAACATGAAAATTATAACGAATTTAAGGAAATTTACCATGCGTATTTTTATTTATAACTTTTTTAGCCGATTAAAATAGAAAATTACAAATATCTCTCCTTAGTTCTTTTCTATATACTATAACACTATTTAAGAAATTTTAGTAATGCCAAAATATTGAAAATTGAATGAGGAGTAGTAATTTTAAAAAGTGTATTTTTCGTCAAAAAAATTCATAAAAATCCTCATAAAAAATATACTTTTTAATAAAAAGTTAATTTTTTTGCTAATTATTCCTTACAAGAAGATTCTTAAATAGTACACCAAAATTCATTACTTTAAAATCAATAATAAAAATTTTGGGTTTTTTCTTACGGGTCTCCCTTAAATGCATATTGGTGCCTCATGCTCCTGCGTTCATAAAATATCTTTATATCCTAGCAAACTCTCCATTAGTAAATGAGATTTCTTGTTTTTAGATTCTTATTTATCTGTGCAGTATCATATTCTCTTAATTTATTTATCTTTTCATATGTTATGTGTAAAATTTTGGTTTGCTATAATATGTTTATTAGTACCTAAATTTTAACCTGTTAGGCCTAATGCCGACAAAATTGGATGGGATAAATATATCTTCACTATAAGTTCTGGAAGCTCTGCAAGTTCCTCTGACAATGCAGCAGTTTATTTACAGTTTTTTTTATACATTTATAATTTCCACAGCACTTTAAAATTTTTTTAAGCATTCTTCTAACTTTATTACACACTTGCGACTTCATTTGTGATATACATACGTTAATTTTCTTTAACATTGCGATAACGATTACTTATCTATGTGTTCTTCGTGTTCAAAAATCAGAAATACATTCTGTCATAGCTGCAACAGATTGTCATTAGGTCGATTCAGCCACGCTAGTCTTATTGTTTGGAAATCGATATAAATGTTTTTGCAGTTTCATGTTCGAGAACTAAACTGTTCGAAAACTGAAGCGTTTGAAAACAGCAAATAAAATGTAGAAGCATTAAGTCCGACGAAAAAAAAATCCCTCATTCCATTGAAGTCGTTCTAAAGGAAAATGCAAAGCAAATTTTAACTGGCTTTTTTAACGACAACAATTTTCTTAAATTTAATTGTATGGTAAACGGCATTGCTTCATCCATCAAATAACATCATACAAAATAAATTAACCAATTGATTTTACATTCTTTCACTGAAAAAATAATTCACGTGATTTTACTGTCCATGAAAAATAATTTCAAGTGATTTAAGTGATTTTACATAGCTTTCAGTTATTAAATTGAATAAATATTGTTCGGTTCTATTTGATCTTATCTGCAAATTGGACAATTTAAAACTGTCTTGAATTTTAATATGAAGTCACCGAAGTTAGAATTAAAAAAATTCTACGTTTACAATAATAAATTTACACATCATTAACTTCAGTCATTGTGATTTCTTGTCAAATTCAAATAACTGTAATATATTTGTTAGTACTCAGTTATGACATTTTTTCTTAAATATACCGCACTCGAATTTGAATTGTAAATTTCTAATTTATCCATTAATTCTTAAAAATTCCTATAACATTTCCTCTCTGAAATATCAAATAACTAGGTCAAATATCCTTTGATGTCTTTTAGATATTATTGTCGATTTTCATGTATTATCTTTAACGGATATCAAGAATATCAAAGAACATTAATATCCTTTCACGAGCTTATCACATAATGTCTTAAAAGAACTCATTTGACAGGAAAACAATGACTTTAGAAGTTGATGATTCAAACAAATTCATGTGAATTATGAAGACAAACATTTAAGTTTAACATAATAAAATCAGTAAAGTATAAAAATGAATGTATTTTCATATAGATATCTTCCTTTTATACTCTTTTTCGAAATTGATAGCGATAGATAAGAAGGATTATTTGCAAAAGTATGTTGGTTTACTGGCTTAAAACGGTAATAAAATTTTTTCGAAAATATCATACACAGCAAAAATTCTTTAACATTTTGTTTTTCGAAATATTTCAGAGCATTTTTAAAATCATGTTGTAAAATAAGAATTAATTATTTTATGGAAAACTTACAAGGAGAGGGCCAACCTTGATTATCGAAAATTTGATCATTTTTATATATATGTCGTGCAATAGAAGCCCCTTAGTCCCTGCCACAACGGATTTTATAAAACGGTTCTTAAATTCCCGAGAAAACGGGGGGGGGGTGTCTGGTATTAAAACTCACCTTAAGTAATTTGTAACAAAATTGCTACATTGGCCATAGGCCTACCGATAGGGCGTATCAGTTGCATAGAAATACCTAAGCATCACTGTTTCCTAAAAATATATATTGGTAATGGTACAGAATTTTTTATTTATTGTGCAAACATATATTAATCTGCTACAGGATTTTTAATTGTTGCAGTTTCATAAAAAGTTCTAGGAATCCCAGTTTCCTGGTACTCATTTTTTGCAGTGAATTTTTTTTTATTGTAGTGTTTTTTGCTGTTTTAACAAGAGAACGGAATAATTCTCTATTTTTAAATTGTGAAACACTCGCCTCCTCGGTCTTCTAGCACACTAAACGCTTACTATTTGGATTATTGTTATTAATAAAAGAAATCTTAAATGTAATAAAATTATTAATAATAATTTTAAGAAACGAAAGCAGGGAAAGTATCAATAATGGGCTAAAACTTTTTTTCTATCTTTTATGTCATGTAAAATCAGATTCTACGCTTACTCTTTGATAGCTGTTTTTAAGAATAAATATTTATTTTTCAGGGATCTATATATTGTCATAATGGTTTCAGATCCAAAAATTACAAATCCTAAATTTGAAAGCTTTGTCAAAAATAAATAAATAAATAAATAAATAAATAAATAAAAAAGTAAATAAATAAATAAATAAAGTCTTTTTTTTTCTAAAATAATTATAGATAAATGTTTGAAACTTCAAATTAAGCTGATAAAAAAAATGGCCTTTCTGAATTTTTTCTTCTTTAAGTTATTATGGATAAATGGGTGCAACTTCAAATCAAACAGATGTACATAAATACTTTTATCGGAAAAAAAAATAACATAGCATAATTTTTCGATTTCAGGTAGGGACTATATGCACATAATCCACTTGTACATTCATTTGTTTGGTCATATGTCATTTCATAGCACTGCATACATTTTCTAGTATTTTGTTTCGCTTGTTTATAAATTGTGACTATATAATTTTTGGTCAATTTAATGTATTTAGATGGTTTAATAGTACAAAAATATTATATATATGTGTAGTGTACATTTTGTGCATTATAAAACTCGCCTCTTCATAAATTATTAATGTATAGAATATGTTGGTGATTGACGACCTCAAAAACCAAGCCGTACAAGCGACAAAATTTTGATTGATTCTGAATAAGTTGAGTTTAAAGTTAATTGACTTTAAATTTTAACATCAATAATAATAGGCTGAATTGAATTAGGAAACTTTCACTGGTTTCATTGTGGATTTTGAACTCTTATTTTTATAACTCTAAAAAGAAGTAGCATAAAATATGCTTTAAAGTTATAATTAATCAACATTGTTTATTTTTCGGTAAAAATGATTTATCTCTAAAAAGCAGCAAATACTTAGAATATCACTCATATTTCTTTACCTAAAAACCATATTTCCAGATCGTCTGTGCACTTAGTTTATTTTTAACACTTTCCAACAAAGCAGCTTTCCAAGCTTATGCATTCAGTTTGTCTGGTCGTCTGGCCGTGCCCTAACTCTCGTATATGACTTGCATTGCCCTGAAATTTTTGGATGCTATTGATGTTTACCCTAGCACGAACCCTGTTTCAAATGATGTTCCTAGCTTTCATTAGTTTATTTACAGGGACAGACAAAAACTTACCGCTTCATTACGGCCTATGGGGAAAAATCCTTTCAAAGGATTTTTAATGATGTTACACCCTGTAAAAACTATTCAAACGTATATACATTTACAATGTGCATTGAAACATGCATTCTGTAAATTATGCGGTGAAAAAATAGTTTTTATTCATTTACAGGGCCACAGAAAAAAATTCCTTTACATAATGTTAAAGGGGGGAACTGTGTGCGGCATATTTCATTTATATTAAACTATTTTCTGAATAATAAAATAAATATGAAGTGCATAGCCTTTACAGGGACACACAAAAATACTGTACATGCATCCGATGATGACTGATGGATGGATAGAATTCATTTTAAATAGGATATGCGCTTTTAAGTTTAACTAAAAGTATGCACATTATATGGTGTCTATAAATGCTATAGTTGATATACAGGACTTCACGAAGAGGTCACAAACGTTACTGAATATGACCGTAAATTACTTAAAGGTGGTTTTTAAATAAGTTATGCATTTTTACGCTGAACAGTTAATTAAGAAATTTTTGTAGAATATAGATAAAATTATACAGAGGGCCACGCAATATATTGGATACATGAACGCGTATGAAGAATAATATCTGAGAATGTGATTTCAGTAGTTTTAAAAGAGTTTTAGTCTAAAATAAGTCTTAGCCAAATACTGGAGAGTAATAAAGGTACTATGTCTATTACAGTACTAAACAAAAGTATTCATGTATGTTTCCTTCTGTTAATAGAAATTTCTGAAAGAGAAATTTCAATTTGTTATGCGTTTTCTTGCTAAACTAAATTTCCCCACTATATAATACATATATTAACCGACAGATCAAAAACAAAGTTATTCCATTTTATTTTATTGTTAAAGCGCATTTTTGTTGCGAATTTACATTTTCTGAGGAATGTTGCTTAACATTCATTCAAAATTGTTTCTTTAGTTATAATGAATTTATGCAATAAACACGATCAGAATTAAAATTGTAAAGAAAATCATTGTTATGTGAAATATAAATATCTTTCAGATACAAAAAAGACTTTCCATTGTTCAGGAAAGAAATTTATTTTAAAAGATGTAGAATGAAATGTTTTAATATCAGTCGTTTCTTTGATAGATGGGTATTATTAAAGTAAAATTAAAATTATTGCAATGTACCCATAAAACCTCGAAAATCAAACATTCTTTCTTCATCTATTATTTTTTAATTACTGAAGCTCTATGAGCCCCTTTACTTGTAAATATTCAGCTTTTGTACATAGTTTCATCATGTTACCTGACCAAAAGAAATTTGCATTTGCTTATTTGAAGAGCTGTGTCAATAGGACTAAAATAATTTCTAGAAAGCAGGTTCTCTTCAAAGAAAAGTGCATCAGAGTTTTTAATAACTGTGTTTGTGAGTTTTGATTGCTTTGTATCAAGTCAATCTATATGTAATTCATATATATATATATATATATGTGTGTGTGTGTGTGTGTGTATTACTTGTGTTTCAAAATTTTGGTGTGGACGTAAAACGCGATAAAAAAATAAATATGATTCGGAAAGATATGCGGTTCAAAGATAAATATTCATCGTGGAACGGGATTTTGTATAACACCAAAAAAAAGTTAAAAATTTCGACAGTAGTGTGCGCTACTGATGATAATTCCAAAATATACAATCAACATAAAATTAGGATACAAAATATGTACTTGCACTATTTTCCTATGAATTGGTATTCAAATATTGCGTTTTATACTGAATTTGGAATTTGTCAATAACATGATCGTCAGTACACCCCTCTATTTCCAAGAATTTTAAATTAAGTTTTTATTTCTGTAATACAAAATCTCTTACCATGCTGAATACGTATCAAGAAACCACATGTGTCTCTGACCTACAGATCGTTTTCTAACGTATTTGACTTTCGTTACAACGTTTGAAACACCTGGTAAATATATTGTATATATATTATTGTATTGAGAGTAAATATATTGTATCAAGAGCTGATGAGATTAGGATTTCAGAGATTGGCCGCTTGATATTCATTAACCCGGGAGAACGCGCGCTTACCCAAGGTATAAATGGTTTTAACTTTGTCACCAATAAAATAAAATTTTAGCAGTCACTTTATTTAGTCGGTGACATTTATAACAAATTTTGCGATAAAATAAGTTGAAGATTATTTTTAAAAAATAAGTGGTTGCAATTGTAAAAATTGTATGTACCCCGTGTCTTTTAGGCCCTGCGCGCGTCTTCCCGGGTTAAAAGATCTCTTGCTTAGAATGAAGGAAATATTAAGTCAATACGTTAATATATTACAAATTTTAAACAATATAATATATAATGGATATGAATAACTTTCGTCTCTACAAAAGCGTATCTATGCAAGTGAAAACACTAATATTTTTCTATTTTTCTGTATTTATACCCAGAAGTTTTTTAACCCATTAGTGCCTAGCGTCCCATTTCTGGGACAGTTTTAAAAAATTCAAGTAAGCGCATTTCAAACTAGTAAAAAGGAGTATAATAAATACTTTCTTTCTCGGGACAAAGTCCTCGGTAAATTAAGATAAAAGTTATTCTTGCTTTAAAAGTGGTGGGAAAATGCGAAGTTTGAATGTTAATGAAGAAAATAATTCAGGCACTAATGGATTAATAATTTACATTTCCTTGCACAAACCTGAACAATAAAAATAAAACTCATGCTATGTTAAAACTCTCATGTGAAACACTGTTTTTTTAAGGTATAATTCGTAAAATATAGAACAGTACATCCAAAATAGGCTAAGAGACCCCTTTACTAACTTTTCATTAAATGAAAAAGCATTTGTCATTATATTAAAACATCTTCAATGAAGGCTATTATAAGCAATGTGAGTGTAGGAACATTGGTTTAAATAATAATAATAAAAAAAAAGCAACAATGAAAGTAAAAAATTCCATTCTTCTTAACATGAAATCAGATTGTACCCTTGTGTTTGACAAGTTTTGTTAATATTAATTCTTTTTTTCTTTGCAGCTGCTATGAATAGTGTCATCATGTAAGCTGATCGAAAGAAATTTGCAGTTCCTTATTTTAAGTGCTTTGTCAATAGAGCGAATTTTTTCTTCCCTTGAAAGATTTTTTCCCCTTTAAGTAAACGTGCGTCACTGCTGCGAATAAATGATTTTTTTTAAACTTTTTTCAAAATGATGTTTGCTTTCCTTCTTATATTTTTTCTCTTGTTGTTAAAGAACTGATACGTTATGAAATGATAATTTTGAAAAAAATAAATATATTTCCCTTAAAAATGCTAAAATTTTACGGTGACAAAATAAATTTTATGCATTAAATGGGTTAATTATCCGAAATCTTAAATCCTCTTATTATCATTACCATTATACATTTAAAAATAAACTATACAACATAATAATGTTTTTTTCAATACAAATGAATTTTTTTCGGCATTGCCATTTTAAGGTTTTTCGAAAATGTTTATAAATTATATTTAATTTTTAATTTCTTCAAAAATAAAATTTGACTGCTTTAAAAATAATAAATAAATAAATAAATAAATAAATAAAATAAAATAAAACTCCGATAAGATATACATAAAATAATAAAAATGTAACATTTTCTTTACTTTTAATACCGATAAAAAGTGCTGCTGCATGAGTCACAAGTATTCAATAAATTTGTTTTAACTCATATCAAAATTTATTTATACATCCATCATAAAATAGTTATTTTTGTTAAAGTGTTTGTATATTATGAGACTACGTATTAAGAGGAATGTCATTTTTCGCGATTCAAAATTGTATTCATCGGAATAATGATTTTTTATAATAAGAGGTAATTATATTTTTTTGTAGAGAAAATCAAGTTTTCTTTAGATTCACTATTTTTGTTTTGCTTTGTGAAATGCTTTGGCAGAATTCGAAGTCATTTCATAGTTATTTGTTGCGTGATTGCAAATTTTTCCGCCTTAACTGTGTCCAGATTTGCCTGTTGAAAAAATGAAAGAGTATACAGGGTTCGCACAACTCTGCCACTAAATTTTTACAGTTTTTTCAATGTATTTCACTGCAGAAAAATATTGCGAAAATTGCGAATCGAGGAGTTGATTGCGAATTCTGTTTCTAAAAAAATAAATATAAATTTTCTTGTCATTAATAGTGGTGCCAGAGTCCTTACAAAATATAAGAAGTGTGCGAACCCTGGTATACAACATTTAGAAAAGAGAATGAGCGAACGGTTTACAAAGAGACAATTCTTTTTTGAAGTAAGCCAAAGTAGATAAAATGAAAGTTATATAAATTAATAAATATGAGATTTTTGATCCCTAATGTGCCAATGTATCAGTGAAGTTTCTTAATCTTCCGACCCTGTTCTCAATTTTGATAAAAAACATTTCACACAAGAATTGTTATTTAAAACATTTTAACACATTTAATTAACTTATTTATCTGATTCTCTTATTTAACTTTCTATATGAAAAATGTTTTGGTTCGAATCGTATAAAACAAATTATAAATATGGGTCGATTAGACCCATTCAGGGTAGGAAGGTTAAGAAATTTGGAGAAAAGTTTATGTGGTCTTCAAATGATGTATCACCGATCAGTAAAGAAGAAATAATATTATTTCTCCTAAAACCTTCGTTAAAAAACAAGGGAAGACTATCATTTCAACATAACTTCACTGAGTATATAACTTGAAATATTTTGTAATTGTTTAATGCAAATAAATTTATTTACATAAGCTTAGCTGTTTCTGCTAACTAGAAATGAGCTGTGATTATCATCTAAAAGCATTAAAGTAAATAAATAGTTCGATAAGTTAAAAGGTGATACGCCCATTCCTGCTGGTGATACTTCCATTACAACAAGTGTTTATATGAATGGGGCAATTTACCCCAATATTTTTATTCGTAAGGATCTTATGAAGTCATATGTAAGTATCATACTTTTGTTGGTTTTAATTACAATAGAGAAATTTCTTTTAAATGAAGTATGCATTATAAATGTGGATAAATAATTTTAACCTAATGTCCTGTTAATTTTTCTTTAAAATACATCAAAAAATCTCTTTATGGTAATAAATGATATATCATACTTGTCATGTGGTATTTTTTTATTAAAGAATTATTATTATTATTATTATTATTATTATTATTATTATTATTATTATTATTATCATCCTAAAACTTTCAGCTATGCGTCAAATTCCGTATATGTTTTTATTTTTTCAAATACAATTATTTTTTACTGTCTTAAAAGCTTTTTTTACTAGTTTAATGCTATAGACTGTCGAATGCTGTCTCCCAATTTCAGTTATCCTTTTATAATGCATGCAGTCGAAGCTATTTTTTTAAAGAATTGTGTTTGAAAAGTACATTGAATGATGAGATATGACAAATATTGTAGCATCAAACTGTGATTGTTCATACATTTGGAAGGACATGAGTTTTAACATTTATTTTATCAAAGACAAAAAAACACCGCTATCAATTTATCCATTTGGCTTGCCGTCTTCCAAACAAAATTACATTTTTTCGCATATTTCTGGCATTGCAAAATCTTGGTTTAGAATAAAAACGCAAAAGACGCAATCAGAACTTTTTTACGATTTCCCAGAATTTTTTTTTCTGGATAAACCGAGTTTTGTAACTAACGTCTACTAAAACATATATCAACCCTGGGCTTCACAAGCAATTTTGATAAAAATCCGGAAAAATGTTTGTAATTCTGCATTTAATCGATATAGAGATAATAACGAATAAGAATTTAACCTCTAAATTGGAGCCATAAAGCTTTTCTAGTGAAAAATTTATTTCTGTGTTAATTTTATGTCTTGAAAAATAAAGCTTAATTGTCTGTAATCTTAAGAATAACCGATACGTTGTACGTGCTAACATGTAGTAGCTGAAATACAATTTTTATTGTTTTTTTATAAGAAACACAGTAAGAGTACTACATGAAAAACAATGTGAATGTAAGAAACATAACTAAGCATCGAAAAAAATAAGAAACTAAGAGAATAATTCATGCATGCAAACAAAACATCTGATTGTAGCTTAGTTGTAGTACTCTAAGATAATTTTTTTTCTTGTGCTTGATATCTTACGTTTTTGTGCTGTTTGGCTCTTGGATTATATTGTTAATGTAGTAACTCTTCGCTAATTAGAAGTATTAACTGCGCAATAGTTATTTTCTCTAAAAAAATAATAGCAGTTAATATATATATATACATATTCAGCCAGATTTAAATTAAATAATCATTTCATAATATATCAGGTAACAGAAAATATAGATTAACTAGATAGGATGTTGTCCATAACTCTAAAACAGACTTCATCAGAGATCTTTTTTTTTCCTTATACAGGAATTTGATTCTATTGACAAAGCTCTTAATACAAAGAAATGTTAATTTAATTTAATCATTTAACATTATAACAGTTATACATACTTCATAAAATATTAAGAATTTGTGCTCACACAAATTATCTTAGAGTACTACAACTAAGCTACAATCAGATGTTTTGTTTGCATGCATGAATTATTCTCTTAGTTTCTTATTTTTTTCGATGCTTAGTTATGTTTCTTACATTCACATTGTTTTTCATGTAGTACTCTTACTGTGCCTTATAAAAAACAATAAAAATTGTATTTCAGCTACTACATGTTAGCACGTACAACATATCGGTTATTCTTAAGATTACAGACAATTAAGCTTTATTTTTCAAGACATAAAATTAACACAGAAATGAATTTTTCACTAGAAAAGCTTTATGGCTCCAATTTAGAGGTTAAATTCTTATTCGTTATTATCTCTATATCGATTAAACACAGAATTACAACCATTTTTCTGCATTTTATCAAAGTTGCTTGTGAAACCCAGTGTAGATATATATTTTAGTATACATTAGTTACAAAACTCGGTTTATCCAGAAAATAAAATTCTGGGAAATCATAAAAAAGTTCTGATTGCGTCTTTTGCGTTTTTATTCTAAACCAAAATTTTACAATGCCAGAAATATGCGAAAAAATGTAGTGTTGTTTGGAAGACGGCTAGCCAAATGGATAAATTGATAGCGGTGTTTTTTGTATTTGATAAAATAAATGTTAAAACTCATGTCCATCCAAATATATGAACAATCACAGTTTGATGCTATAATATTTGACACCTCTTAAATCTCATGATTTAATTCTACCTTATATCACAAAAAAAATATTAAATCTTTAGCCAATCAATGGATTAAAAAAATGTATTTACAGTTCATATTTATGACATGTAATCGAATTTCGCTTTTTGTCCCACTAAAACAAAGAGAATCAAAAAGATTGAATGTATATAGCGATTTTCTGATATTTATCCAGCTTTTAATAACTGACGTGAGGCCACTACGAATATAATGCTTGCAATATCATACAAAATTTATTTTGTGAATTATTGATATATTTCTATATAAGTATGATTTTTAGTATACCTATTGGGAATTTTAAAATATGTATTAAAAGTAAAAAACAAAATAAAAACACAGTTATCAAATAAAAAATAAAGTAAAGTAAAATGAACTAGAACTGCGCGACGCTTTATCAACGCAATCTTTGAGATTCCTTGCATGTATGTTTTTTATGAAAATTTGGTTATATTTAATTATTTTAATCAAATAATGTGATTTAACGATGCACAGTTATTGTATGTTAAAAGTCGTTTGTACAAACTTTCGCAAAATCTCATCAATCGCTGCTTAACATGTGAAGAGAAAACAGGTATTTATATATCAAAAACTATATATAGGGTAGTTTTCACGTACATACTGTAGTCACAGTAATCCATGGTTCACTGTAAAACATTTGTGTAACATTACTCCATAAAGTTTATGGTGGCAAACCGATTAAACCGGTTTAACCAAGATAACCAGTGTAATATTGTACTATTATGAAATGTTACTCCAATAACGTCTGTTTAAATTCCACCATTATATAAGAGAAAACAAATCACTCCATAACACTGGTGACAGGTTTGCTGCCGCTAATTTTATGGAGTAACGTTACATAAATGTTTTACATTGTTATTCCCTTTCTTTTTTAAAAGGTAAACATCATTAAAATGTATATTGTAATAATGCATTTCAGGATTTATAAATCTTTCTAAAATAAGTTATTAAAAAAGCCATTCAATCTGATAGCATGATCAGTTAGCAAACAGAAAAACAATGAGTTACACACTTACAAGTAAAATTATACGCATATACTATAAAAATACGCATTTTAATTATAGCGGTCCAGACTACTTTAAGTACTAAAAATAAGTGTTGCTTACAATTTTGATTGCGTCGATTCACTCTCGTTATTTGGAGATTATAGACGTATATGATGTATAACCGAGTATTCAATCAAATGCTTCTTGTTTTTAAATAGATGAATACATCAATAAAAGTGATACTTATATTGCTTTCCATGAATGTACACTGTTAAAACTAATGGTGACACATTGCACCTTTTAGGAGTGAAAGGCTTGTCTCACTGGTGACACCCCTAGAGGAGCTAAAATGGCACCCTTAACTAGGGTGAAAGGATGGCACCCCTAATCCAGGGTGTTTCAGGGGGTGAAAGGATGGCACCTCAGGGAAGAATAATGGCACCCCTTATCCACAGTGTTCGAGAAGGTGAAACGATGGCACCACAGGGGAGAATAATCTCACCCCTTATCCTGGGTGCCCCAGGAGGTGAAAGGATGACATCTCAGGGGAGAGTAATGGCACCCCTTAACCAGGGTGCCCCAGGGGGTGAAAATATGGCGCCTCAGGGGAGAGTAATGGCACCCCTTATCCAGGGTGCCCCAGAGGGTGAAAGGATCGCATCTGAGGGGAGGGTAATGGCACCCCTCATCCAGGGTACCTTAAGGGGTGAAAGAATGGCATCTCAGGGGAGAATAATGATACCACTTATCCAGGGTGCCCCAGAGGGTGAACGGATGAAACACATAATCCAGTGTGCCCTGTGGCATCCTACAAGAAATAGCACTCACAATCTATGGCCCACAGTTGCAACCCCCCTCCCCCCTGCTTGTCAAGAAATTGTATTGGTTTGAATCATGAAATACAAAGTGTTTACCCATTTTTAAATTGAATTCTGCAGAGAAAATTATCATGATCAGTCTATATTTTGAGCCTTTTTTTTCTTTTAGATTTATGGAATATTATATTTTTAAACTCATTATCAGGTGTCCAAAGAAAAATTGTAGCATATTTTTGTAACTCAGAGAGGGATAATATGAACTACAAAAATAATCATAGAAAGGCAGAGAATTCAAATTGTACTTTCATTTACATGGAGAGTATTTTAAGAAAAATTCAAAATTTTAATATTTTATACAGTCTTTGCATTTCAAAATCACCAATCATAAGTCATCACTATTGCATTGTTAGTCATACCCAAAAGGTTTTGTTAGAATAAATCGAAAAATTTACAGGACCTCTACACCTCTTTTCTGCCTCTAAAAATCACTGAGTTAGAGTCAAATATTGTGACTTTGTCATGCAATTTGAAGCCTGATTTTCAATTTTATGTTTTGAAGTTTTTGTAAAATGAAATAAATAATGATTTTGACTGTCTCTAACTCATATGTTTGGATCAAACTTTTTGGGTATGTTTAAGAAAGGGCCAGTAACTATTTTTGTGACTGGGCATTTTTAGATGCAGGAACATTATAAAAATTTTATGTTTTTTGACTCCAAAATAAGAGAAAGTACAAATTGAATTATCTATCTTCATATGAATATTTTTATAATTTTCTTATAGTTTCAGAAGTAATTCGTAACCATCTTTTTTGACACATAGTATATTGTTTGACATGTATTTTCATTATTTTATATACAGGGCAACTGAAAAGTATGGGGACACAGAAAAATGCTATATCCTGTAAAATATATGCCATAATTTAATAATAAAAAAATAAAAGAAATAACAATATTTTAACAAATTGTTCACTGGCTTGATATTTATTTTTTACACAAGTTTGAAAATGAAAGATCACAGAATTGACAGTCCGCTGTAGATAATTCTGATTTAAATCATTCTATGCCTTGATAATTTCGCATCACATACAATGCAAACTGGGGATTTTCTATTTCTAGCTTTTCTACAGAAGTCAAGTGAGTTAAGATCTGATTGTTCGAAGGCAATACACCTGTTATTAAATATCCACGCAGATGGGTGTTGAAGGTCAATGTTGTTTTTGCTCCATGTGAAGGCCCCAATGCTGCTGGAAGTTCCATTAAAATTATTTTGCTTCCATGAGGCGAACACTTCGTTGAACATATTAGTTGCTGATCATGTTAACTGTTGTGAACTTTTCGGAGGATTAAGATTTTCATATAATAGAAGAAATGCTACAAAATTTTAAAATAGGCATTTCTCAGATTTTAGTTGTGAAATATCAATGTCAAACAACGCACACATATTTTTTCAGCTACCCTGCTGTATCTAATTAAAAAGATGTAAAACACAAATTAGAAAAGAATATGTAATAAATGTTGTGTAACTTTTAAATTAGTAAGAATACTTCATATTCTTTAAAATTCTTCCAGAAAGTTAGCCATCAAGCTGTGAAATGAGTTATAGAAAATAAGTTCATTTTATGGTTGTGGTAAAATCACAGATGAAATTGAGTAAAAAAAAAATCATTTTTACAATATATGTAGTACTTACCTTTATAGTGAACTTATGCAAATCCATATTTTATAGCATATATCCACACAGGATTAGAAATTAAGAACTGTATGTAAGGTGTCAAAATAATGCCTACAATTTTTTTTCGATGTGCCAACTGCATTTCATATTTTCTTATTTCTTTTCACAGCCATGTTAATAGTAATAATATTGCATTGCATATTTAATTTTAATGTATTGAGGGGAAGTGGGGAGGAAACTTTATATATTAAACACCTTTTTCTTACTAAACAAAATAAAAACTGACTTTCCATAAGTATGAAAACTGATTAAACTACAATATTTGGATTCTGGAAAAATTTATTCTTTTTATAAAGCTAATATGCATACAAAACAGATAATCAAGCAAATATGTCCACAGAGAGAAAATATGAGCTATAGATATAATTAGGGATAAGCTAATTTTTAAAAAATCTGAGAGTAACAGTGCATCAGAAAATAAAAAGTTAGCAAATAAATGAATCTTTGGTTGCCAATTATGGTGTGGCATTTAAAACATTTCCAAATCACACATATTTTTTTTTGTTTGAGAAAGGGAATACAAAAATTTTAAAACAATTTTAATACAGTTTCTTATTTTAGGAACATATAAGGATGCAGAAATATCTCATAATAAAAGAAAATCTTGTTTACAGGGGTGTAATATGCAAGGACCAGTTTTATTAGTCATTGGTGAAAGCGAAGTTAACTTAGAGGTTATTGACAGGTTCAAAATTTTTAAGACACGTGCTGATGTCATGGTGCTGAGGGGGGGATGTATGCTAAAATACAAATGAAAGTATTTGCCAAAAAAAATTAAAGAAAGCTAGCTATCAAGATTTGACGACTAGGAATAATTTTTCTATAATTTAGTTTCATTTGGCGACTAACGACTGCTGATTTCTAGTGCTGTATCCACATCAAAACACTTTCTGCCAAATTGTTTTTGTATTTTGACTTATTGCATCTGAAATTTTAATCCAAAGAGTAATTATAATGAAAGGAATAAAACACTGAATTAAAAAAAACAACCTTTTAGTTCAAATAATCTTTTTATTGTAAACACCAAGAATGTATTAAATATTATTAAACAAAGACGTAACACTATGTGGAACTGATGCCACTAAGAAAATTTTGGAGACATAAGTATCTAATAAAAATGATAAAAACTTAAATTGGCTTTTGCTATAGTTAACGTTAAACAACCAAAATAATGCATACCACAAAGTAACTAAGCTTATAAAATTATCAGTTTTTGTAATTAACTGTTTATATAAAATTAATACATAGCATGAGTAATTTAACAAGTTGCTTGAGTTCCGGAGCACAGTAACAGGTTAAAACACAGAAATTTCTGCACCTTCTTCATGATAAAGAGTCGGAAACTTTTCTTGTATCAAGGATGGTAATGTAAGTACTATAAATGCAAGTTCACTATCTGAAATAATAATAATAACACATTAAGGAAAACACACAAGAAGACAGTCCAATTAAAATGTATCATCAAAGTACAGCAAAAATGGTAGATAAACAAAAAAAGAAAGAATAAAATTTAAATAAAATTTAAATTATAGCTCACAAGGCTATCAAAGCCTGACAGCTAATGTGCCCACAGGTTCTATATGTAACGTGATAACTCTTTATATAAATATCCGATTTGCTTCAAATTTTATATGTAGTTTCATTCTGATAAGGTTCTTCACTGATTAGCATTGGAGGTTCATTGGTTAAATATGAAGGGGGGGGGGAGAAGAGAGTGCTACCCTCCTTAATTTATATAAATATGCAGAATTATCACATTTTCTTCAAATTTTGTTAATAGGTTCACTCTGATAAGGCACTTCCCTGATTAGTTTTAGGGGCTCAATGGTTAAGTATAAAGAGGGATGGCAGTTAATCCACTGTCCAATAACTTACAGTTGATTTATTTTATTTTTGGAAGGGCATTATTCTTTGAAATAAGAGTATAATATACAGTTGTATGTATAGCCTGCGAGCTCAATGCCATCAGTTTAACTGGGCACTTTCCTCTTTATTGCCTATTTTCGGACAGCACGAGAAAATTACATGACCAACTCATACTTGTCATTCAGATATTCTTTTCCTGTATTATCATTAAGAGTTACAAATGTTTTACATTATTAACCATATTTACAAAACATATCTTGCAACAAAGTGTCTATTCCAGATTAGCAACGAATTTCCCTAACATGTACAAATATTCCATACCAGTAATAATAATAAAAAAAATGAGGAATTTTATTCAAATTTATTAGTACGCTCCTATTATGTATCCTATATTGACACTAATCAATGAATATATGGATACAACCCCTCGTGTTTTTCCTTCATTTTGGGAATAACGAATTTTCAACGTATTCTATTGACGATTATTTTTAAAATGTTCAAGATGTGATTTTGCGACTTTCACAAAAGTTGCTCTATACATTTGGCTAACATAATATGCAAATGAAATTTTGATATCTTTGTCGCATGCGCAGTGAAAAATTATTTAGTAAACCTACTCAATATTCGAACAATTTTTATTATTTTTTAATTCTGATTACAGGATATTGTGTGCAATGTTGTTTGTCACATTTTCTGAATAGAATTTTACTTTATATTAAGAACTCTTCAAATTATAAGCAAAAATCTTGGGTAAATTTGAGACTGTTTTTCGGATTCGTAGAAAACCTTAATTTTTCTACGAGTACACATGCTATCGACATAAAAATGCTATATTAGTTTTGACAGGGTTATCCAAAAGATATCCAAAAGGTATTCATTCTTTTTTAATTTGTTGACGGTCCCCTATTGGAGTTTCGGAATAAAATCTTCAGGGAAATATATGACTTGTACTACACTACCTAGCCATTGATTATCGTCCACTTGAGATTTTAGACATTTTGTTAAATACCTAGAAAAATACATGAGGAATTATCCTGAAACTCTCAGTGTATACACATAATAGTACAGGTCATATATTTCCGTGAAGATTTTTTCCAGAAACCTTATAGGAGACCGTCAACAAATTAAAAAATAATGAATATCGTTTGGATAACCCTGTCAAAACTAATGCAGCAGAAGCGCTCAAACCGTAAATTGTGAATAAGTGGCTTATTGTTATAAACTGTGTTCATTTTTATGTTGATAGCATGTATTCTCGTAGAGAAATTAAGGTTTTTATAAAAATACTCCCAAATTTTCCCAAGATTTTTGCTTATAATTTGCAGAGTTCTTAATATAAAATAATGATATTTTCTGAAAATCTGACAAACAACATTGCACATAATACCCTGTAATCAAAATTAAAAAATAATAAAAATTGTATGAAAGATGAGTAGGTTTACCAAATAATTTTTCACTGCGCATGCGTCAACGATATTAAAATTTCATTTGCAATGTTAGCTAAATTTATAGAGCAACTTTTGTGAAAGTCGCAAAATCATAGCTTGAGAATTCTAAAAATAATCGTCAATATAATAAGTTGAAAATCCATTGTTCCCAAACTGAAGCAAAAAAAATGAGGGATTGTATCCAAATGTACTAGTAAGTTCCGTATTGTGTATTCTATATTGACACTAATCAATGAATATATGGATACAACCCTTATTTTTTGCTTCATTTTGGAAATAACGGATTTTTAAGTGATTCTATTGACGATTATTTTCAGAATTTTCAAGCTATGATTTTGCAACTATCACAAAAGTTGCTCTATACATTTAGCTAACATAATATGCAAATGAAGTTTTGATATCGTTCACGCATTCGCAGTGAAAAATTATTTAGTAAACCTACTCATTTTTCATACAGTTTTTATTATTTTTTAATTCTGATTACAGGGTATTATGTGCAATGTTGTTTGTCTCATTTTCAGAAAATATTATTATTTTATATTAAGAACTCTGCAAATTATAAGCAAAAATCTCGGAAAAAATTGGGAGTATTTTTATAAAAACCTTCATTTCTTTACGAGTATACATGCTATCGACATAAAAATGAATACAGTTTATAACAATAGGCCACTTAATCACAATCTACAGTTTGAGCGCTTTTGATGCATTAGTTTTGACAGGGTTATCCAAAAGATATTCATACATTTTTTAATTTGTTGGCGGTCCCCTATAAAGTTTCTGGAAAAAATCTTCACGGAAATAGATGACCTGTACTATATTGTTTATACACTGAGAGTTTCAGGGTTCCTCATGTATTTTTCTAGATATTTTGCAAAATGTCTAAAATCGCAAGTGGACGATAATCAATGGCCAGGTAGAGTATTATATTTATACACTAAGATTTTCAGGATAATTCCTCATACATTTTTCTAGATATTTAACGAAATGTCTAAAATCGCAAGTGGACGGTCATCTCTGGCCATATAGTGTATATCAGGAGCTTTAGGGAACTGGCTAATTCTTTATTTCCCCTTTTGCTATATGGGGGAAAGTCGGGTGGAATGGGACTGTAGGTTTTTCTCTTTGTGCATTATTCTAAACATTTCATCGATCGCATACAAGATGAAGCAATGATAATCCATTCTTCAGTTTACAAAAAAAATTGATATGCATAGACTTGCAAATGTATGAAAGAAAAAAATATTTCAAAAATCCAATTTAAATTTGATTTATTTGCTCTCAATATATTAAAGGCTTGTTTATGTATAAATGTAATTGTTTCCCTATTTATGGAACATTATACTGTATATTATTCATAATTTAAACTTAGCCTAAAGCAGCATTTTTGTTTGAACAAGAAGTTTAACACAAACAAGGAAGTGGCGAGGAATGGGACATGCCAGAAAAGGGATGAATGGGACGCGCCCAGTTCCTTTTTTTAATTAATAATAATGCGAATTGCTAATATGCAAATTTTTTAGAGGATAATATATTAATTATAACATTGATAATATATGCATTCATACTTCAAAATGTAAATAAATTGATGATTATTTAAGGCGCAACGCTAGGCACAGAAAAAGACCCGGATGATAATGCAAAGTCTATGGGGCGTTCTTTTCAAATATTTCGCTGAAATTTTAATATTTTTACGTGATTGTTTTGCACAAGATTGCTGAGGGCAATCCGCAACCGGCGTTGTTTTTATTTTTTCAGTTTTGGTTTCAGATTTTTTTAAAAAAATTACTTTAACTTAAGAAATTGGTTTAAACCGGTTCTGAAATTGAAACTATCGTTATACAAAAAATATAAAAGCAAAATCGAAAAAATAAAAACTAGGCCGGTTATGGATCATCCTCAGCTATCTTGTTCAAAAGAATCATGTAAAAATATTAAAATTTGAGTTAGGTATTTCAAAAGAACGCTCCTACAAACTTTTACATTATCATCTTTACATTCTGAGCCTAGTGTGGGGCCTTAATGACACCTATGACAGAGAATCCTGAATTTTCATTCCAGTCATGAAGATACTGGAAGCTTATATTGTGGCATATACATTATCAACTTACAACCTTTGTTTGATTGTTTATTTTACCGACACTATAGGTTATTTTGTGCCTTATAGCTTTTTTTTTTATTATTGCTGTCCCATAACTCTTAATGAGGAGGTATGAGACATATTTTGAAACTTACTTTCTTTTTAAAATAAAATAGTATTTTCACGTTATGTTTCTATATTGTTCAGGAGGATTAAAAAGTGTTTTACCTTGCATGCTATAAATTGATTTTTTTCTTTTTGTATATATATATATATATATATATATAAAATTCTTACTTTTGTAAAAAAAAAGTCCCACACCACCCCACTCTCCCCTATATAGATATTATATATTAATACACCAATTACATGAAAATAGAATTTTAATCAATAGTATTAAAATACAGTTTAAGGGTAACAGTTTATTGTATATCCTTAGGTTTTTACCACCTTCTCCCCAGGTTTTTACCGGTAAAAAGCCAATCCTGTTTATTGGTCTTGTTTCAGAACGGGTGGAATGAAAGATTGTTAAAAATTATGTCATTAGAAAAATGTTTAAGATTTATAAATGACAGTGCAAAAATCGCCTTTAAAACACGAGATCTTCATCATCTGCGGAAAATGTTCACATTTATGTAAAATTACGATATAAGTTTTTATTCATTGTTATATTTTTTGAACACACACTAATTCTGTAAACTATTCTGAAAGTTCAGTGGAGTAAATACAGATTGTTTTCCTTTTATAATTTGAATGTTCATGACTACAAATTTGTCATATCGGATGATGTTGATGATTGAGAAAGGGGGGGGGGGCGGGACTGGTTACGGTCTAATCAAACTTAAATTACTATTATTGAAAAAAAATATTTTATTTTATTTAACCATAAAATTCTGCTACTAAATAAGGTTTAATGCGAAAGAATACTTTCGAAAAAAAATGGGTGTAAATCTGCATAGCCGATAATCAGATCATAAGGTTTATTCAATTCAATACTCTAACATTTTCTCACCTTTTGAAAGATAATGAAATTAAAAGAATGAAAATATGAAGAATTAGGAGTAAGAAAACGTAATGGTAAACCCAAGATACCGCTAAATTCGGGTTTTTAGGCATTTCCCACCAAGGTATGACTTGGCTGACTAATAACGTTTTAATATGCAAATCGAGGTTTTATCCGTGATTTTTGTCCTTAAATGAGATTAAATGATTGTCTGTGCTACCGCCTCCCGATCTAATCTTATTATGAAGATTATTTTGGAAATAATGGTGGTTAATAAGGAAAATATTAATAATGAAAACCCTGTAAATAAGTTTTGATTACTTTAAGATTTGCAACTATTCAATTGTCTTAAATGAAAAAGTTACCCCCCCCCCTCTCAAATAAAGACAAATCAGGTATACTGAAACAATATTAGAGAAGTTACGCGAGGCTGCAATATGGTGTGAATTAGCCTTTACTGGAGGGGTTCGGATAGCATCTATCCGACAATATATGCAAAGCCGGCCAGATGCTGTCCGAGATCCCGTGTAAAGGTTAAAATTAAAACTTCGCGAATAAAATTAATTGCTTTTAACTGTATATAGACGGAAAAACATATTTTAACCTTAACTGCTCTGACAAAAATTGTTACATAACTACTGTGAGCTGTCTGTCAGACCATTTAATCTGAAGATGAATAAAATGTTACATTAATTCTCAGAATACTATTTATGTATTAAACTTTATGTACAAGAATATTATAAATCAAATTCAACTATTCAAAAGTATTTAGAGGTAGTAATAAGACTCCAAACTAAAAAAAATTGACCAGTATCTATAGTTAAACTAAAAATTACAAGTTAAACTGTGAAATTTGAAAAACTCACGGTGTCTGAGACCACTAACAGCAGTTAAGGGTTAAATCTAAACAGTTGATTTTAAACACAAGGTAAAATGGTCATAGAATATTCCGATTGCAACAAGATTCGTCTATAATAACTGATTTGGAATGA
Organism: Maratus speculifer; assembly: GCA_964019185.1. Classification (NCBI taxonomy): domain Eukaryota; kingdom Metazoa; phylum Arthropoda; class Arachnida; order Araneae; family Salticidae; genus Maratus; species Maratus speculifer. Next base: position 220,891,253 of record OZ025299.1, on the reverse strand, counting down.
AAAAATATGTAAATATTTTTACAATCTTTCATTTCACTCTTTCTAACTGTGCGCCCTTAGGATTCCCGTGCCTAGAGCAGTTTGCTCCAATTGCTCCTCGGTAGCTAAGGCCTCGATAAATCATTTAAACATACTGACATGTAAACGAGAAACTGTAAAATAACTACCTCATAGGTTTAACATTAGCAAGCGGGTATTTTGGTGAGAGTGTAGCTTGTAGCTTCACATAATAAACTTAACAATCAATCATACTAACAAAAAAATCTAATTTACTGCTTTTTTATGACATTACTTATAGGGATGTACGATAAATTAACGTAACAATAAAACAAAATAAAATAAAGTTAAATCTTACCTTTAATCAGACTTTGCCCTGTTCACTGGTCGCTCAAATCGGATCGTTAAGTCCTCGTTGTTTCATTGTAGCTCAGTGGTTAGTCCTCAATTAATATCGCCAATTTACACACATGTTTTGATTTGCTCACACCCGTAAACTTTTCTTGCCGACACCGAAAGCAGAAAGACACGCGTCATAGCGCATGCGCAAGTTGCCAGTCACCCGATGAGGTGGTTACGAAGTGCATGGCACCTTATTTAGCTCCCATCGTCCAGTAACAGATCTGTCGTCACCCCAACCGCATATTCAAGCTCCTATGACACCCTAGGGTTCCAAATGGCACCGCCTTTTCACCTCCGGGTCCCAAATGGCACCGGTTTGTCACCTTTATTTTTAACAGTGTACAGTTGTCCGTTACCTATTTTTATATTCTCAACATTTGCTATTACTCGTTTATCAAGTAATTAACACATTAATGCCGGAATTTTGTTTTCCTGTTTAAAATGCATTGCACACCAGTTTTTTTTTTAATATCAATTTTTGGATTATTTTATCGGGGTTTAAATCGTTTGATCAGGGTTTCCATTCAAAAATACTGCTATTCAATGAAGAAAATGGTTGCATCTTTTTCGGCACCATATGGTACCGCTAGACTGCAATAGATTATTAGAAAAATATTGAAGTTTAGATTAAAAAACTTTACTTAAATCACTATATGGTTAGAACAAGTCAAAATAAGACGATGCTATTTTAAAGCTGGTTGGCAAAATTAGATATTTAACTTTCCAAACAATTTTTAAAAATATTTTCTTTTTTTTTAATGGAACACACAAATGTAATTAATGTAAACATAAATGTAATAATATATAATGTTTTATTTATGTTAATACATAAATAAAGGAATTAATGTAAACATAAACATGTCTCGGCTATATTTTTTCAATCAAAAAAATTTTTTAATTATGAGCATTAATAACAAATTCATGTTATTATTTTTTGACATACATTAAATTGTTACGCACAACGTTCAACCCTCAAACTTTTACAGTTCTTTCCAATAAATTTCTCTCAGATACCAAAAAATTTTTCCTTTTGCTAAACTAAATTTGCTAATTTTTCCTTTTGCTGCTATGAAATTATCCACAATATCTCACAGTCACTAGAGTTCATTTTTTGAAAGAAAATTTCAGAAATATAAAATTTTGTTTGAAAATTTTCCTATACTAATTATAGAAAGATCTGGTAGACTAGGCCACCATCATATTTGAAAAATCACGCACACATAAATAAACAACGTACACTTTAAAAGAACAGCAGCGTCGCACTTATATAAATACCAATCGGAAAAGACGCAATCATGGAGCAAGAAACAGGTGACGAACGTTTACTTACCTATCCCAAGATTCTTATGTGCATCTTTTACGTTTTGAATGCAGTTATTGCATATTAAATGGAAGTACTTGATCTCATTTACTCATTATCCTGTACGGTGATTATTGTAGTTTATAAGTCAGGTATTTTAATGTCGTTTTATTTGTAGTTATTGTTGCGTATATATAAATCTATAAAATCGGGACAGGCGTGTGATGTAGAATCACATATAGTATTCTTAAATTTTACATTTTTCTAAATTACAGTTAAAACTAATCTTTAATTAAATAGCTATTTTATCTTAACGTTTATTTTCGATTCCACAATAACTTTCCGTTCAAAAGAAAAGAAAGAAAAACATCTAGCATCTGCCTTATTACTGAAAAACGGCTATCAGATAAAGAGAATTCATTAAGATGCGTATTTCACCCTTGCTGGAAACAAATAAAAAAAGAATAAAGTTCGAATGTGTTTGCGGTCAGTGAAATTTCATTTTCCTCTCTGCGTAATTTTAAGTATAACTTATTCGTTGCATATGAGTCTTTTTATGTACATAATGGTTGTTATGTCTTTTGAGAACATTTTCCCAAAATATGCTCCTAACGTACGAATTGGCAGTCGGATTCCTTTTTGGCGTATTTTTTAGGACTGCTGTTTTCTAGTTGCCCTGCTATAAAATTCAAAATCCTTTTATTGTTTAAGCGTAACAGACAATTTTGCGGAGATGATATCAGTCATTTTTCATATGCTTAATGTCGCCAATCGTGTGATGCCAATGTGCGAATTTTTCAGTGAGGAATTAATTGCCTCCCTCTCGCTTCATGAACTCAGTCATGTGAAGACTGTTTTCTTAAAAAATGCGTTCAGGCACCATCCCTAACTTTTCTGTATGAAACCCTTAAATTTTGAAGTTTACTGCAAATAAATAATTTTTCGTAAAGAGCATTTATTGTCTTAAGCGATCATAGCCTATAACTAGCGAATGCATTTTTAAAAAGAACCTGTCAACATACTTTAAATTACAGATCTACTATATAAGGCGGGTGATATCAGACGTAATTCTGTCAGGTACATTTGGATGCTTTTTATGTCGAGAGAATGTTTTGTTACTTGATTATTACTTTGCAACCTTACTAGTTTTACAAAGTTTTTCAGGACAAAGAAAAGATTGGTTAATTAAAGACTCTATTTAAGACATGATTTAATCTATGATCAATAAACTATAAGATTGTTACAAATATAGAGTTGTAAGAAATAAATTGTATGCAACTTCTAGCTTCAAAATAAAAGTTTAATTCAATTTACTTCTAAACTTTCACGAGTATAGTTTATGCGACGGGAGCTATCCGACTAAATATTTCCAATATATATCTTAGTAAGGTATAAATTTATTTTTGAAATTTATCTATAAACTCCTAATATGATTTGTTTGATAGATTTAGAAATAAAAATAAAAAACTTTTTCTGTGAAGTCTTCATAAAATATGATGCAAAAAGAGAGTGTGACAATTACCGGGATCGAAGTTGAAACTGTTCAGATCACTATTCAGATGACTTCGTGGGATCAAAATAGTAAAAAAAAGGACTTACAAATACACAATACGAATTAAAATTGTATTTCTTGTTTAATTGTTCATTAATTTGAACTCAATAAATTAAAAATATTAAACAATTAAAAATATTGGTGACTACTGTACATATAAGTGAGAAAAGACTACACCATCGAACAATATTTATATTTTAAGTTGTACTAAAACAAAATTTTCATAAATCAAATTTGATGCTAGTTAATATGCATGAATACCACCTCCTAAGGTATCTGGATATAATTTCTGTATAGAAATCTTTGCAGAACTCTAAAAATATATAACATCAATATTTCTTTTCTGATGTACAACTGATAAAAAATCATACAAGTTCGTTTATGTGAGTATCGTTAAGAATTATATTATATCTCTATTTTTATAAAATGTAGCATAAATTATATTAATTTGGAATAAAACTGAAATGAATTCTTTCCTATCTTAACTTTTGATTTATAAATTTGTGAAAATATTTTTTAACAATTCTTCAATATAAAAATATATTTATGGGAATATTTAAAAAATGATCTAAAGTTATTTTTGCTAAGATTTATGCGTTAAATAAATTAAATTCTTCACTGCAATGTGTAAAATCAATAAACGTATAAGAACGTTAAATATACCTCTTTTCAACTTTTGCTGTAGAAAATAATGGTTGCTAATAATTTTGTTTCAATTAGCTCTATTTTTATATTTTGATGCCCGTGTCTTACATGACGCATCTCAGTATGCAATTTAATATTTCATTCTTTATATATATATATATATATATATATATATATATATATATATATATATATATATAAGTGATATTCATATTGTTTTACAGAATGTTCAATCATTGAAATAAGAAATAAAAAAAAGAGGAAAGATGAACGAACTTTTTCATTGTGGCATTAACTTTAATAATAAAAATAATTGTTCGGTTTTGTCATCTTATCACCCTTTCCCGAATGGTTGCTTGACAAAGGTCGACAATAGTTGCAAAACTTTTGACACTTTATAAGCTTTTCTGTAAAGTTCTCCGTCTGTTGCATCCATCTACGTACTTGTCCAATGACTTATCAACTTAAAACTGAAATTAACGTATCCATTACGACCTACATAAATATTTAAGATGGCCATTGCCATTGGTCAAAGGAACACGTCATAGTAAATATACTGCGAATCTTTATAGAAAAAAATGTGCCTAGTACTAGTAGACGCTTAGCTATAAAGTATATCCATTTATAAAAAAAAATGTAAAATTTGCTTAGGGGGCCGTCTACATAGAGACATTGTAACAAAATTTAAAATCTTTAACCTTATCACTTAATTTTAACATCATAATTGTATTATTCGTGAGCTCCAAATCTATTTGGCCAAATATATTGTAATTTTTATTCGCATTTTGAAGCGTCTAAGAATCTATTTCTTTTTAAGGATTCATAAATTGAAGCGCATATTTTTTTCAGATGTCAAAGTTAAGCTTATATATATTTTAAATAAAATTTTATTGACATTTTTAGCAGTTCGAATAAAATAAACCCATTTCAGGGTGCAGTAGGTCAAGTGGAGACAAGAAATATTTGATCTTATGTATATTTATATATATACACATATATATATATATATACATATAAAACGCACATACTTTAATTTTAATTTTTCGTCAAAGCGAATTAAATTTTATATTTCCCGAGATTTATAAAATTGAGCAAAATAACTTATTAAAACCTTATTGAATATGAAAAGATATTCCGGAAAAGAGCAGAAAATGAAATACTAAAACTGACACAGTAAAGTGAATAATCAATATATACACGTATGCTAAATATAGCTGTCTTTACGTTTTTGAACTAAAAATAATTTTTGCTTACAGTTTCGTTTGCGCTAGTTCTATTTAAATATCTTGAGATATGCGATGTTTATTTGAGACACCTGTAAATTGATTTTTTTTATTTCTTTTTTTAATGTTAAATAAAAGTTATTCACATATCGTTTTTCTTCTGCATGATTGCATCTCGGTAATGAAAACGATAAACTTTTTTATATTTATTATCTAATAATGTATTATTGTAGCATGTTATTATTGTATTAATATCTCACAAAATACTCAGTTACATGAAAAAATAGTATTTACAAATAAGTTAAAAAATTTATCAGTAAAATTTTAATATTTTTATCAAAACTGTCAAATTTGTGTATTCTGTCTTATATTATTATAAAAATTGATTTTCACACACAAAAAAAAAATACAAACGTTTTTACAAATGATACATTTAAAATAGTTAAGCGATTTATTTAAATATTGTTACAAGAAGAAACATTATAAATATTAGTACATTAGGCAATAATTATTAAGAAAATATCGAATAGTTAAATAAATTAAACTGTTACTACGGTATATACTTAAGTCTTTTAAATATTATTGTATTATTCTATTAAATTATATTGTTTGTTGCCTTTATCAATTTGACAAAATATCTGAAATGAGACCTAAAAAGTGATTCAAAACTATTTTTTTCGCAATGATATAATGTATATACAGATAATTTATGTTTACAGTTTTGATACAAAGTAAGAAACTTAAAATTTGAAGAATATAAATATTGTTTGAAATATAATCTAATTAAATTTGTGCTGAGATATTTCTTTAAGTATTTTAAGCTATTTAGAAAATGCTTTTTCAAAATGTTTAAATTAGGTGCATTATCTTGTTAAATGATGATATTAAAATACAAAATAAATGACAAGCCTAGTCAAAAAATTTAAATATAACATTATATTTCAATAATATTTGAAATTGATAAAATATAAAAACCTAAATATTAACGATAGCTTTTTATCTTATCTTTACTGGACTTCCAGGATAGTTTTTATTATCTTTATAAGAACTTTGACAGCATAGTACAATTTTTATCAGTCCAAATTTGGCACTTCAGCAAATTTAGTTTGAATTATTTCTAAAAAATGGTACCAGTATGTGCATACGTTATCGTTACGCAATATTGTAGAAACATGGATAGGAGTTGTTAATAGAGAATAAAAATGTTACGTTCCCACATTAAAATATAGGGGGAACTGGGGCACATTGATACACCCGCTCTACTGCTCACAGGGTCATTACAGGAAGTTTCACAACAGCTCCAAAAGGTGATGCTATTGCACTCAACTACACACAGAAAATCTTGGGATGATTCAGTAGTTTGATGAAATGGGACGGGTAATTTATTGTTTCTGTAGGTCAAAAGTAAATTTGAGTTGTACAATTGAAATGGTATTACACAAATACTCCAGTATTTTCAACCAAAAGAATAGTCTACCTGGCAAGTAAAGCTACTCTTTATCACTTCATCATTCTTTATTGTTAGATAAATTATTAAGTGTTGGATTTCAGACTCATTTTATTCAAAATCGCTGTATGGGGCATATTGGCACAGTCTATGTCTGTGCACATTGGTACAACCTAAATCCTTTTCTAGTTCATTTTTTCATTACCTTTTATTAGATTTTTTTTACCGTACACTCCTTAATCCAACCATTTTTCGCCAAAAAATTCTAATATTAGTTTTTATTGAACTGAAATTGTTTTTTTATATTAAATTTTTTACCAATTTTTTATTAGAACATTTTATAGTATTTTTGCAAACAGAAGACCTACGAATTGATCCAACATCTAGTGCTAGTAGAACTAACAAAAGAAAGTGACGGTAGCCTGGCAAATCTCGAATTTATATCGATTTTCCATAGAAAAAAGTATTTTCGAGATGAGAAATGTTAAGTAAGAGAAATAGGCTGCAGAACAGCAAAGGATAATTATAAGGTATTTGTACCCTATATGGACAGAGCTCTCAATATGGATACCCCTAATATTTTTAAAGGTAATAATTTTGATCGTGAGATGGCTCAACATTTTCGCGAAGAAAAGCAGTTGAAAAGATAATTAAGGCTGGAACGTGTAAAAAAGCGCGCTGTTCGCCATTTACGAGGAAATTTGTTGTTTCCAGATGTGCTGATCTTAATTTCTTGTAAGCTTAAATTCTTATTAGATATGGTAAAATTGCATTAAATGTTGAAAAGTGGAGTATTTTAGAAAGCTAATAAAACATATTTTCGATTGCTATTGCATATGTTGCTTTAAAATATTTTCTTTATTCATTTGTTACAAGATTTATTAAAACTACACCCGATTCCCAATATGGACAGCTTATGTCCCCTTCGACTACAGCTATAAGAATGAAGAAAATTCAACGTTGCCAAGCAATAAATTGAAAAGGCATCAAAGTGGTAAAATCTTTGTTCAACAAGATGCCATTTGAACAATCCTCCAAAAACCTTCCTCCAAAAAACCCTTGCAGAAAAATAAAAAAAAGCCCCCCCCCCAGTAGGATATCTGTTGGCGAAATCGCAGGTACCAATGGTATGACTTCCTCAACAAAGGCGAGCTGGTACTGCTTCTTTTGCAGTATTGGTGCTTTTTCAAACATGCGGCCATGCATCACATGCAGTAGATATGTTCATGAGGATTATGTGTGACTTAATGCCCATGATGAAAAAGTTTCTATTTGTTCATGTTGTGAGGACTGAGTGATAGCAGATGTAAATTCGCAGACAGATGCAATAAAGCTAAGCGAAACCAACAATATTATTTCATAATATTTACTAGTAACTAAGGGCTTTGCATGGGTCATCGAAGGGTAAAAACCGAGAATGACCCCCCCTTTCTAAAATGGATGTTATGAAGATATTTACTGTCCCCCCTCCTCTCCAAATACTTTAAGGTAGATTTTTTTTATTCCCTCTCCTCTAAAATCCCTTGGAAAAGTGGCTCTTCCATACACACTGGGTAGAAAGTCAATCAGGAAACTTTTGTCCATAATAGAGACAGGTAGTTCCTTATATGGACACTGTAAACATTTTTTTGTTTTTATCCTTTAAATTAAACCAGAATAATTACAAGGTCGCTAATTTTAATAATGATAGTCAATAGTCCAAGGATAGTGGTCACATATTTTTGGAGTCCTATGACTTGTACATGGAGGTGAAAAAAATACATTTTCCTTAGGGTGTCCATATTGGGTACATGTACCTTATCATAAAAAGATTTGAAAATATAATCATACTTTATTTTCTGTTTATAAACCGATTTATAAACAGAACACCTGGTAATTTTTTCATGTTTCCAAAGAAAGAAGATAATGCTGGGGTTAAACTACCAGAAATGACAAAGTTACCACAGTCTACAATCAGATATGGAACAGCCAGAACATCAAGTCATTATTCATCTAATTTTGATTGCTTTAATATTACTTAAAAATAAATTGTGGGTGGTTTGAATTTCTATAAATAAATGTAAAATGGTTTGCTAAGTATTTTACTAAGAAAAATATGCATTGGTGTTATTTTGTCTCCATTTATCCTAGACGTATGACGTGTCCCATGAGGTGTATCAATCTGCCCCGGGGATGGGGCACATTGATACAAATGGCTTTTTTTTAATTACATGCAAAAATAATATATAAAACAACGATTGTACATTTTTATAACACACTACACAAGTTTTTCTGACATCACATGGAAAAATAACTTGAAATTTCTGCTTTCTGGACACAAAAAAATTCTTCGAAAAAAGCCGTATCAATGTGCCCCAGTTCCCCCTAATCATATTAGAAAAATAAGCTTTGATATTTGGGTACTCTTACATTCCATATGTTTTCATATGCCAAAAAAATTCTTAGAAAAACTTTTCTACCAAAAATTGAACCGACTTCAAAAGCTACTGCAAAGTGAAAAATAATTTTTTTACAGAATAGTATTAAGAAATTAAATAAAGAGCATAATATTTATGATGCGTATTATTATATTTATGTAGATTAATTTGATTTTTTGAAGTCGGTGCCAGCCAAGCCAAGTTCAAAATTAAAATTTTATATCCAATGCAAATTATAAAAGAATAAAGTTAAATGTTTAACTAAATATTAAATCATATTGAGAAACACCGAAAATACTGGCGATAAATATATAACAATAAATAAAAACTTTGTTAAATCACCATAAAAAGATAAATTAAACAGGACGCGTTTCGAGCTGCAAAATTACTGCTCGTCATCAGCTGTTCCAAACACGTGTCACAACGGACAGAGTGGAAATAACAGTGAAATAAAGAAGGAGGAGATTACACAGAGTGCGACAGGTGGCGCTGCTTGTCACAGCCAAGGAGGAAGAGAAAAGTAAAGATAAACTCAAAGAAGGAGGGAGGAGATTACAAAGAGTGCCCCAGGTGGCGCTGGCTAAAAGAACACAGGTGGCAGAGAAAAACTAATAAAAGATAAAGAAAACAATTGAAAAAAATAAAATAAAATAAATAAATCAATTAAAATAAATAAATAAATAAATAAATAAAAATCAAAATAGAATAAAATTAATTAATTAAAAATGATATAATAAAAAAAAAAAAAAAAAAAAAAAAAAAAAAAAAAAAAAAAAAGTGATTATAGTAATAATAAAAAACTACAAAAGTAATTTCCATGCAGGAGAAAGGGAGGGGGATGAAGAGAGATCGTTGACAAGAGTATTACAATTTTTATAAATAAAATAAGCTTCGTGAGTATCTAAATGAGAAGGAGAGGCAGGATTAGAAATAATTCTGGCCATGGAAAAATTGAAATAATGACCGGAAGACCAACAGTGAGAAGCAATGGAAGACCTAGATAATTCCTGATTTTTAATGTACCTCTGATGTTCATCCAATCTTTTCTTCAACGCTCTTCTGGTCTGACCAATATAACCCAAATTGCAAGAGCAAGGAATAAAATAAACACCCCACCGGTTCTCAACAGGAATAGGATCTTTCAAAGACGATAATTTAATTTTATTCATAGGTTTGAAGATAACTTTAAAATTGAAACGAGAAAGGATTTTAGCTATTTTGAAACAAAGAGGAGAATAAAAAGGTAGAACTATAGAGTTAATATTAGACGAATTATTAGAATCAGTAAGAAGACGTTTAGGCTGATTAAATTTATACAGAGCTTTGTCAATCAAAGAGGGATTATAACCACGAGTGAGAGCAAGAGATTTGAGGTAACTAATTTCCTTATTTAGAGCAGAAGAGTCAGAAGAAATCCGAAGTGCTCTGTAAACAAAAGTATAAAAGGAAGCCACTTTATGCTGTGGAGGATGGTTAGAAAAAGCATGCGGAGGTAGAGATACAGCGAAAGGTTTTCTATATACAGAGGTAGAGAACCGATCAGGGTGTTTAGTGACCAAGACATCGAGGAAAGGAAGAGAATCATTCTCTTCGACTTCAAGAGTAAACTGGATGCAAGGATCAACAGAGTTGACAAGAGAAAGGAGATTTTGGAGATCCAGCTCAAAAGGAATTAAGATAAAAGTATCATCAACATACCTACACCAGAAGGGAAAATCAAATAAACTGAAGAGTCTTTCTTCCACAAAATGCATATAAATGTCACATAAAAGAGGAGATAAAGGATTGCCCATGGCTAAACCATCCGTTTGAACATAAAAGGAATTATTAAATTGGAAAGCAGTTTGCTTAACACAAATACTAACTAATTGCAGGATCTCGTCAATCTCGATGGAAGAGTAATGGAATTAGCGTAGCCTTCTTTCCAAACAGTCAATTGCTCCTTGAACAGGGACGTTAGTGAAGAGGGATTTAACATCTAAGGAAATCATTTTGTAATTACAAGGAGAAAGGCGTTTAATTTTATCAACAAAGTCAATAGAATTTTTAACAGTGTGAAAATTAGTGGAAGATAAAGGAGCGAGTAACTTAGAAAGGAACTTGGCAAGTTTATAAGAAGCAGTACCAATATTAGAAATGATAGGGCGAAATGAAAGAGTAGGTTTATGGACCTTAGGAAGAGCATAGAAACGAGCACAATTAGCTATAGAAGGAATGACCATACGTTTAGTGTTATTATTAAGAATGACAGACTTATTAACGACCTCCTTGATATCAGAAAGGTGTTTAGTAGAAGGATCTTTCTTTAATTTAGAATAAGGACCAGAGTTTAACATAGATTCCACATGAGAAATATAATCAGACTTATTGAGAAGAACGGTTTGACCGCCTTTATCAGCCTTAGTAATAAGAAGGTTAGGGACAGAATTAAGTTCACTCCTGGTCAACTTGATTCTCTTCGCTACCTTTTGGCTAACGTCATTTCTTCTAATAAATCTTCAGTTAAATCTAATCTTTCTTCTTCTCAAAAATCTGCTATCAGTGAACTTAATTCTGTCCCTAACCTTCTTATTACTAAGGCTGATAAAGGCGGTCAAACCGTTCTTCTCAATAAGTCTGATTATATTTCTCATGTGGAATCTATGTTAAACTCTGGTCCTTATTCTAAATTAAAGAAAGATCCTTCTACTAAACACCTTTCTGATATCAAGGAGGTCGTTAATAAGTCTGTCATTCTTAATAATAACACTAAACGTATGGTCATTCCTTCTATAGCTAATTGTGCTCGTTTCTATGCTCTTCCTAAGGTCCATAAACCTACTCTTTCATTTCGCCCTATCATTTCTAATATTGGTACTGCTTCTTATAAACTTGCCAAGTTCCTTTCTAAGTTACTCGCTCCTTTATCTTCCACTAATTTTCACACTGTTAAAAATTCTATTGACTTTGTTGATAAAATTAAACGCCTTTCTCCTTGTAATTACAAAATGATTTCCTTAGATGTTAAATCCCTCTTCACTAACGTCCCTGTTCAAGGAGCAATTGACTGTTTGGAAAGAAGGCTACGCGAATTCCATTACTCTTCCATCGAGATTGACGAGATCCTGCAATTAGTTAGTATTTGTGTTAAGCAAACTGCTTTCCAATTTAATAATTCCTTTTATGTTCAAACGGATGGTTTAGCCATGGGCAATCCTTTATCTCCTCTTTTATGTGACATTTATATGCATTTTGTGGAAGAAAGACTCTTCAGTTTATTTGATTTTCCCTTCTGGTGTAGGTATGTTGATGATACTTTTATCTTAATTCCTTTTGAGCTGGATCTCCAAAATCTCCTTTCTCTTGTCAACTCTGTTGATCCTTGCATCCAGTTTACTCTTGAAGTCGAGGAGAATGATTCTCTTCCTTTCCTCGATGTCTTGGTCACTAAACACCCTGATCGGTTCTCTACCTCTGTATATAGAAAACCTTTCGCTGTATCTCTACCTCCGCATGCTTTTTCTAACCATCCTCCACAGCATAAAGTGGCTTCCTTTTATACTTTTGTTTACAGAGCACTTCGGATTTCTTCTGACTCTTCTGCTCTAAATAAGGAAATTAGTTACCTCAAATCTCTTGCTCTCACTCGTGGTTATAATCCCTCTTTGATTGACAAAGCTCTGTATAAATTTAATCAGCCTAAACGTCTTCTTACTGATTCTAATAATTCGTCTAATATTAACTCTATAGTTCTACCTTTTTATTCTCCTCTTTGTTTCAAAATAGCTAAAATCCTTTCTCGTTTCAATTTTAAAGTTATCTTCAAACCTATGAATAAAATTAAATTATCGTCTTTGAAAGATCCTATTCCTGTTGAGAACCGGTGGGGTGTTTATTTTATTCCTTGCTCTTGCAATTTGGGTTATATTGGTCAGACCAGAAGAGCGTTGAAGAAAAGATTGGATGAACATCAGAGGTACATTAAAAATCAGGAATTATCTAGGTCTTCCATTGCTTCTCACTGTTGGTCTTCCGGTCATTATTTCAATTTTTCCATGGCCAGAATTATTTCTAATCCTGCCTCTCCTTCTCATTTAGATACTCACGAAGCTTATTTTATTTATAAAAATTGTAATACTCTTGTCAACGATCTCTCTTCATCCCCCTCCCTTTCTCCTGCATGGAAATTACTTTTGTAGTTTTTTATTATTACTATAATCACTTTTTTTTTTTTTTTTTTTTTTTTTTTTTTTTTTTTTTTTTTTTTTTTATTATATCATTTTTAATTAATTAATTTTATTCTATTTTGATTTTTATTTATTTATTTATTTATTTATTTTAATTGATTTATTTATTTTATTTTATTTTTTTCAATTGTTTTCTTTATCTTTTATTAGTTTTTCTCTGCCACCTGTGTTCTTTTAGCCAGCGCCACCTGGGGCACTCTTTGTAATCTCCTCCCTCCTTCTTTGAGTTTATCTTTACTTTTCTCTTCCTCCTTGGCTGTGACAAGCAGCGCCACCTGTCGCACTCTGTGTAATCTCCTCCTTCTTTATTTCACTGTTATTTCCACTCTGTCCGTTGTGACACGTGTTTGGAACAGCTGATGACGAGCAGTAATTTTGCAGCTCGAAACGCGTCCTGTTTAATTTATCTTTTTATGGTGATTTAACAAAGTTTTTATTTATTGTTATAAATATTAAATCGTAAAAAAACTCGTAGATACTTGGATGCCTGTCTATTGGAAAATTACATGTAACTTGGCTTGGCTGGCACCGACTTCAAAAAATCAAATTAATCTACATAAATATAATAATACGCATGATAAATATTACGCTCTTTATTTAATTTCTTAATACTATTCTGTAAAAAAATTATTTTTCACTTTGCAGTAGCTTTTGAAGTCGGTTCAAATTTTGGTAGAAAAGTTTTTAGTTTTTACCATTAGCTTATGATTGAGAAAACGGTTACAACAATCAATATTAATTTGCGAGAAATTACTAATTTTATTAGCTTTTGCTTAGTTACTAAAAAATTACTGAACCAAATTTGATGAAACGGAAGTGTACCAGTTCAAAAGCAACCTCTTTCAATAAATCAAAATCCATATAAATCGGATGAAGAGTTTTGAAGTAATCATTGAACATACATAAAAAAATACATACGCGTCGAATTGTTAACCTCCTCTTCGTTTTTTGAAGTCGATTAATAATTATTAGTATTTAATTTGTAAAATATACATATAAAAAATTATAATACGGCAAAAATTATTGTACGTCATATATGTCAGGAGTGGGGTTCGATCCCACGCTTACTTTCGAGAGCCAGAGATTAAATGAGGCGCCTTAGACCGCTCGGCCATCCCGAGTGCATTACGTTCGGCGAACTTATTCAAGATCCATGTTACTTTTAATTTGCGAGGTATCATTAATTTTATTAGTTTTTTTCTAATTACTAAAAAAGTACTTAATAAACTTAGATGAAATGGAAATTATACCAATTCCAGAGTAACCTCTTTCATTTAAGACAAATCTAGTTTAATCGATTGGATAGTTTCGGTGTAATCGGTGAACATACATAAGAAAAAAATACATACGCGTCGAATCGATAATAATATCCTCTCCTTCTTTTAAGTCGGGTAAAAAAAAATTAATACGGAAAAAAATACGGTATATTATACACGTATGTCAGCAGTGGGGTTCGAACCCCGATCTCTTTCGAGAACCAAAGCCTAAATCAGACGCCTTAGACCGCTCAGCTATCCTGACTGAAATCTACTCGGCGAATTTTTTCAACGTCATGTTACTTTTCGCAAGTTTATTATTTCAGTACTTCTCACTGATAAAAAGATCTCTGATACTCTGTGCTAACGGTTAAATGCAAAATATTCTTAATAGCATAATTAGTATTTAATTTGTAATATATATACATACATATATAAATTATAATATGGAAAATGTCATTGTATACATGTAGGTCACGAGTGAGGTTCGAACACACGATTACTTTCGAGAACCAGAGCTTAAAGCTAGCGCCTTAGACCGCTCGGCCATGTTGTCTGCGATACGCGTAGCGAACTTTTTCAACACTTTTGATTTGCGAGAAATCACTAATTTGATTAGTTTTTACCTAATTACTAAAAAAGTACTGAACCAACTCCTGACCGGGTGCATAGTTTCGGAGTAATCGGTGAACATACATAAAAAAATACATACGCGTCGAATTGATAACCTCCTCTCCTTTTTGGAAGTCGGTTAAAAAAGGTGTATCAATATTCCTTAGTTCCCCCTATAGAAAAAACGATCTTTTTTTCATTAAAAACTCTAATAGATTTTTCATACTTTAGGTGTGCCTATCTTGGAACAGTTTTTTTTTAATATGAAATTGTTATCAATAACAATTGTTTTTGTTTAAAACAGGTAATAGAACTATGAATTCAACTGAATTTTTAATGAATTTTAATTCACTTTACGAATTTAGGCAATATATATTCAAATTTTAGTAAAGAATTGCGTCTATGTCAAACCTTTTGAAGTAAAATCTATGCATTATACTTCCCTTTTTTTGAACAATGTATTAGTAAACCAATTACCTGCATTATGAACAAAAGATTTATGGAACATTTTTAATTTACTAACATATATAAAATTTTGTACACAAAATATGATTTTTTAAAGTGTATTTTTTAATAAAAATAGCTGTTAAATTAATATATATACAAACTTACATGTAAATTTTGCTTCATAATACACCAATAGATGAGCAGTACCTTGTCACAAAGTTTTAGTTTAATATATCAAAAACTTTGTTGGTAATGATATTTCTAGCAAACATACAGTCTGATAAACGTAGTTTTTCAGAAAACGCAAATTACGATTTTCATATAGCACAAAAATATGCATAAATTTTACAACTTAAAATTCCACGATAATTGTAAGCGGCTGTATATTTGTGTACGCATTATATATTATGTATGTATTTGTGTATTAAAAATTAATTTTTACTTTCATTTGGTTCTTTAAACGGTTACTTCAGGTTTCAGAAAGTCAGTATTTGGTTTATATTTCGGGCTATAAGTTTGCTTCTAATTATTGCTGAACCAAAAGAAATTTTTTTTGGAATCCTAAATGTTTTAACTTTAATTTATAATCTATACATATAATAAAACAGTAGGACCCGGTGTGTCTGTACATTGAAGATAATTGACAAAAATGGAGTCAGGGCGATAAAAGAAAACCAATGAAACACAAAAAAATTTTTTTTGAATTTTTTGTCTGTCTGTCTGTCTGTCTGTCTGTCTGTCTGTTTGTTCGAGGTTATCTTCGTAACTACTGAATGGATTTTTATGCGGTTTTCACTAATGAAGAATGCACACTCCCGGGCAGTGTATAGGCTTTGTTTCATCAAAATCGGACAACAGACAAAAAAGTAACAAAAAGAAACAAAAGAAACTATTAGGTTCGCTGCTCACGTTTTTTAGTACATAACGTTTTTTAGTACATATAAAATCCAATAGATGTCACTGTGCGATTTTAAAACGCGCTATCGTTATGTTTTCGCCAGTCTACTTAAGTATGAGAAAGTTTCAAGCTGGCTGTCGTTCCATGTGGTTTAGTCGGTAGAACGTCAGTGCGCCATACTGATGGCCCGGGTTCGATTCCCAGCATGGAATTTTTTTTTCACTATGTTGGCATTAACGCCTATAAGCAATTAAAAGAATTTGAAATATTGTATTCAAGGCGAATTTTCTCTCTGGGAAAATTTCCTTGCATTAATATGTCAGTGTAATTTTTTTTTCGATTTAATTTTTTTTTTCGAAACTTTGTTTTTCTTAAAAAATTACAGTAAATATTTGATATTTCCCAACGTTTTTTGAATGATCGACTTGCTTTTTTTTTTTTTTAATGTATGTCTGAACCTTATCTAACTACTTCTTCAAGATTTCTTTAGATAAACCGACCAGCGTAGCGGGCGAAGGCCGCTAGTAATAAAATATAATCGAAAATATTTGCAAAAACAGTGATTAAGGTTAGGCAATCACCTTAATGCATATAGATATTGTATTACACATAAGAACGCCAAAAAGCACTTTCATAGCAAAACATTTATAAAGTGTTCAAAAAAGATTTGAAATCTGTTATAAGCAATACATTAGTAATAGCAGCATTCCAAGAATAAGAATCCGTATAAATCGCCAAAGATTTCCCTATTTACCAGCAGACTTTTTTATTCTGATTATTTAAATATTTAGCATCTTATTTCAACTACATGTCTGGTAAATTTGTATTTTATTTATATTTTGCAATTCATTTTGTTCATTTATCAATTTATTTTTATTCTAAGTTTTAAACGCGTTATTGAATATTACAGAAAATCAATGTCGATGCAAACAGTTCCTCTTTTCGTAATCGGACTGCTCGCGATATACATGCATCTTTTTTTTCAAATATGCTGAAAAATTCTTAAAAAAAAGGATGTAATCATATAATCTCATTTTTTAAATAGGAATATGCTTATTTATTCCAAGTAATTTTTAGTAACGGAAGTAAGTATTCAAGTTTTTAACTTTTAAGAAAATGTTAAAACTATTTTGCATTTAAAAATAATAAAAATAATAAAACGCCAAATGATATAACATCTTTGATCATGTGCATCAAAATCATTAAAATTGTGAAGTGATTGAAAATTTGACGGTTTTTATGGTTCATTGCTGTTTTTAATTTGTTCTTTGGGGGAAATTCAATTTATATTTTGCTTAAAATTATATTATCTTGGAGGTAAGTAATAGACATTTTCATTTAAAGGGATTTGAACCATTTTGTAATAAAAAGGTAAACAGTGTTAATATTAACTGCTAGTTTTTCCAATTATTAAAATCCATTTCTAAGTTTCATAGATTTCTTTCCAAGCAATATGCGTTTTAGCACATTTCAAGCCATTTTTGACAAGAGTATATACCTGAAAATTAAAATCATGCTTAAATTTTATCAATTTTTTTTCTGGGAGCTACTCTGACACATTATTTGTTTGAAAATAACCAACTGGGCTTCAATTATAAGAACCCAGTTTTAACAGTGTTTTTTGAGACTCAATATCAAGTTGCTTTTCTTACATTAAAAAATACTCGAATATTTGAATATACACTTTTTTAAAGCCATACAAATTACTTTGTAAGCGATTAATGACTTACGTACAGAGTGCATGACTGAAATCGAAGTTTTTCTCCAAACCATGGTAACTTGCAATATAGAATTAAATAGCTATGCAAATTCGGTTATAGGAGTCAAATTATTAAACAAACTACATCGTAAAGGTAACACCAGGGTGGCCGAGAATTTTTTGTTCAAAATTTTCAAGATCAATTAAAGTTTACTGCCTGTATATTACACAAACTCTGCCATACTGGATACAAAAAATTGTGAAGATTACCAATACATTTAATGTATTATGTACTATTTTTTAGTATGAGAACTATTTATTATTATTAACCAACATTGTCATGATTCGTCATTTTAAGTATTTTATACGTTTAATTATTCGTTATACTTGAGATTATATAGTTTTCCCCACATATTTCAATCACAAAAAAGAAATTGGTCCAGTTTACTTTAAAAAGTGTTTTTCCAAGTATATACATTTTGCATGTTAAAAGAATGCATTTAGACACTCTTTTCTAATCGATTTTCCCTACTCCCTAAACTGTGTTTCAACGTGACTTCTTACATTTATTTATTTTCACCGGGAAATTAACAAAATACGGAAAAATTATACTTTACGCCATATCATAAATTTAGCTACAATTTGTCATCTTTAATTTACTTCCGTTCGTTATGAAATTATTATTAGCCCGTAATGAACTCCTAAGTTTATTTTCCTTTCGCACTTCCTTGTAGGTAGGGTTTATTTAAGTTCTGATGCATCACGTTGATTAACTTTTCATTGAATTATGAAAACACGAATTTCACTACATCTCGCTAAGTTAATGACGTGGAAAGCAGGGTCCGCCGAGTATGTGTTCTAGTATGCGCATGTTGTTTAATGGACGTAATAATGCATTATCCGGCTTCAGTATTTACGCTGCAGGAATTGCATTATCTTTCTCTCTGTGTATATTTTCTGCTGCTCAAGTATTTCACGTCCGGAAATTAAATATTAGCAAAAATTTATTTACTGGAGAGAAGTAAATTGATTTTTTAATAAAGAATTTATTTTAATATTTAACAATACCAACTAATATTTAATGATGACGTGCGAATGAATTTTTAATACGGAATTAAAAGCGAAGGGATTAAATTGTTGAGTACCTCTTGATCTTAGTAAACAGAAGTGAAAAATTAAATCAGATATTAAGTTAAAAATAATATTTTGTTTTGCATTCTTTAAGGTTTTATGTGAAAATAATTTCATTTAAATTATTAGGTATTGTTGCGTGCTGTATTTCGAAATGTTTTACATAAAGATTTGAAAGATGGGATACTGTAGGAAGGAATTCGGAGTACCGTCTCTCCTGCTGTAGTAAATTTCTCTACCATTTCGACCCGAATTAACACATGGTGAAATTCGCCTATCTGCGGTTTCTAATTCAATGCCCTCTCCGCACGCCCACTTAAAGCACAATTTTCATTTGACCTGTCTGCTTTACAAATTAGGCCTATAAAGCTCCAGTCAATTGCAATTAGATCAGACAGCTGTGGCCTAGTTCACAGAACATCGAACTCGTAGGTCTAAGGAACTCGAAGGTCGTGAGATCAAGGCAGTCTAAAATTCGTCGTGGCTGCAAATTGGGAATTATACATTTGGAGATGTTTTTTAGGTAAAGGTTGCGTCATCTGATCAAGGTTTACGTTTTAAGATCAACGTGAGTAGCAATGTGCGGATGTCAAACAGCAAGATGTATTTGTTCAATAACCGGCAAGTACAAAACATAGCAGTATGCTATACCGATAAGAAGACGAACTATGGGCTCGTCATGCGTATTGCCGCTACGCAGTGATTAGGCGATCATCCATGCAGGCATAAGGTTTCACACCCGTTCCATTGCGGAGAAACGGTAGAGAGGAGCCTGGTCATGAATAAGAAAAAAATATTTAAAAAAAACTTCGTTCAGAAATGGAAACAAATATAGTAGAGGAATATGTATAGGTGTATCTTAGAATTTTCATTTTCTTTTGAAGTTTACAGAAAGATTTTGATAAAAAATTATTTGACTACTTTAGCTTCTTATAGAAATTTTATAATTTGCTTAAAGTAGTCTTAGTAGATTTAAAAAATATATTTTTTAAGGCTTAAAATTTATCTCATTGTATCCAATGTTTTTGGTGTAGTGATTGATAAATTGTGAAAAGTGAATTACATAATTAATAAATAGAATACATTAATAGACTTTTTTAACCATGTTTTTCTATGCATAGAATAAAGCAGTTTTTTCGTTAATAAAAATTATATAAATATTTTACTTCGAGCTACTCATCTAAATCGTTCTAGTTCAGGTATATTCAGTATTTCCCTGTTGCTTATCAATATCTATTATGTGTTCCTATCTAATTTAAACGTTTAAAACGCATATATTAATAATTATCTTATTTGAAATTTTAATGTTTAACTTTTAGTCCTTTCATAAATTTGTATCAACTACCCAAATTAAAATATTTTAAGAGAAACTATTTTTTTACTCATTTTTTAAAAGCCACGTTTTTTTCTAAAATTATTCCACAAATCTAGTTTCCCACGTATTTTCCAACGCTAGACGCTTATGAATTTTCACATCATGTTGGAATAGGCTTTCCTTTCGATGTTTTGGTGATTAAACTACTTCGTATTTCAATTGCCTCTGTTTTTCCTGCAGAAACTGGAGTGATAACCTACCTTGTTATATTTACGCTCTAACATCGAATTAATGATGTGACTGAAACAAGAATATTTGTTATTGAATTAGAATTAGTCGATCTCAGCCAAGAACAACAGATTCATATAATTGTACTGGATTTTTTTCCTATAAGCATAACACGACCTTTCACCACCTGACAGTATTCTATGACTTTAATGCATCCTACTACAAACGTTCAATATTTTGCCAAGAATTTTATACCAGGTTTCGTACGGGTCCTGGAATTTCCAGACCAGGAAATTCTTCGGTACCTGTATTTTCTTATAGAAAATCTTTCTTTAAATTTGAAGAAAATTTGCGCGTGAATTGGATGTTACCTTTTAAATTCTCTATTAATAAAAATACTGATTTCTTACCTCAATGTAACTGTAAGAACCATGTACAACATGTTACATTATGTATTTATGTATATATGAATGTATGTATATATATATATATATATATATATATATATAAGAAATTTTTTTAGTATATGTTAAATAATGTGCAAATGAGATTTTTAAAGAAATACTTTCTCTGCAACAACCAGATGACATCAGTTGCAGGAAATTAAAATGTACATGCTTGACTTAAGGAAT
This sequence comes from Maratus speculifer, assembly GCA_964019185.1. Taxonomy (NCBI): domain Eukaryota; kingdom Metazoa; phylum Arthropoda; class Arachnida; order Araneae; family Salticidae; genus Maratus; species Maratus speculifer. The sequence continues at coordinate 220,869,826 of OZ025299.1, read as the reverse complement.
TAAAGGTTTAAAATGTATATATGTAATGTGTTTAAAAAAGAAGAAGAAAAATAAATAGTAATTTCTAAAGATATACTTCTTTTAGATATTAGTAATAATATTTTTCAACATATTAAATTTACACTAAACAGAAAAGTGATTTTTTATAAATGTATCGCAAGACAATATACTAACACGTTTTCTAAAGTGCAGTTCAGATTTTAAATGGAAAGAAAAAATCGGCATTTTATTTAAAAAGCTTGTCATTAATTAAATTTGAAAGTGGTCAAGCGTTTCAGTCTTTTAGATGTTGCTTTGTACTTCAAGCAAACACGAAACTATAAAGTGTTAATGCTTTCTTTGATACAAAATCCGAAATTTTGCATATTTTGTACATAAATTAGTGATTTTTCGTTCAACATCCATTGATTTTTTTAACACTTCTAATCTTTATTAACAAAAAATCTAAACTTCTAAATAACTAAAATTATTCTTTTGTCGCTAAGAACAACAAATTTCTAAAAGGAATAAATTTTGCTCTGAACATGTTATTTAATTAAAATATTGAAATATAAAATTTTAGCTTCTGTTAATATTTTTTCATATTTTGTGAAAGAAAAACTTGTTAAACAATATATAATACTTAAAACCTTAAAATTGAAAATTCTAATTAATTTTCTTCATGTTTTTCGCATATAGCTCAAATTATTGATAAAACAATTTCGGAATATACTTACGAAATATAACACTAAAGAAAACTTATGAAAAGACGACATTCTTCGTCTTATTTAACACGCAAAAAAATGTAAAGTAGTAAAAATAAATCATTTTAAAAATGGCATTAATATTCATTCAGCAAAAGTGTTTTTTTTACATTTTTATTTTTTTAACATTTTGTAAAAAGTATATATAAAAATATTTTAATCTATCAAATGTGTAGCATATATAACACAACAAAAATGCAAATTATATTGTTGGAAAAAACAGATTATAAAGATTGAAAAAAATAAAGATTTTTAAAATTTCTGTTTTTATTAATTATTACCATAACCTTCCGTATAAAATGAATAAATATTCTAATTTATGCAATATTTACATGAATTTTAAATCCAATAATTATTAACAATGTTAACCGATGTAAAATTTTGAACATATGAAACATTTATAGAGCTATTTCAAAGTTAAATCCAATTTTTATCTGTCTCATTATATTGAAGAAACAACAAACATTTCCAAGAAAAAACTGTCGAATAACTTTGATTTGTGTTCCTAAGGGATTTTGTGCTTAGTTTATGATGTATGTTGAATCCCGAATGTTTTCCTTTATTTGTCTGAATATTTCTTCTCCGGTTCATTTCTTGGAAAGAAAAATGTAGCCTTTTAAATCTTAGGTTTTCCAAACTTTAGTTTCAGTCGAAATATCGAAATCCAAATGCAGTTGGGACAGCACCAAACTTTAATATTTTTTAGATTATTAGTAGAATCCGATGCTTAGAACTGTAAATAATTAAAAACACAAATTTAACTTGGTCTAATAAGTCAATTATAAATCAATGAAAGGAACAAAAGTGAACATGAAAAAATATTTCGCTAAATGGCTAAAATATTCATATTTCCGTCAGTTTTTTACTTTGTTAAAGGTAATGTAAAAATATGATTAGTGAAAAGAATTTATCATAATTACGATTTTTTACAACCACTTTCACAATTTTAAAACTAGGAAATATTATTATGTCGTAAATTTATCATTCTTATACGAAGACTGTTTTTAAAGTAAGGGCCGTTTGCAAATGAAAACCAAACGAAAGAATATTTTTAAAAAACAAATTATTTTTCATATTCTACGCACTTTTAACTATTTTTCAATATAATTGCCAAGTCTGTATAAACACTTATCATATATTACAACTTGATTTTGGTTACCCTCTTCATAGAAACTTGCCTCTTCCAAACATAACTAAGAGGACGATCCAAAACAATGTGAAGCCTCCGCAGAGCAATTAAAAACAAAAGACGCAGTATAGTGATATTTTGCTACTTCATATCACTTCATGAAAATGCAAGGCCTCACGCCTCAGCTCCAACAAGAGATCCATTGTACTCTCTTGGCAGGGAAATTTTGGAACTCCCTTCCCTTTCTGCCGTGACCTTGCGCCAAGCGATATCCATCTTTTCCGGTATTTCAAACATCATGTTGGCGGCAACCACTATAGCAAATGATGAAGATGTGATAAACTTTGCTACCAAAAATTGAACCGACTTCAAAAACTACTGCAAAGTGAAAAATTTTTTTTTACATAATTGTAATAAGAAATTAAATTAAGTGCATAGTATTTACCATGCGTATTAGTATATTTATGTACATTAATTTGATTTTTTGGAGTCGGTGACAGCCAAGCCAAGTTACATGTAATTTTACAATAGACATACATCCAAATATCTACGAGTTTTTTTATTATTTAATATTTAGTCTAAAAAGATTAACTTTGTACATTTCCAATTTGCATTGGATAATTAATTTTAATTTTGAACTTGGCTTGGCTGGCACCGACTCCAAAAAATCAAGTTAATGTACATAAATATACTAATACGCATGGTAAATACTACGCACTTAATTTAATTTCTCATTACAATTATGTAAAAAATTATTTTTCACTTTGCAGTAGTTTTTGAAGTCGGTTCAATTTTTGGTAGAAAAGTTTATTTTTCTCTTTTTAGTGAAAAGTTAACGATTTCTTGAAGTTGGCTTATAAAAATTATAATACGGAAAAAAACTATTGTAAATTATACACGCATGTCAGGAGTGGTGTTCGTACCCAGGCTCTCTTTTGAGAACCAGAGCTTAAATCTGGCCCCTTATGGAAGTGGTACCTATTCGAGAGTAACCTCTTTCATTTAACATAAAAACCAAATTAATCGGTTGGATAGTTTCGGAGTAATCGGTGAACATACATAAAAAATGCATTCGCGTTGAATAGATAACCTGCTCCTACACTTTTTGGAGTCAGTTCATAACAATTATAATACGGAAAAAATTATAGTAAATTATACAGGCTTGTCAAGAGTGGGGTTCGAACCCACACCCTCTTAGCGAAAAATCACTAATTTTATTAGTTTTTGCCAAATTGCTAAAAAAGTACGGAACCAATTTCGATGAATTGGAAGTGTTACCAATTCGAGTGTAGCCTCTTATATTTAACACAAAAAACAAATTAATCGATTGGATAGTTTGGAAGTAATCGGTGAACATACATATAAAGATGGTTTAGTTTGGTTTATTTTATGTCGGCTGATAATATACACGTGGGATATAGGCCCGAAAGGGGTGGGATGCCCTCTGTGGGGGTCTTTCTAAAGGAACCTAACACGTATTTACGCAAGGAAATCCAAGGTTCGAAGGAAGCCACTTTAAACTCCAAACGGTTAGGCCGACGGCCGCGATTGTGTTCGAACCCAGCACCTACCGTCTACCAGTTGAGAGGTCAGAATCTTTCGGCCACTGGTGGGGTCCATAGATAAAAAGAAAAAAATACATACGCGTCAATTTGATGACCTCCTGTTCCTTTTTTGAAGTCGGTTAAAAATTATACGACGTAAAAGCTTATTCTACATACGTATGTCAGGAGTGGGGTTCGAACCCTCGATTTCTTTCGAAAACCAGAGTTTCAATCAGATGCCTTAGACCTCTCGGCCATCCTGAGTGCATTTTCCTTGGCGAACTTATTCAACGTCCATGTTACTTTTGATTTGCGAGAAATCACTAATTTTATCAATTTTTGTCTAATTACTAAAAAAGTACTTAACTAATTTCAATGAAATAAAAGTGGTACCAATTCGAGTGTAGCCCCTTTCATTTAACATAAATACAAGTTTACTCGGTTGGATAGTTGCGGTGTAATCGGTGAATATACATAAAAAAATACATACACGTCGAATTGCTGATAACCTCCTCTTCTTTTAAAGTCGGTTAAAAAAATTATAATTCGGAAAAAAATTGCATATTATAGATCTATGTCAGGAGTGGGGTTCGAACCCAGGCTCACTTTCGAGAAATCAGAGATTATGTCAGGTGCCTTAGACCGCTCGGCTATCCTGATTGGTCGGCAATCCTATCGGCTATTCGTCGAATTTATTCAACGTCATGTTACTTTTCGCAAGTCTATTATTTTAGTACTTTTTTACTGATAAAGTACTGAGTTGATAAAAGATCTCTGATACACAGTGCTAAAAGTTAAATACAAAATATTTGTAATTGCATAATTAGTATTTAATTTGTGAAATGTACATATAAATATTATAAGACGAAAAAAGGTTATTGTATACATGTATTTCAGGAGAGGGATTCAAACCCACTCTCTAGCTCTCGAACACCAGAGCTTAAATCAGGCGATTGAAACCGTTCTGCCATCCTGACTGCACTCCATTTAGAGACCTTATTCAACACTTTTAAATAGCCAAAAATCATTAATTTTATTAGTTTTTGCCTAATTACTAAAAAAATACAGAAACGACTTCTATGAAACGGAAGTGGTACCAATTCGAGAACAAGCTCTTTCATTTAACACCAAAACCAGATTAATCGGTTGGAAAGTTTCGGAGTAATCGGTGAACATACATAAAAAAAACACATACGCGTTGAAATGACAACCTCCCCTCCTTTCTGGAAGTCGGTTAGAAATATTCTTAATAGCAAAATTCGTATTTAATTTGTAAAATATAGATGCAAAAATTAATATACGGAAAAGACTATTGTACACATGTATGTCAGGAGTTGGGTTCGAACCCACTCTCTCTCTTTTGAGAACCAGAACTTAAACCTGGAGCCTTAGACCGCTCGGCCATTTCCTCAGCGCTCCAGCCAGCGTACTTATTCAAGACTTTTAATTAGCGAAAAATCACAAATTATATTAGTTTTTCCCTAATTACTAAAAAGGTACTGAACTAATTTCTATGAAACTTAAGTGGTACCAATTCGAGAACTAGCTATTTCATTTAGCACTAAAACCAAATTAATCGGTTGCATAGTTTCGGAATAATCGGTGAACATACATAAAAAAAATACATACGCGTCGAATTGATAACCTCCTCTCCTTTTCGGAAGTCGGTTAAAAATGGCCATGACTTCCCGGCTATCGGAGAAGACGGCGAGTTTCTATAAAGAGGATTTTCAAAATCTAGTTGGAATTTACTCGGCAGCTATGTTAAAAATTAGACAAATGTATGTTGAAAATAATTTTTTTTTTATAAATTTTCTTTCATTTAGTTTTTAATAATTTTAAAAAATCCTAGTATTTAATAATTTAAAAAAAATTAAATATGCAATTATATTTTTTTCAAAAATATTTCCTATAAATGTAAAATGCGATTATCCTCGAAACCTCTGTTTTTTTAATTTAATGTAATAAATTAGTAAAATTATTGTAAACATTCTAATAAATTGTTACAAAAAAGAGAGAATTATTAAATGTAATAGTATTGCTTAATTTAATATTTCAGAAACTGTTTCACGAAAGCTTGTGGTATAGCATAATTAAGGAAGGTATACGATTCATGTTATTTTAATTAATTATTAAAATTTATTAAAATGAGGATCTTTTATTTAGATTCTCACTCTCATAAATCATGATATATATTAAAGACATCTAACGTTTATTCATTTCTTCGCCTTTTAATTTCCGAAACTTTTTCATAAAAAAAAAAAAAAAAAAAAAAAAAAAAAATAGGGAATTATGAAAAGTTTTGCTATTATATAGTTTAACGTTAGTGTGACTGTTTTATGAAATATAGTGCAATAGCATAAATATAAACTTCAGGTACATGAACTTAGCTACTTTAATTAGTTTCTTAAAACTTATTCAAATAAGGTTCTTTTGTTTGAATCCTTACTCTTTGTATATCATAATATATTTCAAACGTCTAATGTTTTCTAATTTTGATTTCCTTTCGCTTTCCGACAGGCCTTTACTTATTCACTGAACTCAAAGACAGGATAAGTTCAAACTGAAAAGATGAATTTAAACAGAATACGAAAGTTTTCAAGCATCTTTTATGTCATTGGTTGGAATGCCAGATATATCATGAAAAAGTAACAGAAAGAAAGACGGCATTTTGATACTAACAGCAGATGTTGGCAACTTTTCAGAAGAATTCATAATCTGGCATTCCTTAGAAATTAATATATATGAGAGTTCTGAATGATGAGGGATAGTAGACAAAAGAAATACCTGTTCAAAAGCTTAAGCTAAAACAACGTAGTCATTCATCCACACGTAATGTTACTTGCATTAAAGAAACTTTCTTTCCCCATAATTATATGAAGGAATAAATTCTTGCGCAAGCTTCATAAATTACTTAGAATATTATGATTAAATTTCGTCAAAGTATTAAAATATATAAAAATGATTAATTCGTTTAAGATAGTTTCAAACGCTGAGACCTCAAATAAACCATCTGTATAATATATTGAATATTGTGAATAGGAATTAGTATATTAGAAAGCCTTAATAGCATGTGATATACATACGCATCGGTACTGGGAAGTGTATATATTGTATCGTTGCTCTATTCATTAACATATGTAAATTTGCCTAATAAAATGTACTATATTATGGTTCTGTTTTTCTCTTAGCTGTTGAGTGTCAAAAGTTTGTAATTCGTCTTAGCTTTTCCAATATGATAAAATCAATATAAGCACTGTTAAAACTACAGGTTACACTTTGCACCTTTTAGGGGTGAAAGGCTTGTCTCACTTGTGACACCCCTAGGTGATCCAGAATGACACCCTTAATTAGAGTGAAAAGATGGCACCCCTAATCCAGAGTACCCACTAATAAAAAAACATCAAAAACCGACTTTTGGCCCGCGAAGGATTCAAACCCACGACGTCCGATTGCAAGCTCAACGCTCTAACCGTTAAGCCATCGACCTCACTTTCATAGTCTCCCTGAAATGTTCAAATATTCTGAAATTCAAATGTTGCTTTATATAAAAAGCTCACCAAAAGTTAGCCATCCGAAGTTCTAAATGAAATTGGCATAGAGCATTTTCGGTGATAGTCTTTGTACGGAGAAATTGCTGTTTTGATCCACCAGTGACGGCGAGTTGAAGGGGAAGGACACACGGGACAGAGCATGCGCAAATGACTAAGGGATGAAAATCTTCCTACGGTATTCATTGCGCGGCACCCTAATTAGTGTGAATCACCCAGTGATGAATCAAACGACACCCTAAACACATTTTCAAGCCCGCGGGTGTCAAATGGTAGCACCTTTTTACACCTGGGCGTCAAATGCAACTGGTTTGTCACCTTTTTTAACAGTGTATACAAAACTCTAAAAGCGCTTATAAATTAAAAAATATATAAATTTTATGTCATTGGTTGGAATGCCAGAAGTGTCATGAAAAATGACATAAAGAAAGACGGCAATTTAATTCTAACAGCTGATGTTTGCAACTTTTCAGAAGAATTCATATTCTGGCATTCTTTAGAAAATAAAATATATCAGAGCTCTGAATGGTGAGGGATAGTAGACAAAAGAAATACCTGTTCAAAAGCTTAAGCTAAAACAACGTAATCATCCATCCACACGTAATGTTACTTGCATTAAAGAAACTTTCTTTCCCCATAATTATATGAAGGAACAAATTCTTACACAGGCTTCGTAAATTACTTAGAATATTATGATTAAATTTCATCAAAGTGCTAAAAATGATTAATTCGTTTAACCCTTTCGTGGTTATAAGCGCGTATACGCGCCCAGAATAACACTTAATTTGAATTGCGAAATGCCATACTGACACCGGAATTTTTAAATGAAAATTTTAATTTTACAAAGAACGTAAAAAAAAACATTTATATATTATGAAATAAATTTGTTTTTAAATTCCGGTGTCATTCAATCATTTTAGTATTTTATGAATAGAAGTGCTTTAACCGTCAAAGGGTTAAGATAGTTTCAAAAGCTGAGACCTGAAATAAACCATATGTATAATATATTGAATGTTGTGAATAGGAATAAGTATATTAGAAAGCGTTAATAGTATCTGCTATACATACGAATAGGTACTAGGAGGTGCATATATTGTATCTCTGCTCTGTTCATTGACATATGTAAATTTACCTAATAAAATGTAGTATATTATCGTTCATTTTTTCTCTTAGCTGTGGAATGTGAAATTTTTTAATTCGTCTTAATTTTTCCAATATGATAAAAGTATATGATAATATGTACAAAAAACTAAAGAGTTTATAAATTTGAAAATTGTAAATTTTATGTCATTGGTTGGAATGCCAGAAATATCATAAAAAACATAAGGAAAGAAGGTATTTTGATACTAGCAGCAGATGTTAGCAACTTTTCAAAAGAATTCATAATCTGGCATTCTTTAGAAATTAATATATATCAGAGCTCTGAAAGATGAGGGATAGTAGACAAAAGAAATACCTGTTCAAAAGCTTAAGCTAAAACAATGTAATCTTTCATCCACGCGTAATGTTACTTGCATTAAAGAAACTTTCTTTCCCCATAATTATATGAAGAATAAATTTTTACGCAAACTTCATAAATTACTTAGAATATTATGATTAAGTTTCGTCAAAGTACTAAAATATACGAAAATGATTAATTTATCTAAGATAGTTTCAAATGCCGAGACCTCAAATAACCATGTGTATAATATATTGAATATTCTGAATAGGAATTAGTATATTAAAAGGCTTTAATAGGATCTTCTATACATAAGTATCGGTACTAGGAAGTGTACACATTGTACCTATGCTCTATTCATTGAGATATGTAACTTTATCTAATAAAATGCAGTCTCTTATGGTTCTGTTTTTGTCTTAGCTACTGAATGTGAATTTTTTTAATTACTCTTAGCTTTTCCAGTATAATAAAAGCAACAAATGTACAAAATGCTAATTACGTTTATAAATTAAAAAAAATTATTAATTCATCTATGGTCATTTCAAACTCTGGGACTTAAAATGAGCCTTGTGTATATGCATTGAATATTCTGAATATTCACTTGAATAGTAGAAGGCCTTAACTGCATTGTCTATGAATACACATTGGTTCTAGGAATGCATACATTGTATCTCTTTAGCATTCATATGTAGCTTTACCTGATATTTATTCATATGTAGCTTTACCTGATGTAGTTTCTTATTGTTCTTTTTTCCCTTAGTTAGTGAGTGGGTAACTTTTGTAAATCTTCTTTGTTTTTTCAGTTTGGTAATAGTAATAATCATTCATCCGTAAATAGTATTGCTTGCTTTAAAAAAATTTCTATCCTGATAATTTTTTGAATGAATAAATTTTTACACAACCTTTACAAATTACACAGGTTATTATGATTCAGTTTCGACAAAGTATTAAAATACATAAAACAGATTAAATTTTCTAGGATAGTTTGAAATGCTGAGACCGCAAATAAATCATTTCTATAACATATTGAATATTATGAATAAGCATTAGGATATCAGATGGCTCTAACTGCATCTGCTATACATACATATCGATACAAGGAAGTATATATCATATCTCTTCAGTATTCATTAATATATTTAGCTTTACCTGACATAATATAGTTGGTTATTATTCTATTTTTCCCTTAGGTATTGAATGTGAAGTTGCTGTGATTCGTCTTGTTTTTTCTCACAAGGTAATAGTAATAATTGCACAAAATACTAATAAGTTGATAAATATATAAAAATGTTTAATTCGCCCAGGAGAGTTTCAAATGCTGAGACCGCAAGTAAACAATCGTTATAATATATTAAATTTTATAAAGTGGTATTCGAAATTTAAAATCCCATAATTGCATCTGCTATGTGTACATATCCGTATTAAGAAATATATATATGGTATGTCTTTAGTATTCATTCACATATTTAGCTTTACCTGATATAATAGAATTGGTTACTATTCTGTTTCTCCCTTAGATATTGATTGTGAAGTTGTTGTGGTTCGTCTTTGTTTTTCCAATATGGTAGTCATCGATATATATAGCTATATACATATATATTGCTTTACTTTATACATATATATTACCTGATATCGATGTTAGGAAGTGCATGCATTGTATCTCATCAGTTTTAATTGATATATATATTTAGCTGTAACTGATATAAAGTAGTTTCTTAAGATTCTGTTTTTGCCTTAGCTACTGAGTATTAAATTGTAGTAATTATACTTTGTTTTTTGAAATATGGTAATAGTAATGAATGTACAAAATACTAAATACGTTCGTGAAGATTTAAAAGGAAATAATTCGGAAAAGAAATGGAAAACTTATCATTAAAAATAGCTACCATCCATTTTACTTTCAAGCTATCAAATACAAGTATCTCAAAATGTCTAAATAATTTTTATTGTAATTTAAATTATTTAAAAAAAAACTATTTTAAAAAGAAATATCTATAAAACACTCTATGAAATTTTATTAGCATAGATTTAAAAAAATCAATGACATTCGACTACAAACTCTTTTTACTTTTAATATACGAATGCCACATTTAAAATAAGGATCTTACACATAATAAAAATTATGCTAACATTCATTTTTGAAAAGGTAACACATAGTTTTAACACTGAATTCTAGTTATTTTAACGAAACATTTTGCGAGAATGGCATATTTTTTATGTAATTTATAATTTATATATTTTTCTTAAATAATTACAGAGATAGGAAAACAAATTGCAGGGTATTATGTCCTAGATTTAAAAAAAAAGAAAAAGGAAAAAAATGAAATTTTAAATAAAAAATATTTAATTTTTAACATATTTTTCAATTTTATAAAAATTAAATGATTACTGTAATATGATGCTCAAAAAAATTTACAAAGATTATTCTAACCAACTTTAAATTGGGTTTAAAAGAAGTAATTACTAAATATAATTCAGGTTTATTATATTAATTACATATATGCATTTTTTTTACATTTAGAAATGAAAATAAAATACAATTAGATAAATACAGCTCCACTTCTTTATAGTATAAGATATATGTAAAATTTTAGTCTGTATATGATGGAAGGCAATTATATTTTAATTCAGCTAACTGATGGCCAATAAAACTTATATTTCATTTAAATCAAGTCATTTTGAAATATTAAATAAATTAAATAAATTACTTTTTAATCTCCCTGAAACGTAATACGAAGAAACGTAATTAACTTCTTACAATACTTGGAACATTTATTACATTGTTAAACTATTAATATATAACTGCTGGAATATGAATTTTTAACGTAATATTTCAAATCCTTAAAATATTTATAAAGAAAACAATAACGAAAAATAATTCTTTTTTAACACTATATTTTATTGTCTTTAAGCAACATTAGCAAGAATTATTTTGATATTCAGTATACGAAAATAAATTCCAATGAAATAATCCATTTTTATTTTATAGTAAAAATAATTTATAAAACATTTTCTATATTATATGAGGAAATTATGTTTTAATACCTCTTATTAATCACCAATAAAAGTAATCTCAAATTTCATTTTAAACAAGTAATTTTGAAAATATATAATAGATCAATCGAGTGCAGTTTTCTGTGTCAGGGTTTTGCTGTTAACAGAAATTCATTTCTGCTCCATTAAGACGATCAACGTTGCGTAAAAAAGACCGCAAGACATCAAAATATTCTTTTCGCATTGTACACAAAACCGTTTTGCCGGAGCAACAGTAGCAGAAAAGACATTTGATGCTTCATTTATCGGACTCTGCTGTAGGAAAAGCTGCTTGCAGTCACCATTTCTTTTGTTGACCTATAAACTTTTCTCGCACAGATAAAAGTCGGCCCAGAGAAGTATTATTCTCCCAGCCCTAACGAGGTGGAAAGTATTTTTTCTTTTGCTAATAGACACCATCCAAATGGTCTGATAGCAGTGTTATTTTTTTAAACATCCACAATAACATAAACGCCATATTCTAGTAATAAAAGTTTACTGACTAATCTAATAGATTGGATTCTTTCATCGAGTAACTATTGTTGCCTAGTAACCTAGGTAGTAACGTTTTCTTCTTTTAGATTAGAAGAGAAGAATGTTACTGAGATAGTTTCCTTTAAATCTACTTCAAATGACGAGTGATGGAAATCTTATTCTTATAACACGGAATATTTTTGAAAGTAGAAAAAAGTACGGTCGAATATTTGTTGAAAAGTGCCTTATCATTTGACAGATCTTTCATATTACTTTTTTTATAGTTTTATTTTCATCTTCGATTTCTTTTCTACTCCAGGCAAATATGACTCCAAGATACATTTTAACCCCAAGGACTGTTTTGTCTCCATCATTACTGTATTTTTTGTAACCCCGCAATCGAATTTTTTTCTCTCTTTCATATATTTTTATAAAGATAATAACCTGATTACAGAAGCATTACAGAGTATCGTGGGTCATTAAAAATAAAATAAGTAATTAAAATGTTAAAATATAAAAAAAGTAGATTTGTTTTTAACTGGCATAAGCATTAGTTTTCCATATTGAGATTATATTTTTTGTAACTATAATTATTTATATCTCATACTTCAAACTTAATAAAGTATTTAAAACATTTATTTTTAATTTTAGTATAGACGATTTATGACACCGTAGGCAAATATTAAAATATGATGCATTTAACCAAAGCGACAGATTTTTCTCAATTATTACATCATTTTTAATATCTCCTACCTTTACAAGAAGAAAGTATTGGGTTAGTGAAACATTTTCGACTTTCAGTTTTCGATAGAATTAAACATTTTAGAAGGTCCGGGACACGATTTTCTGGTTTTTAGAAAATGTCTGTGTGTCTTACTATCCCTCTGTGAGTCTGTATATGACAAAATGTTTGTGAGTGCATTATCTCAAGAACTATTGCACGGACTTTGACAAAAAATTGGATTTAGTTAGATCTTGGCATAAAATGGGGATGGTTAGTTTTCGGTGAATATCGCCATATAACTGCTGCCATGATGCTGCTCTGCTGATTTTTTCTAGAAGTATTAACATGTATGACATAGAGAAGAGTTTTGGGATTGCCATATCTGACTAGTTAAACCACTTATTCAGAGTTTTATATTTTTTGTCATATACTTTTATAAAGAGAGTAGCTGGATTACAGAAATGCATTTCACTTTCCCTGTGTCATTAAAAATTTTAGGCTAAGGATATTTTAAGATGCAAATATTAAAAATATGCAAAAAAGGCTTGTTTTTGACTAAGAGTAGTATTTACATTAATTATATTTTAAAATAAATACAATTATTTATATCGCATTTTCTGCATGCAGAATAAAATTTTTAATTTAAATAATATCAGTACGAAACTTTTATAATACTTCGGGTAAGTATTACTGTAAATTAAATTTTGTCACTAAGAATTTTTTTTGTCATTATTATTTTTTTAAACTATGATTTTTGCACTCTGATTCATATATTTAACAAAAAAATGTTTAAATTTCAATTGCATAGTATTTGCTTCATTAAAAATTTTAAAACAGTAAATTTAAATAAATAAAATACTTCAGATATATATTTATATTCATCTTAGACCAACATTATGAACAAGAATTTTAACTATTATTTTAATAAATATAATGTTCAAAACACGTTTACATTACACGGAATAAAATGATGATTTACGAAATGAATAGTACCAAAAATGCAGGCTCTTCGCTGCCTATTTTTTGCATTAATAACCTAAAAAGTAATTTAAAAAACTGGTTTCATAGTTATTTTATGAAATTCACCGTACCACTATAATAATGTTTGCGCTGAAAACGTTTTTTTCCCCTTTTAAATCCAAGAAACTGTTTTGCCATCAATTTTTTTGAAGAAAAGTTTCTCCTTTTTAACGATTTTTTTTCTGTTAAACATAATATTCCATATACTTCATTTTTTTAAGACAACTGTATTAAATTCATTTCAAACTTTATATTAAATCTCAAACCAAATAATATAAATTGCGAATAAAATTCTAAAATATATTAATTAAACTTTAAACATAAATTTACAAAAAATTATATATATATTTTTAATTGAGCATAAATCTTATATTAGTTATCAATTTTCAATAATACAGACAATGACAATTTTTACGACTTAAATACAATAAATAATTTTTTTTATTTGTAACAAAATAAAAGTATGAACATTATTTGAACAAATATATATTTTTTTAATTGAATATCTTTTTTTCTATAAATTTCTTTAAATATACATTCTGAGCATCAGAGATTTTTATTCCAATATTGGAATGTTACTCAAAAAAATTTCTTTCTGGAAAAATAATATATGTAATAGAAATAATAAGTTATTCTCTTACACATTTTAGATGACACTTAAAATAAGATAAATTTGAAATTTATGAGTTGTGTCAACCAATGTGTCAACCAATATTAATATTTTTTATCAACTTGCCTCAAACAAATTCTGGTAAACAACTAATAAATTTAAGCTGCAAGATTTTTTTAAAAGAAATATTTTTCTGCAGTCCATTATTAAACATTTTAAATAAAATTATCTGAAAATAAAATACAAAAATATTATTCTACTATAAAATATGTGAGGTAGGATCCTATAAATATGTGATGATCTTATAATTTATACTATAAAATATGTGAGATGTGAGATAGTTGGAAATTGAAAATTTCCAACTGTGCACCTTGCTTAAAATATAATATTCTTTTAAAACCACGTTTACCTATAATTGCCTCAAAAATCGGTTAATTTTGGAATTTTGTATTAGAGAAAAAAATTTTTTGAAAAGGTTTATGAAAATTGTGCTTTAAAAAAAAAAATTTATTAACCTTTTAAAAATATAATAACATATTTTTTATACAAAAACAAATTCAAGAAGGCAACCAATATGGCAGACAGAAAAATGTCGGGTTTTAAAAACACATCTGATCTCAATACGTTCCAGTTCATTTAAAATATAGTCTATTGTCCAATTAACTAGTTAATAGTAATAGTTAATTAAGTAGTTAAATTAATGTGTACTAATTAATATATTAGCAGGTAGAATGTTTTTATAAAACTGAATTCGGCATATTCCTAAAACAGCCGAGACGCCTGATTTTGGCGATTTTTTAACACGCGCCAAGCATCCACGAGTGCCAACCGAGTTTTCAACAACCTAAGGATTCTCTCCAATCACAACTCGTGTTTTTCGGAAGACAATTAGCGACATGCTCGGTTTCAAGGACGATTCGTTTATAAAAAATATTCTTTTTACAAACAATTTACAGCTATTTAACTTCTTTTACCACGAATTTTCTCGATTTATACAAAGATCCCTTTCCATATTTTTCGAATTTTAAAAATTTACCATTCCCGATCTACCGATTTTTAAAAAAAATTCACAATAAATATATAGAAACATTGACTTTCTAATGTACTAATAATAAATAATATACTGATAAATCTAATTTCTAATAATAAAACTTTATATGCACCAATTACTAAATCAAACAAAATACAATAGCCATAAAAAAATCTCTTACCTTTACTTATTTACATTACGGTATCCTACAAAGAGGATACTTTATTTTATTTATTTATAATTTATCCAAGAAAATAGATCACGCGTTCCAAATTGGTGTATTGGTGTATTTTGTGACGGCCGATTATCTACGCTAGGGATATAGGCCCAGGGGGAGGGATGCCCTTCGTGGGGGGTCTTTCTAAGGGAACCTAACCCGTATTTACGCAAGGTTCGAAGAAAACCACGAAAACTCCGAACGGTTAGGCCGACGGCCGCGATTGGGTTCGAACCCAGCACCTGCCGTCTACCAGTTGAGAGGTCAGACCCTCTCGGCCACTGGTGGGCTCGCGTTCCAAATTAAAAATCTATCAAACAAACTAAAAGAATTATTTCTGCTTCCAGATATCGTTTCATGCGACAGACGATTCAGTAATTACAAAATTTGATGCAATGTTTTCATCTAATGTCCGGTATTCAGGCAGATTTTGCGAATACAGTGATAACAAAACGAGAGATTTAACGATCAGAAAACGGATTTTTTTAAAAGTTTTTTCTTTTTTAAGTGAGCGAATTTTCTTATTGGTCAATCTCGTTTCGCTAACAGCACACAATCTATCAAGATATCGGCTATGAAAAATTCTTTTGTTCCTTAAAACACTCAGCGTAAAAAACTATTTAAGCACTGTAAAAATTAAAAGAAAGGAATTTTAAAAACACACTGACTACATTCAAGGGAATTATTTTAAATTGGGGAATTTCTTATTTGTGTATTTTACAGGTATTCTTTATTTCAATAAACAGTGACAAAAATAATTGTGTACTTGCCACGCCGTGCGAAAGGGGGGGGGGGGCGAAGATGGCAGTTTTCCGGGCGCAGAAATTTGGGAGGGGGACCAAATTTATACTACCAACGTCATTTTTAGCTTGTCACAAGAAAAAGTTCGGGGAGGGGGCGCCAAATTCAGGCTTTGACCCGGTCGCAATTTCCTCTTTGAACGCTTCTTTCCATACTTAAAAATTTGGGAAAAACAACTACTTACTAGAGAAAAAAATTGCAGAAAAGGAATTTTAAAATTTTGCTGCGTAAATTTGCACGAAGTTATATAGATTTTGCAACTTACGTTCGTGAATTTTACAAATATTTTATTTCTAAAATTTAGTAAGGATATTTATGAAATAATATAATTTCTCCATCATATAATTTCTATAATTTTAAACTGAAGCATTATGAGTGCATTAAAACAACAACAAAACAGAAACATCAGTGTATCCACAAAACTCGCTGTGCAGGAATTAGTAAAATGCACGAAACTCGTCGATGCTGCAATAACTAACGTGTGTATGAGCGCTTCGCGCCCATTAAAACTATAAAAACATCAGTGGATCCACGAAACTCGCTGTGCAGTAATCACTAAAATGCACGAAACTCGTCAACGCCGCAGTCACAAACGTGTGTATGAGCGCTTCGCGCCCATTAACATTAAAAAAACATCAGTGGATCCACGAAACTTGCTGTGCAGGAATCACTAAAATGCACGAAACTCGTCGACGCCGCAGTCACTAACATGTGTATAAGCGCTTCTCGCCCATTAAAACTAAACAAAATTCAGTGGATCCACGAAACTCGCTGTGCAGGAATCACTAAAATGCACGAAACTCGTCAACGCCGTAGTCACAAACGTGTGTATGAGCGCTTCACGCCCATTAACATTAAAAAACATCAGTGGATCCACGAAACTCGCTGTGCGGGAATCACTAAAATGCACGAAACTCGTCAACGCCGCAATTATTAACCCATGCATGAATGCTGCGCGCCCATTAAAACAAAACAAAAAATCGGTGGATTCACGAAACTCGCTAAGTTAGAATCTCTAAAATGCACAAAACTTGTCAAACCTGCGTTAACTAATGACACTAAAACCGAAAAATTATTCTCTGGATTCTCAAAAGTTGCATTGGAGAAATTTCTAAAATGAACAAAATTTTGGTTATTAATGCAGATATCCAACTATTAAAATCTTTGTAAATTTGTACGAAAATACGGGATAAAATTTTGAAATTTTTTTTTATGTATTTATGTTACATATATATTGCGCGAATTTTTAACTAAAAAAGAAGGTTTTTCTGATATAGGAATTCACTTTCAGTAACATTAATACGTCATCTCAATTTTTAAATGAAATTGAAAAATCATAACTTAAATCATTGAATATTTATTTCGAGAAAAGCGTATCCTCAATATATTCGTCTGCCGTACCGCATATTTGTTTCCAAAAGTATGTTATTATTTATTAAAATAAGCACTATCTTTAAAATAACATGAAAAAAAGGCCGGGAAAATATAGTCATACATATTTAATGCAATCTCCTTTTTTAATTTAAACAATAATAGACTGGTGTAACAATGGCATTTCATAAAAGCCAATCAAACAAAAGGATCAGAAACCGTGCAATCCGGTTAAACCGATCAAAATTCCTGATCTAACAACTGTAGGCGTGGAAAGAATTCAGAAAACGATCCGGTAGCAAGTAAAAGCCATTTATCGCCTCGCCAAATTCAACGATGCCAAGTGTCTCGAATATTATGCCCTGAATTCAATTATTTCATCGGTTGAGTCGCTGCAACTTACGCAGAATTGAAAATTTTCGTTTGGAAAAATTGTTTCGTAAACATTTGCCTAGTTAAAAATTCACTAGTTGGTTTTGCAAGAAAATTATTTTAGTTATTTTTTTCGGATGATAACTTATTCTTATTTGAGGTAAGTTTTTCAAAATTTAAGAGATAAAGTAATCGTTTTCTGTTTATCCATTTAAATGTATACATGGCTACGCTTTCTGACCGAAATGCAAGGTTCGAAATGATAACGTAATAAATTGATTTAAAAACTCTTTTATCAGCGTATATTTCACTTATACATTTTAAAAGAAACAAAAAAATGACTGTTTCAAAAATTATATATAAGCGTGGCTTTAATGCTTATATAAATTAAAAATAAAGTTATTGCACCTTGTGTTGCAATTGCAAATTTTCCAACATTTAACTCTGAGGGATACAAATCTCGGTACCGTTCGGGTAACCCAAGTGTTTGAGCGTTGGTGCGCTATGACAATGTTTGAGTTTAGAGTCCCGTTTTGGCACTTATCTGTCTGATGGTTCTATGCCTAGTTAGCAATGCAACAATTCTTGCGATTAAAAATAATTAATATAACTTATTTTAAAATTTGAATGTTTTTTTTTTAACATTTGTAACAGAAATTGAAAAGTTTTTAATTTGAAAATCAATATTATTTAGAAGAAATGATGAGTACTTTAACAGGGAAGTATAACTTTTATTAAATTCTCAATAAAATAAATCTAATAAGAAATCTTGTATTTTGTTTTTACGAATTTAAACAAAATCTCATTTTATATAAATGTGCACTACGACAAATCGAACAGTCTTAATATTTACTTAAAAAAAAACTCATTTGAATTTGTCTGTGGTAGGTTACTAATTTTTAATGATTCTATACCTTGGTGTCTGGATTGAGAAAATATTACACTGCAATAAATCATAGATAAAATAGAAATACACAAGTTCAAGCTACAAACACAAATAAGTTTGGGACTATTTTGTAATGTCTAAAAATGCTCGAAATCATATTAATAATACATAACACAAATATATGTAAAGTAATAGTAAAATGGAAAATATATATGACAGGGATGAGAGCGTTCCGACCCAAATGGTTGAGTCTCACCACTAAATACTAGTAGTATTCTTAGCTTTATTAAGTCTAAGAAATTCTGTCCATTAAATAAGGCGAGAAATACCATTAAAAATAGTGGTAGCAAACAATCATTTTGGTCGGAGCGCTCTCATCCCTGATATGATGCAAAAACATATAAATAAGAAATCAAAAAGCTTAAGAATGTATCTTTTTGCTGAAAAATAAAATCATCTTTGTTGTATGTGAGTTAAATCTGTATGGTAATTTTGGTATAAGTTTTTGTTGGTGAATAAAAAACTGGAGAATGTAAAAAAAAGAAAATAATAAGCTAAAAAAAAGTCTTAAACGGATGCGAATAGAAAATGTAGAAAGTAATATTTCTTTCTATTTATCTGCATTAAAAAACAATGATTAAATAATCAAAAAAGAAAAAAAGGTAATTTTGAAAAAAAGAACATTTTAAGTTATTTAAAAGTTCCATTAAATAATTATGAGCAATATAAAAGAGAATTTTAAATTGAAATAATAATTAATCTTAATTTTAACATGAGTGGGATAAATATGCATGCAATTTATGCAAATACATATCGATCATCTTTCTAATATAGCTAATTTTTCCACTGGAGTGTAATGACTTTTTTGTATGCATGCTAATTATATAAAGTGACGCAGTTTTGCGAAAAAAAAATAGATTTTCATAATGTAAATTTCTAAGTAAAAAAAATTTCCTATCATGTTTATTAATAAACAAAGAGACTAGATTAACGACTATATTTGTAATTGTAGAAAATGAAATAAATTATGGCCCAGAACTCATTATTGATTGAGAAACGTATAATGCAAGAATTTGTTACTCACAAACATCCAGAGGTTCATAAAATACTGCTTACGCAATTTTTTTAATTTAAATGTACGATTTGATCTTTATGTGTAATTGCGTCTTCAAAACCCTTCAGAAAATCAAAACGCAAAATAAACGTAACAAGCATTAACAGGAAAATCTATCAGATTTTAAAGCATTGTGACATAATTTAATGAAAGGCACTTGACGCATTTGGGGAGAGACATTTTGGTAAAACACAATGTTTTGTGGCAAAGACTATTTTAAATCATACAGTTTTCAAATAACACGTTTTTAAGCTCGTTAAAAATTCTCATGTGAACTTTTTGATAAATTTCTGCTAAATAATATATACAACTAATATTTTAAATCCGTTGTGTAGTACTAATGTGAAGGTCAAAAGCAAATAAAACTTTCATGGCGACATGCCAATTTTTGCAGACGAGAGCTAAACAGACCGGAACAACCGCATTATGCGGAATCCGACCACCTTCGCACTGTTAAAAAATTACGGCAAAAACTGCTAACAGCAATATTGCCAGCATTTTTTTGCCGTAAAAATAGGAGTAAAAATAGATGTAAATTTGTATAGTACATCTAATACTGCAATATGTACGGCAAAAAATGCTGGTAACATTGGTGCCAACATTTTTTGCTGTAATTTTCCTTTTTTTTTTTTTTTTTTTTTTTTTTTTTTTTTTTTTTTTTTTTTTTACAGTGCACTAGTTTATGATTTATTGTGATTAGAACACGACACCTCAGATAACGAAGCAAGTGGCCTAATAACTAGACAAGCAGATAGAATTTTTTGTATCCTGACGAATTTTATGAAACAGCAAAGATCCCATTAAAAAATTATAAATGTTCAAAAAACAATTAATATATCACGCACGGTTGGTAACCGAAAATACAAATGAAGTGTTAAGAGTAGAACTCTGTAGAAAGTCAGTTTAAAAATAGGGTTAGTAAATGTAAACGATAAATGTAAACAAGGATCATTGCAAACAATCAGTACTAATGTTCATCCAAGTGTTTTAAAATCTGGCAGACAAGTGTGCTCGTACATTTTTGTCACCTCTAGGGAACGTTGCTAATTCTTACATTTCTATGTTAAAATTGATATTATTGTTATAAAAACCATTTAATAAGGATGAAATATCTGTCAAAATGTATACGGATCCTTCTTTCTTTATGTTATTATTAAACGCTTACAAATGTATTTAGGAGGGGGCTAGGGGATCTAATTAAGTTACTTGAAGGATAAAAAATATTTTCGTTGTATATCGCGTGGAGAGTATCCTGTGGAAGCTTTCGTTATGCTAAACTCAAAGCACACATATATGTATATATATATATATATATGTATATATATATATATATATATATATATATATATATATATATATATATATATATATATATATATATATATATATATATATATATATATATATATATATATATATATATATATATATATATATTATTTTAGGTATTATTATTTTCAGAGATATCATCTAAAATATAGTACAAAAATATGTCCTTCTTCCTCATCTAATTCCGAATGTACTGAAACTAAAATGATGAAAAAATAGAGGTTATAGATATTTCTTTAATCCTTGCAGGAAAACTATAGGGATTGCTCTAGATCAGGCCTGTCCAACGTTTTAGTAAGCAAGGGCGCACCTCAGCTATCGGCACTCAATGAAGAGCGCCATCATTCGCTTGACCGAAAACATGTGGCAATAGTATCGCAAAGTTTTAGTATAAATGCAAGTCAGAAAACATAATGCAAATCAATCTTACTGCGGTAGACAAAAAGCCAATACGATTCTGGAGTTAAATGTATTAAATTTCAACTTATACATTTTTCTGTGCGAGGACTATCTTAAAAATATTTGTAGAGTAAAATGCCAGAAACTTTAATCGCACGTTAATAACATAAATAACTAAAAATAAATAAATAAAAGTGGAAATCAGAGATATTGCTATGTTTCTTTTAGGATGCGAAAAAATGCTATAGCTTATTTTGAATGACTGAATTTAAGTTTTATAGAAAGTACAAAAGCAAAGGCAGGCATAATGGTGACGAATCCATCTGAGTGATTCCAGAGAGATAGCTGAAAATGCTTTCACAAATGGAAACTATGCTTATTTTTTTTTTAAACAAAAAACAAAATTTTAAAAGTCAAGCTTGTTATCATTTGAATACGACAGCCAATGAGCCAGTGTGGAAACGGTAGAAAGAAAAATGTTGAACTTTCATGCACGTATATCTCCAAAATGCTGGAGGAGATGGAAAATATTTATTTTTCTGTTACTTCTTAAGTATTAAAAATATCTATTTCAATTATTACCAAAATTACCAAAATTTACCAAATTTAACCATCATAGTTACACTTTATAAACAATAATTACGAATCGTGAAAATATGCATGATTAAATTTTCAAAGTATGTTTATAAATTTTTAACTTTTTGAGAGCAACCAATTGTGTTACTCTAATATTAAACTCGCGCCAGAACTTTAGAAAACATTGTTTAAAAATAAAGAAAGGCATTTTTACAACAATTTTTCCATCAAAGATATAAAATTGAAAATTCATTAAATGTTTCTGATAGAAATCTTATTAAAATTAGACAGTGGGATTATCCCACCGCCCCTCTATAAGTTTTAATGCGTTTTCACAATTTTTGAAAATATCTCTGATGCAAATAGTAAGGATTTTAAAGAAAGCATTCTTTATAATGGAATTTTACTTCTAAAAAGTCTAGTAACAGGAAACCTTAAAAGGGCGCCAAGAAATTTTTCAAAGGGCGCCATGGCGCCCGCGGGCGCCGCGTTGGACAGCCCTGCTCTAGATTATATGACTTTTGAGAAAAATACATTTTTCTTTTTCATACAAATTTCAATTTCTGGGCATTGGGCAATCTTTGAAGGTATCTATAGTAGCAGATTTATAAAAGCATTGTTGATAATGATTTTCCAAAAAATTCGTCGGTAAATAGGCAAGAATTTAACCCTTAAATACAGGGACGGTTTGGATAATGACAGCGGACCTAAATAATGACAGCGGCGACGTATTCTGCGTACCATCGGCTTTTAAAGCCTAGATAACAACTTTTATTATATATTTGTGTAATGCAATATCCTATAGAAGTATAAAAGCGATAAACTTCCAACTGTTGCATACATACTAATTTTAATTAGAATTAATCATACGCATAATTTAGTTCATACGCATAAGAAAAATAAACCTATTCCTTTTAGTACCAGGATTTTAAGGTATTATTTGCCTTATTTAATGTAAAACTTACTTAGGACATAGCGTCTGCTATGTTTTGAAATTTCTGGTTTTAAAATGTCGAATACATTTTTTTAATTACTCATGCATGAGAACCCTTTGTAAATATTATGGGGTTCGCGGCTGGTTTGCAATGAGCGAGTCTCTAATTACGACTCTTGTGTATTTAAATGATAATTAAAAACCTATCAGAAAAAATAGTCATGGACCAAAGTGGCTTTTCAAATTTTCAAGCTTCTTTCTACACAAGTTCATTTAGCACCATGCCATCTTTAGCCATTGAACAAGGGCCTTGTGTCAGCTAATATGGAGAAAGAAAAGGTTATTATTACGCTGAATTTTGTTTTATAAATTCCCAAATGAAATTTAAATAATGCAGTACTTTTTATTCTCAGTATCAAGTTAAGTTCCTTATAAATAGATCAATATAAGATAATAAAAAAAGATTTATATAACATGCAATATTTGATATTATTTAGGCTTCCTATCGCTTTCAACTTTTATGGTATATACATTCATACTTTTCTAGTATGTACAGCTATAATCAACCGTATTTTGAATGGATTTTTACAAAGTCTTATTATTCTCTTAGTAGTCATTTTCTTTTAATAATGCAGTTAACACCTTCTCGATGCTTAGTTTTTAATCTTTAACCACCGGTTTTTCAAAACAGAAATTTTTCTGCTTTTAAATCGCGAAATTCTTCAATTAAATAAGGTAAACTTTATAATAAAAAGTAACTGTGGAAATAATCAACTCTTGTAAGAATTTTAAGTGTCACGTATATCAGTCGCTCGTCCCCAAGGGGTTAATTATACATATGTTTACTGTACGGAACCCTCTGAGCGGAAGTAATGCTCCCACTTGACCGTTTATATATATTTATTGCGATTAAGATATACATTACCGACAAACAAGTTTTCAATATCTAATTCTTCACATTTGTATTATTTTGCTCAGTTTCCTCTGAATTTTCCTCTTCGTATAAGTGCAATACTTCTCTCTATATGTGTACTTTTGTCTGAGGAAATAGGAAAAATCATTTTAAAAGCAATACCTTATTTTCGCTCTATACTAAGCTGCAAAAATCCGTCAATCATCAGCTATGAGTTACCTAAAAGAGCGATTGACATGATTGATGCTTTTTTTCAAATTATATCAATGAAAAAATGAGTGTTTAAACATCATCAGTCGGTTATTGTTTTCTTTACGGCCAATTATCAGCTGGAGGGTTCTAAGCCGCGGGGGCGCCCTGCGTGGCGGTTTTTCAAAGGGAACCTAACACGTATTTACGCAAGGAAATTCAAGGTTCGAAGAAAAACACGGAAAACACCGAACGATTAGACAGATGGCCGCTGTTAGTACCTGCTGTCTACTAGTATCGAAAACAGAACTCAGCCACTAGATGGGGGGCTTCATCATTCGGACTTAGGAAGAAATTAGATACAAAACTGAAACCATACATATATATTTTTTAACCGAGAATAAACATGTAAAAGTGTTTAGGAAAACCTTTAATAAATTCTCAAAAGCTCGATAAAAGTGAAAGAAATAAACAGAAAACGAGTACATCAATACACATTTTTCAGATGTTTTCTAATTGATCTAACTTCTAATGAACAACGAGAAGGGGAAATTAAAAGAAATCCATTCAAAAATATCTTCATTTAATGGGATGTTAATCATTATGTGGAGAACACATAAATTTTCAATATGTGATTTTCCGAGAAAAAATATTGAAAATTACAGAAGACTGGCAAGATAAAGAGTAATTCTTAAAAAATGGAAGTGACAAAAAAAAAAAAAAAAATCCAGTTGCATCTGATTCAATGGTGTTTCCATGAGAATATGTGATTACTTATTCTTAGATATTAAAACCACTTTGAAGATGGGATTCTAGACTGAGTTAGAAAATCTGGATTAGTTATAATATTTATCTTTATTAAAAATATTTTCTAATTCAGCAGTGATTTTCTAAAGGTTACGTCAAAAGAGTCAATAATGTAATATATTCTATAACCATTTACAAATAGTGTATCGTTTCCCTCGGGAACCGACAGAGTCTGTTATTTAAGTTCATGATCTGTAGAAGCTTCAAAAGCTGATTAATTTTAGGACTTGATATATAGTTACTAACCTTCAAGGATATTTTTAATCATAATCATATAATTTCAAGAGAAATTATTTCGTGAAATAATTTTGAGAAAATATTTCGTGATATAGTTTTTTGTTCTATTTTTCGGTTAATTAAGTTATTTAATTTAATGTTACCTCTAGTTTTAACTGTATTTAATAATAAAAGGATAGGGAAAAGTAAATTCTAAACTGCGGACTCTACTCTCTTAGAAAGTCAGCCACAAAATAGCTCAAGTTGAGCTGAAATCCACTCATGTCAATGTTGAAAGGCAGCTTCTGAAAAAAGAGTTGAAATAACTCGAGTTTTAACTAATTCAAATGAAGTTGAGCTACCTAAATTACCAATTTAGATGAAGAAGATTTAATCGTTTGAAAAACAATTCTTTTATGATTGAAAAAATTACAGCTCTTTCATGAGAAGCTAAAGCAGCTCTTTCGTTTTAAGAGTGTAGGAATTAAAAACATTATAGTCAAATGAATAAAATAACTGCGAACCGTTGAATATTTATTTATAAGAATTTTTTTCTTTTTTTTTTGCCATCTTGAAAAAATGTTAATGTTCACATCTACCCCACTGAAAAAAAAGTGAGGTAAGTGTGAATAGGCTGCTATCTAAATTTAGAATCGTTATAAAGAATTTGATTCGCACATAAAATTGCGGTAAATTATTGAAAATAAAAAATCTAATCAAAAACATTTAAGGTACAGTCATGGGGAAAAATTGTAAACACCTCCTGACACAAACTCCTCAACAAATAATAACAGACGAAATTTACTGGTACCAAACGATTGGAAATTAACCTACTTTTAAATAACGTACATAAAATTTGCTTAGGGAGCCATCTACATATTAAAACGAACACAAGCTTAATTTTTTCTAATAGCAATACACAGTTTTATCAAGATATATTAAGTTTTTGGTTCCATCTATGCCTTGACACCAAATGTTAAGCATGTGAATGATATGTTTTTGAATTATGAACTTTCAAAATTTAGTGCTTCCAATGTTACATTACATTTTCATATTTTTATTAATATCTACTGAAATTATACTCCTAATGAGCTAGTTTTTTATGTAGCAATAATTCTAAAATACCCAGGCATAAATAAGTTGAATTTGCAATTTTTTCAATAGTTGATAAGAATTATGAAATTAACATTCGAAAAAAAAATTATGAATTGGAAACTGCAATTTTTTGATGGATTTAGATTTATTAAGTCATGTGTTATAGAAACCCAAAATTCCAAAATTTTCTACAAAGTAGTTTTGAAATAAATATTTAAAATAAGTCAAAATGATGGTTTAACCCCTTGGGCACGAACAACACCTATACGTGCCGCAAAAAGGCTTAAGAATCTTCGTTTTCTCGCACCGGTAAAATTATACTGTAAAATTTGCCTTATTCAATCGGAGCATTTCCTCGATTTAAAAAGAAACAAATTTCTGTACTTTAAAACTGGTGACAGAACATTAAAAATTTCGTAAAAGGCTCCCGTCGCGAAGGGGTTAAGATGCCGCCTACGATATAGGTGACTAATTAGTTTGAAACATATGCTAGCCTGTTATCTAGCAGTCTTCAATTACTGCTTGACTGGCACCTAAAATGCTTTGATCAGAAAGGAGGCTTTTTCGGCCAACTGTCTAGTACGGAACTTCACTTTGCACACAGCTCGTAAAATATGACAGTATAATACAGCCCGTAAAAATTTTTAAAGGGATTAATTTATCGTAATCGTTTCGTACATATTACATAAAAATTTGTTTTTATCCTATAATATGGATGTAGAATTCATTTATGGTGTCAGAATTGGATACTGCTATTGGAAAAACAAAATTAGGGTTCGTTTTAATATATAGCAAAATTTATATATAGCCCTGGGTAAATTTTATATACACTATTTAAAAGTAGACTTAATTTCCATTCAGTTGGTAGCAGTAACTTTCTTCTTTAATAACTTTTTGTAGAGTTAGTAGAGGACACTTTCTTTTTTTTCCACGACTGTACCTATGTTTTATAAGTACGAAATTTTAGATATTATTGAAATGTGTGGAAATTTGTTTACAATTATACCAACCAATTTAAATATTTTCATTTTATACTAACAACTCTATATTCAAATGTTAAATAATATTTAATCGTAATTAAACAAAAGTTTGGATTTTAAAATTGTATATGAAAATAAAAATAGATTGAATAAAGTAAAAAAAAAACAATAAGATATATGAATGATGCTTAAAACGCTATAAAATAAAACGTTTGTAACATTCATAATTAAATCAAAAGAGACAAGTGAAAGAACCACAGCTACTTATTTTTACCCTTTTTTACTGTCACTAAAATTTAAAAGTATTTATTTATTTAATCTATGAAATTTCGGAATTAACAAGTTTTTTTTTCATTTTTATTGCTAATAGAATAGTGCAAAAGTTGTCAGCTATGTAAAGAATGAAAACTGAAACAAGTAACAGGAAAGATTAATCTAACACAAAAAAACCTCCTTATTCATATCTTATAGAAATCGAAATGCTATCACGTGATATTACATTACGATGATATATTAATTACAACATTCTATTTATTGGTATATTTATTTCAAAATTCCGAAAAGTTAAAACCGTATTTACTCGAATCTGAGACGAACCCTATATCTTTGCTAAAATATAATAATTCATGTTTGTAACTCTTATATGGAACAAAGGAAAGTAAAAATACGTCATAGTCACGCGATATGATAAATCTTAATTAATTTTTTATATCTGGATAGCGTTTATGACTATTTGAAATCGCATTTCCAGATGTTTCATTGCATAATCTACACCGTTTCTACAAGATATGCCTATGTCTCTATTTCCAGTTATTTGTAGATAGTATAAACTTCTCTCACATTCACCCCATTAGAAATGCCACACTTAAGAAAACCTTCGTTACTTCAATCATTAATAAAGAAATCTCACCATACCTAAAATCCAGAAGAGAGTAAAGTTTACATTGTACCCAGATTTTGTAAGAACTGTTTTTTTTAACCTAGTAAAAGCTAACGGTACCATACGGAACAAGAATTTTTTTGTTTGTTTGTTTTAGACCCAATATTTCTGTGCTGAAACATTATCTTTATTTGGTGAATTAAAATTTCATAGTATAAATCAAACACAAGTTACTATTTTAAAAAACTGATGTGAAATACAATTTTTGCATTTTGAAGAGGCAAATAATTCCGGCTGTGATGGGTTAATGTAACGCAAGCATTCAGTGGAGATTTGAGACGAAGTCTAATCTTTAAATTAAGGTATTAAAATTAAGAAATAAATTTTTCAAGCAAAGATGAAAAAAATCATTTAAATTTTCTTTAAGCCTGTCTTTAAGTTAGAGGGCTGGTTACAAGCCCCTTGAATGAAAAGAAAAACAACTTAAATAAAATTAAATCCTTTAAAAACATGCATTGGTGTTTGGTAAGCTAAAGTAAAGATAAAATTTATATTGTTTTTAAGAAACGAAGTAGAACGAATTATAATAAAAAACTAATATATATCACATGCATTCAGTTTTATTATATTGATCACCATCTTCGATAATAAGATGCGTTTATTGAAATAGTTCGATTTTCATGGAAAATTGTTTGTGTTGTATTTGAGTAAATGTGAGACATAAAGTAATGATCAAAACAGAAATTCACTTTCGAATGAAGTATAATAAATGCATTTGTAAACAATATTAGATATCAATAAAGCTTTAAAAATATTAGAAACTAATATAGCTGCCGTATAAATACATACTAATTTCGTAAAACCCATTTCTATGATATAATTTTTAGGTTGAAACACTGCGTCTACCTTACTACATCTAAAATAAAATAAACTGAAAGTGAAAAATAGTAGTTACATTTTTCACTGCTTCAAATGAAATATACCTACTAAGCATTATTTGGTTATCGAAAGAAACATTAGAAATGGAATTACTAAAAATAAAGATTATTTCACAATCACATATTATATCAAAAGTATGTATGTTTAAATTTATTCCATGTAAAATGTACAAGGTATAATCTTTTTAATGTATATAATGCTGCAAATAGTAACACAGTATGTACTTTGAAATTATTTACAAAAATGGCTACATTTTAAAACACGATATAAGCGATATTACTTTTCACTACAAATTTTCATTCATTTTCAATTAATAGTAGAGACTGTTTAATCTTATGAAACATAGGTAATCAATTAAAATTTCATGTGAATCTTTTTTATAATTTGTCAAAATAAATTATTCTGGAAAATAAATTTTGAGAAGAAGAACTATTTTCAATTACAGTAATTTAAAATTGTGCAGAATAGCAGTTATTATTTTAATGCTTTAAAAGAAAATTGTATTTTGTAGAATTTTTTTGCTCGTTTAAAGTAATTTAACACTGTAAAACAAAATTGTAAAGTTACTAATGTTTTTCTACAACAGAATTTTTTCTTGTAATAAACACAGGTTAGCTCTCTAAAAATTCTATGTGGTTACTAAGAATGTTTTAGGAGACTGGAATGCCTAGAATTTATGAACTTTATATGAACCGGCAATTCGGAATACAGATAAAATTGTATTAAGATTACTGTAACTCTAGTTTCTGATAGATTCTTTTGTAAAGCTACTGATTTATATAGCCTGACAAAAACTACTTTTGTAGGTTTACATATTTTATACTTTTCTGTTCCTTTTTTAATTGTATAGCAACCAAATAAAATTTTAGTAAGCCTAGAGATCAGATTTTTTCTTACAGTGATTGAAAATATAAGTTTTTATTATTCGCTTGACGGCTCATAATATCTGACATAATTTATCCTACATAGAGCATTAATTCAAGTATGGTCAAAAAGTGGCAACATCATATACACTGAGAAATGATGCAAAACTTGTGCAAAAAAGCAGGATAAAGAAGAAAAAATTGAACAGGAGGGAATTAATATATTTTTAATCAATATTATAAATAAAACAAAAATTGAAAAAAAAATAGAGATAAGTAATAATGTTATGCTATTATCTACTAAAATCATAAAATATATTAAAGAAATTATTCGGTGAATACATTTTTCTATCAGAGTTCAAAGATACTCAATCCTGATCTCAACGGTAATTAATATATATTTTTAATGCTTGAAAAGAATTTTTTTTAGAAACGTTTTTGGCTTATTATTGATATGTGAGAGATTTAATCTTTTGTTTAGCAATCAAAGATCACAAATAGCAAAGTTCACAGCTAATAATTTTAAACAAAATTATAGCAATATTATATTTAGAAAAAATAATATCTAAATACATACAAATTAATAGATTTTGAAGAAAGAACTAACTTTTGACTAGCTGGGTAAGTAATATTTTTTAATGATCATTAAAATTTTAAATATTACAAAATATTAGAAACACAAAGTTCATACACTTGTAGACATTTAAGGATTATTTACCCAGATTTTTGTAAAGTAATATTTGTCTCAATAATGAAAAAAAATTATCTTCAGACATAGTAACCAGTATATTTCGAAATTTCTAGTAGCAAAACACTTAAAATCCTTTGAACTTTTAATGTGTAGGATTCAGAAAATAAATATAAGTATCATGATAATACAGGCAAAATTTGTAAATTTAAAATATTATAAAAAAAATTTTGAATGTTCTTTTATATTGTGAATGAAATGAAATAATACCCTTTGCTAAAAGAAAAAATATAATGCTTATTTTTTACTTTTGTGAAGAGGCATAAAAATCCAGAGCCTTTGCTACCCACTAACAAGAATGATTCACCGAACCTCATTTACGGGTAAATGAAATATGTGTAGGTTTAATCTTTGTAGGTTATTAATTTATGATGATGCTTAAGTGGCAACATCGTATTTATTAACAAATGAAAACTCAAAATCGTGCAACTATTCAAAATTTTCCATTCATTAAATAATGTTAAATTTCATGTTATTAATTTTTCCCTGCTGCATCTCTTTGCCAGTTCTCCGTAATGTGAAGAGCATATCTTGCTGATCGATGATACTTGCGTTAATCACAGGATCATTACGTTGAAATTCAGTTGAAATATTATTTAAGTTTTGCGAACGAATTTTATGAACGGTTTACTTTAAGAGAATCATTTCACATTTCCAATGCCTGCATGATTAACTCAAACAGAATCTCATTAAATAAAAATAAATAGTATGTCTTTAATTTAGTATTAGTTTAAAATAATTTATTTCCAACAGAAAATTGTAAAATAGGAATCTAAATACATAATATGGTTTCATTGCGAGCGACATGATTTTAAAACATCTTTTTCACACGAGTTCTTGACAGATTTTTTTTTATTTTTTTTTTATTTTATGGTACAAAAATGCCCAAATCTAAGTGTACACTGTAAAAACTTTTGGATACAAATTACATATATATACTGGCAAATTTATGATCATTATATACATCGTAATTTAACGGGACGGTATGTATAACGTAAAATAATAAGATAATATGTATCCTATTTTATCATTCGTACCTCTCATAATTTGATATAATTATGTACTGTTATATTAATTTTATTTTCAAACTAAATAAACACACATAAGGTATTTTTAAATGTTTTCATTATTGTCTTTGTATACACGATAAAGAAGTGATGAGTTTCGAAATCAATCAAAATGTATCTTAGACACTTCGAGTTACCAGTGATTTCAAAAATCGTTCTTAATGAGCCAAAACCTCGGAAAGCAATATATATATTTTTATAATTTAAAGTATCATTTATACGAAGATTCATTTGCTGCCACTGGTTTTCAGGAACATTTTCATGTAGTTTTTGAATGTACGAATCAGTTTTCTGAAAGAAAAATATTACATTTTTTAAGTAGAATAAATTAGATTGTAAATATTTTCAACTAAATAATTGAATTTATTCATGCAAAAGTAACAAAATAATATTAATTTTATTCTAACGTTAATGCTGTTCATAAACGACGTTTATTACTAAAGTGTGGTTGTTAAACATGAAAATGTAAGCTTGAGAATGGATAAGATACCAAAACCTGTATTTCGTGTACAGAAAATTGATTAATGTATAAATTAAAAATCCATATCCTTATTAGTACGGGTAGTTACGAAATTATTACGTATTAATATGTGGTTACACATTAAAACGTAGTTGCATATTAGTACGTAGTTACAGATTATCAAAATGAGTATTTTTTGAAGAATATGAATATACTACTAAATAATCATAAAAATCAACTTCAGAAAAAAAAAAAACTCTGTTTTTGTAAATGATTAGTTAAAACTTAAAAATATATAGGTTTCTGTGGATCCTAAGGATAAAGATCATATTTGGAAATCTTTAATAACTCTAAAGATGCTATTTTATATTTTGCCTTCCTACATTACACTTTTAAAAAGATTGTCGTAGTTTGAACCAGATTTTCGCTAGCAATTGCTGACACCATACGATGGTGAAATCTTGTATCAACATTTGGAGCGACTATTCATGTATAGTTCCAATTTTTGGAGCAAGATTTAAATAGGAAACCTGTTTCAAATGAAGCCTCAAATGTTGATACGAGATTTCACCATTTTATGGTGCGAGGTACCGAGCACTACTAGACAACGAACTAGCGCTGTACCAAATGAGCTACAATCAACCATGACTATTACTTTCAAAGTAAGTATTTAAGTCATGTCATAATATTAGATGCCCCCCCCCCCGTTTGTTTCTGAAGAACTAAGGAGTGTTGCATAAACTCCATTGAACCAGAGACTAAGGCGTCTCTGCCCTACAACATATATTGAAATAATGAAAATCTCTGATTATCAAAGTTGTTACTCTCCTCGTTAGACGAAATGATGTTACATAAATCAACGCATAAAATGTATAAACGTTTTTTAATTATTATGATGGTACAGCGGATAAAAATGCGGCCATCTTTAATCTATTTTATAACTGCGAACCCATGTTTCAATTGGTTCTATAAGGAAGCTATGCCCTTATAGAAAAATATGGAAAGAGGCACTGCAAATTTTATGTTTCAAATCAAAGACTAGACCTATTAAACTGTAATTACCTTCATTATCGTCTCACATGCAGGCAGTTCCCCATAACATATAAAATTAGAATGTATTACTAAAATTAAATCTTTCTTCCCCATGTTTAATATGAAAAAGCTTTTTTTTTCTTGCAAAATGTTATAAAAATAGAAGCAAAGTTGTTGCGCAATCCAACACATATAACAGAGAAAAGTTTCTAAATTAACGTGAATACGATAGATCAGCGGATAAAACTGCGGCCATCCATGATCTCATTTATCGCTGCGTGCCCAGTTTTTTGATTGTGGGTTCCTATAATGGAACTATTTCCTAAGAGTCCACATAATACGGAGCGTAATCTCCCCAAATCTTAAGCTTCAGATCGAAGATGAGATCTGTTAAGCTGTAATTTTCTCCTGCCCAATCATACCTTGCCAATCGATCAACAGCTTTTTTTTGCAACAAATGAAGGGAATGGGCTTCACAAAATCCCATTTTCACCACTTTTCTTCGTGGGTGAAACAAATCTTGTCGATAGATATTCAGGCAAAATATGTAAATATACATGTATTAATATGTATTCAAATAGATAATAAAATGTACATTATCTTGCAATTTAATAATTATATTTTTTCAGATTATATCGTATTTATTTTTTTACAGAGAGACATGTATAGGCTTGTAGCAAAGGATCTAATTTCTTTTACTTGCTACTATCTGTTTTATTTAGTAAAACTATTAGAATATTACATTTTATTTTGTAACTATTTGTTACTAAAAATATTTATATCTCTCAATAATTGCTTGTTGTTATATTGCTTCAAATTATATTGCATAAATTAAAACGCTCTCAAAATGCATATACAAGGCAGAAAATTAAGTCTTCCTACAATTTCTGCTTTTTAAATATAATTTAATAAAATGTAAGGTACCCTGGGGTAATAACGCCACGTTAAGGTTCTACCAATTTTCATGGCTCAGTTTTAGTTTGTATTTTTAAAACAAATGTATGATTTGATACAGCAACTCATTGACTATCTATATAAAAAAAAATTTAACAGATATGTATTCTTAAAATGTAATAGCGTGATTTCTTGACCAATTATATTTGGCTTTATTACCCACCTATATGGGTAATAACGCCATGTAAACAAAACTAAAAAATAAGATGGAATAATTGCATGTAGATTGCCCAATTCTAAGAATACAAACTCTACAAACTTAGAAATTGACAAATTGCATTCTAAACTATTGAAAATGTTCAATTTTTTTTGTGAAAGTATAAGAAAAATAAAGGTGTGGGGGGGATGAGGCAAAAGAACAACAGACCGTGAGCTTCTTTTTGTTTAAAAAGGACCGCTTTAATAGAATTATTAGAAACATTGACCAGTTTTAACTGTGTTTATTTGAATCAATATTAAGGATGTAGCTCGGCCACTGTAGGAAATCAACCGGGGTATTAATGCCAAGGATTGGCGTTATTATCCAGTTATAGTTATTGCGCTGTACATTTTAAATTACAAATTATCTGGAGAAGATGTCCAAAATCCTCAACAACATTTTGAAAGTCCATGAAATGTACTACAAATTTATGTAATTAACAAAGTATTTCCGGATACAAAAAATAGTCTTCACATCACAAAACGTATCTCGCAAATTTTAGATCAAGCGTTAATTTTAGTTGCTTGTAAAAACAATAAAACCTAAAAATGAAACAAATTAACTTGAAGCTGTTTTTTGCGATTTATATGACTCAAAACCCTTCTGCGCAGAGCAAATGGGTGTCATTTACCAGATTATTTCCTAATTATGCAAAATATTAGCACTTGGCATTATTACCCCGCCTGGCGTTATTACCCCAGACCACCTTATTTACTTTAGATTTGTCCTTTCCAACTGTCACACTTCTTAAAAAAAATTTATTATTTTATTACTTTTCGTTTTATACATATTTAATATATCCATATAATCTCAAAAATCCCATGTAGTAAAGAAGACATCATGAAAATAAAATCTGTGATGTAATACAATAATCAATAAAATATATTTTATAATGAGCTGACGGATGTTACATTATTGAATTTTTTTGAATAATTGTTTTTATACTGCTATAAATTGGATTATAATATTGGTTTTATACTGCTATAAATTGGATTATAATATTGGTTTTATACTGCTATAAATTGGATTATATACATATATAAACCACCAAAGTGTAATCTGGAAAACTGAGTTTCTTAATACAAGTCTGCTGTAATATTAAAAAATCAATAACAAATATTTATTTCGCAGCTGCCTTATCTTTACTCGAATGAGATTATTTTTTATGAGATTTTATGTAACAAATAAAGTTAATTGTAAATAAAATATAAAACATTTGGTTTCACAAAGAAATTCTATATTATAAAAAATGAATTAAAATATTTACGTCCAGGTACCTTCTCAACTATTCATATTTTTGAAATAATTGCATTTGTTGTCGTATATATTTAATTTCGTAGTTTAAAAATACACTCAAAACGCAATGTAGTCTAGAAAATGGAGTCATAAAAATCTGCTGTGTTTTAAGTAATTAATTGTACGTATTTAATTCGATGTTTATTTTTCAACTAATTATGTTTCTCGAAAAATCGTTTTGATTTGCTAATGATTTACTATCGTAAATTAAAAGAAAAAAGGTTTAAATTTTTAATGAAGTCAGTAAAATTGAGTTTCATAAAAAAAACTTCAATGTAACAACATAATCAATAACATTATTTATTTCTGAACTGTCTTGTTAATTATTCATATTTCTCGATTAATTACTTTTATTTTGAAACAGAATTTTTTTTATATAAATGAAAAAAATTAATCTCCCCAAATGGAAAATGAAAGATTTAGTCTCGAATATTGAATTTCATAAAACAAATATGCTATGTTAAAAATAATCAATGTAAAATATTTACTGCCGGACTGTCATTTGAACTGCTCACATTTCACGGAAACTACCTTCTCTTTGGAACATATTTAACAAACTTTTAAAAATTCTCACAAATAACAATTGTATTCTAGAAGTTCACTTATCAGGAAAAAAAATCTGTGATAAAAAAGATAAAGTGATAGAAAAAGATAAAAGATAAATGTGATAAAAAAGAAAAAAGTCCTTCCGGCAATGCCGGGAGGAAGAGGTAGCTTTCATATACTTATATATTTATTTATTTATTTTAAGTTAAGTTACATTGTTCAAAAATACTAAGCTCAAATTAGTGGAAATAATCTTATAAAATTAGTGATTTTATAAGATTGAATACTAGTTTTAGTAAAGATTGATTATTAATAGGAATTTTTAGAAATTAGCCATCTTTTATTCAACCTGGTTTTATTTTAAGCGATTTAGAGAGTCACCAGATTCCACGATATCATAAAGTGTATGCCATTTTAAAGCAACATTGTGGATTGTTCAGATCAGACCGTTTCAAAATGTCAGCCATAAGAAAAATTCAAAGTGCTATAACTCAATCATTTTTTAAGATATAGACAAAATAAAAAGTGTTCTGGAATCGTTGTTTTAAGTTTTAACACGTAAAAGAAAAATATGTTTCAACTTTTAATTTTTTCGCATTTGATTTTAAATTTTAAATTTTTTAAAAAATTTAAAATTGCCACCATTTTGAACCAAAATGGTGGATGATGCTGGCCAACGAACTCGGTCGAGACATTTGTATGTACTATGTACATACCAAGTTTCATTGAAATCGGTCCATAATTACGCGTGTTATCACGTGACAAAAATCAGATCGTTTCAAAATGTCAGCCATAAGAAAAATTCAAAGTGCTATAACTCAATCATTTTGTAAGATATAGACAAAATAAAAAGTGTTCTGGAATCGTTGTTTTAAGTTCTAACACGTAAAAGAAAAATATTTTTCAAATTTTGATTTTTTCGCATTTAATTTTAAATTTTAAATTTTTTAAAAAATTTAAAATGGCCACCATTTTGAAACAAAATGGCGGATGATGCTGGCCAGCGAACTCGGTTGAGACATTTGTATGTACTATTTACATACCAAGTTTCATTGAAATCGGTCCATAATTACGCGTGTTATCACGTGACAAAAATCAGATCGTTTCAAAATGTCAGCCATAAGAAAAATTCAAAGTGCTATAACTCAATCATTTTTTAAGATATAGACAAAATAAAAAGTGTTCTGGAATCGTTGTTTTAAGTTCTAACACGTAAAAGAAAAATATTTTTCAAATTTTGATTTTTTCTCATTTAATTTTTAATTTTAAATTTTTTAAAAAATTTAAAATGGCCACCATTTTGAAACAAAATGGCGGATGATGCTGGCCAACGAACTCGGTTGAGACATTTGTATGTACTATGTACATACCAAGTTTCATTCAAATCGGTTCATAAATACGTTAGTTATCGCATGACAAAAATCAGATATATATATATATATATATATATATGGTTATATATATATATATATATATATATGTCAACATTTGAACGGAGGGTGGTTTTGGGGTCTGGGGGCCATGATCGGTGAAAATATACCAAAATTTTCCGGAAGTGCTTTCCTCCGGACGGCTGCAATAGGTAGCTTTTTACTTTTTGTAATGAAAGCTACCTAATAAAAGAATATTTGTGTATTCTAGAATAATTGAGTTTCATAAAACAAGTCAGCTGTTTTAAAAAATGTTAATTAAAATGTTTAATTTTGATAAATCATTTTAACATTTCCTTTTACAGAAATGTTTGAATATAATTTGTCAATTATCTGAGTCTTCTAAATCATTATATTGTAACGAAATTTATAAGTTAATTTCCCATAAAGTATATACATTTCAAAATAATAAATAAAATAGTCTTTTCTTTATTATCTTTTTAATTTTTTATATTTCTCAAGTAATTGCTTTTACTTTTGCCCAGATTTAGCGTTATATACATAAAAACAAATAAATACAAATATTTAAAAAATCAAAATGCTCTTGTAGTCTGGAAAATTGAATTTCATAATAAAAGACTATAATTATATAACAACAAGTCTATATTCCGTAAAAAACTATTTACTTCTCTCCTGATTTTTTAACTATTCACTTTTATTGAATTTTTATTTATATTTTTCATGAGATTAAATCTTATACATAAAAATTAAATAAAAATTTTCATAGTGTCTGGAAAATTAAGTTCCACATAAAAATATTTATTTTATAAAATAAAGAATAAAAAATGTTTACTTATAAAGAATTCTTTTCAGCATTCACATTTGTGAATTATTTGCATTTACTGTGCTACTTTTTAACTCGGTAAATTAAAAATTTTCACAAAATGTAATCTAGAAAATAGAGTCATAAAAAATGTTATATATTCAAAATAATCAATACCACATTTTTAATTTGAAGTTGCGATTAAATTGATCACGTTTCTCGAAAAAATGCTTTTATTTTGATAAAGACTTAATCTCATACGCTAAAAAAATAACTTTCGAGTAAAGAAAATTTCCAATGTAGATTCTACAATTGAATTTTGTGTATAAAAAACTCAATTTAAAACATAATCAATAACACATTTTTAATTGTTCTTTTCATTATTTGCATTTTTCGAATAATTACTTTTATTATCCAACATATTATTTTTATAAATAGAAAACCGCCCTCAAATAATTGAAAATGAACTCGTAGTCTCGAAAATTGAGTTTCACAAAAATAATCTACTATATTATAAGTAGTCGATAAAAAATGCATAATGCGAACTAGTATTTATAATATTCATATTTTTCAGACAGTGTTTTTTCTTTTTTGCTATAGATTTAATATATTAAAAATTTCACAAAGAACAATGGTATTCTAGATAGCATCAGAAGACAAATCTGATGTATTTATTTATAAGTGACTGCTAAATTTCAATTGATTATATTTACGAATATTTTGCTTATTTACTTATTTTTCTATATATTTAACTTTCTAAATTGAAACAAAAGGTCTAACATAGTTCGTACGGGCTAACGAAATTTCCGGGAGTGTTTCAGTATTATTTATCAAAAAATAAATGTAATTTAAAACTACAAAATTTCATCTTCTTTTAAAAGATACTTTTGTGATAAGTTGCTGGTTCTGCAGAAGTTCCTGCTCTATAAAGTTCAGGAAAGCGTACGAACTCTTCTCTAAAAATGTATGTGTACGCCAGAAAATTAATTCCACTAAAATAAAAATGCTGAGCTACTAAATGATCTTTAAAAAAATATTAATCTCTATAAAGATAAAAGTGGTAGAAAAAGATAAAAGATAAAAGTGATAAAAAAGAAAATAAAAGAATGTTTGTGTATTCTAAAATAATTGAGTATCATAATATATGTTATAAAATGATAATTAAAAATGTGTAATTCTGATCAATCTTTCACCATTTCATATTTCTTGAATGATTGAATTAATTTGTCAATAGTCTGAGCCTTCTAAATCTTTATATTTAAAAAGAAATCTATAAAATTAATTTCACTTAAAATTTCTTCATTTTAAAATATTGAATATAGATATTTATTTCTTTATTGTCTTTTTAATTTTTCCTATTTCTCAAGTAATTGGTTTTTCTTTTGCTCAAATTCAGAGTTATATACCATAAAACACATAAATAATAATAAAAAAATCAAAATTGTCTTGTAGTCTGGAAAATTTAATTTCATAATACAAGTCTGTAATAATAAAAACAAGTATCCTATAACGTACTCCATAAAATTATTTACTTTTCTCCTGATTTTTTAACTAGTCATACATATCGAATTTCTATTTATATCTTTCATTAAATTTAATCTTATAAATAAATAAATAAATAAACTTTAAAAATATGCATAGTGTTTGGAAAATTAAGTTCCACATAAAAACATTTATTTTATGAAATAAAGAACAAAAAATATTTACTTATAAACTATTCATATTCCTGAAGTATTTGCATTTACTGTGCTGCTTTCTAACTTGGTAAATTAAATATACTCACAAAATGGAGTCTAGAAAATAGAGTCATAAAAAATATTATATGTTATTAAATAATCAATACCACATTTTTAATATCTAAGTTCCGATTAAACTGATCATGTTTTTT
This sequence comes from Maratus speculifer, assembly GCA_964019185.1. Lineage (NCBI taxonomy): Eukaryota > Metazoa > Arthropoda > Arachnida > Araneae > Salticidae > Maratus > Maratus speculifer. The sequence goes on along the minus strand of OZ025299.1, from coordinate 220,829,266 downwards.
GAAAAAATGTCTTTATTTTGCTAAACTTTTAATCTTATACGTTAAAAATATAGCTTTGGTATAAAGACAAATTTCGAATGAAGATGATTCTACAATTGAATTATATATATATATATATATATATATATATACAGGATGTTTCGCTACCAGACCGACACACTTTGAGGTTTGATAGTAGACATGCAGTTAAACATTATAAAATAGAAAACTAGGAGGCGCAAGCGTCTTATGTAGGAGCTAGGGGCCATTAAAATTTAAGGTTCAAAACTTCAAAAGTTGGTAAAAAACGAAGGGTCGATTCGTTTGCGGTTTTCGCTAAAAATAATCTTTGTATCACGAATTAATTTTAAAAACAATTGTAAAGGTTACGTTCGAAAATTGTCGATAGAGGGCGCTTTAAACTTTAGAGTAACGAACAAATACTTTTTACCGTTCTTTTGTAAATGGGATTGAACTTATTCTACATTTACATTTTAACTTAAATTTTAAGCTCAAAATCGGAAGCATGGGGATCGGGCAACTAGCGAAAGTTAAACAGTGAACCAAGGGGGAGATTTTAATGCTGATAAACTTTGGACAAACTAATCGATTTTGTTGCGTTTTGCGTGTAGACCATTTCCTTGGTAATTATTTTATTCAAAAAATGACGTACAGATTTGGTGTCTTCATTTTTAGATAGGGGGCGCTTGAGACACATCTACGGCATTTCAATGGCATTACTCCTGGGTGTTTTACTACTAGACCACCATACTTCCGGGAAGTATTCGGTATGTAAAGACCACTCGGATTCACATTCAACGTTGAAAATGTCATATTTGCGAGTTATGGTTAAAAGAAGCAGAGAAAAAAACAACAGAAACAAGGAGAGAAACAGCGACATGTTAAAGTGACCGATCAAAATTTATTTAAAGGTTTTACTAGAAAAGGTGTTCAAAATTATGACCAGAAGTAGTTCGGCATGCTTAACAGCGGTGTCCTATGGAATTCTTCACGCTTTGAAAGATTCCTGGCAGGTTGGATAGATTTTTGGCAGCTACAGAAATACGAGCTGCGAGGTCTTTAACTAATGGTACTAACTCATACACCTAACAATTCATTTGACCCCAGCAGAAGAAGCCCATACTCTATAAGTCTGGCCATCTGGCAGGCCAATAAACCGGGACAACAAGACCAATCCACCGCTGTCTATATGTTACGTTGAGGATTCACGTTTCAACGTTAAATTTCTATGTGAATCCAAGTCTTTTTTTCAGCCCTAACGATTCCTGGATGTATGGTGGTCTAGAAGTAAAACACCGAGGAGTAATGCCATTGAAATACCGGAGATGTGCCGCAAGCGCCCTCTATCTAAAAAATGAGGACACCAAAGCTGTATGTCATTTTTTGAATAAAATAATTACCAATGGAATGATCTACATGCAGACCGCAACAAAATCGATTAGTTTGTCCAATGTGTATGAGCATTTAAAATCTCCCCCCTCGGTTCACTGTTTAATTTTTGGCCAGTTACCGGATCCCCATGCATCCGATTTTGGGCTTAAAATTTAAGTTAAAATCTAAACTGTAGAATAAGTTCAATCCCATGCACAAAAGAACGGTAAAAATATTTGTTCGTTACTCCAAAGTCTAAAGCGTCCTCTATCGACAATTTTTGAACGTAACCTTTGCAATTATTTTAAAAAATAATTCTTGATACAATGATTGATTTTAGCAAAAACCGCAAAAGAATCGACCCTTTTTTTCGTTTTTTTTTATCGGCGTTTGAAGTTTTAGAGCTTAAACTTTAATGACCCGTAGCTCCAACATAAGACCCACGGTTTGAGCCTCATGGTTTCCTATGTAATAATGTTTATCTGCATGTCTACGATGAGCCCTCAAATTTTGTCGGTCTGTTAGCGAAACACCCTGTGTATATTTAAAAAAAATCCTTTAAAACATCATCAAAAACAATATTTCTCAATTGTCGTTTTAATTATTTGTATTTTTCGAACAATTACTTTTATTTTCCATCATATTATTTCTAATAAATAAAACAAAAACCTCCCGAAATAATTAAAAATGCACTCGCAGGCCCAAAAAAGTTTCATAAAACAAATCTTATGTATTATAAGTAGCCAATAAAAAATATATGTTGGGGAACTATTATTTGAACTTTTCATATTTTTGAAACAGTGTTTTTTTCTTTTTTGCTGCGGATTTAATGTAGTAAATGGAATTTTTACAAAGGACAAATGTATTCTATATGATTTAGTATTAGAAAAAAATTCTGGTGTGTTTATATATGTTAAATTCAAAATATGACTTCTGAACTGTATTTTCCATTGGTTGCATTTAGGACTATTTTGTTTGCTTATTTATTTTGCTACAGACTTAACTTTCGAAATTCAAATAAAATCTCTAACATAGTTCATACGGGCCAAGGAATTTTCTAGGAGACTTCCAGTATTTTTTATAGAAAAAAAATCCATGTTTAAAAGGTCAAAATTTCACCATCGTTTAAGACAATTTTTTGCGAGAAGATGCTAATGCGGAAAAGGTTTCTGCTCTGCAAAATTCTAGAAGTTGTACAAACTTTTCTCTGAAAATTTTTGTGTATTCCAGAGAATTGATTCTTATAAAATAAAAATGCTATGCTATAGAATGATCTTTAAAACATGTACTTAATCTGTCCTTTAAGCAGTTCTTATTTCTGGAATAAATGAATCAATCTGTTTACAGGAAGAACCTTACACAGTAAAACATTTGTGTAACGTTCAACCTTGCTGCCACCAATTTTAACGTTACAAAAATGTTTTACAGTGTATGAAATTTTCGTACGAGATTTTACCATCTAATAGTGGCAGCTACTGAGCATCAAAATTTGGTTCAAACTAATGAATAATTTTTAACAGTGTATGCAACGCATATATCTCGAATAAATGTTTATGTTTGTCTTTAGATGCATTTATTTTTAAATATACAAATATTCTAGAAAATTGGCTTCTTTTTAAAATGCTATGTTATAAAATAATGAATAAAATGTTTCTACTTTTTAACGGACATTTCAATTCCTCATATTTTCCGAATATATGCTACATTATATGATAATCCGTCAAAAATATTTTCTTTCGAGTTGCCTATTCAACGCATATATCTCGAATAAATATCTAAGATTGTCTTGATATGAACTTATTTTTTTAAATATATTTATATTCTGGACTTCTCGTGAAAATGCTATGTTATAAAATGATGAATAAAAAAAGACCTGGGTTGACATTTTAATTATTCATGTTCTTTAAATGTCTGCTTTTATTTTATTTTATTGCAATCTTACTAACAAAAAAAAAATACTCATCAAAATGTATATAATCAATAAAAATTATATTTTCATTACCTGTATCTTTTATTCTTCAGAAAAAAACTACTTACCCTACGATTGATTTCCCATGCAGACGGCAAGAAGTGCTCTGTCTCATAAAATATATTTAGCAAAATTTAATTTTAAAGTATAATGAAAGATTCAACTTCTTACCTCAGTTGTTTTTTCACCATTCTGAACAAGCAGAATTTCAGCAGGAAAAAGTTTCAAGTAACTGTGAAAAAAGAAACGCTCATGGTAGCAATTAACTTAAAAGCACTTACCTATTTAATCTCAAAACGTGATAAGGAAAATGCACAATACATACTGCAATACAAACTTACCTTAATAGTTAAAAAAACTGATAAAAAAATCCACACAAGTATCAAGTAATAAATTGGTTTCACTCATTCATGAAATTTTTGTAAACAGATACACATTGAGGATAAAAACCTTTCCTTTTTTTAAAGTTATTTCTCATCGAGAGTGAAATTTTTGCTCAGATGTTTCCACCGCTAGTGAAATAATTCATATAAGCAGTTGAATGCACTACGAAATTATTTATAAAGCTACTGAAGTGTATTATTTTCGTAGTAAATAATATACATTAATTGTTTAAATTACAATACTTTAATAATTTTAATTAACATTAATACTAAACAATTTTAGAAATAATTTATATACATGACAAAGTATTACCAATGTAATTCATGTTTGAAAAAATTCTGTAGAATATGTTTCGATGAATATAGCGTTATTTAATAAATATACTTTAAGTAAACTCATTTCATAAGAAAAATTAGAATACATAGCCGATATTTTTATTAAAAATTGTATATGTGAAAAATCCATTGCTTGGGTACTAAACTATTACCGAAGCATTATAAAATTATTTTACACTTCTCTATAACCCTATACAAATGGTAAATAAAATTTTGCTGAAAAAAGACTTTCTAAAGAATGGACATTGTTCCTTCTATCCTTTTCTATTTTTCAAAAAATATACATTAATCAAACTGAATATCCTTTTACTTGAAATCATTATATTAAATACACTTCACATGATGATTCATCAAAAAATGCAATTAGTGTATCGCAACATTCGATTTTTCTATTTCCAAATGCTTGCAATTTTCTATATTTAATTCATTCTATAAATTTAAAAGTTATTTTTACTAAGTATTTAAATTTTACTTTACGTTTTTACTAGGTATTTATATTTTAAAAATCAGCATTTATTTTATTAGTTTTGCATTAAATGGATAACATACAATTGTAGATCATAAATTGCATTGCAAGAACAGTTTAAATTCTTGCTTAACAATGGAAATCTACGAATATATATTTTTTCACTTTTGTGTAATTTTATCATTGTACATGCACTGAAAACTCTGTCTGTAATCTTTAAAGACTCCCATGATTCAAAACGTAAATATTATCGGTGTAAAACAGCATATAATTCCTCTATTTAGACAGATATAAACTAAATTGTTTAAAAATATTAAATCAATAAGTTAAAACTATATTTTATGTAATATCAAGTACTTGAAACAATCTTTTACGTAAAGTAGTATATTAATGAAGGTAAAAATTCAAAAAATCGAAAATTTTATTACATAATAGGAAAGAAAAAATATGTTTACATACCTTTGTTATCTTGTTATTATTTGTCTACTAAAGACATGTACAAGTCACTCGCAGCACACGAAACAAAACTTTAAAAATTTCGAAACAACACCTATAAGAAAAATAAATATAGTAAAAAATACAGAAACATTGCGCAGATGTATTTTCAATTTTCATCATAAATTTGTATCCAGTAATTTAGTATATAGAATACAGAAAATATAACAGTATTATGAAGGGATTTTTTAAGGAAATATAGGTAACAAAATATTTCTGGTTTTTAAGGTACGTTATTTAACACTTTCATCATTTTTGTTTTTAATTCTATATTTTCTGAAACATCTTGTTTAGTCTTGTAAGTTATTGCAAGCAAATTAATCAAGATTATTGTATATATTCAGATCTATATGGAGTGTAACTTGCATTATCACTAAATGTATATTCTATGATAGCTAGATTCATCACCATTATATCAACTCAGGATCAAAATTTGCTGCATCCGTGCATGTATTAATGTGTGTACCAATACGTGTATCATAATATAGTACATGTTACCTCTAACCTAATACATATATAATATGAACCTAATCTAATGGAAGCAGCATTTTCTGGCGTTCTAATCAAAATGCGCATTTTTAGTACTATAAAACGCAGAAATTTATAAACCGTTACCAATATGACTATAATCTAATCATATTTTAACTTTTTCTTTTGATAAGAAATGAAAAAGGCGTTTCACCTTCAGAAAGAGCAGAAAATTCAAAACCTTTCAAATATATTAACTCTTTACAAGAAAAATATACATTGTAAAAAAATGCAGATAGTTTGCACATATTTTTATTTTTTATTTTTTTATTTTTTATTTTTACAAATTTTTATCCATAGACAGAGTTTATCCATAGGTCCATTATAAAATATAAAAACATAGCCATATCATCAAACGGTTTTTTAAGGCAATGTCGGTAACGAAATGTTTCTTGTTTTTAAAGTGTGTTGTCAACATTTACACTGTTTTTTTTTTTTTTGTGCATTTTCTGGAGCCACTTGTTTAATCTTGTAAGTTATCGCAAGTAAAACATGCAAGATTTTTACATGTATTAGGATTTATATGGAGTTTAACTTGAATTGTCACTAAATGTGTATTCTCTAATATCATTATTGTATAACATTCATCACCATTATATCAATTCAAGATCAAAATATGCTGCATCAGTGTTTGTATTTATACGTATCGCAATACGCATATCATAATATAGTAAGTGTTATCTCTATACTAATATGCATGTAATATGAACCTAATCTAATGGAAAATCAGCATTTTCCGACATTAAAATCAATACGCGCATTTTCAGTGCCATAAAACGCAAAAAAACGTATAAGGTACTATGAGTATGACAATAATCTAATCTAAATTTAATTTTTCCTTTCGATAGAAAAATGGAAAAGGCGTTTCACTCTCTGAAAGAGTTGAAAATTCAAAATCTTTCAAATATTCAAATATATATCTCTCAAAATTAAAAAAAAAAGAAAGTGCGATTTTCAATGATGCTCTTGTTGGTGCATGCGAAAATGTTTCTAAATAAAACTTATCCAGGGAAAATTTACATTTATATTTTGCTGCAAAATTTTTTAAAATCATAAATGGACTGCAGTTTGATGAGAGAAAACATATTAAATAATTTTTGCTATAGGAACTACACATATAAAGCTAACATTTTAATATTATTGCAGAGGTATAATAGTGATAAGAACAAATATCTACATTTCATATAAATAAATGCAAACATACATTCAGCATTTAAGTGCTATATTTAGTTAGCTTTCAAAACATAGAAAAACTCTTGAAATATAGGTTGATTCAATATTTTCGAATACTTCAGAATCCCCTCCCCCCACACCCTATGAAAAGCAATATTTTGTATGTATGCTTACTTTTATTCACATCTTACCATATTACAACATCAAATGATAAACAACTCAAGATAAGAAAAGTAACACATTGCTTAAACTTTCCGGCACAGGGTGAGCCTGATTTTAATTCGAAGCATGCATACGTTACCAATAATATATTAATAACTTTTGGATTTTACAATGAAAGCTTAAATTAATGATTCTTAATATCTAAAAAGCCTTTTGTAAATTACGGTGTTAATGAATAATTTCTCATTTTACAAACATATTTTGTCTGTGCCGGAAAGGGTTAATATCCCTTCATGACAGAATTATTGTAAACGGCACATTGTGAGTAGGATCATTAGAATGGTTTAAATAAGAACTTTGCCACAATGTTTAGAGTTTATGCTGACGTATGTAGATTTTTTTTCTAAACTAGAACATATCAGAACACAATATCCAACACCTGTACGAATTTGGTATGAATTTCGCGACAAGGCAACAGTCTTCACACTAGTAATGCTGTTATGTTCGTCAATATAATTGCAGAATTACACAGTATCAGTCCCAAATCTACTAGCCAACCATTTTTATTGACTTTATATCACCCTTCCATTATTTCAATTAGAATTCAATCAAGAAAGATTTAAATGTTTTTCTAATACAAAATGTGCACAGCGTATGCAATAAGTAAACAATAAGTTCAGCTCATCAGTATAAATAATATATATTTAAAATTTATAATTAAAATTAGATACTACTTTCTATAATAAAGTATAAATATTTTTCAACAGTTTCGGACAATAAAACTTGTCCATCATCATGGACATATTAAGGAAAAAAGAACACTTCACAATATCTGCATGGTTATAATGTAGATATTAGAAGTAGTTGGATTCCCTGATGATGGACAAGTTTTATTGGTCAAAACTAACTGTATATTATTCTTGTAAGTATTGCGTGATTTTAATTTAAAAATGTAAAATATGTTGCTTGCAGACATGAGCCGAACTTATTGATTATTTATTAAAATGCAGTGTAATAGATCATTTTATTAGTGTTTAATAAACTTATTTTCATTTATTGAGTATATGCCTTTCATCATATTAACTATACCTTCGAAATATTTTCTTACTTATACTGAGTTCTTATAAAGATTTCGTAACTGCATTTGCCTACGAGGAATGATAGAAGCATAATTTCCACATATCTATAAAGATGAAGAAATAATGGTTTCGAAATATTGAAAGCCAAAACCATGAATACTTTTACCAAATTTTATACCTTTTCAATTCCAATATATTTTTTAAAGATTTTTTATTATATATTAACCCAAAAGTATTATAAAATATGACAGTTTTTCTATTAAAAATTAACAACCGAAAAAAAAGTGTGCTGATATTTTTAAAACCATCGAATGGCGACATGTAAAAGTTAGAGTACAGTTGGAAAATATGAAAAAAATACAAGTAATTCTTGTCATCTGGCTATGATTTATTTAAATCTATTTCGGTTTACACCTACACTGGTAATAAAAATATTTATCACAAAAATTTTAACTTTGGTCAAAAGGAACTACTTAAAAATACCAAAAAAAAAAAACTAAAGTATTTTAACAACTAAAGTTTTTCAAGTTTTTAAAGTTTAGACATGTTCCGTTAATTCGTTATATTTTGTTATTTACGCATTTTTTCTTTGTCATTCATAATTCTTAAGCAATAACTTTCCCTTCTTTATTTTGTTAGTTTAATGCATTTGTCACCGGGTCTCCAAAAAGATGTAACGTACTTTCAGTGCTGCAAACTTTAATTTTTAACTTTTTCTTTTAAATTTAAAAGTCTCCTTGCGTTAACACATAACTAATATCTCTTATTTAGAACAACGGTAAATTGCATACGCCAATAAGTCACTGACGATTTTTAACATTTCTTACTTTAATGCGATTCTTGAAAACATATATTTCTTATAATTAAAGTTCTTAAAAGGCCCATTACGTGTCTTTTTCATGTGAATTTTCTAAAAATGTAATTTTCAAAAAACTTTTGATAACAGATTACTGATACTGTTTTTGTGACATCTATCCCAAATAATTGAGTCTTATATAGAGAGAGCCAACCCTGTTAATAACTGATTTTGACAATTTATATATATTATACAATAATAAATCAATAGTGCAGAGTAGAGGGCCCTAGACTGAGATTCAACGAATCTTATACAACGCTCCTTAATTCTCAAAAAAGAAGAGGGAGGGTCCAATATTATAACACAATACGTACTTTATTACGCAAGTAACATGTTGGTCGTGGTTCAGTCAGAAGAATGGTACGTGGTTGATTCGCGGGCTCAGGTTCAATTATATCATATTAATATTTTATTATTATTATTATTTTGTAACTAAACCATTGTATAAAATATCATAAAACTGGTAATATTTTAATGACTTTCAAAATGTACTTTATATATCATTTATCGATGCAATAACATCGAATAATTGTGTCAACTCGGGATTTTAAAGAATCATCCTATATGTATAGTCTTGATAACACAAATGAATAAGTTGACCGGAACGTGCTACATTTGTTTTCCCCTTTATTGTTTTATATAATGATTCTAATTCTACTTGAATAAACTAATTTAATAAAATGATTATCGTATGCATCTTTGATTTTAAATCATCATTAATCGTGTTTCTTTTATTTAAAGATATTTACAAAAATTGTATCTATAATCGACTAATAAAAATCCGAGATCTTTTGTGAAGAACTCTAGTTAAAATAAAAGCAAAAATAAAAGCAAAACTAAGATAAAGGAGAAAGAAAATAATTAAAAGAGCAATCACACTTATTACAAAATTAAATTTTTTTAATATGCAAAACACAGGTTGTGAATTAATTCTCATTGTACTTGTTAATACAATTAGGCTGCTAAATCACTTTCCCTTTTGTCCCGAAATAATTCGGGGATAAACGCACTGTTTCCCTAAACCTGTCGCCGGCAAAGCTGTATATATAATATTTGAAAACAAAATACTTTTGTTGTCTTATCTATTTCATTCATTCTATCATCGTATCTTTTTAAACTAATATATAAATAATATTTATTTAATTACAAATTGACACAATTTTAATAACATTACATAGACAATAAATATATGAAATCCCTTTTAAATGTAATTAAAAAAAAAATAATAGTTTAACGATGATATGAAATGCATTTTAAAAGTCATTAAAAATTAACATGTTTACGATTATTTATACAACCATATAGTTACAAATTAAATAAAAAGAATACTGCCCAGTTAAACTGATGGCATTTAGTTCACAGGCTACGCATACTAATTGTACATTACAGTCTTGTATTTTAAAGGGTTAATTTTGTTCGGAAAAAAAATTAAAGGAGGGGAAATAACTTCCCTTTCCCTTTTTATACTTAATTGTTGAACCCATTAAATTAATTAGGGACATACTTTATCACATAAAAAATCTATATCCTAAATTAAGAGCAAATTGGAAAATTCTTAATAAAAACCCATTTATATAATTTAAGAGGATTTATCCCCCTTTTTTATACTCAACCGTTAAACTTCCAAAACTATTTAGAGATTTGAACGAAATCTGATAATTCTGCATGAAAAACCCATTTATATAAATTAAAGGGAGGGGCATTAGAATACCCGTTCCCCCTGTATATACTTATTCAATGAAAACCTAATACCAATCACGGAGGCGCCGAACCAGAATGATCCTATATCTAAAACTGACAATTCTACATGAAAAAGCCATTTATATCAATTAAAGGGAGGAGCACGACCCCCCGTTTACCCTGTTATACATATCGAATGAACTACAAAAACTAATCAGGGAAGCGCCTTATAGGGATATACTTATATACAAAATTTTATGTGGATCGGATATTTTTATCATGAGTTATCGCGTTACGCACGTACATACAGAACGGACGGGCACATAAGCTCTCAGGCTATAACAGCCTGTGAGCTAAAAATAAATTCACACATTACTGCTACAAATAATATTAATATTGCTGCTCAAATTAAAATTGATACGCAATTTTAATTGTCAATGTGATAATTAATTATAATTACAAGTACTTTTTTAAAGGAAAAGAAAAACATTCGTAGCGATTTTCAGTATCGAACCGGAGTCCGCGGGTAAAACGTTCTATCGACTGGTCTTCTACCCACGTGATACTTGCTTTACACAGTTATATAAGTTGTGTTACAATATAACACCCACTCCACCTCGCGAACTAAGAAGCGTTGCATAAAATTCGTTTAACCTGAAGGTAAGGGTCTTCTACCCTACATCATATGTAAAATATTGAAATCTGTGATTATTAAAATTGGACATGTCCTTGTTAGATTTTAATCTTTAACTTTATTACAGACCCCACAGAACATTTCAAACATATATAATACATTTTATTATATAATACACACATTTTTTTTAAATAATACATTTTATTTACAGTGGATTTAGCTGTGTTCAAACACTGCGAAAATATATCCGGTTTGTGTGAGAATTGTCTATAATATGGACATTAAATAGAAACTCACTCGAAAGTACAGATTCGAAGCTGCCTTTTCACTACACGCACTCAAATCATGATTACAATACTTTCCTTACACTGGATCTTTGGAAACTGAAAAATTATACTAGTTTTATAATGTTAGTTTCTAATATGACGCCAATTTTTAGTTATCACGTACGGATATTTCACAACCTTTAATAACGCGTGTTATTTTTATGCATTGGGCTAGACCATTATAGTTATAATACTACATTTAATATAGGGTATTTCCATGAGCATTTGTCGTGTAAGTCACGTAATTAGTAACTGTTAAGTTGTTTGCCACCATTATTTACGAAAGATTTGCATGGCCTTATTCAATTAATGAAATATCTCTGATAGAAATAAGTTACAATTTTCCGTTCTAAAATACTGGTATCCAAAATTGTACTATGTGACTTACACGACATGTGCTCATGGAAATACCCTATAGTAAAAATAATATAAAAATAACACAAAAAAGAATACTTTCAATAGTAAATAAATGGGTAGATTTGTACTGTACATCTACCCACTAAGTACATTACTGTGGATCTACCCCATAAGTTTAAGAATGTTTTAAAAGAAGATCGCAGAAAACACAAATATACATACAGGCGTGAAATTGAAAATAATAACATTAGTTAAAACTAGAATGTTATTTTAGTAAAAGCATGGTCACAAATATATAAAATAAATCCGATTTAATGCATTAAGTAAATGCCTTTGATTACGCTGACTAATTCTTTCAGTCATTCCTTTAAAGAATATCAGATTTATATGATTTAGAATGAACTACATTTGCCTGCCGGAAAGAATTGAATGCGAATTGCCAAACCGTTACTCTGATGAATAAAAATTCGTTTTTCAAAATTTTAATACTCAAGAACATATATTATAAATCATCGAATGCAGGCACTTGAAGTTTCAAATGTAGGGGAAAAGAACATAAGTTTGAGGGGATTTCTCATTTTGTTCCTCCGGCTATATGCATGATTATAAAAGACTGCTTCGGAGTATTCAAAATTCTGAAAGCTTAGGTTTAAATCAATAAATAGCATCTAAAATTTAATTATGCCACATATATTATCAGTGGAATATTTTGACTAAATATTCGCGTTGTTTAACCTTTAGATTACGGAGTAGAACTGGCAACTATTTTTATATTCATTCGTACCACAATTTAGAAGAAAAATTCTTCGTATTAGCTATCTCGTGAAATTACACTAGTATTAGTTTATGATAGGGACTAGTTTTCAAAAATTGGTGCGAAAACAATAAAGAAATAGTCTCTGGGACGACATATATCCCAACCCCGTAAGCAAAGGGTTAAAATGAAACTGGGAAATAAAAAAAGGAGGGGAAGATTATTTCGGACATGAAATAATAAAATAATTTCATTAAAAAAGAAAGCAATAATAATTTAGATATTAGCCAAATTTATTTAAATAATCGATTGAAAACATATGAAAGTTTTTCAAAAGTTTAAAGTATTTAATAAAGAAAGTTTTTCAGTCTTTTATAAATAAAATTCTTGTTTGATCGAAAAATAAAAAGTTTCGAAAATCATGTCTTTGATACTCTTGGTTTTTTGTCCAGGTATTTTATTCATGACAGTATTTGAGAAAAATAATGGATTTAAAAAGAAAGTCATTTTTTATATTGATTAAATGCTGCTCCTCGGAAATTTAAACTATTGTAAATAAAGTTACTATTTTGAAAGTTTGGACAGAATTTGAATCTTTTTCTTTGATGTTTTGAATACTGTTTGAGTGATTGAAATTCTTGGTATATTTAACAATAAATAATTTGGCCTAAAAAGGTTCAAGTTTTCAAAACCCCGTGTTTTTCTTTTAACAAAATAAAATGAAATATTTGATATGTTTATAATAATGCGCTTTTAAATCTCGCGAACAATAATATATTAAGATAGACCCTTTAGAATTTTAATACACTCTTAAATTAACAATCCACATGAGAAATCTTGGTTTTAATATTTTATCAACAAATAAAACAATCTTTTTGGAATAAAAAATCTAATTTATATTGTCTTCTGTTATTGAAAATTGCGAACAATTAATTCTGTATAAAATGATGAACAACTACATGCTACCTAGTTTATTTTTACTTCTGATAACGTAAAGAATCAAAATTTATATATGTTGGGGCCAAAACCCGAAACTGGCCAATTCTAGAACTGGCCAGATGCGATTGTCCAATTCGCAAAATAGATATAGGCACTCGTCTTAATCCTTTCTAACATAGTTGAAAGTGTCTGTGAATTCAAATAGTCTAGTAGTCAGCCTGTCCGTGCTCTAACTCGAGTAACATGCAATTTTCATCTTATTTGGTTTATCAATTAATTTCGATATTGAAAGGGATATGTGTACTATTTTTGGTTAATTTCGTTGGGTACACAAAATATTTCCTTTCAATTTAATCAATGGAAATATTTTTTAGTGTGCGTTTTAATGTTACATTATCTTAATTACAAAAAAATTGGTACCTATGCACCATAGTTCCGGTGTTGGCCAAAGCTTCCCGGCCAGTTCGCGAATTGGCCGGCCAAAACCCGAAATACACTATTCATTTCATGTATTTCGGGTTTTGGCTAGGAAGCTTGGCCAGTTCGGGTAATGGCCGGCCAGTTCTAGAATTGGCCAGGCTCCGAGTATTGGCCGCAATATATATACTAACATACTTTTATGGTCACCAAAAATAACTATACAAAATAAACTAGCTTAAGCAATTAATGACAGTATTGGAACGCGAAATGTAATTTTGATTAAAAAGTAATTAAGAGTAAGTGAAAAGTATGTAAAATCATTTTTTAAAATTAATATATATGCATGGAGTAAGCTTGTTAATTGTCAAGTTATTTTTGCGCTTTGATAGTTTTACAGCAGGGATGATTTAGATAAGCTCGGTCAAAATTAGCTTTGTTGTCACCCTGATATATTATTCCCAATAAATCATCTTTATTGTTTTACATACTATAAGCTTCATCATAAATTATAATCATTCATAAGTCATAGTGACCTGAAACGACCATTAATATTTTTTTTTCTTCCGAAAATGAGATTTAATCCAATGCTCTTCTAGAATACAAAAGCGGCGGAATACAAAATTTAGTTAAAGCCATTAGAGCTGTTTTCTGGATTGCCAGACTCACGATGATCCAAAAATGGCACACTAATCGATAAATATTCAACATTTATATTTTTCCTATGGACTTCTCAACATAGAAGAAAATAAACGATGCAAAGAAAGAAAAGTGCCCCGTTAAACTGATGGCATTGAGATCAAAGGGTCACAATAATTGTATATTCTTATTTCAAAAAATAATGAGCCTCAAAAGAAAATAAAAATAAAAATAAGGGAGAATAGTTCCCCTTTCTCTCTTTTGTGATTCACCAATGAACTTCCAAATCGAATCAAAGAAACGCCTTATCAGAATAAACCTGTATAAAAATTTGAAACAATTAATATAATTTTGCATGAAAAAACCATTTCGCAAGATTAAGGGGTGTAATAGCTTCCCCGTCCCTCTTTATACTTAACCAATGAATATCTAAATGTAGTAAGGATAGCTGCTTGTCAGAACTTGAAGCAAATTTTATAATTATTCTTCAAAACCCATTCACCTAAAATTAAGGGGGGATTGTCCTATTTACCATTTTATACTTAACAAGTGAACCTCCAAAGCTATTTTTTGGAAGCACGATATTGGAATAAATCGATGCATCAAATTTGAAGCAAATCACATAATTCTGCATGGAAAAAAATTTATCTATGTTAAATTTAGAGACTAGTTCGCATTCCCTTTTTTTATACTTTACTAACGAGTTTCCAAATCTAATCAAAGAGGTTACTTAACATTATAAACCAATATATTAACTTTGAAGCAAATCGAATAATTATGCTTGAAAAAATCATTTATCTAAATTAAGAGAGAAATACCCCCTTTTTCCCTTTTATACTTAACCATTTAATGTCCAAAACTTATACAAGAAGCTCCTTATCAAGTATAAAAATGTAGCAAATCGGATAATTCTACATGAAAAACCGTTTGAGGGGGGATATTCCCTAAATTAAGGGGATATTATTCCCCATTATCCCTCTTTATACTTCACCAATGAGCCACTAAAACTAATAAGGGAACACTTTTTCAGAATGAACCCAGAAAAATGAAAAATTGTATATTTCTATCAAGATTTATTCCGTTACGAATATACATACATGCGTATGTACAGAATCTTTGGGCACATTATATCACAGACCATAGTTTGAGAGCTAAAGAATTGTCAAAATCGTTTGAGCCGTTTTCAGGTGCAATTATCTTGAGCTGAATCTCTTGTGATCACAAATGACATATTAATAGGATTTTTTGAGCATGCGATCTAGCCCAATGGATTTCTCGAGCCCTAATACGATGGAATGCAAAATTTTGTCAAGATCTTTACAGACATGTTTTTAGATACATTTAGCTTCATTCACAGTGACCCAAAAGTAACCCACTTATCCGATTTTTTATAACATTTGACTCATCCCAATAGTCTTCTCATAATCAAAAACTATAGAATATAAAGTTTAGCGAAAATCGTTAGATCCATTTTGATTATCTTGGTCCGAAGTCACCCCAAACCGACCCATTAATTGTAATTTTACAGACATGTGGAAAAAGTCTAGTGGAAAAGTAATTTCATTCCCCAAAATGGTTGGATTCAAAATTTAGTCAAAATATATTGATGCAATTGTTGCATATATTTAATTTTACCCTAAGAAATAATGACCCAAGATAATAAACTAAATGTATTTTCAAGAAAAAGTAACACAGGCCAATGGTATTTTTGTACCTAAAAACGGTATGGTTCAAAATTAGTAAAAATCGTTAATAAAATTTACTAACACAGGAGAGACAAACTCACAGACACACACAATCATACAAGATTTGCTCCTATAATAATATATGATAATAAATTTCAGTTGTTATTATAAGTTATTTTCAAAATAAAGATGTTTGTTGAGTGCGAGTTTGTTTGTTAATTACTGTAATTTCACATTACAGTAAAAGCATACGAAATTACATTTGCCTCTCCTGTGAAATTAAATTTTTTTTTGCCATGTGCTTTTTGCTGGTGTGTGACACATTTATCTTTTTAAATGATTGACGTATTCATTTACAAGAACATTTGACTTTTGAGTTCGTTAAAAATATCCTTTAGATTAAAAATAAAAATATCCTTTCGTTAAAAATTCCCTTTTGTATTATCTACATGTAGAATATATACAAAGACCGCTGCGCCGAAATGGCGCACAGATACTCCAAAAATGATTGTTCTCGATGTAGAAACTTTGTAGAAAAGTCAGTTATTTTTTCTTTACATAATTGTCATCGGTCGCCTTTGCATAAAAATTATTCGTATACATCACCAGCATCAGTCCCGAAAAATGAGTAGTTTACTATAGCTCTGTAAACCATAAGTGGTTACCAAATTTTTATATTTATATAATCTTGCCATATATACATATATATATACATATTTAAATTCGGAAGATCTTAAAAGAATTTGTTATGTTTCATTTTATCATGAAAATAACACAGAAAAGATAAAATAATCTAATTTTAATTTTTTCACTGATTATGTTTTAGATAAAAGAATTAACCTATTTCCCATCATTAATGGAATACACGACTGGTACGCTACTCCCACTCACATTAACTTTATTCTAACATTTTATGTTTATTTATTATGTGTAACTAATTTTTGCCCACCTGTTTAAGGTAAAGGGCCATATTATCATCCCCCAGTAACTTTTAGGCGCCTGGAAGTTACGAAATACCTGAAAACCTACCAAATGTGGATTTTGATTAGACTAATTACTTACACACATGGAAATATGGCCAAATGTTGTAGAAAAAACTCTAACAATAATAAAATTGTTTTTTTCAAAAGTATCTCAATATGACAAAAAAAATCCCAACTGTCCCAATTTCGTCCCCCTGAAAAAAATTTAAAAAGCCAAGCATTAACTTATAACTAAATCAAAATTTATTTCAAAATAAATGATTACTTAATATAACTTATCTTAAAGTACAAAGAAATGCACTATTAACCCTAATAGTAAATAATAACATCCAAAATACCATGAAAAATTATCAAACCGAGTATGACGAACATATAAATTGAGTATTGTTTTTGGCTCTTGAGCATGTTTCGTGTGATCATGTGCAGCACTGAAGGCACTGAACCCATTGTTCTCCCATGTTTATCATGAGAAGAACGTATCAAGCAAGTAGGACAATCTGTATCATTGTTGTCATCATCGCTTATATTATCATCATGAGGAATTTCATCAGAAGAATCACTTTCGTCCTCAATGATGTTAGGTAGGTCATGTTTGGACTTTTTACACGGTAGATTTTTCCCCTTACCCTCGAGAGTGGTAGGGGAGACCGGGGCCTGTTGGCCCAGTTTTTTTTATTTCATTTTTTTCAATACCTAAATTTTGTTTATTTTCAAATTTAGTATTTTTTTACAATACCTAGTATATTTAACTAGTGGGAGAAATGCTTATTTTTAGTTAATATGCAATTTTAAGAACTTTATGAATTAAGTTATGGTGTGATGTCATGTGGGCAAACCTACCCAGTGCACGGGAACTGCCCATTGAGTGGGGCACGTTGGCCTGCAATGCTCTTTTTTATGTTTATTTGGAAGTTAAATAAAATTCATAATTGTTCACTATTAGAACTATTTAGGAACTTTAATGCATGTATTAAGAAAAATTATTTGCAAATTCAGTTTACAAATCAGAGGGATCATTGCAGTGAACGCATTCAAAATATAATCTATTATCCTCTTTTCGAACACATTTCACATGAATCCGGCGTTTGCAACTCAGGCACTGGATCTATTCTTACTTAGGCATACATTAATTAAACTCCTTCAGACAGCGTATGCAGATATTGTCTTCGTCTTCCTCATCGTCACTTTCTTTAATAGATTTCTTCTTCCTCTTTTGACGATTCAGACCACTACATCCAGGCTGTTAGGGATCAAAAGGAAAAAAATCTTTTTTACAGATTGCTTTCCTTTGTGATTTTTGGTCTGTTTTCTTCTTTTAATATCACTTTTAATTTTAGCACTATTTCTTTTCTCTGTTGAGATTTATTGTTATTCAAGAGCTAATTTGACAGGGGTGTCTGTGAGGACATCAGAAGTTCTCTTCATTCTATTCGAAGCATTTATCTTCCTTTGCTCTTCTTTTTCGAATGGTCTTATCTCATCAGGTGTTGGAGTTATCTTGCATGGAGCAAGAGAAGATGCGGTAGGCACATCTGTGGAAATAAGGCTACCCATAATTACCTGGGTTTCATTAGAATCTTCACTAATTGCTCTGTCGTGCGTGCTTCAAGGCTCTGGTTTATCACTGACATACGAAGGCATGAAATCAGAGTTAGTAAAAACATTCCTACTGAAAGGGCATATTCCAGTTTTCTGAAAACCTGATGTTATGTTAACTGGATTTTTTGTATTGGAAAGGGCAGTTTTAACAATTCCTGGAATATAGGGCGTCTATTAGTTGTCACCCAACCACCACAGGCTGAATTAACATATTTTTTGAATGGGGCAACGTGCCCCAACGTAAGTGGGCCAACTTGCCCCTCGCCATGTTTGAAATACTTTTGCTATTCTACACATATCTTAACAACATTTAATATTTATTGTTACATCAAAGGAATCGTTATTTAAAGGGGTCCAAAGGAATCGTTATAAATTAAGCTTTCAAAATATTACTCACTTTTCTTCTTGTGAAGTACTCTTGAGTGCATTAAAGCTTTATACACACTAACGAAAATTTACTTCGAGATCGACGAAAGTGAAAAATCATCTTTGTCTTAATTTGCTTTTGTTAAGACAACTGAAACTCTTGGAAGGGTACGAGAACTGGTTTTCTAACACATTTCTGGACTTGTGGTGACATCTGGTGACTAGTTTCAAAATTAAATCAAATTGGCCAACCTACATCTATGGCCAACAAGCCCCGGTCTCCCCTAATTGTCAGAAGTTTTTTTTCTGCTAAAAAATTTTTCTTCGCCTGGGTATTTTTAACTTTGTTTTTATGCGGAGGTCCAGTGATCAATGTTGCTGAACTTCCTCGGGCAGAAGTTACAGGTTTGATCAGTGGCACTTCCCTGATCTCTTATTAGAATGATCTTATTTACAAAATTTGAAGCAAATCCTCAAGATTAAGTCTATACATATCTACATACAAAATTGCAGGCGCATCATTTACCAGGATTTGGCAGCGCTGAAAAGCGTTCCTAATTTCGTCCTTGGTACGAAGTCCTTGGTAGGGGTCCTGCAATTTTCAAACCTGGAAATTCTTCAGTACCAGTATTTCCTTATAGAAAATTGTCTTTATGTGTCAAGAAAATTTACGCGTTTAAATTTTATATATTCTCTTTTAAATTCTCAATTTAAAAATTACCGATTTTCACCTGGAAAAAACTGTACCCGTACTAACCCTGTTTAATTCATATGTTTTATAAAACTGCGCAAGAACAACATAGAGGTAAGAGATGTCTCAGTTTTAAATTCTCCGAGAAATTGTACTTTCAGCTAAATGCACAATTATTTCCTTATTATAAAGATTTCGATAAAAAATTGTGTTAGACTATAAACATAAAATCATATGCAGCAGACAGTTGTAAAATAATTAAATTAGTTTCAGAAAAAAAGTTCTAAAAAGTAGATAATTTCTAATTAATCGCCTTTGCTCTAAAATAAAAAGTTTCAGTCGCAGAGGAAATTCTCTGCTATAACTGTTGTCATAATCCGAACTTCATCAAAATCATCAGATTCCGAGGAAATGGTGTTTGGATGTTTTCCCCAGGATGGCGACTACTCTTGTCTTTCATTAAAAAAATATTTAAAATTTGACCCGCGTAAACTGAAATTATGTGCAAGTAACCTGTGTATAAAAAAGTAACACAACAAACAATGTCCAGCCCCATCAATGCCTGAGAGGTTCTTCTTTTGAAGCTAGTAGACTGGAGGTGTTGTGTTCGAACCCAATCGCGTCCGTCGAACTAATCGTTTGTAGTTTTCCGTGGTTTTCTTCTCTCCCCTTTAGGGCCTGTATCGCTGTTTTTGATACTTAGTCGCCATAAACACAAACAACCGACCGGACAATGTCTATGATGACTATAATGTATCAAGATATCCATAACAGGATAAATATCCTTTTTTTGTATCTGATTATTGTTTCAGCTCCTATTCGTTGCAAGTCAACCCTTAGCACTCCGTTGTCTCCGCTGCGGAGGCATCATCTTTCCTTTGAAAATTTTTTTTGGCACCAGTGATAGAGGAAAATAAAATTTTCCTTATTTAATCAGAGAATTTTTGAAATTGTCTACTTCAAGGAAAGTTCTTTTAAAAAAGTGGTGCTAATCGAAAACAATTTGTGTAAGAGGCACCGGAGTTCGAAGGGTTAAGCTGTAGAATTGAGTTTTCAAGCATGAACAATGACATGAGACCAGGGAAAGTTGTACACAAGAATGATCAATATCTTGGATCAGCTCAATTATCTCGCGATATTGATACTTGGGTATGTCTGTGCTTTCTTTTTAAGATAACTTTTTGTAAGAGTAGTCTTTGATTTATTCAATGGTAAGATTTCTAGTTTTTTTTTTGTGCGATTCAATAAGGGCAAATAGAATTGCTTAAAAATACTGGTGTTGTAATGAAAGGACAATTACTCCTCTTGAAGCAGGGAAATCAATTATACTCGAGTATACACCATAAAAGCGTTTTCAATAAAATGCATATGACATAAATTCACACATAGAAATATCTTCACTTCTATATTGTACATAGAAAAATACATTAAACAGAGTTAATCCTCTATATATACAATATTTTGTGATATCCTGCAATATTCAGAATAGAAAACACATAAATATTAAACTACTTTGTGCAACAGACTGTAGAATGTGCATCTTGAGAATAATATCTGGTAATCTTAATAACAGCATACATATCCATTTGTTTCTATAAGATTATTGTTCTAGTTCCTGTCTTTTGAATGCTACGTTGTCGAATAAGCTTCTCAACTTGAATATTTTATGAACAATGATATAAGCTAAAGTATTGCACTAGAAATTTGTGTATAAGAGATATCAAACTGTTGGATCTACTCTACTATATCGACATCTTGAAACTGTCATAACTATTTACTTCGTCTTAGACGATTGTTTTAATTTAAGTTTCTTGATATTACATGAATATATTTTTGTCACAAAATAAATATTTTTTCAAATAAAAAATAATACACAGATAGGAGTTTATAAATAAAAACAAACAAACTTTAGTTAATGTTTAGACAAAATGACATTTAATAGAATCAGCTCGCAATGGAAGTCTCATTTTATGCATTGCTTCACTTATAATTTTGCGTGCTATCCAAAATAATTTAACATTATGTTTAACAACATATGGAAAAGAAAAGAAAAACATGCGTCAAATATAGACAATAAAACATATTCTGGAAAAATGATAATTCTGTAATAAGAAACTTAGGATTAGGTTAATGGTTAAGGTTAACATCCACAGTCCTGATGTTGCCTAAAGGAGACGCTAAAGAATACGCTTTAAATTACCGTAATTTCCGGCGTATAATTCGTAAATCCAACAATTCTTTTTTGACCCAGAAAAATTAAAAAAATTAATATAACATTTTAGATCGCGGTAAATATTTGCCTTAAATTACGAAATAAAATTTCTGGGTTGAAAAATATTTCTTTGATTTGCGGATTATACGCCGGAAATTTGTTAATTTAAATCCTTCCAGAATTATTAAAATTATTTCTAAATACTTGTATATCGTTAGCATCGATATATCGACTTTTACATCGCTCGAGATGTTTCGTAATAATTTTAAACTAGTTTTTGTGTTCTTTCGTAATATTTGTCTAATGTGGAGGTTAAACATTGTGGCCAATTAAAAAGAAATGACTGAGCCATCTAACAGGGAAAAAAACATTTTTCCCCAAAAGCATATGCTTATTAAAAAAGTCTTACTTTTGGTTACACATGTTCAATATTACAAAAGAAGTTAATATGAAATTAGTAGAGAAATAGATGTTACAACGCATATTCACTATCACAACATTTTGTAACCTTAAAAATACATTGTAGAGACAGCAGTTTTTAAATCTTGTGTAAAACCGAATCTCAACAATTTTCATCAATATTTAGAAACATATCTCAATTCTTCTATGTAGACCAGTGTATGATCTATTAAATTTATACACTTGAAATAATAAGATTAAAAATTAATTTTAAATAACATTCCAATTTTTAAAACACATTTTTGCTCTGTGGAAGTACAGAAACCAAGTTAATGTTTTTTCTCTTGCAAATGAAAAATGAATAACACGCACACCATATACTATAGTAAGCAAAGAGTAGTGCATCTCAGTGATGCATATAAATTGCAATATGTAAGAAATAGTGTAAC
This sequence comes from Maratus speculifer, assembly GCA_964019185.1. Taxonomy (NCBI): domain Eukaryota; kingdom Metazoa; phylum Arthropoda; class Arachnida; order Araneae; family Salticidae; genus Maratus; species Maratus speculifer. The sequence goes on along the minus strand of OZ025299.1, from coordinate 220,806,318 downwards.
ATCATCAAAGTACATTGCAAACGCATTTTTCCATAGAAGATAAAATGTTTCCTTAGATATAACATAATTTTTCGATCGCCATTGAAAGCGAATTATATTTTTTAAACATTGCGTTCCCAGTTTCTAAAATTCAATGATAATCGCCAATGAGACATATACAAAATACACTACCTGGCCATTGATGATCGTCCACTTGCGATTTTAGACATTTTGTTAAATATCTAGAAAAAAAAAAAACATTATCCTGAAACTCTCAGTGTATAAACATAATAGTACAGGTCATATATTTCCGTGTACATTTTTCCCCGAAACTTTATAGGGCACCGTCCGCTAATTAAAAAATAATATCTTTTGGATAACCCTGTCCGAACTAATGCAGCAAAAGCGCTCAAACTGTAGATTGTGATTAAGTGGCTTAATGTAATAAACTGTGTTCATTTTTTTATGACGATAGTATATATACTCGTAGAGAAATTAAGGTTTTTATAAAAATAGTCCCAATTTTTCCCAAACATTTTGCTTATAATTTGCAGAGTGTTTAATATAAAATAATATTATTTTCTGAAAATGTGACAAACAACATTGCACATAAAACCCAGTTATCATATATATTCAAGCAGTAGCCAAAAAAAGTCAGCATACTTATAATGATCTCTACGCATACGTGTTTGCGCTGAAATCGCTCCGAACCAATCGGAGGAGAGTGTAGTTACTGTCTGTAAAAGCATTTGCAAAGCGCGTTTGTAAATATGGGATAAGAATAAGACTGCATTTTTGCTGACACTGTTTAATGCAATGCTATAATAATTATATTTTTTTTCTTTACTCATCTTATAATGATCGAAATACATTGGTTTTTTCACTTTACGTAAGTTATTTAATTTCCATCTGTATTCTTTTTTCATGTTAAACGCTATTCCCTCCTTCAAACTTTGCAATGTTATTGCCGGCAATCTTAGGCTTAGTTGTAGAGATGTTTCATATGAAATTGAAACATTCAATAGTTAATGATTAAAGTGTTTACGTTCTTGGCCGATAAATCATTTTATTTCAAATTTATACTAAGTATGTATAAAAAAAGGCTGGAAATCACATTGTTTTTTGTTTTGTGTTTTGATGGTGCGATTTTCGGCGGATATTTTGACTTCATGGATGTAAACAGATTCGCAAATCACTATTTATTTTTTGTTTCAGTTTCTTATTATACTCATGGCAAAAAACGGTGATTTTTTTCCCCTTATAATTTCATTTTTGAGCAAATTCATAACGTTTAGGAAGTATTTACATTACATTGTTTTTGCCGAATAATAGAGAATTGCATATGAAATGAAAATAATCCCAGTTATAAACAGCTTTGTAAATCATTAATATTTATTTAATGTTTCACTTTCTTTTTGTTGACTCGAAGTTCAATTTTTAAAAAAAGTACCCTTTTTTAAAAAAGTGTTCCCGTGACAAAATTTGCTGAGTTTTCTTGAGAAGGAGGAGGGAATATTTTGATGAAATTTGCTATTTTTTTTCAATCGCTTGATCTTGATCTCTTAACAATGTTTTTTAAAAAATATGAAGATCATTATAATCAACAAAGAAAAATAACATTATCAGAAGAGATCCCTCTTTTTTGCATAGCATTCAATCATGATATACAATATAGAAGATGCTTTATCGGCCAAGAACGTAAATAAACACTTTAATCATTAACTGTTGAATGTTTCAATTTCACATTAAGCCTAACATCACAAGGTTTGAAGGAGGGAATAGCGTTTAACACGAAAAAAGAATACAAATGAAAATAAAATAACTTACGTAAAGTGAAAAAAACCAATGTATTTCGATCATTATAAGTAAAGAAAAAATATATAATTATCATAACATTGCATTAAACAGTAATAACAAAAATGCAGTCTTATCCTTTATTTACCAAGGCACTTTGCAAATGCGTATACTGAGAGTAAATACAGTCTTCTCCGATAGGTTGTCAGATTTCTGCGCAAGCGCGTATGCGTAGAGACCAGTTTTAGCTGTGCTGAAAAAAGATCGCTACTGTTTTAAGTATGTACTGTTTACCAATAATTGTGTTTTTTGAAGTACCTAGACAAATTTAAAGTATTTTCATAATCTTTTGACGAAATTCATGTTTTTTATGATACTAGGACAAAATTATTTGTTTTCTCAGGGATTTTTCGGGAAATTTGTCATTTTTTTTTTCACTATCTTTCGAAGTAATTTGCCGTTTTATCGAATTTATCCTTTTTTCGTGAAATTTTTCGTTTTTTTTTTTTGTTATTTTCAGAAATTTGTCATTTTATTTCCACCTTTTTTTTGCAAATTTTACGTTTTTTGTGATTTTTTGAAGAAATGTGCATCTGTTCTTTATCTTTTGACAAAATGTGTTGTTTTCTCACAATCGGTTTACCAATATTTGCATTTTTTGAAGTACCTAGACAAATTTAAAGTATTTTCATGATATTTTGACGAAATTAATGTCATTTATGATATCAGGTCAAAATTATTTGTTTTCTCGGGGATTTTCGGTGAAATTTGTCGTTTTTCGCGATTTTTCGATTAATTTGCCGTTTTATCGAATTTATCCTTTTTTGTGATTTTTTTTTTTTTTGAAAATATCGTTTTTTTTTCGTTATTTTCAGAAATTTGTTATATTTTCACTTTTTTTTGCAAAAATTACCTGTTTTGCAATCTTTTGATGAAATGTGTCTCTTTTTTTCATCTTTTGACAAAATGCGTTGTTTTCTCACAACCTGTGTACCAATATTTGCGTTTTTTGAAGTACCTAGACAAATTTAAAGTATTTTCACGATCTTTTGACAATATTCACGTCTTTTATGATACTAGGACAAAATTATTCGTATTCTCAGAGATTTTCGGTGAAATTTGTCGTTTTTTCTCACTATCTTTCGATGTAATTTGCCGTTTAACGAATTTGTCCTTTTTTCGTGATTTTTTTGTGAAATTTTTCGGGTTTTTTTCGTTATTTTCAGAAATTTGTCATTTTTTTTCATTTTTGTTGCATAAATTGCCTTTTTTGTGATCTTTTCATGAAATGTGCCTCTTATTTTCATCTTTTGACAAAATGTTCTGTTATCTCACACTCTGTTTACCAATATTTGCGTTTTTTGAAGTACCTAGACAAATTTAACCCCCTGACTGCCCAGCCAAAGGGTAATATTGTAATGTTGTTTTCTCTGTAATTTATTAAAAATATAAAAAAAAGATGTTTTTTCCAACCTGATGCAAAATACGTTATTAGTATCGGTGTATAATCTTTGATAGCATCAATCCTAACTTAATTTTTCAGAACTGGGATTTATTTGTGGAATTATACTAATTTAAATATTGCTTATGTTGCAGTGAAACCTGCAGCTTAGTGTGTGAAAAAATCAGCCGGCGGCAGTCAGGAGGTTAAAGTATTTTCATGATCTTTTGACGAAATTCTTTGTCTTTTATGATACTAGGACAAAATTATTTGTTTTCTCAGGGATTTTTGTTAAAATTTGTCGTTTTTTTCTCACTATCTTTCGATGTAATTTGCCGTTTTATCGAATTTATCCTTTCTTTCGTATTTTTTTGTGAAATTTTTCATTTTTTTTTTTTTTGTTATTTTCAGAAATTTGTTATTTCTTTTCACTTTTTTTTTTTTTTTTGCAAAAATTACCTTTTTTGTGATCTTTTGATAAAATGTGCCTCTTTTTTTCATCTTTTGACAAAATGTGTTGCTTTCTCACAATCTGTTTAACAATATTTGCGTTTTTTGAAGTACCTAGACAAATTTAAAGTATTTTCACGATCTTTTGACAATATTCACGTCTTTTATGATACTAGGACAAAATTATTCGTATTCTCAGAGATTTTCGGTGAAATTTGTCGTTTTTTCTCACTATCTTTCGATGTAATTTGCCGTTTAACGAATTTGTCCTTTTTTCGTGATTTTTTTGTGAAATTTTTCGGTTTTTTTTCGTTATTTTCAGAAATTTGTCATTTTTTTCATTTTTGTTGCATAAATTACCTTTTTTGTGATCTTTTCATGAAATGTGCCTCTTATTTTCATCTTTTGACAAAATGTGCTGTTATCTCACACTCTGTTTACCAATATTTGCGTTTTTTGAAGTACCTAGACAAATTTAAAGTATTTTCATGATCTTTTGACGAAATTCATGTCTTTTATGATACTAGGACAAAATTATTTGTTTTCTCAGGGATTTTTGGTGAAATTTGTCGTTTTTTTCTCACTATCTTTCGATGTAATTTGCCGTTTTATCGAATTTATCCTTTTTTCATGATTTTTTTTGCGAAATTGTCGTTTTTTGTTATTTTGTTTTTGAGAAATTTGTCGTTTTTTTCGCTATTTTTAGCTAAATTTACCTTTTTAGCGATTACCTAGACAAATTTTATATGTGCTTTTTGAGATCTTTGGACGAAATTCGCGTCTTTTATGAAACCTGGACAAAATTCGTGGTCTTGAGGTCTTTCGGTAAAGTTTATCGTTTTCTGGAGTTCTTTTGATGAAATTTGTCCTTTTGTCACAATTTTTCAATGTAATGTACCATTCTATTGAAGATCTTTTTGTAAATTTTTTTTTTTGCGAAATTTATCTTTTTGTGATTATGTGATGAAGTTTGCTTTTTTTCAATCTTTTGACGAAATTTATTGTTTTCTCACAATATTTTGAATTTTTTTCTTACAATATGTTTACAAATTTGCCATTTTTTAGAGATTTTTTTGTCAAAATTTGCCTTTTTTTCGAACTTTTTTCATAAAAATTACCATTTTTTAGATATTTTGGCAAAATTTTCATTTTTTGCAATACTTTCGCGAAATTTGTTTTATTTGAGATGCCTAGACAATTTTTTTTTCTTGCAGTTTTTTGACAAATTTTTTTAGAGATCTTTTGAAAAAATTTGTTGTTTTTTGCATTCTGCTCATGAAATTCGCTGTTTTTTTCCACATCTATTTACAAAATTTCCAGGTGATGTTTTTTTTTGGGGGGGGGGGTGTATTTTGATGAAATTTGCTATTTTTTGTGATTATTTGCATTTTTTATGGTACCTAGACAAATTTTGGTACATAGCAAATGATTTCTAGCATTTTTTTTTAATTTTAACGGTTGAAAAATAATCTTCAAACATTTTCAAGAGTCTGTGACGTGTGTCGCAGTGTTGCACCGATTCTGTGCTCGGGATCATGTCATGTTGGTGTTACGTTGGTAAATGGAAAAGCATATTGAAATCTTTAATAAATATTAATCTTTAAAAAAAATTTTATAGCAGCAAAATACTTTTTTCTTTGGTTCTTTCATATTGCTGCCGTCAAGTTTTGACGGGTTTCACTTAGCCAGAATAAATATTATCATTAATTTTTTTAATTTGTGAAATTTACATTTTTTTTGATTTATGAAAAGGTAATAGAAAAGTTAGTAGAAAATGCAAATATTTATTTGTTGAATGCGGTGGGTAAAGTAAAAACAAATTAACCACTGGGAGGATCATTGTTATAGTTGTTGCTAAATGGCAAACTATAAATTCAGTCTTATTTTGCTGCGAAGTAAGTGAAGAATATATATTTTGTATGAAATGTGTAATGACAGTAATTTATGATTTATTCATGCCATGTACAATTTACTGGTGTTGTATTTCTAAATGGAAAATTATCAAATGAGAGAGATTCTAATTCGATGACAGCATGTTTGAATGTAACTCGGCCAAATGCGGGTCATTTGCCTGGATGTAAAATGCAGGTTTTTTCTTTTATTTATTGAAATTTTTGCTGAAGATTAGTCGTTAAAAAATCCTTTAATAGCTGGAAAATACCCTTTTCTTTCTTTGGTGCCGTCAAGTTTTGACGGGCTCCTTCTAATCAGAACTAAAAAATAATTAAAATTGTATTAAAAATGAGTAGGTTTGCTAAATAGTTTTTCACTGCGCATGCGTCAACGATATGAAAATTTCATTTGCATATTATGTAAGCTAAATGTATAGAGTAACTTCAGTGAAAGTCTCAAAATCATAGCTTGAAAATTCTGAAAATAATCGTCAATAGAATAACTTGAAAATCCGCTGTACCCAAAATGAAGCAAAAAAATTAGGGATTTTATCCGAATGTAGTAGTACGCCCAATATTGTGCATTCTACATTGACACTAATCAATGAATATATAGATACAACCGCACTTGTTTTTGCTTCATTTTCGAAATAACCGATTTTCAACTTATTCTATTGAACTTATCATTTTCAGAATTTTCAAGCTATGATTTTGCGACTTTCACAAAAGTTGTTCTATACATTTAGCTACCATAATATATAAATGATATTTTGGTATCGTTGACGCATGCGCAGTGAAAAATTATTTAGCAAGCCTACTGATTTTTCATACAATTTTTATTATTTTTTAATTCTGATTACAGGATATTAAGTGCAATATTGTTTGTCACATTTTCAGAAAAAAATATTATTCTATATTAAGAACTGTGCAAATTATAAGCAAAAAACTGTTTTTATAAAAACCTTAATTTCTCTACGAGTATACATGCTATCGACATAAAAATGAACACAAATTATTACAATAAGCCACTTAATCACGATCTACAATATGAGCGCTTTTGCTACATTAGTTTTGACAGTGTTATCCAAAAGATTTTCATTCTTTTTTAATTTGTTGATGGTCCCTTATAAAGTTTCGAGAAAAACTTTTCACGGAAATATATGACCTGTACTATTATGTTTATAAACTGAGAGTTTCAGCATAATTCCTCTTCTATTTTTCTAGATATTTAACAAAATGTCTAAAATCGCAAGTGGACGATCATCAATGGCCAGGTAGGGTGCAACGTAATACAAGAATATGTATGTCAGGCAGAGCACCACCAGACGGCTAGAGAGGACGAAACCTTTATAAATACATTGATTATGTTAGAATGTGTTAAAAATGAATATTTCCTAAAAATCAGCTACTATTATAGATTATTGAATTAACAAAGATTAATATAGACATAAAAAACAACCCGGAAAGCAAATTATAATTTTTAAACATTGCGTTCCTAGTTCCTAAAACTCAATGATAATCGTCACTGAGACATATAAAAGTACAACGTAATACAAGAATACGTATGTCAGTCAGAGCACCACGGGAAGGCCAGAGAAGACGAAACCTTTATAAATATATTGGGTTATGTTAGAATGTGTAAAAAATGAATATTTCCTAAAATGAAATTACTATTATAGATTACTGAATTAACAAAGATTAATATAGATATAAAAAACAACCCGGAAATTTAAAAATTTCATTTTTTTTCTCTGTGCTATGTATATAACACGGTGTCTTGTATTTCTGGCATTATAAAATCCTGGTTTACAGTGAAAACCAATGGACGCAGTTACAGGTTTTCGTGATTTCCCAAAATTTTTAGTTTTGAAACACACGATTTAATATGCATTTTGTATATCTAAGAAATATTATAAAATATCTCAACATGGAATTATAAAATTTATTAGAATGATTTTGTAAATATACATTTCGTAGAGAATCAGTGATGATTATACCTCACTTAACAAAATTTTATTCAGTTAAAATTTTTTATAAGATATTAATTAATTTCAATTTTATTTTCACAGTTTTAATTAATATCCGTAGCTTAATGAATTATTTTTCTCATCCTGACATATCTTCATTAATAGCGTTTCCCCCCTTTAATTTAAACCGTGTTGATTTTTTCACTCATTTTTTTCATCATTTCAGCGCTAAGAGAGTTCTTTTGCATATTTTTCTTTTCTTTGTTCATTTTTTCAGGTATCAATAATATTTATCATTTTAACTTTAAAAGGTATAAAGAAGACACTTCTAAACGAGAAAAAAAAATTATTCATCAATTAGTATTTAAAATACTGCCATGAAGCTTCTTGTCTTCCTATTAAAAAGATTATTACATTTTTTTCAAACTTTTAGGAAGGATATTAATGATCTATTTTTAATATTCCATACTGCATTTGCATATATGTTAATATTAATTAAACATGCTAGCGTAATCGCATCAGCAAAGTATTGAAAAGTAATTGCAAATTTGGAAATTTTGGAGATTTGGAGACATTAAATTATTATGTAAACAGCTTTATGCATTATAAATATGTTTTTTTTTTTTTTTAACTCAACAAAACACTTAAACTTAAAATTTCCCTAGTATGGTATAACGTATTTTATTTTGAATTATATATTTGTATATTGGCTACATTAAAATAAAGTTTTTTAAAATGTTTGTAACTTTGGTTACTTTATTTCGCATACAAATGCTACAGGGTATATTTCTGAATTAGTCATGTATAATTGATTTATTTAAGTGTAGTACGTGTAGTTTAATTAAGTGTAATACTTAGTACGCGGATGCCCAAATTTACAATTTTTGAGAACCGCATATTGCAAATAGAAATATTTATCAATTTAATGATATAACTGACTTTGAGATTAAATAATATATAGATTATTAATTAGAATTAGTGCTATTTAATATCGATAGATTTGCTAGTTGCATCTTATAGGACGGTACCAAATCAGAGAGGCTCCTTTCAATATCAAAAAAAAACCCTGCAAAATTAACTGAGAACAAAGACAATTAAATGCTAAACGTAAAATTTGTCCAAATCTGAGTTATGGCACAACAGCGATAAATTTGTTCTCAAATGTTGATGAATACAGTGTATAAATTGTTTCTAAAGTGATCCAGGGTTAAAATGTCTAATACGAAATTGTTTTCCCCGGTATCTTAGTCATTTCGAATTCTTCACAATATGGAATATATATCGACATTATTGTAATGACGTTATTCATTTTCACTTGATGTTGTAAAAGTAAAGGTTGCATTTTCATAACGTTTAATTAACATATTAATCACAGTTTTGTAAAAAAATCTTCGCAACATTATTTATAGTAATTTTTTAGCAACAAAAATAGAATTTTCCTCTGAAATATAAAAATACACTGTGATTTAGAAAATATTTGGACAAACTAAAGGTTGTGGGCAAAATAGCTTGCATACTAATGCAAAATATTTTTTTGTAAGGAAAACTGGGGCCATAGTTTATGTTCTTTTTGTGAATTTATAGAATGTTACACTACAATCCAAACATAACTATTGCCCATAACATTAGCTAAAATCAAGGTAATTAGAAACAATCTTAAAAGCACTTACTTTATTTTGTAAATGTGAAAAGAAGTGGAAATGTATAGTAATTCCGAAAGCTAAATTTTATGAACTTTTTATTGCATTCCGAAATTGAGAGCGTTTAGTATAACCTATTTAGATAAGAGTAGAAGCCATATCTAAAACCCTAAATTATTCTTACATATCTCATCAATAAATTTTAGACTATTTTAAATTTCATTAAAATTGCGTAATTGTTATCAAAGTTACAAAGAAAAGCGGTACTTTTATTAATTTTACATTCGTTACATTTCTTATATTTGAGAGAAGATAATGTTCATATGCCATTATTTTCTCTCTATTTTGTACGTGGTCTTCTATACAAAAATTGGTTGCTGTAGTTTGTACTACTACATTAGATTATTTTTTACTACTACATTAGCAATTTTAGTCATGAATGTGTGAAAAATCAAGAGATATATAGAATTAGAGAAAAAGGAGGATCGTAATTTGAGGTAAATCATTCCTGAATTTTCTGTCCAAAGAACCCATGATGGATTACAGAGATTTCGATTAAGCATTTTTAAAGACACTTAAAAATGCATTTAAATTTTTTCCTGAGTCGGTGAATTAATCCATATTTGCCAACGTTATGTTATCTATTTGATTTCATTCACTTGAAATAAACACATTAACAATGAAAAAATTAGTAAATTATATTGTACTTGCTGTAGTATCATGACCTTACAAAATGGTTGAAACGTACAATAATGTTTTGATATCATACTAAAAAATTATAAATAATTATTAGTAAGCGCCAATGTGTGGATAAGTTTAATAATTTTACATAATACATAACGACAAATTAAAAATCAAACATTAAATTCAGTGGAAATATAAATTACATAAAAAATAGTGTGGCAAATTGATATATACAATGTCCGAAATTATGGTGAAATGGCACCTAAGCTGTATAGGAATATCATAATATATTGCTCTCAGAAAAATAATACAAAATTTCGGAACAAGTCTAATATGAAAAAACTGTTCAAAAACTTTAAAATTTTAAAACGCGGTCACAAAGTGAATTCAAATAATTATGTTTGTAAAAGTGTTTTAAACGGAACTGCAAATATAAGTTACATGTCTTTTGAGGATAAAGAACTGTCAGCTAGAACTATCGCAAATAATTTAAAAATATCTTCAGATGTAACATTGAACTGTTACAAATCATTATAAACTGAAATCTCTATAATATGCAACAAAATTGTACCAAAATAATAAAAAGGTTCATAGTAAAGAAACCAAGCAGTGGTAACGCAACTTTAGGCAAAAGATCCCCTGATTCATTGCTCAAATGTACTATTTTCAAAAGTAGTCAGTGACAAGAAATATCCAACTATGACTAAAAAACACAGAAAAATCGTTTAGACTGAATAAAAATATCATATGTCCTGGAAACTTGAATATTAAAAAGTAACATTTTCATATGAAAATAAAGACAATGTGAATGGTGCTGCCGACTAGTCTTAGAATTGACACAAGCTGCACAAAATACCCTAAATATTTGCAAACTGCAGCGGTTCAATCACACTTATCATTTGGATTGCTTTGAATTTAGTGCTGACGTAAATGTCACATATCTCTGAAATTCCATGAATGCACTAAGCTGCTTGAAAGTGATATTTTCCTATTTAATGAGTCAATTCTTTGATCTTTGAGGACTTCCAGTGTAACAATTAATCCATCCACGCGGTAAACATTATTTGATATAAGTCCCTGAACAATCATGTGCATAATAGCTATGATCATCTATTTCTCCTGATTTAAATCCAAATGAAAACAAGTTAATGCTTAGAGCATCTTATTCAAGCAGAAAGCATCGTAGCACAGTTTCAAATCTAAACAAATCTGTCAACTTCCACAAGGAAGAAAGGATTCCTATCATTATGTAACACATCAGAATAAAGACATGCAATTTTCGCCCTCTAAAAATGTTCATTACAATATATTTTATTATAAAACGTGTGTATTTATGGTTTCTTTGCAATTCATTAATTTTAACTTTCGTTATAGCATTTTTGTTCTTTTTTATGCTTAAAAAAGTGGGTGTTAATATCATTTTTTTTAAGTATAGATATATATCTTCCTTTATTATTAAAAAAATCCTGGTTCAAAAGATTTTTATTTGACTTGGTGTAAATTGAATGGTTTTGCGGAAGTCTGGTGAATATATTTAATGAAATTGTTGTAAAACAGCTAATTCAAAGATATATTAAATTTCACTAAATCGATACTCAAATACCTGTATGATACAAGGCCAATAGTTTTTTTGGAAGAAATTCTAATTCAAATGTTACTTTTAGAAGATTCAATTTCGCTGTTTTATAATATTAATAATACAGTTATGTGAAATATATATTTTGCTTATATACTATGGTTTCAAAAATGTTTAGAAATATCCCTAAATATGAAGCATATGGAATAAAATATTTAAATGCGTTAAAACTAAATGAGGAAATAAATTTCTAACACATAAGCAGTAGCAAAAAAAAAGAAATTGATAACAGCTGCGCTAGATGAAATCAAATTTATTTGTAACAACTTTACCAGACATATTAAATGTTCGGAAAACATTAATTTGCATTAATAAGATCGTTTATGTAGAAGCGAATAAGATTTGAAGATTGAATTTGAACCTTCCCATTCGAGAGTTAAGTGGGTTTCAGAGTAAAATGCTCTGTTAAACCCTATATCAAGTGGCAATCGACAGATGCATTTCATGGTGATTTAATGCCACTCACTTTTCGTTTTAGGTAATAAATATTTTATACTTTTCTAAAACTAAAGTTATTTAGTTGTAGCTGAAACTAAAGTTATTTAGTCGAGGTATTAGTTAGAAAAATGAATTTAAATCAGTTTTCAGTATTTTAGGAATTTCGAATTATTTATTAAGTTTGTAACTATATTCGACATATCTATATATAATTTACAAATAAAAAAATTGATATATATGAAAATATCTGTTAAATTTAAATGTTGTATTAGACCTTCTAACAATTCTCTTTAATAGCATAGAAAGTTTGTGTGACATCACTCTAAAGTCGCAAATTGTTGCAAGTGTCGCAGTCACAACAGATGTCAAAATGTGACGTACGTAATTCGTTAGATTAGGAATAAATTGACTGCTATAGCGTGACATCCCTGTAAATTTAACGTGATCGATTTTTGAGTCATGAGTCACAAAAAGAAAATAAAAAATAAAACATTAACGTGTCGCAAACGGTACATGTACATGTCGGAGTTAAGTCACAGTGACTCATCTTCCACCACAGATGAATACAACATTCTGAAGAATTAAAATGATATATTGAATCATATCGAATCCGAATAAATAAAGGTACTTTTTAATTTTAAAGGCATTTTTATTAATTTAAGCAAAGACTGTGTTATTTTGATGTTTTTGAGTGATTTTTTAGCATAGTTCATACCGTAGGTATTTAAGATAATTATTTTTAAAAATTTAGACAAAAGATTCGAATTGTCTCAATAAATGGTGATGCCAAATTTTCTTTACCAAAGTTACTGTAAAAAAGTCATTGTAATCATAATTTTAACATGTTTTCTTTGGTGAATTGTGGTGATATCAGGAGATGCACAATACATCAAGGGGCAATGGAATGAATTTCATTTTGATTTCATTTATTTTCGCTTTGGGAAAATCAATTCGTGCCACAATATTCTGTCCGGCAATCAGATAAATATTGTCTAATAATCAGACCATATAATTTCCCTCTTGCCTTGCGTATACATAGTTTTTGAGGTTATGTGTCATATTTTTGATGATTTTTGTATTTTGAAATCAAAATAATTATTATGGTTTCATCTCGTACTGGACATTCTGAGCGTTACAAACGATACCGTCAAAGAGATGACTACGCATTATTGCGAATTCTGATTCAGAATTGTCAGATAGTAAGTTTAGTCAAAACGATGATACCGAAAACCATCCTGAAGGGGATTCCCAAAATGCCAATGGTTCCATTATTTACGACTGTTAGGTTTATCCGGATATTGACCCATGACAGGCTTTATGAAACGTCGCGGTGTGCTTGTCTAAACTGCTGGTTTCGAATCGTGCAATTATTTTAAGTTATTTTTCCTGACGGTGATGTGTGACGAAACCAACCGGTACGCAGAGATTCATCGGTTGAACTCGAAGCTCATTCGCATTTTCAACAGTGGAAACCAACAACCAAGGACGAAATTAAGTGGTTTGTGGTTCTTCAGATTGAAATGGGAATGAACTGGCATTACGACTAAAAGATGCACTGGTCGATGTGTGACGTGTCTCTAGGTGGTTTCAGGTGAGTGATGTCAGGGATCGATTCTTGTTGCTGCAAAGTTTTGTTATTTTTTGTGATAATGAAAAACAAGTTGGAAATTGCACGTGAACGTAGTAAATGAGGTGCGTTCGTACGATAACGAAGTTTTAAAAATATTAAAATCTTGCTGATATACTAGAGCGTACTTCGGATACAGTATAGTAGTCGAAATCTTTTTTTGTGTTCCTGTAAATATACAGAAAGTAATTTTTATTACACCTCAGAAACGTATATCTTATTCATAAAATGTGAAATAGTTGAATATAAATAAAACACGCCCCAAACAATGTTTCCCCGTATAGCATTATGTAGTGGAATATTTTGGGTAGCCCTGTAATTCAATAATGAAAATTCTTTGCATCACAGATTGTACAGAATGCATATTTTAGTATATACTTCATAGATTCATGCCAAATCTATTATGGTCGAATGAGTGTAACATCATAAAAATGCATTTGAAACATTTTTCCCATTGACCGTAATGTAATGAAATACCTTTGATTGTCCCTGTAAATGATCTATGCATCCGACTTTCATAACATTTGAAATGACTCGATAAAATTTCGTATTAATTATATGTTTTGAATTTCAAACGATTAAAATGCATTTGAAATTTTTTTCCCAATTGACCGTAATGTAACGGAATCCTTTTGATTGTCCCCGTAATTGATCTATGCATCCGATTTTCATAACATTTGAAATGACTCGACAAAATTACGCAATAATTATATGTTTTAAATTTCAAACGATTAAAATACATTTGAAACTTTTTTCCCCATTGACCGTAATGTAACGGAATCCTTTTGATTCTCCCTGTAATTGATCTATCCATCCGATTTTCATAAAATTTGAAATGACTCGATAAAATTATGTTATAATTATGTATTTTAAATTTCAAACGATTCGGTTTGGTAGTTTTTGCTTTGTTATATGCGGACGGACAGACGGACAGACAGACGGACAGACGGATGGACTGAGCGACAACAATAGGTGCTACGTTTTTACATAATTACGAACGCACCTAACAAGTCGACAGGGTCCAGGCAGGATGCAACCCTCTATTTAAAGTGCAGCAGCTACTTGATCTTACACGCCAACGTATAAACCGAGCTATCACTTTGTCACATTGGCCGCTACCTCTCTGTTGATGAATCGATGGTGATGTACAAAGGACTATTTTTTTTGTCAATATATCCCAGCAAAGCCTACGAAATACAGAATAAAGGATTTAATCTTAGCTGAAGCAAATACTGGATATAGTTTGAACGTGATAACATACACTGGTATTGAAGCTTTTACAAGGCACCACCGCTGGTTGACATTACAGCTGGTGCTACAGTTACTGGACAGTTTTGACAATGCTGGCCACATTATATACATGTATATTTTTTACTCATTGCCAAATCTGTTTATACAGTTGTGGAGAAGGATACTGGAGCATGCGGAAAAGTTTGCACCAATCGTCAAAACATATTAGAGTAATTTAAACCAGAAAACATGAAATTGAAAGGCGGCTATGATCCTGTTTTCATGCGTTCAGACAACATCTTAGCAGTGGCCTGTTACGGTTTAAAACGTGAAACCTGCTTGTCCAAAGTCCACAGAAACAACACATGTGACAAAATAATTCGGCAGAAAGGCAAACCGACTGAAAGTAAGTTTAATAAGCCTGTACGAGAGGAGGAGTACAATGCCAAGATGGGTGGTGTTGACCGACTGAACCAAATGGTCGAATGACTGAGTCTCAGTTTCGCGAAGCAATCTTTAACGGCTTACGAGCTGAATACATTCCAAAACGTTCATCTTCCAAGACGTGACCGGCCATCGCAAAACGAACACCCTAAAAGGCTTAAAGAAATGCACTTTCCTGCCATGTACGATGACAAAAAATATAAACTTGACTGCAAAATATGTAGCAATCGACTTGAGCATCATCGTCAACTGTGTAACACTCACTGTACATAGTGCCAGAAACCGATGCACGCTACCAGCGTTTTCGAGCGTTACCAAACGTTGAAGGACTACTGCATGAAATGTCACGGCCAACAGTAAAGAAATGTCGTGTCCCCACAGACTACATCGTTGACATTTTATCCTTATGTCGTTTTATCATCTTATAAAGATATTTATTTTGTAATTTTGACAATGTTTGGCTTGCGGTAAAATTTTTGCAAAGTGAGTGAAAAATTCTAAAATGAGACGGATATAAGATTGCCAGAGGTAAAACAATTGAGTAAATTTTGTTATTTTTTGTTTTTCACTTACTATGAGTAAAACAGACACGTTTTCTGTTGTTTTTGAATAAATCACTTTTTTGTCAAAAAATTCCGCACTGAAAGGGCTAAATTACACTGCTGTCCAAAATTTAAACATAATTGGTAATTAAGTAATTATTTTTAAGTAATGAAAGAAATATGAATCGGAATGTGCTGAAACTCCAGGTGTGTAAACAAAATAGTACGCGTCACATATTTTCGCGAAGAGTTTTCCCCGAAATCCAACAGGGGACCTTCAACAAATTGAAAAAGAACGAAGATCTTTTGGATAACCCTGTCAAAACTAATGTAGCAAAAGCGTTCAAACTGCACATTATGATTAATTGGCTTATTGTAATGTACTGTGTTAATTTTTACAAGGATAGCATGTATACTCGTAGAGAAATTAAGGTTTTTATAAAAACAGTCCTAAATTTTTCCAAGTTTTTTGCTTATTATTTGCAGAGTTCTTATTATAAAATAATGTTCTTTTCTGAAAATATGACAAACATTATTGTACACAATACCCTGTCATCAGAATTTAAAAATAATAAAAATTGTATGAAAAATGAGTATGTTTAGTAAATAATTTTTCATTGCGCATGCGTCAACGATATCAAAATGTCATTTGCATATTGTGTTAGCTAAATGTATAGAGCAACTTCTGTAAACGTTTCAAAAACATAGCTTGAAAATTCTGAAAATGGGAGCCTATAGAATCAACTCAAAATCCGTTATTCCTAAAGGAAGCAAAAAAATCAGGGGTTTTACCTAAATATAGTTGTACGTGCAATATTGTGTAGGCACTAAACAATGGAATATGGATACAGCCCCTCATCTTTTTGCTTCATTTAGGGAATAAAGGATTTTGATCTTATTCTATCACCGATAATTTTCAGAATTTTTAAGCTATGTTTTTGAGACTTTCACAAAAGTTGCTCTATACATTTAACTAACATAATATGCAAATGAAATTTTAATAGCGTTCACGCATGCACATTAAACAATTATTTAGTAAATCTGCTCATTTGTCATACAATTTTTATTATTTTTTAATTCTGATGACAGGGTATTGTGTACAATGATGTTTGTCATTTTTTCAAAAAAGAACACTATTTTATATTAAGAACTCTGCAAATTATAAGCAAAAAACTTAGGACTGTTTTTATAAAAACCTTAATTTCTCTACGAGTATACATGCTATCCTTGTAAAAATTAACACAGTACATTACAATAAGCCAATTAATCATAATGTGCAGTTTGAACGCTTTTGCTACATTAGTTTTATCAGGGTTATCCAAAAGATCTTCGTTCTTTTTCAATTTGTTGACGGTCCCCTGTTCGATTTCGGGGAAAACTCTTCGCGAAAATATGTGACGCGTACTATTTTGTTTACACACCTGGAGTTTCAGCACATTCCGATTCATATTTCTTTCAGTACTTAAAAATAATTACTTAATTACCAATTATGCTTAAATTTTGGACACCAGTGTATGTACCCCAAATACAGGAGTGCACCAAGTAATTCGTAAGTAGTACTGTTAATGTGCGTGAATAGATTAAGTTTTTTTTTTTTTTTTTTTTTTTTTTTTTAATATCAGTTATGCATTTTCGAGCTATGCTGCATTTATTATAATGAAAAATGTAGAATTTAAATAAATCATATACAGGTCTTTAAAAAATACGGTACATTATAAACTTTGCATAATAATACACCGAAATATGATTTCAAAACTTTTAAGCGAGTTTTCCAATTAAATTTAAACTAAATAAGTGGCAGGTACAAAAACGCGTAATATGTATGACAAAGAATGCAAGTACGTTTTTGTCTACTATAAGAAAATGCTATAACCTTTTATTTTAATTTTAGATTTTTAATTTTAGCACATTATAGAATATATACAAAAATATAGATCATTTACACAGGTCCAGAAATGAATGAGAGAACGAAGTTTTGTTTACGTATTCTGGAAACACGGGATAGTTTTTTATTACGAAGGCTTGACGCATGTTTTTTCTTTGTTTGCAATAAAATTCTAAGATGCACTAAAACATGATTTCTGTAGAAAATGTCATGCGTCACAGTAATTGTACTGTATAAGTGGTTGCCGTTTCATTTTCTCAGCTGTTCACATTCTGTGGTACAAAATTTCCGCTTTATTTGTCTGAGTTTTGTAAATGACCCGCTAAATAAGAACTACCATATTTTCTCCTATAAAATGTAACAAAATATGTGTTCATTATATAAGTTTTAAATTATCGTGAGTGAAATGTTTTGCTTGACTATTGTATTTATCTTCTTTAATGCTAAGTAAATGATGTAACGGGTAACAGCAAGTAAAATATAAAATAACCACTAATGAAAATGTCCAACATCTCCTGTTGAGTTTGCCGTGATTCCGTAAAAAATTATTCTTCTTTAGAAGCGACGCAAAAACCAATATATTTTCTAGAAATTAAAAAAGAACCATGCAAAGTTCCTTTTCTTCCATGATTTTTGGAAGTATTTTTGGATATTTTTTTTAGTATGTAACTAGTATGATCAACATGGAATATAGGATTACGGATGCTATCAAATAAAGCATTTCAATTATTCATAAAAATTTTCAAGTTAAACATACATATTTCATATGGCATTTTGGGTAAAATAACCGCATAAGCCTTAATATTTAAAATATCAATTTTCAAATAAGAATTTTGAAGCTAAACAAACATGCTTCACAGACATTCCAGATAAACTAATGGCATTAACATTAATATTTAAAATATGTATTATTTTGTTGTACTTGCATGTATAAATTTAGCTACGCAGCTGAAAATGTTTTATTGCAATTGATAGATTCCTAAACGTAATTAGGTAGATTTCGTATGAAATACTACCTATTGCATTGTCTCCCATGTTGGAATTTCTGAAAAATTTTTGCAGATCTACACCGATCATGACTCCTAGACCCCAAAACAACCATCAGTAAAAAAGTTTATATATATATATATATATATATATATATATATATATCGGTGTATATCACTTTCTTCTGGACACGATAACTTCTATAATTATGCTCAGATCTTCTTCAAACTTTTACATAAAATCAAGGAGCATAAAATCTCGGTTGAGTTCATTAATGGGCAAAATCGGACCAAGTGGGTGGAAATTGAGAGGGTTTTTGTGAAAAACGAAAAAACGCGATAACTTCTTAAATTAAATAGATATCGAATCAGTTTAAAGTTTATATTACTTCTCAAACATGGGCTAAAAGTATATGCATGACAGATTTTTGGTAAAGTTAAAAATGGGCTCAAGGGGCGAAAAAAACAGGGTTTTTGGGAGAAAACAAAATTATAACTTCGTCAATTCTCAAGATATCAAATCCAACTAAATTTTTTATAAATGTACTCAACATTATCTAAAACTTTTGTATTTACAAGTTTTTGATAGGACCAACTTTTACCGACGAAAAAAATTAAAAACGAAAAGAAAAAGGGGGGAGGAAAAAGAAAAAAATCCGTAACTTACTCAATTCTTAAGCAATCAAATATAATTAAATTTATTTTACATCTTCCCAATAATATCAACAACTTTTATATTAACAAGTTTTTCATAGGACCAATTCTTCTAGCAAAAATAAATTAAACAAATATAGGAGTCGGAGAAAAAACCTCAAATCCAAACTGCTTATATTCAGACTCATTTTTAAATTCATTTTTGATTTTAAACGCATCCAAATGGCAGATTCTCTTATTTAGGAACTGTATAAAATGACGCATTGGTCGACTTTTTAATAAAGTCAGAATATATTTCAAAAAAGGCTGCCTAAAAAGGTATTTTGAACAGAATTTTCCGACGTTATGGTGATTG
This sequence comes from Maratus speculifer, assembly GCA_964019185.1. Classification (NCBI taxonomy): domain Eukaryota; kingdom Metazoa; phylum Arthropoda; class Arachnida; order Araneae; family Salticidae; genus Maratus; species Maratus speculifer. The sequence continues at coordinate 220,786,674 of OZ025299.1, read as the reverse complement.
AAAGATTGAAGAAGCATAACAAATGGCGTTTTTTCAGACACATTTTTAAATTCATTTTTTGCTCTCAAACGCATCCAGTTTACAGGTCCTTATATTTAGAAACTATATAATATGACGCATTGGTCAGTTTTTTGATAGAGGCTGAATATATTTTTTTAAATGCTGTCAAAGTGCACACTTCGCACAAAATTTCCCGAAGCGATCATGATAAAGAATTGAGGTTGTATTCAAATAATAATTTGGCTATTTTATAACTCATTTTTAATTTCAATTTTGCTCTCAAACGCATTCAATTGACAGTTTTTCTGTTATTTAGGAACTGTATAATGTGCCGTATTGGTCGATTTTTTAATAAAGTCAGAATATATTTCAAAAAAGGCTGCCAAAAAAGCTATTTTGAACAGAATTTCCCGACATTATGGTGATTGAAAAATTGAGGAAGTATAACGAATTGCGTTTTTTCTGACTCATTTTTAAATTCGTTTTTGCTCTCAAACGCATCCAGTTTACAGGTCCTCTTATTTAGAAACTATATAATGTGACGCATTGGTCAGTTTTTTGATAAAAGCTGAATATATTTTTTTAAATGCTGTCAAAGTGGACACTTCGCACAAAACTTCCCGAAGCGATCATGATAAAGAATTGAGGTTGTATTCAAATAACAATTTGGTTATTTTATAACTCATTTTTAATTTCAATTTTGCTCTCAAAGGCATTCAATTGACAGTTTTTTTTTGTTATTTAGGAACTATATAATGTGCCGTATTGGTCGATTTTTTAATAAAGTCAGAATATATTTTTAAATAGGTTGTCAAAATGGGCATTTGAGTCGAATTTAGCTTAAGATGATTTTGATAAAACTTGTTTCTACAAAAAAATTTTATTAAAATTTTTTCAAAAGCGACCGAATCAAGTTATTAAACTGGATTTCTCTGTAATCAAATTTTATTTTTTTATGTTGAAATGAGCACTCTTCGAAATCTACCTCCGCCTATAGGCCAAGCCGACAGGGATTTTTTCCACTTTGAGTTACAGATTGACACTCAAACATTGTTAAAAACCAGTATCAGCAAAAAGAAATTTCTTTTTATAAATGCTTCTGTTATTCTCAAAAGCACAGTTTGTCTCCGAGACTTATAAAGCTAAATGAAGATTGTAACTCGGATATGGTCATTCTATATTTTCGATAGTTGCTGTATTATATTTTTCGATATTAAGAAGCAACCGCCTTTTTTTACAGTGAATATATATTCCACATCAATCACCGTTCCTATCGCCGGCCAAAATTTTCGAAGATTTTAATGATTTTTGAAGATTATTTTTGCGAGAATTAGCAGGTGACGCCTTCGTTGGCTTACGTGCTAACATTAGCATTTAGCATAAAAATAATAATAATCTTCTAACAGGAAAAAATCATTCATTTTTATTAGAGCTATATCATTTTACATATTTGTTCCATTCGATTACATTCAAATATTTTTTTATTACTTCTTTCAGATTTTTTAATGTTTTTTTTTAATTAATAAGGTAATATATTTAAAATATATATTTTTTACTAGTAGCATGTAAGAGATATGAATAATGTAATATGATAGCATTAAAAACTTATCAATTATTTCGTAAAATTCATTAAGCATCATATTCATTAAATTATATAATATAATCAATTCTTATATAAGTAGTCAGTAGTATATACGTGTCTTTTTATTTGTTGTTAACTATATGTTTAAAGGAGCGCAGAAGTGAATAGTCAGTCAAGCTGTAAATCTAACCATATTTCATAAAATTTTGATACTTCCATTTTTTACGATTCTTTTTTAGGAGATTCTTTCATTTTATCATCCCTGAAATATAAATTTATGCATTTCTTATCGTTCTGTGAAATTTCACTCAAGTTGCATATTTTAAGAAAGTATGAACCATGTGTTTTCTTTAAATTTCAAAGCAATAAAAAATAATAGTTCTATTGTTTGATCATTATACTTGAGCATTAAAACAAGTTAGTTTTTTGCCTATAAAATGGATATTTCGAATGATTTTTTAAATAATAAATACGAAATTCGGTATTTATATTTTCATATTTCCTTAAAACACAATCCTTAGCATTATTTCGGCATTGTAAATTTCCATACATTTACGCTTGATAGTTTGCATAATTTTTAAATTTCATAGGGACGACAAAAATTTAGAATAGATTTGAGAGTATTTAACATGAAAAAACATGTACATGAAATGATATAAAAAATTGTGAAATTTTATTTTTTTAATAAAATACCCTACAATTAAAAATATACAAACGATATGTGTTCATAGAAAATGTATCTGTGTAACGTCAATGATCCTCATAGTTTGAAATATATTATTATATTATTAAATAAACATAGGATATCACATATATCGGTTCCAAGTTCAGAAATTCATAAAACATTAAGAATACACCACATGAAAGTGCACTTTCAACCACAATACTTTGATAATGGTTTGAAGTTTCTGGAACCAGTAAAGTTTTAAAAAAATTGAAACTATTTTTTCCACAAATATTTTCCTAGTTTGACACTCGTAATGCAATTTAATTCTAATATGTCACTTTGTTAGTTTGTTATGATTTCTAAATATATGCACTAACTTAAGACACATCATCTACAGATTTTTATTTAACGTAAAAACTGAATTAGTTGCAAGAGAAGTAATTACAATATCGACTAATTATTCTGTAGCGTTATTATGATTTACATCATAATTGGTATATATATACATATATATATATATATATATATATATATATATATATATATATATATTTCTGAATATTTAGTTTACAAAGATGAGCTTTTTTTAAAAGATTTACAAAGGAAAATATTTTCGTAAAATAGGTAATTAGCATATTCATTTGTTTTTATTATGTGGCTAATATTACGAACGTAATTGTTGTTCTCTAAAAATAAATTGCTAAATTTCGATTAAGGTTAAACAGAATATTTATTATTGATATATAAAGACAAAATTAGTCGATGTTGTTTTGAACAATGAATATATTTTTATAAATTTTGTTCGTCTTTAATTTTTTTCTAAGAATATCTCACAAAATAATTAACGTTAATAATCAAAGTTAAAATTAGTTTTTTTAGCAATTATAAATGATAAAATATTAATGTGTCTGTGTTTTTATTAATCACGTTTCATGGTTCGTACAAGTCCTGAAAATTCAAGAGCAGGAAATTCTTCAGTACCAGTATTTATTTGTAGAGAATTTCTCTTTAACCTTTTTGCATGCACGAAATGATATATCCCTACACAAAGCAGCAGGTTTCACTGCAACACTAGGATTAAATTAATTAATATAATTTTACAGATATTGTCAGGTTCTGAAACCACCTCCGCTGAAGATTGGAATTTCCGATATTTCTCTATCTTAATCTTTTGTGTATTGTATGGCTGTGTACTAGAACTTTTAAGGTGGCATTCTTTCTTTGTTGAAGAAAGAATTGACAGGTAATCCTCTACAGGTGGTGAGTGAGAAAGAGGAGATTGCTGAGAGGCGTGTTCGTCCGTCAGTGAGGTATGTGGATGATGAGCAGACAAGCAACATGTCACTAATCAAAAAAGGGAATGTAGAATGTGTCCAATGAATGAGCTCTAAAGGGGGTTGACATTGGGGAAACACAGTGATTTGAGAAGAGCAAGTCTTATCTCAGATTAGTTCAGTTGGTATCTGGGGTTCGTACCTAGAGAGTGCTCTGTGTGGTAGAGCGTAAGCAGTGCGTACCTGGAGAGCAAGGGACACAGACGTCCTGGTGTTTAGTGCTCTGTGCCGAGAAGTGCCGGCCGAGTATCCTTGTGTTGGGAGATTCGAAATCGATCTCCAGTAAAGTGAATCTAACGTGCATTGAGTGTGAGGAAGAAGGTGTAATTTGAACAGTACACAGCCAACCTTTACTGTATTTAATTTAATGTTGAACCGGATCACCTATATCCGAGTTGTAATTGTATATAACTGTAAATAGCGTATTTAGTGTGTACATATATTCTAAATAAACTGTTAATTCAGTTAATTGACAGCATCAGTGTTCATTTACACAATCCTCACAGAGGGTGACCGATATCACCTAATAATATCGGTGGTGGCAGCTATAAATACCGCGTACTTTCTTCAAAGCTAATCCAATCTTCAGAAAACAAGTTATGATTAATAATTTGGAGGCTTATAACCTATACATAATTTAAAAAATGGTTTTGTGTTGGAATAAACATTTTTTAGCATTAAACAATATAGAGAGAAAGCAACATCACAATTTCACCCTTTCGTTCGGCGTTTAGGGAGTTAAGTAAGGCGAAAATTCGCGCATTTGATCTGGATTTATTGATTTTTATATAAAAAAATATGTGTATGAGAAAACATTTGAAACAAACTGTACCCGTACGAACCCTGTGTTTATAAGTTATTTTTGTCCAATATTTTGAATACATTTCTAAAACCACAAATGCGACCACATAAAAATTATTAACCAGAAATAAATATTTTATTTAACAAAAATAACTGATTATTTTATGAATTCTTCATACCTAAGTAATCTAAATTTTATTTTATTATAGAAATTTTAAGTAAGGTACCCTGGGGTAATAACGCCACGTTACGGTTCTAGCAATTTTCTCGGCTCAGTTTTAGTTTGTATTTTTCAAACAAATATATGATTTGATACAGCAACTCATTGACTATCTATATAAAAAAAATAATTTAACAGATATGAATACATAAAATGTAATGGCGTGATTTCTTGACCAATGCTATTTGGCGTTATTACCCACCTATATGGGTAATAACGCCATGCAAACAAAACAATAAAATAAGTTGGATTAATTGCATGTAGATTGCCCAATTCTAAAAATACAAACTCTCAGCTCTAGAAATTGACAAATTGCATCTTAAGCTATTGAAAATGTTCATTTTTTCGTGAAAGTGTAAGAAAAATAAAGGTGTGGTGGGGGGGGGGGATGAGGCAAAAGAATATCAGACCGTGAGTTTCTTTTTGCTTAAAAAGGAGCATTTAAATAGAATTATTAGAAACATTGCACAGTTTTAACTGTGTTTATTTGAATCAGTATTTAGGATGTAGCTCTGCCACTGTAGGGAATCAACCGGGGTAAAAATTGCAAGGATTGGCGTTATTACCCAGTTATAATTATTGCGCTGTACATTTTAAATTACAAATTATCTCGAGAAGATATCCAAAATCTTCAACAACATTTCAAAAGGCCATGAAATGTACTACAAATTTATGTAATCAACAAAGTATTTCCGGATAAAAAAATAGTCTTCACATCACAAAAGTTTCTCGCAAATTTTAGATCAAGCGTTAATTTTAGCTGCTTCTAAAAACAATAAGACCTAAAAATGAAACAAACTAACTTGAAGCTGTTTTTTGCGATTTATATGACTCAAAACCCTTCTGCGCAGAAAACATGGGTGTCATTTACCAGATTATTTCATAATTATGCAAAATATTAGCACTTGGCGTTATTACCCCGTCTGGCGTTATTACCCCAGGGTACCTTATATAAATTTAAATCTTTAATTTTGTTGATTATTTGATTAAGAAAATGAGTTGGTTTATCCACTATAAATGTTATGTCGTTATGCATTTAAAAGTCGTATGTTTATTTTATTTATAAGGAAACGGACAAACGTAATTATGAAAATATACATGAAAAATCCTGGAAATACTCCTCATTTTCTGCTAGTACATTGCGGGAAATAATATTCAGTACAGATTTTAGTGAGAGGTTACGCTCGTCAAGAAAAAAATAACTTTTTTTATACGGCGAATAATTTTATGTGATTCGTGTTCTATGTCCTAGAATTAGTGTAGAAAGTAAAATGAAACATTTCTAACACGTCTCAACTTTATGATATATTGATATTTATTTTTTTATGTTTTTTTACAAATTTCATTCTTAAACTAATTTATTTCGGATAAAAAAAAGCTTCCGCTTTCATTTTTTCCAGCATATGCTTGAGTACATCGTAAGTTTCTTTAAAATGGGAACCAGAAGCTTCTGGCAATAAAGGAAATTTATTTCCACTGTGCAGTAAAACTGCTTTTAAACTTGTCTTAAAAGAATCCATAAAAAGTCCATTCATTTGGTATGTGCTCAAGGCCCATCTTATCCATCAGACCGTCGACATCAGAACAATTGACACACTCTCCATCCGTTATATAAAAATCTATAAAGGAATTGTGACCTTGGTAAGCAGTGACCTTAACATCCGACTGAAGGAGATTCCAATGCTTCAATCATGAACTTAATACTTTAGATTTCTCTTTTCTTAAATCTAAATCTCTAATTAGATTGCTAAGCTCAGATTGACTAATCAGATATGGCATTTTTGAGATTCATGGAGCTGGAACAACTTCCTCTTCCTCCTCGTCATAATTTTCTTTAGAGTCACTTGAAATCGCTTCGGTATTAGGTGGTTTAGATACTGGAAGGTCATAGTGTGGTACTGTTTTTGTAACAGATAGTACTTAAGGGTATTTTATTGTATACTTCGATTTTCTTGAAAATCCTTTTGTATTTGTGAAGCAAAAGTAGCAATCACTTACATGATCTTTATGTTCGCACCATATTACAGGTTGACCAAAAGGCATTTTTTTTTTTACATTTTCCTCTAAACCAACACGTCAGTTTTGTAAAACAGGTAATACAACAGATATGTTGCACCCATTTTTTATCTTGATTACGAACAACCAAGTTAAAATATGCACTATAACACTTCTTAATCAATGATAAAATTGCCTTTTTCTAACTTTTTAGTGTGTGTAAACCACAAATATAGCAAAAACTATCTGGCGAATTAGTACAAACGCGACACATATTGATAGATATATTGTAAATTAAATATTTGACAGCGTTAGTGCAATAAGAAATGCTTAAAATTTACATCTACCCTCAAAAGAAGTTAAAAATGCGCTTTTTTCGAAATTCAAATATTCTGCCAGTTTTAGACGTGATATAAAGAAACTAATATGGTTGGGGTATAGTAGTGGCTATGCCTATTAAATATACTACTCACTTTTTACGATATATTTTTGGTGTTTACTAGTGTTATTTTAAATTCAGTAATTCAATAAATGCCTGACCGCAGATAACGCCGAAATTATAACACACAGATGTCTGAAATTTTAGTCATGTGTGGAAGCTAACATCGGAAAGTGCACTTCGCAGCCTTTTAAATTTCAATTTATATATTTTTTAAATTGAAACTTATTGAGTAAGAGGATTTTTGCAGCTTTCCACCAATCCACGGCAACGAAGGAGCCAGGTTAGAGGCTTTTTGCAGCTAGCCACTAATTCACAACAACGAAGCAGCCAGCCACTGCGAACATACGGTAAATATGGAATTTAAAAATTGCATTTTACGGCTGAATGCCAGCAACAAATTGCACACTTATTTGTTAATTTTTCCAGTTTTGATTACTTTGTTTTTCCAGATTGGTTTACAATTCATCTTCAAAATCTATCCAGGCACCATCCAAAAAAGTACTAAATTAGGTAATGTATGTTTTCTTAGGTTTTGTTCTGATGTGCGCGTGTTCTAAGAAGAATTTCTATGGGGTATGTCTCATTGAAATTTTAATACATTCAATCATTGCATTATTTATGTGGCTCAAAACTGCTAAATTCACCGACTACATTTTTTTATTCTTCCAAAATATGGTTTTCGTAACATAAATATATACCTGTGTTTAATCAGATAGTATTTCAAATATTCTCCAGATAAAATTTTATTTATTTTTGATTTTAATATGAATGGAGATTTCAAATATCCGCAATTTGTTTGAAAACAACTATGGTCCCGGGCAACGCCGGGTGGATCAGCTAGTGCTTTTATAATTCACATTATTTACCTAAATTAGAATTGAAATACTTTATTATTTCCAATGAATATTTCGTATTTCACGAATTCCTAAATTTAAAATTTTATAATTCTTTAATAAATAGCTAGGAATATTTTCATTCGAAAAATTGACACACGTTTAACCTCAATCATTTATTCCCCTAATTCGTGATGATAAAAATGCTTTATGCATATTAGTTCCACCATTAACCAGTTCTCCTTCTTTATTAAAATATTTCACAGTTCATTTACAAGGATTAAACTTATCATTTAAAATATTTTTACTTATCACTTCTAAATGTTATAATAAACTTTACAAGGTGTTCATTTTTTTCTGTTAAAATTTACTGTTACAGTTAAAACATATTAATATGTCGCATATTTTTACCATAAAATTCACTTTTATACTTTTTATAAATGTAAATGATGAAAATGATAAACTATAACGCATTCTTACAAAATACCAATATTATGAAATCACATTATAGATATATTCTCGAAGAACTTTATGTATACATTCTTAATTTGCAAATCAGTTATTTAAAAAAAATGTAATAAAGTTGAATATACAATGAAAATTCATTTCTTAACAGATTTAAGTTCTTACTTTGAGGACTGTAATAAACTTAATTTCCAACACAAAATCACTTATTTTTAGTACTACGCATGGTTAAAGCCTGATACTGTGTTAAGAGTATTGAGGATTTAAAACAAAATGTAAAACTCATGGGACAGTTTATTATCAGAATGGAGAGCGGAAAATTTGTTTTCTAAAATATTCATTAGAAAAACATTAGAATGTATTATTTTCAATACTTCAATATACAAGAAATAATAAATGTTCTTTATATCAAATATATAGAATATTGATATTTAGTGCATAAGTTTTAAGAATAATCTTTTAAACAAAAACAAAAAAATCATATTTTGCTCTATTGAAATTCCACGTTATTTTTAAAACATCAGAGTGAGCAAAATGATTTTTGTCACTACCTGAACTTTTTTCATTAACCAATTTAAAGCACTGAATTTCAAAATGACTGCCATCGGTCAGATCTCATAAATTTCCGTATTACGTAACTTGATAGTAATTATTATGTACTACTTGTACTACGCAATATGATAGCGAAAGTATCGAGCAAATTAACGAAAAAAGTAAATATTATAAATCATCTATTATAATTATAAATTAAAATATTTATACATTAAGTGCCAGATTTCCAATAAAAATCATGAATATACTGCTAATTAAAGTCAAATTAGCATCACGATAATTGACCACATTATCATCACATAAATCAACATAGCTTAATTAATATCATCGTCTGCAGAAGCTGCGGACATTGATTTTGCTCCATTTTTAGAATCAGATCTATATAAGGTTGTGATTGTCTGGATCAATTATAAACATAGGAAGATATGTCCATCTCATCATGGCAGCTTCTAAACCTAGCCACAACGGATAGAACAACGAAAATTCGACGAAACCAGCCATATGATGATTATGTAAAAAATACAGTTTGAGAGTATTCTGAACTATTTTTTTAACACGCTTTTATTACTTTCACCTGTATGTGAGTTTGTGGGTTTGTAACTCTCCTTATTATCTAAAGATTTTCCTTATTATCTAAAGATTTTCTCAAGCAATTTTGACTAAAAATTGCATTCTATGGTTTTCGGGCACGAGAAAATCATTGGAGTAGGTTACATGTTTGAGAAAAAAATTTAATGGGTCATATTGGGTCATTAAGGGTCTGGGTCAAGCTATTTATATTTAAAGAACGGCGTGATCGATTATAACGAGATTTTGCATGTAACAGTTTTTTGGCACGAGAAAACTATCGGGCTGGGTCACATGTTCTCGATTAGTGGGTCATTTTTGGGTCATTATGGGTCAAGCCATTTTTATCTAAAAAACGGCTCTAACGATTTTGACCAAATTTTATATTTTATCGTTTTGGATTACAAGAAGACCATTGGTTTAGGTAACATGTTCAAGAAAATTCGGTTAGTGGGTCATTTTTGGGGTCATTGTGGGTCATGCTATTTTTATCTAAAGCTTTGCTCACGCAGTTTTGACTAAAAATTGCATTCTATGGTTTTCGGGCACGAGAAAAATATTGGGCTAGGTTGCATGTTCGAGAAAAAATTTTAATGGGTCACATTGGGTCATTAAGGGTCTGGGTCAAGCTATTTTTATTTAAAGAACGGCGTGATCGATTATAACGAAATTTTGTATGTAACAGTGTTTTGGCAAGAGAAAACTATCGGGCTGGGTCACATGTTCGAAAAATTTCGATTGGTGGGTCATTTTTGGGTCATTATGCGTCAAGCCATTTTTATCTAAAAAACGGCTCTAACGATTTTGACCAAATTTTATATTTTATCGTTTTGGGTTACAAGAAGACCATTGGGTTAGGTAACATGTTCAAGAAAATTCGGTTAGTGGGTCATTTTTGGGGTCATTGTGGGTCATGCTATTTTTATCTAAAGATTTTGTCACGCAGTTTTGACTAAAAATTGCATTCGATGGTTTTCGGGCACGAGAAAAATATTGGGCTAGGTTACATGTTCGAGAAAAAATTTTAATGGGTCATATTGGGTCATTAAGGGTCTGGGTCAAGCTATTTATATTTAAAGAACAGTGTGATCGATTATAACGAAATTTTGTATGAACAGTTTTTTGACACGAGGAAACTAATTCGCTAAATCACATGCTTGAGAGATTTCGACTATAATGATCATTTGTGGGTCATGATGGGCCATAATTTATCATGTCAAGCTACATCTAAAGAACAGGTGGATCGATTTTAACGAAATTTTGTATATAACATTTTTTTGGCACAAGAAAATTATTGGGCTAGGTCACACTTTCGAGAAATTTCGATTAATGAGTCATAAAGGGTCTGGGTCAAGCTATTTATATTTAAAGAACGGCTGGATCGTTTTTAACGAAATTTTGTATGTAACAATTTTTAGACACGAGGAAACTAATGGGCTAAATCACATGTTCGAGAGATTTTGATTATAAGGGTCATTTGTGTGTCATTGATGGGTCATGCTAATTTTATGTAGAAAATGTCTCTCACCATTTTGACTATATTTTGTATTATGATATTCTCGGGTAAGAGAAAACCATTGGACCAGGACACATGCTCGCGAAAATTCGATTAATGGGTCATTTTGGGTCATAATGGGTTAGGGTTATTCTAATTATATATAACAACGATTCAATCAATTTTACCTAAATTTTGTAACTAAACGTCTTTTGTCACGAGAAGACTATTGGGCAGAGTCGCAAGTTAAACAAAATTATATTAGTGGGCCATTTCGCTTTATTGATGAATGCTGTCAAGCTAATTTTATCTAAGAAACGGCTTAAACGATTTTGATTCAACTTTATATTCTACTGTTTTTGATTACCTGGAGATCTTTGAGCTAAGTCACATGTTTGATCAAATTTGATTAGTGGGTCATTTTGTTTAATACGGGTCAGGGTCATGAGAAAATGGCAGCAATAAGTTGGCAATATTTCACAAAATATTGGCGACATTAGGCCGAAAAATTGACTATTAAGATTACGAAAGCCACAACACGTATTTGGTGCCAAATGAAAGAATGTCTCCAAATTTGGCTATATTTGGCAAAAAACGTTGTCTTTCATAATGTGAAGAATTTTTTTATACATTCTTAATAGGATTCGAGATGCATGGTTAAATTAACCAGAGTCGACCAAAAAAAGTGATTTGGAGCGATGTCCTTTCGTTTTAAATTTTAAAATAAATATAGTTTAAATAAATATAGTTTAAATAAATATAAATTAAAAAAAATAAAAAACACGCTTTTTAAGTATATCAAACTAAAAAGTGGAAAATAATTCGTACTATAAGCTGAAAACAAAAATAGATGAAATAAATAGAGTTTCAAAAAAATTAAAACCACGCTTTTAAAGTAATCAAACTAAAAAGTGAAAAATAAATATAGTTTAAAAAAACTAAAAAACACGCTTTTTAAGTATATCAAACTAAAAAGTGAAAAATAATTCGTACTATAAGTTGAAAACGAAAATAGATGAAAAATACTATTTTACTATAAAATCATTGTTATTATAGATATAAATTAATAAGCAATAAATAAAAGTATCTTGGAAAAAAAAGCGTGGGGTGCTTCTTGAGAACTGATAGATGGAGCATGGTAGATGGAGCACCCCACGCCTTTTTTTCCACGATAATTTTATTTATTGCTTATTAATTGATATCTATAATAACAATGATTTTATAGTAAAATAGTATTTTTCATCTATTTTCGTTTTCAACTTATAGTACGAATTATTTTTCACTTTTTAGTTTGATATACTTAAAAAGCGTGTTTTTTGGTTTTTTTAAACTATATTTATTTTTTTTCTTTGTCTGCACGACAAACTTGTAAGTAGCTAACCTCAGACATGCAACAAATTCGAAATTAGCAAGACTGACAAAGCTGGGTTAATAAATATGAGGAAAACATCATACAAAAATTGATAGATAGAAAACAGTAAAACATTAAAATAAAATTTTTATTAAAGACTTTCAGCATTCAGAGATAAGAATCATCTAGAATGTTTATATTCCTCTTGCATAAAATTGTAGTTAATTTTAATCATAGAAATCTATTAAAAATATAAGGGTTGGGTGTTTTAGCAAATAATTTCAGTTGAAAGAAAATTTATAATATGCATTCTCTTTTGTAATGCATTTTATGTTTTATTAACAGGCATCAAAAAAACATGTAAACTCAATGCTTGTAAGAAATATACTATTGTTCAAGTATTACAATCATTGGAATGCGCTATTGTGAAGAGTTTGGCTTCTTGACTTTTTGCCAATCGTGTTGCAATATTAACAAAAAATATTTAATTAAATTTAAAGTCGATATCTTACAAAATTATTTTGTAAGACGACTTTTTGCCAATCGTGTTGCAATATTAACAAAAAATATTTAATTAAATTTAAAGTCTATATCTTACAAAATTATTTTTTTCATGGAAACATTAAACATTATTATTTAATTTCGATTTAAATACTTTATGGAGCTCCAATGATGGGTCAATATTGGCATTATTATCGGAAAGAAACTCGTGTTTTCTTCTCGTTCTAAAAAAACAAACACTTTCTGTTTCCGTTTTTAACGGATGATTTAAGTTATACGTATAAGAACTTCTACTCTCACGTCTATATTCCATACTATAAGGCATATTTTCCCCCTTTGACGTATTTATGGATAATTTTAAATTCAAATACATTCTAAATTCGATTAATAAATTTTCAAAAACTTATAACTTCAATCTTAGCAGATAGCATAACGTCGGAAAAATATTTGGCAAATATTACATTCTTTGCCATGAGATATTGCTAAGATTTTTTGTAAAAGGTATTGACATTTTTCAGTAGTGTTGAAATATTAGTATAAAATATTTCATCAATAAGATCTAGTAAAACAAAACTGTGTTCATATTAAAACTTCATTGGAAGTATTTAAAAAAACGCCATATTTAATAAGTGTTGTCTTTACACTGGGCTAATTTGGAATGAAGCGCAATATTTTACATATGTTAGCTCTATATTTTAGTCATTTATAATATAAATACAAGAATCTACGAATATTGGCTTTATGAAATATTTCCAAAGAAACAGCAATAGTTCGTGAATGTGGACTTTATTAAATTTACATTGTCGAAATATTTAAATCAATATTAGCTAAAATTTAAACACGTCGATATTAGAGAAATATTTAATGCCAGTATATAAAACCCAGTATTCATTTCTTGTCTGAGCAATTTTGAATGGAACAAAAATCACATTTTACTCTTAAGAATTTTGTGTTAAATTAAACCGAATTTTGCTGATACAATAATAATACAAATTTGGATCGCAATGGAATAAAAGGTCGAAATTTCGGAACGAGATTTCACAATCTTATGATTCCAGATATTGAAACAACAAAATTTTGTTATATCGAGCACGGAAGTTTTCACTGGGTTATTTATTGTTTTCTATTTATATAGATTATAACCATTTTACTTGTATTTCTAACATCTACAAATGCCAATGTCAACTTTAAACTATAAATTTTAATGAAGAATTAAAGAATTTGGTTTTTAAAATTATAAAAAACATCTGGTCATTAAAATCATATTAATAAGTTTTTTCCCTGTTTCTCTTGTATGTAAGTTAAAGAGAAAAATATTAAAAGAAAAAAAAATTAAAGAAGCGTTTCATATATATATATATATATATATATATATATATATATTTATTTATATTTATATATAAACCCATGAAAGTGAGGTCTAAATTAAATCTTTTGCTTAAAAGCTTTAAAAATTGATTCTTCTGAGACACTGTTTTAACACAAAAGCTAATTTGTATTTTGTCAAAAGAGGAAAAGTTAGCTCTAGATAATTCATTATTTTGTATTATATACTTACGATAACGTCATCTTCTATAACACTACACTAGTAATAAAATTAACATTAATGAAATTAATATTTTAAAACTAATAGCTGCAGCTAAAGAAAATCCCTTAAATAAAAAATAGATAGTTGCTATACCTCATTGTCTTGCCTTACTTAGAGCTTTAAAAAGATTAAATCAATTATGCCGACATACAAATTTAAGGCCGTAACTTGTAAAAGTGTTTTAATCTTTTAGACAAACAATTATTATAACAAAACAGATGCTGTGTACTTCTATTGAATTTAGTTTTTCTGACAAAAAATTGGATTAAAGTTTTGTTTGCAGCTTATTTTATGCTTTTTTCTATTATTGTTTTTGTTCTCTTGTTTCGGTGTGAAAACACCCTCTGTTTTCATTGTACAGAAAAAATGATTTTCAAGAAGGGAAATATATCAACGTCTGAATGTTGAGGAATAAATCTATGCGTATGAATGATAGCAGTTTTTTTTAAATCTCCGATATAGTAGAAAAATGTATATTCTCAGTGTGTATGCATATGTTTGGACTTTATGTTTTTCATACAATACTTTAGCACGATGTTTTTGAAACGTAATAAATTGTGCATAGGTGCTAACATTTTAAATTAACTTTTCCGTTTCAGATTTGTTTTATAATTTTGTGACAAAATATTTTCATGTTATGCAATAATAACACTAAACTCGCAATAGAATAAAAGGTATAGATTTCACAATCTTATGGTTGCAGATATTGTAGCAACAAATTTTTGTTATATCGAGCATGAAAGTTTTAACTGTGTTCTTTATTGTTTTTTATGTAGATTATTACAATTTTACTGGTATTTCTAAGATCTGCAAATACCAATGTCAAACTTTAAATTGTAAATTTTGATGACGAGTTAAATAATTTGGTTTTCAAAAGTTAATTTAGTCATTAAAATCATTTTAATAAGTTTTCTCACTGTTTCTCTTGTACGTTAGTTGAAGAGAAAAATAATAAAATCATACAAAAATATTTATAAATTGACATTTTATATTTAAAGTAAAAAACTACATTAAAAACTATTAATGCAATGTGTAAATTAAATCTATTACATACGAGCTTTAAAAACTAAATGTTGCATGTTTTAACACATAAACTAATTTGTATTTTGTCAAAAAATAAAAATAAAAAAGGTATCTCTAAAAAATTCGTTGTTTTATAATACACGCTTAAGATATATATAATACACGCTTTATTTCTATATGCAGTAGTATTAATAAAATTAGCATTAATAAAATTAATATTTTAAAACTAACGCAGCAGCTAAAGAAAATCTCTTAAATAAAAACTAGATAGTTTCTATGCCTCACTGTTTTGCCTTACTTACAGCTTTAAAAAGATTAAATCAATTAAGCCGACATACAAATTTAAGGTTGTAACTTGTGAAAATGTTTTAATCTTTTAAACAAGCAATTATTATAACAATGTTATAATAATTATTATTATTATATCAATGTTTTCATTGTTCAGAAAAAATAAATTTTAAGACGGGAAATATATCAACGTCTAAACGTTGAGCAATAAATCTATGCGTATGAATGATAGCAGTTTTTTAATATTTTTACTAAACTATTAAAAAACTATTAAACTGAGGTAAAAGTTTTAAAAATTGAAACTTCCATGTTTTAACGCATAAACTAATTTGTATTTTGTCAAAAAAAAAAAAAAAATATATATATATATATATATATAGAAAATTCGTCATTTTATAACATACGCTTAATATAACTTCTACTTCTATAACGTAGTAGCGGTAGCAAAATTAGCATTAATGAAATTAATATTTAAAAACTAATAGCAGCAGCTAAAGAAAATATCTTAAATAAAAAACTAGATAGTTTCTATACCTCACTGTTTTGCCTTACTTACAGCTTTAAAAAAATTAAATCAATTAAGCCGACATACAAATTTAAGACTGTAACTTGTAAAAGTGTTTTAATCTTTTAAACAAACAATTATTGTAACAAATGAGAAGCTGTGTACTTCTATTGAATTTAGTTCATCCGACAAAAAAATTGGATTAAAGTTTTGTTTGCAGCTTATTTTACACTTTTTCTATTATTGTTTTTGTTCTCTTGTTTCGGTGAGAAAAAACCCTCTGTTTTCATCGTTCAGAAAAAATAAATTTCAAGACGGCAAATATATCAACGTCTAAACGTTGAGGAATAAATCTACGCCTATGTATGATAGCAGTTTTTTAATATTTTTACTAAACTATTAAAAAACTATTAAAGTGAGGTGTAAATTAAATCTATTACATAAAAGTTTTAAAAATTGAATCTTCTCTGTTTTAAAACATAAACTAATTTGTATTTTGTCAAAAGAAGAAAAATATATATCTCTAGAAAATTCGTTATTTTATAATATACGCTTAAAATGACTTCTACTTCTATAACGCAGTAGTGATAGCAAAATTAGCATTAATGAAATTAATATTTTAAAACTAATAGCAGCAGCTAAAGAAAATATCTTAAATACAAAACTAGATTAGTGCTATACCTCACTTTTTTGCCTTACTTACAGCTTTAAAAAGATTAAATCAATTAAGCTGACATACAAATTTAAGATTGTAACTTGTAAAAGTGTTTTAATCTTTTAAACAAACAACTATTGTAACAAATCAGAAGCTGTGTACTTCTATTGAATTTAGTTCATCCGACAAAAAAATTGGATTAAAGTTTTGTTTGCAGCTTATTTTACACTTTTTCTATTATTGTTTTTGTTCTCTTGTTTCGGCGAGAAAAAACCCTCTGTTTTCATTGTTCAGAAAAAATAAATTTCAAGACGGCAAATATATCAACGTCTAAACGTTGAGGAATAAATCTACGCCTATGTATGATAGCAGTTTTTAAATATTTTTACTAAACTATTAAAAAACTATTAAAGTGAGGTGTAAATTAAATCTATTACATAAAAGTTTTAAAAATTGAATCTTCTCTGTTTTAAAACATAAACTAATTTGTATTTTGTCAAAAGAAGAAAAATATATATCTCTAGAAAATTCGTTATTTTATAATATACGCTTAAAATGACTTCTACTTCTATAACGCAGTAGTGATAGCAAAATTAGCATTAATGAAATTAATATTTTAAAACTAATAGCAGCAGCTAAAGAAAATATCTTAAATACAAAACTAGATTAGTGCTATACCTCACTGTTTTGCCTTACTTACAGCTTTAAAAAGATTAAATCAATTAAGCTGACATACAAATTTAAGATTGTAACTTGTAAAAGTGTTTTAATCTTTTAAACAAACAACTATTGTAACAAATCAGAAGCTGTGTACTTCTATTGAATTTAGTTCATCCGACAAAAAATTGGATTAAAGTTTTTCGCAGCTTATTTTATACTTTTTCTATTATTGTTTTTGTTCTCTTGTTTCGGTGAGAAAACACCCTCTGTTTTCATTGTTCAAAAAAAAAAAAAAAATATTCAAGAAGGGAAAAATATTAACGTCTGACCGTTGAGGAAGAATTGTATGCGTATGAATTATAAAAGTTTTTTTTTAAATCTCCGGTATGGTAGAAAAGTGTATAAATTCTCAATTTTTATGTATATATTTGGACTTTATGTTTTTCATGCAATACTTTAGCATGATATTTTTGAAATTTAATAAATTATGCATAAGCAGTAACATTTTAAATGAACTCTTTCGTTTCAGATTTATTTGATAATTTTGTATGCCATATATTTTGTTTTAATACAAAAAACCTGTGACTTTCCAGATGACAAAAAATGATGTTTATACAAATTTAACAAATATAACACTACACCAGTCTATCGAATGTACTAGATAGGTTGCGAACGATTTATATCACAGTAAGTTATGGATTATTTTTCAGAGAGGTCTAGAAAATGACGTATTACAATAGGAAAAAATACACATAAGTACTTCTTAGTATTTTCCTTTACTTTTTACAGAAAATTGGTTTGAATAGTTTCTAAGTCTTTGAATTTCTTAATATAACTGTTTCTTGATAGGACAATTCTTTCATCGCAGTACGATGGTATTGAGTGAACTAACAATATCAAATATAAACATGCATATCGAAGTTTTATACATATTTTTTTACTGTATTAAAAAAATTAAAACTGCTATCAATCAAATGATTTATTCTATTACCTTTACACGCTGATAAGTATTTCATCTTAACATTTATTGTTTACTGGAGAATAAAAACAGAGGATGTTTTCTCACGGAAACCAGATGAAAACAAGATAAATATAGAATTCATAAAATAACTGCAAAAATTCAATTTTTAATTGGAAGAAATAATTTTAACAGTAACACCCTTTAGTAGTAAAGCATATATTTAATTTAGAAACTATTGGCAATCTGAATTCATGAATCCTCTGTACAAAGGGTTAGGATAAATGTAAACTATTTAAAAAATGTGTAACATAGAAATATCAGCTGCGGTGTGTAGAGCTAAAAATGAACATTTTGTTCTTGTTGTTTTGCTACATACTCAAATATAAATGTAATTAATGAAGTTGTAATAATACTTATAAAGGCATACACTATTATTACTACATGCACAGTATTATTTTAAAGACTAAATAATAATAAAAGTACCCTAGTAGCAAACCAATATTGGTCCAACGTTGCGCCAATATTTCATTTATAGGAAATATTGCAAATAAACCGCCAATATTGCCCCAATATTGGGATGTTTACATTTTACCCTTATTTAGCCAATATTTGCAGCCAATATTATACCAACATTGGGGTTTCATTGGAAATATTGCCAATAAAACAACAATATTGTACAAATATTGGCGTTATATCGGAAATATTTCCAATGAAATTCCAATATTTAACCAATGTTGGCGTTTTATTGGCAATGATTCCAATGAAACCCCAATACTGGCTAAATATTGGCTGCAATTATTAGCCGAATAAGGGCAAAATGTAAACACCCCAATATTGGAGCAATATTTTATGCCAGTATTGCGCCAATGTGCAAATATTGCTCCAAGATTCAACCAATATTGTCCCAATATTGTTTGGTTACTGGGGTAGTGTCATTTTCTATTATGAAGACGCTAGAACTGAAAGAGTTATTCAAACATAAACAGTTGTCATTTAGATTGTGCGGCGTATAAAAGGATTGCAAAAATATCCCTCCCTCATTACGATGAATTTTAGCTATAAATGTGAAATAAATAATCCATTTGCTATTGAGTTGCGTCTAAATTATATGAAAATTTTGAAATAGTTTCATTCTTTTTTTAAAAATCGATAATGTAGTAAACTAAAGTTGTATTGTTAGGTATGTGTTATGTAGTAGCTTATTTATTTTTAACTAAAATGTATTAATTAAAAGTTGTACATAAAATAATAAAAGGAAATAAAATATTACAGAATTCATAATTATACAGAATGTGACCGAATTCACATATAAAATAACATTTTTACTTATTCTTTAATAACTTTATACAAATTTAAAATATTTACACCATTTTGTTTATCTGTTTATTTATTTTCTTTATTTTTAATATTTTTTCCTTTTAAAAAGACATTCGAAGCTAAAATTTAATTAATAAAGACAAAGAAAAATATAATTATTACAAAAAGTTATTGTATTACAAATTATAATATATTATTAGATTTTTTAAATATTAATCACCACAGAAATATAGGAAAAATCTTATTAATTATACAGTATCAACTTTTATTTTTTAGACCCGAAAGGGTTATTCAAACAAAGATAGTTATTATTTAAAATGAGCGGTGTATATGAGCGCATATAATTGTTAGCAAATCACTTATTACGATGATTTTCATAGCTATAAATATTATTAATAAATATATTTTTCTAGGGTTTATAAATATATTAAGTTTCAAACAATTATATATTAAAGTAAACCAATTAAAAAAATTAAATTGCTAATTCAGAATATGTCTATAAGTGTGCCTTACATTGATTAATTTATATGTGTAATATATACTGAACTGTTATTGATTTCTATATCTGATTTTATGCTTAACATTATGTTACATATTAGATTAGTGTTCTTATTAAAATGATTTATTTTTTATAAGTCAGAATATGATTCTTCATATTTTAACTTAAACTCAGAAGCCTCAGATATATACATACCTTTTCTAAAAAATCAAATATCAGTGTTTACAATTTAATAGCTCTCTTTTTTATGCCAAAATCTGAAGAAATAATCAGCAGTATTCAACATGAGTTCAATTTTAAGCTCACCGAACAGTTATCGACTCCCACGTGAAGGCAGCAATCATTGATTATTCAGCAGTCCAGTGAACAGTGTAACGTTGCAATTACGAGTACTAATTGTTTGCACATTATATTGCATTATAATAATGATGAACGTATTAGCACTATAAGAATCTTGTATACAATGCAGAGAGTGCCCAAAAATGCATTTCTTTTTCAAAAAGTCTTTCAAAACTAATATAAAAATCACATGAATGTAGTTAGTGCAATAAGATATGTTAAGGAATCGGATATTTTATAACAAAGGAAAAAAAATAAATGGGACCATAAGCAAGTTTGGAGCTTAAATATTTTTAAACGTTTAACAAATTGATATACCGAATTTTGAATTGCATCTGAAGATTTGGAAAAATTAGATTTTTTTTGTAGAAAAGGGAAAATAATAATTCAAAGTGTCTCATAAATTCATTTACATTTTTAAAAATGAAATGAAATTTTTAAAAATGCTATTAGAATGAAGCTATTATATGGAGTGCATTTGGTAAGTGGTCAGAATCTTTGTAGAAAAGAATAATTAAATTAACATTTGAACTACTTGTGTTGCTTTTGCAATGTTTGGCAAGCCTTATCTGCATTTCCGAATATCGATAAATGAAATTCGCTAAGTCTTTGAAGATATAGCTCCCCATGGACTGTTATTGTATTATTTACACATTTTTGTTACATTCTTTGCCAAATGGTAGGAAGAGTTCTCTCCAATAGGACCATTTATGACTTTATTATGAGCTTTTAAAATATGACAAAATACAGGGTATGAGTAAATACAGGGGTCATACGTGTCCTGAAATTTTAAGACCAGAAAAAAACGGCATCAGTATTTCCTTAAAGAAATGCTGTCTTTAAATAAGGCGAAACTTTGCGGTTAAACCGAGATTTATTTTTGTAAAAAATATATATTGATATCTTACAAGAAAAATCCACTAAAGCATAAAATCCCTGTAAATATGTTCAGGACAATTAGATTTATGTATTACATTGAAGTAGTTTCACATGTAAAATATCCTTTCGTGTATTATGGAAGAGCATAGAAAGGTCATTAAATAAATATTAAAAATAATAATAAATTATAAAGTAAAATAACAAAAAAGATTGTAATTAAAAAGCATTATTCATATACATATTCTGTTACATTCAGCATTAAATTTTTGCTTAAGATTTTTTTACATTTCAATTAAAAAATTGATTTTTAAAATTTAGTTTGTATTATGTTTATTTTTACTGTACATCCTTTCTTCCCCACCAGTCAAAAGGAAAAAAAATACAAAAGAAACTGCTAGCGAGAAGCTAATTAAAAATTCAAACATCCTGTCTCCTTCCGAAAAGGAAAAATTGCTCCCACTCAAAGCATAATATCTACGTTGGAAACCACTTGTCTAACTCAAAAAGAAAGAAAAAAGGATTACATTTATTTTATAAATTTTATTTCAATAGGTAATTCACCAATGTGCCATGTTTGTGAATTTATCTATTTGAATAAAACTGTCATGGGACAACAACCAGTATAATATTTTAAATTTATTTAAAACCTACATACCTAAATTGCTACCAAAGCGGAATTTTAGGCTGAAAATTTTTTAACCATTTTCGTTTTCAATTAAAAATAGTTATGGTATCACTAAAAAATTATGAAACGACAAAAACTCATTAAGAAACTATTAATTAATTATATATGTTTATTTTTTTGTCCGCTGTTTTAAGTTTTTTCATACAACTGTAATTTTAAAAACAATTAATGGCACACAATCTAAATGACTTTTAACTGAGTATTCGATCTATTTTAAGGTATAATATTAAAATAATCGAAGTTTACTTACTTGAAATAATTGTGCCGTGTTTTACGATTACTGATTTCTATTATAAAACTTAAACTCATTATAGAAGAACTTTTAGAAAAAAAGCATATAAGGTACCCTGGGGTAATAACGCCACGTTAAGGTTCGAGCAATTTTCACGTCTCAGTTTTAGTTTGTATTTTTCAAACGAATATATGATTTGATACAGCAACTCATTGACTATCTATATCAAAAAAATAATTTAACAGATATGAATACATAAAATGTAATGGCGTGATTTCTTGACCAATGCTATTTGGCGTTATTACCCACCTATATGGGTAATAACGCCATGCAAACAAAACAATGAAATAAGATGGATTAATTGCATGTAGAATGCCTAATTCTAAAAATACAAACTCTCAGCTCTAGAAATTGACAAATTGCATTCTAAGCTATTGAAAATTTTCATTTTTTTGTGAAAGTGTAAGAAAAATAAAGGTGTGGTGTGGGGAGGGGGGGAGGATGAGGCAAAAGAATATCAGACCGTGAGCTTCTTTTTGCTTAAAAATGAGCGTTTAAATAGAAGTGTTAGAAACATTGCACAGTTTTAACTGTGTTTATTCGAATCAGTATTTAGGATGTAGCTCTGCCACTATAGGGAATCAACCGGGGTAAAAATTACAAGGATTGGCGTTATTACCCCGTTATAGTCATTGCGCTGTACATTTTAAATTACAAATTATCTCGAGAAGATATCCAAAATCTTCAACAACATTTTGAAAGGCCATCAAATGTAATACAAATTTATGTAATTAAAAAAGTATTTCCGGATAAAAAAAAATGGTCTTCACATCACAAAACGTATCTCGCAAATTTTAGATCAAGCGTTAATTTTATCTGCTTGTAAAAACAATAAGACCTAAAAATGAAACAAATTAACTTGAAGCTGTTTTTTGCGATTTATATGACTCAAAACCCTTCTGCGCAGAACACATGGGTGTCATTTACCAGATTATTTCATAATTATGCAAAATATTAGCACTTGGCGTTATTACCCCGTCTGGCGTTATTACCCCAGGGTACCTTATTTACAGATCAACACGAAACATCACGAAAACGTTTATAAAAGAGACCAACATCTATACGTAACTCGAACGTTACAGAAACATCACGAAAATGTTTATAAAAGAGACCAACATCTATACGTAACTCAAAATTCGCTTTGCTATACAGGCCGGTTTCTAATTTCTTCCATAAAGGTTATCCTAATTGATAAAACGACCACCCGAATGTCGTAAATATTACCCAGAACAGCTGAAAAAATTAAATAAAATTTAAATATTGTAAAGAAAAACTAAGGGAATGTGTGCACAATTTGATAAAATGAATGAATGTGTGAAATAAATGAATGTGTGCACAATTTGATAAAAAAATAATACGTATCTAAATATTAAAAATGTCTAAATGTTGAAATAGCTTTCAAAATTTTTGATTTAATTTAGTTTTTACGCATTTCCCTTACTAATTTGTTATTATGCAGTGATTTAATAAAATAGCTCTAATAAAATAAAGAAAGTTATTTTGCGCTATCTATCTTTACAGGGTTTGAGTGATTAGTACCTCATGAGAAATCCTTTCAGTTAAAAATATTTTGTATCACTCGAATTGTATAAAAAGTTTTACAAATAGTTATAGTATAATATATTATTATAATATAACTATTATTATAATATAATATATTATTATTAATATATTATTAATATATATTATTATACACGTCTTTTGTGAAAACAAAGCACAATCAAAATGCTTTATTCTAGACGCATGATTCAATCGTTCGGCACATTTAAGTAGATAGTCCATTACTGGTGTTGGACTACAAACTGGAATCGTTGCGGGCACACTCCACGATTTCGACCCGAACCACGGTGCGCGCAATCTCTCCTTGTTTTACCTTTATACCCCAGAAAAATACTTAAAAACATCACGAAAATGTTTAAGTAAAATACAACGATGGAAGAAAAAACTTTAAACATAACAAATATTTGTGGTTGAGCCGGTGACAAGATTGATCACTGCCGGTCGCTAATGTATACAGTGTCGCCAGTGGACTACTTTTTTAAATTCAGATTTCTTGTTTGGCTACAGTTTTTTGAAATAGTAAACCTCGCTTTATTCAATGGCATAATAATTAAACCTTTCCGTTACGATTTTTTTTTTCAAATTTTAGAAAAAAAATACTTTTACGTCAATAGCCTTAACACTAGCTATCCAAATAGATTAATTAGTGTTTAACGAATATTTCATTTTCTGGAACATAAGGAATGTTGTTGTTTTGCTTACTACTCATTTCACATCCCTATGAAAATAGGCGAAGCAAGATATTTTAGATATGTTTAGAAAATATTGTATTACAACAAGATTTAATTTACATAACAACTTTCTAAAATTTTTTGCGCTTTATTACACATGATTGTTTCAGGAAAGTAACATTTGTTTTAAATTTAAAGAGTTAAATATACGTTTAAAATAAAAGAATCACAAACGGTGCAAATAGTTTAATAATAGCAAATGACAATACTAACAAAAAATATTATTAGTAGTAAATGCCTAAACATAATCATATAGTAAATATATAGACATATAATAACATTACTACATGTAAACAGTAGTAAAAGTATTTCTTATAACAAAGTAATACTCCATAAAAAAAGAACATTACCCCATGCAATAGTACCCCATACTGTAAAGGGTAGAAAAAAAGGGAAAAGAAGGTAGCGAAAAGAAGGGAAATTTTACCATTTCAGAAAAGTGTTGCGAATCCAAAAATCTGAATTTTAGAAATGTATCCGATGGGAAATACTGGCTGTGTATATTTACATATGAAATTTAATTGAAATAAAATAACTTTATGAATATACTGACCTCGTTAAGTTTTATAATCTGAAACTCGATGCTTCTGGTAAAACATTTCATTATAATTTTCAACTGTGATGAAATCTGGAATCAAATGCTAATTCGAATTATCTTCGTTAAAGCTAAACATTATTCAGTCACTATAGATCTACATATTGTTGTAGACTTACTCAAAAATAATCTAAATTAGTTTATACAATTTTAAAACGTAAATCAATATAAGTATAAATTGTGGGAAACAGACTCTTTAATGGGTTTCTTGCTGTACGTGTTTCGTAACTCAATAGCTATAAATATGAAGGATCGTTTTCACTATTTCCATCCAAAATTATATTCTCGTGATTTATGCATTAGTTTGGTGATTTTATAAAAAATATTTTACAGTTACTGGTGACATTTTCAATTACTAATATATATATATATATATATATGTATATGCATATATACATATATATGTGTGTGTGTCTGTGTGTGTGTAAAATATACATCTTTTGATAAATCATTGAATGTCAATTTTCTGTTTTATTCGTGCATTACATAATAAAAAGTATTTACATTAAAATAAATGTAACACTTGAAAAACACTAATGTTTCGTTATCCATAAATACACAATAATACAAAGTACAAAAACATACTGTAACATTTCAGAGTTACTCTGGATTCCGAATAGTGTTATTTACCTTTAGAGACCCAAGAAAACAATATATTTTCGAAAGAAATTGAGGAAAATAAAGTTTAGTTTGCTGCTCGGAAACTCTTTCATGTAGTGTTTACAGTGTTTTAAAAAGTTTTTTTAACCGGAATATTTGTTCTTAGGTTGCTATTAATTGAATAGATGTTAATGTGCTTAATTTATCATGTTTGTCTACAAAGCATATTTCTTGAACCTAAAAATTTTATTTGAGAAATGATAGCACCTGAAAAACATTTATTTCTGGTTGGAAAACTGATTAATACACTTTAATATGTTTGGAAATGATGTTGAAAATAGCTTGCATAAAAATAAAATCCATTACATTACTTTTTTTGATCTATCGAAATATATTACTTAACGAAGTTTCAAAAAATAAAAAGCTCTTTTCGGAAACGTTCGTAGCTCGGAAGAAGTTGTTGTATACTTCCTTTAATTGTTATATTATGTTTTCGCATTGTAAAAATCATTTGTCGTTTTTTTTATATATAGTATGTGTGATGTTGAAAGTAACCTGGCATTGCATAGTTATTATTTATTCATCTGTATAAAATTAAATTCTCCATTTTAAGATTTAATTTATACTTTTACAGTTATAAGTTTAATCAAAACTCTCTTTTCTTTCTAAAACGAATATTTCTATCTCTTCTCTTTTGTGCTTTAAATTTCAGTTACTTAAGTTTTCCCATGTTCAGTCGAAGTCATTAATAAAATAAATAAAAAACAAATCCTTTTCTCATCCTAAAATCATTATCTATGCGAGTATACTTTCTTTTGATCAAAGAGTATATTAAAAAAAGATATTGTTAGACCATATGCTCCTTTTGAATACACGTATTGTTCATTCTCACTTTAATAGTCAATACAAATGTCATTTTGGCTCAAAATATATACTCTGTTTATATTAAAATCAGAGCCCGGCATCTGTGGTACTACTTCTAAATATATTTTTTTCCATTACTCAGCGCCGGCACGCATACTTGTGCGTTAAAATGTTATAACGACAATTAACGGTCCGGTTGCCTAGTTTTTAATTCATTGTTTCATTAAGTGCTATATGTTTGGCGTTATAATATTCTCGGGTATTAACATTTTAGCTCGACACATTGGAAATAATATCTGACAATTTGATAAAACATTCTCTGTACTTCGAAGTAACAACACTTGGCTCAATGGGCACCTTTCCGGTATATTATTATGCTTGGATCTATGTCAAATAAAGTCGTCTTGTCTTCAAATTATCAGAGTGTTTCTTTTGTAATAATCTTCAATATTCAAGAATCTACGGACCCGGATTAACGTAAACTGCTATTTATAAGATATAAGGCAATAGTTTTCAACCACTAGTACGTTTAATCACGGTAATGTTTCCCTATAAACCGAATGTCTTGTTTCCTAACATATGCAATGGTTTTATCTTAAACGTTTTTTAGCAAAAATAAATTACTACTCTGCGTTTGAGAAGCTATAACATAAATAATTCATATATGGATTGAAAAAAAGCAGGCAGCAAGTATTTACAGGCACTGACAATAAAAAATCTCAGTTTGTTTTCAGATTCATTCTTAAAAAGATTATGAGTTCATTCTCACATAGTTTATATACTTGCATATATATATATATATATATATATGCAATTTCTATGTGTTATATATATATAACACATAGAAATTTTATAAAAATATTGTGAGTTGGTAATTTTCTTCACTAACCGCATTTAAGTGAACCTCTATCTGTAACAACAATTGTTTTCTCTTAAATTACTCGATTAATGGATGAGTACCTAACATTTTTTTCACATTTAAAATCTTATAATTATTATGGATAGTATGCACATGCTTTTATTAACGAAAATCAAATCAGATGCCTCACGAACACTCAAAAAGACTGGATGATAATGTTAAGTCTAAGTTCAAGTTTTTTAAATTGTCTCGCTCAAATTTTAATATTTTTACATGCTTCTTTGCATAGGACAGCTGAGGATGATCTAGAATTAGGTTAGTTTATTACCCTTTCGATTTTGGTTATACTTGTTTTATATTATAATAGTTTCAATTTTAGAACCAATTTCAGCAATTTCCGAAAATTAAAGTAATTTTCTAATAAAAATCTGAAACCAAAATCGAAAAAGTAAAAACTAGTCTCGTTGTAGATCGTCCTCAGCTATCCGATTCAAGAAAATATCATGAAAACATTAAAATTTTAGCGAGGTATTTGAAAATAACGCCCCCATAGACTTAACATTATAATCAGGGTATTTTTCAGTGACTATCCACTTAACATAACAATTTGTCATATGTTACTAGACACTTTGATTAGGGATCTATAATTAATAAATTAGTTTTAATTGTTTGCATTGTACAATATATAGTCAAATATTATTCTTTACAGCAATATATCAAAAATATTAATTAACAATAATAATTATAATGCATAAAATAGTTATATATTTCGAATCTATCCATACCTATAAGACATTAATTCATAACCCCATTTCGAAATATTTGCTTATTACAGTCTGTTTATTCAATAATAAATTTTCGATGCATCAAGTAGAATGAAAGCTGAACCAGACTTTTGTTAACAATATATTCATCAATAGAAAAGTTGTACGATTTACGATAAATTTATTTATCTGAAACTCTTTGTGACTTACAAAACTACCTTGATTAAGGGCTTTCTATTCAAGAAGCAGCAAGCACGGTTCATTTAATTTACTTAATTAATCGATACGAAACGAGACTGTTTCATTTGTGAATATATGACTGACTTCTAAAATGGCACTATTGAAGAAGTTTTTCTTTCTAATAAATGTATTTTTCAAAAGGTTCTATTGCGAATACTTTCTCGATTTTATAAAACTTGCGATTTCTTTTATAATGTTTCAACGTTATCTAGTAAATCAGACGTTTACTTTTAGCAGAAATTTATAAAATTTATTTTAAATTGTATTAAATTGTTTTTTACGCTAAAATGAAAAATAATATTGTATTATTTTAACCAAAGTCGATAACCAAAACCAGAGATATTATGCTTAATTTAATCTAAATGTAAAATGTTACATTAAATAATATGATAATAAATTATATATATATATATATATATATATATATATATATATATATATATATATATATATATATATATATATATATATGTAATAACTAAATAATTATCTTATTGTCAATTATTTTATCGTAACTTGTAAAATTTGAACTGGGTGAAAAATATCCAGGTCTGGATATGAATCAGGTATGTATTGACTGAAGCCATGGAACATTAAAATTTATTAAGAAAATAAAGGGGCTGACATATCCTTAAAATAGTGAAGGCTTAACTGTAACAGTTTTTTCAGGGAGCTCATAGCCATCACTGCAAATTTTTACCAATAATTTTATATAGAAATTTTATCCTTATTTAAATGCCTCATTAATGAAAAGTTTCAATAAAAATGAAGAGCAAGAACTGGCATTTAGATTTACTTGTAGAAATTTACTTTGGCGGTAGTAGTTAATTTATATTATGACAACCAAGACAAACGCCGGTCAGTATCATTAAAAATATTACAATATCTAACACCAGAAAAAATAAATAGAAAGTTTTAATCATATTTGTCGTAGCAGATTCCCATCAATAATGTGTTTAAATAAGGTGAAATTATCCATTGAATTTTACTGATGGAACTTTTCGCCGGAAGTATTCAAAAACTGTTAATCCAAATAAAAAAGCAGCAGCCATCTTGTGACGACCTCTTTAGCAACTGTTAGACAATACACCATTTGCTTCTCCCCTCTTTACTCCATTATTGAAGCTACCAATCCTCTTACAACTGAGCAATACCAGGCAAATGTAAAAGGAATAATTAGTTGGAATATGTTTTAACCCCTTAACTAGTTTCCCCGAACGCCGTTCGGGCAAGAAGAATTTCCTTATTGCATCATTTAAAATTCTTTGACACCACTAATATTTTTAAGAAAATTTTCATACTATTTAAAGGCGGAAATGTTTAGGCTATATTTTGCGAATATTTTATTTAAATTATAGTAGTGTAAATCCGCTATTTTCAATTAATTGAACGGAAAAGAATTAACCAGTTAAGGGGTTAACGTTCACAAAAGCTGCATCAAATTTATTGGTAAAAGTTTGCAGTGTTGGAAACAGCTAAATCAGCTAAACAGGATAAATCGAAGGTGATATTTTGGAGCTGCCTTAAACGTTATACATATAATCGTATTAGATTACATTTTAACAAAAATTATTGTAAAGTATTGAAAATTTGTGTTAAAAATCAATCTAACATTTTATCGTAGCACTATTCAAGAATTATTTTCAAGAATAATTATATATTTCGGTAAGTTTTATGGGAAATACTTACTGATTTTATAAAACTTGTCATTCATTTTATACTGTCTGAACATTATCTTAAATCAGAATATTAATTTTGAAGGACATACCAAATTTATTTAAAATCGCTTTCGAATTACATTTATATTCACTTTTTTACTACATAATAAAAGAATTAAATACTATAGTTAACATAATAATAAAATGTTATAAAATTATTATAACAATAACGTTAAAATTGCACAAAATTAATTACTTGAGTAATATTTTGTCAATATGTTTATAGTTAAAATAAGGAAAGTTTTACCCTGATTAAAGAAATGTAAAATCTTGAAATATGTTGATTTTTCTAGAAACTCTATTCATAAAAATATTAGTTAAATTTTCCAAGCACTATGATTATTTTTTCGAAATTTTATAAACACTATACAAACTAGCAAAATAATTTTGTAAAAGTTAAAATTCTTAAGTTTAAAATAGTTCTTCCAGTTTTAGAAAATACTTCTTTTAGATAAAATGTAGTTTTTTTAAAAACTGTGAAACATTTAAAAGTTTTAAATAAAAATGCATTACAAACAAGCGTAATCGATCTGTATCAGGGAATTTTATCCATTTTGTTGGAAACTGTTTTATTATTTCTTAAAAATATACAACGAATACAAATAGTAAATACTGAATTATTTTTAGCAATGTATGTTTTTAAATACATTTAAATAAGTATTGATGCGATAACATTTTTTTCTCATTTAAATTTAGTATTTAAATTGTTGGTATTTTATTTTTATTTTTATCTTTTTTTTTTTTTTTTTGAATCCATATCTGAATTCGAGGCAATAAAAAGAGCCATAATAAAACGGATAAAAATGTAATTTATAATAAAGATGTGGACATTCTTTTTTTGTTTCAAAAATGATTTACTGACATATAATATAAATTAACTTTAATTATTTTAAACAAAATCAACTGATTTGTAAATCATTCCAAACTGCAGTAAAATTTCTACATGATTGAAAATGTGTTTAGTGGCACTCGAACACATAATCTTTGGCTTCAAACTGAAATATTTGCCACAAGTTGAGTGGGCCTGTGAAAAAAAATATTTCCTTTTAACTGCTACAGGTGAATTAGTTTATCGCTGATGCTCTACTATTTGAGCTATCTGCAAGACATTCAATTAGTTCAAATGGTATCTCATCCGAGATTTCAAGACCAGATGGCTTGACCTAGACCAAGAAAATTTTATTAACTAGGATGTCGTTCAGATAGATCAAATGCCAGAGCATTTAAAAATAAAACTGCGTATTATGGTTCGAATTCCACTCTAGGCATGTTTTCACTCAGATGGAAACATTTTTATTATACATTTAACCGAGTTTTTCTCGATTTTCAAAAGTAATTCCAACATTTTAAGAAGTAACCCTGTAATAAATGTTTTCTATTGTTGTTTTTGCACATGTATTTTAAGCAAATATGGTAAAAAAGCAGTAGTACGCCAATAGATCCAAATATAATTACAAATAACAAAATATGAGATGCCTTAAAGACTACCATATGTATGACATCTATTCAATTAGTGGTTAAATACAAAACTCTAATAATGTCTGACAGAAATCTTGCAAAATCACTATGAGATCCAGGGTGCGTAGTCTGGAAGCACCTTGTAAGCACCTTTTACCAGAATTTTTATAATGTAAAATATGTTTTATTCAACGAAAAAGAAATCCTTTTTCAGATGTAACAACTAGTACTCTAAAGAATTTCTGATACTGAAAGAATTAAAATCCTCTGAGTTTCTTGATGACTACGCACCCTGAGATCTGGTCTATAACTACTGTGTCCAAGTGATTCTAAGCCTAGATAATAAAATTGACTACCGCATAATTATAATATATTTTCCGTAACTGTGAGTTTTTCCTGCCACAGGACAACTCTGGCAGATCATCTTCATTGGAATTCCCGAAAATAAATCAGCTCATAGCACAGTATAGTTTCAAACATACACAAAACTGACTAGCATATTAGAAAAGCACTGTTGCTACGAAAAAAATCAGTAATATCGAGATAACACAAAGCAAAACCATACACTAAAATATGAACGGTTATCTAGTAAACATACAAATTAGGAACTAGTTGGATGTGTCAATCCCAAAACTTTCTTCTATCTCATAAGTACATTTTAATAATAATAATAAAAAAAAAAACGTGGTGACCCCAAAGTTATCCACTATCGAATTTCCTCGAACATTTGACCTAGCCTAATGAGATTCTGGTATCCGAACAGCCTAAAACGCAAAATTTAATTAATATTCTGAGAAAATGAGCTTAGTAGTACCTCATGTTGGGTAATTTATACTAAAACCTAATAAGCATCTATTTATGTCAAGACCTAACAGAATCTGAAATTTGATGGAATTTCGTCCATTAGTTCTTGAGATATAGTTATAACAAAAAAAATTGCAAAACGTAGCACAGCAACACCATAGCTTGCACAATTTATGCCAAAACGTAAAAAAGCGTCTAATTATGCTATGATGTAAAAGAATCTGAAGTTTGATGAAATTCTGTGTATTAGTTGTTGAGATATAGCTAGCTTAAAAAATACCGTGTAAAATATAGCACAGCAGCACCATCAGTTGAAGGATTTATAACAAAACGTAATCATCGTGTAATTATGTTATATGTCATTTTGTAACAAAATCTGAAGTTTGATGAAATTCTGTGCGTTGGTTGTTGAGATATAGCTATCGGAAAAATCGTGCAAAATGCAGCATAGCTGCACTACCTGTTGCAAGGTTAATACCAAAATGTAATCAGCGTCTAATTATGTTATATATTCTAGTGTAACAGAATCTAAAATTTGATGAAGTTCTCTGCATTAGTTCTTGAGATATAGCTATCGCAAAAATCGTGCAAAATGTAGCATAGCAGCGCCACCTATAGGGCAGTTCACACCAAAACCTTATCAGCAGCTATGCATCTCAAGGTATTTCGGAATCTGAAGTTTGGTGACATTCTGTGCATTAGTTCTTGAGATATAGCTATCATGAAAATCATGAAAAACGTGGCATAGCAGCGCCACCTGCTGGCCAATTTACACAAAACTTAATCAGCGTCTATGTATATCAAGGGATCACAGAATCTGAAGTTTCGTGAAATTCTCTGCATTATTTCTTGAGATATAGTAATCTTGAAAATCATGAAAAACGTAGTATAGTAGCGCCACCTGCAGGCCAATTTTCACCAAAAACCAATAGGCACTAATTCATATCAAGGTCTAACTGAATATAAAATTTTATTAAATTTCGAGCATTAGTTCTTGAGATAGAGCGCCCACAAATTTTTTGTCACATACAGACAGACAGACATACAGACAGACAGACAGACAGACTCACAGACTCACAGACAGACATTTTCTAAAAATAGTCAAAACGTGTTCAGGACCTTCTAAAACGTATAAATCCGTCGAAAACCGGAAGTCGAAAATTTTCATGAATCCAATACTTTCTTCTTGTAAAGATAGAAGAAAGTAAAAATACAAACTCTATTAGAAGCTTTCTTAGTATAGATTTTCTAAATTGTTCTCCGTTTAAGTTACGCGTCTGTAGAGGGACTATAAACAGAACGATGGCAATGAGTTTTAATGTTTAATTTAGTTTTATGAATGAAAGCGTACTCTTCGAACATCATTTCTTTCCCTGGTAGACTCATTTTTTCATCATGTGCTTTATACCGCGAATGAGTCCGATATTAATATGCCTTTCTAGTAAAAAAGAATATATTCGGTGATAATGAAAATATGGATTTTTTAACAGGATAAATCATAATAAAGGCACGAATCACACACATGAGGTTCACGCTAAAACACATAAAAAGGTATGGACCAGGAGTTGATCTGGATAACATATTTCGCCGTCGTAGTGCTTTAAATAAAAAGCTGTCTTGATGATATTGGGCTGGCATAATTTATTCTTATATATCCACTTATTAGTGTCACTCTAGCATTCTCAGTATTGGACGTACTACTGTATTTCCATAAAGACCCTCATCTTTTGATTACTTTTGGGAACAACGGATTTTAAGCTTATTGTATCGCCAATAATTTTCAAAATTTTCAAACTATGTTTTTCACACCTTCACAAAAGTTGCGCGATTGATATAGCTAATACATTATGCACATTATATTTTGATTGCATTAACGCATGCATAGTGAAACATGATTTAGTAACTCTACCTACTTTTCATACAATTTTTTTTATTTTTAAATTATGATTGATAGATACTGTGTACAATTTTATTTGTCATGCTTTCTGCAAATGACATTTTTTTTATTACAACAGCTCTACAAATTATAAGAGAAAAACTAGATATTTATTTTTTACCTTTTAAATGAAAATTTTTCTATGAGTATACATGCTATACTTATAAATATAAACACAGTATATTACAATAAGCTTTTTAACCATGTTCTACAATTTGAAAGCTTATGCTATAGTAGTTTTTAAAGGGTTATCCAAAAGATATTCCTTCTCTTTCATTTTGTCGATTAAATATAAACACAGTTCTTTTATTAAGTATATTGTTGTTCTGTTTCAGTTAATTTGTTGATTAAATATAAACACAGTATAAACACAGTTACAATAAGCCACTTAATCATAATCTACTGTTCGATCGCTTTTGCTACATTAGTTTTATTAGGGTTACCCAAAAAAGCTTTTATTTAAATTAATTAACGATTTTTTCAGGGATTTTGGGAAAAAATCTTCAGGGAACTATATAACCTGTAGTATTTTGTTTACGTACCTGGATTTTCAGAATAATTCATCATGTATTTTTCTAGATATTTAACATAAATTCTAAAATTGGAAGGGACCTGTCGCCTTTGTTCATATAGTGTATTTACCCTAATAAAATGCAAAATAGTAAAAGTAATGTATCACTGTGTAGTAATAAATTAAA
This sequence comes from Maratus speculifer, assembly GCA_964019185.1. Classification (NCBI taxonomy): domain Eukaryota; kingdom Metazoa; phylum Arthropoda; class Arachnida; order Araneae; family Salticidae; genus Maratus; species Maratus speculifer. The sequence continues at coordinate 220,751,351 of OZ025299.1, read as the reverse complement.
AGTAAAATGTTCAATGAAAATTTTATATTAATGAAACTATTTGTCTTTAGTAATTAAAATCTTGATTGATTATAGAGATGTATATAGAATGAGATAATTTACATAAAATTCTAAAGGAGTGTGATTCGTGTTTATGTATCAACTTTTTACTCTATTAAAAAATAAATCTTAAATGCAATTTCTTAAGAAAAACTAATTTATACTAAAAAATGTATGTGACACACACGTATCTAGTACAGATTTAAAATTAGTTCTGTTTAACAATCTTAAAATAAAAATCGGAATAGTGCAGATAATATATATCATTATAAAATAATACATGGTATATTCATGTATTATAATTATTTGTGTTTATGCGGTAATTGTTTTTAAAGTGTACTCTGAAATTTGTATAAATAAATAAATAGTGAAAAATAAAATTATACAGATTTCTGCAAAATAAATTATACAGTTTAAACTTGTGCGAAAAACAGAGTTTGTGAGAAAAGTACCATAAAAATCCCAAACTATAAAGCTTATTCGCAAAACGTATTTATCTATGAATTAAAAATATGTATACAACAATTTCTCTTTATTTATTCTCTTTTCTTTTTGTTTATAACGTACTGTTACGGACTTGTTTCACTTTGACTCCGGATTCATATCTTCCGTATAAATTATAATAACGAATGGCTCACAGGAGCAACAGGAAATAAGTCGATCATCTGAGTCAGGTTGATAATACAGTCAGTTAGGGGGAAGGGATCAGGAGGTGGGAGAGTCATTTCAAGGGTTTTTCGTGATATCATTGGCGCTTTTGATGCATGAGAATCTCAGTAATATGTTTCTATTTCCGGAAAAATGTAGAAAGAAGTGCCTATTCTCTGGAATAAAATGTATTTCGGAATTTTCAAGAAAACCCGTGGTATCGATTTTTAAAATTTTCATTATTATGGGTGTATATTTCGTATTAAGTTTCATTTTTTCTAGATTTATCCGTCGTATATATTCGTCGTATTATACTCAGTGAATAATGGATTGCCATGATGTATGAGAGCTAATGAAACAAGTGGATTTTCTCATAAAATATGTCTGAGAAGTGTTACGGTGTTCGTCAAATGAGTACATCAATTACACCTTCACATACATTGAACATTTTTTTTTCATTTTAATGCTATTCTTTAAACCAAAGGAGCTACTTTCATATACTTTTTTAAATTCATGAGGGTGAGCACATTTTTGAGGGTGAACACATGAAACTGCAAAGTAAGGTTATGCAGAAACTATATAATCGAAATACATTTTACATGTTTTGGTAAACGTAAGAGATCTTTATGTATTTCGGAATTTTCAAGAAAACCCGTGGTATCGATTTTTAAAATTTTCATTATTATGGGTGTATATTTCGTATTAAGTTTCACTTTTCCTAGATTTATTCGTCTTATATATTCGTCATATTATACTCAGTGAATAATGGATTGCCATGATGTATGAGAGCTAATGAAACAAGTGGATTTTCTCATAAAATATGTCTGAGAAGTGTTACGGTGTTCGTCAAATGAGTACATCAATTACACCTTCACATGCATTGAACATTTTTTTTTCATTTTAATGCTATTCTTTAAACCAAAGGAGCTACTTTCTTATACTTTTTTAAATTCATGAGGGTGAGCACATTTTTGAGGGTGAACACATGAAACTGCAAAGTAAGGTTATGCAGAAACTATATAATCGAAAGACATTTTACATGTTTTGGTAAACGTAAGAGATCTTTCAGGAAATACTGTCAGTTTGGTAGTTTTTAACAGACTGACGCAGAAAAAACCGCGGGATAGAAGAAATGTCTGTCACAATTGCTTATAAATACGATACATATTTTATTTCTAAAAATACAGAAAATTCATATCAGTTCCAATTCGGTTTAATAGTCAGTTCTGCCAATTTTCTTCATTTTAATTAAAAATGATTCAGAAAATATGTCAAAAGTTTTGCGATTTTTAAAAGGAGATTTGAGAACATTCCTAACTGGTTGCAAGGTAGCCAGCACCACTTTTTAAGCCTAACTTTCAGGTACAATTTTATGTTTAGTATACTTTTAATGTATTAAATGATTCAGCAATGGATTTTTTTTCCGTAAATCAGTTTTTATGTGTTCTTGAAAAAAATGCCTTTCTTGTTTAGAGAAAACCTGTGTTATCGACTTTTAGATTCTTTATTATTATGGACATTTATTTTTTATTAAATTTCTTTATTATGTATGTATACTTCTTATAAAACTTAGTTTTCATGGATGTATATATATATGTTATTAAACTTTATTTTTTAGGACATTTATGTCGTATGCATTTATATATATCAGATAGTGCGGTGCAAATAATCCAGGCAATGGTGGAGGATTTCCACAAAAATAATCTCCGAATTGTTCAAGCATTTGTTAATAGATAAACAAATTAAGATCATCAGAATAATCATTTATTAATAAATAACAAGCATTATACTATCACATATAATGAAGAATTTCTCACAATATGTGATTCCGAGGTAACAAGCATAATTTTAAAAAAGTGTGCCCGCAGATCGCACTGATAATTTCGTTTAATACGTTTTAAAACACTATATACTTAAATTAATAAATCAAAATTGCTATTTTGTAATTATTAGTATCTTACAAATGTGACAGCACCATTGTACGCATATGTAATTAAACAATGTGTACATTTCTGTACGTGAACGCATGTTTTCTAATATATGGCACAAAGAATGCCAAAAGTATACTATTTGGCAATATTACCTAAATATACTCCAAAATCCCATTTAAAACTTTTTTGTTAATAATTAAAAGTATTTTGAATTCCCATTTTAATTATTACAGCTATTTGAGAAACATATGAAAAAATAAGTATGAAAGTAAAAATAGTTTTAAAAACAAAACAAAATAAATTTATTATGGAAAAAATAGTAATATAATAATAAAAATAATATAAACCCTTAAACTGGACAAAAAATACGAAAATTCTTTTATTTAAATCCTCTTAATATGACATTTTCAATTTCCAGCATCAGAGTTTCAACTAAGATCTTTCTGTTTATTACTGAGATGCTTCGCCTACAAGCTATCATGTCGAAAAACGACGACTTTAAGATTTTCTTTTAAAATTTAAATCGCAAAAAGGAACGAATGAGATTGAAAAAACTTATTTCATTACAAAATAGACTACGAATTGAATATTTCCAGCTGAGCGAAAAACTGCCCTGACCGGGAGTCGAACCCCGGTTCTTGCCTTACATGGCCAATACTTTAACGTTTAAGGTAAGTCGACACGACGACCGGCGCGCATTTCTCGCTCAGATAGAATAAACCGAAGGTAAAGGAACGTCATATAACGGTGGATACGTAGATATACTATTTTTTAACACAATCAAACACAATTTAACACATCGTAAAGTTATCATACGAATTGACTATTTACAACTGAGTGAAAATTTACCCAGGCTGGGAGTCGAACTCAGATCCTTCGATTACAAAGCCAATACTTCACCGTTTAAACTAACTAGACAAGAGAGCTGGCGTGAATTTTTCGCTCAGATAATCTTATTGGTTACAACATCTGGTCTGTCATATAGAGAGCTGAACAGAATAAACTGCTGGTAAATGAACTCCATATAACGATATTACGTAGATATACTATTATTTTAACACAATCAAACTGATTGGTAAAGTAATGAATATTTCAACTAAGCGAAAAATTGCCCAGATAGGAAGTCGTAAATTACTATGGATTTTTATTTCTTATCATCTCTTTTCTATAATGGAGAACAGCGAAACGAACTAATATTTTCATAAAATAAATCAGCGAAATGTCCAAACTTTCGGTAAAAGGTTGGAATACAAGCATTACACAATCACATATTGGGAAAAAAAATCAGATTATCAGTCATTGTGATTATAGTAAACTGTAATGTTATGGTATTGACGATTGTAATTATATGCAAGCAACCCCATATCATCTTTGACCAAGAGCATACCCTTAAACCATCATTTATAGATCATATCAGTACGGATTTCATATATTGCTGTATATCCTATGAAATATTATATTTACCTCAAAATTGTTTTATTTTAAGATTTTACGAAATTACGATTTTTATAGAGTATATTTAATTAAATGGTAAATTATCGTCAGAAAAGCTTTCTACATGCTCTAAGGTATAAAACAGTAAACAGTAAATTTTATACCACCAAAACAAAGTTCTAAGATTTTGAATGCTATATTTGTAGTATTCTTTCTATAAAAAACAAAAAATGCATTCATACTATGAAGTCAACATTTGAAACATTTTTTTCGCAGCTTAAGATATCTATAAAAGCTTTTCTAAAATTTTCTAAGTTTTACAGCAGTTTTAAAATGCAAAATAGTTCATTCCTTAATAGATGAAATGCAAAATACAACAAAAATTATCTTTTTAAAACACTGGTAGCAAGTAAAAACTATTTTAGAAATGCACCGTGCCCTACGTACCTCTAAAAGTAACCATTTAAGAATTAGCTATTGGTCAAAAAGAAGACAGGACATTCTTGCAATAACCTTCTTAAAAACTGAAATTTTAATGATCTAAAGATACTTAAATAAGCAGTGGGTTTTACAAACATTTAAAATAGTGTGATATAATTAAATTTTACTATAAACTCTCATATCAACGAAGAAAGTACAATCATTTATACACGAAAATATAAATTAGACTTACTCTTCTCGAAATTTTCTTAAGATTGTTACACTCGAATATCATTTTTTTTTCAAATATCATGATGATACAGTCTTTACTCAAGCACAAATTTACCTTTAATTATAATAATATAGCTCTTCTTTTTTTGCTTAAGAAAAAATATTATTTTATAATAATTTATTATATTTGATCTGGTTAATAGACAAATATGGAAGTGTTGCGCCAGAAATGGCTGATTGCTATTACAAAATTTTTATAATGCTCCTCACTTTATTAATGTCAGAATATCTAAATTGCAAAGGTTATTAAAATTTAGTGGTGATAATCAGCCATTTTTCGCGCAGCGTTTGTGTCATTGTTTATTTAGCTCTTCGGGAATTACATATTTTAACCATTTTTCTTTTCTTTTTTTATGCATCAGTTCTAATGTACAGAAACTATTTCTTTAATTATTACCTTAATATCTGTAATTAGATAAGGAAACAAATTCCCTATAAAGAAAAATTAATGTACAAAATCAAGGGTTTCGAGCACTTCCTATGTGTTAACTACTAATGCACAAGTACGAGCGGGCGTATTATGATCAGATATTCTTTTTCAGAGAATTTATATTCAATATATTTTAAACAGTAATATGCACTTTGTCAAATTGATTACCTAAAGCAATAATTGCAAATTGTAATTAGTAGTATGATTAATGTAATATATAGTAGTAAAGTAGTGAATAATTAGGTTAATATGTTGTAGTAATCTGGTGAATAGTTAGGACATATACTCAAGAGCCAAATCATGTTGACCATTGCCACATTTTGCAATGAACTCGCCTGGATGATGTACAATGCACATAATCTGGTGGGAATGGTATTTAAGTGCTACTAAGAAGTCTCGGAAATCATTTTCGCACTTATGTCTACTTGTAAAGATGAAGGCTGCTGATCTAAGCTTCTTTGATAGAGGACAAAATTATATCGCTCGACGACTCAGAACGAGTAATTTCAAAACTGTGCATATCATTGGTTGTTCGGGAGATTTCGTTGTTAGTAAGTGGATAATTTACAATGCGATGATACATCAGTAGAAGTCATCGCGTTGCACGCGTATGCGTTATCGTATAGAAAGTGCGTCGGACAACCCCACCCTTTGCTAATGCAATAGCGGCACCGGACACTAGCTCAATTTACATCCAAAGACAATATTGCATCAAATGGATTCCTTTTGAAGCATATAGTTCAGCTGGAACTGTTACATATTAGACTATGGGTCTAACGCCGTATTCATGTGCCCCTTTTAATCAAGCATCATTGCAAAATATTCCTACACTAGGCCTGGAAACATTATGACTGGGCCGTGAACATAGAACTATGAAAAAAGGAAGAGAGATGCCTTGTCGGATGTAATACGACTCATCCTACAACACATCAGTGTCCATGTTTGGGTACGTCATCTTCTATGCGAAGTGTTACTTCTCCTATACAACAGGTCATACAAAGGCCAGTTTTGGCGAAGCTTTGGGAAACGCTCCCAATGGTGTCCCTAGGACCTGCAATTGTTGTAGAACAGACCATGTACGCCACGGTCTAGCTGAAGGTCATTGCAGATCATTTACACTATTACATGGTATATGTCTTCCAGATAGGAAATATAGTGTACATGGAAGATGACGCTGCATGTTACATATTTCGAATTGCGCTCGATCTATTTCAGGAACAAAATATTCAATTCCATTTAACGTCCTGGTCGCTTAACTCGACGGATCTTGATCCGACAGAACGCATTTCTGTGTCATTCAACACCAAACCAGACCTCAAAAAATATTTTGGAATATCCTGGATATACATGACCGCTGCTTAAACAAATTCAATAGTTTATCTCCTGAAATTTACGAAGAACTTGTGGCAGCCATGCCAAAGAGATTTGTGGCTGTTTTGTGTGCTAAAGGTGAGCCAATCCGGTATTAGATAAGTGGTAGTAATGTTTTGGCTCTTGTATATTTACATGGTGGTCATAAAAAAAACTTTGCCGATATATCGGCCAGTGAGATTTCAGATATAGTTATTCAGAGGTATGAGCTCGAGATTCTGTGAACGGCAACAAAATAGTTCTCACGGTTACGGTTATAGTTGCAGAAACTCGAAATTTTCCAATGGCAACACCAATTTTTACGTGGCCCATGCAGCCTACAAGCTCTTCGTTATTTAGTAATGAAATTCGCAGAAACTGGCTGCACTTGTGATAGACATCGACCCGGATGACCAACTGTTCCTGAGAATACTGTTATGGAAGCGCATTACATAGTGGTCACAGAACACATGCAAACTATAAAATACGCATCTTGTGTATTTGACATACCGAAATCTTGAACCGAAAATTACTGCGCTCTGTAATCCCCAAGCTTCCTTACCAGTACCAGCGCAGCCCTGATATTGGAAGTGAGATACCATCAACAAAATATAGACTTTATTAATGAATTTCTTATCCAATATGATGGAGATAACGACTGGCCTCTTCGCATATTATGGACGGTCGAGGCACATTTCACCTTAACTGGTAACGTCAACGTCAACACGAAAATTCTGTGCACTGGGCAGACATGAATTCGAACGATGCGACACCAGTATATTTACACGACGTCAAATTTACTGAGTGGTGCGGCATTGAAGAAACAATTATTCTCGAGCCGTACTTCTTTAAGGAAGTGACACCAAAGGGATTTGTAACTTGCACTGTAACAGGCTTCCGCTATGCGACAATGCTGCAAAATTACATCATACCAAAATTGTTGCAGCGAAATGCACTGAATGACTTCGTTTCGTTGCAAGATGGTGTACCACCACATAGAGCGAAGTTTGCTCGCACTGTCTTGGAACAGCATATTGGCGACTGTGTCCTCTCATGCCATTTTATATTTCAGTGGCCTCATCGATCCCCCGACCTTTACTCCTATGGATTTCTAGCTCTGGGGGTATCTAAAATCTAGAGTGTACATGTGTAATCCACAAACTTCGCCGGATTCGGAAGATTCTATCAAAGGTGGCATTGCAAACATCCCTCATGCAATGTGAAGTTCGGCTGCATTGGCTGTAGTCGCCCACATGCAATCTGTAATTGCCTGTGATGGCACCCATGTGAAAAATGTGTAATCAAAATAAAAGTTTGCTTTTCTCCGATCTGTGTTATAGTCAATGTACTGACTCTGTGTCATATACAAATTTTTCCGTGCGCCCTAATCGTATTTTTTATGGGGTGGGGTAGGGATTCGCAGAACTGTTTTTTGTGCGTGCATACGTGTCCGTTTCTTGAGATACACATACGTTTCCAACGCTCTTTAGGGTTTTCGCATGAGCTAAGCATTTTGCCATGAAAAAAATTGGGTGTTGCCACTAAAAGATTTCGAGTTTCCGTAACTATAACCATAACCGTAAGCACCATTTTGTTGCCGTTCACAAAATCTCGTGCTCATACCTCTGAATAGCTATATCTGAAATCTCACCTTGATCGCTTGAACGGATTGGCCGCTAGAGCTCCATATATCGGCAAAGTTTTTTTTATGACTACCCTGTACAATGAACTGCTGCCTCACATTGAACAAGTTTTTAAATGCAACGTTGAAAAAAATTAAAATAATAAAGATAAATATTTAAAAAAATGTATTTAATTATATAATAATCGGTCTGATTATCAATAACGAAAAAACATGTTAACGATAATTAAGCCACATTTTGAAAACATTATTTCACACTTAATCTGCTCTTTTTGTATTCAATTCAGTGTTGAATAAATGTTCATACATAAAAATAGCTATTTTTGAAATATATATTTATTAAAAACTAGAAGATAGCCCGTCAAAATGACGTGTTTGCATTTTTAAAGGATGATAAACAATTACAACTGTGGTCAATCATAGCCACTTTAGGCTGAAAGAATTTTGATAAATACAGAGATTAAACTTGGAGAGAGAAAAATCTAACCCCACCCCCCCCCCCAAAAAAAATCAACAGAAATCTGCATTTAAAACTATAGCAAAACTATCTGGTAGATGGGGGTGGGGATTATAATGAAATTTAAAACGCACCCGCGGTTTGTTAATTAAAAAGTTTTAATTAAATATTGATTTTGAAATCGTGAAAAGATTTCAAAGCGAAGTAAAATGTAGTGACGTATTTACAGCTCCCACTGTGAATCTGACCAATGAGAACGCTCCATTACGACTATGGAACGGTTTCATTGGTCAGAAAATAGATTGTCTTTAAAATCGTAGGTAACTTTTCACAATGTTTTTTATAGATTTGAAATTCTCAAGAGTCATTCACGGCTGTAAAGAAAAAAAATTAAAGCAACCCGAATATAAAAATTTTAACAATATTGCATTTAAAACGCACCTTCGCTTTCCTTTCATAAAAAGTTTTAATTAAATATACTTTTTGAAATCGTGGAAAGATTTCAAAGCGAAGTAAAATGTGGTGACGCCATTTAACAGCTCCCACTGTAAATCTGACCAATGAGAACGCTCCATTACGACTAAGAAACGGTTTCATTGGTCAGAAAATAGATTGCCTTTGAAATTGGAGGTAACTTTTCTTAATGTTTTTTATAGATTTGAAATTCTCAAGAGTAATTCACTGCTGTAAAGAAAAAAAATAAAGCAACCCAAATATAAAAATTTTAACAATATTGCATTTAAAACGCACCTTCGCTTTCCTTTAATAAAAAGTTTTAATTAAATATACTTTTTGAAATCGTGGAAAGATTTCAAAGCGAAGTAAAATGTAGTGACGTCATTTACAGCTTCCACTGTAAATCTGACCAATTAGAACGCTTCATTACGACTATGAAACGTTTTCATTGGTAAATGAGTTTCTTTTTCTCGTGGATAGGTTGACCCCGGAATTGTTATACACGGAAGGGTTTTATATATATAATTGAGGTTTTTTTGGGCCTGGATAAAAACACGACAACTGAATGAATTAATTGGAAAAACTAAAATACAAATGCAAATCTTAAATATGCGTTGAAAGGTTTCTAATAAGGTTTCTCTATAGGTTATAATTTGTCCATGTTTATAATTATGAAAAGGATAATTACTTATCCCTCGTATTTATACCGCATTAAGCATGTTATTATTTTAAAACAAAATCTTGCGTCTATGTTTTTAAAGATTTAATATAGTTAATCTTCATTAAGAAATTCTATTAAAAATTACAAAACAAATAAACTTAAGTTTATCAGTTTATTGAACTTCTTAAGGATTCTTTTAGATGGTTAAATATAGACAAATTGTCAAAATTCTCAAGTTTTTTCACTTGAATGAGCCTTAGATTTAAATTGTCTAACATTAACGTACAAATAAGAGATAATTGAATCTTTATTCTGAGTTAAAAATAATCTATCATAATTAACTAGCACTTTCTATTTCATATTTAAATCCACTTTAAAGAACTCAAACGTTATAAAACTATTCATTATTTTCTTCTAAGCAGTGTTTGTCTTTCTCATGCTTATATTTCCACATCATTTAATCTACATCATTAAGAACAAAAATTATACAGAAAATTTTAATGCTTAGTTAATGGTCGAAAATAAGAGAACCTCGCTGTTTTTGGACAATGTATTATATGAATGTATCTCGCGTTTCACTAATAAATAAATAAATAAATATCCAAGTAAACAAATATTTTTAATGTCCTGTCCACACACAGTAACTCAGGAACAACGACACATATAACCTACATGCTGAAGTTTGTGTATTCTGTAAAATTCTCTCAGTCAAACACATTTAATAAAATTTAATTATAATTCTAAGCATAATCGCTAAAACCTTGTGCGGAAAATTACAATCATTAAAATCAATGTTTAACACTCAATAAATACAAAAATGCTACAGACGTATACGTTTCACGAGCACCAGGGCTCGCTTCCTCAGTGTACAAAAGCTAAAAATGTTTAAAATCAGAACCCCCCTCCCCCCAACTGACAGCAAGTTTGGGTTTCTGACTTGCTGTCAGTTGGGGGGGGGGGGGGGGGCTGGTTCTGATTTTAAACATTTTTACCTTTTGTACACTGAGGAAGCGAGCGCTGGTGCTCGTGAAACGTATACGTCTGTTGCATGTTTGTATTTATTGTGTGTTAAACGTTGATTTTAATGATTGTAATTCTAAGCATACAATATAGAAAAAGTAACATTTCCTGAAATATATTTTGTGTTCTAAACATGTTTGGCTCGAGCCAGATACGGGAAGTGTACATAAAAAGTTGGGAAATGTTGATATAGTCATAAATATGGTGTCATATGGTATCAGATGGTAAATTATCTATACGGTATAGAATGGCATCGTCTAAAACGCCACCTCGTTTGAAACTGTTGAGTTCTGCTTCTACTTACTCATTACTTACGGGAAATGAGTCAATTTCAAATTTGTAGAAAACAATAATTTTAGCTTGAAAATATGTCAAACGTGTAAATGTAATTTTAATAGAATCTTTTAAATATATATTTTTTAAGTTCTATCATTGGATTAAGCATGTCATAATTTGCAAACGAAGATTTGGTATTACAGCACAGACGCACATTTAAAACACAAACAAAAACATGTAAGCAAGATACGACTTACATTAGTCATAAACTCAAGATCATGATAATCTTTGTGTCCATCGCAATGTGTTCATATACTAGCCATTAAATGCCATGCTGATGGACACATTTAGCAATCCTAACTTGCTTTTCTTGTACAAAATAAATTCTACTTTGATATATTATGTACTTTTATAAGTAAATTCGCATTTGCCTTGTACCGTTACATTTCTGGTCGATTTAAACTGTTGAATAGACATAAATAAATAACATTTTGTGGCTTTTAATATTTTTTTAACTTGAAATGTATCATTTTATACAAAATCAAGGTTTCTGCAATTTTGCAATAGCGTTTACTTCCGTTTCTCATACCGTATTAGAAATAGGAATGCTAATTTCACTAAGTCGTTCTATAAGGTGTATAATTGCATATCGCATTGCCACTTTCATATACATGGACACCATGATTATATTTCTTACCGACCTGAATGTAATTGATGCTCAAAGAATGACCGAAGGGGATCCTTTATACTATAATTTTGTTAATTAATGTGTAAATATCTTCGAATGCTTACATAAATACATAATAATGATTCTAAGTATACGCACGCGGCTAAGAAGTATTAAAACATTTAAACAAATTTTCAAAACCTTATATTTCAGCTCTTTTAATAAAATTATCCTCACATGTAAAACTATGATTTCATATTCATTCAAGTATAACCTACACTTTTGTACTGCCGTTTCCGAAATAGGGACGATGACTTCCACCAGGACATCCACACATATATAAGTGCGTGTGTGTTTACGTGTATGTAACCCTGTGTAAAGTTGTATACACTTAATTTTACATACTTATTAATAAACTGAAATGTATTTCAGATTGCTCAAGAAAATAATAATTTTAACATTTTTTAGGAACATTAAATACTATAATAAAAGTTTTAGTAAACATGCTTCAGTTTCCCTTGTTAACTTTGATATAACATTAATTTAAAATGTTGGTACCTTGAAACCTGTGATAGAAGAATCAATTATTAAATAGCTTAATCTCTATTTATAAAAATAGGTATTATTAAAAGTTAATAATATTTAATCAATTGAGAAAATATATGAAATTAAAGTGACATATGAGATTTTTTTTCTTTCTTTATACTCAATTAGAAATTATTTTAATATATCACAGGATATTGAGATGCTTCTAAACAGCTTCTAAATTTTTATTTGTATTTAGTACAAGCATATAAGTTGCATATGTTATTCAGAATTTTAACTTTCTCTAACATAATTGTGTCCCAATCAGGAAGCACAATTAGTTAAATTTCTACAAAAATATTTCCTTACTTCTACCGTATCATAAGAAATTCTTATGAACCTTTTCTAGAAACTAGAAGACGAGAGGAATCATGCAGCAACAAATTAAAGAATAACTCAGTATCCCTGTAGAATATGATACTTCTAGAAACACGTTGATAAATGTTCCTGAAACATTATACTTTCTTTGCGCTGCCACTTAGTTATGCTATTTATATTATTATTTGATCATACATGGCATCTCTTAGATAAATGTTGTACTTTTACAATGTATATGTTTCAGGAAAATGGTGATAGTGTACAGAAATAAAAGAGATGAGAAATGCTACTTATTATTATCGGATGAAAAGGCAATAAAAATACAGCAACTTACACTTTCTTAGCAATAACATGCAAGGCTTCATAAAAAGGAATCTTACTTCTTGATCAATGCAGATAAATGTTAAATCATTCTCAACTAATAATAGTAAAAAGGAATTAAATTCATTTTATATTTTTACCACATCTTTTTAAAATGAAAATGTATAATATATTTTTTTATGTGTGGATGTTTTATTTTATGTATGCAATGATACATCATTATGTATAGGGCATACGTATATATGCATTTTATTATTTAAGTTTTATTATATTTAGAATGTAATATTTTGTAGTGCACAGTGTTTAGTATAATGGTCTTGCTGTTCAGATTCCAGAAAGTATAAAAACAATTAGTTTCTGTATTCAGATGTAAAAGAAATGAAGATGCAGTAGGAGAAACTTTTTAATAATAAAATGGCGCTGTTGATAAAACATAAACATGGTTTTTTAATCAATCAAATTTAATAGTAAATCATTTTTACTACTAAAATATAAATAGCATTTTTCTTAAATGATAATGCAGTCGAGAACCAAATAGAAGACTTTAAATTCCGAGAAATGAAGAATTAAAATATTAATGATTTACAAAATGTTAAAAAATATTAATTTATTTTGCTTTGAATTATTTTAAATTAAAATATAAAATGTTATACAAAATATTTCATAGAGAAGTAGTCTTCATGTCTATGACTCCAAGTAAGAAATAGTTTCCAAAAGAAATCGTAATGGAAAAAATTATAATAATAATCAGATTAGCACTTAATTATGTGAATAATTTTAAATTTTCTTATTTATCGTGTTAACTACTCTAAGAAGGACATAAATGAAAGTTACGCTTAAATATTTTTACCACTTCATCAGTATTGATGGTGCAAACATTAAGCAAGAAATCCTTATATCACGAATGAAGCTTAATACTGAAGTTTTGTATAAAACTTCAGTAATTTCTCAACAAAACGTTTTGCTTAAAAATATATAATATTTTATTCAACAAATTTATTTGAACTTATATTTCGTTTAACGAAGCAGTTTTTGGTCTGAATGTTCATATTTTCGTTTGGTGACAGTCAAATAACCAGATGTTAGAATGTTTACTGTTAAATTGCAGCCTGTTGTATCAAAACGCGATACTGAAGCTTAAACTTATGGATCCAACACAATAAAACAACGTTCAATGCAGAAAATGCTCTGTTTATTTCTATTTTTTAATTGCAATGTATTTTATTGAAATTATTTTAGTATTAAATAGAATAAATATGCTATCAATAAAAATAATAAACGTCACTACATTGCAGTTCTATAAATTCTTTTGTGGTTTATTGTTAAATTTGTGCAATCCTTCGTATTCAAAGTTGTAGGAAGCACAGAAAAACATATTACCAGTAAATCATTTAGTCCTTGATCACTCCATACAGCATACATGTTAAAAATATAAGTTTTTCTTAAATTATCTATGTAAAGAATAGCAATTTTAAGTACATATGTACAAATAATCAATATCCAAGGCAGAAAAACCTATTCTCAATTATACTTTTTTTATGAAACATATTTTACGTAGTGTATAGTACTTATTTCTAAGTATAATAATAATAATTACATTTAACCTTATTATAATTTAATTTTGGAATTGTGTTAAGGTTTGTTGACACACTGAGTCATTCTTCATGTTAACTGTTCTAAGAAACTCAATAATGAAGTCTGTGCACTAAATTATTTATTTCTTGGAGAGAAATGATGGCATAGGTGGAAAACAGATACTTATTTGTTACAACTGCTGCCTACACTATCGGAAAACGATATTAAAGCTTTCATTTAAGAATCTTGGCACACAAACACCATGTTCAATGCGGCAAATAATTAAAATGCGGCTATTTTTTTCCATGTGCTTAATTATGACGTAATTTACTAAAAATATTGTAATATAAAATATAATGTAATTTGGAATGCAAACTTGAATATAAACTATAAAAAACAGCAATACTTTTTACTACGATTCATTTTCCGAATTATTTTGAGGTTTGTTGTTAAATTTATTTATTTATTCCCACTGAGTGCTCTAGAGAAAACAAATATGAAAATCGTACAGTAAATTAGTTAGTACTTTTATAATATTGGAGGAAAAGCTGGGAATCAGTTACGTTTTGCTCAAACTTTAGCTTATACTTTCTAAAAACATTATAAAAGTTTAATTAAGTGCACATATACACAAACAAGATATTCAATGAAGCAAAATCTATTCTGGACTCAACATTTTTATGTAAAAACATTTTTTGTAAGTGTAATACTTAAAAAATCTAATAATAATAATAATAATAATAATCAAACATATAATGATTAAATTGTTTGACATGCTTTACGGTTTTTTGCAGAATCTGTGTTATGCTTTTTACAAATATCTGTGGAAGAAACGCAATGAATTATCATGTATTAAATTACCAGTTATTTAAATACAACTAATGGAAAATGTAGCAGAGCCAATATTTGTTTCAACTTAAACATATACTTTTAAAAAAAACATTTTCAGAATTTATTTTAATATTCCTATTCAAAATCACAGTATCTAATCTACAGAATGATCCTTTAAATTCTATGACTTTAATTGAGGAACAACAAATTAAGGTATTGCAATACTCAAAATAATAACAATCAAAAACACAATGGGTCATTTTTCTGAATCTTTGAACACTTTATGATTCGATGTTAGATTTAAGGGCCATTCAAAAGTACTTGTTATAAAATTCATTTAACACATTCTCATGGGCATATAAATATTTCTCATGAGTTGATCCATATACTCTATTGCATCATATTCCAAAATTGTTATTCGTTGTACAAAACTGAAAATATTTTTAAATGGCTAATTTGTTTGGCGGATTTAATATTGTACTGTGAAAGTTACATGTTATTGAAACGCATAGAATATAAACTTTTGCTTACGTAATGTTTGTAAATGTATTGCTATTTGTATATTTTCTGATTCCAGAAGAAAAAGTAAAAGCATGACCCCGAAGAGTTTTTTTTTATATATATTTGTAAATTGTCCACAAAACCCTGCAAAGAGCATTTAGTTTATTAAATTTTAATGGAAAAATGCTTTCAAAAATTTCCTTTTAAGAATGCAGATGTGGACAAAGATATGTGAAAAAATTCATATAAATGCTTTCAAAGGCTAAATACGCATATTGTGAATGTTTTAAAAATTCATTATGCGTTACTTAAGTATTTAATAGTATTTAAATTATAACGTGAGATCTATACCATTTTATTGTTAACTATTCTAAGAAGTCAACATTTTGTCTGAGAGCCGAAGACAAAAATGCCAAAAGTCATGGATATCCTAATTATTGAAATAAATGCAAGGGAAACACACAAAATTGTATCTCAGATTATTTTTAATATTTATATAAAGAATTGTTATAAAGATGAAAGATCGCGTGCTTCTACAGAAGAAAAATGTAAAGTCATTTAAAGATATAAAAATCATAAAGAAGGTGGCAATGTAAATGTTTATTTGTTGAAAAGTTCAATTAGTTTATGAAATTTTTAAGCCTGCTTCAGACACTGTCATTTTTTCTTTTCTAACTTTTACGAATTTAAGACAGTCGACGTACATACATCTGACTCAAGTATCAAGGGATTTTGTTGCTGCCTTTATTTACTATAAACGAACTCTTCCATTAATAAGAAATTTATGGATTTTTGTTTACTATTATATCATATTCATCTTAAGTATTCCCTATTTTACCTGTGTTATCTATTTTATCTATTTTTTTGGTCTTTCAAATTTAGAACATTGATATTTACTATTTTATTGTATTTTTCAGAACACTAAGATTTGCAGCGAAATTGATCTTCGGCCACTCCTATAAGCTAAAAAATCCTATTATCTTCTGTTTCATTATTTTATACATAACAAAGATCTATTTGTTTCTCCGGAACGCCCAGAAAAATTTGGGCTTTTCATTTTAAATATATTGTATTTATATATTTTTTAATCCTTAAATTCTCAATAGGCTTTTTTTGAGGATCCTTCCGGGATTGTTTCTTAAGTAGTGGTGATAGTGGAGGTAGATGCAAACCGCCGGACAGTGCTTGGGAGTGCTTAAATGGTTGTCCTCCACTTTGCTGATCTTTTACTCTTGTTATCCTTTCTATTAATATATCAGTTATTTCGTGCAAGGATGGAAACGGAAAGCATCCAATATGAAAACACCAAATTATTTAATAAATCTATTTGTTTGCGATTCGTATTATCGCATCGTAAGAAGCACAAATGTTACAAATACTCACTGTTATTTGATGAAATAATTCACCAGGAAGTAACACACAAATATGAAAAAAATATATATTGGTTTGAAATTAACAAACTAGAAAAAAAAACACTTTAAACATTTGTTAATGATTTATGAAAATAAACTTGGGAGTTTCTGAGCATCTGTATAACATTTCATATCAACCAAAAGAATGAAAATAGTCGACTTGGAAGCATTTGCTTTAAGCAGGATTCGCTAAAAATTACCAAATCAAGTAGTAAAATGAAGTCATTGCACTTCTTTGGAAAACGAATTAAGACGCAATTGTGACAATTTGTACTGTTATGTTTCACTACAGGAGATAATAATATGGAAATTTCTCATGCCAAGTATATGAAGTAATTCCACACAGTTGACACTTTGAAATGAAAGATTGCAGAGATCGCGCGACAAAGATTTTTTTTTTATATCAGTCGATCTAAAACTAAATAATTCACTCATTTGAAGTTATAGATCTACAGCATATTTAATGCAACATTTTTAATTGTTATTCTATCATTTCAATGTATTCATCAAATATTTTCTCTGAGTGGAATTTTTGAGAGTCATGTAATGGAAACTGTGAAAAGGATGGAGTTGATGCGGTACGAAACATCATGTATGGAAACATACGTTATAAAAATATTTTTAATGATGCATATGATTAAAAATATGGTAAAAATTAAATATAATGTGCTATGCCATGAAATGACTGAATACAAAATAATTGTAACAAAACATATATAATTAATTTATTCTGTGTAAGTATGTAGGGAATGTGTACATTTTCTTATTCTGAAAATGTAGATTTAATTGTTAATGAAACGAACAAGGTTTCTGGAGCTTGTACATTTTACCAGAAAATGCTGATATGTATACAATAATCGAAACGAAGAAAAATGCAGGTATACTATGATGATAAAAGGTATCTAAATCGTATTATCTAAGATAATAAGGTATTGAAAGCTTGTAAAGTTGATTTTGAAGGACAAAACTGTAGGGTTAAATTGCCTAATTCATTGCAATACATAACTAATATCGTAGGATTGCGTAAACTTAAATGGAAATGTACCATTTCATATAAGTGTGAAAGAAAGATATAAAATAATCACAATGTAACATGTAAAAAATCAATCCATTAACAAAGTATTTTATCTTTTGTAGGGATTCCATGCTTCTATACATAAATGTTGAGTTAGTCATGCTTTGCTGGTAAGTTTAGTTTGAATTAAATTTCTGTTTTAGATATTATTTGAAAATAAATTGATGATTATTGCACATTTGAAACGGATCCCACATTCTATAATTAAAAATATTCTATTGTACGAAATTGGATCGCATAAATTTTAGTAAAATGACTTTAGAATTTACTAAGCTAAAAAAGGGTATACTGTCACGTATCATCTGTTTTTCAACACATTTAGAAATAAATTCAAAAATTAGAAAAAAAGTAACTTTTGATGATTTATGAACTTGCAATTCCATAATCGAGGAAAGAATAATAGAAAAGCGAGATTTTATGCAGCTTTTAAATTAATTATACATAAAATAATTCTTTTCATTTGTTGTAAATCTTACGTATAACCACTGTGAAATAATCCTAATCACATTATTATGCACAAAATAAGAAATGTCCAACATATACCACAAAGTTCGATTGTAGAATAACAAAAGAAAACAAGAACATTAAAATTTGCATTTATTTCTCATATCGTACAATCTAAATATATAAAAACAATATCTTAAATTTTATTAGTACCAAGAAACCATGACAGACAAAAATTATTAATGATTTTTTTTCTTTTTTTGCTATTTATAATTACACTGTTAAAAATATACAACATTTGTTCCTCAGTTACTCCACTAGCTTGATAGAATATCTCTATTCTGACCAATGAGAATACTTCATAATATAGTCAAGTAGGTTTCTGTGAAAGCAATGGAGTGATTATGCAGCAAAAGCTACATATTTTTTAACAGTGTAGGATAATGGTTTTAATGTGTAAAACATTTGTGTAAAAATTGTGTATGCAAATTTTTATACTTAAAAATAATATACTGTTCAAGTTCCCAATGCACACCACTATCTTCAAATGTAGAATAATCATATTAAGACTAAAACATTATAACTGCATTATTGGGTGTTTTTAGAGTAAAATGTTAAACAATTAATATTGTTAAAGGTGTCTGTTAGGTACTACAGGAACTTAAGCGTTAAACACGTTTTTAGTACGCAAAACAATATTATATTTTTAATGAAAATCCTAAAAAGATGTAACATACCCTTGATATACATAATAATAATATTTGTTCAAAATCTAGTATGTTTAACGCATATCTCGGGGGATTGTCAGACAAAAAAAAAAACACAATGCAAAAAGCAATCAAAATTATAGATAAAACTTTAAATGATAGAAAATAAAATAAATAGCTCCACTCTAAATTTGCAACGTCGTATTAAACTACAAAATACATAAATAACATTCACCCGTACAAAATCAAAATGTTAAGTTGTTTTACTAAAAAAGGTACTAAAAATATATACAAATATAGGTTTTAAGACATAAAAACCACTGTAGAGAAATATAATTTTTGAATAAATCTCAAATTTTGAAAGGAAATATTATTTTCTAATCGATGGTTGATGGTTTTCATGCTTTCAAACATACATATATTTAGTACGCTTTTAGCAATAAAAACTTTGAATTTGAGTGTTTAAATGTTACTTATGTTTGACCCCCCCCCCCCCCAAAAAAAAAAAAAAAACGGAGCTTAAAGAATTTTACCGGTTTTTATTTATTTTTTTTTAAATAGAGTAACTAAATTTTTACTTAGATAATTAAATTCTACATCAATAGAAATTTTAAAAGGATCTAAAGGGAAATCAAAATTATCCATTAGTTTTGTGACATACAACGCTTTAATGTAATTTAACAAGGGCATAAAAGATCCTCTGAGCAGACCTAAAAGGAAATCCAAATGCAATGACAGATTGTTAGAAAAATTGTTGAGTAAAAAGTCAAAGGTACAAAGAAAGAAAGGGTAGGCACACAAACAGCATAAAAAAAGAACTGAAATTCTTTCTAACTAAGCTGTACAGTAAATCACAGAAAGATTTTGTGACACAAATTGAATGAAACAGTCAATTTGTGTTTGTAAAACTTTATAAAAGTTTTGTTTTAGATAATGATAAAGGTTGCAATAGAAATTCAATACCTTTAGATAAAAACCTTAATAAGAATATTTCTTTCAGAAATTCGTATAAAACACAAGGCAAAATGATAAAATATATCAGTGTTTATTCGGAAAGTGCATGCTATTATGGCTGAACAAATTGGAATGCACAGGGTTTTCATATATTTATAATCATAGATACAACTATATGTCTAGAAATGCAGCAAACCTTTTAAATAGTTTTAATGCATAAAAGCAGAAAACAAAGAGACTTTATGTTTAATATATAAAATAAGTGTAATATAATATGAATTAAAAATTCTTATAAAGAGATGAATAAAAAAGTTTGCCTTTTGTAGCACTTATCTGTTTAAAGTATTAATAATTATTTTATAAATTGTAAAATATAATTTTATGGTAACATGCTCATTCTTTTATACTGACAAGTACAGCATATTGGGTCTTGTGTCCGTAGCATGTTCAAGCATTATTTAAAATGTAACAGTGACAAAATTAAAGATAAATGTGGATAATTCGTTAAAATTCCGACTAAAGAAAAATAAGTACAATTCAAATATTTTTTCTGCAATTTGTTAGTGAAACTTTTTAATATGAAAACAAAGAATAGAAATAATTTTTGGTGAAAACCTTCTGTACCTTGAATAAATATTTATAAGGAAATTGTTCTATATTCGAAACAACTTAAGTTTAGAATATCTGTCTTTTTTATATTTAATTATTTTTTTATAATCAGTTATTTTATTAGGGAAGTTAAATTCCTTTTATTTGGACATAACATATGGTTCTTTTTTCCTGAAAATCTTAGCATTGTTTTTACATTTATGTAAGCTTTTTAAGACTCACATATTAAAGTTTGAATATTATACACTTAGATTGTTAATATATGAAAATTTTGCAGTCGACAATGATAAGTTTCTGGCCCTCAAATGTTTAAATAACAGAAAAAAAATTATTGAAAGTTTTATAGTGTATGTATAGTGTAGCTTTTGCTAATGCTGATATTTATGAATGTTGAAGCATATTTTTAGAACTCTTAATGCTATTTTACATAAGAGGCTAAACAGCGCCGATAATTTTTTTAGTGTTATGCGTCATCAATAATTTCTTTCAAGTTATTCTCGAATCTCCTGATATAAACTTTAACACTACATATTTAGCTTTAAAATGTATATTTTAAAAATATATAGCAGAAAAGGAATATACAGTAGAGCAAGAAAGAGAACACCGCATACATTTTAATTGTTATAATTAACAATTCAAAAGTGTCTTTTTGATTGCATGCAGAAAATTAAATAGAATAGATTTGAAAGGAAGCAACGATAAAATGGGTGTCGGTGATATTTATGGCGGCCGATTATCTGCTATTATATAAACCCGAGGGCGAGTGCCTTCTATGGGAGTCTTTTTAAGGGATCACAATTCTTATTTACGCAAGGTTTAGAAAAAAACCATGGAAAACTCCGAACGGTTAGGCCGACGGGCACAATTGGTTTTGAACTCAGCATCTCCCGTATATGCTTCAAAAGTAGAACCTCTCAGTGACTGGTGGGCGACAATAAAATGGGGATTATCGTGTGATAATTCTAATGCAAGAAATGTCAATTTGAAATTATGTACATTTTTTACTTCATAAGTAATTAAAGTTCAAACGAAATTTATATTATATTGTCAAATAGGAAATCCACGAAATATTATAGTTTTATGAAATGCATTTTAAAGCGCAAAAGGTTTACGCTTTAAAACTTACTTTACACGCAAATTAACTTCAATTATACAGCTGGAAAGTTAAAATTCTACATATATTTGCATGTGCTTGTATAATTACATTTTCCGAGGAAATTTAACGGCAACAAAAAAATGTAATTCAAATCACGCTGCTGATATCATTTAATAACGGTTTTCTGAAAATTACAGTTTTGTCAAAATTAAATTGATAAATTTTGAAACGCATTTTACTTATGTGTTTACTTCATAGTTGCATATAAATAATGAAATAGAATTAATTTCGAGGTAAGTGTAAAAAAAATAGCATTATTGATATTAGCATTAGAATTAAAATTGACATTATTTAAAAAGTTAATTCCAGTCTAGAAACTCTTTAAGTCTAATTATTGTAATTCTGAGTTATTTATATATTTTTCTTTTTACGTAGATACATTTGGAAAGAAATTGGAATTTAAATGTCATGTCTGAAAGCCAGAAAATGCTAATCTTTAGACGAAGTATATAGTATGCGTAGAAGCGGAAAGTTTTAAAACTTGAGGCATATGCAAATGAGTTTCTACAATTAGCTGGGTACGTAAAATTCGCACTATAAAGGAATCTCTCAAATTCTAAACATGCGCTTCTCTAACTTCATTTTGCAGCATGCCTTTGTATTGTAAAATAATAGAAAGGTCAGGAAAAAAATTCACTTATTCATTGGTACTAATTTATTTTACATTTAAATTATTTTTTTAGATTTTGTAGTGTCAGGAAGCAATTATGACCGAGGGAGGGGGGGGGGGTAATTGTGACCATCGCCATAATGGAGAAAACAGTGTTTGATAAAATTTTGTTTCACGCTTAGTTTTTTTTTTTTTTTTTTTTTTTTTTTTTTTTTTTTTTTATCCCTATTCTGAAGTATTTTTGAGATCCAAACGGCAATTTAAAATGCAAAGTCTACCAAATTTTTTGATAAACGGATTTGTCACTTAGGTGTTCTAATGGTCTTAAATACCCGAAATAAATGTGTGTCGGCAAGTATAAAGAAGGAATATAGCGGTCATAACTTCCCCACTAGTGGTCTTAATTGCCCCCAAACTTTTAAGATTGTGAGTTTTTTATGGGGTAAATATAACCACAATTTTAACTTAATAAAAAAGGCGGCTATGAGAATTAAAACTTTTAAAAGATGTTTTTAAAGCGCAAAGTTTATTTCTATATATTTAAACCACTACTTTTCCAAATAGAAAAATAACAATGTTGAAAATGTATAAAATGGTTATAATAACCCCTACTGACTCCACAGCACATTTTACAGATATAACTGGATGTAAATAGGATAATGAAACATCTCTAATTTTCTGCACTGTAAAAAAAAAAATATCCGTTAAATTTACGGCAATTTTACCAGCAGTTTTTGCCGTAAAAAGTGCAGTAAAATTAGATGTAAATTTTTTTATTACATGTAATTTTACTGCACTTTTTACGGCAAAAACTTCAGGCAACGTTGCTGCCAACAGTTTTTGCCTTAAATTTAACCGATTTTTTTATGGTATGTACAAAATAAGCGTTTGAAAATGTTTCATAGGACTACGTGCAGAAATGAACGAGGAGGATTCCTTCACAAGTACAGGTGATTTAGAAGTGTAAACAATTTTATAAAAGTTTAGAAAAATGTAAAAATTTCCCATTTGACGATTTAATAAGATTTTTTAAATTAAACACAGGGCATTTGAGTACAAGGTAATTTTTTGTAACATAATATAATGATTTTTTTTAAATATTGTTTTAAAATTGTGTAGTAAAATTGTTTTAATTGCATATTTTCTTGTATATTTATATTTTGAAATGAAAAATATATAAGGAAATATATACATACGGAATATATATGGAAATATATAAAGAAATATCTAATCGAGTAAGAAATCTTTAAAGAAGCCCTTCGAGATCATCAAACTGTCTAAAAAAGGCTTAAGAGGAGCTTACATTGATCTTGGATGTAGATAAAATACAGAAAACGAGTATAATTTTGTTTACCTATTAAATGTATTTGACGAATATATCAGTTGTATCGATAGAGAATAAAAACTTTTGCCATTTAAGTACTAAGACTTGTTTTTTTTTAGATATAACTAATCTAATTTAATATTAGTTTACGTTATGACTTTACTTTTTTATTAAAACATTGCTGGAGCTTTGTAAAGTACAATAAATATAATGTTTACCATATAGGTTTTAATGTATTGCTGAAAATCTGAACATGATTCAATACTTTTAATTTATTATATTTACAATGTAAATATCGTGTACAAATGCATGCATACAAGCATTCTAAAAAGCTTATGAGAACAGTTTTACTTTTAAAAATACTTTTGTATTTTTTCATTAGCGCGATGATATATTATTTATTCAGTTTGTTGGTGTATCCCTAATAGCTTCGTGATTAAATGTTCGTTAGCAAATTGGGTTTCAACAATTTTTCTAACACTATGAAAGTTTAAGAACATTTAAATTTTGCATTCACATGTTTAATACTTTTAGAAGTCAATTTTTGATTTTAAAAAATGTATAAGTGATAACTGTTTTTTTAATTAATTTCAAAGCACATATGTATTTCAGAAATAATTCTTTTAATAAATGGAAATAATTTTCGTATTCATATTAGTTTGTAAAATTTTGAATTGTAACACGTAATTTTTTTTCTATAGAATTTTTTTTCCGAAAGCTTCATTTATGCAAATCCGAAATAACCACTCATTCTTCGAAGAATTTTTTGAGCAATTATTCAAAACATACACACAATGCAAACAATTTACAATAATCGAAAACGAATTTAACATTAATATTTAAGCGCTTTAAAACTGTTGTACTTATAAATACTGAAACGAACGAATTTTAATTGGTACAATTATTGAAGAATCTAAATATAAATCCAAAAATTATGTTTATCATCAGCAATGTAAATATCTGTTGTAATTTTCTTATGTAGGCTCGTATGTGGTCAAAATTTAAATATAGTTTTAATTAGCAGAATTTTTTTAATTAGTTAATCAATTCAAATGATGATTTTGCGGCAGAAATATTATTGGGTACTGTTATTTTTTTCCTCCATGTAAATGATTCATAGAAATATTGACATTAGACTGACATAAAATATTATATTTTTTTTCGTGATTTTTTTTAATTGGGTAGCGCTATTAGAAATTAAAGAGATTAACTATGACGAATTGATTTTAAAAACTTACTTTGCAATGCTCAATAGTTCAGTTAATCATAAATAGCTTAGTGGGTGCTTTTTGAAGTATTTTTATATAAAAAAATAAACAAAAATGTAATAAGTGGTATTATTCTCACTCCCTTTTTTATCTGTATCTTACTCCATTAAT
Organism: Maratus speculifer; assembly: GCA_964019185.1. Taxonomy (NCBI): domain Eukaryota; kingdom Metazoa; phylum Arthropoda; class Arachnida; order Araneae; family Salticidae; genus Maratus; species Maratus speculifer. Next base: position 220,725,828 of record OZ025299.1, on the reverse strand, counting down.
TTGGATTGTCTTATTTCTTCTTTTTTTTGTATTTTATTTATTTTAACCTGTAAGTTTCGCTTGTAGGGTTTGTTTTTTATTCTTCTTCCTTCATTTCATTCTTTATTTTAAGGGAGATCCTCCGAGTGATGTGTTCAAAAAATCGATTTTTTTATTTATTTATTTTTACATAAATTTATTCGTTAGTGTATCTATAAATACGGTAGTTATATAATTATCTAAAATTCAGATTCCTTATAAAGATATACCTTTATAAAGATAAGCTCGAACAATTCCATCTCGACAAGCCACCTTTATTAACACAAGTTCAAGAAGTTATAAAACCTGTTTATGGAGATTTGTTAATAGATTAATTTTTCAACCGCTGTTTAGTTGCGGAACTCAAGAAAGAAAAAAAAATTGTAATTTCGTTGATTTGGAATTTTGCTAAAACTGTATAGAAGGGTGATATCTCTCTTTAACTTAATTTTAGTATCCTACAGTGGTTAAATATTGAAATATTTACCTCAGAGAAAGAAGCAGTCATTATGGTGCATAGGGATTTTATGCAGTTGTGTTAAAATTTCTTTTGCCATTTTTTTTAATTTATGGTTTGTTAATTTCCAAAAGTCTTAAATATAAACACATTTAAAGTTCGAAAAATCTATATATATACTGTTAAATGCAGCGTACTTAATAATAATTTATTATCCCGCAATGAAACTATTTATAATAGCCAGATTACGCAGAGCAACTTGGGCATTATTTTACAATGTTGCTCTGTAGATTCTGGTAATTCAGTTTCCAAAAGTTTATGCATATTTGAAATAACGTATTCAGTTAGGTTCATTTTATCAGACAGATATTCTCAAAATTACAATTTGATGTATGGGAAAAAATATATATCTAAAATTTCTTTCAACACTGGTGTAGTTGCTCCATAAAAATGAGGCAAAATGGACTAGATAGGTCTGTGTTCAAGAAATTTCACCCAGGCAGATCATGTAAATTATGTATCAACGAAAGATCGTTTTTCGGGAAATATTTGCTCTCGAGGTATCTTAAAGGAACAACAAATGTAAAATTATTACATTTATACATTTAAAATACGTAAGAATTAAGTAAATATTTATGTACTTTAATACACGTAATAAATCTAAAAGTTAAAGGGTAATTTTAAAAAACTAGAATAAACAAAATAAATCTATGAACAAACGAGTAGTTCAGAAGAACATTCTCTTTTTTTTACCTTACGAAAAATTCCATAGACTGTAAATTATGATCATTAAAAGATACATAAGACTGTGAAAATTTACTGTTAATAATAATTTAATATGCGTTTCAAAATTTGCGAATCACTCAAACTTCAGCAAGCTTTAAAGAATTCAAATCTTTCGAGCAAGTTAGAATCGCTCTATCCTGTATTTTTTTAATTAACTTCTAGCCGTCCTGTGGTTTGAACCCGACACCTTTTGGCAATGGAATAACACTTTATAGACTGAGCTATGAGAGATGTCCTTGCGGAGTGCAAAGTATGTCTTTTATAATTCAGCGGTGGAAATCTATTGTGTTTTTCAAAGATTTAGTTTCAAATATATCGGATAAAAAATTCCTAAAGAGTTTATCTTTATTTATTACACTATTTTTGTGCTAATATTTATTTATAAATACTACCACACGATTTATTTTTTAATGCACTAATATTTTGAAAAGAATTTTTAGTGGGAAATAAACTGGATACTGGATAATAAACTGGAAACACATATTTTATTATTTAAAAGTGATTTCTTACTTTTTTTAAATTTTAATTATTTTATGTAATATGCTTTTAGAAGATTAATATATATTTTTATAACGCATTAACCTATGATATAATAATAATGGCAGCATTGTAATAATATTAATGCATTGAAATAATACTTTGCAAATTGCTTTTAATATCACCAAGTTTCTGAAATATGATGAAGCGATCAACTGCAAAGTGATTCCCGATAAAAATCCCTAGTAACTCCTAGTTGATGTTTTTTTTTTCCTTTTCTAAATTATTCAAAAATTTAAAAAAAAGTCATTTTTAAGCTACATTTTCTTCTTTTATATTTCTTATTTAAAAAGAGTTTTTAAAGTGTTTATTTTTAATTACAAGTTTATACAAAGATGCAATATCTTGAAAGAAAGACATCCCTAAAGGGAAGTAGATATAAGACAAAGTAAATGCATGTAAAATGATAACCGAGAAACTCAATCGAAAGCACGCAACCGAGAAATAGTGTAAATTTCAGAGGTCTCTCTATATTTTCTCTGTTTTTACAAAATAAATAGATAAATAAAAGAACTGTGTACATCAAAAATTACAAGGATTAGAATGACTACATGAATAAAATTATACCAATTTTTGTTTCAAATTCTAGATTTCAGAAGTAGCTTAGTGCAATGCATTCAGTTTTACTATACTTTCCCTGATGCTTTTCATTTATATTCTAGAAACCCAGTTTGAAAAATCATTGTGAAAGACAAAACATTAAGAAATTAACAAAAGTTTGAAGGTTCTGATAATTTATTCTTTTGTAAATGCTTACCCAGTAAATCACCATGCAACAAATAAATTTAAAATCTGAATTTTGAGGATTTTTTTAAGCCATTTGGTATCGTATTACAAATAGGTCGTATCCTTAGGGAATAAAAGGAGGGATGGTGTTCTTTCAAGGCGGACATACCCAAGAATATATTTTAAAAACAATGAAAATGCAATTCGCAATAAAACGTTATTCTTTGTTTGGTGAAATGCCCCTAACCTTCCTTAGTTTATTAGAAAAGTGTTTTGAAAATAAAAGTATCTTTTTAGAAAAATAGAGTACAAGTATTAAAAGTTAAAAGTTCTCAACATTAGCATTAGTTAAAAGTATTTAAATGTAATACGCGCATTAAAAAAATAGTAAAGAATCTCCTAAAATCCTGCTTAGGAACATTAAATTTATCATTGAATTGACACACTGATGTTCATTTATTGCTTTTCTCCGTATTTAAAACTAAAAACCTTTTTAATTTTGTGATTTGTTTACTATAATATCATTTTAAAATAGTCTGTATTAATAAATTGCAAAGTATGTTTATTATTTATTTCGATATTAATTTTTATAATATTTCGAATTCTACATTTGTATGATAATTTATTTCTTAAGGAAGAGTTTTGCAATATTTTCTCCTCACCGACTATTAAACTTCCACGGCAAGCTAAAAATATGCTGATGAAAAGCAGTATCAAAAGAACATGTCATTTCAAGTTTATTTAATTAAAAAACGAAATTTTTCACCACAGCACAAAAAAAAAAAGAAAAGAAAGCCGAATAAATAATTTTTTACTCATTGTAATAAAAAAAGTTATAATTCATATTAACATCTTTTACATTACTTTATGATTACCGTCTATTCTGCCATAGAATGAGCATCTCATATTTCAAGCTTTTTTTTTTTTTTTTTTTTTTTTTTTTTTTATTATTATTATTGAGGCATATTCGACGTACGTTTCCTTTAATAATGCATATTTGCAAAAAAAATTCATCAGATGCATAAAAAAACTTTTTTTGAGTAAAATAAATCCTACCTTTTCATGTATTTTTTTATAAATAAATACACTACTTTTTAAACACATTTTTTTATGATCGCCGTTTTCTCTGAAATTTTAATATTTGTTATACGCTAAAATATACACGGTTCGTACGGGTCCTTGATTTTTAAGACCTGGAATTTCGATGGTACCAGCATTTTTTAAAGAAAATCTGCGATTAAGTAATAATAAATATAGTACTTTTGAACTACATTTATTTTTCTATAAAGAAATATTGGTATTTCACCTGAAAAATAACGGTACCCGTACACATTAGATAAATATTTTACGTTTCAAAAAATTTGAAAAATTGTATAGACATATACATAAGTTAGCTTTTAAAGAGATATCTGAGCTCGTCTTTTTTTTTTTTCTTTTGGTAATATGAGATTTTTTTTAATACTTCTTTTAAATCTCCTGAAAACACTTAATATATTCAAAACTGCCGTTACTTATTATAATATTTTATATTAAATATATGTTTTTCAGAATTAAAAATTTTCTCTTAGAGAAAAAAAAAACTATATGATGATGTGAGACCATTTTTATGATTATTGTTTCTTGATTTCTGTTCATTGCTAGCGCGCATGCTCTCTTTTAATACTAAAATTCAAATTTAATTTAAAGATTAAAACCCAAAAATTCTATAAACAGAGATTTCTAATTCAATAAAATATTTTTCGAATTAAAAAATAAATTAATATTACTTTTCTCATTTATTCGAAAGCACTCTAAGTTTATTTTTTAAGTTGAATAAAATAAAATAAATATGAATTTACAAAGTTATTTCTAGAAAAATTACCCCTTTTAAAATGTACTATAAATAACTCATATAAAAAATATTTTATTTTTAATATTAAATTAAAAAAATCGATTTCACTTACATAATAAATAATTAAATAATGTAATATTCATATTTAACGCCTAGGAATCGACTGAAAAATATTTATAATTCATATTTTTATTGTACACAAATACTAAAACCTATTAAAAATACCACAGGTACAGTATCTATTAATGAAAACGTCTTCCTGTAATTAACTTCAGAATAAAAAAATTTAATACCAATCTTTGGTATGAATATGATAATCAAATAACTGTGATCAAATATGATATTTCACAGAAATATCATATTTACGTATTTCACTACTGTGCAATTAAAATCCAGTAGTTAACGTAATGGTCTCTTAATACTGAGATAGGTGATTCGAAACAATGAACATTATTTTTCCCTACTTTCATCCATTGACATGAGCATTTTATCTCATATATCGGCATAAAAGAAACAGATATTCGTCAATTAACGGGAAAATCTTCGCAGCAGTCTACCAAGAAAAAATCCGTGAATCGAATAAAGTATTTCTAAGAGCATAGGATTTAATTAAAAATTTAAATAATCCTGATGTTATTACGAAAGCTTAAATATAAAATCTTTTTTGCATTGAATATTTAAATACATAATCTGCTGTAGCGCCCGCAAACACACACACATACAACATATATATATATATATATATATATATATGTTGTGTGTGTGTGTGTATATATATACTAAACGTTATTTGTATTTTTATTAACCCTTTGTATTCGAGATTTGACTCGCGCTCACCTCTAGTGCAGTCGGGTGTCCCGCGTAAATCGGGACACATAATGCTTTGGACACGGGTAATATCTTACAGTTTATTTCGTCATCTTTCATGACACATTATTCGGTCATTAGATAAGGTGAAGAAAATAAGTCTAAAATACTGCTGTTCAGAGCACCGGCATTTGGAGCATCGATCTAATCAGGACACTAGAAGTCAGAGAAAATCAAGACTCGAGTGCAAAGAGTTAAACTTATGTGAAGGAATAAATATTTTTTAGTGTTGCACATACATTCTAAAAAATGACAGAGATGTCATTTCTTAACCTAAGTCACCACTTATTCTTAACCTAAGTCACTACTTATTCTTTACCTAAGTCAATATACAATAATCACGAACAAAAATGTGTAATAACCTGATCTGAGTTACCCAAGTTTCTAAAAAGTGTTTCCTTATCTTTAGAAATCTCAAAAAGCTATTTATTTTCATAATTTAAAGAAGTATTTACAAATATAAATATTTATTAGCTGTCTAATTGATTTCGAAATCAGTTCTTCAAAATTAGTTCTTTGTATAAGAAAAATCGGATTTTCGGATTCTGCCCATTCTCAAGTAAACAATTACGGCTACATAATTGAATTTGTCTAAACAATTTTAAGAAAATTATGTTAATTTTCATACTGGTGTTAATGCCGTTAATACTGAATGATTGTTACACATGCTTACTATACATCAAAATATTAACCTATATATTCAGAGCATTTGAAAAAGTGACATTCTGTTTTCAGAAAATTGATTTTTCCCTTGCTACATAAAAGCTACTCAGAAACGCTTTCGAAAATGACGGACAACGAATATTATATATATATATATGTATCCTTCTTAACATTTCAAAAATGAATAGCTTTCTGAGGATTTTAAAGATAAAAGAACGCTTTCGATATCTTTGGTGACTTGGAAGGTATTATTGTATATTTTCGTTTTTCATTATTGTACATTTTTGTAGATTAAGAAATATCTGTTATTTTTTACAGCGTAGATTATGAAGTTTAATACTCCTCTCTCCCCATAAAAAATGTATTCCATACGAAAAAACATCCTCCGTTGTGGCACAAAGAGTGCTGAAAATCAACGGATTTAAATTTTAGTGTTAGTAGAGCACGTTTTAAGAAATGCACATTTACAGGAACCTAGGGTAGCAAAACACAACAAGTTCCTTTATGGTTCATTGTTGCCATAGAAGATGCCGTACTCAGATATATTCTCGCTTTTTTATTCATCCTGTTAATAATAATAATGAAGAAGATATTTTAAAGAAATATTTGACAGGATTACCTTCCTTAATGCTAAAAATGTAATGCTATTGAGATACGATGTGTTGCTAGAGATATATAAAGGGTTTAAGATATCATGCTATGCTATGGTATCATCACACATTATTAAATTGAAAGATATCAGATCATTTAAAAATTACTATAATTGCTGGAAATGGGCATCGTCTGCTCCAAGTAGTCACTAAAACAGTTCGTTATATTTCAGAATCCTGGTATTATACGGGGTGTACACTCTCAACGGTAGCCAATGGCTAATTTCTAAACCATTAGTCACAGACATATAGTTCCAATTGCAAAAATGCTTTAAAAAAGGTAAAGAATTGTTTTTGAACCGAATATTTCAAAATAAAATTTTATAAAATTTTTATTTAATAAAATTAACTTTTTCTACGGTCCCCCGGTCCTGTAAGTAATATTTAGTAAAATTTTCCCACTACTCTAACAAGTAAGAGAAAAAAGGTCCCATTCATCTAACATTAAAATTGACCGAGTTATGAATCTTAAATTTCATGACTTAAACCACTTTTCTGTATCTAAATATGGATGAATTGGACTGAGCTTTAAGGGAACGTACACTAAGTGCTTGAAGTACTATAAAGAGCGTCTATTTCCAACGCTGTCCAACAGCTCATTCCTAAACCATACCACTGATATATAGTTCCAATTACAAAAATGTTTTAAATGAGATAAAAGGATATTTTTAAAGTAATTTAACTAAAGGTGTTACCGCCGTATAAGTTTGACAGTAGTGTTAATCTTTATTAATTAACTTCTAGATTGGTTAAAATAGTTGAAGACGTGAGTTTTAAAATTCTCTTTACCGAAAATATCAAATTTTGAGAAATCGCGGTTTTATTTTAAAATTTGTGTTATTTTGATTAGCTTTTATTTTGTTTAAAAAGTTTGTACGTATGTTTTCTTAGCTCAAATTTTAATTCACTTCCAAATATGCGATCGAGGTTCAATTTGCTCACTTATTTATGTCCACTGACAATGATATTTAATACAATTAATACAATTTTCGGTGCGTACTATTTATTTATTTTATAGGACTACACCAAATTCTGTTAGGTTAAGTAATCTAATAGAATTTTAAATATGTTATTTTGTAACGATTTGTGACTATTGCTTTTCCTAATTTAAATTAACAGACTTTCTGTTATTTCTTTACTTATATTTTTAGTACAAATTTTACTTTAATATATAATCATCAACATTAAATAAAAAAAAAATATATTGTAATAATTATTTTACTCTGAATGTTTAATGTTAAATTTTATATCTTACGTTTATTTTCATTTCCAGTAAATTTGTGACTGACCCATAATTTGCAGTAAAAAAGATGCTTCAACTTTAAACAGCTATTACTCGAACAGTTTTAATTGCAGAGGAATGGAACTTTTTTTGTATCACTTGTAGAATAGTGGTAAAAATTTACTAAATATAACTTATAGGACCGGGGACCGTATAAAAATGTAATTTTCGTAATTTTTTAATATTTTTTTTTTATCTAAAGCGCTTGAAAAACAATTTTTACCTTTTTAAAAGCATTTTTGCAATTGGGATTACATGTCTATGCCTAACGGTTTAGAAATTAGCCATGGGCCACCGTTGAGAGTGGACACCCTGTATAGGTAACACTTACCAAAATAGTGAGAACTTCTAGTAGTTTTGATAATAAGGCTTTCCTTAGAAAAACAAATTTATAAAATATTAATTAAAAGTACAATTATTTCTGTTAAGTTTATTATTTTTTTTACAGTTTTATATTAGTTTATATTCAGGGAATATATCTATTTTAGCCTGGCTATCGATAAAACATTATTTGCTATCGTGTGCTCTAACTCCTCTGGAATTTTGAAAAAAAAATATGCAACACCCTGTATATATTAAAAAGGGTTTTTTTTTATTCACTTCTGGTGGATATTATCTAAAATCCCTTTTTAAAACACCAATTGTTGTAGTTTATACGACACTGAAAAATTATACTTCTTTTAAAAAATGTAAAATAATTCTTCAAATCGATTATACTTTTTCCTTCATTTAAATTCCGAGACAGGCTGTAATAAACATAAACTTTTCACACGCCTCTTGTCTGAGTGTGATGAATCAGCATAAAATAAAATGGCAAAGAAAATAATATAGTTTCGTTTTGTAATAAAACAGCAAGACAAAGTTGCGTTTCTCTAAGCTGAATCAATATTAAACAGCTGACAAATGCATTCACATAATCACGCACTATATATTATGAATGCTTCAAAAAATAAGTTATCTGATAAAATAGTAAATTATTTTATACCTATAGTGAACACTGTATAATATTCATATCACAGGGTAGTTGCAATTGTTAACCGCTTTGCAATAGGAGCTTTTTACGAAATATTTATTGTTTTATCTCCGGTTTTCAAAAACAGAAATTTGTAACTTTTAAATCGAGAAAATTCTTCCATAAAGATACCAGACAGATATTTCAGTAAAATTTTGCTGGTGGGAATAAACTTTAAAGGACCTTTTTTTCTTCTTCTTTTTGCTGATGGTGGGGTTTTCTAAGCCTTTTTGCGGCATGTATACGCGTCGCTCGTTCCCAAGGGGTTAAATCCCCTACAGTCATTAAATGTCTAAATCGCATGCTATATGCGGAAATAAAAGGATATTTTAATACGGTTTAATAAAAAATATTAAAATAAATATATAAATAAATAAGAATATAAATTTTCTAATAGAAGAAATTTGAAAAATAATTCATTTCATTTTTGAAGAAAATTTCCATAAATTAACTTTTTTTTTAAGGATAAATGTTCATATTTGACACACCTAATTTAACCCGATAGGACCATCGTGGGGTGTTTGACACTCCATACCTGAAAGCATTCTTTAACTCTCTCTTTATAAACCGATGTGATCAGGTCCATCAGTACATTCTTCCAAGATTACTTTCCGTGCGTAGAGTGTGGAAATAGCTAATTCAGACTCATTTTTAGTCTTATAGGAAAATTGTGTGTGCAGATACTCAGAAAATTTAAAGTTTCTAATCTATGTACACACTAATTTTTATGAAAAATCAGTATTCTTATCCCCAATAATGTATATTTTTTCGAATAAAAATTTTAAAGAAAAATCATAACAAGTTAAAAAATAAATTAATAAAATAAGGTTTTAAGGTAATAATTAATAAGATAAATTAAAGGAAAATAAAGGTTAGCTTTTAATTTATTTTTTCTCAATTTTTAAAATTAACAAAAATTTAACATTTAAGTTTTGGTTTTTCATGATAAAGAGAAATTATCATGAATTTCATTAAAAGATCAAATTTTAAAGATTTTTTTTATCTTATTTATGCCTTTTATTAAGTTTTATTGAGGGTGTTATATTATTATATATGTTATATATATGGGGTGTTGGCACACCCCACGTCTGTCTGGTGTTACATTTTCGTGAATATTCGTGAAAAATTCTCAATATCCATGTTTTTCCAATTGTTTTTGGAAATGCTACGAAAGATTTTACTTACCATTTTTTGAATCCATAAACTCAAAATTATATTTGTAGTACAGCTGCGATTGAAATGTACAACAAAAATTCTTCATGGAAGAATTGGAATTGAAAAAAGGAAACCAGTGAGAATCTTGAATATTATTTGGTGTAAAACAATATAGAGAAGTAGCAAATATTCTGGAACTAAAAGATGAGTATATGTTAATAATAAATATGTATATTTAAATAACAAATGATTTTACCACGCTATTATAAATGCCACTTATATTGTATTTTAATATTTAAAGATTTTGCGGATCTTAATATTAAATTAAATATATACTGCTTCCATATACCTTCAGTTGTTTCCTTTTTATAATTAAATAATTGTTTGAACAAAATAATATTTCTTTTCCAGGTTTGCTTTCTTTAACTTAATTCATGTCTGGATTCGAAAACAACTATATGTAGCATAATATTTTAAAGGAAATTTTAATTCTTTTTCTTTATTCAAGCAATCAAGTATTGAAATCAAATGAGTGAAGCATCTAGGTATAAAAACTCTAAAATTTATTGGCACTCAAATAGTCTTTTCACTTATTCGAATCATCTTATAAAATTTGTATCTATTAACTTTTTACCTACTACCATTTTCAAATCTGTTTCAAAACAACATTTAAACTACAGTCAATCAGTATAACTTCGCGCAAAATTAGTGTAACTTTGTTCCACATTTATGAAATTTTGATTCATTCTGCCATGGTGGAATCTTGACGAAATATTTCCAATGAGCTGCTAAACTCACATAAGTGTTGCTATCCATATTTTGAGACCAAAGCTTTGCTATTAACTGAAGTAACGTAACAGGTTTAATCTTTGGTTTTCTCTTGGCCCAAAGTTACCCGGATATGTCAAAGTTACCTTGATTGACTGCGCTAATTGTAGGTATTATTATTCGACGAAAAAATAAATAATAATTTATGACTTTATTTTCTAGATTATTAGTCTATAATTTGTGTTCTGTTGAGCCGTCGTATAAAAAATAAGACCGCAAATTCAACACACAACCACCCAAAAATCCTAAAAAAATTCAGATAGGAACATTTAATATGAATTATTTTAAATCTTTGCACGTTTCAACATCTAATACAACAGTTGAATCAAAATTTTTGCTTTTTATATTTTATATCAAATATTACTTAATTTATTAAACACGGCGCACAGCTTTCAAAATCCTCGGTGTGCCTGCTTAGAAAATTCCAATGGAAATTACTTTTTTAATAATTAAATAAGTACTCTTCTGACTATTTTTATGAATTAAGACTTTGAAATATATGGTTGTATAAAAGACTCCGATATAAAAATGTATTATCTAATACGTTTTATCCTCATAATTTTAATTTCCTTATGCGTGCTTTTATCTTAAATAATTAAAATTAAATTTATTTTTAGTAGATGCCTTCCAAAAAATACAAACACGAAAATAGAAACAAAAACTGTATGCAATACACCAAGCATATGTCAAAATACTCTTTAACACTATTCCAAAATTGTTTTTATGTATATTTTAATGGTTTAACTACTTAAATCCAGGCATTAAATTCAACCAGTGCATTCAACTTTCAGCTTAGCCTTAAATTTTTAAGCTTTCGCACTCTAATATAAATTTCCAATTCTTCGGTGACAATACTTTTAAATAAATAGTATAATTCTGAGCAAAATACAAAAAGAAGGTTCTACGGGAACCGTCATTTTCATTTGAAATACCGGAGGTATACGCTAGAATATTTTATTTTATGGAAAAATAAATCTAATTCAATGACGCAAAATTTCACCTTATTTAATCAGACATTTTCAATAAGAAAATACTTGTAGCGAAGAATTTCTTGATCATAAAATTTCAGGACCCGTACAAACCCTGAAAATTAAATGAAAATATCTAATGAAAAATAAATTCATTTATTTCTATAGGGGCTCCACTAACCCTTTTTTTTACTACCATTAGTTTTAAACAATATTCTTTTTTATGCATTTCTATTGGAAATATTTTTTTTTAATCTATGAGCAAATATCACTATTTTTTAAAAGTGATAGTAAAACATTACCTTTCATATTGATTTTTTACAATTCATATATTTTATGTTCATCCTTTTCTACCGACGGAAATTATGTACCATTAAAATTACTTCTTATAAAATTCTTTTAATACGTCAATTAGTTGTAATACTGTTTAGAATGAGTCACAGATGCATTACTTTATCTTGTTCCAAAAACAATATTGGTTGCAGAAAAATAAAATATTTTTAAAAGGATGATTTCTTTTGCCTTTGTATCTCTTCAGCTTTCTTGGCGCTGAGGGAGAGGGTTGGGGATTATGTAAATCTTATAATTTAGTTTAAACAATTTACGTAAAATGCTTTAGAATGTAAAATTTTCATCAATTCATTATTTGGTAGATAAAGGGTTAATGTTATTTAAAATATATACAGATAATAAGTACTTATTGAACAGTGAAGACGTAAAGCAATGACACATTAATTTAAAAAAAGATAAATTTACAAAATAATTATTTCTTTTAATGCTATATTTAGAATATATTTCCACGTACATATTTTTTATTGCGATAGCAAAAGTATTTCTAAGGCTCAGCAATACACTGTTTACTAACAAAGAAAGTGTAAAAAAATTGCAATGGAGATTTTTTTTTCTAATAATAATAATAATAAAAGTCTTGGATCACGCAAGCTGTTTCTAAAAGTAAACAATAAATAAACACTTATAATTATTTTCGCTAATTGTGATACATTTAGAAATCTAAGGGAACTTTGTGTGTGCGGTTTCATTTTGATTGGATCGTGATTGGAATATATACATATTTGAATTTAATAATTCTGCATTTGTAAATGCATAGGCCTTGTTTATTTTCATACAATAATGAAAAAAGCATAAATATTAAAAAGTGTAATAAAATAAAAACATGTTTTAAAGTAATTACAGGAACATATGTTTAAATGAATTTACATTAAAAATCAGTATTTAAATAAAAAATATGAATTTTATATTTAAACAATATAATGAGTTTTAATTAAAAAATAAAACAGAATTGAAAAATTCGTGTTAATAAATTGTATAGAGTCTAAATTGAATTCAAATAAAAGTAAAATTCATTTTTTGAATTGCATTGTAAAAAAACACCAGAAATATAAAATATTTTTGAATACATTTTCGGAATTTTTTTTTTCAATTTTAGTAGAAATTTTAGTAGAGTGTTACTTAATTAATAAATCAACTTTTATTTTCATCATAGCAAAATTAAAGAATAAAGAAAAAATGTGATTTTTTTTATAAAGAAATGTGTCTACGAGAAAATATAAATAAATATGTTTTTCTGCACCAAAGCACAAGAAAATATCAAATATCCATTTAATAATTAAAAATAAGAGTTTCTGAATTTCTTAAATTAAAAACTATCAAAAATATTTAATTAAAAATTACTATAAATATATCCAAAAGCATCCTAAACGGCCATCAAAACTATAAGTTCAATAAGAAAAAACACATAAATATATTACTTTTCTCTTTCGCATTCTGCTTTATACTTTATCGGACCTTAACATCTGTTTATTACTTCGGTGATAAGAAACATTTTTTTTAAGTTCTCTTATTTTATTAATAGCAAAATTAATGATTAAAAAAGCAGTAAGGAAACGTATACCCAAATATATGCAAGAAAAAATACAAATAAAATAATTTTAAACTTATGGAAAGTATCTAATTAAAAGTCGAAGAGGGGAATTCTAAATTTCTTATAACACAGAGTATAATAAATCCTTAATTAAAAATAGTATATTTATATTCAAAAGCAACATAAGTATCCATGTATATTACATCTCCAACAAAAACAATCATATTTATGAATACATTGTACGTTTATCCCGTATCGGACATAACAAATTGTTTATTATCATTTTTCTATTTTTCTTGTTTTGGGCGATTAAAAAATTCTACATTTTTAACACATGATAAATAGTGATTAAATTTAATAATTCTATGTTCATTTGTCCCAAAAGAGAAGGAAACTTTCAATAAAAACATTAAAAATATACTATGTATTTGAACAATAAAATATTCATTTCTTTTTCAATTTTTAAAGAGTATTTCTTAATTAATTTCTTAACCTTTATTTTGTTCATAAAAAAAGATAATGGGTAACGTTATAAAATGTAAAGAAAACGTATAAGTAAATATATTTCTGAAAAAAAAAAATAAACAAAATCTTTTTTTAACTTACCAAGGCCAGGAGTACATCAAACACCTTATTAAAAGTTAAAGACATGAATTTTTATATTTGTAATAATACAGACAATAATAATTACTAAGTTAAAATGAGTAAATTTATATTTTTAAACTCTTAGAAGTGTTATAAAAATTTAACCCATAATCAAATAAATGTCACTTATAAATATGTTTTTGCACTTCTTTATATTTCTTCTATAAAATTAAGAGTATTCTTTTTTCCCTATCGGACAATACGGTTTGTTTATTATTATTTTTTTTTTTTTTTACGGGGATATACATTAATTATTTCATAAAGCTTAATTTTGTCCATATATATTTAAAAACTAGAGTAAAGAAAATATCGAGAAAATTTATTAACATATATCTCAATTAAAAAATATAAATGAAGCAATTTTTAACTTACCAAGAGCAAGAAGATATCAAACATCCAGTTAAAAGTTAAAGAGAAGAACTTCTAAATTCCTTATAACACAGACTATGATAAATCCTCAATTAAAACTATTATATTTATATTCAAAAACATTCTAGAGAGCCATCAAAATTTGACCTCAAATCAAATAAATCACACTTATAAATACATTATTTTGTACTTTAAAGAGTATGCTTTATTCCCCTATCGGACAAAGACTTGTTTATTTTTCGTACGGGGATCTCCGAAAAAACTATACCTTCAACACATGATGCTTAGTTATAAAATTTCATCAGTTTATGTTGATTTGTCCGAATAGAGAAGAAAAAAGTTGTATCCAGTGGTGGAAGTAGGTGCGCGAGTAAAGGGTCCCGAGAAGCCCGGACAGGATGGAGTAAGTGTTCTCCTTCCTCGCAGGGAAGATTGGAGGTAAACTGAGGGGAAAACAACATACAGAGCTAGATTCAGAGAAACAACTAGATCATTTCTGCTAGTCCTGCAAACCTAAAACAGGATCAAAAGAGAGGGAAAAAACGGATCATGGGCGAAAGTTTTCGTATTCAACCTTCTACTCTGCACATCTAATACGTTCTGTTCATACCGGACGTTTTCCAGTGGACGACAGAGGGCGCTTCGTCATGAACTTAAACTGCGCAGAATTAGAAAAGGGGGTTGGGGGTTGTGTGGTGACGCTAAGCAAGATAAGAGGGATTTTTATTCGCAGATAGCTTGTGCACAAAATTTTTACTCAGCCGTAACGTGGACCAATTCATTGCTTTTCATTATTGGATTTGTTTATTTAATATTTTTAAAAAAGCGAGGAAAGGTTTGTTTAAGTAAATAATAGGGACAAAAATACGAATTTAATAATTAAATCTTTTAAGCTTCGTTGAATAAATGTAGAACGGGCTAAACTTTGCATGTATGCACATGCATATATGCACATATGCATGAATGTTTGTAAACAGAGTTGTTTATATGCATATATATGGGTAAATATCTAATATATTTGCACGTATTTATATTACACACAGACACGCATGTGTTGTAATTGCGAAATGAGAACAACCTAGGTGAAATGATTTCTGGCAGAAGGGTTGTAACTACAGAATTATTTAACTATAATATAATAATATTTAATCTACTATATTCAAAAAAATAATTAAAGTACTCTTAATTTAAAAATAATAAAAAAATTTCATTAACCTATCAAATGCAAGGAATGTCAATATATATATATATATATATATATATATATATATATAATCACGTGAAATCTTTGACGTGTTTTCTCATTCTCTTTACTTGCTAGTCATTGCAACTATCTCTCAATCGTATGTTCCTATCTGTCAACATATTGTAATATTTTTCCTCTTATTATTTTATCATTCGATCAAGCATTTCTTCCATGTTTTCCAATTATCACTAAATTTATTAACATTGATGTGAAAATATGAATTTTTAAAGCTGCGAACAAACTTAACAGCTTATCGTTAATCTGACGTTTCTTAAAAAAAAAAAAAAGGATAAGGAAGCATATATTTATTTATTAAAAATGTATCGAGATACAACAATAAGCAAAGAACTGGGTGATTAACCATTAATGTTTATTTCATGATAGCGTCAAAGCTTTTTTTTCTAATATTTTTGGTGTTGTTAAAATATAATTTAGGATCAAAAAAATGTTCCTCTTCTATTGGTATTAAACGCAAGGGTAAGCCGAGAAAATTCCAAAATTGTTCTTTAAGTCGTAATGCGGCGGAAAGTTTGCAAATTGTGGAAACTAAAAATTGGGTAAAAAAATAAATAATACCTGAATTTTTATGTATTATAATAACAAACCGTACTATTAAAATATTATTTAAATCCCCCAACATCATCTGGCGGCGCCTGTCTGTAAAGAAACATTACACTTAAATATTGACAAGCAAAGTAAGATGAATATTAGATTTAAAAATGTGATTCTTTACAGCTATACAGCACATGAACGACCGAAAATTTTTAGTGTATTCCAATAATATTTCAACGTTATGTGTGGTTATTCGAATACATAAGAATTATAGCTATTACAATCGTGAATAGAATAATTAAAAAAATAATAATGATGTGAATTTTTTCACTTCCCCCTTCCCCGATAAATGTTATAGTTCATGCGCGACCGGAGAGTATAAATAAATTTTCTTTCTTTTTTTACCCAATTTTTCCCCCAAAATTCGCAACTTTTCTTCTATATTATGACTTGAAAAGTACTTTTTTATTTTCTCTGGACAGCCCTATTAAATATTGTTTAAATATGTTATGCTATGACAGAAACTTTCAATGAAATTTGATGACATAAGCTATAAAATACAACGTGGGCTTCCCATTTAGAAATAATAGATATATATTTTTTAAACTGGCAACTCTAATAAATTTTTCATAAAATGTATTATTTTTAATAGCTTCCTAACAACACCAGCCAGCATTTTTATGCGAAAATATCAGTTATGCATTCAAATATTTGTTTTTATTTATTAAAATTATTATTATTGGGTTAGGCACATGCTCGAGTCAATTACGAAAAAACAATGCTTGTGATTTCGCTATTTACAAGAGCATTTTCATCTGTGATTTTTTTTTTCAGTGATTTAAGCTCGTAACATTTTTTATCCATCTTAAACATTTGTGATTAATTTATATTATTTCTGGTTTTTAATTATATATTCATTGAAATTAAAATTTTGTTACGTCATATTAGATGGGTTCAAATGATTTCTTTGCAAATGGGCTAATTTTTGTAAATGAAGTGAAGTTTTAAAAAAATCGTGCTTGAAAATTATTTTTAAAACCATAAAAAATCAGTCACCTCAGGTAAAACAGCTTTCAAAATAAATTGCATTTGAAACAATATTTTATTTCATATTCGATGGTGAAAATATCAAAACTATGCGATGTTTAGAAATTAACAAATTAGAGAAAAAGCAAAACTAATTGCTTAGGTGTTGCAACCGTCCATATGACGTCAATGTTATTCGTAGATATGTTCTTGTTTTATTAATTAGTGTTTAATTTTTCAGATATAACGTTCTCAGAATGTCATTTTGTTATGCATATATCGGGTAAGTCAAGGATAGTTGCCGTGTATTAACCCAAACATTTCTTTTTGATGGTGATGATTATTACAGTGTCCATTTAATCTATATTCCCCGGAATTTATGTAGAGCTTCATAGAATACATTACTACGGTATAAATAACAGGTACAATGGGATTTTTATCGAAAATCAATTTTTTCGGCCATATCTCTCGAATCCAGGGTTTAGACATACAACTGGATCCGAATAAATGCTTTGACAACAGTTTTATAAATAGGAAGAAATGCATATGCAAAATGTAAACTAATAGAATTACCTATTTCAAAAATAATAACTAAATATCTCATTAAAAACTCTAATAAATACAAAATAAGCTGTCTTGGGGTAATAACGCCACGTTAAGTTTTTCATTTTTGTTCGAAATAAATATAGGACTTGATATAGAAACTTATTGACTATGTGTTCAGAAAATATTAGTTTAGCAGGTATGTGTTCATAAAATGTATTGTCGGGATTTCTTGACCAATTCTTACCTACCTATGTGGGTAATAACGCCAGGAAATCAGAATTATAAAATATTATAGAATAATGGCATGAAAAATTATTCTCTTACTTACTACATTAAATGCGATATCAGGATGCAGTAATAATCATTTAATATTATTATTGTATCCTGACATCACATCGCCTGATATCGATCATTTAAGAGCATTTAGGACATACAAACTTCTCTGTATCCTTTGTAGTTTTCAGCAATGACAATAATGGTCTCTCGTGCATAAAATAAAAAAATAAAATATAAAATATAGCTTAACCACTGAAAAGAATCAACCGCGGTAGTCACACTATTAGATAACGTTAGTTAGATTATTTTATCGAATGCATTTTGTGCAATATATTTTATGTTACAAGCTAATTCACAAACATATCCAAAAACTCCTACAGCGTTTTGAAAGTAAATACACTACAGATTTATGGAATAAGCAAAGTATTTTCTAATAAATATATTGTCTTTGGATCACAGAATTAACATCGGAAATTTTAGATCAGGTGTTATCTCATAAATGCGTCTTTCAGTAATAAAATCTACAAATGGTAAAACAAAGTTTTAGCAGTTGTTTGTGATTCATATGACTTACAGTTCTTCTACACAGAACCTTTATTTGTCATCTCTCGGATTCCTTTATAATTAAACGTAATATTAGCACCTGGCTTTATTACACAAGGACACTTTATTTAATTTGATTCTATCTTTATCTTAAGAAAATATACAAGAAAAGTCACACTTAGTTTTTATGAATATAACTTTTATTTGAAGAAATAAATCACTCTAACTTTAAACTCTGTGCCTTTAATAGCGATTAAGAATTAAAGACTGTACTAGTTCCGTCACATATCAGTAGCTAAAATACAGCGATTGGATCAACTAACCCGGATTTTGCTTATGTTTTTATCTGAATAACAAAATAAAATGCATGTATAAACTGTGATGGCAAATCAAATCAAAAGAAAGCATTAAATTTTAATTATATATATATATTAGATATGTATGATAAATGAATTTGTTTCTGATCTTCAATAGCATATTTTAGCAATCTTTACAAAAAGTCAATGAGCGAGGAAGTAAATTTTCATTTTAAAATTCACATAAATAATGGAAACAACGTAAGAAAGATTTATTTCCTAGAGGTCTAAAAATTAATTCACTATTAATAATAATAAAAAATATGCACATAAGTTGAATTCATAATGAAAAATTTTTGATAATAAACATTTCAAATTTTCTTGTATTATAATTATTATATACACTATTAAAAAACTGCAGCGAAATGTCCAGCAATTCGGCGGTAATATTAAAATCTGTTACATAACAGTATTTTAATTTTATTATGATCGTAATATTGTCAATAATATGGTCAGCTGACTATGAATATGTAAGTCTATGAATGTTTGATGCATTTTCATATTCAAAAAATTTCCGAGGGAAATTAATATTTTTACCTTATTTTTTCAGTCTTCTGTTCTTAAAGAGTGTCTTTCGTTTTTTTAGTTGGCAAAATACTTCTAAAATGTGTGCTTAATTTAACATTTTATGTTTGAAAAACTGACGATTCTGGCGGAAAATTTTGATAATTCTTATAACATTATAGTCTAAGAGCCCGTGACTGGCAGACCTTCGTTATTTTATAAAAGCTGAAACTTTCTCAGCGCAGTCTTCCAACAAAGATAGGAACGATGGGTAATTATGAAATTTGGATCATGGTGGCTTTAGCAGAGACCAGGGAGCAAAGGTGTAAAAAATACCAACTTACTTTCGTCATTTTATAAAGCGTAATTTTTTTATATTTCCTTTGGAATGATGTTAGAAATCACGCCCTCCATTGGCAGACACTTCCTGTGGTTCCAACCCCCGGCCGACAACCACTAAACTTCAATAATAGGAAATTCTACTTTCGTCTTTTTATAAAAACTGAATTTTATGTATGTTACTTGGGTAACTACCAGAAGATATTTCCTCAGTTGGCAGACAGTTTTGATGGTTCCAACCCCCGGCCGACAGACATATACGGCGGCTTCTCAATACACTAGAGTCTACGCGAAACAAACATTTTCCCCGTTTTTCCTTGGGTTGGAAATTGGCGACAGTTATTTGAGGTTGCTGCATTGAAGAGAAAACGAAGAAGGAAAATCCCATACATTTCACCATTTTAAAAAATATATGTGCAGATATTTTTAGTTAAAACTATGTACATCTAATGAATTTTGCATCTAATGCATGCGCGCGCGCGCCAAATAATGACGTTAAGACGCCGCTGAAGAACTCGTTACTGCATCTTTGTAGCTACTGGTATTTTTTGTATGATTTTCATGCATTCTGTTCACGAATAATTTGACATGTATTCGATGTATACTTTGTTTTCCAATTTTTCTCGTAAATTATCAATCGTACAGGTGCAGTTCTTTGGGGTTCTTTTATGTATTCCCAATGAGGAATCTGGCTGAGCAGAGTTTGGGTGCCATTTTTGGACACCACGTATAGAATTTTTTAACACTATGCATGAATAAACAGTAAAACTCTAATTTTGTATTGAAGTGGATATTAAAAATAAAGTCCATAAAATACCTAAACATTTTTTTCTAACGTATTTCATTTATTTTTAAAACAAGTATTAAAATGGAAATCATAATCAATAACATTATAAACATACAATTTTTTTATTAATAAATAAGTACATAATAAAACAGCAATTTCGGCATGTGCCAGGGGGAGGATATAGCTTTCATATTCGTTGTTTTTGTTAAATATAGCTATTTTTGCGACTCGATTAGGTGAGTTAATAAAAATTCATTAATGCTTGATTATTATCTCATTGAAAATTTTACTGAAATTTTAAGAAGATCAAATGCTACGAACTCTATAAAAAAAAAATTTCGTAAATACTGAATTTGAATGAGAATTATGCCAAATTAGTAATCTATAGCCAAATCGGCAATATTTATGATTTCTTAATTTTTGTCTTCAAATTTGGCGATAAGTGTTTCAAAGCTTGGAGAGAATTTGAAGCTAAGGTTCATTAATACTCATAAATAAATAACAAATTTTTAATAATTTGGAAAATAGTTGTTATCCTCGGTAGAGAATTGGGAAATCCGAAGTATATCCGAATGTTTTTATTGGTTGAATTCCGCATTTTATTCATTTTCTCATTGGTCCATGTTTAATGTCCAAAAAGGGTTTACTTCTGTTGCCACAATGACAAAAAAGTAATAAAAACTTTAAATAATAATAATAATTTAGAAACAAATTGTCATAAAAATTTCAAACGAATTTCATTCAAAAGTGCATTTTTTTCTCTATGGAACGGTATAAAAATTTAAAATATGCAATGTTTAGAAGTTTAAAAATTTGCAGTTCAAAAAAATTGTAAAATTGAAATTTCATTTAAAATTTTTATAAGATGGGTCCAGGAATATTAATGTTGAATCCATGTCATACGTAATAAGACGCAGTCAGCCTGATTAACTCCATCAAATAAAAATGCACATTTTAAACAGTTAAAGTTATATAACAATAAACTACTGGGTTTTTTTTATTTATAGTCTAGGAATATTAATGTTTAATGCATGGCGTACGTAATATATGACTCGTTATAATCATCCTAAAAATGATATTTATTATTATTATTAAGTATAGAATTCCTTTTTAAGTCTTTAAAATTTTTGTCTTTGAAAATATCATTTTCCAAATAGTTGTTCTAATTTTTTAAATTACGTTTTTTTTCTTTCATTGTGGTCTTTTTTTCAAAATGTCAACAGCCGTAGAATTACATGCAACAACCTCAAACAACTGTCACCAATTTCCGACCCAAGGGAAAACGGGGAAAATGTTTGTTTCGCGCAGACTCTAGTGTATTGAGAAGCCGCTGTATATGTCTGTCGGCCGGGGGTCGGAACCACCAAAACTGTCTGCCAACTGAGGAAATATCTTCTGATAGTTACCCAAGTAACATATATAAAATTCAGCTTTTATAAAATGACGAAAGTAGATTTTCCTATTATTGAAGTTTAGTGGTTGTCGGCCGGGGGTTGGAACCACAGGAAGTGTCTGCCAATGGAGGACGTGATTTCTAACATCATTCCAAGAGAAATATAAAAAAATTACGCTTTATAAAATGACGAAAGTTGGTATTTTTTACACCTTTGGTCCCTGGCCACTGCCAAAGCCACCATGCTCCAAATTTCATAATTACCCACCGTTCCTATCTTTGTTGGAAGACTGCGCTGAGAAAATTTCAGCTTTTATAAAATAACGAAGGTCTGCCAGTCACGGGCTCTTGCTCTGTTAAGCGTATTTTTAGAAATATTTTGAAAACTAAGACAAAAATAGGCATCTTTTAAGAAGAAAATACTGAAAAAAGAAGTTACAAATATTAATTGACTGAGGAGATATTTTTAATAGAAGAATTCATCAAATGCGCATGGACTTAACATTACCGAGGATAATTCGAAAGGTGAGTGACTAGCAGTCTTAATAATATGACCAGGTGATAGTTATGTTTAACAAGCCGTAAATTCTACGTCAAAAGTAACAAATGAGGTGCATTTGGAATATAACGAAGTTTTAAAAATTTTCTGATCTTGGTTTAATAGTATATGCAGCTTCGGATGCAGTATGGTAGCCGAAATCTTTTATGTGTCTCTGTAAATATTATCTATTTTCTATTATACACGAAATAACTTGTAGTAAGCCTCAGCAGCTTATACCAATTTCATAAAATGCGAAATAGAAAATATTATTAAAACGTGCCTAAACAGTGTTTCCTCCTATCCCATTATGCAATGGAATACTTTTGTGTGTCCCTGTAAATTAATAAAAAGTATCCTTATCTACAATTATTATATATTTTAAATTTCAAACGATTTGGTTGAGTAGTTTTGCTCTGTTACATGCAGACAGATAGACAAACAGACAAACAGACGGACTGAATGACGACTATAGATGTTTCGTATTTAAATTATTACGGAAGAGCCTAAAAGCGGTCGAATTGTTGGACAGTTTGCATCAGATTTTTAACAGTGAAGACGGCAACATCTCTTAATTATTCCCCTGTCGAATCCAGACATTAATGTTTATAACCGAAAAAACATACAATGAAATGTGTCTCCTTTCTATAAAGAATATTATATTTTAGATTTTATTTTAAAAGTTTTGGTTAAATAAAATTTGCTGTTAAAAAATACATCGTCTTGGATCACACTTCGAAATAGCTAACAGACGTTTGCGTCTGTGCTAGCATACCTCAATTATTATATAAGTATAATACATGTAAATTTAGTATAATACATGCAATTTAGTATAACACATGCTAATAAATGCGAACTTTTTAAATCCTTCACAGGAGAAGGGGTTTATTTTATTTTATTTTATTTTTTGCACGTGAGAGTGTGTGCATTTTAATTTCAATCCCACAAATGCGTCAGTTATTTTCTAAAAAAAAAAAAAAAATACTCAAAAAATTACATATTTATAAATAAGTTCATATGTTAATTCCCATGTCATTCAAAATTGTCAGAATTTTAAGAACAAAAGATATTGACTTTAAAAGGGTTAAAAAGAATTGGTCTGTCTACAGACCGCGCGCCACATGGCGAACTCCACCGCTGTAAAACAGCTTCATTCGCATAATTTTTCTAACCACTTAACGAGTGAAACACGTAAATATTAGTTCAATTTAGAAAGTATTTTTTTTTTCTTATGTCTAGCCCGAAGACGTTTTATTGCGAATTACGTATAGCGTTCAACTTACAAAAATGAAGTAAATATAAGTAATAATAATAATAAATGCAAAATAAGCATAACGAGTTATTGTTTCGATCTAAAGTACATTTGAAAATAGTTACGGATAAATATGTTCAATGAGCTTTCAATACCTTATTAATATAATATTTATATTCACCTCGAAGCATTTCATTACTTTATTATCTACAACTATCATATTCAATAATAAATAATGTTTCAAAAAATTTTAACGACTTATTTTAAAGTTATTTATATTTACAATATTGCATTTTAGATTGAAAATAAGAAAACATAAACCTAATTATTTACTAAGATTAAACAATTAAAGTTTTGGAGCATTAGTTTGAAATATAAGTCAGTGACTTAAAAACATTTTTTAAAAAATGTCTTTCGTAAAAGTTTTTAAAATAATCGACTACTTATTAGACAATATAATCATGTTTGGACTTTATAATTCTAAGTTTATAAATCTATCTGTTCATCATAGAAGAATTTAAAAAAGCTATATCAGCATGCATTTCTATACATACCTTACAAGTTTGTTGAAATATAAAAATGTAAGTAAAACTAAATTATTGAAAATAACGCAAACTGCAAAAAAACTCAAAAAGTCTTTATTGCTTTTAAAAAAGTTTAGAAAAAGATTATATGTATTGACCAATTTACAACTCTTTATTGAAATTATATCAATGTTTAGTTAGAGAGATTCATTTATGTACATTATAGTGTATGTATGTCAGTTTCATTATGAATTTATATTTCAAAAATGTTAAAAAAAGTTGCATTAGACTGCTTTAAACTTACAGCGAATGAAAAATCTGAGAATTTCTTTCAAGAAAGAATAAAATAATTTATAAATTTAATTAAGGTAATAAAGAAGAAAAATATTTCGAGAAATGTAACAATTTACTATTGAAAGCTAAATTGAAAACTATTGTCATTTCTTTTAATATTTGAAACTATTATTATCATACGAATTGAATATTTCCAACTGAGCGAAAAGTTGACCAGGCTGGGAAACGAACCCAGATACTTTGCTTACAAGGCAAATGCTTTACTGTTAAGCTACCTGGGCGATAGCCAGCTGGCTATCGCAGCAAAGTATCTGGGTTCGATTCCCAGCCTGGTCAACTTTTCGCTCAGTTGGAAATATTCAATTCGTATGATTCTTTACCAATCAGTTAGATTGTGTTGAAAATAAGAGTATTATTAACATACTTGACCTTGTAGTTAAGACAGCTTTTCCTAGAAGGATTGTTTACTGAATTTTCAAAAATTGTAATCAAACAAGGAATTCCGGTCTTACCCAAAAAGGAAGCTGACACGACGACAATAGTAAAAACGCATTTTGAAATGCTATCAGTATTTTGAGTGTGATGAATAAATATTTTAAAAATATAACATGTAAATAATACTAAAGTTTCAGTAACATAATATGGAATCATAATTAAGAAGTCTGAAAACTTTCGAACATGTATATATGTAATGAAACAACCATTTCAAAGGCGATATTTCAAGTATTTCCAAAATTCCATAATGGACATAACGTAGTGTCCGCTTTTTCGTTTTATCAACAACTTAGAATTTCGCAGTTTAGTTTCTAGTGGGATTCTAAAATCAAATCACTACCGAGAATGGTTTCGATCGGCTGTACTTTTTCATCCGACAGTCCACAATTTGTATGAACAGTTGTAAGTTTTGCTAAACAGTGATGTTTCAAAAGTATGTAACATATTTTTTTTCCGTGACTGATTATCTATACTGTGCATCGTACCGATTCCAAGAAAAACGAAAAATTAATTATTTTTTTTTAATATTTTCTAAACATTTTCTAACATTCAAATTACAAAGTTATTGAATATATTCCGAAGATTGCGATTTTCATATCAGTTGCAAATATAATTATAATTGTCTAACAATAAAACTTAAATATGTATTTAACGTCATATTTCATGTAGCAAATCTAAAAGATAATCCAGATGAAATTAAATTAAGTATAAAATTGGTTACATTTGAAAAACAGAGAAAATATGAAGGCACAAAATATATATGTAATAATAGAAAATATTCGCCTTAATTTTAAGTTAATCACTTCCAAATTCTTTTAATATTGAACTTTTTCCTTTCTTTTTATAATATCTTAACATATTATTTTAATTCCATGCCTTTAATCAACATTTTTAAAAATTATTATTCTAAAAAACATCCCATTCTCTAACTAATCCCCCCCCCTCGTAGTTATTTACTTTTTGGCCAATTACCTTATGAATCTCCAGTTCAACAAGATTATTACATACATATCATTTTAAATCAAGTTTTCTTATACAAAAATAAATGTATAATAATGAACTCTTTTGAAGACGATAAATATTGGCAAAGATACACACAAATGTTGATTGGCGAATATTTTCTTACCGGCAAGAATGATGCCTATGTGGGGATTAGGGATAGAAATATTTTAAATTAAATCTTAATCTACCGGTGTGCCTATTACTATTACACAGCTGCATTTACCGGTATTTTTAATACCACTGTAAATTCCATGGTATTTGCTTTCAAGCAATATACTAAACTAGCATACCCAGCCCGCTTCGCCGGGCTTAATTTGAAGGTTTATTTAATAATTTATGTGTATGGTACGCTTCCCGGACCATCGGCACTCCACGTGCGTCGGGTGAGCGTCAGAACAAACTTTCAGCATATACATATGGGTGGTTGTACTTGAATGCACAGACCTGCGCGTTTTTTTCTATCTTGCTTTTATACCTCTGGACCGAGTTGGCGCATTGCCAAGATTTGCTTCCTCTGGACCGAGTTGGCGCATTGCCAAGATTTGCTTTCCCCTGTGCCTCAATTAATTAATTAATTAATTATCCTCGGAATTCCTTTTATTTATAGAGATTTTCCACAGGAGGACGAAACCAGTTGGGATCTCCGTTTAAAGTAATTTATGAAACTCTACAAATATCTACATTAAATTATACATTATTAGATAATATTACATTACCTAACATGTGGATTTCAAGAAATACAACAGCGTGCAGCATGAAACTTTCGCACGGTTTAAAAAAATTCCAAAACTGCGAAATTTTAAAACGCTTAGCCTAATATTTACAATTCGGAAAATGCAAAAAAAAAAAAAAAAAAAAAAAAAAAAAAAAAAAAAAAAACAGTTTGAAATAGGTAATATTTTCCATATCGGTCATAAACATATACGGTGATAAATATCTATGACAATCAATATCAGTTGTATTTGGCATTTCCACTTTTTCTAATACTAACATCAATAATTTTCTTAGTTGAATTTCTTACTGAGAGAAGCAAATTTAAACATAAATTAAGTCTTAGACGTAGAAAAGGTGGTAAGGAAAAAAATTATAAATATGAGATTTAATATAAAATAATGAAAATAATACTTGAAAATAAGATGTTGATTTAAAAAAAAAGTAAAGTTGGGATATGCATACGTGGATCTTATATGCTTGTTTTTTTTTTGTGAATATTTTTTTATATTTTAGCAGTATTTTTTCTTCTCCTACAAAATCAGATTTTCTTGACTATTTTGACCATGTCAATATCCCAGTTGAAACGAGACAAAGATCCACAGCAAAAATTTTTTTAGTCTTTTGATATAATATTTGCATTGTGCTTGGAAATTTTATAAAAACTGTAACGATATTTATATCGAAGCAATTCATTTGAGAGACAGTGTTGAGTACACATATCTCAACCTTACTGCAAAAGTGTCACAACTCATAAATAGGACTTTTTGACTTATAGCTGCCATTCTACTTCGTTTTTATTCCTCTACTAAACATATAAAGTAAAAGATATATCTGCAACATGATCACTAAACCCACGATATCTTGAAACAGTTTTTGGGGTATTCTCTCCAAATAAGCCAAAATAAAAGTTGTGAGAGAGTGACTGTGAGGTAATAATGAATATTTATAAATTGATTAAATACTTATATATTTGTAATAATTAAAACTTTTAAATATTTACCGGTATTCAGAAGAGTGATGATGTCCTAAGCCTTCCTCATCATAACCTCATAAGCCTCTACCGAACGCAGTTAAATATTTAAAAAACATTAAATATTGCTGGTTTATAAATATTTAGATGTAATTAAAGTCCACTGAGCCTACTCTCAATTCAGATAATGGGGAAAAAGCAAATGGACATTTTGTAAAAATTCATCACTTCCTCATAACTCTTATTTTGGCCTTTTTGGGAGAATAACCGTTTTCGCATCTCCTGAAAAACGAAGTTTTTTGAGTCATGATACTTTTGTAGCAAGGGTGCAATATGAGATATTTCAAATATACGAGAGCTTTTCAGAAAGTAAAGATACAACGCAGACTACAGGACGAAAAGCTTTAATGAGCGCGTTAGTAACACAGATTGCAACCTTAAATCTTTGAATTTACGCATCATCGCGTCATTTGCTATTTCTATAGTGATCCTTCTTCGTATAAAAAAAAAAGTTAGAATGGCTGCGTGAATTAAGAATCCCGCCAAATGTGAAGTTCAATAAATTATATGTTTTCTTCGTGTGAAAAGGAAGTGTCTAGTGAAAATTCACAAAAAAATGGTTCAGTATATGAAAACATTGTGGATCGACAAGACGTAACGAAGTGGGTTTGTGTTTTCTTTAGTGATTGGACCAATGTTCATGAAGAATTCAAAACAGGCAGACAATTTGTGTTCTCTGATGCCCTTCTCCAAAGAGCGGTGGAAGATATTTGAGCAAATAGGTATCTCATAATGAATGAGTGCTTGCGACATATCTTTCTGTGACTGTGACTTTAGGTTAATGTAAATTGTGTCGCTGAGTTTCGAAAATGTTAACATAAAAACACAAAATGAGTGGATGGCCTGCACTTTGGACTTCCTCACACGCTTTGCAAAATCGGGTGATTAATTTCGAAATCACATTGTTACTGGCAACGAGTTTATTACCATACATTAAAAGCCCAACAACGGTCCATGCAATGACGCCATACGAATTACCCAAGAGTAAAAACATTCGAAACTTCAATTTCTGAAAAAAAAAATGGATTTTGTATTCTGTGACTGACACGGAAGAATTCTGAATTCATGACTAGAAGTAGCATCATTAATTCTGAATTATATTGTAAATGTTTGACGTGCAATTTTGAACAAACATAGGGGTATGCTCACAGGTTGAATCAGTTAGTTTTATGACAATGATCGTCCTCACGTGTCACTTAAAACCAAACCACTACTAAAAAACTGTCGGGAATTTTAATCTATCCTCCATACAGTTTGGATCTTGCACACAGTGACTTTCATTCATTTTTTTTTTTACTTGAAGAAACACACCTTGTATGGCAAAACTCCCACAGCGATAATGAGATCAAAATTGAAGTTGAACTGTGGCTTCGACAGTAGGCGACAAACATATATGCTAATGGGATACAGAAGCTTGTATCCAGACTAAACAAATGCTTGAACAACGGCTGCAATTATATTTAAAAATAAGATACATTGGTGTAAATAGTTCCTAGTAAACATTTTATCAAATAATTTTTTAAGTGTCTATACAGCATTGTTTAGACCCCTTTTATGACTAATATTAATTTCACCGTAGGTATACGTATAATTTTTTTCATTTATAATACCGTGCTCGGTATTCAATATCTCATTAAAATTAAATCAATATTCACTTTGAAGCAAATCTGTTGCTAAATATTAGTAGATACACTAGGTGATTTAAAAAAAAATACCTTAAAGCATTTTTATACAACAAAGCTTCGAATGTATTTTCATCTGTTCACTAATAAACTTAGAAGAAATGTAATATAATGAGGTGTTAATGCAACCCTAAAGAAGATGAATTTGAATAAGTTGTGAGCTAAAATGCTCATCGAGTATCAATACATTTTTATATTAGTACAGTCAATGCAATATTAAATACGCCTATCAGTTTAAATATGATAAATAATTATTAAAACATAATATGTTTGCACTGTATTTGCGAGTGTGTATTATGATAATGATTTTGGGGTAAAAAACAAAACATATCTGATTTTAAAATTTTAATAATAGCATTATGTATCTTGTAAGGTAGAAATTATTTGAAAGTCTTCACGGAATAATGTTTTCTTATCGGTGGTAAATGTAAATATAAATATGAATATGAAAATAAAAGAAATTTTCCAATTTGCTTTTCTTCATAGTATTAACATAAAAAAACTTTTTCCCGAGAATTTCTTTTTTCTTCCAAATTTTTAAGATTAATAAATATATAAAGAATAGCAAAAAGACAACAGAAATATAATATGACATAAATGGTATGTAAAGTAATTTTAGAAAGACGTGTGAATTAATTTGTTCAACTGATGTCTTATTAAAATTGTTTAAATTTTCACCTCATATCATTTCATTTCATTTCAAATTCAATGTTTTTTTACATATGTCAGTGTCAGTGAGATGTGCTTTTCGAAAACTAATAAAACCTGTTCATGTACAAACAAAGAATAAATTTTTGCAAAGAATAATGTTTTCAGTAATTTTTATTACATTTAAAATAAATAAAATATAAGCAAATGCATGTGATTTAATATTTTAAAAATAAATAAAGTTTTCCTAATTAAATATTACATAACAAGCGTTAAAAATACATTTAAAATAAATACAAATTAATTCGCATGCTTATTATTAGTGAAACATTAAAATCCGCAAATGTCGAGTGAATTTAATTTTTTTCTTACTAACTCAATAGTTTTTTTTTTTTTTTTTCATGAATTGCATTTTAAATTAAAATTCTTAATGACAAAAATGAAAAAAATATAAAATTTTAAAACATACGTTACGAAGCAACATTATAAAACACGCATAACGATACACTACACTTGTGAAATTTTTAAATATTTATGAATAATTAGATTCATCGAGTTTTCAAAACGGTATTAAAATTATGTCGATATTCAGCTAGAAGTATTTCATTTACACTTAGAAGCACACCTGTCAGTTTCAGTAACATGTGATATTTCAAAAATATATGATAATATAAATTATTGTAAAAATATAATCAAATATAAATTAATTCGCATGTTTATTATTAGTGGAACATTAAAAAAACCAAGTTTCGGGTCAATTTTATGTATTTTTCTTATTTTAGAAAACTTGGTATTTTTTTAAATCAATTGCTATTTTAAATTAAAATTATTAATGACATAAATGCAGAGAAATATAAAATTATAAAAATTCTTAGCTAATAAATTTCTAAATAGTTATGAATAATTAGGTTCATCGACATTTCTATACGGTATTAAAATTCTGTCGATATTCAGCTTGAAGCATTTAAGAGCTAAGAATTAAGCACACCTGTCAGTTTCAGTAATATGTGATATTTCAGAAATATATAAATAATAAATATTTCGTAATTTATTTATCTGTGTATAATGTTCGTTCTGTTTTTGTCAAAAATAAAATAAAATAAAATAAAAATAAAATTTGTTGAATTAAAAATATATGTATAATTTTTCATAAAATAAAATTGCAAAATCAGTTAATTGTTTCAGTTTATTGAAATTTTCATAACGCATTTTCAGAACGCCTAATTCGTAAAACAATTGTTATGAAACTTTGTTCTCCTGCAAAACATTTGTTGAATTCGTTATCAATCTATATGTTTATTGAGTTTTCAATGCCTTATTAAAATGCTACCGATATTCACCTCGGAGCAAATTTATTTGCGTTGCAATATCATGCACAACTGTCAGCTTCATAATATATGATATTTCAAAAACGTATAACAAAGAATATTTTGAAATTGTGTAAGCATAATTTTTATTTTTACCATGATTTAGGTGAAAGCGAAAAATTACTGAATTTAAAGAATGTCCGTCAAAATTTTAAATGTGGTGATTTTCGGAATTTAATGTATCTAAAATCAATGATTTATACCATTTAAATTGATAAAAAGTTATTTTTTATAAAGCTAATAATCAAAAAGCTAAATAAACGAAATTATGGAAAGAAAATTTATAAAACATATAGAACTGTACAATCAATGGAAAAAATATTATACAAAAATACTACAAAAATAAATCCCGTGTTCAAAATCTCGTCTTTGCTTTATAAAATGCATCCGAAATAAGTAATGATATTTCAAAGCGTGGTTTGTGTAACATGTCCTTGGTATTGACGTGTTTTTGTTAAGTAAAGAAAAAAAAATGTCAGTTTATTCTTTTTTGCCTCTTGGATGAAAATTTTTATTTAGAAGAAATATGAAAACAAACGGAAATATTTTGTGAAAAAATAGAAATATTTCTAAAATTTATGGAAAATATTTCCATTAAAATACGGAAGTAGTATTGGCGTCTAGATTACTAGTACAGTTTCCGTATTTTAACGGAAATATTCTTTACAGTGCACAGATAATAAATAAATATATATATCTACGTATTTAAATGTTAATTTAATCGCATATTTCTATTTCTTTCTTATAATAACGTCACAAGCTTTTCCCGATAAATTTATTTTAAAATTTATTCATAATAAAATAAATATGGAAAACAATAAATAAAAAACATAAAGATACATTATTTTCTTATAAAAAATAAAAAATAAATAAATAAATAAAATAAATAAATAAAAATAAATGTTGAAAGTGTCATGAATAAATATGTTCATTAAGTTTTGAATACCTTGTTAAAATATTGAGTATATTCAGTTCTAAGCTCATTTGCAAAGCAATTTTTATACAACTGTGAAATTCAGGTTATACTTGATATTTAAATTTTTAAAACAAATAGCATCTTTATCGTATTTGCGTAGTATATTTTGTACCGTGTTGTATTTTTATAACTTTCTTAAACCAATATCAATCCTCCGCCGGAAACATTTCATTGTGTATTCATTATTAAATGTCTCTGTCAATTTCATTAGTAAAAGACATTTTCAAATATATAACAGCGTTTATTTTTTTATAATACTTTCAATTTACTGTATTACATTCGCTTAATAAAAAAAGAAAGGAAACATAACGAGGCAATGTTCACTCTAAAATATTTTTTGAAAGGGTTATGAATAAATATGTTATTGATTGTTTATACCTTATTAAAATGTTATTCAGGTCTCAGCGATTCGTTATATTATGTAAGCCTATCAGTTTCCGTAAAATGTAATGTTTCAAGAATGTAAACCACGAATACATTTGAGAAAGAATAATTAATGAATTAAAATATTTAAGCATTTCACAAATTTAAAAAATAGAACAAAAATTATTACTTTCAGGTGATTCAAATTTTCATAATGTTGGTAAGAACAAATATCAATATGTACGATTATCAGTTAAATTTTCCAATTAGGTGCCATGATAATTGGAATTACCATACATTAGATTAGAATTATTGATAATTGGAATTATTTTGTATAGACATACAAAATAACCCCAGTAAGCTGTTTCGATGGAATTATATTACTATTATTCAAAATGAACTAAATAAATATATGGAACAGCCGTAATTGAAAACAATTACAAAGAGACATTGTATTTTTTAAAATAGTTTTTAAAGAAATGTGAATAGATACATCCTTTGAGGGTTTAATGCATTGTTAGAATGGTAATGGTAATGATATTTAGCTCAAAGATAACCATTTGCAATGGAATATCATGTACTTAAGTCACTTTCAATAATATGCGATATTTGAAAAATATATTACAAAAAATAATATTACGTTGAATATATTTAGATCAGTATAACAAGTTCCCGGTGTCTAGAAACGGAAATATAAAATTGATGAATTTTAAAATATTCAGCATAACATTTTGGAATTTGAAATTCGCTAAAAATGTGATAGTTTAGAGCAACTGCAATTTCCATATCAATGATAAATATAAATATAAATATTCATGAATTCCAATGTAAATTTTATTTTATATTCCCTTTATTTTTATTAACAACCGCGAGATATTTTTCTTTTGAATATACGTTACCTTTAGACGAAATAGCATTGAATGCAGTTAGAAATAAATGTTTTAAAACAAACATAGCAAGACATTGTTGTACTGTAGAATATTTTTTATCGATAGAGCTATGAAGGGATATCAAATTAATAATGCATCGATATTTATATGGTATCGATAGTAAGAAGTCATAGCAATTCATTAATAGTGTAGCATTATGTGCACTTTTCAACAGTGGAGAGTATTATATTTGAAAAATATGTATAAAGGAATTATTAGTCCGTATTTACTCTATATAATGTGCACGCTGATGGTCGCTCAGACAATCGCAAATTTTATAAAGTGCAGTATCCTAAATAAAAATGGAAAAAAGGCTGACATTTGAAAACAAATTGCATCTAAAGTAGTTATCTTATATTGATAATTATATTAAAAAAGGTATGCTGCTCGACTTTCGAAAATATCACAACGTTAAAGCTTATGCTTTGTGTACTTTTGTCGCATTTGAACTTTTGTTTCACGGGTTCGTGGAATTCGAAATAGTCAAAAATTGACAAACATACGTATGGCTACGATTTGTGTCGTTCCAAATGACTTATTTTTCAATCACAAACCCAAGAAGTCTTCTTGATCAATTTATTTTATTATTAATATTATTATCACTATTAAATTTGGAGTATAGATAATTTGTAAAACTAACATAACAAGATGTTGCTATTGAAAAATATGTTTTTTTTTAATTTGACGTTAAAAAATATGCATTAGGTTTTAATTAATACATTGCATATACAGGGTGTTTCAAAAATGACCGGTATATTTGAAAAAACAATAAAAACTAAACGGGCTGCGATAGAAATGCACTGTTTGTTGCAATATGCTTGGGACAACAGTAAATTTTCAGCCAGACATACTTGCGAAATTAGTTAAAAATTTCAACAACAGATGGCTCTGCAGTCTGAAAAAATCTAAAATACGATATTTTCGACATATCCGCCATGCGCAGCAGTAATATAACAGCAATAAAATCGCCTGTAGCGCCATCTGTTGTTGAAAATTGTAACTAATTTCGAAAGTTTATCTGCCTCAAAATGTATTGTTGTCCCAAGCATATTGCAACAAACGTTGTATTTCTATCACTGCCCGTTTAATTTTTATTGATTTTTCAAATATACCGGTCATTTTTTAACACCCTGTATTTGGTTTCATATTCAGTATGAAACAATTTATTTGCAATTAAATATTAATTATGTTTGTGAGCAACAAATATATGCAACAAAAATTAAAGATAAATATTATTTATGCATTTACAATGTGTGCGTTCCGTTTGCCTTGCAAATCGAAAAATTACAGAATTTTAAAACATTTAGCGCACCATTTTGCAAATTACGTTTTCCAAATCAGGAAATACATCGATTCTTCTCTTGACTGATTATTAGATATTGATACAAATAATATATATATATATGTATATATATATATATATGCTTAAATGTGAATTTAATTGTATATTTCAATTCTTTTCCAATAATAACCTCACAAGCGTTTTCCTATAAATTTATTTTAGACTTTATTAATAATAAAATAACCATAGAAAAGAATACATTTGTAGAACAAACATAACGAGACATTCTTCTTTTGTAAAAATTTTGTTGAAAGTGTCATTAATAAATATGTTCATTGAGTTTTCAATACCTTATTTCAATGTTACCGATATTCAGTTCTAAGCTCATTTGCAAAACTATTTTTGTACAACTGTCAAATTTAGTACAACTTGATACTTTAATTTGTAAAACGAATAATGTCTTTATCGTATTTGCGTAGTATATTATGTACCGTGTTGAATTTTCATAACATATCAATCCTCCGCCGGAAGCATAACATTGGGTGTTCATTATTAAATGTCTCTGTCAATTTCATTAGTAAAAGACATTTTTAAATATATAACAGCGTTTATTTTGTTATATAGCTTTCAATTTACTGAGGTATATTCGTTGAATTGAAAAAAAAGAGAAAAGAAATATAAAGAGACAATGTTCATCTCAAAAGTATTTTTGAAAGGGCTATAAATAAATATGTTTATTCATTTTTCAATACCTTATTAAAATGTTATCGATATTCAGTACGCAGCAGTTCTTTATATTATGTACACCCGTAAGTTTCCATAAAATGTAGTCTTTCAAGAATATAAGCCACAAATATTTTTGAGAAAGAATAACTAATGTATTAAAATATGCTATCAGACATTTCACAAATTTAAAAATAAAGACAAATTTATTAGTTTCAGGTGATTGAAATTTCCATATTGTTGGTAAGAACAAATATCAATGTGTACAACTGTAAATTCAATTGAATTTTACAATTTTATGTTTTCAAAATAATAATCCTAGTAGACTATTTTGATTGAGTTCTATTATCTTTAAACTTTCTACTAACGAAATAAATAATAGAACACGAGTAATTGAAAAAAAAATTATAAAGAAGCATTGGGTTTTTTAATAGTTTTTAAAGAATTGTGAATAGAAATGTCCATTGAGTATTTAATGCATTGTTACAATGGTAATGATATTCAGTTCGAAGATTATAATTTACCATCGAATATCGTGTATTGAAGTCATTTCATTAATATGAGATGTTTGAAAAAAAAATTGCATTTTATATATTTAAGCGTGTATAACATGTAACTAGCGTCTAGAAGTGGAAATATAAAATTGGTGAATTTTAAAACATTCAGCATAACATTTCGGAATTCGCTAAAATATGTTACAGTTTAGGACAACATCAATTTCCATATCAATGATAAATATACATATAAATATTCATTAATGAAAATGTAAAATTTATTATATTTTATTTTTATTTTTATTAGTAACCTCAAGATATTTTTCTTTTGCATATCCGTTACCTTTAGACAAAATAGCATTGAAATAAATAGACATTAAAATAGAAGTTAGAAAACAAACATTGCTCCACTATAGAATAATTTTTGTCAATGAAGGGATATATTATTAAAATGTAGATATGAATATAGTATTGATAGTAAGAATTCGTAGCAATTCAATTGGAGTGCAGTATTGTATGTACTTTTCAACTGCGGATAATGTTACATTTGAAAAATATATAACAAAGAACTATTCGTCCGTACTTACTCGTATATAATGTACACTCCGATAAACGTAAACTATTATAAAGCGCAGTATGCTAATTTAAAATGGATGGAAGGTCGACATTTGAAAAAAAAAATATATATATATATATTTGGCCTCAAAAATAGTATATAACATAGATAATCATATTTAAACTGATATGGTGCTCGACGCTAGTAAATGTCAAAACTTTAAAGTTTCTGCTTTGTGTATTTTGTGTATTTTTTTTTCGCATTTAAAACTTCTTTTTCAAGGGTTGTTGGAATTCCAAATAAGCAAAAATTGACAAACGTTCAAAATCATGTATTTTAGCTAAAATTTCTCCCAAATATTTTAAAAGAAAAGCTAGTCCAAGAAATCGGTACTTCCGGGTTGCAGAGTATACGTAAAGAAAATTTCTTTAAGGAAGATCAAACAGATTGCTTATATCGTCGGTTCAATGTCGAGCTATCCAATATGGAAACAGTATTGCAGCGGGCTACTTTTTTAAGACTTCAATTTCATGACAAGCACCACATTTCTGTAATCGTAAAATTCCCCTTGTTTTCAGATTAATTATTATGTCATTAAATAAGTGTCAATCTGGCGAATTATGGTATTTCAATAAAATGCTGTTGATAAAGAAATCTTAAATTAGAAAAAGTAGCACGCTGGCAATACTTCGTTTATATTCGACAGTTTGACATGGTACGAAGATACGAAATAAATGTTTTTAATTTCTCCAATAAAAGCTCTAACAGTGGCTAAGCGGTTCTGCTCTAGAAAAAGATGTTCCGCTCTCGCGCAGTTCTGCTCTCAAAACTTCGTTCGGTGTTTTCCGTGGTTATCGTCGAACCTTACTTAAATATGAGTGAGGATTCCTTAGAAAGACTCCCCCCACGAAGGGCAATACTCCTAGGGCCTATATCCCTCGTACTGATAATCGGATGTTATATCTAACACATTTCTCCACTAAAAACAGATGAAAGATTTTTTGTAACAAATAATATTAATATCGTATTATAAAATTTAGAAAATACTTAAAAGCATCATTCGGTATTTTCCACATGACATGAGAATATTGTCCCTTAGTATTTTAATTTTTAATTATGGTACTTTAACTGGATTAAACATTAGATTCAATATTGTTAAAATTTGTCCTGATGATTTATACTATTTCATTTATTTATTTATAAAGTGTTTGTCACCTTTCAAAAAACATATCTGGAAAATAAATATTAACTATTAAAATTGTATAAGCGCAAATGCCAAATTTCTCGGAATGGGACCCCATGCAAAAGATGCACATTTAAAAATAATTGCCTAAATATGTTTTTAAAAGCATAAAATTGATTAATTATGAGGTAAAACTTTTAAAAATTGCATTTCACAAAATTTGTTTTCCAATTCTACGATGTTAAAAATTCAAATTGTTCAAGGCCGAGAAGTTTTAGTACAAGATTTATTAGTATTAGACATTGCAGTGGTCAATATTAGCGTCAGCATTACTTAACTACTTTTTTCATATAATACAGGTAGGAGAGGGGGGCACATTTGAACTGGGAACACCTTTGAACACTGTAAATATTTTCCTTTAAATAAATTATTTTTAATATATGAGTGATTCTCAAAATAGGGGACAATTTCAAAAGTGAAATCTTAAAAAAATTACTGTTAGCAAAATTTCTGAAAAAAAATAGGTGTTGCTAATATAGTATTAGGTATACTTTACATGTAGAGAGCAGAGCTAAATATTTAAAAATTAACTTTAAAAAAATAATTAGTATTTTTTGAGCCATGCTAATGACAAAACAAATTGCATGGAATAAATATATTAAGAAATTTTTATTTTCTTCCTGTTTAAATATTTTTTTCTATATTTATTAGCCTTCCTTTTCAGCAAATGGTTTCCATTTTTACATCTATACATATAAGGAGAATAAAAACATTACCAAAGAGCAAACTTTGTTTACATGAGCAACATTCTGACACTAACAATGTAAGAAGCTGTCTTAGTGATTTTCTGACAGATTTAATGCATATTTTAGGGATAATAAATGTAATACCTAAATTTATATGTAAAATTAAACTTTATAAAAGATACAATATAAGCAATGACTACATTTATGCACATAGGAGTCTTTAGCATGGACAGAAAAACCATGCTAATGACACTGATATTTGTCCATGCTAATGACAAATTTTAATTTAAATAAGATTATGTATTTTTTGAGCCATGCTAATGACAAAACAAATTGCATGGAATAAATATACTAAGAAATTTTTATTTTTTTCCTGTTTAAATATTTTTTTTAAATATTTATTAGCCTTCCTTTTCAGCAAATGGTTTCCATTTTTACGTCTATACATATAAGGAGAATAAAAACATTACCAAAGAGCAAACTTTGTTTACATGAGCAACATTCTGACACTAACAATGTAATAAGCTGTCTTAGTGATTTTCTGACAGATTTAATGCATATTTTAGGGATAATAAATGTAATACCTAAATTTATATGTAAAATAAAACTTTATAAAAGATACAATATAAGCAATGACTACATTTATGCACATAGGAGTCTTTAGTATGGACAGAAAAACCATGCTAATAACACTGATATTTGTCCATGCTAATGACAAATTTTAATTTAAATAAGATTATGAGCCATAATATAATCATAATGCAATAGTCCTTTCTGGGGCTTTTTAAAACACAAAAGTCCTATGCAAATAAGTAAAATAAAAATTTTAATTATAAAATAAACATGAAAATTATTATCCATTCTGATGACATACAATTGTTGTACGCCCCTAATATTCAACTTCTATTCTTAAAATACAATACATGCTTCTATTTTCAGGCTGGGTTAAAATGGCTACTTGTTGCCATGGAGAAACTTTATATTTTCAAACTATTAACATATGTGAAAATGAAATTTTTATTAATAACCAGCTGTTATAGCATGATCTTGTTTTGAAAATAGAATATGGAGCACAAACTTTAATTCTTTTTTTATAT
Organism: Maratus speculifer; assembly: GCA_964019185.1. Lineage (NCBI taxonomy): Eukaryota > Metazoa > Arthropoda > Arachnida > Araneae > Salticidae > Maratus > Maratus speculifer. The sequence goes on along the minus strand of OZ025299.1, from coordinate 220,685,689 downwards.
ACTGTAATTTTATTTTTAAAAAGAAATTTATTGGATAAATCCTCTCCTTGATTAATTTAAAGAAAGAATAACATTTGTTTTATTTTATAAACATGATATTAACTCTTGATAAAGCTAGTATATACAAGGCACAGCTGCTGTGGACATCCATGCTAATGACATTTTGAACATTTATTCTGTTATTTTAAGGTGTTTTTAACTAAAAAGTGAGTAATTCTTGAGTGCAAATAATGAATAATATTAATACAAACATATCTAAATATAAAAACATGACAGAAAACCTCTCAATTTCTTTTGTATGCCGAAAGACATAAATTGTCCCCTATTTTGAGAATCACCCATATATATATATATGGCAATACATTACAGTTGTTTCAAGGGAATACTTATACAAAGCTGTACCATTTTGTATGAACGTTACTGTCTAAACAAGACATTTATTTTTCTCCCTCTTCAATCTAAACTTAAGAAAATAAAGTTGTAAGACTTTTGTTTACAAACTTCTATCTCTAAAATTTTAATTTATTGTTCAATGCTTAAACAAAGATGTTAGCTTTAGTTCAATAAGCTTTGATTTCTTCAAATTCTTCAGCCGAATTGAGCAAACCGTTGTAATGTTAACTCCATGTGATGGGTCATCTTTGAATAAAAAAGTTGGGGCACCATTGAACAGCGAAAAAACACCGAATAAACTTGTGATAAATAATAATTGAAGCAATTTAAAGCGAACACTTAAAACTATGAAGTAAAGAGTTGTTAATCTATCTAAAAATTATTATTTCTGATTTTATTTATGTGAAAAGAGGTTAATTAAGAATGTCAAAGAACATGGACTTATAAAGCCAACAATTCCCCTTACTGTACTTATAGATTCCAACTTCTATATGTATCAGTGACGGGAAGTTTAAATATAAATTCATTTATTAAATAATTGCAAATTCTGGATACAAAATAATGATTCATGATTTAACAGATTTCCAAACATTATTTCTGGTTTCTGTAACGGACAAAATTGAATTTTCTATCAGGTCTCTTAAAAGCGAATGAAATTTTTTTAATTTCCAGAAGCATCAGATATCACATTGGTATATTTCAAGGATATTGTAAAAAGGTTTTTACAACGAAACATAACTGGAGGGACACTTTGTGTTTTATCAACAATGAGTTTTGAAGTCAACTTTGATGGATTTAAATTTGGTTAAATAATAAAAAAATTACTAATTTAAACAAAATGTATTTATTTAATTTTATTCATATTACTTTATATTTCTGTAACATATGAAACTTTTTATAAAAACTCTCAATATTTTCATATTTAATTCATTTGTTCAAAGGTGCCCCTTGCTTGTTCAAAGGCACCCCTACATGGGACAGGTTTGAACAAAAATTTTCCAACTTTTTAAATCCTCACAACTTATTTAATTTCTTTGGAAAATTTTTAATTCTTGATTCATATGATGAAGAAATTCGTTGTTTTTATTATGTAATATTAAAAACTCAATAAATGTAATTCAAGTAAGAAATATATTGATTTTCTGAAAAAATGTTCAAAGGTGTCCCCCTTTCCCCTAAATCAATTTATTGCAAGTGGATTTTACTTCAGGTAGAATTGAGTTACAAAAAATCGTATAATGAATTTGGAATTTGTATTTGTTTATTTATTTCTAGACCTTTTAGTTTCGTTATAAAATATTTGTTTAAAACAAATCTTGAATTATTAATATTTATTTGATTGTAAACAGGTTAATCATGCAATAAGAATTCTCGCGAAAGAGATAGATATCATCATAATAAATCATGCTTAAAAGTTATTTTTTAGATCATAAAAATTTCAAAATTGCAGTCAAAGCGAAATTTATGGTCATATGCTGCCGCAGTCCGTATGATATCAGCATTTCTACCGCACATTTTTGTAAATCAAAATATTGTTATATACTTAGCTCAAAGGGTGTTTTTAGTATTATAAATTTAAGTTGTTTGAGAAGGGTATGTACTCTCAACAGACATGTCCCACCTGTCTCAACAGACCCTCTCAGCCTGACAATAAAAATATGTGTTACGAAAGTAACACATAAATAATTTCAAATGTATTAGGTCTCAAAACACATTTTCAGAAGCATATATATATACTTAAAATAATTCATGTGTTTTAATGTGTGTTTAAAACAATGACACTATGTCTAAGACCCATTTCAGATATAGGGGCGATGATTAATACTGGACAACATTCAAAGTTTTTGTTTTAGAAAAAGAATAATAAAAAATTATCTTTCATTATTTTTTCATAAGTGTCTTATGAATATTTCATAATCTTCTATTATTTTAGATATCCTTAATCAAACCAATCAGGAAGCAGAAAATAACTTTTTGGAGGTGTGCTATTTTTTTAGACGAACACTTCAAAGAACATGGTTAATTTAATAAATTGATATAATATACTTAATTTCTTGCAAAATTGACAGCATTTTGTTTTGATAGTAATAGAAAACTGTGAGGTATATATATTTACGTCCATTTATAACACTTCATTTATTTTTATGGTTTTAAGAGGCGCTCCCATTACTGTGATGCCTAATAGCCGTTATCAAATTATATACATACCATTTCGACATTGATAAAAATGAAATTTCAGTCATGATTACAGAAAATAAAATAACTTGATTTAACTGAATCAAATTTTATTATTAATTTACATTTAGGGAAATATAATAACACCAAAACGTTATAAATATTTGCTTTTAAGTTTTTTATGTGCTTAATAAAATTTTTCTGTTTATTTTTTTACTGCATATAACTCTGCTTTGCATATTTTATAATCTTGCAAACAAACCAATCATGAAGCAAAAAATATTCTTTAAGGCCACAGACGAAGAGGGGCTCATAAGGCTTAATCCATCCCGATTTAAATAAAAACATATAAGTTAGAGAAGTTTTCAAAAATCTATTTTTTTTAAGTATTTGCTTATTCATTTCAGACCAAAAAAATGCATTATCAATAAAAGTTATATAATCATGAAACAAGGAAATTGATAGATCACTGATCTCAAACACTAGTTCTACAGCTTTATTTTTAAATTATTTTTTTAATATTTAAAATATCCAAATCAAAATATTATTTCTTTCGTATTTGTGAGATTAATTATTACAAGTAATATATCAAGTAGGAAGGTTGAATTGTTAGAAATGGCTGGACGAAACTATACACTAATATTCCAAAACATTTCAACATAATTATTACATTTTAATTTACCTACTTTCCCAATAAATTCATAGCTGTAACTGCCTCATATTTAGTATGTTAAACTATCCATCTAAAATAATTAAAATATCGATTTTCTGATAATTAAAATAACTTATTCAAAGAGTGAATGATTATCACAAATATTCTATAAATTATTAGTATCCTAATTGTTAAATTTATTTGAAAAAGATATTTTGGTTCCATTAATATGCTTTCATTATATTCTGGTTCTAAATAAAATATAAAAATTACATTCATTTTTTAAGATGTGCTCCTTAATGGAACAGAGGGTGTCCATTACTGGAATTTTAGGTGTTTTGATATATTTATTTTATTTGCAGTTAAATTTTAATTCATATTGGGAAATGATACTATTAGAATGATTAAATATTGTTGATGGATTAACACGTCAGTAGTCGCGTGTCGGTCTTTTCGCCGCCCGTATAACTTATTTTCTCCTAACTTATATCACATTACAAATACAACGGAGATCTACCATGTAGCTGACTTTGAAGCTTTCTCGACCACCTTAGTGAAGTAACAGGAAACTTCTGTTTTTCTTTCAGGTACATTTGTAGAAACAAAGTTGAAATTGGCGAAAAAGTCTACATAAAAATCACTAATGTCAGTTCTTGTTACTTTTTCCAATTACTCCAGATCTCATGAATAACATGCATAATTTAAGAAAACTGCAAATTTTTATCTTCGTTGTAATGTTATTTTCGTATATTAGGTGAAAAATATTTCTTATTTTACTTATGTGGTATGCGGGAGGCCAGCGGCGAAAAGGCCGAGCGCGACTAATGAAGTTGTGAAAAAAGTCGCGACTACTCGCGGGTTAAAACAATATTGAAAAAATTGGACTAATAATTGTAATTATTAATTGAAAAACGTTTTTTAAAGGAATTTCATAAGGGTGTTAATTTCTGCCACATCTATCGTATAATATATATATATATATATATATATATATATATATATATATATATATATATGCATATATATACATAAATCGTCGTGTGTGTTTTGATTTTTTTTTACCGTTCATGCAGTTTTAAACTTCACAAAAAGGTTTATGAACTTATGATTTTTTTTCTGTGTTTTTCTGTGTGATTATAATCAATGTAACATCAACACTGACAGTGCCCATTCCTGTTTACTAGACCCTGGGCCTAGATATGCAGAAAATATTCCCGCCAGGTTGTCAGTCTAACGCGAGCCCCTCGGTATTTAGTTCCCAAGTACGCTTGGCACTCATTTTATCGACCCTGAAGATTTGAAAGTCGGAAGGAATCGTCCCCACTAAAAAAAATCTGTAGAAAATCTATAGCTTTTTGGCCCAAAATCTGTGGGGAATCCGAAGGTTTTAGGCCCATTTTGCAGATATTTTAAAGAATATCTTAAAAAATTCTACAAATATTTTAAAGATAAAGCCAAGTCTGCAAATTTTATTCAAATTGATGTAGAATTTCTGTAGAAAGTGACGATTTCTTCAGATAATCTTAAGATTACTTTTAGTGGGGGGTGCTCAATCAGGAGTCGAGCTATCAATCTTCGACGTCGCAATCCTATGAATACTTAATAAAAATTCACTTTCGATTAATTTTATGTATTGTTTTTTGTAAGTCAATGTCAAATTAAAATTGAAAGGGTAAAAAAAAATTGATAAAGTTTTTTTTAATCTATTATAAATAAAATGAAGAAAATGAAGGAAATATTTATATTTGTATTTTTTTAATAAAAAATACAAAAAATAGTAAAATAATAAATTTTCTATAATATAACTTTTCTAATATTTATTTAACTTAAAGTAAAATATATTTCATTGAAAAATTCCTTGTTTGAATATCATAAACAACGAAAAACAAAAATAAAGGGTAACTTAAACTTTAAAAATATTATAGATAATGTTAATGTAATTCACAAATATACGTGTTTTTTGTATGCATTTTCGTTTTTTACTACGTTAGTAGTTTATTACGATAGTCTAATAAAGATGAATAATAAATTTCTGTTTAGGAAATTTTGAGTTTATGTATTATTCAGTAATGCTAATTTAAGATAAAAAAGTTTTTTGGTAGGAATTTTTTTGGTAGGAAAATAAAAAGAGAGTAATAAACGTTTATTTTCTCATAATACGCAACTAAAAAGTGTAAAAAATTTCACTTCTTTTACTAATTCCTTGTAAACTTATATATATATATATATATATATATTAGATAATTTTTACGTTTCCCTGGGAAAATATGGGTTGTTTCTCATTTCAGTCAAAAATATTCCATGATAAAATTATTAAATTATTCATTAAAAATATGATTATTCTAAGATAACACTATCCATAAGCATACCCTATTATTTTGAATAAAAGACGTGTGTTGTAAATATGTTAAAAAAGTAGTACATTAAGATTTTAAAAGCCGGTGATAAATTACTTCTACCTATTAATTTAAAAAAGTGTCTCAGAGAATATTTTAATGTTTTTGTCTTTTATAAGATATTGATGAAAATAATTTATATGGTTTAATAGAAATTTATTTTTTTCATATTGGTGCCATTTAATCATTTAAAAAATATTTACTTCTTTTACTACTTCCTTATATTCTTGTGTCTAAAAAAAGCATAAATGTTATTTGTTTTATATTTTACTCCGGAAAACATTCATTGCTTCACATTTTAGTCCAAAATATTCTATCATTGAATTTTTAAATTATTCATTAAAAATATAATTATTCTATCAATATGCATACACTATTATTTTGAGGAAAATGCGCGTGTTGTAAATATTTTAAAAAGTAGTAAGTTAAAATTTTCAAAACCGATGGTAAATTACTTGTACCTCTTAATTAAGAAAAGTGTCACGGAGAATTTCTTAATGTTTTTTTTTCTTTTATAAGATGAAAGGAAATGAAGAAAATAATTTATCTGAAGAAAATAATTTCATTTTGTTTAATAGTAAATTAGTTGTTCATGTTAGTGTCATTTAATCATTTCAGAATTTTATTATCATAAAACTATTGTTCCTGAGTTGATTACATGCAGTAGTTTATATTTGCTACGATGAATTTCGCATAATAAAAGCAAATACATATGCCTTATAATTTCATAATGAACATTTTCTAATGCTTATAACAATATATTTTTACAAATTTCAATGACTAGCGATCAATCGTAATCAAAACTATTTTTAAGCATTTGTTTACTTTTAAAATAAACAGAGAATCGCCAAGATATTGTAAAGTGACTGCAATTTCCGCTTGCATCTTCAACAAACTATGTATTATTTGTATTTGTTCAGATTTATATCCATTATAATTTTTAATAAATATGAAAATGATAACAAAATACGACAAGGTAAAATGATTTTTTTGACAATAACTTCGTTGTGAAGCTATACTGTTTTGCGCATACACTCAAATTGCTAATTGGGATTTTTTTTCTATTTTATTTTTATTTATTTTTTTTCAGATTGTTTCATTGTTACCTGTTTTATTGCCTGTCATACATATTGAGAGATTAAGCGACAGATTAACCTTAAAATATATAAGGTTAGTATTTTCAGTTTAAATTTAAAAAAAGAAGATGAGCGATTAAGGTACTTCAAATACAAATAGTCCTAATGACGCTGCGCACATACACTAGTAGGAAAATTTAAAAGAACAACTGTGGAATATTCTACAAATTACCAAATGATTAAAAAATTATTTAATTTTCTATAGATTCATGATTCTTTTTTTTATTTTTCTAATATTCTCTATGGGGTAACTTATAGAGAAAAATTGATAGAATTCATTAAAAAAAATGCTACCTCAAAAATCTTTCTAATTATCGTGAGTAAAAAACTGTGATTCCGTACATATTCTTCAACAATTCGAAGATAGTGAAATCTAAAAAAAAAATCTAGTCACCTTTTCTGATTAGACAATGCATTTGTCATGAATTTTACTGAACTTGTACCGTAACACCATCTATAACTTTACACGTATTTTACATTATGTCACATTTCGTTTAATTTTATTCAAACTCATGTTAGGAAGAAATATTTTTTTTTCCTTTTGAAGGTATGTCATTTATGAAGCAATAAAGTTATTTGTTAGATTCTACGTTCATAGTTACAAAATCATTCAAGTTAAATGTGTCTATGCTTATTTTCTTAATTTTTCCCTCTTGTGTAATATATAATCAATCTCAAAATTTTCTTTTGGTGTTTTCTTAATGCTCTAATAATGCTTCTATTATCTGTACAGAAATTGTCTAACAAGGGGACCACCAGACATGGTGCTCACAGATTTTGATGATTTCAAAGTATGTTGTAGGGGTCATACCACTAATTATTCTGGTGAAAGGGTTCCTTCAAATGGGCCTTGGTTTTTGAGAAATTGGGGGTCAAAGTTCAGCGTATATTTCAAATACTTATTAGTACCAACGCTGCGTGTCAATTCGTGGCGTCGTGCAAAAGCACGTGTTTGTGAATCAAAAGGTTGTGAAATCAAATCCATCCTCGGTTTCTATTTTCTTTTTTACTTATATTTATATTTTTTACATGTTACAAATTTTAAGCAGAATTGGGAATTCTACAGCTTTGAACCTTTTGATATTTTCTAAAGATTACAGTTTACTTTTTCAATATCTTATTATTACTATTATTTCAAAAAATATGGCTTAATTGGTGAACTGACTGCAGTTCAGGGTTCAATTAAAAGTACATTTTGCAACAAATAATTAAATAAAAATGCGTATTTAATTAAAATTTTGAAAAAGTATAAGAAAATTTTTACATTTTAAAATCTTCACAATTTTAAATAATAATATTTTTAGATTAATCAATCACTTTTTTTTTCAAATGTGTATTACACAGTACTGTGCATGGATTTTTAGATAATGTAATGCTACATTTAATATATAGTTTTATTTGATATAATTTGTGCAAAGTGGTGAAATCTAACACACTTTCATATATACTTTTATTAATAACAATCATAATAATAAAAACGTTAACTCTAATTTCATGCGCATATTCAACACATATATAACAGTCAAATTGTACAAAACATTTTAAATATCTGTATCAAATGCAAAAAAAGCCTTAACATTTTTAAAACATGAAAGCTAAATAAATATAAACATAGAGGAAAAAAAGTTTAAAGTTATCATTAGTATGGAAATTGCGTTAGGTGTATTAACAAAATTTACAACATGTCAAGATATGGTTGTCGTATGGATAAAAAATAGGTTTTAAAATATTCACAATTAAACAGGCTTTCGTTTAATGTTTCAAAACGAAAATTGATTTTTTGATCAATTTTGGGGTAAACTGTCCCCTTAAGAAATTAAGTTTACGTTTATGAACTTTTAGAGAAAATCAGTATTTTTTACCGAAATTTTTAATCTAAACGCAAATCCGATTTAATTTATATGAAACTTCATTTTTTAAAACTTCCATATTTATATTCCTTGAATACTTAATTCGTTATAGATATGTTTAAAAAAACATCAAAAGATAAAAAAAAAAATGTTTAATCATCTTTTGTATAAGTGCAAATATATGATCAATAAAAATAAATCTTTATATTACGAAGGAAAGGAAAGCAGACGAAAAAAAAATGTATTTTTACATATATCGTAAATTTTATTAACAAACGATTTTTGCACTCCAATTGAATTACGTAAAGAGTGTTTTGATTTGAAATAAAAATAAATGCAATCTGTCATTTTTTATTTGTGCAAACGATAAATTTTGTTGAGATTGAACTTGTGAGATAAATGTGTTTACAGAAAATTGGAAAATTGAAAATTTGGATAGCTGGTAACAACTTGCATTTTAGCATTACTGTATTAATATTTTATTACTCTTCCGAAGATATGCTTGAATTATCTAATCGTATAAACGTTTAAGAAATTTCACTCGAAAATTATTTTGTATTATTTATACAAAAAAGGATAAATTTGCATTTAAAGTACTATAAAATAAAATAAAAAAGCGATAGAAAAAAGAAAAATCATTATTTCAGAATTGTGCATAAAGTAAAAAATATAGATAATATTTAAGAAAAAAAGTTCTAGGCTTAAATTAGTTTTACTGTGTTATCAAAAGAAATATTAGTTTAAAAATTGCAGAAAAAATAATTCAAGAAAAAATTCAAAAATGTAAATACAATTTATTAATAAAATATAAAAGTTGTAGCAATTTCTTTAGTAATAAAAATACTTAAAATTTGTAACGTGTAAAAAATATAAATATAAGTAAAAAAGAAAATAGAAGCCGGGATGGATTCGAACTCACAACCTTTCGATTCACAGACACGCTCTTTGGCACGACGCCACGAATTGACATGCAGCGTTGGTACTAATAAGTATTTAAAATATACGCTGAACTTTGACCCCCAATTTCTCTAAAACCAAGGTCCATTTGAAGGAACCCTTTAACCAGAATAATTAGTGGTATGACTCCTACAACATACTTTGAAATCATCAAAATGTGTGAGCACCATGTCTGGTGGTCCCCTTGTAAGTCTTAGCCTATTTATGTCGGTCAAGATGGATGTATTGTGAAAAAGTCCTAGTCACAATTTTTAATGGAACAAAAAAAAAATTAAAAATAAACAAAATCTCTCAATTCCTCGAAAAATATTTATTAAGCCCTCCCCCGAAAAAATAGATCCATGTAACCATCTACCTCAAAGTCAATTTCATGGAATAGGACGACTTTTTAACCATCTACTTATAATAAAATATGATTGGAGAAAAGTGTAGGTAACCTCTCCGGGACGCATCATTCTGGTCTGTTAATCGACCGCATCTAAACGCCATGTTAGGTGTATTAGAAATCATATGCTAGCATATGAGAGCTAAATGAGAATTTCTTCTACTTAAAATAATATTTCTACAGCATATTTTCATATGAAATATGTATATAATATCTAATTATGATGCATTAAGTTCTAAATAAAAAAAATAAGCTGTTATAAACAAACAAACACATCACCGTTGCCATTATATTGGTATTAAAAACACAAATTCGAAATTTAGAAACAAATGAATGATTCTTCGCAATTCCTTAAGTAATATTAATATTAACAATAAAAGGCTGATCTGATTCTGCTTTAAAATATTTATAAAAGCTGTTAATTATGTTTTCTAATACGTTTTTTATTTTCATTTACATTTATAAGCAGTAAGTTTGCAATATTTTCTCAAATCAGTGGTTCAAGGCGTCGACTACGTTTTGCACTATAAAATTTTTCTTTATTTCACGGACTTCAACTTTTGGTGCCATATATTGGTATCAATATAAATGAAGGAGTTTTCGTTTGAAAAAAAATGCAGGATGTAATAATGTAATTCCAGATTGTATTTCCAACATTTCCGTTGTATAACTTTAAAATATAATTCAATAGTTATTGATGAAAATAATATTTTTTATTATGATTTCTTTGATAGAATTTAAATTAACTTTTATTGATTTTATAAGTGGTTAATATTTATCAGTTTATTTTTTTTTTCAATTTTTTTATAATACAAATAAGACAAGTTTATTTTTCAACAAGCAACGAAAATATAAGATGCTATCATGATCGCATTACTAAGGCTGAAAATTGGTTTTTTTTTCATATTCTCTTATTAAATTACATTTTAATTTACTTTTCAAAGTTATATTCAAAAGTTACAATGCTAAAAATCATAATTTTATCTGCTTTGATGTAATTCATGTATGTAGTGCATCGCATTGTACAAATCCTTACATTTGATAAGAAATAAAAATTTCGTTTATAATGCAAATGGATTTTAAGTGAATGTAAGCTAAGTTCTTAAAAGTTGGTATTGTTTAATCAAAATTTTACGAAAGAAATATTAATGATAATTTTTATTTTCATTAATACAGAATGATTTTTTAAATTAACATAGCTGAAGTTTTTAAAAATGAATTTTGATTTAAATCAATGCCTCCTGCTTCTGTAAATTTCATATAAGAAACTATAGTTTTACCAAAAAGTTCTTTCGTTTGGATTAACTGCTGATAGATGTTCCAAATGGACATTTAAAAACAAAACATAAAGCTTCATTAATAGATGACTAAAACGACCGAACTAGGAAATTATCTTATATCATTCTTATGACTTTCGTTATTGATATTCATTACTTACTTATAAAAATAGTATATTTTAAAATTTAAAAAAACTTCAATATTTAATTTTAATGTTTTGTGAAATCTTCAGAAATTTTGTTTTTCATTGCTATTAATATTATTGTTGTAATAGACACTGCTGCTTGTTTCACCCACTTGTTAAGCTATTACATAAATTGAATATAGGGCAGTGGTGTAGTCGTAATAAAAACAAAGAGGATATGCTCTAAGCAGATGGCATACGTTCAAGGCACAGGGAATGTGCAGTGTCTAGAGTGTCTATACTATATTTCGCATGAGAAATAGAGGGTATAGGTTGTTCCTTAAAAAAACCCACAAGGTATACAGAGTATACCCCGTATCCCTCCCACTACCTCCCTGATACAAAGTAAAAAAAAAAAAAAAAAAAAAAAAAAACACTCATCAATTGTATTTGTAGAAATCGATGTTTATTTTTAAAACGTGCTTTTCTACTATACAAATCTTTGACTAATAAAATCTTCATTCCGTTTGTATGAAGTCTTATAAAAATTAAACGCAGATCAAAATTCCGTCATTTTTGACGGGGGTTATATGCTAGTTTAATTATATTTGTTTAATTCATAAAAGGGCTCCCTTGATTATCTGATCTGCTTTGCAAATAATTGCAACTGCATTGCTTTATAATTTTTCTTCTAAATGCTTTAATAAATTGTATAGCTGTTTCTCAATACATATGTCATAAAATCGTGCTTCTATTTTTAAAAAACTAAATGTAACTGTAAAAGTTAAAACTAGCTAATTTCAGCAGAATAATGCGAGAATTTCACAAAATTTGGAATAAAGAAAATTCCTACCTTTATCTTCAAACATTTAAAATTCGATGCACAGTTTTATTTGTGTATAAAAACAAAACTTGCGTAAAGAAGGTTTTGGCGATTTTAATTGCATTGTAATGCACGTGGAGCATTTTGGAATGTTTTTCAGAAAATATTCAGGAAAATTCCTTATTTTTCACCATTATTTAAAGTTTTTTGTATGAGAAATATGTGTTATAATGAATATATCGCTGGTTTTAATAGTATTTATATTGAAATAAAACAAATAAATAAATGTGTTTGAAGGTCCTTTGTTCTCTTATGGTGATTGCTCTGCTTTACTTATAATATGAGATAAGACGGGGTGCCCCATCCCTAGTCCTGGGCCCTCCTTGCCCTTTCAGCTCGTTCTATGCGACTTTGTCATGTGGATCCGCTTAGCAAACCTTGCAAGCTACTAAAAGTGTCGACCACGCTTCCCCCTTGCGCTGCCGAATGCTTACGGGCAAGACTGGGCACTTCCCAACGCATGTCACGCAGCCTAATTCCCAAATAAATAGAAGACTCGTCGATTGTGACAGCTCAACCCACTTGATAAGAGAAGATTCAAGTGGTCCCTTCGTTTGGTCCCCCCTCCCGGTTTACCCCGAAGACTCGCAGTAACGGAGCACCTATAAAGGCGTAGGGTCCTCGAGCCAATGCCGAAGATTCCTCAGGGTAGTTCCTTGACGGTCTTCCAATTAGTCTTCCAAGAACAACTGTTAAAGAATGTTATTGTAAGATCATTCATAGGAACATGCTTATCATCTACAAACATTCAGTCAGAACATGCTTTTCTCAACACTGGAAAAACGACACGAACTTGAACTATTTTCTAAATTTCAAAAAGCATATATAAACAAATAATAATATGATTTACCTTTCTTCCACTTATTATTGGAATTGTTTCCAAGTAGATTTTACGATGCATCATTTAGATTTCTCACATCAGAATAAAAAATTTTGGAATGCTAACAATTCTTAAATACGCGTATTTTGATGCTTTTTCTACACAAAATAAAATCAATTTAATATTAATTTTAATTTTAGAAGTTTAGAGTTAGCCTTGAAATATGTTTGTTGGAAATGAAAATGTTTACTTGAGAATTGAAAGCAACTAAACTACAAAAATCCTGGTTAAAAAAAATAAGAATAAATAAATAAATACATAAAATCCTTTGTTATACATAATAAAAACAGCTAAGGAATGTTTCTCAAAATCGATGGGGGCAAAGTACATTTTGCTTTTAGAAATTATTTGGTAAATCTCAACAATTTATTAGTTTCTGTGGTTAATAAAGATTAAAAAAATCGTTTTTGTAAATCGTAGGAACACTGGAGAGGCTATTCTACATTTGTCTTCTTGATTATAGGATATAATTATATTTTATTAAACATATGTCTGTTTCATACAGTGAACGATAATACCATGTATATGAACATTCAACATTTTCCATAAAATGGAATTTGAAAAAATGAGTGGAAGAACAGTTATCGATAACGAAAACTAAACTTTACGCATCCTTTAGTATTCTGCTTAAAACTGTTTTCTTTTATCTTAGTTTACAACGAATTTATTGCCGTTTAATAGATATGGCAATCCTATTTATGTACTCTTCACTTTCTATTTCTTTATGTCGTAAAAATTCTCTAGTTATAGAACGCTAAATAATATACTTTTTAAATGAAAAAAAAATGAGTACAAATTTTATCATGAACCCTATCGTAGTTATAATGCAACATTTTAGATTCAAAATTACTTTACTATCCACTATTGTGAACGAACATACTATATATTCGAACATTCAATAGCTTTCATAAAATGTACTATGATTAAATTGAGTGGCAGAACAGTTATGAGTACGCAAACAAAAGTTTACGCATCCTTCTGTATTTTTTTCAAAGCTGTTTTTTATCAATGTTTACAACGAATTTATTCTTATATAATACACATGACAATCCTATTTATGCACACTTTACTTTCTATGTCTTTGGGACTTCGAAATTTCCCAATTATAAAACACTAAGTAACACATTTTTTAAATGATAAAATAAAAAACATTGGGTATAAATTTCATCATGAACCCCCACCCCATCCCCTATCGTATTTATTATGCAATTTATTTCATTCAAAATTAATTGCTTTACTATACTTTATTTACTTCCTGATGTTTTCGCATAGATAAAATATTCAAATTTTCTACAAAGTTCAAATGTAATTTATTATTTAAGCCTGATTTGAGCCGGAAATACTTTTTTTGAAAGTTTAAATTTCAAAATAATAGAATGTATGAGTATGTGTATTTTTTAAGCTTTGTGAAAAAAAGTTATTAACTCTCAAATAAAAAAAAATCTATGTGAAAGATGTTTTTTATCCATAGTTATCACTACAAAATGATAAATACCTAAGTTTCTTATTAATTTTAACTTTATAGTAATTTATTAAGTTGTTTTAATACATATTTGTTTTTTACAGATTTAGTATGTATCATAAAGAGGTATATTGAATCGTTTAGTGTCAAATACAAGGTGTGTCTGAAAACAGACAGAACGCAACTGTACGAGCAAATTTCGTCACATAATTTATGGTCAGAACGCAAGCAATGAAAAGTTAAAAGATTGTTTTCCACTGTCGCAGGACGAGGGATTGGTCGAGGTGATCCCATAGCTTGTCCACCAAGATAATCGGATATCTCGTGCTTCGACTTTTTTCCTGTGGTGCCACTTCAGAAGCCAAGTCTACGGCTGCATTCAGATTGCAATACTTTCAGTTGAACTAAGGCGGTGTGTTTTATGTTCCCACAAGGCGCGTTTGATGTTAATGAGTTTTGTGGTTCAACTTCAATGCAAGTTTAGCACAGGAATCTTTCCCTTCACTAGGGTTTAAGATAGGTATCTCCCTGGCCATTGTATCTCCCCTTTTTTCTATTGTCAATAAACCGCAAGTGGGAAAAAAAGAAAAGGGAGTTCTAGGAATTCAGTTTAATTTCAGAGTGGTCAGGTCAGTTCTGGGCTTACGAGTGCTCCATTGAAACCAATAAGTGTCTCGTCAGACGAATTGCCATTGATGCCGACGATATTCGGGAAATGCCTCGTATCCAAATGTGCCGGCAGTCCTCTTCACGCAGTTGTGAAGCGTGCAATACAGCTGTCGGAAGATCTTTAGAGCATGTATATTAATTACATTCCTGTTCTTAAAATGTTTCTGAAGTGTCATTTTTAAGTCTTGTGTTACTTTTTAATCCTTTCCAGCGAACAGATTTCCATTGCAAAAATTTTGAAATGACTTCTTCGCACCGAAATTTACGAACAAATGTACTTGAAAATTAGAAGAATATTTTCTCGTACATTATGTACGGAAACATTTTATACCAGGATTCTGGTGTCATTGTGGCATTTAGGAATGAAGTTGGGTGTTCTATGTGAAGGAACACTGACACAAAAAGTGGTATCTGCGACAGTGAAAAACTATCTTTGAAAATCTCGCAGCTTGCGTATCGGCCATACACTGCTAAAATAATCTGATATTCAAGGATAATTTTTTCCTGATTTCCACAGAAAAAGTCCCTTTTCACAACAAAATGGCATTTTCCGTAAAAAATCAGAAATCTCCACCATATTTCATGAAAATAACGAAACGGATGGATATAGAAAGAAAGAATGGACACTCTCTGCAGGGTCTCCGTGGCCGAGTGCTCAAGACAACATTTCACTGATCGCCTGCGATCATAGATTGTGAGTTCGAATCCCACTGGCGTCTTTGCACACACTCTTTGTATGGAGCTTCCGGCTGCATTTCCTTCGTGTTGTAAAATTTCCTTGTGCTATCCTGTCCTTGTATATTGACGATGACTTATAATCAGGCTTTTGTGTCGAACACACGAGTCAGATACATGTATTAAATAAAAATAAGACTCCGTTATCAGGGCAAATTTATTTCGAATGTTTACAAAACTGACATGCTGATTCACAGTAATGAAAAAACTCAAAGAAAGAATCCTGGCTCTTTTGTTAGACTTGTATCGTTTTGCTGAATTGCAACTGAACTGTTTTTTGTGATCCAGATTAAAAATTATTATATCTATTTCCAACTGTCTAGCAAATTTATAATAGCAACTTTATGATACCAATTTTATAGAATGATAAAAAATTCTGTTAAAACATAGGGAAAAAAGCCAAATTCTCGATAAATTTACATTAGACCTTTGTTAAATGCAATCTATATTTTTCTCGGTCATCATTTTGCAGATATTTCTCTTATTAAATATCAAATTCCCTGTATTTATTTCCATGCCTTTATTTAAAGATATTTTTATCATTGTTAAAACTTGCTATTTAAAATACACACTTTGTTGCATTAAAAATAATCAAAAAGAAAGTTTTTAATTTTTTTTTCAAATTTAGAATGATTCAGAAAGGAACAAATCCTCATCTCATAGTTAGTGTGGATTTTCATTGACAATAATTTTGCAATAGTTTCCTTCACCTTATGCCAGAGCTTGGTAATGTTAAAAATGAATAGTGCAGTATTACTTCAAAGGAGTTATAATTATTAAAATGCTATTATACTGAATATTATTTCATTGGTAAATGCGTTTTAAAAATATATTAATTTTATAAAAACATATTACAGAAAATGAATAAAATAATGAAAAATTAAAAAATCACGACTAAATTACACTTTTTCTGTTTATTTTTCTCTTTTTTTAATTTAAAAAATCTTTTAACTAATTAGACCCCCCCATCCCGCCCACCACCCCCCAAAAAGAGTGTGCGACAATTTCAAAAAATTCTCTATAACATTATTTTTGTGGAAAATGAATTTTTATTTAAACTATTTTAAAAAATAAAATTGATTTAAAAAAATAAAAAGTATTATGCATCGGTACAAAATAAAATAAAATAAATCATTTGCGAATATTCTCTAACGAATATATTTGAAAGAAAATCTTTAAAAAGCACAACAAATTTTCCCACTAACTCATAAAAGACATACTTTGTACAAAATAGCGTCTGAAACTTTGGCTCAGTCAGAAAGGACGTATTCTGCTGTCGAAAGTTCTTAAGTTCGATCCTTACGACGGCTTGAAGTAAATTATACCTAAATAAATTAAATAGCAGTTCGAATTCTTTGAAGATTGATCGATCCATTAATTTTAAAAGTTAAATTAAATTATTATCATTAAAAATGAAACCTTGTAACGGAAAATTATCACTTCTTCAAACAGAGTTTTCATTTCTTTTATTTCTCTAAACGGAAAATCTACTAACGGAACGGTTAATATCTTGCAACTTTGTTTCCAGTAGTTTTACCGTGAATTCAGATTTTTTTTAAAGTGTAATGTCAGCTTAACATTTGCGATTTGAGACGTTTTGTTAAATATCTAGAAATATGCATAAGAAATTATTCTGAAACTCTACGTGTACAAAAAAAATATAGTACATTATATATATTCTCGCGAGGATTTTTTTCCCGAAATCTCATAGTAGACTGTTAACAAATTGAAAAAAAAGAAGACAGAAAAAAAGAAAAAAAAGAATGTTATTTGGTTGGTTGGTTGATTTTTGTCGTCCGATTATCTACGCTATGGGATATAGGACCAGGGGGAGTTGCCCTCCGTGGGGGTCTTTCTAAGGGAACCTAACCCGTATTTACGCAAGTTTCGAAGAAAACCACGGAAAACTCCGAACGGTTAGGCCGACAGCCGCGATTGGGTTCGAACCCAGCACCTGCCGTCTACCAGTTGAGAGGTCCGAACCTCTCGGCCACTGGTGGGGCGAATGTTATTTGGATAACCCTGTCAAAACTAATGTAGCAAAAGCGTTCAAAGTGCAAAGTATCATTGAGTGACTTATTGTAATGAACTGTGTTCATTTTTATGTACATAGCATGTATGCTAGAAGAGAAATTAATGTTTTTATGAAAACGGTCCCAAATTTTGCCAAGTTTTTTTTTGCTTATAATTTGCAGAGCTCTTAATAAAAACAATGTTCATTTCAGAAAATATGCGAAACAACATTGCACATAACACCCTGTAATCAAAATTAAAAAAAATATTAATAATTGTATGGATAGGTTAATGAATAGATTAACTAAATAAGTTTTCAGTGCGCATGCGTGAACTGAATCAAAATTTAATTTGCATAATATGTTAGCTAAATATATAGAGTAACTTTTATGAAAGTCTCAAAAACATACCTTGCAAATTCTGAAAATTATCGTCGATAGAATAAGATCGAAGTCCGTTATTCCTTAAATGAAGCAAAAAGACGAGGAGCTGTATCCAAATATTGCAGAACATGCAATATTCTGTAGACACTAGTCAATGGAATATGGATACATTCCTGATCTCTTTGCTTCATTTTCAGAATAACGGATTTTGATCTTATTTTATCGACGATAATTTTCAGAATTTTCAAGCTATGTTTTTGAGAGTTTCATAAAAGTTGCTCTATACATTTAACTAACACACTATTCAAGTTATATTTTGATTGAGTAGACCCATGCACACCGAAAGCTTATTTAGTAAACCTTATCGTTTTTCATACAATTATTAATATTTTTTTTCATTTTTATTACAGGGTGTTATGTGCAATGTTTCTTATATTTTCTGAAAAGAACTTTGTTTTTTATTAAGAATTCTGCAAATTATAAGCAGAAATCTTGGTAAAATTTGGGACCGTTCTTATAAAATCCTTAATTTCTCTTCGAGTATTCATAACATTAAACACTGTTTATTAACATAAGCCACTTAATCATAATCTGGTGTTTTAACGCTTTTGCTTCATTAGTCTTGACAGGGTTATCCGAAAGATCTTCGTTCTTTTTCAATTTTTGGGGATTTTGGGAAAAAAATCTTCGCGAAAATGAAAATCGCACACCTGAAGTTTCAGGTGTATACATATACTACTTTTGTGCATTTCTAGATATATAACAAAACGTCTAAAGTCGCAAATGTCAATTTTTTTTTTTTTTTTTTTTTTTTTTGCTGACACAGTACATTATTTGATATAATTTGCTCATATTGCTGCGCTATACCATCCAATGATAATTTTCCCTTTTTTTTCGTATATGCCCTATGTAGAATATTCCGATAGCGAAAATTTGAATTAATCCGAACATTCAAAATATGTTTCAAAAATGTCTCTTAATGTAGGAACATTGTATAACTGTGCTGTACAATGATAAGAAAAAATATCTATAATTTGTTCTTTATGATTTTTCTATAGATATATTCATATACAGGGTGTCTATAAAAGAACTCCGGGGTTTTGAGGAAAAATATTTTAATGAAATAAAAAACATACATACATGTTTTATACATGACTGAAAAGCTTACATTTTCAAGTTTTTTTTTAACACTTAGTAAAGTTCTATATGCGCCCCGTTAGTGGCACGGCAGACGTCTAAACGGTATTCTACCTCTTCCCATGTCCTGGCGAGCATGTCTGGAGGGACGGTTGCCACACAATTGACTAATCGTTCCCTGAGATGTTAAACATCACGAATTTTCTCTGCATAAACAAGATTCTTGGTATGCCCCCAGAAGAAAAAATCCAACGGAGTCAGATCAGGGCTCCTTCGAGGCCATGGAATAGGCCCCTCCCTTCCGATCCACCTGTTGCCGAGTCGAGCGTCCAATGCCTCACGCACACGTAAACTGAAGTGTGGCGGGGCCAGTGTGGCGGGGCCCCATCTTGTTGAAAGTTCCGCCTCAATGTCATCTAACTGAGAAAAAAGATGCTCCTCCAACATATCACAGTAGACATCACCATTGATATTTCTTTCAATAAAAATAAACGGACCTATGATTCTGTCATGCATAAACGCACACCAAACATTTACTTTGGGCGTGTCGCGTTCGTACTCGACGAACTCATGGGGCGGCTCAGAACCCCAAATTTTGCAATTATGCGGGTTTGCGTGACCATTCACATGGAAAAAAGCTTCGTCACTAAAAATTACACTTTTTAAAAAGCCATTATTGTCATCAATTTTATCTAGCATTGAAACAACAAAGTCGTACCTCTTAACCTTGTCTGCTGGTTTGATGTGGTGCACAAGTTGAATCTTGTAAGCAGTTAAACGTAGTATTTTATGAAGTACCTTACCGACAGTTGATTTTGGTAACCCCAAATCCAGGCTACGTCTTGTCAACGATTTCTTAAGGCTTCGAAGGCATGAAGCTCGGATTCTGTCCACTTTCTCTTGAGACACACTCGGCCTACCCGGCGACTTTTGCTTCAAAACACTTCCTGTTTCCTTAAATGCACTGAACCATTGACGAATAGTTTTGTCAGAAGGCGGGTTAACACCATAGTTACGTCGAAAGTTTCTTTGTACGGTAACTACCGAATTCGTTTCTATGAGCCAAATAACACATTGAGCCTTTTCTTGCGGAGTCGCCATCATTTCAAAGTCAACGCCGTACAGCGCCGCCAACAGTTGATGCAAACATTCCCAATTCGTATGAGTAAAACTTTTTGAGCTACTCTTTTCAGAGAAATCGACTAAATTTTGCTATCTTTTATAGTTAGTGAGATATGAATTTTTAAAACCCCGGAGTTCTTTTATAGACACCCTGTATATATATTTTATTTCTCAAAAACTAATTAATTAACTGAATATCATTCGTACAATTTATAAAATTCTTTTTTACAAACACAATAAAAAATTAGTGCTTCTCATTTTAATTGAAATGGAACATATTTTAAAATCGTTTGTTTATTTTCTTAATTAAAAAATATTATTTTTATTGAAATTATATATTTTATTAAGTTAAAATAAGTTTATATAAATTAAGTTATGCCAAACTTCAAAAACATTAACAGTGATCTATGAAAATGGTTTTGAAAAATAAATAAATAAAATAAAATGTACCCAGTCCTTTAGCACACATTTATCCACAATTTATCCTAATTTTAAAAACCACTTATTGAGCTGCCAATGTAACAAGTATAAACCCCTTTATAAACAGTTTATAGAACTCAATTTTCCGATAAGCTTTGTTTTCTTCATAAAACAAGAAATAAAAAATTATATTAAATAAATAACGCACACATGTTGCCCATCTTGAAGAAATATAAAAAATGCCATTTTCTTTTGTTTATACAACAATTTTAAATCAACAACTTTTTTTCTAATGAACAATAATAAACTAAACAATAAATTTCACTCAAAATTAATAACCATGTATACTCAATTTCATTAATTAATTAGAAGCTTACTTCGAAAACCTGAGAGATTTACGGAAAGAGATAATTATTTAATTTCTTTTCCAGTTTTCCCCCTAAATTTTCAAAATACTGGTTTCATAAAAAAATATTGGCCTGGCCATAAAATAAATGGTACATCTCACTTATAAATGACTTATCACCTTTATTTTGCTAATCGCGTAATCATTGCTTTATTTTTTATTTTTATTTTTATTTTTATTTTTATTTTTTATTTTTTACAGATTTTTAATTTTTTCCCCTTGAGCTAAATAAACGGAATTCTAATGAGCCATTTCCTTCGCAATTAACTCTTTCGTCGATGCAATAGACGTACGGTAATGGAAAATGCTTTTTCTGCCGTAAATATTTCAGAGATACATATTTAATAAGCGCTGAAGAAATGTTTTTAATCATGTACTTTGTGATATCACTAATATTTTTATTTTAAAGTGGTACTTTAGAACTATTATTGAAAAATAATTTTCGAACATGTTATGTGATTAAATAACAATAAAAAATGATTCAATGGGAATATCCTTCATTGTATAAAATTTTTACAAATGCATAGTAGCGTGAAAGGGGTAATAAAATTTAATTGAAATTTACAAAGAATTTTGCAGGTAATATGCCTATTATTAAAGTATGTATTTTAACGAATTTATGCATATTAAAAGACTTAAGGGGGCTCAGGGGTTGATCGATACGGAAAAATATGTAAACAGAGCTCTCGCTTCGAGTCCATATAAAAACAAAAGTATTCAATGTAATTAATTTAAACTTTCTGATATTTTAAAGGTATGTTTGCAGTCTTATAAAATTATAAAATGAAGTACTTCAATGTAATATAATAAGAAAATAGCAAAATTTATGTAACACAATTTTCGAAAAAAAATATGTGTTATATATCCAACACCAAGATATCTAAACGTTGAATTGACATAAGAACCTAATTTTTGCTTTAAAATGATCCGGAAACTTTACTCTATAGAATGAATTAAGGATATAACTATCACTCAAAAGCAACATTATTAAAAAAACTCTCAAATTTGAAAATTTAAAAAACTCCTAAAAATACAACTTTTTTTCCCTTAAAAATACCCAAAATATCTAAAATCATTAAAAATACTCAAAATACTCAAACTATCTAAGCTATATTAATTCATTCTATAGATAATGATATTATATGCATGCAAAAAATTAAGCCATTCCATCAAATAGTTTTTTTTAAATCTTGGTGTTAGTCGTCAAAAATCAAGTTTTGAGAAAAAGCGACTTATAGTTGAAGTTATATGGGTGCGTCTTTGAAAGTGTTGATACATAAATGCTTATAACTCCGTTAAAAATGCAAATAATGTTATGCGGTTTTTTGCATTGAGTTCAGAATTAATTGAACTTTAAAACTAGATTATAAAAGAAATCGATTTTTTCAAACGTTTTCAAACCCTGAGCCCCCTTAAATTTGAACAGGTTTTATATTTTCTGAAATATTTAATTGCAAAATTTTATTTTTTTTGTCGAAGTGAAAATTTTGCATTTAAATATATTGTTGCCGCATGGGCATCTATTCAATTTATTCATGGTACGCAAAAAATATAATTTTGTGCAAAGGTTCTAAAAGTGATTCAATTAAAGTTATTTCTTTAAAAAGAGACGCACATTTTTCTTCACTGAAATACATTCATTCTTGGCTACAGTATAGCTGCATTCTAAGAAATAAATGCGTAAAATTATACATAAAAACAAATATACTGATGATAAAAAAAGATTCATTTTTATGTAAAAAAGGTGTGCAAATTTCCAAATGCACGTCCAGGTATTTTAATATCAAAATACTTATTTTTCTGTATAGTGCATTAAGCGACTTAATTGTGTAAAATGTTACCAGATAACTCAGAAATACAGTTTGACTTGCGCGTGAGTAAACATATATCAGTGTAATATTTAAAAATATATAAGGATGAATCAGGTTTACATGGTATATGTGTACACATTGATAGTTTAGAAAACAAAATGTCATCTAAAAATGTTTATGGTCTAAAACAATTTGGTAGGCAAAACAAACACGTGTTGTGTTTGTTTTCTTTCCAGCAAATTAGTTTTTAGAGCGCTAAGATAATGTAATCTTACTTTGCAAAAAAAAAAAAAAAAAAAAAAAAAAAAAAAAAAAATCGACTGAAATTATATTTATTGTATGCTCTCTGTCCGTTAAAGTTATTTTGATCTCTGGGAATTCTCTGGGAATTTCGTTTCTTATTGCCGAAATATCCAAATTTTTTATGCTAATACTCCATGCATTGTTTAATATCTACTTGTGCCTTTGAAAATATTTGCAACTGGAGAACGACGTCAAATGACTTTTACACTACTGAGGTTTCTTTATAGCCTTCCTCCAGAATGTTGTTTTTTAATTCTACATGTTTTCACTTACCTTGTATTTACTGAAAACTGCTTTATAAGCAATGATTCAATAATTGATTATAGATTCTGGAAAGTAATCGATGACTATATCGATTGCGCATTTCTCTATGTTTTTTACGGTTAATAAACTTTCGATAATAGGTCATCGCTAGTCTAAACGAACAATTAAAAAAATTCATAACACATTTGAAAACAAGATTTTTGCTATTACCATGAATAGTCGTTTAAATTTATGATATTTTTGTAGTCCCATATATAATCTACAAGTACATATGCGTTTTAGATAGCATGTTAATGTTAGTTCAGTTAAATGCATTGCACAGTTAAAACAATTTCCACTCAGAAATTTCAGTTCATAAACAGATTTTTCGAGAAATTTCATGCGACCCTGTATATGACATGTTGAATTTATAAACACCATGAAATATTTTAAAAAATTAAATTTACCACAACTGAAAACGCACTTCAAGAAATTAGTGGTGTAGACTTCATAATTTTAATTATTGCTCATTTTCTTCTACAGGACAGTGATATATGGTAATTTCGAAAACAAACAACAAAAACAAAAACAAAAAAATGCAATAAAGTACAAGTCAAAACTGCATATATTTCAAGCGTTCCAACTCCTATGGAAGAGCTGTCCGCAAGATTAAAGGCGGGGTCAAGGCATATGCCATCTAGAGGCAGGGATGGATAACTAGAGGATTATTAAGTAGATTGCAGTTTCTTTTGTGTGAATGGCAACAAAACTTTTTTGTTTCTATAAAATGTTACTTTAAAATATTGCGTAGAATAAGTTTTAGGTTTGAAATATTGTAAATAAATATAGAATAAATAAGTGTAGTATGACTAAATATTAACATAAAATATACTAAGACGAAATATCATTTAACTATGCGATACAAATATCGCTGATTAAAATATGTTCGATTTTAATTTTGTTTTTAATGTAATGAAAGATGACTCATTTAATTTAGTAAGTAGTATGAAAAATTTTGAAATTGTGTCACATTCTACTAAATTCTTGATGAGCTAAATTATACAAAATTGTATACACCGTTATATTCCCTATTATAATATAATGTCTATCAATATTTAGAAATGTACAGAATTTAATACTAAATAAAATATTCATCTTTAGCTCCATTTTTCATTTACCAACAGCAGACTATAAAAATCCGATGTTTTCTTGGTCATATCGACTTTTATTATTTAACTTGCAAACATTTCATTCTTTTTATTTAAAAACCTATTTCATTATACGTATATTCGGAATAACTTTAATTTTAAATGTATGTATTAAATGTTGTTTTGTTAAACAAAGAAATATTGTTAATTTATTTGTTTAAATATTTAACGTTCTATCTAACGTTCTCTACGATTTTTCTAAAATCGTAGATTAGACTCTCTCTCTCTCTTTTTTTTCTTTTTTAACAGACAAAGCTATTTCGAGAATTTATATTAAAAATTAATATAGATTAAAATTTAAATACTGTATGCATTTATATTAAAAATGTTTTACTTTTAACCTGAATAGCTTTCATGAAATTTAGGTCTACAATATTTACAATTTCAAAATTATATGAAGAGAAACAGACAAAACCATTTTAGAGAATACCTGTTAAAACTTTAGTCATGAATTTCAAATTTTCACTCAACCATGAATGATGAATTTGTTGTTTACCAGATTTAATTCAAAATATTTTTTGTTACAGCTTGTTTTGATAAAAATATGTGTATTTAAAAAATAGTCGCAATGTCGTTCTCGTTTCGGGCAAAAAGCAGTGTTTTTGCTGCATTAAGGTACTTTTTTTCCCCGAAATTAAAATGATATTGTGAATATATATATATATATTTGCATATTTTTATCAAAACAAACAGTAACAAAAATATTTTGAATTAAATCTGGTAAACAACAGATTCATCAATCATGGTTGAGTGAAAATTTGGAAAATATGCGCAAGAGATGCGGAGATAATAAACATCTGCGCATATATGACGTCAAACCCGCGCATTCATTTGCACCCCTGCCACCAGCTGGCGCAGCTTGTTAACTTACGACAGATTCCAGCATTAAGCTGGAACGCTCTAGCAGCTCTGGTACAAGTAGAACTCGCACTCAGAGGGTTCCATGTAAAACACTTATGAATAAATAACCCCTTGGGAACAAGCGACTTCTATATCTGCCACTTGTAATTCTCAGAATCCTTCATTATTCCCATCAGTTATTTCTAATTACAATGTTTAACTTATTTATTTGGGGCATTTTTGCAATTCAACAACAGAAAATTTTCTGTTTTGAAAAATCTGTAATTAAAGATTAAAAACTAAGCAAACTAAATGTTTAAGATTAAAAACTAAGCAAACTAAATGTTTAAGATTAAAAACTAAGCAAACTAAATGTTTAAGATTAAAAACTAAGTGCTTCTGTCGCAAAGATGTTAACTGTATTATTAAAAGAAAATTTTCCTAAAAGAATAATAAGACTTTGTTAAAAAAAACCCATAAAACGTAGGGTTAGGTTATAGTTGTATGTACTAGAAAAGTGTAAATGAGTAAATCATTAATGTTCAAAGAGATATGAAGCCTAATTAATATAAAATATTGCTATTCTATATAAATACATTTTTTATCTTATTTTTATCTATTTTTAAGGAAGCTAACTTGGTATTGAAAATGAAGGGTAATTCATATATAAACTTCATTTGGCATTTCATAAAATAAAATTCAGCGTAATAATATTTTCTTTTTACAGTGTACCTTACACAAAACCCTTTTTCAACTTTTAAACTTCGCATTATGATAAACGAGCTTGAGTCGAAATGAGCTCACAAATTTGCAAAACCGCTTTGATCCGTAACGGGTTTTTCAAGATAGGTTTTTAATTAACCTTTAAAGTCAGAATAGTCGTAATGAGAGACAAACTATTAGCAAACTAGTCGTGAACCCAGTAGGGTTTATCCAAGGTTCGCACGTATAAGGAATTAAAATACATAGACATTTTAGTACCAAAAAATTTTGTAACGAAGTATACAGTAAAAAAAAATCTGCAAAGGTATTAAACTTTTTCTAGGAAACTGGGATTCCAAGAACTTTTCCTGTAACGGTAACAGCAAAAATTCAAGTTTCAGAATCGATTACATGAATTTTTCCTGTTATCGTTACATGAAAAGTTCTTGAAATCCCAGTTTCCTAGAAAATATTAGTACCTTCACAGATTTTTTTTCACAGTGTAGCTGTTTTATCCGAAATAAGGAACGTTTTGCAAAAAATAAGACACAAGTAACTTTTTAAAAAATTCAGGTACTGAAATTGCTAATTTCTTCTTAATTTCTTATGCATACGAACTCTGATTTATGTGATTAATTCTGATTAAATTAGTCTGTTAGCAACAATATGAAGTTTTTGCTTTTATACAGCTAGTAGGTATCGCATTACAGAAATAACTTCGATTGATATATTATTAAAAGTTGTTATCCATGATTTAAAAGCCGATGATATGCAAACTCCCTCGTCATTATTTATGACAAACCTTCCGTAACTTTAAGGATTAATGTCTCGACAAATAGCCCACACTTTTAAAACCATTTTTATAATGCTTTTATACTTTTGCTACGATATGTACTTCAATGATTCTCAATAAATTTCTTCAATGCCCAAAGGTCAAATTCGTGTGCAACAGAAAAATGTGCTTTTCTCAAAAGAAATGCGATCTAGAGTTGTCGCTATAGTTTTTCTGCAATTTTTAAAGTTATATCATATAGTATTTCTAATTTTTTCATCAATTTAATTCAGTTACGAATAAAAGGGTGGGTGGGGGTTGGAGTATATTTTTGTACTATATTTTTGAAGATATCTCTGAAAAGTTAATTCCTAAAATTAAAAGAATCGTATTTTGTATCTTTGAGTTAAACGTAATGAAAGCGTTCACACTGTAAAAAAAAATCTGTAAAGGTACTACAATTTTATCTAGGAAACTGGGATTCCAAGAACTTTTCCTGTAACGGTAACAACAAAAACTCAAGTTTTAGAATCGGTTACATGGATTTTTCCTGTTATCGTTACATGAAAAGTTCTTGAAATCCCAGTTTCCCAGAAAATATTTAGTATCTTTACAGATTTTTTTTTTTTTTTTACAGTGCACAAGATACCCCATACGATATACAAAGAAAATATTTTCTTCTTCTAGTATTTTAATTATACCCCCTAACCTCCTCCAGAATATATTTTCAAATGTTTAAATAATCTGTTAATATGTGGGTCAATAGTCTTTATTGCTTCCCTCAATTTTAGCTTTCTGCGCTTCATAGTTTACATGAAAAAGTCTGTCCCAGACAGACACGAGATGGATCCTATAATGGTTTGGTTTTAACTTTTTAAGTACAGATCCGTAAAAAGCAGTCGGTTACTTAATTAAATTTTCTAATTAATTTAAATTTTTTTCATCAATCTATTGTGTTTCTTGTAGCAAGTAATAATACATTTAATAATTTTAAAAAAATGTTGAATTTGCTTTATTAGATATTTCGTGAAAAGTATGGAAATCGAAACTGTTTTGTAGCACTTTTGATAGGTTGAAGGCAAACTGTAATTTTAAAGCAAATTAAATATGTATAAAAAATCTAATATGAATTATTGATATGTCAAAATTTTGTCATAAAAAAGTGAATGGTAATAATAAACATCAATTGTAATAATTGGGTAGTGTAAAGGGAACATTAACTGTAAAATATACACATGGGGGGGGGGAATAAAAACATATTACAAAGTTACTACAGTAAATAAATAAATAAGTAAAATATTTACAAATCAATAAGAAATAAGTCTGAATAAGAAAATTTTCTGGTAACCATAATGCTATTTCCATGCGAACTTGTTGCTCTGTTACACAGCTGCAAATCGCTGTGCTTGTTTGCCACCATTATTTTCGAAAAGTTTGCTTCGCCTTATTCAATTGATGGGACATTTTCGATAAAATAAGTCACATTTTTCCTCTCTAAAATACTTGTAGCCAAAAATCGTAGTATGTAACAGACAAAAAAATTACATGGGAATAGCCATATACAAGCTAATAAAAATATTAACTATAGCAGAAAAATTTCAAATGTTTCTTTAAAAAATAGCTAAAGAATTATAATGTTACAAGTTAATAAAAACTAATTTTCTTATAAGATTTCAGTATTGAATTAAAAAATTCAAGCTAGCAAAAATTTAAACTAAAAAAAAAATTATAACAAATATAGAGAGGGCCAAACTTGATAAACACAGATTTTAATTATTTTAATATGTGTAGAAACGCAAAGACTCATTAGCCTCGGGCTCAATGAGTTTTATACAACGCTCCTTAGGTTTTGTTAAACAGGGAGGGGAGGGGGTCTAATATTATGACACAATTTAATACTTACTTTGAAAAGAAAGCGCATGGTTTATTGTAACTCAGTTGGTATAGTGTTCTCTCGTTCGGGCGAGGGTTCAATACATGGTCGCACTACATTCATCGCTCTTTTTTTTTTAGTGTGTACATATAATTTAATAATATCAAGAAAAACTCTTAATATCGTACCTTAGCTAAAATGTTAGCATATTTAAGAATTCATTTAGCATTTTTTATTTTTAAACCATTATTTCTTATCACTTAAACAATTGTTTAATTTAACCTATAATCGAAAAATAAAAATTTCACAAACTCTTTACAAATCTGTTTTGTTGTCATATATTTATGATAAAATAAAACATATTTAAGTAAAATAAGTAGAAACATAGGAAGAAGGTAAATCTGAAAGCAAAATAATTCAAAATGCAACAATGCGTATTACAAAATTCAAAAACTTTAATATGAAAAATAAATTTTAATTTAGTTCTAACACTGATTTTTAATATAATTATTTTTCTTATTTTAAAATATAGTAACCATCGTATTATCACAGATTATATTCGTATATGACTTCCCTTGTTAAAGCAATACATAAATGACATTTCTTTAAAATCTCGAATTGACAAAATCGTTCAATTTTTATTGCATCGATAAAGTGATGTATGAAATACATTTAAATTTTTTAATGAACAGTTTTTCATCTATTTATGTTGTTTTATGCAACTGTTAAGTTAGAAATAAGAAAGGAAATTTCTTAAAATAGAAATTATATATAATATTATATTTTTAATAATGCAATTATTTAATTATCATTACTATTGTAGTTACAAAATAAAAAATGACAGAAAACAAATGTAGTGCGTCCCTGTATCAAACCCGGATTCTCTGGTCAACCAGCGTGCTTTGATCATCCGTGCCCTTTCTTTCTAAAGTAAGTAATACATA
The DNA here is from genome assembly GCA_964019185.1 of Maratus speculifer. Taxonomy (NCBI): domain Eukaryota; kingdom Metazoa; phylum Arthropoda; class Arachnida; order Araneae; family Salticidae; genus Maratus; species Maratus speculifer. The sequence continues at coordinate 220,655,537 of OZ025299.1, read as the reverse complement.
CTATAGTCTCATTCAGGTCATTTTTGCCGCATTTATAGCAGTTCAAATCTAAATGAGATGGCCAAAGTCTTATTGTGACAATGTGTTACATGCAAATTCATCTAAAAACATCCATTTAACCATTCATTGCTGCGACAAAAACTGTCACATAACAACTCTGATCCATCTGTGAGACCGCTTGATGATTAAATGGTAATTAAAAGGTGAGATTAACTCACCGAACTAAAGATCTTGTTTGGTCACAAAACGAGTATTCTGATAATGAGAGATTAACTTAATGAATAGTATTTATACACAAAATGTTTTGATAGTTTTAATTATAATGCGATCTCACTCATTTAACTATTTTTAACGATTGTACTAGGATTCCAAACGAAGTAAAGTTCATGTAGGTAACTGTAAAATACTTCTCGTTCATTCCTTGGGTACAAATTAAATTTGTATACATTTTGTTAAAAAAGCGCTAAAATATTGTTAGTGTGAAAACCATTGTGTTGTGTGATGAAACAATTATGCATGCTATTTGCATAAAAATGAACACAGTTTATTACAATAAGGCACTTAATCATAATCTACAGTTTGAGCGCTTTTGCTGCATTAGTTTTGACAGGGTTATACAAAAGATATTCATTTTTTTAATTTGTTGATGGTCCCCTATGGAGTTTCGAAAAAAAATCTTCACGGAAATGTATGACTTATACTATTATATTTATCTCTAAGAGTTTCGGGATGATTCCTCGTGTATTTTTCTAGATATTCAACAAAATGTCTAAAATTGCACGTGGACGTTCATCAATGGCCAGGTAGTGTATAAACTACAGGTAAAATTTTATTACATTTGATGTAATGGATGCAACAATTTTAACGGGGTGATTTCTATAGAATAATTCTTTTTATACAATGAAATATAATTTCATGCATGTATGGTTGTTCTAATTTATCAGCTTAAAAATATATATACTGAAGTATTCTTTGTACAACCTTAAATTGAGAAGATAATAAGCATATATTTATTAACATCAGATACTTTGTCGAATCATTGTAAATGATAAATATCATATTTCTAAAATCATCCGGACACGTGTTGGTTTAGCTGATGATGAGCTGTTGTTGTTGTAGCTCGAAACGCGTCCTGCTTAATTTTTCATTTTATGGTGATTTTACAAAGAGTTTTAGTTTTTTATCAACTTATCATCAGTGATTACGGTGTTTTTCATTATGATAAATAACATAGTTTGCTTCTTTATAAACAATCATTCTAGATTAAAATTATGTAGTGTATGAAGTATCGTGTATTGTCTAAGGAGAAACATGTATTAATGAAATACAGTGTGGCAGTTTTTAAAAATACTTTATTTAAAATAATAGCAAAGTAGATCCTAATAATATGTTTAGTGCATTGGTTCGGCAATGTTCAATTTATTTTTTGATTATATAAAAATCTACATTAATGCTTTTGCATGCATCTTTTCTTTGATTTGATAAACTGCATCTAACTTTAAAATATAAATCTACTTAAAAAATTGCGGTTGACAGTATTTTTATTTAAATCTTACAATTCTTATTTTATCACGTATTGTAATTTTTGATTTTTTTTAACAGTGTATATCTTACCATTCAAAAAACAAATATTACTAGAAATCTTTTCCTTTTAAAGAATTTACATCTGATTTAAAAATTTTGATTATTTTATTACAATCTACATTTTTAGAAATTATTATTTTAAAAGTTGCACCTTTTTCAATTATTTGTTAATTTCTATAAACTATTTTTTTTCTTGTAAATATTTTAAGAATATATTGAAAAAAATTATAAGTTGTATACATTTAGAGAACATGGATAATTATTTTTGTTATGATTATTTGATATAATTACATTTCTATATTGTTTCTTTGAACTGTTCATTTTGAAAATATTCATGTTCATTTGTAACTGTTCAGTATATATATATATATATATATATATATATATATATATATATATATATATATATATATATATATATATATATATATATATATATAATTTTGTATATATATAAAAAATATATATATAAAAATATATATATAAAAATTTTGAAATTATTTGCTAAATTGCATACATTTTTCACGTATTATTTAAACGATTTTTACAAAACTTAAATATTTTTACAGAAGACTATAAATTTTAACAAATATAATTTTAGAAAACTTTGAAATTTTTTAAAACTTGTATATTTTTTATTCATCAGTTATTTGTTTTAAACATTTTATTAGCAGGCAATTAAGAAAAATCTTCTAGTATGATGTACATTTTTACAAAGCCTTTATAATATATCGTTATCTCTCATATTTTCCATTCATATAATATTTTTTATTTATTATTATTTATTTATTTATTTTTAATTTGAAAAAAATTAAGAAATTTTTATGTCTTTTTCACGTTAATTTTTCTTATTTAGAACATTTTGATTACCAGTTAAATGTATCTTTTAAACTAAAAATGTTATTCTATATATATATATATATATATATATGTATATATACGTATGTAATTAAAACTTTGATTTTTTTTTTTTACTAATATGTATATTTTTTATTTCATACATTATTTTTAAAACTTTTTTATAAGCTTGTTATAGTCCTAAACGAACTTTTTAAATTAATGTATAAATATTTTCTGAAATTCAAAAACATTGATTTTCGTTTCTTTTAATAATTAAGTTTTTATGTAATTGTTGAAATTTGAATGCCATTGTAGATTTTGGTTTACTGATTCGTATATATTAAAAAAGAAACTTTAATATACTTATATTAAAATATTTAAATGTTTTCTTAATGTAGAGGGTTTTTTTGTTGTTGTTAACTTCAAACGTTTTTTCCGTACTTGAATATTTCTTCGTTTACATATTAATTTTCTAAACTTTAATTTTTTTCGAAAACTATAATTTTTTTAACGATTTGTAAATACCTTTTTTAAAATATAAAAATGTTTTGATACATTTTCGTATTTTTTTTTGCAAAATGGAAGTTTTATATTAACGTGTTTTTTTTTTCTTGCGTACAATAATTATGTCTATATAATTTTTGAAAATTTAAAGTGATAGTTGAAAATCAATGTTTAATAATGCACATATATTTTTAGAAAATTATTTTTTTTAATAGCTGGAATTTTTTTCTGTAATATTTCAAATCATTTTTTTAAGTACTTATTTTTTTTACTATTATGTATATGAATTTTTTTTAAATGAATGTTTTTATCAACTTACTTTTTTCATTTATTAATCAATTTTGCTTGTTATAAGATCTTTTTTCTACTTAATTATTCAATTTATGTTCAGTGTTTTCATCCAGTGTCAAGTTTCAGACTCATTTTTATATGTACGTGATTTTAATAATATATTTCATGTGCTTTCGAGTTATAAATATATTTTAATACGCCTGTGTAATACATAGGTAATTGCTGCAGTAATGATATATTTAAGTAATAACTTTGTAAATGGATATGAAAATATTCGGTTGATTATTTATTTTGAGTGAGATAGGATATTTAACTTAGTCTATTTTTGCAAATATTTGATAAATTCGTAAAGCCCCAAAGCTTAAAGTGAAATAATATAATTCTGGCATTACTAAGACAAAAATATCATGTTTATTGCTAAAGTATTTATGTAGAAAGAGAGTATTTCTTACAAAAATTTTCACTTAATTCTAATGAAAATTTGTGTAAACTTAACAAAAGTAATATTAATGTGTTGTGTTAATATCTACTTTTTCTAAAACCAATGTGTAAGATTCTGTCACGAAAGCTAAAGTAAATATATCAAGACAGAAAAAAAATCACGAGTCAAACGCACATTAAGAAGCATTTTCAAATATATTCACATTAACATAATAAAAATGCATTGTTTAAAAAGTTAAAATATTATACCTAATTCAACAATATGGAAAATAATTTTCTATTACACAGGAAGTCACTTGTAGTAAACCTAAGTAACGAATACCATTTTTATTATATTCATGAATATTTTTGACTATCCATGTATTTGAACTATGCATCGAAGTTAATAATTTTTAAATGAAGCAACTAAATTTGACAACAAATTTATGTTTAAAATTTCAGATGATTCAGTTGAGTAATTTTTGTGCTTTTATATGCATACAGACAGATGTATGCACGGGTCAGACGAAGGCTATAGGGGTTACTTATTTATACAATTACGAACCTACCTAAAAAACGGTTAAAATAAAAAGACCATGACGAAATTATAAACGCATTTTACAGCAAATATTACTCTAAGAAAGTATTGTAATCGATTTTTTTCAGTGTTCTTATAAATGAAATAAAAATATTAAGAATTAAAAAATTAAATAAATATTAAAAATTAAAAAAAAATATTTTCTCACGTAATGGTAGAAAAATTCTGTTATTTATATCGATTCCAATACTTTTGAAATAGCGCAATGCCGTTAAAATACACTTCGAATGGTTTTTTCCTATAACTCATAACGTGATGGTATTTTTGGGGGTGACTGTGTAAATGAACTATATACATTAATAACTCATACTTTATGTACAATACATGCTTAGTGGACCGTAAGTAAGATTTACTAATTGAATGTAAATCCGAGAACATTTACGAGAGTTAGAGCATGGACAGATGGACAGACAAACCGAATATATAAAAACTTTTCAACTTTGTTGGAGAGTGTTAAAAATAAATGTATGTGCTATGTAATGTTGGAACGTCACCTAAAATGGAACGTTTTCTGAAGTTGTGACGACGTGCTAAAAGATTCACGCAGTCGATTTACATAAACTAGGCAAGTTTAGCTAAAAATGGTATCTTATAATTAAAGATTTTATTTGTGATACTCAGTAAAGATTAAAAATTATATTACTGTTTTTTAGGATGCGTTGTAAATGTTATATATTAGATTTACATATATTTATATCTAGAATAAGAAATGATAGCTTAAAATAAAATCATTATATATTTAATACCGTGTAAACTGCAGGCTGTATCTAAACTACCTGGCAAAGATTTAAGGGGTGATAGTACACATCAAGACAAACAATTTTAAAAGGAAACCAAGGGTCCCAAGCGTTTTCCAAAGGAGATAGCTGCCATTAAGGTTAAGGTCCAAAATTTCATATCAACATAAAAATCGGAAAAATTGGTTGATTGTTTTGCGGTTTTTAACCGACTTCCAAAAAGGAGAGGAGGTTATCAATTCGACGCGTATGTATTTTTTTATGTATGTTCACAGATTACTCTGAAACCATGCAACCGACTAACTTGGTTTTGGTGTTAAATGAAAGACGATGCTCTCGAATTGGTACCACTTCAGTTTCATCGAAATTGGTTCATTACTTTTTTAGTAATTAGGCAAAAACTAATAAAATTAGTGATTTTTCGCTAATTAAAGTGTTGAATACGTTCGATGAATGGTCTGTAGATAATATGACGGAGCGGTCTAAGACGCTAGATTGGAGTTCAGTTTTGCGAAAGAGAGCGTGGTTTCGAACCCCGCTCTTGACATCTATGTAAAATTTTCATTTTTTTTCCGTATTACAATTTTTATGTTTTACCGGCTTCAGAAAAGGAAGAGGAAGTTATCAAATTGACGCGTATGTATTTTTTTTCTATGTATGTTCACCAATTACTCTGAAACTATCTAACCGATTAATTTGGTTTTTGTATTTAATAAAAGAGGCTACTCTATAATTGGTACCACTTCCATTTCATTGAAATTGGTTCAGTATTTTTTTAGTAATTAGGCAAAATTTAACAAAATATGTGATTTCTCGCAAATTAAAAGTAACATGGACTTTGAATAAGCTCGCCGGCTGTAGCGTTATCAGAGTGGCCGAGCAGTCTAAGGCGCCAGACTTAAGCACTTGTTCTCGGAAGAAAGCAAGGGTTCAAACCCCACTCCTGACATAACTTCGAAACGTATGTATTTTTTTCTATGTATGTTCACCGATTACTCCGAAACTATCCAACCGATTAATTTTGTTTTGTGTTAAATAAAAGAGGCTACTCTCGAATTGGTACCACTGCCATTTCATGGAAATTGGTTCAGTACTTTTTTAGTAATTAGGAAAAATTTAATAAAATTGGTGATTTTTTGAAAATTAAAAATAACATGGACTTTGAATAAATTCGCCGATTGGAGCGCAGTCAGGATGATCCAGCGGTTTAAGAAGCCAGATTTGAGCTCTGATGCTGGAAAGAGAGCGTGCGTTCGAACCCTATTTCTGACAAAATTTACATCCATATATAATTTACAATATTCTTTTTACGTATTGTAATTTTTATTAACTGACTTCAAAAAATCGTTAACTTTAAACTAAAAAGAGAAAAATAAACTTTTCTACCAAAAATTGAACCGACTTCAAAAACTACTGCAAAGTGAAAAATAATTTTTTACATAATAGTAATAAGAAATTAAATTAAGAGCATAGTATTTACCATGCGTATTATTATATTTATGTACATTAATTTGATTTTTTAGAGTCGGTGCCAGCCAAGCCAATTTCAAAATTAAAATTAAATATCCAATTAAATTCCTAAAAGAATAAAGGCTTGGCTGGCACCGACTCCAAAAAATCAAATTAATGTACATAAATATAATAATACGCATGGTAAATACTATGCTCTTAATTTAATTTCTTATTACTATTATGTAAAAAATTATTTTTCACTTTGCAGTAGTTTTCGAAGTCGGTTCAATTTTTGGTAGAAAAGTTTATCACTAAAACTATTCTTTATGTTGTTATTTTCTTGAAAATAAATTATAAAGATAAATATTGAAAAATGTCGATAGAGGGAGATTTAGACTTTGGAGTAACGAACAACTGTTTTTTGCCTTTATTTTTTGCATCTCATGAAATGGTTTCGCAAGCCTAGACTTAAAGAAGTATTTTTAACTCAAAATCTGATTAGTTGGGAGTGGTTAAGTAGCACAAACTGAACTGTGTTCAGAGGTTCAAATTTCAAATGATTATAAAAAACGGAAAAATCGGTCGATTGATTTGCGGTTCAATCACTAAAACTGTTATTTATGTCGGTATTTTATTGAATATAAATTATAAAGCTAAATTTAAAAAAAGTGGCGATAGCGGGCGCTTTAGACCTTGGAGTAACGAAAAACTATATTTTACCGTTTTTTTTTTTTTTTTTTTTTTTTTGCATCTCCTTAAATTTTTTTAGAAGCTTAGACATAAATTTAAATTTTGCGCAGGAAATCTGAATCGTTGGGAGTGGTTCAGTAGCGCTAATTGAAATGTGTTTAATGGAGGTGGGGAGGTTCAAATTTCAAATGATCATAAAAAACGAAAAAAAGGTTGATTCGTTTACGGTTTTCGCCAAAACTGTTCTTTATGCCAGCATTGTTTTCAAAATAAATTTTAGAGGTAAATTTCAAACAATTCCGTTACAGGGTGCCTTAAACTTTAGAGTAACCATAAACTATTTTTAACTGGTATTTTTTGTATCTAATAAATGCTTGTAAAAGCTTAGATTTAAATTTTGAGCTCAAAATCTGAATCGTTGTGAGTAATTGTGCAGCGCAAAATTGAACAGTGTTCGATTGGTGGGGAGAGTAACATTTCAACTCTTGAACACAGTTCAGTTTGCGCTTCTTATCCCCTCCCAACTATTCAGAATTTAAGCTCAAAATTTAAGTCTAAGCTTTTTCAAGCATTTAATTAGACAGAAAAAATAAAGGTTAAAAACAGTTGTTGGTTACAATAAAGTTAAGGACACCCTCAAACGAAATTCTTAAAAATTTATCTGGGAGGAAGGAAATACTGACATAAAGAATAGTTTTAGCGAAAACCGGAAATAAATCGACCAATTTTTCCGTTTTTTATAATTATTTGAAATTCGAACCTCCCCCCCCCCCGCATTGAACATAATTCAGTTAGCCATACTGAATCATTCCCAACGATTCAGATTTTCTGCGCAAAATTTAAGTTCATGTCTAAGCTTCTAAAAAAATTTTAACGAGATGCAAATAATAACGGTAAAAAATAGTTTTTCGTTACTCCAAAGTCTAAAGCGCCCTCTATCGCCATTTTTTGAAATTTAGCTTTATAATTTATTTTTAACAAAATACCGACATAAAGAATAGTTTTAGTGAAAACCGCAAATCAATCGACCAATTTTTCAGTTTTTAGGTGCGTTCGTAATTATGTAAATACGTAGCATCTATTGCTGTCGCTCAGTCCGTCTGTCCGTCCGTCTGTCTGTCCGTCTGTCTGTCCGTCTGTCTGTACGTCCGCATATAACAACGCAAAAACTATCCAACCGAATCGTTTGAAATTTAAAATATATAATTATTACATAATTTTTTCGAGTCATTTCAATTTTTATGAAAATCGGATGGATAGATCAATTATAGGGACAATCAAAAGGATTCCGTTACATTACGTCAATGGGGAAAAAGTTTCAAATGCATTTTAATCATTTGAAATTTAAAACGTATATTTATTACATAATTTTGTCGAGTCATTTCAAATGTTATGAAAATCGGATGCATAGATCAGTTACAGGGACAATCAAAACTATTCCGTTACATTACAATCAATGGGAAAAAAAGTTTCAAATGCATTTTAATCGTTTGAAATTTAAAACGTTTAATTCTTACATAATTTTGTCGAGTCATTTCAAATGTTATGAAAATCGGATGCATAGATCAATTACAGGGACAATCAAAATTATTCCGTTACATTACGATCAATGTTAAAAAATGTTTCAAATGCATTTTAATGGTGTTACACTCATTTGAACATAATATAATTGACATGAATATATGATGTATGTACTAAAATCTACATTCTGTACAATCTGGGATGCAGAGAATATTTATTATTAAATTACAGGGCTACACAAATGTATTCCACTAAATAATGTTATACGGGGAAACATTGTTTGGGGCGTGTTTTAATTATATTAACCTACTTCACATTTTATGAATAAGATGTACGTTAATGAAGTATAATAAAAATTACTCCCTGCATATTTACAGGAACACAAAGATTTCGACCACTATACTGTCTCCAAAGTACGCTCTACTATATCAGCAAGATCTAAATATTTTAAAACTTATAGTACGAACGCACCTCATTTGCTACACTTCACGTGCAATTTCCAACTTGTTTATAATCATTTGAAATTTTAATTTTCTGAACACAATTCAATTTGTGCTACTTAACCACACCCAATTATTGAAAATTTTGAGCTCAAAATTTAAGTTTAAGTATAAGCTTCCGAAACCATTTAATGAGATGCAAAAAATAACGGAAAAAAACAGTTATTCGTTACTCCAAAGTCTAAAGCGCCCTCTATCGACATTTTTCGAAATTTATCTTTATAAGTTATTTTCAAGAAAATACCAACATAAAGAATAGTTTTAGGGAAAACCGCAAATCAATCGACCAATTTTTCCGTTTTTTATTTTTATTTGAAATTTTGGACCCTAAACTTTTATGGCAGCTATCTCCTTTGGAATACGCTTGGGACCCTTGGTTTCCCATTTAATATTGTTTGTCTTGATGTGTACTATCACCCCTTAAAGTTTTGACCAGTAATACACATAGATACACCAATATATACACCCTGTATATACAATCGAGTCTCTCTATAACAAAACTCCATGCATCGAATTTCTCTACATAACGAATTTCTAGTAAGAACGGTCCCCTTTTCGCATGATTACATTAAAAACAGTCTCTATATAGCGAAATATCTATCTCCATATAACGAATTTTTTCATAAATTGGTCTTAATTTATTCAGTTTTAAAAAGTTTCAAAATCATATGGAATCAATTTTCCATCCCTTATTTTTAATTTATCGTCAATGCTGAGGTTTTTTTTAAATTTTTTTTATTACTTCTCTCCTTGTTCTTTAAATCCAACGAATTCATCCCACTCCCCACAAACCTTTCCACATCCTTCTCAAAACAGAGTCAAATGGATTGATACACATGTAAGAGAGGATTCAATGAGAGGCACATAAGAGAGGCCTTCAAATGGAGGAAAATGTTAACTACAATTTTACAATTTTTCATTCCTTGCTAAAATTTGAGCTTTTATTTATTTTTATTTTTTTTTGAGAGCGTAGCAATTTTAAAATAAAACAACAGAAAATTAGATTTCTTCGTTTGAAATTAATCCAAGTCTTCCTTTTTTAATTTTCATTACGCTTTCAAATAAATGTCTGTTCTCCTTTATGAAACAGCTTAAATAATTAAGAAATAAAATGTTAGGTTAATATTTACTTTTAAACATTTCAAATTCTTAATTCAAAAGATCAAAAATAATATTTGTTCAAGTTTCACACATTAAATGCGATTTTTAACATCATTCTCTATACATCGAATTTCTCTATATAACGAATTATTTACTGGAATGGTGGATTTCGTTATATAGAGACTCGGCTGTAATTTGTTTTGAAAATTTTGTAAATCTAGGAAAAAAGTATGTAGTATCTGAAAAGAAAGGGGTAGAATGTATATAATTATACATTGCAACCATAGGAATCTTAAACAAATGTCAAAATAATGTTTACATAAAATAGGAATTTTAAGTGTTGTTCATCTAAGAAATAATTTTATTTATCCATACTCTAGAAAAATCACGCAACTTTTAGTCAAAAACATTTACTGAAAGTAAAGTATGTCATAAAATGATCTTAAGTAATACGATGAATGTTAAGGTCCCATCTATGAATATACATTAAACGGTTACTGTATATTAAGAAGGTGTTAACACAGTTTTTGGCATCCCTCTGTCGTTTAACGTACCTGATTTCGGCTGAGGGGATGCCATTTTTAATGATTTGTTTTGTCGTTGTTGTTGTTGTTTTTTTTTGGGGGGGGGGGATGTCATCGAAACAGATTTTTTGTGGGTGGATGTTTTTGCAGCTTACTCTTTCTAGTTCTTTTCCCTAATCTTTATTAATTTTTGCTGACTCTGATTTTTTTTCAGACTGTTCATCAATGTCGTTTTCATTATTCTTTTTTTTTCTCTTAGTTTAAGTAGTTATTTTTTTCATTAACCCATTTTAAAACATTAAAAAATAAAAAAATATTGTCCAAATATTGCTCCGAATTTATTTACTAACATTTGATATTTATCAAGGTATATTTGGTTCGATCTAAGCAACTCAAATTAGTTCAATTAAGGAAACTGGATCTTTTTTAAAACATATAATCTTAAGTCTCAGAATAAAGACGAAAGCAAACATATTTGCGCAAAAAATATGCACAATAAACAAATGAATGTATATATATATATATGAACACATAATAGTTTATATTAGCTTTAATGTATTGGCTTACTACCTAAACAGCTAATTTTAAGTTTTGAAAAATTGTTTGAAAACAGCACGTGGATGGATTACGCTTCTTCAAATCATAAGCGGCGTCAATCTTATTAGTGGAGCTTCCGGCGTACATGGCGCCTCTTTTTATAATTAACGGCAGAATTGTAGTGGATTACAGTTTTGCCAATCTGCCCCAAAATGAATCGAATTTTATCTCCAAGCGCCACCCTAGTGCGGCTTCTTACATATATTGTTCTCAAAGATGAAATACGTAAAGGAAGACATCTTGAGTGAATTGAGACCTCAAAAATAACATCGCCGAGGGAACTGAAGGTCATATTTAAAATCACCTTACGATAATTGGAGAGATAAGTTAATTAAGAAGGGCCTAGTTTTATAGGAATATATGATGCTTACTTTGAAATAGATATGCCATGAAGTAAATTACCTTCTTTTCATTGAGAAATTTGGATGCAGCTGAACAAGATGTATATATGCATAACACAGCAATGCATTTAATATTTCTAAAATTACTTTTATTGAATACCGATTCATACAGTTATAAGATAGTTGCTTGAAAAAATTAAAAATGTATGAAAAAAAAATCAAAACATTAAATACATGAATTATCACTTGCTAAATAAGCGTAGAACAAACATGTTGAAAAATGTCCTAGCCGGCGATCGAACTTGAAACCATTAGAAAAGCGTTCTAAGTTCTCTATCATTTAAGCTACGAACACGATTTGCAGTTCCGCATTTTTCACTGTTATATGTTGGTAAGGCTGCAATGCAGCACAAGAAAGGATGGTCTTCATACTCTTCATATTAAATAAATATAGTTGTAATTTATTGTTATTATTTATTTTTTATTATACATTTTTAAATAAATGTTTGTTCTTTTGATTTTTTTAATCATTTGTAGTATTGCATTTTTTCTTCACGAATCATTTTTCACCAATGTCAAATACATTATTTAAGAAACTACAGTATTTTACTTCTAAAGCAACAAGTATATCGATTTTCTAAATTTTGTGGTAAAAATAAATATGAAAAATAATTTTAGAATATTAACTTACAGTTTCCTTGAAGACAAGTTTTATTGTGTTTTCATTATACTTAATTACACATATTTAAATATCTAGTTTAAGAAACATTGCGCTTCTCAAGCAATCGATATCACATTACCTACATAAAGAAAAGGAAAATAAATACTTTGAAAATTGACATGATGTATGAATTTCTATTCTGAAAATCTCTACCAAATGTTGCTATGATGTGTTATAAATTCACTACATGTCTTTTTAACTACATTTCATAGCTTTAATTAAATCACCGATTTAGGAACAAATTCTCAAATTCTTTTTTCCTGTAACTCTTCAGTGCACAATTCATCGTAAATATTAATATTTCTCTCCGCGATAAATCCTCCATTAAAACCTTCCGCTAAGGAAGAGATCTCTTCTTTCTGATGTTAAATGTTATATTTCACAAGTGGATGTAGAAGAATTCAACTGAACTGCAAAAATTATTTAAGTGTAAAATTCCTATTAACGCAATTTTCATAAGAAATTAGGAAATGACAAATAATTAAACAAAATTTCAATTTTTGATATTTGTACTAAGCAAACTTTGTTAGACACAGAATTTTTAATTAATAATATAGAATTTATTTAATCATTTTTCTTATTAAAAATATTTTTTAAAGGTTATTGATCTAAAACAGATTTATGTGATACTCGAATTATGCACCGGAAACAAAGGTTTATTTCTCATTGTTTTTAGTTTTTAAAAAATATATTATTGCAGTATATTTTTATACTACATATATGCTGTCAATTTTGAAAGAACAGATACATTTGTAAAGAAATTATTTTATTGGTATAAAGTTTCATAAAATTTAATTATCATATTAAGAAATTGTCAATCAAAGAGTTTGCAAATTATATTTGTTTTTTTACATTCTTTACGTGTAAAAAACCACTACTTTTAAATGTTTTTTTTTAATCTACAGTGTGTCCCATCAAAATAAAACCATTATGATTTTGTTTCATAATTGGACAGGAAAGAAACCAATGGGAACGAAACGATTATAATAACAAAATGTATATATAAATACATATTTACACGGAGTAGCTGACTCCTTGCTCTATCTCGGTAAGAAAAAAATGAATGTATAAAAAAGGAGGGGAGGGTGAAAGTGTCCCTCTGAAATCCACTATTTTTAATAGCCAATATATACGCCTTGTTTATATATGACACAGAATTTGTGTGTGGCATACTATTTACTAACTTCTGGAAGACAGTAGCAGCAATATTACCATAGGTTTCAATGGTAACGGCCTCCGTTCTTTCATAGATTTAAAATATCTGCCACTGATATATACAGATCTACTGAGTATACCCGACACATTTTTTGAGGTTTGAGATGGACGTACAGGACAGGACATTCCATGATATGCACGCAATTATCCAAAATCCATTTCGAGGAGGATTTTGCAAGGATTATGGGGGCGTTTTTATGCTGGAAAATAAAACTTAGGTCACCAGTTCTTTCTAATAATGACAGAAAATTTCTTTCTAGAATTTTTTCGTAATCGGCAGTCTTCATGCATTCTGGGTGAAAAGCCACGTTAAGTTTATCACCAAATTTAGAAACTGCATACACTATTAATAAGCCTCTGCCTACCAGCCTATGTTGTAAGCTATCTGCAAGCAAAGCAGAGCCGTTAGGGAAAAATGTAAACAAACTTCTACGGACCACTTCCATTTTAATCCAAGAAAATGTGTGAGTATCTTGAGTAGCGCTTTAAATGCCAATGCCAGACTGTTCATGTCTGTAGCAGAACTGAAGGCCTCCATCATTGAGCTGTGGTATATTACTGATGCTATTGTCTTCCAGGGATTGGTACATGATATCCCATATCGCATATTCCATGTCATATGTCAGCATCGCAGATATATTAGGTATTAATAGTAGTGGCTTTATTTTGGAGGGACCCCTCTTTTTTATACAATTTTCCCCTCTTTTTTATACAATTCTAGTGGTTAAGCATAACCGTGAACTTTTTTTATTTTCCTTTTTTGAACTATTAACAGAGTTTTACAACTCAACTTACATTATTGGTTATCTGTAACCGTATCTTGTGCATTCGACTTTGTTCTGTTTACGCATGCATCTGTCATGCGGTTTGTAATCATATAAATCTTTGAATTATAATAATCTGTTAAGTTTTTAGAAGAGTGTAGTTTATTCTTTAACTAAGTAACCTCAAATTCTTTTTTTAGCTTAATGATGGAAATCATCAATTATTATTTTTTATTTATAGGTGTTTGAAGGACCAGCATCTACACTGGTGACCCAAACTCGAGTTTAATAAGACGTCCGACCTAAGTGTTTCAGTCTTCGCATCATTTACAAATCATAACGATGAGAAGTCATTATTATCTTGCACAGCGCCTCTACTAATTTTACGAGAAATAGTGAGTGCTTTTCGTCAATATGATTGAACAATTCACGAAATTTGCCGATGTCGCCGTTGTATCACGTAGCGATCAGTAAGTCGTTTTTTAAATTTAGTGTATGAGCATGATTTGTTTTATACTTTTTTTGTAGGTCACTGATACTGCCAGTATTCCCAATTCTGAAAAAAAAATTATAAAATGGTTATTTTCATAACTTTTCTTCAACTTTGGTTACACTTTTATTTTTCTTGCATTGTATATATATGATAAGATCATAAATCATCAAGCAGTAACCGTCCATTCATTTTATTTGTCTATGTTTATCCATTTTTTTAAATCATGCATTCAGGCGATACCGGTAACCCAGTTTCGGCGGAGGTTTCGAGTGTTTTCGTTGAACCCCCCCCCCCTATTTTGGGAAACAAACCATCCTTATAGATTATTCGTCTGGAAGCGCAATTTTCTCTCGCCGGTTTTACTACGGACGAGGCTAAATTTTATCCCATGATTTCGGCCGTAAATTCAGACATATGAAATTCTATGAGCAATATCATTTTACAGCCACCTGGAAATGATAAACACAGGGCATTAAAATCTCGTTTAATCGAATTGCATTCCGAATTGCAAACCTAGAATTTATAACATCGTTGCAAGAATTAGAGCTAGGGATCAGCTAGGAGATCTTCTCAGTTACTTACCCGGATGCGTAGCCTCGCTGGTGATGCTGTTGGTAAGCCTTTAATAAAATCTCTGTGGCTAGGTAGACTTCCCAGCCACACAAACGATTTTGGGTGCTCTCAGTGAGGATCTTGTTGGTTTAACCGCTGTTGCCGACTAAATTAATGACCTCACTAATAATCTTCTGTAAATGCTGTCGCTACCCCCAAATACTACATGTGGACTTAAATTAAGTCAACTTGAAAAACAAATTCCCCAACTGACAAGAATGGTTTCTCTTTTGACCACCTCATTAAACAAACGACATTCTAGGAGTAGAAGTAGAAATAACAGCTAGAATAGAAGCTCATATCAAACTCGGAGACAAAATAAATATAAAGAACCTTCTAATGGTATGTGTTTTTAACCACACAACATTTGGAAACAATGCTAAAAAATGCAACTTACCTTGTACACATTTTCGATAAACTAAGCCGGAGATCTCCAACAAGGCACTCTAGCGACAGCCAGGTACATAGACCTATGTTGGCCTATATATAAAAAAAAAAAAAAAAAAAAAAAAAAAAAAAAAAAAAACAGGTAATTTTTTTAATAGACACATGGGCGGGTTTATTTGTATTGCCAAAATGTTACTCCTCCGTAACTTCTCCGTCTTGTGAGTTATTCTTTTACTAGCTGTTACCCGCGACGTCGTTCACGTAGCATTAAAAAAATAAAATAAAATAAACGCTTTAATTAAACAAAACATTTCATTAAAAATAATTTAAAATATATATAACACATATCATATACCGGGATATGCAGTAATGTTTTTTATAGGGGACTTAAAGAACTCAGTCAAATAGATGGAAAATGTGTTAGATAATATGAACAATCGCGAAAATGAAATTGCAACCATTTATACTGTAGAACAACGGTAACGCACCCCAATTGTACAGAAATCATGTTGTAGTGCATTTCAGAATTCCATATCAAAGAAAGAAAAATCATGTGTTAAACATAGGTAATAAAAAAATATCCAACATTTCCATAATACATAACTTCGCCGGCCCATTCTTTTCTGCAGCTGTGTATATGATCTGTATGTTTGTAAATATTCTAAATACAATGTTAAAATTTTGCTTAGTTAGAAAAAGTTAACGAAGATTAAAATTCACCTTTAGCAATTTCTAATAATGGACAGAAACGTACTTGAATTCTTTTGCACAGTCCTGTATATTACGTGTAAATATTTATACGACCGCATATTTAGCTTAAATTATTCAAGCAAAAAACCCGATTCAAATTATTGAATTCATATTTCCGGGAATCGCTATTGCACAGGTGACCATATATCCAGTTTATTGTATAGTCCGATACATGATTTATTTAAATTCTACAAACATCTCTTATTATACCAAATGTAGCTGAACTTCAGGATGCATTAGTTTTCCTTAAAATACATACGATAATTGAAAGAGCTCTTCATCAATCTTTTCTAATAGACCATACTTTGGATACAATATCTGAGATCTGGACACAGGTCCAAAATTTTTTATGCGTCTCTGTAAATGAACAACAAATGTGATGCAAATCATACTTAACTGCAAGCATATTGTAGTAAATTTCAGTATTTATCATTGTATTGATTATCTCAGTATATTAATTTCATCGTGTTTTAAATAGCGCAACGCAATTAAAATACGCTGGGAATATTTTTTCCCCGTAGACTATTATATTACCGAACATTTCTCTGTGATCTTATAATGAATGTTAAACCTTTTCACCCCATTTTCTACAGAAATCTTGTTTTAATACACTTCAGAAACTGATATCAATTTCAATATTATTAAAATAACCTTAATAAAATAACATTATTAAAATACGCTGCAAATGGTTTTTCTTCACAGACTATGATATATTGAAATACTTTTGAGCTGCCTGTACGTACACTATAAGTACTATACTTAACATATTCAATAGTTTAATAGTAGTCATAATCAAACTCACTTCTAAATGGAAAAAATGCATGATGATTTCATACATCACCAGTTATCAGTCCTAGTTGGTGATTCTGAATTCAATAAAATTATTAGCAAATTTCCAGAACTCACTAACCCCTCCCAACTGATTAAGCAGCCTGAATCTGCAGACATTATCACCATATTCAGACAACCGACCCCCCGGTATTTTCAAAACCTATACGTTTATCTTCTGAGCTACATTACGGTGCGCGAACAGAATTCAGTATCTAATGAGCCAAGGTATTATACGCCCCTCTAACAGCCCCTGGGCTAGTCCTTTACACATGATTAAGAAGCCTAATGGTCAACCCAACCTTGTGGTTATTATCGCTGCCTGAATACTATTACCATACCTGACAGACACACTGTCCGTCATATACAAGACTACATACAGGCATGTTCTGAAAAAAAATATTTTCAACTATATTTTTAGAGATGGCTTATCCCTAAATTCCTGTAAATATTGCGGATATACCAAAAACTGCTGTAACAAACACTTTTGGATTGTTCGCACATGTTTTCATGACTTTAGGTTTTCGCAACGCAGGACATACATTTCAGAGTTTTATCCACAAAGTTCCGGTTTAGAGAGCTGTGTGCCTTATTATGATGACATACTTGTCTTTTCAGATGTAGCTGCTAGGTATTTGAAGGACCAGAACATGCACATTCATTTTTTTCCTAACAAAGAAGAGAAAGGAGAGAGTTACGCCATGTAAATATGCATTCATTTATCGACTTTCTTAATAAGTTTGTTTTGTTTGATTCTCATATGTTTGTTTAGAGTCGAATTACGGTACAAAATGAAGATGGCATAATTTTGGTGAGACACACTGTATGTATATATATATATATATATATATATATATATATATATATTGCCATTGATTATGGGACACTTCCGATTTTAGACATTTTACTAAATATCTCGAAAAATACATGAGGAATCATATCGAAACTCTTAGTGTATAAATATAATAGTATAAGTCATGCATCTCCGTGAAGATTTTTTCCCGAAACTCCAAAGGGGACCGTCAACAAATTAAAAAAGAATGAATATCTTTTGAATAACCCTGTATAAACTAATGTAGCAAAAGCGCCCAAACTCTAGATTGTGATTGAATGCCTTATTGTAATAAGCCTTGTTCATTTTTATGCAAATAGCATGCATACTCGCAGAGTAATTAAGGTTTTTATAAAAATGATCCCAATTTTTTCCAAGTTTTTTCCTTATAATTTTCAGAGTTCTTAATATAAAATATTATTTTTTTCAGAAAATATGACAAACAACATTGCACACAGAACCCTGTAATCAGAATTAAAAAATAATGAAAATTGTATAAAAAATGAGTTGGTTTACTAAATAATTTTTTACTGCGCATGCGTCAACGATATCAAAATTTCATTTGCATATTATGTTAGCTAAATGTATAGAGCAACTTTTCTGAAAGTCACAAAATCATAACTTGAAAATTCTGACAATAATCGTTAATTGAATAAGTCGAAAATCCGTTATTCTCAAAATGAAGCAAAAACAAGAGGGGTTGTATCCATATATTGATTGATTAGTGTCAATATAGAATACACAACATGGGATGTACTTCTGCATTTGGATAAAATCCCTCATTTTTTTGCTTCATTTTGGAAACAACGGATTTTATCCTGTTTCTATAGACGATTACTTTCAGAATTTTCAATCTATGATTTTGAGACTTTTACAAAAGTTGCTCTATACATTTAGCTAACATAATATGCAAATGAAATTTTGATATCTTTGACGCATGCGCAGTAAAAAATTATATAGTGAACCTACTCATTTTTCATACAATTTTAATTATTTTTTAATTCTGATTACAGGGTACTGTGTGCAATGTTGTTTGTCATATTTTCTGAAAAAAATATTATTTTATATTAAGAACTCTGAAAATTATAATGAAAAAACTTGGAAAAATTTGGGACCATTTTTATAAAAACCTTACATACTCTGCGAGGGTGCATGCTATTTGCATAAAAATGAACACAGTGTATTACAATAAGGCATTCAATCATAATCTAGAGTTTGAGCGCTTTTGCTACATTAGTTTTGACACGGTTATTCAAAAGATATTCATTCTTTTTTAATTTGTTGACGGTCCCCTATGGCGTTTCGGTAAAACATCTTCACGGAGGTGTATGACGTATACTATTATATTTATACACTAAGAGTTTCGAGATGATTCCTCATGTATTTTTCTAGATATTTAGTTAAATGTCTAAAATCGCAAGTGTCCCATAATCAATGGCAATATAGTGTATATATATATATAGCTAAACTTATTTAAAAATATATTTAAGAATTCTAATCCATTTCATTTATGTTACGTTCACATTGGATTTAATAAAAGACTTTTACATTTTATGCTTAAGGTGTATTGCGTGTTGAAATAATACATATTAACTTGAGTATATGACATATAAATTATGAAGAAATATGAACTTCGGAAAACTACAATGATGTAATTAATTTTTATTTTAAACTCTCAAATATGTTGTTGCAACGAGTTTTGCAGTCGCTGAATGTTATTTTAAATATGTTTTTTGCTTTTATTAAAACTTCGATTCAAAAACTAATTTTTCATTTTTGCAACTCAATAAAAAATTTTTTATAGAGTTAGATTAAGCTGGAATATAATTTAAAAATATTTTATCTTGTGTTTATTTTAAATAAAAATGTTAGAATATCCTTTCAAAAAGTGTTATGCAATCACCTAATCTCTTTTTAAATATATATTTTATGTTTAATTATATCGTTGATTCACTCTTTTCTTATGTAATTCTTCACTTAAAATATTTCCAAAAATAACTTATTATTAAAATACTGTGACAGCTAAAAAAATCTTGACATTCATTAAAAAATATGAAGTTTGAGACAGATTGTCCTTTGGGATACATTTAATAGTAATGTTTCTTTTTTAATTTCTGCAGTTGTTACTGTTAGTAATAACAGTTCATCACGTTTTAAAAAATCATCAGATATGACAGAAATTTTTCTCTCTCTTTTTGATCCGATTTTTCTTTTTGGTATACTATCATTTGGTAAATCGATTTTAACTGTTTTAGGACATACTTAATCTGACCTATACTTGTAAATTTAACGATTAAGGATTTAGAGATTTTTTTTTTTAATAAAGTCAAAAAATGAGGTTCACTGACGATTTTAAGATTTTTACGTCGATAATGTGAGCCAGATGAGTTTCTTTTTGCAGAGAAAATAATTTTAAAAAAATCTCTGTTTTCATACCACTACCATAAATAGAAAAAATAAGGGAACTCTCACCCCACCTCACAGAAACTCTTAGGCACCTCTTCAATTTAAAACTAAAAAATAAATAAATAAACATTCGAACATTGAAATTTGCGGCTTAATTTTTTTTTTTTTTTTTTTTTTTTTTTTTTTTTTTTTGTGTGAGTGTGCTGCAGTTGTGAAATAAAAAATTATTTCTTATATTCATAATTATTACATCGTTCTATTTTATTAATACTTCTTTCACTGAATTTATGCAGAAAATTTATAGATTTCTAATGTAGATAATAATAAGATTCAAGTATAGATTTATTTAGTTAAATCTCATTAGGATTAATTACATTCTATAACCCTTTCCGGTAATATAATTTAAATTCTGTGCCACATAATTTTAATTCCCGAATGCCACAACGGCATTTTTAAAAATAGTTTTGACTTTTAAATTATAGATAAATAAATGGTATAACTTATTTTCAAATAAATTTGTTCACAAGTCCCGGTGTTATTTAATTTTAGCATTTTAGCACGGGATGTATTTTGTGCAAAAAATGGTTAGATGCCCAGAGAGATCAAGATATTAAGACCACTCCTCACTGGCATTATTGCCGTAAGATCGGTTTTGAGGTTAATCGAACAAAGAACACAGAAATGCTTTGCAATGATTCTGTGTTGTATTGCGTTAAATTTTTTGTGTTCCAGGTTTTTAGTTGATAGGAAGAATACATGTAATTTAACTAGGAACTCCATTACTGCCAAAGCAATTTTCACACGAAATTCCACTTTTAAATACAAAATGTTTGGCTTACATGCAATTATTTGAATACATGGCACATTGTTGTGCGAGAAAATTTAACGACAAATGCTAAAAATTATTGAAATACTGGAATTGGGCATTCTGATTAGCACTACTATTTCTCATTTATTTTATTAAAAACTCTTTAAAAAAATATTAAAATACAAAGACCAGCAAGGGCAGAATTTGTATCAGAGAATTCAGTTTATTACTGCAGAACGCATGTTGCTGGGAAAAAACGAAGCTTCGGTATGGTGTAGTCCTAAAATTTTGGCCATTAAGAAAAATATAATTTATGATGAAATGCCCATTGCATATATTCAATGTACCCTTTGCATTCGTGCGCCTAGTACGACTAGACAAATTTTCATAGATCTGGGTGGGGCTAGTGAGTGCTTAAGACATTGGTAGGCCTCCCTACGCAGATAAATCTCTGGATATGATCTTTCTTTGCAATTTTTTTTTTTGGTATCACTAATATAGTAAAACAAATTTTGCTTTATTTAATTAGAGTATTTCGGAAATTGTATATTTGAAAGAAACTTCTTTTATAAAAGAGGCGAGAAACGTGTAATATTGGTATAAGAGATACCCGAATGTAGGATGTTAAATCATGTTTCTAATGAAATTATGATATATAAATATATATATGTAATGTAGTGTAATTATTTCTACTTTAACACAATTATAGAAATATTGTTAAATCCTCTTGTGAAGTGACTGATTGTCATTATAACGATTTTATTAGTCTTAATTAAATCACCAATTTTAAACTCCTCATTTTTGTATCACTTCACTGCACAATTTATGGTAAATATGAAAATTTCTCTCCGCAATAAGCCTTCATTAAAACCTCCCGCTACGGAAAAGATCGCTTCTTTTCCGCTGCTAAAGGTTTAATTTCAGAAGTGGGTATAGGTGAACTCAAATGCATATCAAAACTGTTAATGTAAAATTATTATTAAAATATTTTTCCAGAAAATTATGAAGAGGCAAAATAAATATGCATGAAAATGGCATCCTTTGATATTATTAATTACTATTAAAATTCTTAATTTTTAAACTACTCTGAATAAAGTATGTCGTTGCTTGATTTTTTTAAATATCATTTCGTTGCATTTTTAATAACTTTATAAATTAAACACGTGCGTTAGATGTGAGAGGGATATATAAAATTATATAGAAAATTTCTCAATTGAGCTAAAAATGGATAAATTGTAACAAAACAAAATTCCATTTAATCACAGTAAGTCGATAATTCTGATTGCAAAATAACTCTTTTAAAAATTTATGAAAATAATTAAAAATTTTCAGATTACTCAATAAGATTTATCATGATTGAGTAATCTGATTTCATTGTGTTTCATTACACACATTTTTGTACACAATCTAAGAAATTTGAGTATGTCAATATTATTAAACAAATAATTGTTTTTTTTTTTTTTTTTTTTTTTTTTTTAAGAGGAAAAAATAAAAAACCCGTATGTATGTGAAAAATATTATGATGCAATTATTTCTTGCTAAAACTTTAGATAAATATTGTTAGAAAGTATTGTATATTCATTGCCTTCGTAGCATACTTTCGTTTTTGAACTGTAAAAAATACGATCTCAATACCCTAAATAAAAGGTCAGAGTGCTGGCAGAAAAAAAGCGGCTGTTGGAACAGATTTTTTCAGCGTCTTTACAGTCCCACGAATTCTTGTACAAATATATTAAGTTTCCCTCTAAAACATCTTTAATTAGATGAAATTGAACATGACAAAAAAATCTTTTATAAATACTGATGTCTTATTTTATTTACGATGCATACATTAAAAAAAACGTCGTTGACACCCACTATTTTTGTGGCAGCGCTCAAACCTCATATTAAAAAAAAGTGAAAACTTTCGGTGATGTTACACATATGTAAATGTGAATTGTGAGTTTCACTAGTGTTTAACTAATACAATTAAAAAAAAGGCAAAATATATTTTCGTACATTAAAATTAGTGCACTGTTACGTTTGCAAAGTTCAATCATTAAAAAATTAAAAATCTTCAATTTTCTAAACTTTTTATAACATATATCTTTATCAAGATGTAGCCCGCTATCTTTTCATCATGTTTAGTGACATACTTTGAAATATAATATTTAATAAATTTTATGCGTTAAAAACAATTATTATTATCACTTAAATTGTGACAGTTAAAGCGAGAAAACATTAATAGTATTGGAATTTATCATAATGCAATTATTTCCTTTCCAAATACCTTCCAGAAGTATTGTTAAAACAAATTATACATTCATTATCGTCATTCTTTTTATGTGTAGCAATGTAAAGGCATTGTTGTCATTCTATTTTTATTTTTTGTTTTATTAAATCATGCGTTTAGGAATTAACTCTTCATCTCTGAAACTCTCGATTGCATAATTCATCGTAGATATTATTATTTCTTTGTGTGATAAAATCTTCCGCTAGAAATGACAATTGCTGGTTTCCAGTAGCAGAAGGTTAATTTTCATAAATTGGTTTGAAAGAAATCAACTCAGTATAAAAAACGTTTACTTTCGAAATTCTTATTAATTATTTTTTTTTCAAAAGACAAAATAAATGTATCTGTAACGATATCGTTAGACATTATTAACTGCCACTAAAATTCTGAAAGATTAAGCCGCACTTCTACAAAGATAAAATTGATTATTTTGTTTTGCTAACTATTAGCATGACTATGAATTATTATTTTTTAATTGAAGAGTTTTATATTTTGAAAGAGATATTTAAATAAATTTATATACATGTATTTATTGAGTTAAAAAGTTAAAAAATAATTTATTACAATCATAATTGTGCAATAGTTACGTTTAAAATATACTTCTCTAAATATGTTTAAAGAGGCATATTAAAATATTGTTTCTATGACATTAAATATGTTTAAAAACCACTAATTAAACAAATCTGGCATAATGACCTATACACTAGATTTGCTCTCTGCACTTCGAAACTCAATTCGAACAAAAAAGAGATTTAATTGACATGTTACATTTCCAACATCTTTGTCCGTAAATTTTTGCTTTTTAAATGAATTTTTTTAGAATATCTATATTTAAAAAAAAACATAATTTACTAAAATAAATTTCTTTTCACAAAATGCCATATTAATGGAAATAAAAGCGAAAACAAACTATGTAAATTTAAATAACATGCTATAAGGAGCTATGTGGCAATATGTTTTATGTTTTAAATATTTCATAAAAATCAAAATATATTTTAGAATAGACTTTGATACTTACTATTGGTCGGTAAAAAAGAATTTACATAATTGTAAAATATTTTTAGTCTATGATATTTAAATTTTATACCATATACATTAAAAAGTAATCTTTTTTTCCCTTTCTTAAAGCATAAAATTGGATTTTTTCATTCTCTGCACATATGTAAGAGATATTCTTCTCATACAAGTGTGAAATAATACTTTTTTTGTAAAGATTTTAATATTAAAATATTCATTTTTTACATGTCTTGTATATATGTATAAACAGGGTGTCCAGTAAATGACTGACGCAATTTAAAATTAAATAACAAAATAACGGTTTGAGATAAAAATGCGCGGTTTGCGGTATTGTTATCAGAATATCAAAAAATATTTAATGCGCACTTCCTTCAAACAGTTAAAATTTCATCCAAAAGATGGCGCTGGTGGCATCAGGCTGTAGAAATGCAGCTTGTTTCCTTGTTCTGAAGCTGATGATCTTTCCGGCTCATTTTCTAGTGTCGAATCTGAGTCGAAATGTTGAATCGACTCTCCACTCCACTGAAGAATAGAGTTTGTTGATTGGAACGAGATTTAAAATAACATTTAAGATTGAACTATGTCTATAGTAACAACCTATGTCTTTTGTAACCTCCTCAGACAAATATCACGGGGAACTACAAAAACTAGTTTAAAATGACTGTAAAACAGCTCCAAATGTGTATCAATCTATGAATAAATGCTTATGATAGGCAAACATTTATTTAAAAAAACCTAGAATTAGTTTTAACAATTCTAGAACATATAAATTAATTTAAAGGATGTTTTTAGTGTTTCAAAATTCTCTTCGGAATATGTTATTTTAACCGCTAAACTAATGCTCTTTTTTACGTACAATAAATTGAAAATATGGGATAAACGCCACTTTTTTTAAGCTAAAATAATCGTAATATTTAATTTAAATATTTCTTGCATTAAATAGTATGAAATTGCATTTAAAAATTTTAGTAGTGTCAGAAAGCTTTAAGTGATGGAAGAAGTAAACTATTATTGACTACTATATTATATAAACTATTTTTAAAACAATGGTATGCAAATAGCGTTGCCAAATCCCATGTCTAAGAAAAAACGCGTCAATTACTTATAAATCGGCACATTTATTTTTTTTAATCTTACAATAAAGGAATCCGTCTACAACAAATCCTGTCTTAAACATGAAAAGTTATTGATCCTGATGTAGAAAGAAACATGCAAAACTACCTTCTAAGGCAAAAACCTGCCTAAAACAAAATATTATTAATTTTTCCGAAAACCGAATTCATCCCTATTTTATATTCATATTTTGTCATTTAACGTATCTAAAAATTTTATTACGAAAGCCATGAGAGAATTTAAGCTGTCTTTTGCACACACCTCGTCTCCCCTTCCCACACCCACGACAGCAAACGTATCTACGCTAAAATGGAAGGATATTTAAAAAGAAAAAAAAGACGTACCTGTTTTTATAGCCTGTAACTCAATCCTTTTCAAAACTTCATTACAAAAAGCATCTTAGATCCTGAAATATATTTTCATCCTACCCCCCCCCCCCCACCTAATTAAATTATTCGGTACGAGGAAAAGAACGAGAAAAAACATTCTGAAAATATCTCCTGTATCTGATTTAAAATAAGAAATATTATTTAAAATATGATTCTTTTTTTTTATTATATATAAAAAATACCAATGATCAATTTATTTTGCAATATTTATATTTATAAAATTGAACTAAAATAAGTAGACATCCAGTTTTATCTAAAATATCTATGGCCCCACCAGTGGGCGATAGGTTCTGACGTCTGAACTGGTAGACGGCAGTTGCTGGGTTCGAACACAATCGCGTCCGTCGGCATAATCGTTCGGGGTTTTCCGTGGTCTTCTTCGAACCTTGGATTTTCTAGCTTGAATACGGGTTAGGTTCCCTTAGAAAGACTCCCATGCAGGGCAAATTCACCTCTTTTTGACCTATATCCCACGTACATATAAGCGGCCGACATTAAATAAACCAAACCAAACTAAAATATCTATAAACATTTTTATGGCAAAACATTTTTACGGAAACTTTTTACTGAAATAAAGTTTCGTTTCTTTTTCTTCTAATTTTTTAAAAATATTACATGAGACAAAAGCTGTTGAAAGCATTTCAGAAGCCAAAGCAGTATCCACTGTCCGATCCTTCCTTTCATTTACTATCTCCCTATTCAAAATTTTTCTCCATTTGGATTCGATAAGTTGAAATACGAATCGGTTTTAAAAGACTAGATTACAACTTTTGAAGCTATATTTGTGTAATGCAATACCGAATAACAGTAAAAAAAGCAATAAGTATCAAATTGATGCTCTTAGCACAATGTCATATTTAAATTTTAGAGAAGAAGAGATTTGCGTCATCTACACTGTAAAAAGAAGAGGTTATTACAATGCTCATTTAAACGCCAGTTGAGACGTCAGAACCTACCAGCCACTTGTGGGGCCATAGATATTTTAGATAAAACTGAATGTCTACTTATTTTAGTTCAATTTTATAAATGTAAATATTGCAAAATAAATTGAACATTAGTATTTTTTTTATTACATAATTTTAACAAAAGATAATAAATCATATTTTTAATATTATTCCTTATTTCAAATCAGATAAGCAATATTTTCAGAATGTTTTTTCTCGTTCTTTTCCACATATCAAATAATTTAAAAAAAATGGGGGAGGGAGAAAATATATTTCAGGATATAGGATGCTTTTTGTAATGAAGTTTTGAAAAGGGATGAGTTACAGGCTATTAAAACAGGTACGTCTTTTTTTTTCTTTTTAAATATCCGTCCATTTTAACGTAGATACGTTTGCTGTCGGGGGAGTGGGAAGTGGAAGTGAGGTGTGTGCAAAAGATATCTTAAAATCTCTCATGGCTTTCGTAATAAAATTTTTAGATACGTTAAATGACAAAATATGAATATAAAGTAGGGATGGATTCGGTTTTCGGGAAAATTAATAATATTTTATTTCAGGCAGTTTTTGCCTTAGCAGGTAGTTTTGAGTTTCTTTCTACTTCGGTATCAATAACTTTTCATGTTTAAGACAGGATTTGCTGTAGACGGATTCCTTTATTGTAAGATAAAAAAAAATAATGTGCCGATTTATAAGTAATTGATCCGTTTTTTCTTAGACAGGGGACTTGGCAACGCTATTTGCATACCATTGTTAAAATTTAACTGATTTACGCATACAACGTACCGGCAAAAATAGTTTCTTCTTTCAGCATTTAAAGCTTTCTGACACTACTAAGATTTTTAAATGCAATTTCATACTATTTAATACAAGAAATATTAAAATTAAATATTACAATTATTTTAGCCTTAAAAAAGCGGCGTTTATCCCATATTTTCAATTTATTGTACGTATAAAAGAGCATCAGTTAAGCGGTTAAAATAACTTATTCCGAAGAGAATTTTTAAACACTAAAGAGCATCATTTAAATTAATTTAAATGTTCTAGAATTGTTAAAACTATTTCTAGGTTTTTTTAAATAAATATTATCTTGTCATAAGTATTTATTCATAGATTCATACACCTTTGGCGATGTTTTAAAGTAATTTTAAACTAGCTCTTGTAGTTCACCGTGATATTTGGCTGAGGAGGTTACAATAGACATAGGTTGTTACAATAGACATAGTTCAATCTTAAATGTTATTTTAAATCTCGTTCCAATCAACAAACCCTATTTCTGCAGTTGAGTGGAGAGTCGATTCAACATTTTGACTCAGAGTCGACTCTGGAAAATGAGCCGGAAAGATCATCAGATTCAGAACAAGAAAACAGGCAGCGTTTATACAGCCTGATGCCGCCAGAGTCATCTTTTGGCCGAAATTAAAACTATTTGTAGGATGTGCGCATTAAAAATGTATTGGTATTCTAATAATAACACCGCAAACCGCGCATTTTTATCTCAAACAGTTTTTTTTTATTATTTAATTTTAAAATGGGTCAGTCATTCACTGGACACCCTGTATATATATATATATATATATATATATATATATATATAGATTGATAGATAGATAGATAGACATTCACTAGAATATGTTTTTGGTATCCCTAGAACAGCCGTGGTGTGTCAAAGCCGATTTGTAGTGTTCAGCAATACTATTCTGTTATTGCATAAGAGCTATAGACAAGCAATAATGTTTGATAATGAATATAAGTATTTTAAAATAAATATTGAAACAATTTATCTTACAGATTATTGCATAATTCGAAACTCCCTGATTTGAGACCACTAACTTTTTTTTTAATTTCAGGATAGATTCTTTAAAATATTCACTGTTCATTTAAATATACATATATTAATTATGAATTTAAATTCTGTAATAATGTTACTCTATATTAAAAAGATATCAAAACATGGCAGATTAAATTATATACAGCTCATTGATTTTTTTAACCTGCAATATACTGTTTTCCATCTAATCAATCCAAACAAAATGCTATGATATTTTTTACTGTGCGTAATCCAAACATACACTTTATACACACAGTATTAATTTTATTTTATTAGTCTTACTTTTTCTTGCAATATTTTCATTTGTTTTAAATTTATGGCATGGAACATGGACAGATAACTTTAGAATCGTTTTGCAATGTATTTTTTAATGAGCTATCCTACTATTTTTAGAGTATAGACGGTTTTTCTCATATTGGAACCAGCCTGGTATATATTAATCTACTAAAGCATACAATATCGTTAGATCTTGAACCACTAGATTTATGAAATGATCATCTACCAGATAGTATTAAATTCTATCTTTCATTCAATTCCATTTTTCACTTTTTCCAATTATTTTTCAAGGAGTAATTCATTTTGCCTCGTTCTCTGATTTTATTACTTCCTTTCATTATTTTGAAGATCCTTAAAAACACCTTCGGTTTATTGTTTTTGTTTTAACTTCCACTGCAGCATTTATTTCCCTGTAGCAACTTTATTGTAGTTACTTCGAGCACTCTCACTTGAGTAAAAATTAACGATGAGATTTTATGGATATTTTCACTAGAATTTGTTTCGTCATTTATGTCAAAATTAACATTATCATCAGTGCAATTTCATCGCAAGAATTATTTTTTAAAGTTTGCTGAGCCTATAAAAATTTTTCTCATTTAAAGGATTTAAAAATTTCCGTCACAAAGTCATCGACATAAATTTGCGAAAGGGGTATACCACTAACAGATTCTTTCTCTCTTTCTTTTATATTATACACGAGCCAGTTTACATCAGACAAAATGTTATTTTTACTTGGTTCTAAAGTATAACATTAAAGCAATAGCTTTAACAAAATCACAACAGAAACATTAAAAACAGATGAAAGATCAGACATTTACCTTGTCAGTGCATGATTCATATGTCACGCGCCCCACTCTACCCTCATTCCTTTTCAAAAGAAAGTGGACATATCTGATTACATTATTCATTTCTTTGTTTGCTTTTTAATTATAATGTTGAGAGTCCTGTTAAAGTAAAAGGAAAAACTGTTACTTTGTTTGGATCAAAGCTGGCCCAGCATGGTAATTATAGATATACATAACTACAAATAAAAAAGTTTTTACTTGATTTCACCTTAATTAAAGTTACGGCATTAAACTGAGTTTTTTGGAAAAGTAAAAAGGTTTCAAAGATATATTTTGAAAAACAAAATAAGTGATACGATCAAAAATTGATGTCTTCGATCAGAGATGACTTGCCTCGGCAATTCTAATGTTAAATAATTCAGAATATTATTGTCGCACACATTCATCGAAATGAAAGTAAATAATTTAAAATAAGAAATGTGTTTATAGATATTTCTATTCCTGTCTTTTACTTTTATCATTTAAATGCTTTATAAGAATTTGCCCTGATATATATTGAGTTAAAACTGGTTAAATAGAATATCACAATTTTAATTAGTGAATAGTTGCGTTTTCGAAATCTTTCTGTCAGAGAATTTATATGATTAATTAAGAATTCCCTAATCTATTTAAATACTTTAAAATGCGGTATTCACAGAACAAGGCTGGCAGTTAATTAATTAAGGTAAGCCAACATAAAAGGTATTTAAAACATGAAAAAGTACATTTATATTAAATTTAATCACTTTGAAATTTTTGTTTTAAATAATTAAAAAGCTAAAACTCTATTTGAATTTGAAATACGTTCATTGGATATTTTGCAAATTAATATGATGTATTTGCGTGCATAGCGTATCCTCAATACACTGATCACAATATTAATTATTATATATTATTTTTATAACATTTGTATTATAATAAATTAATTATTGTAAGGTAATATTTGTAATGTAATTAACGACAGTTTTGGAGTAAAAAAAAAGTTTGATGTTGTTGCACTAATATCATATTATTATTTTTTTTTTAAATAAGTAATTTTTCTTTGAATGTTTATTTTATGAATACTCTCATTGTTTGAAGGGAAGAGCTACTAGGAGTTTACATAGAAATAAGATCATGCGTTTCATAACTCGCAATATCCAAAAAAATTATTTCTGGGAAATCACAAAAAAAATTTGACTGCATATGTAATTTTTGTTGTTAATCAAGATTTTAAAATACCAAAAATACACGATGAAACTAATTTTCTTTTGCAGATTTTAGTGTTTTTCTACTGAGGTTTCACCAAAAGAATAAAATAATTAATAAAAACCACTTTTAAAATTTTGGATAGGGCGAGTTTTTAAACTTACATCCTCAAATATAAATAAAATAGAAAAATGTGAAATATATTTATGTTTTAATTGATTTTTTATGAAATTCTTTATGATCATATCGAATTTTTTAATAATGACAAGCGCATAAAATATATTTTTTCCTGTAGGATTTTTGAAATTTAAATCGATACGTTTTACAATAATTTTTAATATTTCAAGAAAATAAACGGTCAAAAGCGAGTATTACTCTCCATAAGAGGGTACCGTACAATAAATACGTGAATTATTAACTGTATTATTTAAAAAATGAGAGTTTCGAAAATAATAATAAGACTTTGTAAAAAGACTGTACAACGTAGTATTGGGTATAGATGTTTACAAGAAAAGCGCGAATGGGTATACTATAAAAGTTCGACGAGTTATGAAGCCTAAATAATAGAAAATATTGTTATACCATATAACTATTCCTTTTTTCGTGACCTAATCAGTTTTTATTAACTTATTTTGGTATTGACGTTAAAGGTAGTCTGTATTTAAAAATTATTTGGCATTTCATAAAACTAAATTCAGCGTAGTATTTATCTTTTCTTTTTCTCGGTGTAGTTATGTAGCGTATGTTCAAAGTTTAAACTTCACATTGTGCTAAACGCGCGTTGAAAGGAGGCAGCAAATTTGAAACTCTGCCTCGGTCCGTTCCACTTTTTTCCAGATAGATTTTTAATTAACGTTTAAAGACATTGGAAACGTATTGAGAGATCAAATAGTTGCGAACTTGTCGCTAATCTTATGGCATTTATATGATTGATTTTAGTTTAATAAGCCTGTTTTTAACAATTCAACATTTATTGCTTTCATACTTTTACAGGGCATTGCATTACACAAATATCACAATGTATTACATAATCTATAAACGTTAATCTCTAGGCTTTAAATCCGATGTTACATAGAGAACGCCGCCTCTCTCTTTAAATATGTGCGAACAGTCCGTGTCTTTAAGAGTTAATATCTCGATTACTTACCTACGAATGTTTTCGAAAATAATTACAAATAATTCTTTTATACTTGTGCTACGATATTTATTCCCAGTGCTCCTCAGTACCTGCGCTGAATGTCCGCAAACCGAGATTTGTGTGTAAGGGAAAAATGCCATTTTCTGAAAAGCTTTGTGCACTTCTTTTTTCCTGCAACATTTAAATTAATTTTTACTACCTCTAATTTTTTTTATAATTTTGTTTTCTGTAGATTCGGATATAGATGATGGGGGGAGGGACATATTTTTGCATTACCTTTTCTAAAATATGACGGATAGATATAACGACGAGTAACGACTGAGACGGATAGGTATACATATACAGGACTGATCTTATACTTGGTACTTCTTAATTCTCTTTGTTTGGGGTATTTTATCTTATACTTAATTTTTTAAAGTACGAAACTCTAAAAAATACCGATATTTAATGATTAACACACAAAGAAAATTTTAACTAAATTTTTTCTCTGACATTATTTATTCATAAAAAAAACATTACCGCATTTCAATGGCATTTCTTTTTGTATGCTTTAAACAGTCTAAGAAATAATGTGTGATTATTTAGTAGAATTTTCGAATCAAACTTTTGCAATGTTATATTAGTAATGTATTCTGCGATATTAGCGTCAGCGTGAGTTGTAACGGCAACATTTAATAGTATGCGCAGTTATGAAGAAATTCGGAAAAATGGCACTACGGGTTCTTCTCGGCAGGCTCTGAGTCATCTGAACCAAAAACAATTACCAGGAGCTAATTTGTCACAGTTGGAAATCACATACCCGGAATATACAATAAGATTCAATGCCCGACATCAAATTCTTCTAGGTAAGATCTATGATGTGAAGACTGTGTGTGTATTAAAAATACTTTATTTATTACATATAAATGTAGAGTATTTCATGTATATTCACAAATCTTGCGGAAAATTTTGGAAGTGTGTGCGGATGTAATTTGTAATCCAAAACATAATGTATACTGTGGTAATAACTCCACCCACTGGCATTATTACCACGGTTTATACGTTTAGTAGTGGAAATAAATCTGAAAAAGGTTTATTTTATTTATTTTTTTTTATTTTATGAACGAGGATGCAATTATTGTCATCGTTAAAATTCTAAAAGAATAAAGCAAAATTTGCGTGTTCTAACTGATGCTAATTTTTTTATGTCAGAAGAATGAAACATCAAATGGTTATTACTGCATCCTGGTGTCACAATTAATGATAAGTAAGAGCAATTGTCAATTTCCAAAGCTGTAGATCTTTAGCAGTGGATAATTTACATTCCATTATTCCATCTTATTTTATAGTTTTGTTTGCATGGTGCTATTACCTACTTAGTCGGATATTAATGCTTAATGGCATTGGTCATAGCAATTTGAGCTTTGTTTGTGGCACCTCACTCATCCAAATGTTGTTGAACCTCTTCTCATGTCGTGGCCAGAATTTCTGAGCGGGATTATTGCCCCCAAAATTGATTATCCTCTGCTTTAGAGGGTCAACATCTTGCATTTTCTCAGCATAAAAATATGCTTGACGTGTTCCCAGAAAAAGATCTAATGGAATCAGATCCATTTCCTGCTTTTTAATCGCACTCAGGCACTGACGAATGGTTTTGCCAGTATGCGCATTCCCACATATTCGTCCCGAAAGTTGATCTGTAAGTCGTAACTTGTCTAGTTTCTTATAAGCCAGTTAACACACTGAAACTTTTGTTGTGATGTCGCCAAAATACTGCATGAGCTGAAAGGAACAATGGAATGAAAGCCTGTTACATTACTTCAATATCCGCTATCTAGTATTGAAAAGAAAATATATCTGGTGTGTTGTACATTTTATGAGCTGCTGATTTCTTCAAAATTTACTGACCTGATTGAACACATACCGTTAACTCGATATGATTTTCAAAAACCCAGGAGTTCTTTTATTGACCGCTTATTAACATTAGTGCTCGCGATGGGATACGTATAGCAGCTATACGTTTAAACGATATACGTATATCCGTATAATACGCTTTTCTGCTATACGGATACTTTAGAATATACGTTTAAACGTATCCGGATACGTATAACGCGTATCAACTAAACGTATATTTAAGAATACGTATATTTAAAGTATACGTATATTCCACTTATCGTATCTAATTTAAATAGTAGACTTCATCAGTCGTATGTCATTGAATTGAGAATAATTTGGAAATCGGTGGTGTTACGACAGGAATCCGCATAGTACGTCTTATATATAAGAGATCAAGCAATAAAAAGCGTATACTTTATAAAAACTTTTGCTAAAAGTTCACAAAAAATCAGACTCCTGAATGGCCAATCTCGTTTCACTAACAGTGAAATATCTATCTGGATTCCGACAAGGAGTGTAGAAATCGTAAAAAAGACAGCATAGTAGCACCACCTGTTGAACGATTTACACACAAAACTAATCATCACCAATTTCTATCAGGCACTACCTGAAAATATAGGGGAGACTGGGGCACATGTGGACATAGCTTTTTTCTCATAACTGGGTTAATTTCTATAAGCAAAACTACTCAATATAGTAAACAGTACTTTTTTACGCATGGTAATTTTTTTAATTATTTTTATAGCTCTTCTTACATTTCTTAAAAGTTTTATGAATTCAAAACAAAGTTCATATGTGCCCCAACGAAGGGGTAGCTGTAAACACAAGGGCAACATGTGAACACAAGGAAAAATAATTAATTGACACGTTTTTTTATTATCTTTTCCATATGTTACCATAATCATTAGTTGTACTATCTGTTAAATTCACCATAAAGAAAAATATATGTATATTTATTTATTTTCTGAGTGATATGTTTAAGCAAAATATTATAAAATAAAAATAAATAGATTGTGTTTTCTTTGGGGGGGGGGGAAATTAGATAATTGATAAAATATTGTTGCAATAAAATAAAAGCTTAAAGAAGTACACAACTTCAGGGACAAACAAAATGTTTGTCCCTGAGGATTTTGTTTGAGGGACAAACAAAATGTCGAAAAGTTTCAACAATTTTTTTCCAAATGTCTATAGGTGCTACTATCTTTGGTAATTTTTTGAAATAATAAAACATACAATAACTTGTGAAAAATAGCAATGTTCTCATATGCCCCATTTTCACGCGTGCCCCAGTCTCCCCCATATATGTTTTTTATTTCTGTGTATTAGGTTTTGAGATAGAGCGCCCACAAATCTCATGTCACACTCAGACAGACAAAGTCACAAACTCACAGGCAGATATTTTGTAAAAACATGTTTTTCGGACTCTCTTACCCTTAAAACGTGTAAGCCCGTCGAAAGTTTTCCCTTATTAATTAAATACTTTCTTCTTGTAAAGATACAAGAAAATATATAAAAGTAAGTACTGCGCCACAGATCTTCCAAAGAATAGTTTGATTCTACCGCAACTAATGTAAGACATTTCATAATAAATAACTTTTTGGGGAAAAAACCATAAACTGAGGAACGTATTCAGATTTTTTTAAGTGCCTGCAAAACAAGTAGTAGTTAAGTAAACGCATCGTAGTTCTTTGAACAAAGAAACGCGATGGGGATACTCTACCGGATATTTCTCAATGTCGTTAATCCGCAGAAAAACATTAAAAAATCAAATTTCATACCTTGAACGAAAAACGTTTAAACGTTTATACGTTTAACCGCTTGCATAAGATCCGTATATACGATGTACCGTATATGCTCTTTTGTGCTATATGTATAAACGCCGATGCCGTATTATACGTATAGTTAATCCGTATTTCGTATAATACGTATTATACGTATACTCGTATAAACGTATAATCGAGAGCACTAATTAACATGCTTGACATAAAAGAAAGTTTTGTGTATAAACACCTTCGACTACTTTTATTCCATTTATACTATAAAGCTTTTCTTTCTCTAACATTATATGTATATATTTCATAGTTTTTGAATTGATATATTTTTGCTTCATCGATGACTATAAAGAAATGTAATGATATATACTTAGGTACTTAGATTTTTTTTTATTCTTTATTCAGAGTTACTACAATACACTGAAATATTCACAAGAGCCATATATTGTTAATAGAGATACCTTAATAAGAATGTTGAATTTTAAATATTTTCTTTATTCCTTGTATATCAAATTGATACCTATAACATGATTTTTTAAGTTCTGGATCACATCTGTTAGTAAAATAAAATTATTAAAATATGCTTTATTATTATTACTATGAAAGTCTCAGTTATATGCTTTTTTGTTTCTCATTTAAAAGCTTTAGATGCAAAATGCTAATATCAAATACTGAAATATTACTTATACTGAAAAAATGAAAATATTACATATTTTGAAAAAAGTTAAAATATTATTTCATTTAAAACTCAAACATTTCATTTTCCTTTGTGTGTTTAAAAAACATTCCAGAATTAAAGTGTGATTACATGCCTTTCTTATCGTCATTATTATCTCTTCGGGAATTATTTTTTTAAATCCGCCACATTCAATGGAAACACTCACCTTGCTCTTCGAATTATGTTCCCAAGATACCTTTAAACTTATTTTTGTTAGCGTGTGCATTTTGTGAGATATTCTGCAGCCCATTCCATTGAAGTGTCGATATTTTGCGGCTCGCTGTGCTTTTCAGCTTCTTTTTTATTTCCGCGTAAACTTTGAACGACCGATTTAATGATGTTTCTACCCATTCTTTGCTCTACGATAGAAACCATTCACTGTTCATATTTTGAGCAAGATTAGGCATAGTTTAGTTTTATCCACAGCCTTATGAATTGTAAAGAAAAAAATATTTGTGTATTTTTCGTTATTTTTTTCGGAGTTTTTACAGCATTATTAAATGGACACACTTTTAAGATAAACTTTAATATGTATGTGGAGTTTTAAAATTTGTATTGATTTTTTTTATATTCAAATGGATTTTGGGGTATTTTCACATTTATAAAGTACTTCCTACTACTTTCCTGATAAAATGTTAAAATATGTGTAATTATGTATAGTTAAATGTATGTAAAACATATGTAATAACTTTAAAATATATGTATTCAAGGAATTTTAATTAAGTTTTTTACAAAAAAAGAAAAAGAAATGTAAGTTATCAACATACCCATCGTACTGTGGAGTTCCTTTACCTGCCATCTATTGTATTCAGTTGTCTAAATGACAGACCAGATGTTATGACCTACAAGTTTATCTGGACAAAAAATGCTCACACGTTATAATGCCTAGTTTGCTTAAACGGTCGAGCGTTGGCCTTATAAGCTAAGTATCTGGGTTCGATTCCCGGACTGGGTAAATTTTCGCTCAGTTGGAAATATTTAATTCGTATGATAACTTTACCAATCACTTTGATTGTGTTAGAAAAATGTAATTTATGATTAAATGGCTTATTATAATAAACTGTGTTCATACTTTTTTTCAGGATAGCTAGTATACTCATAGATAAATTAAAGTTTTTATAAAAATAGTCCCAAATATTGTCAAGCATTTTGCTTAAAATTTGTAGAATTCATAATATAACAAGTTGGAAATTGCACGTGAAACGTAACAAATGAGGTGCGTTCGTAGAATATAGAAGTTATAAGAATATTTCGATCCTACTGTTATAGTATACAGTAATTCGGATACAGTATAATGGTCGAAATACTTGTGTAATCCTGTAAATATTATCTGTTTTCTATTATACAGGAAGGGACTTCTATTAAACTTTATCCACATATATCAATTTCATAAAATGAGAAATAGTTTAATATAAATAAAACACGCTCCAAACAATGTTTCCCCGTATACCAAATTGTAGTGGAATACTTCTGTGTGGCCCTGTAATTTAATATTAAATATTCTTTGCATCACAGATTGTACAGAATATGAATTTTAATTTATACTTCAAGGATTCACGTCAATTCTATTATATTCGAAAGAATGTAACTCCATTAAAATGTACTTGAAAGCATTTTTTCCCATTGACCTTACTGTGATGGAATATTTTTGATTTGTCCCTGTAATAAAATTATGCATCCGATTTTCATAAAATTTGAAATGACTCGACATAATTATGCAAAAAATATATATTTTAAATCTCAAACGATTTGTTTAGGTAGTTTTTGCTCTGTTATATGTGAGCAGACGGACAGACTGAAAGACGACTATAGGTGCTACGTATTTATATAATAACGAATGCACCTAATATATTCAGTTCTTGATGCAATATTATATGGTATTTCGAATGCACTATAATAGCCGAAATGTTTTGTGCGTCCCTGTAAATACTATCTTCTTTCTATTATACTAAAACACCATGCAGTACTTCTAAGAAACGTATATCAATTTCATAAAACGTTAAATATTTTAATGCAATTAAAACACGTACCAAACAATGTTCGCCCTGTACCATTATGTAATGGGATACTTTTGTGTGGCTATGTAAATCAGTAACAAATGTTCTTTGCACCACAAACTGTAAAGAATGTATATTACAGTACATACTTCATAGTGCATATCAATTTTATTATTTTCGAAAGTATGTAACACCATTAAAATGGGAAATTTATTTACCTATTGAAAAATCGTGTTATAAATTAATCCAATACCATTAAAATGCACTTGAAACTTTTTTTCCCATTGACTGTAATGTAGTGGAATAATTTTGATTCTACGTTGTTATATGCGGACAGAAGGACAGACAGACGGACAGTCGGAAGGACTGAACAACAAGTATAGGTGTTACGTATTTACATAATTACGAACGCACCTAAAAATATAGTTTTTTCTTCAGAAAACATGACAAACAGCATTGGACATAATATTCTGTAATCAGAAATAGAAAATAATAAAAATTGCATGAATAACAAGCTGGTTTATTAAATAATTTTTCATTGCACATGCATGAAAGCTATCAAAATAAAATTTGCATAATGTGGTGGCTAACTTTTGTGTGTAACTTTTGTGGAAGTCACAAACACATTGCTTGGAAATTCTAATAAATAACGTCGATAGAATAAGCAAAAAATCTGTTGTTCCGAAAAAGAAGCAAAAAGATCAGGGGATGTATCTATGTATCTATCGATAAGGGTCAATAAAACATACATAATAGTGCACGTAACTCGATTTTGGATACAACATATTATGCAAATAATTCATTGATTACTTTCATGCATACACAATGAAAGACTATTTAGTAAACCGGGTCATTATTCATACAATTTTTATTATGTTTTTATTCTCATTACAGGATATAATGAACAATGTTGTTTTTCATGATTTCTGAAAAAAAAACATGTTTTTATATTACAAATTCGAAAAATTTTAAGCATAAAAACATAGCAATTTTTGGGACTGTTTTTATGAAAACTTTAATTTCCCCAAGAATATACATACTATTTTCATAAAAATTAATACAGACTATTACAGTAGGACACTTAATGATAACCCAGCAATCACACACCTTTCGGCACACGATCGGCCCGCAGTCAGCAGTATTGGTTATGTGTCGGCATGGATACGGTGGTTTCGGTGAAGTGTCAGCAGCATGTCGACAACTGAAACATAAGAATCTGCTTTTTCACTTGCCGGTTATCGTAATCGGTCTTTTGTGATTTATATCGGCAAGTGACACAAGACCGATACGAGATTTCTGATAGTGGCCCGATTGTATTTACCAATTTCGGTCCGAATTCAGAATTCTTTGTTTCAAACATTTATTATTCTTTTTCTAAATTTTGCGTGAGTTTCGACAAGATATCTAAATTTCATGTATTTCACATAAATGTTCACAGGCATAAACAGAAAAAATTTCAAAATTAGCCAATAGTTATTTATTTATTTTGATTCATTTAAAAAAGGATTTACAATTATTTGAATCAGCAAAAACATTTTTTAATCGTTCGTTAAAATCATTGATCATTATAAACTTTATCGTAAAAAAAGTAATAATTATAATAAATACTGCATACGTTAATTCAACTTATTTTCTAATATTATATTCATTTTAAAAGAAATAGCATCTTTTCTTTTGTTCGAAAAACAAATGATTAAAAATTATTTAAAATTATTTTACAAACTATAAAAGTAAAAGAATTCTACTCAGCTTTTTAGCCTTAAAATTTGAATAAAATAATAAGGAATGCCCCCTCCATTATAAAAACAATTACCATACGAAAATAAATAATATTGATAAATATTCACTAAATATAAATTTTATTGTAAATCATCAAATGACATGAAATATTTTTTTATTCTAGTTTAAAATGATTATTTACCAACTTATTTTTTTACAATTTGGTTTTTTAATGTTACAAATATATATTCCTTAAACTGACAAATTTGATTTCATTATAATTCCTAAAAGGAAAATTGTATCAACGGCAAAATTCTCTGATTTTATTAAATGCTATAGTATTCTTAAATTTACAGAAATATTCAGAAATATCCCCCATCTACCAAAAGAAAAGTATATGATATAAATTAATATTTTTGTTTTATTATTAAATTAAAAAATATTGATAAATAACAAATGTCATAAAATGAATTCCTAGCGAAATTAAAATGTATTAATTACGAACTCACTATTTATGAAAATAAGTTTTTTCATGTTAAAAATATATAATTTTATAATTAATGCAATGCATGTAGTTACATTATAAATCCTTATAAAAAATTTTTTTACTAACACAAAATCTATAAAAAAATAATTCATTTTATCAAATAAATAAATGTTCTTTAATTTGTAAGAAAAACAATTTAATTTGCTTTAACACATTCGCTATGATAATTATTTCATTCATTTAAATTTAAGTTAATCTTTAAATAAACGCCCTTAAGACAATTGCAAAATAAATAAATTGATAATATATACATATATACGTATATAAATAATACTACATTAATAAGTAATACATAAATTAAAAAATAAAATATAGAACGCATCAAAATTCCAACTTCGCCATATGCCTTTTATGTTCAACGAAAATCCATCTTTTACGAAATACCTTTCTCTTATTATCCCTCAAAATCTTCCCCAGAACAAGTGGTCCAGTGGTTAATGCACTTATCTTCCGAGCTTGGGACATAAGATCGAATCCAACTTTTGAGAAAGTATGCTTTTTTGTATTTTTAACAAATGTAAGTCCTAAGAGCAACCATGGATGTCGCCAACAATGTTGTTTTTTTTCGATTATGCTGCTGCCGGTTGCGGCCGGTATACGTATGATTAGCTGTAGTCCGCTGATACCGGACTGGCTGTGCGCCGGATTGTCTAAAAATGTACGGAGGCGGTATGGCAGATGGTATCGTACCGCTACCGTCAGTAACGGCAAAGCGGCTAAGGCCCGAATGCTTACCGATAGCTATGTGTTTGCTGGGAATCTACAGTTTGATTACATTATTACAGTTATTACATTAGTTTTGACAGATTTATCAAAAATACATTAATTCTTTTTCTATTTTTTGATGGTATCCTTTGAGATTTCGTGAAAAGCTCTCCGCGGAAATATGTGAGGTGTTATTATGTTCTCACTCTTCTAGTTTCAGGATAATTCCTCATATATTTTTGTAATTACTTAAAAAAGTCAAAAATTGCAAGTGCCGGTTACCTTTGGTCTAATACTGTAGATCCATGTTAATTCGTGAAAAGAGCACAAACTAATATGTGTTCTTTCAAGAAAAATCTTGCGTACAGTTTTAAAAAAATGCCATTTTAAAATTTTTATTAAAACAAATATAAAGTGTTGTTAATCATGGCTTACATTAACACTAGAACAGCCGGATTTTGGACATACCTAAAACCGCCGTTTGGTGTCAATTTGACCCCCATGAGAAATTCAAGCCATATTAAAATAAATATATTTTTAAAATGATACATGAGGTTTAAATTGAAAAATATAAAAGTTTTTAAAGGTTTTATAACTTTTAATTTTTTATTTATTTAGATTTTAGAGATCGTTTATCCCAATTTTTACATTCTTCTGAAATGACAGTATATAAATGTCGATATAGCGAGCCCATAGCAACAGGCTCGTTTCAGATGCATTTGGCCGACTCGACATCCGCCCCATAGCAAAGTACAACACGTGTACGACCTTGTTACAGCCACGTGTGAATTAAATGTTGCATGGTTAGCACTTTCACACAAAAGGGCCTCAGCAACAAGTACAGAAGAGTCAGAGAATGATGCCGGATCCAGCCTGATGAAGACGTACTCAGCCGAGCTCTGGTCGAAAAGACCGAAGATGCCCCTTAATCTTAATCCTTTACTTATTTTTCCCTTGTAAATATTTCATAATAATGAAGAGTATTAAACTTATGTGATATTATCCCTGGACTCCTTAATTTACATGGGGGCTGCGGCCTACTTGTACCCCCAAACAACCTGCGCTACAAGTTCTTATTTTTGCATATGGATTAAGGTACAGGAGTTCTTATTTTTGCATATGGATTGATGTGCAGTGTGCAAGAGGAAAGATTATATTTCCCCTAGTCCATCCGACAGCGAGATGATGTTTATGCTTTCTGCTTATCAGCGCGGTTCCATAGCTCACTAGAAGGGAGAAAAAGAAAATGAAGAAAGTGTGTCAGTAGTGTCAATCGCCGCCTGTGATTTGTGATGTTCCTGTGCATGCTGTGGATTTTATTTTTTTTTCATGGAAAAAGTGGCATCGATCACATTGGATTACACTTAAATAGCAGTAAGTGATATTTTTTTTACATACGCAACACGCGATTTTTTTTATGTTGCGTCAAGTGGATATTTACAAACTTTATAACATTTTAACAATACAAAACAGTGACGTATATTTCTTTTGCTTACACAACAGGTGTTTTTTTTATGTTGCGTCGCGTGGACAATTAGAAACTGTACTGACTATTAACTTTTTAGTGCAGATGAACAGTTCGTGACCCCCATTATTGCCGGCAATAACCTCCAACGTTTTTCTGTATTTTGCTTATTATTTTTTTATTTCTAGTGTCAGGCTCGTTTCAGATGCATTTGGCCGACTCGACATCCGCCCCATAGCAAAGTACAACACGTGTACGACCTTGTTACAGCCACGTGTGAATTAAATGTTGCATGGTTAGCACTTTCACACAAAAGGGCCTCAGCAACAAGTACAGAAGAGTCAGAGAATGATGCCGGATCCAGCCTGATGAAGACGTACTCAGCCGAGCTCTGGTCGAAAAGACCGAAGATGCCCCTTAATCTTAATCCTTTACTTATTTTTCCCTTGTAAATATTTCATAATAATCAAGAGTATTAAACTTATGTGATATTACCCCTGGACTCCTTAATTTACATAAATGACAATGTATAATTCAAAATATTTTACTACACAATAGTAAACAAATACAATAGATTTAATAATATATATATATATATATATATATATATAATATTGCACAATAAAATTGATATGAAAAAAACAAAAAATAAAAATACAAATAATAGAAATTAGCGCACAACATGTTTCAAAGAGGGAAAATATAAAACATAATTCCTGAATAAGCATATAAATGTGTTCCAAAGTTATTTAGACATTAGCACAAGTAATACAATATACGTGCTTGATGGTAACATCAACACACTTACCGCAAATTGGTTTCTGGCATCCCTCACAGCTTGCAGAATTTTTATTTCAACCCTTGCAATGTTGAAAAGCACATTTCTGTCGCTTCAAGGTCTGTGGCAGATCAATTGAGGGGCATCTGTTGCGCAACGCGCTACTTCTCAATTCTTCCACAAGGGCAAGAATAAATTCCTAACATGAAATTGAGGTTTTTGAGCATTCCTTGAAAATTATCCAAGTATTTAGTGCAGCATTATCAAGGACGTTATAAAAGACGTGAAGAGGCCATCTGCGAGTTCCACATCTTGTAGAATATTTTCGTAGCATCTGATCTGCTACATCTACAACACATATAGTTTTATTGTAGTAAACAATTGTGTTCGGCTTCTTCTTTGCACTACTTTCTGCAAACACATTCGTGTGCATAGTGTTCAGAATCACGACATTCTTTTTGTTCTTGCACTTGTATATCGTGAGTATTTTATTTCCATTTTTTAGTGCAGAAAAGGAGTATCGTGGGGAAGATATGTCGCGGGCAAAAGGAGGTAATTCTTTCTTGTTTAGACGCATCGTCCCAACGATTGTGGTTTTCTTTGCCGAAAGTTCATCGGCAAGCTTTACAGACTTGAAAAAATTGTCAGTAGTGACATTGAGACCGGAGTTTAGCTATGGTTGTAGTAATTTCAGCACTACACTTTCTCCAAGTTGTAAATCAGTTGGCCGCTCTTCATCATTACCTAAATAAGGATAGCCATTTAACACATATTTCGAATTTACATCAGTTGCTAGCCAGAACTTGATGCCGAATTTGTCCGGTTTATTTGCCATGTATTGGATGAATCTGCACCTTGACTTATAAGGCAACAACTGTTCATCAACGGTTATTTCTTC
Source organism: Maratus speculifer (assembly GCA_964019185.1). Classification (NCBI taxonomy): domain Eukaryota; kingdom Metazoa; phylum Arthropoda; class Arachnida; order Araneae; family Salticidae; genus Maratus; species Maratus speculifer. The sequence goes on along the minus strand of OZ025299.1, from coordinate 220,610,558 downwards.
ACTAGGATTATAACATAAATAACAATTTTCAATCAGCTTCTTACAAGTTTCTGAAGCGAGAGCAAATTTGTCCGTGGCCAAGCGTTCCGATTTGCTACTTCGCAGATCGAATCTGAGATATCGCATGATTTCACGGAAACGATTGCGTGGCATTGTCTCTTTGAACACAGGTGGCCCCCAACTTTTATTCTATAAGTCATCTGCACAAAGCTTTGAATGACCTAGTGCCCCACGGGCGTATAAGAGGGGGGAAAAGCATCCAGTTCTACCAGATTAACATACCAGTTGCTGTCATCCCCTAGCTGACGTCGTACTGCAGCAACTGTGCATGTTTGAATGTGTTTCACCATTGTTTCAGTCACCATCAAACGCCAGGCTGAAGCTGGATTAGCCCCAATGTTGCGACGAGCATAAGGTGTTGATCCACTAGCAATTTTTATAATATTTCAAGCTGGTGTGCGACCTGTAGTAGAAGTAGGGGTGCGAAGGTTCATCGGAGTCCAAAGAATACCGCTGGATGACGTGTACTTTTCGTTACTGCTGACAACAGAAAGATTAGATATCTTATTATCTCTTTTTGTGCTGGTCCACGTCCACGTGAGGTTCCTGATCCTCGAGAAACAGGGTAATTCACATTGGTAATATATTCTACAGCATCACTGTCTTTGCTTAGAGAAGACGACGCGTTCTGTAAATTCACATTATCTATGCGAAAATTTTCATCATTACTGTCATCACCACTCATATCTGAATCTAACTGCTCCAGGAGCGCAAGGGACTCCTGTGTACTCAATCCTCTCCGCATTTTTTTATAAAGGAAAAAGACTACACTTTTGTCGCAATCGAAATCTTTGAGAAAAACACTGCTGTGGAAAATGGTTTCAAATTTCGTTTTCGGCCGTAGCTCTAGAAGAACGATTTTCGACAATAGAGAGAAGACTACCCCCAACCGCCCCTCTCCGCGTCGCTATGCGTCATCGAAACAAACTAAAACTGGAGTTTACTTTTCTCTTTTTTGTCATCGCGATAAGAAATGTGCGTTCCCCCATGCACAGTAATCAAAACCGAGGTATGGCGAATTCAAAAACAGACTTTGTCTTGAAAATTTATCATTTTTCTTATGGGGGTCAAAATGACACCTGTTGGCTGTTTTAGGTATTTCTTTGATTATTTTTTTTAATAATTAATATAGAAAGATGAAACATTGTCACAGTACGCTTAATATAATTTTAGAAAAAGTAAAAAAATATGAGCTGCGGTGTTCGCTTACATGTTGAAATAAAGCATTGGAAATTGAAAAAAAATACGAAATGACCCCAACGGCGCTTCTAGTGTTAAGAAGCACCCAGGGGGATTACTTTTTTAGATATCATGTACTTCGAAACCCCGAGCAATTGAATGATCTTTCTCTTTTTTTTCTTCTATCTCTCTTGTATTTTCTCTTTGTTTCACTCGTTGTTGCTTCTTTTTCGAGGGTAAAGGGGATTCTGCATGAGCTAATATCATATTGTATATAGACTCATGGAGAAATGTAAACCACCCACATGTTGCGTGGCAACCTATGTGCCAGGAAAGGGGTACTGGCAGTTGAAGGAAACAAACACAATGCTTTGGCGTTTGCTTCAGGAAGACGGGAGGTGCATATTTGTCCCATGTGCACGAGTGGTCACTGGTTTTGTCACTGGCTAAGTGATCAAGTGAGCGAATATTTAATAGTCAAAACGTTAAGGGTGGAGACTAGTACAAGACTAACTTGCGACCATGTTTTGCACTGTTGTACGATTGTGCATCCCCTTGGTGGTAGTGTGTGAATGGCCGGGTCTATATTGTGTTTTTTGTTTCATATATGGATGAAAGTAATTCTTTTCCATCCATATCTCTGCCATGTTGAGAGCAACAAAGTGTACAGACTATTTCATTCCCTCAATTTTTCATTATTAAATGCACTGATAGCCTCTCAAATTGAAATAAAACAAATCCATGGCAAATAAATAAAATATATGAAATTAAGAGTGCTTTAAATTGCTTTAAATTAAGATAATTCAAAATAAAAATCAAATTTATTAGTAATTAAGTATAGAATTTATGCAACTAATTTTCAATAACCCGGTTATCATATAAGAAGTGATGCAAGGTTTACACATAAATGTTTTTTTGTTCATTTTTTATTCCAGCGACTACAAAAATTAAAGCATATTTGGATATCTGAACACTGAATCATTTCTGCCATTTTTTTTTCTTTTTACAAATTAGACAAAACCAAATATAGCGGTCTTGATTATTCTTTTTTCTTTCCTTATTTCTATAGTTGTTCTTTTCTATCACATTCATTCGAATTAAATTGTGTATATTTTACACATTCTAATTGTTTTTGTGCTTTGAGAAAGTCATTTCTGGCGTTTTTTTACAATTACTTTATATTGGGACGATGATAATTCTTTTTTTTGCATACATCAGTGGTTTGACATAAATGATTTTGGCAACGGGAAAACATCTCTAATGATTCTTTTTTTTTGAGGGGATAGAAACAGCCTTCATGCGGGTTTATCTCTTCTCAACTCACTCTTTCTTTTTATTTTCCTATAGCTTCAACACATTTTGCCGACACTGATGTTCTTCTTTCTATCTCATTTTCTGTATTATTTTATTTATTTATTTATTTACTCTTTTTGGTTATTCTTCTTTATTAACCCATTATAAAATATTTAGAAACAAATAATGATGTTCAAAGCTACACACTTCGAAATTCTGTACTTACTTTCAAATGCATGATGGTATATCTGATCCAAATTAAGCAACACAGATCGGTCTAATTGAGGAAACTGCATCATATTTTTTAATAGATAATGTCTAGTTTAAGAACAAAGACGAAAGTAAACAAATCACAGAGAAATATATGCGCATTACAACATACATTTAGATATGCAGATAAAAACTTAACAGTTTATATTAGTTTCATAGTATTCTCATGCTATCTAAATAAGTTATTTTAGGTCTTTGAAAATTGTCTTTAAAAAACATGTGGAAGGTGGGTGCTTCTTCTAATCATTAGTGACGTCAATCTCATGAGCAGGATTTCAGCGGTAGATAGCGGCTCTTTTTCTAAATAATGGTTTGAATAAATTAAAAATGCATGAAAAAATTCAAAACTTTAAAAGATATAGGTTTTAATTTATTTGTATTTTGTATTTATTTATTTATTTATTTTATTTGTTAAAAATGTTTGCTCTTTTGATAGATGTTTTTTAATCACCTCAAATGCTGAATTTTTTCTTCATAAAGCAATTTTTGCCACGTTGACATGTATTGCCCAAAAAAACTACAATCTATTACTTCTAAATCCACTCAGTTTATCGATTTCTAAATATTGTGGCAAAAATAAAAATGAAAAATAATTTTATATTAACTTACAGTTTCCTTACAGTCAAGATTTATTGTGTTTTCATTATACTTACTTACTTTTAAATATCTATCTTAAGAAACATTGTGCTTCTCAAGCAATCGATATCACATTACCCACATAGAGAAAGAGGAAACATCTACTTTGAAATTTAACATGACGTATCAATTTTTGTTCTAAAAATCACTATTAATTGTTGCTATCACGTGTTATGAATTCTCTGCATGTATTTTAACAAGAGTTCATAGCTTTAATTAAATCACCGATTTAGGAAAACTTTTTCCCGGTAACTCTTCAGTGCACAATTCATCGTAAATATTAATATTTTTCTCCGCGATAAATCCTTCATTAAAACCTTCCGCTAAGGAAGCTATATCTTCTTTTTCTGATGTTAAAGGTTAAACTTCACAAGTGGATATGGAAGAATTCAACTGAACTGCAAAAATTATTTAAGTGTGAAATTCCTATTAAAGCATTTTTCATGAAAAATTAGGAAATGACAAACAATTGAGCAAAATTTAAGTTTATTATCTCTGTACTAAATAAACTTTGTTATACATTGAATTTTTGATTAATAAAATAGAGCTTATTTATTAATTTTGCTGATTAAAAAACATTTTAAAGGTGTTTTTCGATCTAAAACATATCTATGTGATACTCGAATTATACCGGAAAAAGTGCTTATTTCTGATTGTTTTGTGTTCTGTATTCTGTGTTTTTTTTTAACTATTATTGGAGTATGTTTTTATACTAAATACATGCTTGAAAGAATATATACATTTGTAAAGAAATAATTTTATTAATATAAAGTTTAATAAAATTTAATTATCATGTTAAGAATTTGTCAATCAAAGGGTTTTCAAATTATACCTTTTACATTTTTATAATATACAATGTATTCAATCGAAATAAAGCCATCCTGATTTTGTTTAATATTTGGATAGGAAAGAAACCAATAGAATAGAAACAAATATAATAAGAAAATTAATATACAAATGCATATGCACAAGGATTAGCTAACTCCTTGCTCGATCTGGGCAGGAAAAGAATGAATGTATAAAAAAAAGAGGGTGGGTGAAAGAGTCCCGACAAAATACACTACTATTAATAGCCAATATATCCGGCATGTTTATATATGACAGAATATATGTGTGGCATATCATTAACAAATCATTGGAAGACAGTAGCATCAATAAAATCCCAGACTACAATGATGGCGGACTCCGTTCTTCCATAGACTTAAGATATCTGCCATTGGCATATACAGATCTACTCAGTATACCCTACACATTTTTTAGGCTTTAGATAGGCTTACAGGACAGGCCAATCCATGACATGCACCCAATTATCCAATAACCATAATTAGGAGGATTTTGCAAAGATTATACGGCGTTGTTTTGTTGAAAAGTCGAACTTAAGCCGCCATATATCTCCGCAAATGACCGTAAATGGGTTTCTAGAATTTCTTGGTAATCGGAAATCTGCATGCGCTCTGAGTGAAATGCCAGAATAAGTTTATCACCAAATTTGGAGCTTGCATAAACCCCTAATAAGCCTTTGCCTACCAGTCTACGTTGAAAGCTAACTAAAAGCAAAGCAGAATCGATGGCGCCAAATATAAACAAACCTGCAAGAACTATCGACATCTTATTATGGTTTTAAACGGGAAAAAAATTATTTGGATGGCTTAGATATAGTCATTCTTTCCCTTGCATGGCATGAGGAAAGGAGAGGAAATTTTCATTAAAAGACAGAATGGTGCAGGCTTATTAATAGTGTTGGGAGGCTTGGGCTATAGTGATAAATTTAATCTGGCTTTCCCTTCAGACCGCATGTAAGCTACTGATTACCAAGAATTGCTATAAACCCATTTATTGGCAATTTCCGAAAGAATTGGTGGCCTAAATTGGATTTTCCAACAGGAAATCGTCCTCATAACCTTTGCAAATTCCCTCTAGGAAAGATATTTAAATAATTGAGGATATGTAATGTAAGGGCCTGTCCTGTACCTCCATTTTAATCCCCCAAGAAAATATGGGGTAGGGTATCTTCAGTAGCGCTGTAAATGCCAATGTCTGACTGTTCAACTCTTTGGCAGAACTGAAGACCTCCATCATTTAGTCATGGGTAATTATTGATGCTACTGTCTTCCAGGGATTGGTACATGATATACCTCATCATAAATTTTAAGCCATATGTAAGCATAGCGGATTCATTGGCTATTAATATTGTTGGCTTTATTTCGGCGATGCATTTTCCCCACTTTTTTATGCATTCATTTTATTCCTCACCAAGTGGGGAACGGAGGAAGTTACTCCTTGTAAATATGCATTTCTGTCGACTTTCTCAATACAGGGTGTCTCAAAAGGTCGTTTACAAACTTAACATGCTGGTCTGTCATATCATGATAAACAATATTGTTGAATGTGGGAACAGTGATAGAAGAAATTATTGTTTATCTCAGTATTATTCCACAATGTCACTAAGTATAAAATTAGATTAGATCCTACCTGATCACAGTAGATAGTAAACAGAAGGCAATAGTGGAAGACACATTGTACTTGTGTAGAAGGTGGAACAAGAAAATCCAGTTGAAAAGGATGTAACACACTTGAAAATTTATTTCTTGATTATTATACTAAAACAAACAAAATAAAATGTAGTTAGATAAATGTTAAGAACAGTTATATTGAATTTTTAAGACAGGTCCTCTCAGGTATTCTTAGGAAGCTACATTAGCTTTCCTTTGTTACACTAAAGAAAATCACAGAAAGGGAAGGCATGTCTTCCCTCTGAGGACCTATAACGAGACTAAGGGTCCTTCAAAAGTATCTGAAAGTTCTCAACCTCTTGAAACAAAGGTAATCAGCTGAGCTTGCATTTATATTCATATGTATGGAGATTTCAAATGTTTGGTGCTGCCATCTGATGCTAGTCTCCATACTTACTGCTCTTGCTTAAAGTTCACTATCATAGTTGGATGAACAGTTGCATGGAACAGCTCTAGTGCTGCCCTCTAGTGAGATGACTCTGAAGGAAAATGGATCAGTGCAATATTTCACATACCTCACAAAGAAAACTCACAATGTTTGTGTATTTGCTGAGAAATCTCACATGTTGCCCTATAATCCTACATTCCTCCTTTTCGAGGCAAATCTACAACATCTTTAATTGGAGCTGAAGCCTAAGCTTCTCCAGTTTAATTTTAGAGACGGGCTTGGTGAGAACATCAGCTAGCATTTTTTCCGTAGGACAGTAAATAATTTTTATTATGCCACATTCGTGCTGGTGTTTGATGTGATGAAATTTCACGTCAATGTGCTTTGACTTGGTATGTGCCTTTTCGATTTTAGTCAATCTAATGGCAGGCAAATTGCCCTCATAGACGGTTATGGGTAATTCTTGGTTAAGTTGCAAGTCACTGAGTATTGTGAGTAGCCATTTTATTTCTTGTGTTGCAGTGAAAGTGCAACATATTCGCTTTCAGTGGAAGACAGTGCGACGCTGGATTGTTTCTTAGAGGCCCAGGCCAGCACATTATTGCCCAACATGAATAGGTTCCCCGTCGTTGACTTCCTGTCGTCCCGATCATTCGCCCAGTCTGAGTCGCTATAGACTGTCAACACTGGCGGTTTCGAGTTATCAATAACGAATTTTATTCGTCTGGTAGTCAATAGATACCTAATGACTTTTTCAACAGCTTCCCAGTCAGTTTGTCTTGGAGATTCATTCCTCTTCCCCAATATGTTTACTGCTGCCGATATGTCGGGCCTAGTCAGTGTTGCGATGTATAGTAACCCCCCAATTGCCTGTCTATATTTTTTATTATCATCTAATAGTGTTCCGTCGGGATCTAAACTGAAATAATTTGTGCACATCGGTGTGTAAGTGGGTTTACTAAGGGTTAAATTGAATTTTTCTCCGATTTCAATTATCTTATGTTCCTGATCAAGTTCGAAATTCCCATTTTCTGTTCTTTTTATATTGATACCCAAGTATTGTTTAACCGGTCCTAAATTTTTAATCTCATATTCCTTAGATAATTGGGTGTAAATCTCGTGCGTGTCATCTTTATTTCCCGCCACAAGAATGTCGTCCACATACACAATTACGTAAGCGATTTTTTCATTTTTAGTCCTCTTGAACAGGCATTGGTCTGATTCACATTCCGTAAATTTTAAATTTCTTAACGATTGACTAATTTTCAAATTCCATGGCCTAGCTGCCTGCTTAAGGCCGTAGATTGCTTTGTTTAGCTTACACACTTTCTCTTCCTGCCCAACTTGTACATATCCCTCCGGTTGATGCATAAATACTTCCTCCTCAAGATCGCCGTGTAGAAATGCAGTTTTCACGTCTAAATGTGTCACTTCTAGATTCTTATAAACAGCTGCATTTAAAAACGCTCTGAGTGTGGTATGTGACACGACCGGAGCGTAAGTTTCGTCGTAATCGCATCCGTATTTTTGAGAGTATCCCTTAGCGACCAATCTCGCTTTATATCTCTCTATGGTTCCGTCTGCCCCTCTTTTTGCCTTAAAGGTCCATCTCGAACCTATGATGCGTTTACCGGGTACGGCTTTAATTAATTTCCAAGTTTTGTTTCTGTGCAATGATTTTATTTCTTCATTGGTCACCTCCAACCATTTATTTTTAATTTCAGTGTCCTCAATATTTTGTAATTCAGCCCACGACCTGGGTTCTTCAATTTTGCATAGGTTAGCTGTTATTCCAAAACGGTTCGGTGGTATACCTTTATTTTCTCTTAGCGACCTTCTAGGTTCGGGATCATTTTGCGTTGGATTTACGATTTTCTCTTCGTTCTCATTCGTTAAATCAAATTCGATACTGTCGGTAGGTAATCGCGCACTGTTTTCGATTTCTGTCGTGTCATTAATTTCTTCCCGATCAATGCCCTCTTCAAGGAATTTAACGGTTCTCGAGATCATTATGTTATTATTTCCGGTATGAATTCTATACCCTTTACTACGAAAATCATAACCCATAAATACTCCTTCAATAGCCTTCTCGTCAAATTTGGTTATTTTTGATTTATCTATGTAGGCGAATGCCTTACATCCGAATGTTTTGATATTAGATAGGTCGGGCGTTCGGTTATTCCATAACTCGTATGGTGTTGCGCGATTCTCGTTTGCATTAGTAGGTAGTCGGTTAATTAGTTATGTGGCCGTCATTACTGCTTCTCCCCAGAATTGCCTAGGTAATTTCGCGTCAGAAAGCATAGTACGTGCCATTTCCACAATTGTCCGATTTTTCCGCTCTGAGACGCCATTCTGAGGGCTTGAATAAGGTACGCTTAATTCCCGTTCAATGGCGTTTTCAGCTAAGTATTTTTCGAAATTTTCACCAAGGTATTCTTTGGCGTTATCCGATCTTATAGATTTAATTGTTTTTCCAAATTTATTTTTCGTAAGGGCTACATATTGCTTTAGCTTCTCTACCGCTTCAGATTTATGTGCTAACAAATACGTTACAGTAAATCTACTATAATCATCTGTGAATGTTATGAAATAGCGCTTCCCGCCAGGGGTCATTGTTTCCATGGGTCCACAAATATCCGAATGTGTTCGGGAACAGATTTCTACGCTTCTGTTTTTAGCCGATTTAGGGTAAGGCGAAAGTGATAGTTTACCTTCGATACACTTAGTGCAGTATGTTTTGTGTTTGCAATTGTTTATGGTTATCCCTTCTGCTAGCTTATGGTTAACTAAATGTCTAATTGCTTCAAAATTTTTATGACCTAATCTGCGATGCCAAATGTAAATGCAATTTTCATTATCGCATGATGTTTGTGTACTTAAAATGTAACCATATTCGTCCGTTGGGTTTATCTCATAAAGATTATTATTCAATTTTGCGGTCAAGATAGTGTTGTTGTCTTTGACGAATAAACACGTTTCTCCTTCAAAAATTACTTTTATATCATTATCAATTGCCTTTTTAACTGACAAAAGATTACCCTTTAATTCCGGACAATAAAGAACATCCTTGAGAGTTATGCTATTTTTTAGACCTGAGTTAAGTGTTACATCGCCCATACCTTGAGAGTTTAATTTTTTCCCATTAGCAATGGTAATGTTACCAAAATTTCCGGGTTTAAATGTTGTGAAGTGCTCTGTTGTGGACGTAACATGTCTAGTACAACCTGAGTCGATTATGTATGAATGAGGGTTAGTTTCATGTAATTTGTTTACTAGTACCAGTTCATTTTTAACTGTGTGTTCTATCGGGGAAGGAGGAAGATCCGATTCGTTTTTCTCATCCATAATTTCTATCTTACTGTTGAAACGGTAGTTGGATGAGTGGTCTTTATTGTCTTGGCCTTTATTGTTATTATTGTAAGTTTAATTTTTGTTGAATTCGTTTTTATAAGCATTCTTCTGTGAATTCTGTTTTTCTTTATTTTTCAATTGGAAGCATTCGCTTCTGGTGTGGCCGTTACGGGAACAAAAGTTACGGAATTTTTTAGATCTGTTTGAATTATTATTTTTGTATGCAGTACCTTTGGGACGGGAACCCATATATCTGGTTTCAGCGTTGTACGCTGTGTCTCTGGGGTGCAAATTTGCATTTTTAGCTTCAACCCGATGCGTAAATTCTCCAATTAATTTATTTTTAATGAGATCAATTGTTAAATCCTCTTGATCTCTGCTTTCGAGCGCAGTTATCAATGGTGCTTCAGACTGTGGGAGTGAGCACAAGAGGATAGCAACAATGTGAGACTCCTTAATATCCTCTCCTATTGCAGAGAGACGATCTTTGATCGTGAGTATTTCGTTGATATGATCTATCATGTTGCCATTCTCGGGTAATTTCTGAGAATAAAACTTTCTCAGTAAGAAGAGCTTGGAGCTCAAATTAGCACGTAAATGAATTTCTTTTAATTTGTCCCAAATTTGTTTGGGGTTTTCTAAGTGCTTTACGTGAATTATCTGGTTGTCCTCGATACTTAAGTTAATAATGGCCTTTGCCTTCGCGCTGTCACGCATGTATGTTTCGTCTGGTGTCTCAGGTGGATCATTAAAGACAAATTTAAATAATCATCTTTGACGAGCAAATTTTGAATCTTAAAGGACCAATTTGAATAATTAGAATTATTCAGTTTCTCAATGGAGGTGAGATCCCTACTCATGGCCATTGTGTATATATATATTAAACAATGTATCTTGATAAATCAATAATAAATCAGTTACTCAGCAATTTATACACTTTAGCATATAATTAATATATAAATATATAATATAAATTGATTGCTCTTGTAAGGAAGTTCCGTGACTTTCCTTATTTATTTATTTTATATAATATCAGTTCAGTATTTTTCAGTATTAATCATATAACTTATATATAATATATCATACATGAAAATAAAATGTTAATCAGTTTTTTTTATTATTATTACTGGGTTTGTTTTGTTTATTTATTAAAGGTAAAAAAGTCTATCACGTTCCCTTTTCAGTCTCATAATCTGTTGAATGTGGGAACAGTGATAGAAGAAATTATTGTTTATCTCAGTATTATTCCACAATGTCACTAAGTATAAAATTAGATTAGATCCTACCTGATCACAGTAGATAGTAAACAGAAGGCAATAGTGGAAGACACATTGTACTTGTGTAGAAGGTGGAACAAGAAAATCCAGTTGACAAGGATGTAACACACTTGAAAATTTATTTCTTGATTATTATACTAAAACAAACAAAATAAAATGTAGTTAGATAAATGTTAAGAACAGTTATATTGAATTTTTAAGACAGGTCCTCTCAGGTATTCTTAGGAAGCTACATTAGCTTTCCTTTGTTACACTAAAGAAAATCACAGAAAGGGAAGGCATGTCTTTCCCTCTGAGGACCTATAACGAGACTAAGGGTCCTTCAAAAGTATCTGAAAGTTCTCAACCTCTTGAAACAAAGGTAATCAGCTGAGCTTGCATTTATATTCATATGTATGGAGATTTCAAATGTTTGGTGCTGCCATCTGGTGCTAGTCTCCATACTTACTGCTCTTGCTTAAAGTTCACTATCATAGTTGGATGAACAGTTGCATGGAACAGCTCTAGTGCTGCCCTCTAGTGAGATGACTCTGAAGGAAAATGGATCAGTGCAATATTTCACATACCTCACAAAGAAAACTCACAATGTTTGTGTATTTGCTGAGAAATCTCACATGTTGCCCTATAATCCTACAAATATTAAATAGGAAACTAGGGGTCCCAAACGTCTTCCAAAGGAGATATGCGCCATTAAAGTTTAGGGTCCAAAAATTCAAATGATTATAAAAAACAGAAAAATTGGTTGATTCGTTTGCGGTTTTCACTAAAACTATTCTTTATGTCAGTATTTTCTTAAAAATAAATTATAAAGATAAATTTAAAAAAATGTCAATAGAGGGCGCTTTAGACTTTGGAGTAACGATAAACTAGTTTTTACCATTATTTTTTGCATCTCAGTAAATTTTTTTAGAAGCTTAGACATAAACTTAAATTTTGAGCGCAAAATCTAAATCGGTGGAAGTGGTTAAGTAGCGCAAACTGAATTGCGGGGGAGGTTCAAATTTGAAATGATTATAAAAAACGGAAAAATTGGTTAATTGATTTGCGATTTTCACTAAAATTATTCTTTATGTCAGTATTATCTTGAAGATATATTTAATACTTATATACTTATATACTTATTCTTAAAGATAAAATTCAAAAAATGTCGATAGAGGGCGTAACGTACAACTATTTTTTTCCGTTATTTCTTGCATCTCATAAAAATTTTTTAGAAGCTTAGACATAAACTTAAATTTTGAGATAAAAATCTGTATTGTTGGGAGTGGTTAAGTAGCGCAAACTGAACTGTGTTCAATGGGGGTGGGGATGTTCAAATTTCAAAAGATGATAAAAAACGGAAAAATTGGTCGGTTTTCGCCAAAACTATTCTTTATATCAATATTTTCTTGAAAATAAATTTTACAGATATCTTTCAAAAAATTCCGTCAGAGGGCGCCTTAAACTTTATAGTAACCAACAACTATTTTTAACCGTTATTTTTTGTATCTAATAAAATGCTTGTAAAAGTTCAAACTTAAATTTTGTGCTCAAAATCTGCATCGTTGTGAGTAATTAAGCAGCCAAAAATTTAACTGCGTTCGAGGGGTGGGGAAGGTAACATTTCAACTCCTGAACACAGCTCAGTTTGCGCTTCTTATCCCCTCTTATCGATTTAGATTTTGAGCACAAAATTTAAGTCTAAACTTTTGCAAGCATTTAATTAGATTAATTAAAAAAAAAGTTTAAAAATAATTGTTGGTTATTCTAAAGTTTAAGGCGCCCTCTAACGGATTTTTGAAAATTTATCTTTAAAATTTATTTTCAAGGAAATATTGACAAAAAGAATAATTTTAGCGAAAACCGACCAATTTTTCGTTTTTCATAATCATTTGAAATTTGAACCTCCCCACCCCCATTGAACACAGTTCAGTTTGCGCTACTCTACCACTCCCAACGATTCAGATTTTCATCTCAAAATTTAAGTTTATGTCTAAGCTTTAAAAAAATTTATAAGATGCAAGAAATAACGGAAAAAATAGTTGTACGTTACTCCAAAGTCTAAAGCGCCCTCTATCGGCATTTTTGAATTTTATCTTTATAAACTACTTTCAAGATAATACAGACATTAAGAATAATTTTAGTGAAAATCGCAAATCAATTGACCAATTTTTCCGTTTTTTATAATAATTTGAAATTTGAATCTCCTTCCGCAATTCAGTTTGCGCTACTTAACCACTTCCACCGATTTAGATTTTGCGCTCAAAATTTAAGTTTATGTCTAAGCTTCTAAAAAAATTTACTGAGATGCAAAAAGTAATGGTAAAAACTAGTTGATCGTTACTCCAAAGTCTAAAGCGCCTTCTATCGACATTTTTTGAAATTTATCTTAATAATTTAATTTCAAGAAAATACTGACATAAAGTATAGTTTTAGTGAAAACCGCAAACGAATCGACCAATTTTTCTGTTTTTTATAATCATTTGAATTTTTGGACCCTAAACTTTAATGGCGCATATCTCCTTTGGAAGACGTTTGGGACCCTTAGTTTCCTATTTAATATTGTTCATCATGATATGACAGACCAGCATGTTAAGTTTGTAAACGACCTTTTGGGACACCCTGTATATTTATTTCGTTTTCATGGATTTGTTTCGAGTCCATTTACGGTACAAAATCACACTGGCTTTATTTCGATGGGACACACTGTATATATGTATATATACATGTGTGCAAAATGTAAGGACGAGTCCCAAAATGCTAATTTTCAAGGGATTTGCAAGCGATAATTTTCACGCGAATATTAAAAAAAAGTAAAACTAGCAAAAGCCTTGCTTTGTTTGGATTCGCGAAGCATTATTTTATAAAACAGATATTTGAAAGTAAAAATATTTTTTTTATATTATTTTTGCATCTTTATTAAACAAAAACGTTAATGGACGGCAAAGTGGAAGTCACTGAGTTGCAAGTCACTGTTGCAAGTCACTGAGTATTGTGAGTAGCCATTTTATTTCTTGTGTTGCAGTGGAAAGTGCAACATATTCGCTTTCAGTGGAAGACAGTGCGACGCTGGATTGTTTCTTAGAGGCCCAGGCCAGCACATTATTGCCCAACATGAATAGGTTCCCCGTCGTTGACTTCCTGTCGTCCCGATCATTCGCCCAGTCTGAGTCGCTATAGACTGTCAACACTGGCGGTTTCGACTTATCAATAACGAATTTTATTCGTCTGGTAGTCAATAGATACCTAATGACTTTTTCAACAGCTTCCCAGTCAGTTTGTCTTGGAGATTCATTCCTCTTCCCCAATATGTTTACTGCTGCCGATATGTCGGGCCTAGTCAGTGTTGCGATGTATAGTAACCCCCCAATTGCCTGTCTATATTTTTTATTATCATCTAATAGTGTTCCGTCGGGATCTAAACTGAAATAATTTGTGCACATCGGTGTGTAAGTGGGTTTACTAAGGGTTAAATTGAATTTTTCTCCGATTTCAATTATCTTATGTTCCTGATCAAGTTCGAAATTCCCATTTTCTGTTCTTTTTATATTGATACCCAAGTATTGTTTAACCGGTCCTAAATTTTTAATCTCATATTCCTTAGATAATTGGGTGTAAATCTCGTGCGTGTCATCTTTATTTCCCGCCACAAGAATGTCGTCCACATACACAATTACGTAAGCGATTTTTTCATTTTTAGTCCTCTTGAACAGGCATTGGTCTGATTCACATTCCGTAAATTTTAAATTTCTTAACGATTGACTAATTTTCAAATTCCATGGCCTAGCTGCCTGCTTAAGGCCGTAGATTGCTTTGTTTAGCTTACACACTTTCTCTTCCTGCCCAACTTGTACATATCCCTCCGGTTGATGCATAAATACTTCCTCCTCAAGATCGCCGTGTAGAAATGCAGTTTTCACGTCTAAATGTGTCACTTCTAGATTCTTATAAACAGCTGCATTTAAAAACGCTCTGAGTGTGGTATGTGACACGACCGGAGCGTAAGTTTCGTCGTAATCGCATCCGTATTTTTGAGAGTATCCCTTAGCGACCAATCTCGCTTTATATCTCTCTATGGTTCCGTCTGCCCCTCTTTTTGCCTTAAAGGTCCATCTCGAACCTATGATGCGTTTACCGGGTACGGCTTTAATTAATTTCCAAGTTTTGTTTCTGTGCAATGATTTTATTTCTTCATTGGTCACCTCCAACCATTTATTTTTAATTTCAGTGTCCTCAATATTTTGTAATTCAGCCCACGACCTGGGTTCTTCAATTTTGCATAGGTTAGCTGTTATTCCAAAACGGTTCGGTGGTATACCTTTATTTTCTCTTAGCGACCTTCTAGGTTCGGGATCATTTTGCGTTGGATTTACGATTTTCTCTTCGTTCTCATTCGTTAAATCAAATTCGATACTGTCGGTAGGTAATCGCGCACTGTTTTCGATTTCTGTCGTGTCATTAATTTCTTCCCGATCAATGCCCTCTTCAAGGAATTTAACGGTTCTCGAGATCATTATGTTATTATTTCCGGTATGAATTCTATACCCTTTACTACGAAAATCATAACCCATAAATACTCCTTCAATAGCCTTCTCGTCAAATTTGGTTATTTTTGATTTATCTATGTAGGCGAATGCCTTACATCCGAATGTTTTGATATTAGATAGGTCGGGCGTTCGGTTATTCCATAACTCGTATGGTGTTGCGCGATTCTCGTTTGCATTAGTAGGTAGTCGGTTAATTAGTTATGTGGCCGTCATTACTGCTTCTCCCCAGAATTGCCTAGGTAATTTCGCGTCAGAAAGCATAGTACGTGCCATTTCCACAATTGTCCGATTTTTCCGCTCTGAGACGCCATTCTGAGGGCTTGAATAAGGTACGCTTAATTCCCGTTCAATGGCGTTTTCAGCTAAGTATTTTTCGAAATTTTCACCAAGGTATTCTTTGGCGTTATCCGATCTTATAGATTTAATTGTTTTTCCAAATTTATTTTTCGTAAGGGCTACATATTGCTTTAGCTTCTCTACCGCTTCAGATTTATGTGCTAACAAATACGTTACAGTAAATCTACTATAATCATCTGTGAATGTTATGAAATAGCGCTTCCCGCCAGGGGTCATTGTTTCCATGGGTCCACAAATATCCGAATGTGTTCGGGAACAGATTTCTACGCTTCTGTTTTTAGCCGATTTAGGGTAAGGCGAAAGTGATAGTTTACCTTCGATACACTTAGTGCAGTATGTTTTGTGTTTGCAATTGTTTATGGTTATCCCTTCTGCTAGCTTATGGTTAACTAAATGTCTAATTGCTTCAAAATTTTTATGACCTAATCTGCGATGCCAAATGTAAATGCAATTTTCATTATCGCATGATGTTTGTGTACTTAAAATGTAACCATATTCGTCCGTTGGGTTTATCTCATAAAGATTATTATTCAATTTTGCGGTCAAGATAGTGTTGTTGTCTTTGACGAATAAACACGTTTCTCCTTCAAAAATGACTTTTATATCATTATCAATTGCCTTTTTAACTGACAAAAGATTACCCTTTAATTCCGGACAATAAAGAACATCCTTGAGAGTTATGCTATTTTTTAGACCTGAGTTAAGTGTTACATCGCCCATACCTTGAGAGTTTAATTTTTTCCCATTAGCAATGGTAATGTTACCAAAATTTCCGGGTTTAAATGTTGTGAAGTGCTCTGTTGTGGACGTAACATGTCTAGTACAACCTGAGTCGATTATGTATGAATGAGGGTTAGTTTCATGTAATTTGTTTACTAGTACCAGTTCATTTTTAACTGTGTGTTCTATCGGGGAAGGAGGAAGATCCGATTCGTTTTTCTCATCCATAATTTCTATCTTACTGTTGAAACGGTAGTTGGATGAGTGGTCTTTATTGTCTTGGCCTTTATTGTTATTATTGTAAGTTTAATTTTTGTTGAATTCGTTTTTATAAGCATTCTTCTGTGAATTCTGTTTTTCTTTATTTTTCAATTGGAAGCATTCGCTTCTGGTGTGGCCGTTACGGGAACAAAAGTTACGGAATTTTTTAGATCTGTTTGAATTATTATTTTTGTATGCAGTACCTTTGGGACGGGAACCCATATATCTGGTTTCAGCGTTGTACGCTGTGTCTCTGGGGTGCAAATTTGCATTTTTAGCTTCAACCCGATGCGTAAATTCTCCAATTAATTTATTTTTAATGAGATCAATTGTTAAATCCTCTTGATCTCTGCTTTCGAGCGCAGTTATCAATGGTGCGTCAGACTGTGGGAGTGAGCACAAGAGGATAGCAACAATGTGAGACTCCTTAATATCCTCTCCTATTGCAGAGAGACGATCTTTGATCGTGAGTATTTCGTTGATATGATCTATCATGTTGCCATTCTCGGGTAATTTCTGAGAATAAAACTTTCTCAGTAAGAAGAGCTTGGAGCTCAAATTAGCACGTAAATGAATTTCTTTTAATTTGTCCCAAATTTGTTTGGGGTTTTCTAAGTGCTTTACGTGAATTATCTGGTTGTCCTCGATACTTAAGTTAATAATGGCCTTTGCCTTCGCGCTGTCACGCATGTATGTTTCGCCTGGTGTCTCAGGTGGATCATTAAAGACAAATTTAAATAATCATCTTTGACGAGCAAATTTTGAATCTTAAAGGACCAATTTGAATAATTAGAATTATTCAGTTTCTCAATGGAGGTGAGATCCCTACTCATGGCCATTGTGTATATATATATTAAACAATGTATCTTGATAAATCAATAATAAATCAGTTACTCAGCAATTTATACACTTTAGCATATAATTAATATATAAATATATAATATAAATTGATTGCTCTTGTAAGGAAGTTCCGTGACTTTCCTTATTTATTTATTTTATATAATATCAGTTCAGTATTTTTCAGTATTAATCATATAACTTATATATAATATATCATACATGAAAATAAAATGTTAATCAGTTTTTTTTATTATTATTACTGGGTTTGTTTTGTTTATTTATTAAAGGTAAAAAAGTCTATCACGTTCCCTTTTCAGTCTCATAATCTGTTGAATGTGGGAACAGTGATAGAAGAAATTATTGTTTATCTCAGTATTATTCCACAATGTCACTAAGTATAAAATTAGATTAGATCCTACCTGATCACAGTAGATAGTAAACAGAAGGCAATAGTGGAAGACACATTGTACTTGTGTAGAAGGTGGAACAAGAAAATCCAGTTGACAAGGATGTAACACACTTGAAAATTTATTTCTTGATTATTATACTAAAACAAACAAAATAAAATGTAGTTAGATAAATGTTAAGAACAGTTATATTGAATTTTTAAGACAGGTCCTCTCAGGTATTCTTAGGAAGCTACATTAGCTTTCCTTTGTTACACTAAAGAAAATCACAGAAAGGGAAGGCATGTCTTTCCCTCTGAGGACCTATAACGAGACTAAGGGTCCTTCAAAAGTATCTGAAAGTTCTCAACCTCTTGAAACAAAGGTAATCAGCTGAGCTTGCATTTATATTCATATGTATGGAGATTTCAAATGTTTGGTGCTGCCATCTGGTGCTAGTCTCCATACTTACTGCTCTTGCTTAAAGTTCACTATCATAGTTGGATGAACAGTTGCATGGAACAGCTCTAGTGCTGCCCTCTAGTGAGATGACTCTGAAGGAAAATGGATCAGTGCAATATTTCACATACCTCACAAAGAAAACTCACAATGTTTGTGTATTTGCTGAGAAATCTCACATGTTGCCCTATAATCCTACAAATATTAAATAGGAAACTAGGGGTCCCAAACGTCTTCCAAAGGAGATATGCGCCATTAAAGTTTAGGGTCCAAAAATTCAAATGATTATAAAAAACAGAAAAATTGGTTGATTCGTTTGCGGTTTTCACTAAAACTATTCTTTATGTCAGTATTTTCTTAAAAATAAATTATAAAGATAAATTTTAAAAAATGTCAATAGAGGGCGCTTTAGACTTTGGAGTAACGATAAACTAGTTTTTACCATAATTTTTTGCATCTCAGTAAATTTTTTTAGAAGCTTAGACATAAACTTAAATTTTGAGCGCAAAATCTAAATCGGTGGAAGTGGTTAAGTAGCGCAAACTGAATTGCGGGGGAGGTTCAAATTTGAAATGATTATAAAAAACGGAAAAATTGGTTAATTGATTTGCGATTTTCACTAAAATTATTCTTTATGTCAGTATTATCTTGAAGATATATTTAATACTTATATACTTATATACTTATTCTTAAAGATAAAATTCAAAAAATGTCGATAGAGGGCGTAACGTACAACTATTTTTTTCCGTTATTTCTTGCATCTCATAAAAATTTTTTAGAAGCTTAGACATAAACTTAAATTTTGAGATAAAAATCTGTATTGTTGGGAGTGGTTAAGTAGCGCAAACTGAACTGTGTTCAATGGGGGTGGGGATGTTCAAATTTCAAAAGATGATAAAAAACGGAAAAATTGGTCGGTTTTCGCCAAAACTATTATTTATATCAATATTTTCTTGAAAATAAATTTTACAGATATCTTTCAAAAAATTCCGTCAGAGGGCGCCTTAAACTTTATAGTAACCAACAACTATTTTTAACCGTTATTTTTTGTATCTAATAAAATGCTTGTAAAAGTTCAAACTTAAATTTTGTGCTCAAAATCTGCATCGTTGTGAGTAATTAAGCAGCCAAAAATTTAACTGCGTTCGAGGGGTGGGGAAGGTAACATTTCAACTCCTGAACACAGCTCAGTTTGCGCTTCTTATCCCCTCTTATCGATTTAGATTTTGAGCACAAAATTTAAGTCTAAACTTTTGCAAGCATTTAATTAGATTAATTAAAAAAAAAGTTTAAAAATAATTGTTGGTTATTCTAAAGTTTAAGGCGCCCTCTAACGGATTTTTGAAAATTTATCTTTAAAATTTATTTTCAAGGAAATATTGACAAAAAGAATAATTTTAGCGAAAACCGACCAATTTTTCGTTTTTCATAATCATTTGAAATTTGAACCTCCCCACCCCCATTGAACACAGTTCAGTTTGCGCTACTCTACCACTCCCAACGATTCAGATTTTCATCTCAAAATTTAAGTTTATGTCTAAGCTTTAAAAAAATTTATAAGATGCAAGAAATAACGGAAAAAATAGTTGTACGTTACTCCAAAGTCTAAAGCGCCCTCTATCGGCATTTTTGAATTTTATCTTTATAAACTACTTTCAAGATAATACAGACATTAAGAATAATTTTAGTGAAAATCGCAAATCAATTGACCAATTTTTCCGTTTTTTATAATAATTTGAAATTTGAATCTCCTTCCGCAATTCAGTTTGCGCTACTTAACCACTTCCACCGATTTAGATTTTGCGCTCAAAATTTAAGTTTATGTCTAAGCTTCTAAAAAAATTTACTGAGATGCAAAAAGTAATGGTAAAAACTAGTTGATCGTTACTCCAAAGTCTAAAGCGCCTTCTATCGACATTTTTTGAAATTTATCTTAATAATTTAATTTCAAGAAAATACTGACATAAAGTATAGTTTTAGTGAAAACCGCAAACGAATCGACCAATTTTTCTGTTTTTTATAATCATTCGAATTTTTGGACCCTAAACTTTAATGGCGCATATCTCCTTTGGAAGACGTTTGGGACCCTTAGTTTCCTATTTAATATTGTTCATCATGATATGACAGACCAGCATGTTAAGTTTGTAAACGACCTTTTGGGACACCCTGTATATTTATTTCGTTTTCATGGATTTGTTTCGAGTCCATTTACGGTACAAAATCACACTGGCTTTATTTCGATGGGACACACTGTATATATGTATATATACATGTGTGCAAAATGTAAGGACGAGTCCCAAAATGCTAATTTTCAAGGGATTTGCAAGCGATAATTTTCACGCGAATATTAAAAAAAAGTAAAACTAGCAAAAGCCTTGCTTTGTTTGGATTCGCGAAGCATTATTTTATAAAACAGATATTTGAAAGTAAAAATATTTTTTTTATATTATTTTTGCATCTTTATTAAACAAAAACGTTATTTTATGTTTTGGCGCATTTTTATTTTTTATTTATGATGTAAGACTGGCATAATAAAATATTATCGAAGCAAACTTTTACAAAATATTTTTAAATTTTCAACTTAAAGCTCTTTTAAAGATGTTTTTACAATTTCCAGTAACCACTGGTGTTTTTTAAAGTTGTTTGAAATATGCATGTTTCCAATCTTTGTAATTAACATCAAAAAATCTTTGATAGCTATTTTAGAACAATATATTTGAAGAGAGCTTGAAGAAAATTCCTTCGTCAAAATCCTATTTTCTGGAAAAACATTTGAAATCTGCTCTCGTTGATACTATGAATTTTTAACTGTAAAACTTTTTATTCTAATTTCTTCATTTTTATACATGTTAGCATATGAGAATTTTTGATATTGTAGAATTTTTCGTAAGGTAAATTTCGATTGAATGTTTTATTTTGAAGGATTTTCACTCTCGACAACGTTACGTACGTTTTTAAGCCAACTGGTTTCTATATATCCTCAATATCTACAATTGCTTCATCTAATGTTAAACCTTGGGATTTATGAATTGTAACAGCAAAAGCTAACTGCAGAAGAAATTCTTTGCTTGAGCAATTTATGCTTCCATTTTTCCGAATTTAATTATTGGGGGAATTGATACGCACCAATTCTTATAAGTTAAATTATTATAGTATTCAAATTTATCCATGATTATTCGCGATATCTGGTCTGGTGGCTTGTGATTTTCTTTATTACGTGCAACAAAGTCTAAAGTCCCGTTCATTAAACCTTTTTCGGTCCACAAATAAGAACGTTACATTACTTTAGATCCAAATGATAAAGTAAGAAATGGTTAAAGTCAATTTGTCGTTTCTGAATCGGCCAACTTTGCTTTAGTACATTTATAAAGAGCTTGAATCGAGCAACAACTTCACGCTTCAATTCTTTTAATTTTTCATTCAGAGCCATTGTATAAAATTCAATAAGCTATTCAATGGCCCTGTTTTCATTTACATAACAAATTTAACAATTAATTTTATTTGTTTACAATTCTTTTGTTGCCACTTAACCAAAAAAAAATCCATAATACAATTTTTTTAAATGTTTAAGTGTCATCTGTGCAAACGATTTTGCTGAATAATGAAAACATATTTTATTTATTAAATTAATCATGATTCTATCTATAATTACTTACTCCATGATTTATATATTTTTTTCTGAAAATATACGCGTTTCATTTTTTATTTATTTGCTGAAATGCGTCCGTATTTGAAATACATGTAAAATAAATTAATTAAAATAATACTTTTTTTAACGTTTTACTGTAAAAAAATTATATTGTGCAAATTTACAGATCATAATTTATTTTTATGTTTAATTTGAGGTTAAAATATTGAATAGTTTTTTTTGTAAAGTGTATGACAAAATGTAATTTGGGTGGCCTAGTAGAGGATTCGCTTCGCTCATCCTAATAATTCGAATAATTACTATCCCTGCATTACAGCTAGTCTATAAAGCATCTCATTCAGGTCACACATGGTGACAAGAGTCACAGTCACTACGGCGAAACAAAAATATGAAATTCCATACGTCTCATTTATGAGTCTCAAATGACTACTATATGTGACTCCATTAACACGTCACTGCGACTGGTGCTTTGTGTCGAGTCACCAGGTAACTTTGCAATGTAATTTTATTGAGACTCTCATGTGACTGTCGTTTGGAGACTCAATTTCAAAGTCATTGTGAATGTTGCATTATGATAAATCACAAATAATGTCACATTAAAGTCACATGGTGTCTTTGTGTCACAAGACGTTGTCAAATGGTGACAGACGCCCTATCGGGAAGTAACCACTGTGAAAAGTGGTGAAAAGTCACCATGTGACTCTAGTGTGACATTATTTGGTAATTTATCACAATGCATCGTTCACAATGACTTTGAAATTGAGTCTCCAGATGAGAGGTCACACGAGAGTCTTAATGACACGACATTGCAAAGTCACCTGGTGACTCGCCACAAAGCAGCAGTCACAATGGACAGTGGAGTCATATATAGTAGTCATTTGAAAATCATAAAAGAGACGTATGAAATTTCCTATTTTTTGTTTCGCCGTATTGACTGTGACTCTTGTGACCATGTGTGACCTGAATGAGATGTTATATGGACTAGCTGTTATGCAGGGATAATAATTATTCGAATTATATTACTTCCTTTTAAATATTCTCGTGAAAATTGCCGCTTGAAAATCCTTTCAAAAATTGGCATTTTGGGACTTCTTAAATTTTGCACACCAGTGTATATATATATATAGCTACTTTATTTGAAAATATATTTTTAAGATTTCTAATCCATTTATTTTATGTTACGTTCATATTGGATTTCAAGGAATAATTTTACATTTAATGTTTAAGGTGTGTTGCGTGTTGAATAAAATGCATATTAACATGAATATATTACATACAAATTATGAAGAAATAAGAACTTCGCAAAATTGCTATGATGTAATTAATTCTCTTTTAAAACTATCTCAAATATATTTGTACAACATTTTATGCAATCGCTGGATGTTATTTTATATAAGTTTCTTACTTTTATTATAGCATCAATTCAAAAATTAATTGCTCATTTTTCCAACTTAATTATAATATTTTATAGAATTCAATTTAGCTGGAATATAATTTAAACATATTTTATCTTGTGTTTATTTTAAATAAAAATCTAGAATATGCTGTCAAAAAGTATTATGCAATCACCGCATATCGTATTAAATATATATTTTATGTTTAATCATATCGTTGATTAAAGTACAAACTGTTTTCTTATATAATTCTCCAATTAAAATTTTCTAAAAATATCTTATTAATAAAATACAACGCCGGCTAAAAAAATCTTGAAATTCATTAAAAAATATGAAGTTTGTGCCTGACGGTTCTTACAGATACATTCAATAGCAATGTTTCTTTTTTTATTTCTAGAGTTGTCATTGTTGGTATTAACCCTTCACTGCCCGGTTTTTTCTATTTTTATGAAAAAAAAAATATATCTGTATGTCGGTCTAAGAATGGGAAAAATAGTAAAAATATCACATTTCAAATTTTTAGCTGAAATTTGATATTTTGTGATGTGTACCCTACTTATACTATTAGGGTTTTTAAATATTATACTTCTATATTTTGTAATTAAATGGGCTTAAATTAATGAAATGTATCTGCTTAACACTCTCCATTTTTTTTTGCTTTAATATATTGAAGTATTCAGTAGAAAATTACAGATATTCAATTAATTACAGAATTCAGTAGAATAAAAGGAAATTTTGTCTTAATAACTTATTTTTTTTGTTGTTGTTGTTTTCGAAGAACAAATTCTACTTTTTTGTCAAATGTAGCCATCTGACGTGTACAAAAAGCGTATTATTGCATTCTTTGGACTGTTCTTGATCAGCTATAACTATTACGTTAGCCAAATTCATGGCACATAATGAAAAATATAATGTTTTTAGGTATGTGCCACATTTGGCACACCGTGCAGTGAAAGGTTAACAGTTCGTTATGTTTAAAAAATATCATATAAATCTGAAAGTCAGATCTGATAAGTGAGATAAGTCCCGGTGTTATTAAATTATTTCAACGTTTTAGCTCCTGGAGTACTTTTAGACGAAAAATGTTACCATGAGTTTGGAAACTATTAATACGACTCTTCACTGACGTTATTGTCTTAAGATCGGTTTTAAGGTCAATAGAATAAAGAATACAGACATGCTTTGCAACGATTCTCAATTTTATTGCGTTAAATTTTTTGTGTGCTAGCTTTTTGTTTGATCGAAATAATATATGTAATTCAACTGGCAAATCTATTGTTCCAAAAACAATTTTCACATGCAATTCCACTTTTAGCTAGAAATTTTTGGCTTTTATGCAATTAATTGAAGACCTGGTACTTTGTTGTGCGAGGAAATTTAGCGACAAATGCTAGCGATTTTTGAAATACTGGAATTGGTGATTCCGATTTGCACTATTATTTCTCATTTATTTTATTCTAATCTCTCAAAAAAGAATATTAAAATACTAAGACCAGCGAGAGCAGCAGCTAAATCTAGCTAGCAAAGCAGTAGCAAAAATGCTTGCGGTTTATGAAATACTGGAATTGGTAATTCTGGTGAGTACCGTCATTTCTCATTTAATTCACTGAAATCTCTTTTAAAAAAGACAATTAAAATACAAAGACCAGCAAGGCAGAATTTTTACCAGTAAATGCAGTTTTTTTACATCAAAACTCATATTGCTGGAAAAAGATGAAGTTTCAGTGTGGAGTAGACTTAAAATTTTTGCCACCAAAAAATATAATTTATGATGAAATGCCCATTATGTATGATCCTTATCCTTATCTTTTCTCTTAATATTCTTAACCCTTTGCATTTGTACGCGTAGTCTGACTAGTCATGTTCTTTCAAATATTTAGTTGGGGCTTGTGAATGCTTAAGAAATTGATAGGCTTCCCTACCCAGATGAATCTCTAGACATGATCTTTCTTTTAAAATTTGTTTTTGGTATCAGTAATAAAGAAAACAAAAATTGCTTTATTTAATTAGAGTATTTCTAAAATTGAGTACTTAAAAGAATCTTCTTTTAAAAAAGGAGTGTCAAACGTGTAATATTTATGTAAGTAGGGATGAGAGTGTTCCGCGTTTTTACATACCAGTATAATATTAGAGAAAATATTGTTCTGTTAAATCGCAGCATTTTTCGTTTGAGTAAAACAACATTTTCTCTAAGATTATACTGGTGAGAAAAAACGCGGAAAACCGCGGAAAATTCTCATCCCTATGTAAGAGATGCTCGAGTCGAAGTTAAATCGTGTTTCTATTGAAATTATACGGTATATATATATATATATATATATATATATATATATATATATATTATTATTAACGTAGTGTAATTATTTCTGCTTTAACAATATTACAGAAATTGTATTAGATCGTATTGTACATTAACTGCTTGTTATCATAACGATTTTAATAGTCTTAATTAAGTCATCAATTTTGAAAGTAACTCTTCATTTTTGTAACTCTTTTCTAAACAATTTTTCGTAAATATTAAAATTTCTCTCCGCAATAAACCTTCATTAAAACCTTCCGCTACGGAAAAGATCGCTTGTTTTCCGCTGCTAAAAGGTTTAATTTCAGAAGTGGGTTTACATGAATTCAACTGCATATCAAAAACTGTTAATTCAAAATTATTATTAAAGCATTTTGCCGGAAAATTATGAAGAGACAAAATAAATATGCTTGAAAATGACATCCTTTGATATTATTAATTACTGTTAAAATTGTGAATGATTAAACTGCTGTTCTGAATAAAGTATGCCATTGCGTAATTCTGCTTCTTTTTCTTCTTTCTAAATATAATTTCGATGCAGTTGTATATAACTTTATAAACTTTAAAAGTGCGTTAGATTTTGAGATTGGTATTTAAATTTATAGAAAATATTCCTCTATTAAGTTAAAATTGGATAAATTGTGACCAAAGAAAATTCCATATAGTCACTGTAAATCGATAATTCTGACAGCAGAACATTCCTTTTAGATAATTTATGCAAATAATTCTAATCCATTAAAAGTTAGATTACTTAATAAAATGTACCTAGATTTTATTTATTGTATTTAATTACACACATAGCACACTTCCTTTTTTCCACTGTCGAAAAAAGATCTCCTTACTATGAATACTAGTCCTGAACTCTGACCGAAAACAGCGGCTGTGGAAGCGGATTGTTTTCAGCGTCTGTTCCGTCCCTTGAATATTTGTACCGATAGGGGAAGATGGAGATATTTGAGCCACTCTTTAAATTTTCGTTTTTTAAATTTTTTTACAATTCCTTAGAACAATATAAAGTATTGAAAACGAAAATTTAACATTTTTTCTTCATTTGAAAACCACTTTCAAATAATTTTGAACTATTTTTTCTATGTCTAATAAATTTTTACTTTTTGTTTCACATCGTGGCTCAAGTATCCCCATGAGGGGGATGGTTAAAGGGGAGCCATGGGTAAAGGATACTTGAGCCATGGTGAAAGGATACCTGAGCCAGTACGTAAAAATACCTACAAAAGTAATTTTTTTCGCTTTATTTTTGCACAAATATTTTACAGAATGATAAATTATAACACATACCCTTAGCAAAAAAGGGATAGAATTGCCATAAAAAACCCATAAGTGCAATCATATGGATTTTTGCCTATGGTAAAAGTGATTCTATGGAAAACCATATAATCGTTAAGTGTATGGTAATTCTTATGAAAAACCATATAAACGTTAAGTGTATGGTAATTCTTTATGGTACTATACATTAAAAAATAATAACGATATCAACTTTGGTGGCGCCATCTTTTAGGAATACGGCTTACAAGCTTACTAATGTACTTCGACCTTGGGAAGCAGTGGGATTTGATCCACGGACGTTAGGGATGGGAGACGAGCGTCCTAACCATTCGGCCATACGGGGGTGATGAGCTGTGCTTATAAAACTTTATATGAATAAAGCGCTTCGGTAAATCATTATTATTTGTCGTTGTAAGTTAATGGTTGACAAAAGAAGGTAGTTTTAAAGGTTTTTTTAATAAATTGTTTTATAGACATGTGTTTATAAGTTAATTTATTATTTTAATGAATGAAGTAAATATCTTAGCAAATATTATTTAGTTATAAAATCCAGTTAATTAAAGGAAAAACTATTTTCTGTTTATTGAAATTAATTTTAAAAAAATAGAAAGTCGATAAGAAATAATATTTAATAAGAATAAGAAATCGTTTGATAACTTAGTATATAATATATTTTTAATGATTATATTAATGTATTACATTAATTTCTTACTTACGAGCATTTTTTAATTTTAAATAAAAAAAAATATATTACTATTTTTTATATAATTTTTACGGAAATTTTGAATCTTTTTTTAAATTTTAATACCAAAAATATTAATAGATTTTTCAATATTTTTATACATTGTAAAATGATTTTTAATCTTTTCAATAATTATTAACGTTTAAATAGAATAAAATTAAAACTTTGTTGTTGCATATAAAATGAATATAAACGAATATATAAACCAAAACTAAAAAATACTACTATTGTCTGACTATTGTCTCTTTGAATTATAATAGAAAACATGATTTAAACGTCATTATAAGCATAAGAAAAAATAAAGAAATTTTTAATGCAGTTTTGTCTTTTTTTTTTCTTTTTCTTTTTTTTCTTTCTTTTTTTTTAAGAATGTGTTTGTAATTACAGAAGTTTGTAATTTTGAAGTTTGTAATTCTAAACTTCTTTAATCGCTGTTAGAATTTTATAGGAAATATGTCATCAAATATATATTCTTGCTAAATCATTTTATTTCTCCCATAGGATTTTTTATTTATAATGCGTAGACTCTGCTCACATATATGAAATACATAAGAACAAAATAATAATACTATTATTTCATATATTATCATAATTTGAGGTCGATAAAAATATTGGTAGATTTTTTGATATTTTTATAAATCGCAAAATAATTTTTAATCTTTTAAATAAAATAAAAATCCTTGTTGTTCCATATAAAATTACTTTAAAATTATAAAATAACGTGAATTAATTATGAACCTTTTTTTGTACTATTAAGTTTATTAATATTTAATTAATATATTATAATATATTATATTAATATATATGTATTAATATTTTGTTGTTAATATTTTTAAAAGATATTTCAAAAATTCTTTTGGTGATTCAAATATTTTTAGGTCCTTTTTAAAATAAATTTAAAAAGATTTTCTTTAAATAATTATAGGCTATTTTTGACAATTCGTTTATTTTGAGGGGATCCGGGACACATTAAAAAAATCTTTTATTGAATTAAAATTTCGCAATTTTTTGTGATATTAAACATACCATTTTAAAACAAAATCACATGATAAAACTCTATATTTTTTTTAAATTAAAATTTACTAAAACAAAGGGGAGGGAAATTTAAAAAAAAATGTTGTAACTCAATGTAATAATTGTAGAATTTTAGTTTTTAGCAATTAAATAAACAGAAACACCTACATATTAATTTTGATTCAGCCTTTTTAAAAATATTAATAAAAAATTTATTTAAAGGAAAAGTTTGAAAAAAAATAATATTTTAAAAAAATAATTTTTTTTTTCAAATTTGCTGAATCAAAATTAAAGTAAAGCAATTAAAAAAAGGCATGTTCTAATTTTAAAAACATTTATGTTTAACAGTTCTTGAGTTATAACAATTTAAATGTGAGAAATTGTGAAAACCCATCATGAAGAAAAACACATACAAGAAGTCTTATCCATGACAATCAATGCTTAAAACCTAGATGCTAAAAACGAAAAAAAAAACACATAATATTTCCTTTTTTAAATATGATTTTAAAAAAATATCATTATAAGCATAAAAAATCATATAAATTTTCAATTCTGTATTTTTTATGTGTGTCCCTGACTCCTTTAATCGCTGTTAGAATTTTGTAGGAAATATGTCAATTATATATTTTTATTGAATAATTTATTTACTCAAGATTTTTTTTTATTTTTAACACATTTACACACTCATATATATGAATTATATAAGAATAAAATAATATGTTTTTTTTTATGTTATATTAATTTGAGATCAAGGGATTTTCATTAGACTGATTATAAGTTAACCTAAGTTGTTTTTAAAGAGATTTTGTTTTAAGGGGGTCCGGGGAACAAAAAAAATTTTTTTTTTTGCTATTGAAGGTAGGAATTTGAAATTTCTTTTGGAAATCAGGCATGTACTGAGTACACCAAAACACATCATAAAAATTTTCTAAAATTTAAAAAAAATGGGGTAGTTTAAAATTGATATAACTCAAAATATTACTGATGGAATTTCAAAATTTTTTCACCTAATTAAACAGAATTATATTTCTTTTAATTTGTCTTCGGCGTTTAAAAAAATAATTATTTAAAAAAAAATAAAAATTTTTATAGTGAAAATTAACATTTTTTTAATGTAATTTTTTTTTAAATTTTCATATTTTAAAAAATATTCATTTTTTTAAAATTTGCAGAAGACAAATTAAAGTAAAATGTTTGAAAATATCCCGTTTGAAATTTCAAATCTCTATCTTCATTGGTTTTTAAGTTATATCAATTTGAAGATGACAAATCGTCAAAAAACACATCATGGAGAAAAATGCGTTTAAAGGTGAAAAGAAAGAATTACTGTTTATAAAATGTTCAAATACCTCTCAGAAGCTTTCAGATGCATGACTGATTTATTATCTCACTTTACACTTTTGATTTAATAGAATTTTAGCAAATTTACATTTATTTTTAAAGCATTTGAAAGCCTCTGTGGACGTAATACTTTTTGGAGATGACAAGCCGTCAGTGAAGAATAAACAAAGTTTTTCCATATTCTTTCACAATTTGCATAGACAAAGTACTACAATATTTGAAAATATTATGTTTATGCTTTAAATTCTCTATAATTATTAGTTTTTAGTTGTTATAACAATTTTAACCCTTAAAATACAGAAAAAATAAAAAAATAAAAAAAAAGAAAAAGAAAAAAAAAACATGAATAATAAACAATGTTTACAAAAAGTGCATATACCTGCTAGAAGTATCCAGGTGCATAACTAACACCTTGTTTTACTTTGTATTTTTGATTTATTTTAATTTTAGCAAGTTCTACTTTTTTTCTGTAGTTTTTAAATGCTTCTGTAGATTTAAATAATGCTTTTCTCACATGTCGAGTTCTTATGCGCTTCAGTGCAATTAACGAAGTATTAGCAGGTGATAGAAAGAATGTTTGCAGTGCGTTTACAGCTGATACCCTAACACCATGATTAAAATCAGATATGCCTCTAGCTGCAGCAATATCTACTCGCATTTTTGATGCATTAGAAACTTTGGGGCAACGTCCCCAAATCACATTGTGCAAAGATTCATTACGGTTTTGTGTTTGACCTTTTGTACACTTTTCTAATAAAGCGTCTGAAGCTAATCTTTGGAAAATCGGCATCATTTTAGCTACAACATCTTCTCGTAGAAGTGTTCTAATAGAAATTTTATGAGCAGGAGGCTTTTGATTTAGAAAAATTGCACGATTATAGAAACACCATGAATCTTCTGCTAGACGCTAGAGGACACTTTGAGTGTTTTGGTTTTTTATCGGTTGAGCTACAGTGCTGCAAAATTGCATATATATCTTTTTTCATATCGGAAATATTTCCCCTATTACGTATTATTGAATTTCTATAGTATCGAGTAACTTTTTTAATTGTTGCTTCTGAAAGGCTTCCATGTTTTTTTCCTCCGAGTGTAACACCTCTCGATTTTTTCGTCTCTACAAGTTTCCGTAATGCAGTCCCCATTCTTTTTCCAACATGATTGATGCACTCTGTTTTTGTTAGAATAGTTTCCTCGCCGTAAACTTTTAAAGCTTGAAGATCATGAAATGCTTTTGCATCTCCATCTGAAACGATTTCTGTATAACGAAAACCAAGATTCTCTGAACGACGCCACAATCTCACTGCCATTTCGCTTTCCATTCCACCAGATGTTCCTTCATAGTTTTTATCACAATATGGAGCATGACCTTCGTACCATGCCATAAATTCTGCAGAATCTTTTCCAAGAGCATTTGCAGTTTGTGTGCAGTTATAGCAGATTTTTGATAACACTTCGTAATCTATCACAAATCCAGTTAGAACGTCTATTATGCAACCAACCGAATAGTTTGAAGTATGTCCTCTCTTATGCCAGCTTGCATCGTAACTCACTGCAATATCTGCAACAGCTTCACTCGAAACAAAGTGAGATTGTTTCACTTTAGTGCGAACATTTTCTAAGAGCTCACATGTACTCTTTACACATGAAGAATAAACCAGTTTTAAATGTCGTGTAAAAACTTTCGAATCCGTGCAATTCAAATTCATATTGTATGAAAACTTTTCCAATGCTGCATGACCTTTACCGATTTCTGTTATTGCAACTACAGCTCTTCGATTAATATCGAAAGCATTTTCTTTATCTGATACTTTATTTGAGGTGCTATTTGTAAATCTAAATCTACAATTGTTACAAATAACTTTAATGTTTTGTGCAAACCCATTAGGTTTACTAAATTCAACTTCTAAAGATGATTCTGAGCATTCTTTACAACTAACATTTGATATAATAGATTGTAAAACAGTTTGTTTTATAATGATATAATTTTCTTCTTGGGCTTCAATATAGTTTTTTTTTTGTAGGCGATGGCATTTTTCTCTCATCTAACCGCTTTACTACAGTCATTGCAGGTTCTGCATTAAAACAAACTGATTTATTTCTCTTTTTTTGCATAGCTTCAGATTTCTGAGCAGTAGATTTTCGTTTTCTACCCATTGCTATAAATATTGTTTTAAATTTTCTAAGAAATGAATAAAAATGTTCAATTTTATGAAAACATATGAAAGTTTGCTTCTGTAATCAACACATAAACAATGTCATTATTTCAGGCATAATTTCAGTTATCAAAGTCTTATATTCATTCCATATTTACAATATATTTCTCCTATAATTTCTAGGAATATATTGACATATTTGTAAAATTAAAACATCTGCATTTTAAAATAATTTAAAAAACAAACACGATAAGATGCAAGTCACCAGAGTCAGAGTAATAAAAGTTACCATGAGGAAGTTAACATTAGCAATTTGCTTCCTTTTTTGGCGTTGATTCAGTCTTTATAATAAACTTTTTTTACTTATTATCTTATGCTACAAGTATATTTCTTAACATCCAATATAAATCATTTAAAAATCTTGACAATATTCCAATTAATTTCCGTCCAAACAACACATGAAAAATGAAAAGCATGCGGAACCGCGGAACAGAAAATATTGTTTACATTTCTCCCTCCTTTACATCTCATAGAAGTAGAAGTAGAAGTTTATGTGAATGAATGAATCAATGAATGAATCAAGATAAATAATTTAAAATTTGATTCACAAAATAAATAAATTTAATTTTAAAATGCTTGTTTACATTTTACGGATTATTTGTTTACGAAACCAAAGAAGCTCCATAGCAACAGCGCAGGCGCTATGGCGATAAACCACATCCATCGCAGTGAATCAGCTCAATTTGCAAAACAGTACTTAACAAAAACTACTATATCTTCGGTTCTAATTAAGATAGAAACATAATTCAAACGGCATTTTATGCAGAAATAACCAGAGAATTTTTTAATAAAATAAAAAAAAATCAAAAATTTGAAGATTTTTGGGCCCTGGACCCCCTTAAACTATCTAACCAGTGGCGTTGCTATGATTCTATTTTTTAGAAGTGCATAAGACATACATAAAGACAGTAGAAAGTTTTGAGATGACCACAACCGCGTAATTTTATATTATTGTTACACAAAATCTAATATATTATAAACTTTCAAAAGACATTAAGATTTTACCATACACCATGCTTTGAAGTACTATACAATTTATGGTGCAAACAATTATGTATTATTTTACTATACATCACGCTATGGAACACCATTGAATGTATGGTAAATTTCATTTCCCTATAGTTTTACAATACACCTGGTTATGGAATACCATATCATGTATGGTGTATATCATTATCCTATAACTTTACCATACACATTTCTCTGGATACCATAAAATGTATGGTATATATCATTATCCTGTAACTTTACCATAGACATTGCTCTGCCATACCATAGAGCGATGAATGTTTACCATATGCATACAATATGTTTACATATAATGACATAATTTTTTATCATTTTCCATACGAAACCACGTGTTTCCATAAAAAATCCTATGCCATTTTTTGTGAAGGGTAAAGTCCTTCAAAACCAATTGAGAAAACAAAACTAGTAATACGATCATTTTTCTGTTGTTATAACTGGTGGTCGAAGGATCATTTCAATTTGAGTTATATTGATGGTAGCAACATCCTCAGTTGGGGGCATTTAAATTTGGAATCTGTAATTCTTCGAGCAAATTTCATTTTCAAAATATTAAGCACTTGTCAAACAAATCATTTTACATTTTTCTTTCTGGCATATTTTACTAGAAATCAATCAACAATAGAAGGTTTTCTGTTCATATCATCACCCATCATTGACAAAATTTTCAGCTAACTATAATGTCGAACTCATGCTTTTAATTGAGTAGCTGTAGGAATCTGACCCAGGATGTATCATTCCACTGTTGCAAACACTTTTTTGATTTCACAGGAAAAGATTTTGTCTTCACCTTTGGCTCCATGCAGGAAAGTTTGAACTGTGATTTTTGTTGCTTTTCTTGTTTTTTGTGCACTCTTTTCAACAATTCTTCAATTTTCTTAGTTTTAAAAAAGTTACAGTAACAGAGGATACAATTTCAATGTAAAATATTTATCTTAATTTATTATATTAAAAAATAATATTTTAAAATTTTAATATGTTGGATTAGAGATTAAGAAATGTAAAACAGTTTTAAAAAGTTGTTTTATTGTGATAAAAGTTAAATTGAAAGCTATGTTTACATTTATCTAGACAGGCTATTTTGTTAGTCAATATGAAAAATAAAATGGATGTTTTCATTAAAAAAATATACATTTTTGAAGATTTTTTTCTAAGTCATTATTTTTTTAAGAAAAAAATAAAGTAAAAAATATTCTCCCTTTTATCTAGAAAAAAATCTATTATTGAATATAAGAACGTAATTTTTGTTTGTTTGTTCCACCCTTGTCTAATTTCATAGTCATAAAAAAACATGCTCCTAAATATTTACTTTAAATAGAGAAAAACATTTATTAATCACCATACTTTCAAAATGGTACCAAGGTATGTGATTTCTTTTTTACATGTTCAGAACTACAAATATGTTACTTTAATGCCAATTTCAGAAAGAAAAATTTACCAAATGTAGAGATAATAGGGGTGTCTCAAGTATTCCCTATGCTCAAATATCCCCAATCTCCCCTACATTATTTCATGTTAATTTTTTTAAATTGAACAATAAAAAGAAATCTTTTATACAATACTGGTGTCTAAATTTATGGGACCGTAAATTCTTCTTAAAAAATCATACCGCCGACAGCCGTTATTTTTATGCCGAGGCTCAGACCTAATATTCACGGTAACTGAAAATGTTGTTCGGTGACGTTATACAGGGTGTCCGAAAAGTCTGGAAACGGTCGAATAACTCGAGAAATACATATGAGATTGAAAAACGAAAATATACGTGTTAAATATTTTTAAATAAGCTACTCAGTGATATCAAATTTGACCTTCGCAATCGACCCCCAGGGGGTCAGAGGGGGATCCAACTTTGAAATCTTAAATTATAACGCCCATTTTTTATTGCAGATTTGAATTCTACGGACAAAAATACGTAACTTTTGAATTTGATGTTTATTTCGAATCCTCGTTTATCACAGTGTAATCGAGCATATTAAATCGATACATATTTCGGTTTTCCCAACTAGGTTTTGCCTGATTGGCCAGAATTTTTTACTTCAAATTCCTAGTTTTTTGCAGGAATAGCGTTTCTTGAAAATCACCCGTGGCGATTATTTCGATAATGATACACTGTTAAAAATTTGACCCATTTGTTGTAGCGTCACTCCACAGCTTTTATAGAATATCTCTTTTATGACCAATGAGAATGCTTCATAACACAGTAAAGAAACCGTTTTCTATAAAGGCAGTAGAGTGACGCTGTAGCAAGTGAGTAAATATTTTACACTGTATAAGGCTTTTTATGTTTTTCTATACAAAAAATATTTGAAATATATTAGTTTAGTTTCCTACTTGGATTTTTATTTTATCCAGTAAACTGTTTCTAAATAATGACCTACTTGTTTTGATGTTTTAATGTGTAAATATGAACCTCCTCTCTCGAATAGAAAAAGTATATCTTCAGTTTTTAGGGGGCAAGGTATGTAAATATTCTGCGTTTTGATGAGTTCTGTATTCCTTTTTTTTATCATTTAATTTAGGGGGGCGTATGGACGTGCATGGAGTTTCTTAAATAATTTATACATGAATTTTTGCAGAGAAAAATCTAAAAAACCCTTATACACTGTAAAAATTTTGACTCATTTGCTACAGCGTTACTCCACCGCTTTTATAGAAAACGGTTACTTTCCTGTGTTATGGAGCATTTTCATTGGTCATAAAAGAGATATTCTATAAAAGCGGTGGAGTGACGCTACAACAAATGGGTAAAATTTTTAACAGTGTAGCATTATCGAAATAATCTCCACGAGTGATTTTCAAGAAACGCTATTCCTGCAAAAGACTAGGAATTTGACATCAAAAATTCTGGCCAATCAGGCAAAACCTAGTTGGGAAAACCGAAATATGTATCGATTTAATATGCTCGATTACACTGTGATAAACGAGGATACGAAATAAACATCAAATACAAAAGTTACGTATTTTTGTCCATAGAATCCGAATCTGCAATAAAAAATGAGGGTTATAATTTCAAAGTTGGACAACCCATGACCCCCTGGGGGGTCGGTTGCGAAGGTCAAATTTGTTACCACTGAGTAGCTTATTTAAAAATATTTAATACGTATATTTTCGTTTTTCAATCCAATATGCATTTCTCGAGTTATTCGACCGTTTCCTGACTTTTCGGACACCCTGTATATTTGAATATGTGTCTCGTGAGATCTGGTGTATTTTAACTAATAAGATAAATATTGACAAAATTTTCTTTCAAATATTAAAACTGTTATATTGTTATGTTTGCAAAGTTCAGTTATTAAAAAATTACCAATTTACAATGTTTTAATCTATTTATAACATGTATCTTTATCAAGATTTATCCTGCTATCTTTCATCAGGTTTAGTGAAATACTTTGAAATATAATCTTTAAGAAATGTTATGAGTTAAAAACAATCATTATTATCACTTTAATTGTGATTCTTTCTTAAAACTTCAGTCACAAAATAACTCAAGTTGAGCCAAAATTAGACCTAATATTCACGGTAACTGAAAATGTTGTTCTGTGAAGTTATATATTTGAATATGTGTCTCGTGAGATCTAGTGTATTTTAACTAATAAGATAAATATTGACAAAATTTACTTTCAAATATTAAAACTGTTCTATTGTTATGTTTGCAAAGTTCAGTTATTAAAAAATTATCAATTTGCAATGCTTTAATCTATTTATAACATGTCTCTTTATCAAGATTCATCCTGCTATTTTTTCACCAGGTTTAGTGACATACTTTGCAATATAATCTTTAAGAAATGTTATGAGTTCAAAACATTCATTATTATTACTTTAATTGTGATTCTTTCTTAAAACCTCACTCACAAAATAACTTAAGTTGAGCCAAAATTCACTCACCTCACAATATGAAAGTCAGCTTCTCGTACAGAGTGGAAACAACTCGAGTGAAGGAGTTGTTATTTAGCAATTTAAATCAAGATGAGTAAAACATTTAGAAACTACTCATTCACGATTCAATAAATTGCAGCTCTTTACTCAGAAGCCATATCCACTTTTTCGTTTTAAATGTGTAGCTCAAGCAAAAAGAAAAAAAAAACATGAATATTATTGAAACTTAGCATAATGTAGCTATTTATTTTCCAAATATCTTTCAGAAGTATTGTGAAAACAAATTATACATCCATTATCGTCGTTCATTTTTATGTGTAACAAATTATACATGCATTGGTGTCATTCTATTCTATTTTCTGTTTTAATTAAATCATGAGTTTAGGAAATAATTCACAATCTCTGAAGCTCTATTTTGCATAACTGATCGTAGATATTATTATTTCTTTCAGCGATAAATTTTTCCGCTTGAAATGGAAATTGTTGATTTCCTGTAGCAGAAGGTTAATTTTCACAAATTGGCTCGAAAGAACTTAACTTTATCTAAAAAGCCGTTTACTTGCTAAATTCTTATTAATGATTTTTTTCAGAAGAAAAAATGTATATATGTGTAACGATATTCCTTGACATTGTTAATTACGTGTAAAATTCTGAAAGACTAAGCCGCACTTCTGCAGAGATAACATTGATAATTTATTTTGCTTGATTTTTTTTTCTCGCATTCAGTATGACTGTGGATTATTTTTTAAATAGATAAGTTTCATATTTTGAAATATATATTTAAATACATTTACATACATGTAATAATTGAGAAAAAGTAAAAAAAAAATAATTTAATGTAATCATAATTATATAATAGTTGTCTTTGAAATATTCCTTTTTTAGAAAATTTATATAAATAACTAACAATCATCTATCATATAAATGCATTGTGACGTACACTGCTACAAAAAAAATCTGTAAAGTTACAAAACTTTTTTCTAGAAAACTGGAATTTCCAGAAATTTTTATGCAACTGCAGCAGCAAAGATTTGTGCTACAAAACTGGTTATATGAATTTTTGCCGTTACAGTTACATGAAAAGTTCTTGGAATCCCAGTTTCCTAGAAAAAGTTTCACAATTTTACAGAATTTTTTTTCATAAAATTTTACACTACAAATGTAAATTACTAGTTTCCAGTAGCAGAAGATTAATTTTCACAAATTGGTTTGAAAAAAAAAATCAATCTAAAAAACCGTTTACTAGATATGATTTTGCCTGCATGTCTACAATCCTGCAAACTATTTAAATAAATGTACATACATGTATGTATTGAGATAAAGTTAAAAAATAATTTAATATAATTATAATTATATAAAAGTTGTATTTAAAGTGTCCATATTTTGGAGGATTTATATAAATAATTAACAATCTTTTCGTACTTAAATGCATTGTGAGGTAAACTTTCATTACTCAAAATTAAGTTCTTAGAAACCATTAAATTTATATAAAAATACTAATCATTTATAAATCACAAAAATACGGCGCAAAATAAAGATGTAAATTTATGTCTTAAAATATGTTTTAAACTTTCTGAGGCCTAGTACTTTTTATAAAAATAAAAAATTCCAATTTTAAAAGAATTCATGCATGTAATGGTAAAAATTAAATATATATTTGAAAAAAGATATTTAAATTTATACTTAATAAAATATTTACTAACGTGCAATATTTTTGATAAACAATTGTTTCTACTTATATTGCAGATATGCTACATAAGAAAAGTTTCAGGTATTATGTTCTCGTTTTTCAAATTATTTTTACTGCATAATGAACATATCTGAGGATCATTTATATATAATTTTTGCATTAAAATAAAAAATCGTGCATTCAAGAATTACTAAATTTAATCGTACATTTCTTGTCAAGTTGTATTGTCTTATATTTTAATTATGATTAATTATATTCTTTTAAATATAAAAGTAAAAAAAAAACTTAAGATTTATAAATATTATCGATATTATCATAATATTTATTACAATAGAATGATTGCAAAATTATTATTATTATTATTATTACTATTTTTTTATTTACCGAAGCTAGAAATTAGTTTAGAGGGCTCTAAAGTGCATTCTATTGGTCCAAATGGGATCAATTTTGAAGTACAAATTATTAAAATGATGCGCTATACATGAAAAAAAAATCAAAAGTACTAAAAGATAAACATAATTATTATCAGTTTAAATTCTGTAAAAATATTCCAACCCCATATTTAAAAGATATTAAAACATAACAGATTAAAATATATACAGCGCAATGATTTTTTTTACCTGAAATATACTTCCAATATACCGTTTTCCATCTAATGAATTCAAACAAAATGCTATGGTCTTTTCAACTGTTCGTAATCAAAACACACACACACACACACACACACACACACACAGTAAAAAAAAAAAAAAAAAAAAAAAAAAAAAAAAAAAAAAAAAAAAAAAACCTTAGTGGTTTTAGGTTGAGGTAGATTTTGAATTCATTTTGTTTTTGATTTTGTTTTCATTTCAACAACAAAAAGTCCTTCCGGCAATGCCGGGAGGAAGAGGTAGCTTATACTTATATATTTATTTATTTATTTTAAAGTAAGTTACATTGTTCAAAAACACTAAGCTCAAATTAGTGGAAATAATCTTATAAAATTAGTGATTTTATAAGATTGAATACTAGTTTTTGTCAAGACTGAATATTAATAAGAATTTTTAGAAAATAGTCATCTTTTATTCAACCTGGTTTTATTTTAAGCGATTTAGAGAGTCACCAAATTCCACGATATCATAAAGTGTATGCCATTTTAAAGCAACATGATGGATCGTTCAAATCAGACCGTTTCAAAATGTCAGCCATAAGCAAAATTAAAAGTGCTATAACTCAATCATTTTGTAAGATATAGACAAAATAAAAAGTGTTCTGGAATCGTTGTTTTAAGTTCTAACACGTAAAAGTAAAATATTTTTCAAACTGTGATTTTTTTCGCATTTAATTTTAAATTTTAAATTTTTTTTAAAATTTAAAATGGCCACCATTTTGAAACAAAATGGCGATGATGCTGGCCAACGAACTCGGTCGAGACATTTGTATGTACTATGTACATACCAAGTTTCATTGAAATCGGTTCATAAATGCGCGTGTTATTACGTGACAAAAATCAGATCGTTTCAAAATGTCAGCCATAAGAAAAATTCAAAGTGCTATAACTTAATCATTTTTTAAGATATAGACAAAATAAAAAGTGTTCTGGAATCTTTGTTTTAAGTTCTAACACGTAAAAGAAAAATATTTTTCAACTTTTATTTTTTTCGCATTTAATTTTAAATTTTAAATTAAAAAAAATATTAAAATGGCCGCCATTTTGAAACAAAATGGCGGATGATGCTGGCCATAGAACTCGGTCGAGACATTTGTATGTACTATGTACATACCAAGTTTCATTCAAATCGGTTCATAAATACGTTAGTTATCGCATGACAAAAATCAGATATTTATGTATATATATATATATATGGTTATATATATATATATATATATATATATATGTCAACATTTGAACGGAGGGTGGTTTTGGGGTCTGGGGGTCATGATCGGTGAAAATATACCAAAATTTTCCGGAAGTGCTTTCCTCCGGACGGCTGCAATAGGTAGCTTTTTACTTTTTGTAATGAAAGCTACCTAAAAATAAAATGTGATTATAGATAAACCCCATTTATCAACTTTATTTGTTCGCTTTTCAAGTATTTTAAATTTCAGTTTTCTGTAAGATCTGGTTTCATCAGAATCATCTTAAGGGAAATTCCACTAAAATGCCCGCTTTGACAGCATTTTTCGAAATATATTCTTACTTTATGAAAAAATCGATCATTACGGTATTATATAGATTCTGAATATGAAAAAATTGTTAATTGAATGATTTTCAGAGCAAAATTGAATTTAAAAATGAGTCATAAATT
Source organism: Maratus speculifer (assembly GCA_964019185.1). Classification (NCBI taxonomy): domain Eukaryota; kingdom Metazoa; phylum Arthropoda; class Arachnida; order Araneae; family Salticidae; genus Maratus; species Maratus speculifer. Next base: position 220,569,223 of record OZ025299.1, on the reverse strand, counting down.
AAGCAATTTGCTATTTAAATACATCCTCAATTCTTTAAGCACGATCACTTTTGGAAATTTTGCTCGGAATGCCCACTTTGACAGCTTTTTTTGAAATATATTCTGCCTATATCAAAATACTGACCAATACGCACATTATAAAGTTCCTAAATAAGAGAACCTGTTAACTGAATGCGTTTGGCAGCAAAAATGGGTTTAAAAATGTGTCAACAAATAAGCAATTTGTTTTTTGAATACCTCTTCAATATTTCAATCACAATCGCTTCGGGAAATTCTGTTCGAAATGCTCCCTTTGGCAGCATTATTTGAAATATATTCCGCCTTTATCACAAAAGTGGTCACATTACATTGTTCCTAAATAAGAGAACCTGCCAAATGAATGTGATTGAGACCAAACTGAATTTAAAAAAGTCCTTCCGGCAATGCCGGGACGAAGAGGTAGCTTTCATATACTTATTTATATATTATTTATTTTAAATTAAGTTATATTATTCAAACATACGAAGCTCAAATTAGTGAAACCCGATTTTATAAGATTGAATGCTAGTTTTTGTCAATACTGATTACTAATAGGGATTTTTAGAAATTAGTCATATTTTAATCAACTTGGTTTTATTTTCAGCGATTTAGAGAGTCGCCAAATTCCACGATATCATGAAGTGTATGCCATTTTAAAGCAACATGATGGATAAAACAAACCAATGAGCTTGGTCGAAATCTTAATTCATGTGGACATGTACTCTCATATCGAAATCGATTAATATATATGAGTGCCGTCGTTAGAAGTCTTCTGCTAATTTTCAAGTTTAGACTGTTTGGCTTATATTAGAGCCAACCTGGTGTATTTTAAACTATTCAAACATTTGTGCTCACTAGATGTTGAGCCACTCGATTTATGATTGATCATCTACTGGAAGTTATTAAACACTGTCCAATTATTTTTAAGGAGTAATTTATTTTGCCGCTTTCTCTGAATTTATTAATTCCTTCCTTTATTTTCTAGTTTCTTGCCAACACCTTCGATTTATTGTTGATTTTTCACTTCATCTGCATTATTTTCTTCACTGTAGTAACTTCAGTAGTTACTTCGAGCACTATCTCTTGAACAGGATGAGACTTTTTGTGTTATTTTCACTAGAGTTTTTAGTCATTTTCGTCAAAGTTATCAACATGATCAATGGAATTTCACCAGTACAATTTCAAGTTTGCTTCGCAAATTAAAATTATTTTCATTGAAAGACTTCCGTTATGACGCCGTAAATACAAATTTGCGAAAGTGGAAAACCATTAACTGGCTCTCTCACTCTCTCTTTTTCATTTGCACCAGACGGTTTACATCAGGCAAAACGTACTTTTTTACTAGGTTTCTAAGATATAACAGCAAAGCAATAGCGTTAACAAAATTAGAATAGAAAGATTGAAATTGCATGTCACACATCCCGCTCAACCTTCCCTCTTTTGGAAAGAAAGTGCGACATCTATCCTTACATTATTCATGCATTTGCTTGTTTTTTAATTATAAAGCTGTTGAAAAGCTGTTATTTTGTTCGGATCAGACATGGCCCAGCATGGTAATTCTGTATATACATAACTAGAAATATGAAAGCTTTCGTTGGATTTTAACTTAATTAATGTTATAGCATTGTATTGAGTATTTTGTAAAAGTAAAACATGTTTGAAAAATATATTTTGGAAAAAAATGAAATGATTAAAAAATGACGCACATGATCACAGATGACCCGCCTCGGTAATTCTAATGTTAAATAATACTGAATATTATTGTTATGTAATTTCATCGAAAAAGTGTAAATAATTTAAAAATCGATATCTTCTTATAAAAATTCTTACTCTTGTCTTTTACTTCTATCACATAAATGTTTTATAAGAATTTACCCTGAAATATATTGATTTCAAATTGTTTAAATAGAATATCACAATTCTCAATTAGATAATAGTTGCGTTTTCGAAATCTTTCTGTCAGAGAATTTATATGATTAATTAAGAATCCCCTAATCTATTTTAATACTTTAAAATGCGGTATTCACAGAACAAGTATGGCAGTTAATTAATTAAGGTAAAGCAATATAATAGGTATTGAGAGTATGAAAAAGTTCTTTTATAGTAAAATTAATCACATTGCAATTTTTGTTTTAATTAATTAAAAAGTTAAAACTCTATTTGCATTTGAAATATTTTCTTTGGATATTTTGCAAAATCATGTGGCATGTAATATATTTACATGCATAGCCTAACCTCAATAGAGTGATTACGATATTTATTCATATATTAATAATTTGCAACGCAATAATTTATTTGTTGTAACTTAATTTTTTTCATGTAATTAATAACAGTTTTAGAGTACAAAAATGTTTGATTTTGCTTTACCAATATCATAAGAATTGTTTAAGAAAATTAATAATTTTTCTTTGAATGGTTATTTTATGAATACTGTCAATGCCTGAAGGGCAGAGCATCTACACTGGTGGAAATTGACTTATGAAAACACCGTTTTTTAATGAAAACGTTTGTAATATTAACTAAAAATGAATGAAATTTCATTAATTATACCTGCTATATAAACAAATAATTTAGAGAAATAAAATTTCATATAAATTAATAAATTAAAACATAACATCAAAAATTAGATTTTAGTAACATAAAAACATAGATATTGATTTATGAAATGTCCCATTTAATTGAAATTAATAATTAGTAAAGCCACCTTTATTCATTAGATATTTTTTAGTTTAGATTCCACTGATAAAACAAGATTTTGGATGTATTTCTGGTCAATTAGTTCCAGTTTTGACAGATTGGAGCTTTCAAATCTACAAGTGGTGTGTACTGCATCCCATAAAAAATTCGAACTAGCTATCCCCAAACGTTTTAGATAGGTTTCAGATCAGGACTAATAGGTGGATGATCAAAAGAACAGTATTCTGCTCGTCAAACCAACCTTTCGTTGTATTTGAAATGTGAATACTTGCATTATCTTGCATGAAGATATAATCTAAACTATGATATTGCCATGCAAATGGAAAAAGTAAATTTTCTAAAACTAAACTATAGTCAAAACTGTTCTGGCGACCGTTTAAAAATACATTTTCACTTTTGCCATCATAAGTAATCGCTGCCCGAATCATCAAACTTCTGCCACCAAAATTTTTGCTGAATGTAGATTTCGGTTCTTTTCCGGGATCTCTCCAATAATACCTCTAACCATCTGGGCCATTCAAATTAATTCCTTTTTTGTTAGAAAAAATGTCTTTCTTCCAATTGTCATCCATTGCCACATACTTCTCACAATACTGCAAACGCATCTGCTTGTAATGCAGAAGTAACTTTGGACATGGCTTCAATTTCGACCATATGAAGCTCAATGAAGAATGTAAAATTTGCTTAACTCTTCTAGAAGTAACAAGCAGGGCTACATCTGCACAAATCTGCTTTGAACTGTGACCAACTTTCAATGTAAATTGAAGAATCCCCTTTTTCTGTATCTTGCTTAAACGTGGATTACCTTTTTTGTTAAAATTTTTGCCATAATTTGCTGGATCTTTTCTATAGATATGTATCACACCAACAGATCTTTCAATTAATTTACTAATTTTCAGGACAGACTTTCCAGATTTTAAATATGCGTCGATTTGCCTCTTTCTTCCACGGACAAATTCCTCTGACCATCTCTTTCTTTTACTCATCGCGAAAATTGTAACTAAAACGTATTGCTTTGACTGTACACCGCTTTTTATGATTACTTTGCAGGTCACGTTACCTTGTTCTATACAAATTTTTGTCACATTGCTTCGGAATTACCAATGAAATGTGATATTTCATCAATCAATTTCCATGTTTACACATTACGAAAATTTATTTTTTGACTTTTTGTTTATATTTAATATTATGTGTGAAAATTTATTTTTGTAACAAATTTGTCATACGTATTATGTATATTTCAAGAAATTTCATTCATTTTAAATGAATATTATAGAAGCTTTTCTCAAAAAACCGTGTCTTCATAAATCAATTTCCACCAGTGTAGGAGTTAACATAGAAATAGGAACATGAATGCAGAACGTGGTTCATGAATTATGAACTCGCAAAATGCAGAAAATCAAATTCTGGAAAATCGCAAAAAACCTCTGACTGCGTCCTTTTTATTGTAAATCAAGATTGTAAAATTACAGAAATATGCGATAAAACTAATTTTTTGTAGATTAGTGGGTTTTTTTAATGCAGGTTAACCGCTTCTCTCTTTTCCCGTATGTGATTTGGGCAATATGTTTTGCCATTCATGCTTTGCCCATATCACGTAAGGGCATCAATATTCCAATCATGATTTATTATTCTCACCTGTAAATCTTTATTATAAATTTTGCATTTCGAGCATGTTCTGATTCCATTACACAAAAGTATCTGTTTTGAAAAACTGGTTAATAAATATTAAGAATTCTGTAAAAGTCGTGAAAAAAAATAAGCATTATTTAAAAGATTTTTTTCAAAATATGATCCATTAAGTGATTAATTAAGAGAATAGAATAATTAATACAACCAACTTTTTTAAATTTTGGATAAGGCTAGTTTTGAAACACAGAGCCTTTAATATAAATAAAATTGAAAAATGTGACCTACATTTAACCTTTAGTGGACTTTTTCCCCTAAAATTATTTATGATCGAATTATTTTTTAACAGTAACAAGCCCATAAAATAACATTTTCTTACTATTGAATTTTTCAAATATAAATAGATATTTTTTATAATACTTTTCCATGTTTCATGAAAATAAATAATCAAGTGCGAATATTACTATCCCTTAGAGTGTTCGTACAATAGATATAAGAATTAGTAACTGTAAAATTAAATAATAATAAGACTTTGTAAAAAAACTATACACTGTAGGATTGGGTATAGCTATGTACACAACAAAAGTATGAATGGGTATAATATAAAAGTTCAAAGAGATATAAAGCCTAAAAAAAATCTAATATAGCGAAATATTTTAAGAAGAAATTTGTGACAAATCAGGATAAGTTTTAAATGAAACATTTGTAAAATTATTAGCAAGGTGCTCTGCGGTAATAACGAGGCTGCTTCTAAGCCTCATTGGTTAAAATTAATTAAAAAAATAACTAAAAATATATTACTGTATTAATATGCTTGAGGAACATGGAGGTTTTTTGGTTGACACATCCGATTAGTTTTATATCCTTATATATTATAAAGCCATTTATTTTCTAACATGAAGGGCATTTACTTCATATTTTTCGAATTGATGTTGTTTTGATACATTGTTAGCTTTAAATAATAAAATGATATATACCTAGGTACTGAGAATTTTTTCATTCATTATTCACAATTACTACAAAACTCTAAAATATTCACAAGATCCATACATTGCTAGAAGAAATACCTTAATAAAAATGTTGAGCTTTAAATATTTTCTTTGTTCCATGTATATTCAATTGATTGCCACAACATGGTAATTTCTTTAAGTTCTGGATCACATCTGATAGAGGATTATTTAAATATGCTTTACGCTATTGTTATGAAAATTTCAGTACCATTTTCTTGTTTCTCATTTAAAACATTTAGATGCAAAATGTTAATACTAAATAGTGAAATATTACTTATACCGAAAAAACGAAAATATTCTATACTTTAAAAAAATAAAATATTACCTTATTTAAAAGTCAAACATTTCATTTCCCTTTATGTGTTTAAAAAGAAATGCATTTGAGGGCATTTTTTGCATTAATAACTTATTTTACACCTATGTTAAAAAGTTAAAATTCACGTAATATTTTTATCCAGGGAAATTAATTTTATTTTCTGGTTTTTAATTAAAAGATTTGAGTACCAAATTACGGATATTAAACGATAAGATTTTCGCTATAAATACAGGGTGATTAAAAAAATTTGACAAAATGATATAAAAAATCAAGCATACAACAAGGATAAAAAATCACATAGGAACATAATGTCGCAAACTACTCTTATTGTGTCACAAATACAGGGTATTTCATTCTAGCTACACCTTGTTTGAAAGCAATAATTTCGAGGAAAAAATATTTTAATGAAAATGCAACAATATGTACCTTATTTAGTGTGAAATGTGATAACGTTACGAAAAGATCTAGAGAAACATATTATTCAAGCAATCGATGATACCGTATAAACTAATTATCCCAGTCCAAAATGTGTGGTGCAAAGTGCATATTGCTGGTGCGCATAATGCAAACTTCTGGCACTTTTGTTTGGTGTTATCACATTTAAAACAAAGGTGAGAATGTCTATTAAATGTTTCATTATAATATACTTCAGTTTTCTAAAATTATATTACTGTCAACTCACATTGAGTTAGGATGAAAAACCCTGTATTTGTGACTCAATAAGTGATTTGTGACCCTATGTTCCTATGTGATTTTCTATCCCTGTCGTATGCCTGATTTGTCATATCAATTTGTCCACTTTTTTAATTACACTGCATATGTATTTATAGTCGGATGGTTGACTGGTTGGTCGAGTTAACAAGTACTGTTAACTCAATTTGATATTTTAAAACCCAAGAGTTCTATTACTAACGATACTTTATTAACATGTTTGACATAGAAGAAAGTTTTGGTATTGGCACATCCAACAGGTTTTGTATCCATGTATACTATAAAGTTTTCTGTAACATGAAACACATGCATTTCATATTATTGAAATAAATGATATATTTTTGCTTCATCGGTGGCTATAATAAATATAATAATTACTTAAGTATGGAGATTTTTTTTTTTATTCGTCATTCCTATAACATGATACCTATAACATGTTGATTTTTTAAAAGTTCTTGATTGCATGTGATATAAATTAAAATTATTTAAATATGCTTTAAATTATTATTATGAAAGTTTCAGTTTCATTTTTCTTTCTCATTTAAAACATTTAGATGCAAAATGCTAATATTAAATACTGAGATATTGCTTCTACTAAAACAGTGAAAAAAATATAATTTGAAAAAAAATAAATATTACCTTATTTCTTTTTTTTCAAAACAACCGAACTTAACTTAACCGAACTAACCGAACTTAAACATTTCATTTTCCTTTGTATGTTTAAAAACATTCCAGGATTAAAATTTGATTATATCCTTTCCTTATCGTCATTGTTATGTCGTCGGGAATGATTTTTAAAAACCACCCCATTTCAATGGAAACATTCAGCCTGCTCTTTGAATTATGTTCCCAAGATACCTTTAACCTTGTTTTTGTTATTGCGCATTTTGTGAGATATTTTGCAGCTTATTCTATTGAAGTGCCGCTATGTTTCGGCTCGCTGTGCTTTTCAGCTTCTCGTTTATTTCCGCGTAAACTATGAACGACCGATTCAATGATGTTTCTAGCCATTCTTTACTCTAGCATGGAAACAATTCACTGTTCATATTTTGAGCAAGATTTAGCATATATTAGTTTTATCCATGGCCTTATGAATGGTAAAGAATTTTTTTAAAAATATTTTTCGTTAGTTTTTCAGGTTTTATAACACTACTAAATATCCAGAAGGTTTTTTTAATATAAACTTTAACATGAATGTGGCGTTTAAAAGTTTGTATTGATTTTTGTGTATTCTAACAAAGTTTGGGGCATTTTTAAATTTATAAAGTATTTCATCACATATGATAAAATGTTAAAACACATGTAATATTTTTATCCAGGGATTTTAATTTTATTTTCTGTTTTCCTGTTACAAGAATTTATTTGCAATTTACGGATATTAGACGATATGATTTTCGCTATAAATATCATATATTGTAATCAAATGGTTGACTGGTTGGTCGAGTTAACAAATACCATTAACTTAATTTGATGTTTAAAAACCCCAGAGTTCTGTTATTGACGGCCTCTGTTAACATGTTTGGCATACGGAAGAAAATTTTGGTATTAGCACATCCGACTAGTTTATATCCATAATTACTATAAACTAATTCTTTCTGTATCATGAAATGCATACATTTCATATTAGATGAATACATGATACATTTTTTGAATTGATATATTTTTGCTTCATCGGTGGTTATAAAATATATAATGATACATACTTAAATATGGATATTTTATTTATTCGTTGTTTATAGTCACTGCAACACTCTGAAATATTTACAAGAGCCATATATTATAATTAGATGTACCTTAGAAATAATGTAGAACTTTAAATATTTTCTTTTTTCCATGTACATTCAATTGATACCCATAATATATTAATTTTTTTAAGTTATATATTACTTATGATACTAACTGAAAATTATTGAAATATGCTTTACATTATTAGTGTGAAAGTTTCACTTTCATTTTCTTGTTTCTCACTTAAAACATTCATATGCAAAATTCCAAGATTAAATTTTAAAATATTACTTATACCGAAAAAATGAAAATATTATATACTTTGAAAAAAAAAACTTATTTAAGACTCAAATATTTCATTTTTCTTTTTGTGTTCAAAAACATTCCAGAATTAATATGTGATTATATCTCTTGCTTATCATCTTTGTTATCTCTCGGGGAATGATTTTTAAAATCCACCCCATCTCAAAGGAAACACTCGGCTTGCTCTTCGAATTATGTTCCCAAGATACCTTTAAACTTGTTTTTGTTAGCGTGTGTATTTTGTGAGATATTCTGCAGCCTATTCTATTGAAGTGTTGATATTTTTCGGTTCGCTGTGCTTTTCAGCTTTTTCTTTTATTCCCGCTAAACTATAAACGACCGATTTAATGGTGTTTTTACCCATTCTTTGCTCAACGATGGAAACCATTCACTGTTCATATTTTGTGAAAGATTTCGCATATTTTATTTTTATCCATCACTTTATGAATTGTAAAGAAAAATGTGCTTCTGTATTTTTGTTAGTTTTACTGAGTTCTTACAACACTATTAAATATACACAAGGGTGATATCTTTTGAATATAAACTTTAATATGAATGTCGAGTTTGAAAATTTGTATTGATTTTTGTATATTCAAATGCAATTTGGGGCATTTTTACATTTATAAAGTATTTCGTACCTATGATAAAATATTAAAACACATGTGATATTTTTATCCAAGGATTTTTATTTTATTTTCTGTTTTCTTGTTAAATGATTTTAGTTACAAATTAAGGATATAAGAGTATTCAATTTATACCTATAACATGTTATATATATATATTTTTAAAGTTCTGGATCCCATATTATAGGAAATTAAAATTATTTAAATATGCTTTACATTATTACTATGAAAAGTTTAGTTTTATTTTCTTCTTTCACATTTAAAACATTTAGTTGCAAAATTCCAAGATTTAATGTTGAAATATTACTTATACGGAAAAAAATGACATGTTTTGAAAAATTAAAACTAAGCATTTCATTTTCCTTTATGTGTTTAAAAACATTCCAGAATTAAAGTGTGACTATATCCCTTTCTTATCGCTATTGTTATCTCTTCGGGAATGATTTTTAACCCCCCCCCCACCTCAATGGAACACTCAGCTTGCTCTTCGAATGATGTTCCCAAGATACTTTTTAAATTGTTTTTGTTAGCGTGTGCATTTTGTGAGATATTCTTCAGCCCATTCTATTGAAGTGTCGATATTTTTAGGCTCGCTGTGCTTTTCAGCTTCTTTTTTATTTACGCGTAAACTATGAACGACCGATTTAATGATGTTTCTACCCATTCTTTGCTCTACGATTTAAACCATTCGCTGTTCCTATTTTGCGAAAGATTTGGTATATTTTAGTTTTATCCATGGTCTTATGAATGGTAAAGAAAAAATATTTGTGTATGTTTTGTTAGCTTTCCAGAGTTTTTACAACACTATTAAATATACACAAGAGTGACATATTTTTAGTATAGTTTTTGATATGAACGTGGACTAATGAAATTTGTTTGTATAGTCAAATGTATTTTATAGCATTTTCCCGTTTATAAAGTATTTTGTCACGTATGATAAAATGATAAAATATATCTAATTATGTGTAATATATGTAATTAAATATGTGTAAAATGGTGTACGGACGTTGATATATATGTAATCCAGTAAGCATTCTTTGCATACGAATGCGAAACAAACAACACAGTTGAGATATATACACATATAAAATTGCTCTGTAAAATACTTGCAGTTACTCTATACAAAATTTTTCCGGTTACTTGTAACAGGTAAAATCTTATTTCTTATTTACCTGAATATCATCACATGAATAAAAGATGGAAAATTATCAATATGAAAAGTTTAGATAATTTTATTGTCTAAGTAACAGGACGCGTAGAAATGCCTACACCTCCCCATCACTATTTTCAAATAGTAATATTCGCTGTTTTAAACGCAGAATTCGAATAAATAAGGTGGTTACTATTTTGTAATAATGATATCGGGAGTAAAATGTTTCTAATCATCATAGGAATAAAAAGGTTATGGTTTTGTTTACTCTAAGCAACAATGACGTCAATAGTTTCGCCGATTTAACTGAAACAATTGTGTAACAAAAATGTCGTCATTTTTTAAGTTTTCAAAAAAATAGATTAAAAAGAAATTTATCTGAAATAGCAATTATTTAAGAGTAATAAATTATTTGACAGAAAACAACTCCGCTCATTATACAATTTTTGAAGCATTTCAATTATATTTCATAATTAAAAGGACTCTTTAAAACGGTTTACGTCAAAATTTGAGAAACCTGATTTCTTTTAATTGCACTCCCGAATTCGTAAGAAAAACTTATATTTTTATAAATTTATAGATTGTACGTTCATCTTGTACTGAAGCAAAATTCATTTATTACTTTAGTCTCAAAAATATATGTATGAATAAACTGCAAAATAAAATATATTAAATAGCATTTTTTAAACGTTAACTTCACTGATATTGAAAAATGAATTTCATTATACTGATATTAAGATTCTTTAAACAAAGATACAAGTCAGTATCAGTCCTTGATATCAAAGATATCAGTCCTTGAAAACTACGCAAACAAATATGAGTTCTTTCAAGAAAAATCTTGCATGCAATTTAAAGAAACGGTTACAAATTTAAACGGTTAAATTTAAAGCACGGATTTAAAAAATATATGTAGGCAAATTTAAAGTTCTTTTTTTTTCATGACTGCTTACATTAAGTACACGTGCCATATTTTTCGATATATCCAATATAAATATTGAATTATCTTTATGTACTTTGTTTTAAAGTGCTAATAAACTGGTAATCGTTCACGATATTTTAGGTGAAAAATCGAATTTTTTAAAGCTTTAACAATTGTATCCCCTCCCCCTCCTCTTATTTTTCTAACGACTCTTACACATTTTAAAACAGATACAAAATTAGTAATAAAAACGACCTAAAATCTAGCGTCCAGTTGACAAGATGAAAAATTGTTGCTGAAATTAAATTTATGCTCATAAATAAAGTATAAAGAATTGACATTTTCAATATGAGGTATTTTGTTGAATATTTGGAGAAATAATTGAATAATCGTCCTTGAAACTCAAGAGAGTAAATAATTATTCAAAAATTGATATAAAAAAATAATTGTTGTTGTTTTAGTGCTGTTTGAATTAAATTTTAATTTTCTGACCCTTATGTCAACGAATTCTTGAAAAGAGAAGTATCAAGTTTATAAATTTGGAAGATTGTCGTTGAAAAAATATTATACATGTCTTAACGAAAAAAATTTGTAAACATGGAAAAATAAGAAAAAAAATTGTGATTTTTTTTCTCTGGAATTTACGGAAAAATAATTTCATTTAAAATGCGGAAATAGTACTGGCGTTTAGATTGCCAATGCGATTTCAGTATTTGAACGATTTTTTTTTAAAATTCAAGGATAAAATAAGGTGTTCTCAGATTAAAGGTACTTGGCAAAAGCATTTTTTTTTAATTGAAAATGCTAATAGATATTTTGAAATTAATATATGTTTAGAGATAGGTTACTGACAAAAGATATAAATATTTCATATGAAAATTTTCAATTATACATTCAAATATATTAAAAATTATACTTTTATATTTGTCGGACGTTCCTCTCAGCCCGCACAACTTTGAAGAAAGTCCGTAATAGTTATAGCTGCCACCACCGATATTATTAGGTGATATCGGTCACCCACTGTGAGGATTGTGTAAATGAACTCTAACGCTGTCAATTAACTGAATCAACAGTTTATTTAGAATATATGTACACACTAAATACGCTATTTACAATCATATACAATTACAACTCGGATATAGGTGATCCGGTTCAACATTAAATTAAATAAGTAAAGGTTGGCTGTGTACTGTTCAAATTACACCTTCTCCCTCACACTCAATTCACGTTAGATTCAAGTTATCGGAGATCAATCTCGAATCTCCCACCACATGTATACCCGGCCTGCATTTCTCGGCCCAGAGCACTAAATACCAGGACGTCTGTGTCCTTTGCTCTCCAGATACGCACTGCTTACGCTCTACAACACAGAGCACACTCTATCAGGACCTCTGTCCTACACTACACTCTAGGTATGAGCCGAGATATGAACTGTTCCAATCTGAGACAAGACTTGCTCTTCTCAAATCACTGTGTTTCCCCAATGTCAACACCCTTTGGAGCTTATCCATTGGACACATTCCACATTACTTTCTTGATTAGTGACATGTTGCTTGTCAGCTCATCATCCACATACCTCACTGACGGATGAACACGCTTCTCAGCAATCTCCTCTTTTTCCCAACACCACCTGTACAGGATTACCTGTCAATTCTCCCTTCAAGAAAGAAAGAATGTCACCTTGAAAATTCTAGTACACAGCCGGTACAATATACTGGCTGTGATTAAGATAGAGAAATAATGGAAATTCCAATCTTCCGCAGAGGTGGTCTCAGAACCAGACAATATTAGCCTCATTAGAAATATTTCGTTAATTACAGCAATCTTTTTCAATCTGAAAATGGCAGTGATTTAAATGAATACTTATATTTCCTGTCAATTAAAATTGTGTTTACTTCATTTTATAATGAAGTTTTTATGTGGTTAAGGAATAACATAAAGAAACAAATTCTAAAATATTTTTGCAGTTTTACTTGGAAGTGTGTTTTTTTTTCATAATTGTCCGGATTTTATGAAAACTGCTTTTTTAAAACCATAAAGTAACAGAAAATTCATGTACAGTTATTAAGAAATTCTCAATAAAAATTATTTTGCTATTTAAAAAATTCGACATTTATTCATTAAAAATTTTAGTAAAAATTAAATTTAATCTTCAAGAATTGCTACGTACAAAATTACGTAAGTGTTACTTATAGATATTTTTTGCTTTAAAATGAATAAAAGGACTGTTAAATAGTACCTTTGTTTACAATTAAATATAAAAATTAGTTGCTTTGAATATTTCTAAATTAAAATTATAAATAAGTTATAGCTTTCTGATCAATTATAAACATATAAAATTGTTACAAAGTGGCTGCCGACAAAAGGTAAAGCATTTTAGCAGTAATTAATTTCGTTAAACAGACTAATTTACTAATTATAGCTAGTTTAGAAAATGCAAATAAACATTAATTAGTATCAGTTAAAAAACAATTTGAATCAAGTCTCAGAGATATTTTTAGGATAAAAATATTTATATCATTATCTCTAATGAAACATCCTGGGATAAATATGAATTATGATTTAAACCAGTGTTTTCAATGGAATTCTCTAAAAGAAATCAATAGAAACTTTCAATATTTAATTAAAATATTGTGTTTAAATTGATATCTAAAAAACGAGTTGTTTGCTTTAATAATTCCCTTTATGTTGATAGCGAGGAATTTCGATTCTCTCTAATCAAATACATTATAAATAAATAAAGATAAAAAATAATTTAAAAAATATTTTATTCAAAGGCATTAATTTAATTTAAAATATACAAATAATTTAAAAATTGTCGAAATACGCAAACGTAAAGATTTCTCTTTTTTGTTTTTGTAAAGCGATGCGAGGTTAAACACGAAATTTTGGTTAAATTCAAATAATGTCTTCGGAGAAAAGAGTATGAAATAAAAAACTTAAAAAAAAAGTTTATCGCTATAATGTATGCAGGAAACCTGGTGTAGAAATGTGAAACTTAGTATTCCCATCTTGAAAACAGTGAGACACGGTGAAACAAATTCAGTTATAAAACTATAGTGTCCATAATATATTAAGAAATGACGTCTTATGTGTAAAAATAACTTTATTAGAAATCCTGAAATAATACATTTTTAATATGCACCGATTAAAATTCGTCATTAATCACTTCTACCGTGTTTTCATTTGTTTAAAATTTATGAAAATCGGAAAAATAACTTAAAGAAAATTCGATTTATATCGTAATATCTAACGTTCATGGGAATTTTTTTTAGACAGGGGAAAAATAACTTAACAAAAGCTAACAGGTAGCACCCAACATCCTTATCCACTTACACTGATTACAATGGATATTATTTTGTGGATTAGGAATACAAGTTCTTGAAACCATTTGCATGCTTCCGCCAAAATCACCAACACGATCTGTCGGCTGATTTTTAAGTTATTATTTTTTTTCTTAAAAAAATATATTCCATGACTTATAAATGCAAACCGTTACAAACTGTTTTCTATTTCGATTATTTTTCCAGTTTTTATTATTTTTTAAAGTTTCTACGGACTTTTTTGCACCTTTTTATTGTGATAGTAAAAGTCATATGCGTATTTATTCAAGCGATTCAGTAATTGCTTTTGACAAAGAAAAATGACGTCTTATATGTAAAATTAACTGTATTAGAAATCCTGAAGTAATAAATTTCCAATAGACACCCTTAAAATCTTCAATAATTTCTATAATCAATCGGTTGGGCAAAAAATCCGTAGAAAAGCTGAAAGTTTATGAAAATCAGAAAAATAACTGCAACAAAAATCAGTTTGCCGGGTAACCATCTATAGTTCACGGGAATAAACTGCCAACATTTAGCACCCAGTAACCTTATTCACATACACAGTTTACAATGGATATTAAGTTGTGGATTAGAAACACAAATTCTTGTAAGCATTTACATGTTTCTGCTTTAGTAGCCATCTGCAGCACGATCTGTCATCTGTTTTTTGAGTTATTTTTTATTGTCTTCTAAAATAATTGCATGACATGTAGATGCTAACCGTAAAAACTTTTTTCATTTCAATTAATTTTCCAGTTTTTATGATTTAAAAAAAATATGCGTGGTTTTTAGCAACACGATATTATTATAACAGTAAAAGTCAGATGGGTACTTATTCAGACGATTTAGTAATTGTCTTTTGACCAAAAAAAAAAAAAAGACTCCCTCCCCCCCCCCCCAAAAAAAAAAAAACAAAAAAAAACAACGAAATTTAGATTTTTATTTTAAAATATGGTTTGGAATTCTCAAAATATTGATTCAAATTTAAAAATGATTTGATAAATAATAAAAGAATAAAAGGGACATACGTAATTTCTTGGTTCAACGTTCCTGTGAGAAAAATGTTTAAACTCATTTGTCTTAATTCGTAATTATTAATATTTTCATTTTAATAGAAGTAATAAGGCTCCTATAATATTTTAACAAATGATGTTAAATTTACGAATTGTATGAACCTAAATATATAACATAGGTTATAGTTAGAAAATGATTTTTAGTACAGTGTTTCCTTAATTAAATTACCATACGTAAGCAAAATTAAATTTATTTTATAGAAAAATTAGGTTCCGTACTTTTAATATGGCTTTAATCGTCATTACTGAAAGCATTTTTATGCAAGTGGCATGTGCATTGTTTAAATTTTTTTATTTGTAACTGTAATTTATTCTGAACAACACATATTTTCCAAATTACACTTATCATAAGCACATAATTTCATCTAGGCTATTTGAAAGTTTAGTGAGAAAGAATTGTTTTACCGACATAAACAGTTACAAAATGCATTTGAATTTTTTTAAAAATAAAGGAAATATAGAAAACAAATTATAACTAATAAATATTTGCAAGGCTTACTTTAGTAATACAAATTTAGACATTATGAGTCGGCGACCTAATTATATTGTTCATTAACCTGTAAATTAGAAGTGCGCATCCTCTAGTACACCGACCACTAAGATACACTATTTATACACGGAATAATTCACTTTATTTCATGATGAAACTTAACTTTTAGTAAGTTATATGTTATTTTTTAATATTCATGTGGTAGACTACATTTAGCTAAAAAAGATGTTCAGAACTACAAAAGAAAAAAAAGTAAATAAATAAACAAATAAAAAATAAAATAAATAAAGCTGAAAACTAATAAAAACTTCAATCCAAATCTTGTTTTCTACTAAATCTTGTACTTTTACATTTCTTTAAATTGGTCATTGTTCATTAAAGCTTAATAGAAATTTGCCCTGCACTCTCATAAAAATTTTTTAAACATGCGTAAAAATATACTCAATGACTATGTCAACATTTAGAAGTGTAAGTTGAAGATACTGGTTTTCCTTCAAATGCGGCCTTGCATAAGGTGATAATAAGGCATGATAATATTTTGTTCAATAAGTTGAAAATTTTTATTTTAATTGTGGGGAGATTTTATCGTAATGAAAGGTCCTCCACCAGGTTTGCACGATGGCCTGCAGTTATCGTCCATTAAAATGAAGTTATCTCCGATTGCTGCAGCGTAAGGGACAACAATAGGTCTGAGGATCTCATCCCTATATCGGCGACCAGTCAGAGCTCCATCTCGAATGATGTAGAGGTCAGTGCGCCCGTCAATGGAGATGCCACCATACACCAACACTCCTCCACCGCCAAATCTGACACTTTCGTGCACGAACGCAGGATTATTCCTACTGCCACGGTCCCTCCAGATGAAAATACGCCTATTATCCGGATGCACAGAAAAACGGGACTTGTCAGAAAACAGAATATTGCTCCATTCATTTCTCCTCCAGTTGACATTCTCGGTTGCCCACTCCCTGCGGTCGTGACGATGCCTTGATGCTAATCTAACACATACCATCGGTCGGCGAGCATACAGACCTACAGCATGGAGCCGGTTTCGGACAGTCTGAGTTGAAATCGTGGTGCCTGTAGCCGAGCGAAGGTGTTGTAGGAGAAGAGTAGCGTTCATGTTTCGGTGTCTCCGAGCTGTTAATGCTAAATACCGATCTCCACTGGGCGTTGTTGCCCGTCTACGACCTTGCTCTGGTCTTCGGCCTGCACATCCACTCTCCAAAAAATGGTTCCAGATCCTGGAAATGACACTTTGAGACACTCCAATGGCTTGCGCTGCTTCGGCTTGAGTTTGGCCCCCTTCTAACCTACCAACAATTCTCCTAGCTTCTGAATCTGTCAAATGACTTCGCTGAGACATCGTACTCATCGAAACAAAGCAATCCCTGAATGCAGATTATCCTTGTCGTCATTCTCTTTTATCCAGTTGAAAGTCAAATTTCATTCGCTGCCGCTGAAGCGACGTTTTTGACGTCGAACTCAAAATTTGCATACTCCACAGTTTGAAAACCAGAAAAATTTACATTTGTGATTCTCTTTTTCTATTTTCGGCAAAAATATTTCGTTTATATCTTTATTTTATATAAAACTTCAAATATCCTTTAATATTTTTGAGCAGTGTATTTTGCATTTCAAGGAATACCTTTTATGGATTTTATTCTTGAGAAACGGACTGTAAGAACTTTCATCTGATTTAACTCCTGGATACTTCTTATGCAGTAGCACTCTAAGATAGGATACCTGAGGACGAACTGAGAATATCATTTATTTTTTATTATATAGACTTTTCTACAATTTTAGCCACAATAGTATTTTTGTTAAACAAGATGCGTGTATAACTTTTAAAAATGTCTAATTTCTCAATGGGAGCGTTTTATTCTTGTGTTTGTAAAATAACACTTAAAAACATTTAAAAAAATTACTTAAATTTAAAGTTAATATTGCAGTTATATACACTCTTAAGTAAATAAAAATGATATTAGTAAATTTTATTTGGATCATATATATATTTTTTAAACGAAATATATGTTTTTTTAGGTTATTACGATTTGTATCATAATTTTGGAAATTGCAATAACACATAATAATAATACATAAATATTAAATTTATTTCCATTATACTTAAATAATGTTTATGCATATTGCCCATATCTTTTACACACATTTAACGCAGCTCAACGGAATTTGAGAGCATTATTTTGAGTATTTTAATACCTATATTTGCGTTTATATTTTTTTCAGTATCTTTTCTCTCGATGAACCAACAGTAATCGCGAGCATTGCTGCATACCACTGCGACTGATAACGGGAATACATAGTAGAAATTTACTGGGGAAATCATTCACCAAGTTCGTCGCTTATTGCTTCCGTACTTTTTGGGAAAATGTCGATGTGAGAGTGTAAGAAATGAAACTTTAACGACATACTTTCAACTATAAGCTTGTAATTTGTAGCTTTGTTATTCTCTAGGAAATGATGCAAAACGTCCTTGAATGAAAATCATGTGTTCTTCTGTACTGTCGTAAGATTACTCTCAAACGATCATTTTGGATAACTTTACGAATGTGTGGACCTACAATTACGCCTTCTTATATTTTGGCACCCGGCATTGATGGGAACAGGTTTCAGATAAATGCAAATGTTTTACCGTACTGATTAAGATCTTTCACGAAAATTTTATCAATCCCAACTTTTTATATGCAATGGTGAGAGTAATATGTCCACTGATGCTACAAGAGGTTGATAAATTACATTTATATCTACTGGATCTAGAGGTTTCCCAGAAGGCCATATTTAAATAAAGTATGAGTATTTCATGTAACCTTGTATCCTTCTCGGCATAATATAAATGGCTTTGAAGTTAATGCAAAATTTTCACCTAGAATCATTGTACTTGAACACAGGTAATAGTTTCTTGAGAGTATCATATTTGTTATTTCTCCATGAAGCATATCTTATAAGAATGGATTTATATTTATTTCCAATTTGAACGAGTACCACATTTACACTCATCTTAAAAGAATTAATAAAAAAATCGCCTTTCCCTTGGTTTATGAGATAGAACTAAACTTGCTATAAGGCTTGAAATCTCGTTGAAAAAAGCATATTTTACCATCTTTTTCACTAACACGTATGAAGTCTTTATGTCTGTCACAGTATGTAGAGATACATACATCACAAAGCAACACTTTCTCCTCTTGAAGTCTTGATCTTAGAAATCTGGTTTTATTCTTGCTTAACCTCAAATCACACACAAGGTCTTTCAACTCTACTTGCGTTATCATATGAGGCTTCAAATATTTTTTTGGTGGATTGTAAATCCATTTCTGTTTTACATTCATGACTACAAGATTGCATGTATTCTTCATAATCTTAAAGACTATAGTTTAAAGGCGACTGTGGTACAAGAAGCCGGTTACTCACATACTGGCCTTATAGCAGAATCGATGTTGAGAAACTGAATATACTTCTGCTTCTTAAAATTAATTCATTTTGCTGTTGGTGTTACGCATAACTACCAATATTCTTAATGATTCTCTAAATCCTCCCCAGATTGTTATGCCGAAAGGTATTAAAGTTCTGTTTCCCTTAATCCTCTTTCGAAATCATGTAGAACAGTGCAAACAACAAAAGTTTGGCGCCCATGGTATAGCCTGATCGCCAATATCGCATCGAAATAATATTTACAGACAATTTTAATTTAAGAAGTAAATTTCCTCTGTGAGTAGTACTCAAAATTTGCCACAAATATAGCAAAAACTGTCACTGAAATAACACACTTACAAGACATTTTAAAAGCACCAGTTTTTTAACTAATTAGATGATACAATAATATTTTTTATACCAACGACAAAAAAAAAAAAAAAAAAAAAAAAAAAAAAAACTATATATCTCAATATCTGACAAAACACATCTTGCTCGCTTCTAGATGGATTATAAGTAGAAGATATTTGTTCACTTTTAAGGTCATTAGAAACAAAGTACAGAAAAAATATGTAAAATCAAAGTACATAAAATGCAATAAAATAACACAATGGGATATATTTAAACACACATATCTCTGTATCGGAAATCAACATAACTTTTTTGGGAATATGTCATAAATTCCCACCGTTATAGTTACTTAAATCTGTTAAAATTCTCCAAGAAACAAATGTCTTCTTTCTGAGTGTTATTACTACAATGAATTGTTTTCAAGCTTTAACGTATTGTAATCAAACGTAACGTAACGTAACGTAATCGACACATTTTGACATTAAATAAACAAATGCATTTCTACATCATTCGAAACATATAAAAAATATTAATGCCAAAAGAAATTCAATAAATAATCTTTGTTCTAATTCTTAAAGTAAAATTTCTTACCAGGACACAGTGCCTTTGATAACCTCTCTTTAATTCTGAATACTTTAATATATGTGGTGGCATAGTACTTAATATTTATAATTAAAACTATTTTTTTTAAATATGTATAATATGTAAGAATTGGCTGAACGATTTTCAAATAACAGTATCGCAGAAACTGTATTGTAACAAGATTTTGTAATGTAACTGTATTGTAACATTTGTACTGTAACAAGAAATACGAAACTTTCGAACACGTGTAGATCTGGAGTCGTGTTAAAATTAAATTTAATTAATTAAGATAATTAAGATTTTATCTAATTGGACACTAAGGATCCTGTCCCTGTCCACGAAGACACTCGAGATCTAATTCTATTCCTATGGGGGGAGGCATTATTCTAAAAACATTTTCGCATTTTGATATTTTTAACTAATGTTTTTTTGCATTGGGTAACTGAGGTCCTTCTCAAGTTCGCCCCTTGATTACTTTTTCGTATTTAAACGCAGATATCTTTTATAAAGTTACTTTCACTTTCAGAACCGATTCAGAATATGAAAGTAACTTTATAAAATATACTTGCGAACAAATCTGAAAAAGTAATCAAGGCGTGATCTCCATATGGACCTTAGCAATCCAATCAAAGAAATTAAAAATAAAAATGTCAAAATGCATAATAATTTTTTGAAAAATGCCTTCTCATTGGAATAACATTAGCCTTAGGTGTCTTTGCGGGCACGGAAAGAATCTCTAAGGCAAATTAAATATAAGCGTGCCGTAATAAGTTTTTACGATGTCATAAAGAACAAAAAATGAAGTTAAAGAGAACGTACTGTAGATGCATTTTTTTTTTATTTTCACATTACATACATGAAATATGTATAACGGGTCGAGATAAACATGGATTTCGCCGTAATATGGATGTGTCTATCGATCGAAATTATGTTCTTTATATATTAAAACGAAACATTTGTTCTCTCACGGAAAGCTCTCCCTTATAAATGATAATTTCATATAGAATATTAATTAAACTTTGGTTTCAATTAGACAATAATTTAAGCTAACAGAGACAAAAATAAATTCTCGTCTTTTCCTAAAGTCATTCCAAATGTAGAGCAGTTAAATAAATTTTGAAATACATAGCATATCTGGCCCTATTTAAATAAATTAGTTATTTTATGTATATCAATTAGTTCTGTATAAATAAAATAACTTTTAATTGAATAAGTTATTAGAAAATATTCTTTTGGTTTTAACAATAACTTTCTTATATTCAAAATATCATAATTAAAACTACTTTTACATCTATGAGTTCCTTTAAAGAAACTATTTTAATTAGTCCCATTTTCCCACCTGAACACACAAAAAAGATATTTTAAATTAAATTAATTTTTAATTTAACGCTAAGAAAATAAAATATTTTTATATTTTACAATCGTAAGTACGTTATTTAATTTGTCATAATTTTTTACGGATATAATAAGAAAACGAAGGTATAAAACCACCTGCATTTTGTTATTATGTGTTAAATCTAAGCATTTAAACTGTTCTTTATTTTCTTATTTTACAGGTTTCTTTCGATTTTTTTTCCTTTAATTGAAAAACTTTCAATCTTTAATTAAATAAATCTTATTTCTATTTATGTACTTGTTACTAATGACAATGCTCCTAAAAATGTATCGGAATATTTTAATACTAATTCATATGTTCTCTATATAAGATAATTTTGTGAAACTGATGTCAATATGTAGGCTAATCAAGCATTTTTGTGTTGTTCTTACAGGTGGCTGCCCTATAGCAGTATCCGTGTCCAGGATACCTTTTACCAAATCACTAAAAAACCCTGTGCAAACTTGGCATTTTAAATAGCGTAGAGGACCTTTAAGCCTTCACTGCATCGTGTGCTACATTTGGCACATACCTAAAAACACTATCATTCTTATAATGTACCATGAATTTGGGCAGTAGGATCGCTGTAACTGATCAAGAGCGGTGCAAAAAATGGACTAACGCTGACTTTGTCTATGTCATATAGCTGCATTTTAAAAAAAGGAATTTCTTCTTCGAAAATAAAAAATAAAAAATCGATTAAGGCATTTAGACAAGATTTATTCATTTTTTATTTTTACTGAATACCTAACTATATTAGTATAAAGGAAGTTGGAGAGTGTTAAGCAGATAAAATTAATTAATTTAATCTTATTTAATTGCAAAATAGAAGTATACATTATTTAAAAACCTAATTTTGTCTTAGCGGTACTCGACATAAAATTTTAGTTGAAAATTTAAAGTTTACTTTTTTTTTTACAATTTTCCACATTATTAGACTGGTGTATGGACTTCCTCACATTCAGTAAAATTCACATATCTATAAAATAAAAGATGTCTGTCTGCCAGCCTGCCTGATCACGAATAACGCCGAAATTATAACACCCAGCTCTCTGAAATTTAGGTCATGTGTGTATGCTAACATCGGAAAGTGGACTTCGCAACCAATTTTTTAAATTTAAATCTAAATTTTTTTTATTATAACTTATACAAGGTAAGCAATTATTAATACAACGTTATTTGCAGCTTTCCACCAATCGACGGCAACTTAGCAGTGAGGTTAGAGGCTATTTGCAGCTCGCCATCAATCCGCCTCAACAAAGCAGCCAGCCTACAAGAGCATGCGGTAAATATGGGGTTTAACGACTGCATTTCATGGCTGAATGCTAGAAACAAACTGCACTCGCGAATAATAATGATCCTTAATGAAGTGAAGTAATCGTTTTCTATTAAAGTGGTGGAGTGACGATTCAGAAAAAGTTTCACATTTTTAACAGTGCATCCAAAACAGTAGTAAAATAGTTAATTACTCCTTTTATGTTTTCCTAGGGTTTGTTCAGATGTGCAGCGCACGTCGTGTTCGTGTTCAGAAGATTTTGCATGGAATAGGTATTATTAAAGAAAGGTAATAAAAAAATTAATTAAGGTAAGTGTACCAGTAGTGGGCCATGTGCCAATAGTAGGCCACCTGTTTTTAAAGATGAAATACAAGTTTTCTAGTCACCCCTGTCAGAAAACAAACTAACTGCTGATTGGCTGGAACCCTTATCTGTTCTATCAGACAAAGGGACAATAACCATTTTTCTTCCCCCAAAAAAGAAACCTCGGCAACAGGAAGCAAATGATTGGCAAGTGTCTCTTGGTAATTGTCAGAGTTTTCACGACCACTGTTGAATGCTAAAGATGTCTGGCCATTGAAATAAATAGCCCCCATACAATAACAGAATCACCATTGTCGGCTAAATACACTCCTAGGTTCTTTGCGGAGATCATGCCTATAGTAAGGGCATCAGAGCCATCGGGATCATCAGGGCCATCGAGATCCCGTTCCATTTTTTTTTGCACTGAATTTTTTCCACTGAATATGACATTCAGTCACTTTTCACCAATGACATATGCTCTTTGGCCCATTGCAATCTAGCTTCTTTATGGTGTCGTTTGAGACATGATAATCGAGCGGTATTTTTACGGTATTTGATGTATTTGAATTCCATAACTCTTTTTATGAACAGTTTTTTCGATATTTGTCCTCCAATTGCATGTTTTATTTGTGAAAGAGAATAATTACCAGTGAAGCCAAATTTCTGATGCCGCTATTTATGCGCAAACTAGTCCCTCGATGCATTCCTGAACGAAATTTTCTTTTGAAATCATTACGACGAGCCAAAATTTGATTAATACCTCGTTCAGATTTTTTTACTGTTCTGACTTGCAATTTCAGAAACAGACTTACAATTTGCTCTCACAATCCAGATTTTTATCACCTCCTCCTCTGAAAATTCTTTCTACTGAGGCAGCTTGTACTAACGCAAAAAAACTGACTGTTTATTATACGTCTAGAAATTGCTTGCGTGCGCAACCTCTTACATCAGATTGTAATTTGCTTAAAAACGATTTTGTGCTTAAACTTTTGAGACGGTTTTTTGTTCTATTCTTAAACGCTATGGTTTGGAATAAAATTTAAAACTTAATTTCAATGAATATGGTGTTAAAATAGATATTATTAACATATACAAAACAGATATTGAAATAAAGTTTTTTTTAAAATTGCTTTTGTGCTTAAACTTTTGACACTCACTGTATACATATACATAAATACTTTTATAAATAAATCTAAAGTAGCTCCATATATATATACATATATATATATATATATATATATATGTGTGTGTGTGTGTGTGTGTGCGTGTGTGTAAGTAAAGCATAGAGTATAATAGACAAGTTTTTATTTGAGAACTAAAGATTTCTGAAAAAAATTGCATTTAAAAAAAAATCTTCGAAAAAACACAAAAAGTGGAAGTGCTCTAAGACATAATGGAATTCTGTAACTGCGTGATTGCAAATTATAAAATTGAATTTTAATCAAGATATTTTATATTTAAACAAGTTTATTAGATTTGTAACTTGAAAATAAATCCAATTTTTAGATGTAATTCATACATTTCTTTTAAATTTTGAAAAAAAAAAAACACAAAGAGTTTCATTATATTTTGATACTGATTTTAGCACAAAAATTTAAATGGCTTTTCCAAGAATAGAAAATTAAGAAATGATTCTTAGAAAAAAATTTATTTGTTTCGAGAAATGTAGGGATTAATCGAAGCAGTAATGCATTAAAAAATTCTTCGTAGATTAAATTCTAGGCATTGCAACAAATCAAATTACTATGATATTAATAAGATATTACTGTATAACTCAACTTATATATATATATACAGATAGATCGATAGATTTTGTATATGTATTTTAGGTTCATGCAAAAAACAAATTAAGTGTATTTTGTAATAATCCAAAGTCCGTAGCTGGAGATTCACATTTGGATGTTATTTTGAATAATGCAAATAATGAAAGTCTTTATTAAATAGTGAATAATTAGAACTAGAAACTGAATTAGACGCATTTAGTAAGGCACGGCGCTCTTCGATTATTTAAGTGCATCAAGTTATTTTTTCAGTGTGCTATTTGTTTAATTGCGTCGTGTTATTTTTTTAATTGTTGACGATTTTCTGAGAACACCACGACGATTATCCTGAAATTTAAGGTATTCAGTTTTGTAATTTTTAATAATGGATCACAAGTCATAAAATTTGCCTCATTAAAAAATTCCTCATTTTTATTAACATAAACTCTCATAAAGGATTTCAACCGCCAAACAATCGCCATTTCTGCGAATATTCACATAGAAAACCCCCATCCTCAGATGAAAGGTAGCTATTTGTAGATGGCCATTTTATTAGATACAAGTAATTTTTATTAAGGGACAAGCTTTGTAACAGCGAACAGGATTGCGCCAATCGCGCAAAATATAAAAACAATAAAAAAAAATCGCTGAGAATTTTTTTTCTTTCACAGATGTGCAATTTTTCAACGACATTTTTGAATTGTCAACGAAATTCGCGATCCTTTGCCAATTATAACAGAATCAAATTATTCTTTAAATAACGGCAAAATAAAATATTAAATATTGTGAAATATTACAAAATAAACAGGGAACTTCTATAAGAAAATTCAATATTCGTTTACAAAGAAAAAAAAAAGTCATGAATTTTGGTCAGTTTACGCGTGCGAACTCAATCCAATTATACAGGGTGTTTCTAAATTCATGGTCCAAACTTTAAGGGGTGATAGTACACATCAAGACAAACAATATTTAAATAGGAAACCAAGGGTCCCAAAGTCTTCCGAAGGAGATAGGCACCATTAAAGTTTAGGGTCCAAAAATTCAAATGATTATGAAAAACAGAAAAATTGGTCGATTCGTTTGCGGTTTTCACTAAAATTATTCTTTATGTCAGTATTGTCTTGAAAATAAATTATAAAGATAAATTTCAAAAAATGACGATAGAGGGCGCTTTAGACTTTAGAGTAACGAACAACTATTTTTTACCGTTATTTTTTGCATCTCATTAAAGGTTTCGTAAGCTTAGACTTAAATTTTGAGCTCAAAATTTGAATAGTTGGAAGCAGTTAAGTAGCACAAACTTAACTGTGTTCAGAGGGTTTTAAATTCAAATGATTATAAAAAACGGAAAAATTGGTCGATTGATTTGCGGTTTTCACTAAAACTATTCTTTATGTCGTTTTTTTATTGAAAATGAATTATAAAGATAAATTTCAAAAAATACCGATAGAGGGCGCTTTAGACTTTGGAGTAACGTACAACTATATTTTACCGTTATTTTTCGCATCTCATAAAATTTTTTTAGAAGCTTAGACATAAACTTAAATTTTAAGATGAAAATCTGAATCGTTGGGAGTGGTTAAGTAGCGCAAACTGAACTGTGTTCAATGGGGGTGGGCAGGTTCATATTTCAAATGATTATAAAAAACGGAAAAATTGGTCGATTCGTCTGCCGTTTTCGCTAAAACTATTCTTTATGTCACTATTTCCTTGAAAATAAATTTTAAAGATTACTTTCAAAAAACACCGATAGAGGGCGCCTGAAAATTTAGAGTAACCAACAACTATTTTTAAGCGTTATTTTTTGTATCTAATTAAATGCTTGTAAAAGTTCAAACTTAAATTTTGAGCTCAAAATCTGCATAGTTTTGAGTAGTTAAGTGCGGAAATTTGAAATGTGTTCGAGGGGTGGGGAGGGTAACATTTTAACTCCTGAACACTGTTCAGTTTCCGCTTCTTAACCCCTCCATCGATTTAGAATTTGAGCTCAAAATTTAAAACTAAGCATTTGCAAGCATTTAATCAGATACAAAAAATAACGCTTAAAATAGTTGTTGGTTACTCTAAAGTTTAAGGCGCCCTCTATCGGTATTTTTTGAAATTAATCTTTAAAATTTATTTTCAAGGAAATATTGACATAAAGAATAGTTTTAGCGAAAACGGCAGACGAATCGACCAATTTTTCCATTTTTTAAAATAATTTGAAATTTGAACCTCCCCATCCCCATTGAACACAGTTCAGTTTGCTCTAATTAACCACTCCCAATGATTCAGATTTTCATCTCAAAATTTAAGTTTATGTCTAAGCTTCTAAGAAAATTTTATGAGATGCGAAAAATAACGGTAAAATATAGTTGTACGTTAGTCCAAAGTCTAAAGCGCCCTCTATCGGCATTTTTTGAAATTTATCTTTATAATTCATTTTCAATAAAATACCGACATAAAGAATAGTTTTAGTGAAAACCGCAAATCAATCGACCAATTTTTCCGTTTCTTATAATCATTTGAATTTAAAACCCTCTGAACACAGTTAAGTTTGTGCTACTTAACTGCTTCCAACTATTCAGATTTTGAGCTCAAAATTTAAGTCTAAGCTTACGAAACCTTTAATGAGATGCAAAAAAAATCGGTAAAAAATGGTTGTTCGTTACTCTAAAGTCTAAAGCGCCCTCTATCGTCATTTTTTTAAATTTATCTTTATAATTTATTTTCAAGACAATACTGACATAAAGAATAATTTTAGTGAAAACCGCAAACGAATCGACCAATTTTTCTGTTTTTCATAATCATTTGAATTTTTGGTTCCTAAACTTTAATGGCGCCTATCTCCTTTGGAAGACTTTGGGACCCTTGGTTTCCTATTTAAATATTGTTTTTCTTCATGTGTACTATCACCCCTTAAAGTTTGGACCATGAATTTAGAAACACCCTGTATATTATATTCTCTGACAGACGAATAGGTAGATGACAGAGACGAATATGGTTCCGTCAAATGAACGAAATCTTAAAAATCGAGGGAAAAAAATGCAATTTTTTTAAGTTGGTTTCATAAAAATACTGTGAATTTTGTCAATTAGTCTCTATCCAAATTAATCAACGTATCTCTTTAAAAATGTATTTTCGGCAAGCGGGTGCGAAAAAAACTTGTATTTCGTCAAATAATCAAGAGGAGAGACATCGAGAATTACGAGAAAGGAAAATCATAGGGTCTAAAAAGCTTCATTTTTCGTAGATAGGGTTTCTATTTTTCGTAAGTATGTTTGTGATCGTCTTAATTTTAATTTACATTTATCTTTATGTTGAATAAAAATGCTTAAAACTGAAACGTGCAAGGGGTAAAGCAACAAAATTTTGCAGAGGGTCTTTTTCGCTTGAGAATGTGGAGATAAGTACATTTTTGGAAAGTTTTAAGAGATTTTCCATTATTGTTTAGATGAACGCGTTTAAAAAACTCTTTTTTATAATATTGCTCTTTTTTTCTTTGGCCAATGAACCGTTTTATGTTTCATTATACTTCGTAAACTGTAAAAATTTCCTTCTCCTCAGTTCTTTTTATCTACCCCGCCGTGCAGCACACTTTTTCTAGAATGAACACTAATTAGAATGCATGGGCTGAAAGCGACTAAGGACGTCGAACATTTAAACGTCGAAACCTTTTCAAAAACCTTTTCTTCGTCCAAACCTTTTCTATGTGCTTAATTAATGGGATATTCAATATAATTATTTTTTTTTTCGTTGTAATCGTCCATAGTCTAGGCAAGCTTTACGGGACAGTGTTTGAAGATATGTTTTCATGGACATGGATGTAGAATGTAGTAAAAGACGTTGACTTGACTTGATAATTGGTAACTATAAGTTGCTAAATTTCTGATTAGCGAATCTGATATCAGAACTTTGAAATGACTTTGATAAAAGGGGGAAAATTAAGACTTGTATTTAGAATTTTTTTTTTTTAATTGGATTACAAAATGTATTTTAAAAGTGTTAAGCATGTCTACACTTGATTGCAGCCCTATCGAACCTGGGTCTGTCGTGGCGGATGCGAATATTTTAAATTTCTCTCGCTCGATTTTAAGGGAAATAGAACAAATTGAAACTTGCTATTAATCTAACTGTTTGAAAGAATTACCTTAAAAACACGGATTTTTTAATCGAAATGTATGCAGTGTGTCCACTCTCAACGGTGGCCAGTAACTAATTTCAAAACCGTTAATCATAGGAATATAGTTCCAGTTGCAAATATGCTTTAAAAACGGTAAAGAATTGTTCTTTAAGTGATTTAGGTAAAAAAAATATATATATATATAATTACGAAAATTATTTTTTATACGGTCCCCAAGCCCTGAAAGTGATATTTAGCTAATATTTACTATATCAAGCAATAAAAAAACGGTCATATTTGTTTCACATAAAAATTGACCAAGTTATGAAACTTTAAATTTCATGAGTTAAATCATTTTTCTGTAACTATAAACGGATGAGTTGGACTAAGCTTAAAGGGAACGTACACTAAGTGCTTAAAGTAATATAAAGGGCGTCCATTTCCAACGATATTCAATGGCTAATTCCTAAACCATTTGCCACAGACATATATTTCCATTTACAAAAATATTTTAAATGAGATAAAGAAATCTATTTAAAGCGTTTTAATCGAAGATGCTGCCTCCGTATAATTTTCGGTAGAGTTCGTTTTAATTAATTAACATCTAGATTGTTTAAAATATTTGAAAACGTGAGTTTTAAAATTCTTTTTATCGAGAAAATAAAATTTTTCGAAATCTTAGAAACCTTTAAATGCGTCCATTGGTTTCATTATAAATTTGAAGATTGTAGTGCTATATTAGTGCAGATTGTTAAAGAATGATAGAGAAAACAAAAGCGATCAGGAGAGTTTTGCAATTCACTACCTGAATTGTAATTTTGCATGTGTTTTATTTTGTAAGGTAATGAAGCTGTTTCTTTTCATGATTTTATTTTTGAAAGGTGTGTTATTTTGATAAGCTTTTATTTCACTTATAAAGTTCGTATGTATGTTTCCCTAATTCAAAATTTGAATTCAAATTTTAACTCGCTTCCAAATATCCAATCGAGGTTCGGTTCGTACACTTATTTATATCCAATGACAATGTAATATTAATAGCATGCATTAATAGCATTATTTAGATGCATGAGATTTATTTATTTTATACGACTACGCTAAATTCTATTAGGTTAAGTAATCTAGTGTAATTTTAAATATGTATCATTTTCACAAAGGATCATGCTGATGAGGGCACCTCCATGATTAGATTTAGGAGTTTATTGAATAAGCATTAGAGGGGGACGGGGGGCTACCTCCCTCTAAATTTATATAAATGGGTTTTTCATGCAGAATTATATCAGATTTCATTGATAATTAAATATAGGATCATTTTAATGAGGCAATTCCGTCATTAGTAATGTGTGTTCACATCATAAGTAGAAAGGGAGGAATGGAGATCCCCATTAGGTTTTTTGGGGGGTTTTCACACGATTTCAATTATTCTCCATATAGTTTCATTCTGATAAGGCGTTTCTCTGATTTGGTTTGGGAATTCATTCAATAAGTATAAAGGAGAGATCAGGGGGTCTATCTCTCTTAATTTAGTTAAATGTTTTTCAAGCAGAATTAACCGATATGTTTTATTTATTTATTACAGGTTCATAGAGATAAGATACTTCCCTGATTAGTTGTGGTGATCTCTTTTTAGGTATAACGACAGGAATGGGCGCTAACCACCTTAGATTGGATAAATGAATTTTTATGTCGAAATATCCGATTTGCTGTAAATTTTAGAAGAAAGTTTGTTCTGATAAGATGAATATCTGAATCGGTTCGGAGGTTTAATATTAAGTTTAAAGGAGGGAATGGATAATAACTCCTTTTAAATTATATAAATGAATTTTTATGCAAAATTTTCCGACTTTGTTCCGAATGTGGCTTATTATATGATAATGCCTATCTCTGATTTGTTTTGGGGATTCAATGATTAAGTAATAAGAGGAGAAATGGAGGGGGACTATTTCTCCCCTTAATTTGTTCATCGAGGACCATTATACTTTCAAAATAGAAGGCTGTAATATAAAATTAGTGCGCTTAGCTTGTAAGCTCAATGCCGTCAGTTTAACTAGGCAATATTCTTTTTATTATTTTAATAATTCTATGTGACTGTTTTAGGGAGATTTTGCATCGTGATAAAATAAAAATGTATACAAAATACATAAAAATTCAATACAACAATTAAAATATAATTGATAACTATTGTGGATGGAATTATCTTCCTCTGACTTCTAATTACACCTTCTGTTTTAACCTCTTTAGACCTGAGCATAAAATAACTCTACAAATATATATTTATTGCTTTTGCATAATCGAAATGACATTATAGAGGACAAAAAAAGTCATTTTTATGAAACCAGTACTTTAGGGGACTGGTAATTTAGGCTTATAAATATGGATATAAAAGTACTAATCCCCTTAAAACATCGATTTAACCATCAGTAATATAAATTTGCACAATAACAAAATTAAGGTCTTTAAATAAGTAACTGATCAGCAAATCCTCAACCTTTTTTATTGTAACGCATTTAAGTTAAATAATCATGAACATTTCTTACTTTCTTGCCCCCAATGTCTCATCTAAACTCAGATAAAAATATTATTTATTTTATGAGGTAATATTCATCAGTGCTGACATTTATTGGTTTTGTTTTAAAGCAAATAACATTTAACTTCATAGAAATAAAGTAAAAATGCAAAGAAATCGAACAGTTTAGTTTTTATCAGGAAAAGAATGGAGGTACACATTTGTGTACCTCAGGTCTGAAGAGGTTATATTAACTGAAAACATCTTTAAATAGCTATCTGTACGGTGTTATTAAATTTAATTTTAAAACTTATTCCAAATACATCATAAAAAAGTTTCATGATTATTATTTTTATCTATAATTGTAAAAATTATGCACTGTCCATGGTATAATATGCCTAGGACCAAGGCACAGTATGAGTGTTGTATCATTATTCCAAATTTACTATTTTTTTATCAAAAGAAAAATTAAGATAGGCCTAAACTTAAAGATTAAGAAAATTTTGAAGAATCAGAACATGATAAACAATTAGAAAATAGCTTTATTTTTCTTTATTTATATATTTTAATTATTACTCTCGCACCATATTTTAAAAAAATTAAAGTAGGATAAATACTTGTGCATTAATTTTATTACATATTTCGAATTTACATAAAATTTTGAGTTAATATATGTAAAATGATTTATAATTTTTTAAGTAGAATTGGATATTTAAACCAAATTTCAAACGAATAATCACATATGTGAAAGTGAAATTCGAAAAATTAGTCATTGTTACATGCACCCCTACGGAGTTTGCAGGTTGCGAAAATTTTCAGTTTTTATGCTGCCCTGGAAATCGTACGATTCATAGCCAGAGGATTTAATTAAAATTAAAATGTCAATCTCGGACTAATCCATACATGGTACATGGCCTTCAACAAGGTAGAATTTTGTGTAGCATGTCACCAATTCTCTTACTTTTATTTTGGTTAATAATAACATCAGAATTTTTTAACACTTTATTGCATTTTCTAATGTAATATGCTTAGCGAAATTAATTATTTGTTTATGTTTTGTAATGCTAAAAAGCTTATCATTATAAAGCCAAACTTCGAACATTATTTTATAATTTGATTGTGCAAAATATCGCTAAGTATAGATGTCATTTTTTGCATTGTCTTTTTTCTATCTTTGTAATATTGCTTCACTAGATGTAGATCGTAGAATATAATGAAATTGTGAAAAATAATTTTTACATCCTCCTAAGATATACGTGAAATCC
The DNA here is from genome assembly GCA_964019185.1 of Maratus speculifer. Lineage (NCBI taxonomy): Eukaryota > Metazoa > Arthropoda > Arachnida > Araneae > Salticidae > Maratus > Maratus speculifer. Next base: position 220,536,286 of record OZ025299.1, on the reverse strand, counting down.
AGAACTACATCCAATTTTGATTTGTTTCTGCGGAAGAACCTGACTTTTTTCCTAAATGTGGCTGAATAATGCTCAAATAGCATACGTCATTTTTTACAAAATTTAGATGATTATATCACATTTAACAACTTTGGTAGACTCACCTAAGCGGAGAATTTCCGATAATAACTCTTCATCTGCCTTCACATACACCATATTCAAATAGTTTGGCAATTTTCCATTCATGTATATTTAAATTTATTATTCCGGTAAACAACATTTAATTTTATTCTTTGTCATCAGATCAAGAAATTCCAGATATACTTTTGAATTTTTAGCAAATATTTTAGGTCTAATGAAGTGGCTCACTTTACGTATTCTAGAGATTCAACATTTTATATATATACATTCGCTAAAATATGCATCCGATCCGATACATACATCCAAATTTCCGATAATGAAACCTTTTTAATTTTTACATGCACACATTTTATCTACTACTTTCATGTAATTTGAAATCACTCTTTACACACTGAATTGAAAAAAAAATGTAAACATATTCAGTGCTCAGCAAAAGTTTAGACACTGGTGTTTTTTAACCTTTAAATAAAAAATACGAACACATGAGTTTTACAAATGGCTATACTTATTTTCAAATATATTTTATATAATGTAGAATAAAAATAATGGTTATAATATAAGATAATATTTAACTGAAAAAAGTAAAATTTGCATATTGCAAAAGTTTAGACACTTTTTTGATTTTTAGCCAACTGTTCACGGAAAAATGCAAATTTCCAAGTTATGATGTCACATGTCTGTAGTATTTAATTATACCTCGATATAGCATCAGTTAGTGAAGATGCTGCAAGCTAAAGATATTCAATTAGATGAGGTAATTGAAGTAGGAAAGCTGAAATAGAAAGGGAAGACTGTTGCAGAAATTTCAGCAGCATTGAATCGTCCAAAGTGGTCTGTCTATGAAGTATAGTCTAAGGATGACTCCGTCAAAACAAAACATAATCTGGAAGATCTTGTGTGACGAGAAATTGAGGTGACAAAAGGATCCAAAAACTGACATTTACACAAGTAATGATTGCTATTCACATTAAAAGTAAGTCAGAACTTTTTGTGTCGACGGAAATGATTCGTGGATACATTAAAGAAACAGGTAAATCAATTTACATGAAAATGATAAAACAATCAGCTCTAAAATATCGCTATAAATTGGCGAGAATTCAATTAACTTGCAAACATACGTCATATGGACCCAAATGGTACGCTATGATATTCAGTAACGAAAAAAAAGTGGAATTTGAATGGCCCAAACAAGTGGGCATGCTATTGGAATGACTTAAGTAAATATCCCGGGATTTTAACAAGTCGACAAAAAGAAGGTGACTTTTAAATAATTTTTAAAGTCCTCACTTAGCTTTAATGCTTGTGTATCTGTGGAGTCATCCATTGGTTGCCAAGCAACACAAGACTACGTATATACGTTGGATATTAATTGTTAGTCATTTGGGGAACTTTTGCTGGTCTAAAGTATGGATTTTAGCATCTATTCATGTTGCATACAAAAGAACTTCCTTTAACTCTGAAAATACTATTGATCTCAACTGGCCGGCGAGTAGTTATGATCCGGACCCAATCGAAATTTTTTGTCAGATTATATGTCGTAATGTTTACGCAAATTTTTGCTAAAATTTTCATTTAATGAGGTTCGAGCCGCTTTTGAACATGTTTGGTACGAAATAGGCCCCCAAGTGACGCAGCATTTAGTTTTTTCGATGAAAAGTCACATTCTTGCACTAACTGCAAACAATGCGGGTGCAACTCGATTTTACTTTGTAGTTATTTTTCTGTAAATACACAAATTGTCTATACTTTTGCCACAGCGTTAATTTTATTTTCTTATTATATTTTATGTAAAAGGTAAAATTCAAAATTTATTGTGTGTGAATAAAGGATAAGTCACAAGTAATATATGACAGAGGAATTACAAACATTCGGTACATACTTCTGAAAATAGAAGTGTAATCGATCATTGTCTAAATTTTGATGAGCACTGTATATCTCTTACTGCATGAAAATAGGTACTGTTACTGTATATGTACTCCTACACTTATAGTTAAAAATCCAGTGAGTCCTATTTTAAGGTTCATGATATCGTTACATTTTTCTCGATCAGTATATCAAAAATGTTCATTTTGTGTTTTCAGTTTTTCCATCAGTTAACATTATAACATTATGTAATTTATCATATGCGTCTATTTCTTCATCACATGAAAAAAAATACAAACTGATAACTGATCTTCATGCAATACAATTGATCCATATGAAATCCGTTTTCATCTGTACGATAATTTTCTGCTATATGAACATGCAACTTTCAGCTAGTAACTAGCAGAAAATCGTATGCTAACATTTATCTCGACAAGATAATAATAATACGTAATAATAATATGTAATAACAATAATAATTGACAGAATAGTGAAGTTTGTACTAGATACCAAATGTAAAAAACAAAAATAATATCCAGCTAAGATTAACAATTAAAGCGTTTACATTAAATGAACAAAACGCCGCACCATATTATTCTTGCTTTAAATAAAAAAAAATAAATAAATAAAAAAAAAAAAACAGAGGGACAATAAAATATTATTTTTCTTCTAGTAAAAGTCACAAATTCTATCAATTTTATCTCACTTGTCTTTCTAATATGTAGGGTGTTGGCTAATAGATAAAACCGCACTGTTTACTAATCCCGATTAAGGCATTGTTGTTTGTAGTCGGTCTGATTCCAGTTTCCGGAGATCTTGGTATGTTTAAGCCTCGAGTAAAAAAGGTGATAGTTGTGTCAAAAAGGTATCGCCCATCCTAAAAAAGCTGTCTTTCTGATGTAGAAATTGTATAAGACATGAGATTTAAAAAAAACAATGCTGGTTCAACTTACAGGCCCAGGTAGATTTCGAAGTTAAATGCTCATTTCACCAATAAAAAGTGAAATTTGATTAGAGATAAATACCGTTTAATAATTTTACCATGCCCCTTTTGAAGAGTATTTGATTTCTTTTAATTTCTGATTTTATGAGAATCATCTAAATGGAAATTAGGGGAAAAACGCCTACTTTGACATATTTTGAATTATATTCTGCCTTTACGAAATAATTGATCAATACGGCACAATTATGTAGTTTATAAATAATACGTGCCAATCGCGTGCATTTGAGAACAAAAAGGAATTTAAAAATGTGGTATAAAATAAGCAATTTGTTGAATACATCCTCAGATTTTCAGTCATGATCGCTACAGGAAATTTGCTTTAGACTTTGACAGAACTTTTGAAGATTGTTCTGCTTTTATCAAAAAATTTATCAATAAAGCAGGTTATATAGCTTTTAAATAAGAGAACTTGTCAGTTGGATGCATTAGTTAGCAAAAATAAATTTAAAAATGAGTCAAAAGCAGCTTGGATTTGAGTACACCCTTAATACGATATTTTCAACTCCTAATTTTGTTTAATTTGTTTTTGTTACAAGAATTGGTCCTATCAAAAGTTGTCAATATAAAAGTTGCAGACTAATATGGAGGAAATGTATGATAAATTTAAACGAATTTGATTATGTGAAGAACTGACGAAGTTATGGTTTTTTTCACCTTCCACCATACGCCTTTATTTCTATGTTATTTTATTTTATATTATTTTTTATTTTATTATTTTTTTTGCGATAAGTGTTGCTCCAATCGAAAACTTATTATTCTTATCAATACAAAAGTTTTAGATAATATTAAGAAAATTTATTATAAATTTATTTGAATTTGACATCTTGAAAATTGACAAAGACATGAATTTTTTTCTCCAAAAAGCACTATTTTTTCGCCTCTTCAAAGTATTTTTAATTTTATGAAAAATTTCTCTGGCATAAAACTTCTGGCCCGTTTTTTATATATATAAACTATATATGTAAGTAATATAATATATATAATATGTAAGTAATAATATCAGTAATATAAGTAATATAATAAATATATATATAGTTATACAGTAGGGCGGAGCGTAAACAAGTTTTTTTCGAAATTCTTATCTCCCTAGCGCGGAAAAGTTGTCTAGTGGTATCAGTAATATACTCACAAAATTTCAAAACAATCAATAAATATCTTCCGGTTCCACTTTTGGGTCGAAATATGCAATTTTAGCCAAAAATGTTGTAATTTTTCACATTACAGTAATATTTTTAATCTTCAATTTTTTCTTCGCCCTAATGCGGAAAAACTGAAAGAGTACATAAGGAACACAAGGCCAAAATATTAGAATAATTAAAAAATATCTTCTGGCTCCACTTTGGGTTCTAAATATGGGAAATTTCTCGAAAATTATATAAATTTTCACATTTTAGTCATTTTTTTTTATTTTTCGATTTTCTATTTCTGCTGCATGGAAATGTTTGAAGAATATGCAAGAAACATAAGTAAAAAGCTTTAGAATAATAAATAAATATCTTCCGTCTTCCTTTTCGGGGTCTAAAAATGTCAAAGTAGCCAAAAAGTATGTAACTTGTCACATTTCAGAGATTTTTTTTCTTATCAATTTTCCCTTCTAGCTGGCGCAGAAAATTCGGAAAATCATATAACAAACATAGCAGAAGACGTTATTTTTGACACTTGTCCTATATAATCGCAGCCAGGTTCTTCTATAAGCGTTAATTATTCTTCAAGCACTCTTTGTTGATGGAGCGTTCCCTCAATATTCCTCTGAATTAAAGTTTGATCTTTTCGACGGTCAAAGTGCAATCTTTTCAAGGTATTGGTGGATATGAAACTTTAATCTTGGAATTGACATTTCATGCGATATTTATTTCTTTCTCTTCTTGTGTTATGCCTGTCTATAACATTGGACATTTCGTCACGTGTCACAACTCGCAAGTCTTCAAGAAGTGTGCCTGTTACTGATACTGCAACTCGGCCGGACACTCCTATTGTGTCTCAAGTTCTGGCTAGGGCAGGGCGAAGGGTTTTTCGTGATATACTTATAGTATTTATGTTCGAATGCAATAACACTAAAGTTTTATCACTAAGATCATGACACAGTTGTTCATCAACAAGACTAAAAGATTTAAATAACTCCAGGTCTTCGATGAAGCAGTAGTGATTGTTTTTTCCATTTTATACCATTTTCTGAAAATTTCTTATTCTTTTTCGAGCCTGCTTATTCATTTATTAAGTTTCTGTGTTGTGGACCGTGTTTCTGAATGTATCAATTGGGTCTATCGACAATTTCCTTGAAGTTCTTTTGATCCTTAAAAAACTGTCTTCCAATTCTGGAAATTTTATATCACGTGGGCATTTACATCGTTATAGAGATGTACTCTTGTAAGAAAAATTTTCAAACAGACGTTTTTATCACCTTCCAATACGAAAATTTTAATTTTGACTTCGTCTGTTCTTTAGCGTCAAACTTCTTTATACTCTTGTATTTAAAATTATATGAACCATTCATTTGGACTATTCTTTGCATAGAAATCGTTGGAACTGAAGAGCCTGCCAAATTGCTTCAACCATTTCATCCCATAATCCGCTATCCAACCAAAGGTGAGTCCGATTTTTAATTATATTTCGATTCATTTCTCACCAACAAAAAAGTACATTATATGTTCATAATTTGGTAGAACGCCAGTTTTTAATTCTGTAGGATCCCAAAAAAATGGGATGAGACAAATCGCGTGTATACTACGCCTTAATTGTGATATTTCGGTGTAATATTTTCCACGCACACTATTAGTTCAACACAATATTAAAAATTAAAATTTTGTAAACACTTTCAGATGTATTATTTTTCAATAAAATATAGAAGCTAAAATTGAATATCCTCATTACGAACCTATCACGAGCAGAGGATTAAACCAACAGTAATACTACAGTAAACGAACAGAAAGCTGAACTTAATAGAGGAATTTGCCTGAGATCGCTTTTAATTCGATTGTTCTATGATTTTTTAGTACATTACTGCCATGAATTTGCCAGTTCAAGTAATAAAAGTCAAATCAGAAGATATTTATTAATTATTTAAAATTTTTACACTTATGTTTGTCATATAATTTTCCGAATTTTCCGCGCCAGCGAGAAGAGAAAATTGATAAGAAATAAAAAATCTCTGAAATGTGAAAAATTACATACTTTTTGGCTACTTTGACATTTTTAGACCCTCAAAAGGAAGACGGAAGATATTTATTTATTATTCTAAAGTTTTTTACTTATGTATCTTGCATATTCTTCAAACATTTCCATGCCAACAGGAATGGAAAATAAAAAAATAAAAAAATGACTAAAATGTAAAAATTTATATAATTTTCGAGAAATTTCCCATATTTAGAACCCAAAGTGGAGCCAGAAGATATTTTTTAATTATTCTAATATTTTGGCCTTGTGTTCCTTATGTACTCTTTCAGTTTTTCCGCATTAGGGCGAAGAAAAAATTGAAGATTAAAAATATTACTGTAATGTGAAAAATTACAACATTTTTGGCTAAAATTGCATATTTCGACCCAAAAGTGGAACCGGAAGATATTTATTGATTGTTTTGAAATTTTGTGAGTATATTACTGATACCACTAGACAACTTTTCCGCGCTAGGGAGAAAAGAATTTCGAAAAAAAGTTCTTTACGCTCCGCCCTATTATACAGGGTGTCCCCTCTCAACGGTGGCCAATGGCTAATTTCTAAACCGTTAGTCATAGACATATAGTTCCAATTGCAAAAATGCTTTAAAAAAGGTAAAGAATTGTTTTTCAAGCGATTTAGCTCAAAATAAAATTTTATTAAAAAATTACGAAAATTAACTTTTTATGCGGTCCCCTGGTCCTATTAGTGATATTTAATAAATTTTTCCCACTACTGTAACAAATAATACAAAAAAAAGTCACATTCCTCTGCGATTAAAACTGCCCGAGTAATAGCTGTTTAAAGTTGAAGCATCTTTTTTGCTGCAAATTAGGGGTCAGTCACAAATTTACTGGAAATAGAAATAAACACAAGATATAAAATTTCACATTGAATATTGAGAGTAAAATAATATTTACAATATTATTTTTAAATTTATGTTGATGATTACATATTAAAGCAAAATTTGTTCTAAAATTATAAGTAAAAAAATAGCAGAAAGTTTGTTCATTTAATTTATGAAAAGAAATAGTCACAAATCGTTACAAAATGGCACATACAGGGTGTTTCGCTACCAGACCGACAAACTTTGAGGGATGATAGTAGACATGAAAATAAACATTATTAAATAGGAAACCATGGGGCGCAAACGTCTTCTGTAGGAGCTAGGGGCCATTAAAGTTTAAGGTCAAAAATTTCAAACGATGATAAAAAACGGAAAAAAGGGTCGATTCGTTTGCTGTTTTCGCTAAAATCATTCTTTATATCACGATTTTTTTAGAAAAATATTTTAAAGGTTACGTTCAAAAATTGTCGATAGAGGGCGCTTTAGATTTTAGAGTAACGAACAACTACTTTTTACCGTTATTTTGTGCATGGGGTTGAAATTATTCTAAAGTTTAGACTTTAACTTAAATTTTAAGCCCAATATCGGAAACATTGGGATTGGGTAACTAGCGAAAATTGAACTGTGAACAGAGGGGTAGATTTTAAACTCTCATAAATATTGGACAAACAAATCAATTTTGGTGCGGTTTGCGTATAAGTCATTCCCTCGGTAATTATTTTATACAAAATGACGTACAGCTTTGGTGTCCTCATATTTTGCTAGAGGGCGCTTCCGACACGTCTCTGATATTTCAATGGCATTACTCCTGGTGTTTTACTACCAGACCAACATACTTCCAGGAAGTGTTAGGTATACAAAGACGACTCGGAATCACTTAGGAATGTAACGTTGGAAATGCCTTTTTTTGCGAGTTACGGTTAAAGGAAGCAGAGAAAAGTAAACAGAAACAGCAGAGAAAGATCAACACATTAATGTGACAGAAAACACTTTATTTAAAGGTATTACTAGAAAAGGTGTTCGAAATTACGACCAGAACCAGTCCTGCATGCTTGACAGTGGCAACGCGTGCAATTCCTCACGCTTTGAAAGATTCCTGGCATCTCTTATAGTTTTCTGGCTGCTACAGAAATACCAGCTGCGAGGTCTTCAACTGATGGTACGAGAATCTTATTCACACAATTTTTCATTTGACACCAGCAGAAGAAGTCCATACATAATAGGTCCGGCGGTCTGGAAGGCCAATGAACCGGGCCACCACGACCAATCCACAACAGTCCATAAGTTACTTTGAAGTGTCGGCAAACGTCATTGGTTAAATGTGGAGGAGCACTATCGTGCTACTCATCGTTCAGGTACTTCGTTCTGCTACCTTTGGAACCGGTTTACGAATGATCACTTCAAAGTGATCGCTGCTTAGGCGCATTACCGTTTAGCGCCATCTACCGTCGCTGTCAAAGTTGCCGTACTACTTCTGGTCATAATTTCGAACACCTTTTCTAGTAAAACCTTTAAATAAACTGTTTTCTGTTACATTAACCTGTCGCTCTTTCTCTGCTGTTTCTGTTACTTTTTCTCTGCTTCCTTTAACCGTAACGTTCAAAAACGGCATTTTCAACGTTACATTCCTACGTGATTCCAAGTCGTCTTTATATCCCTAACACTTCCTGGAAGTATTTTGGTCTGATAGTAAAACACCCAGGAGTAATGCCATTGAAATGTCAGAGATGTGCCGGAAGCTCCCTCTATCAAAAAATGAGGATACCAAAGCTGCACGTCATTTTGAATGAAATAATTAACAAGGGAATGACTTACACGCAAAACGCAAAAAAAGCGATTTGTTTGTCCAATATTTATGAGCGTTTAAAATCTCAACCTCTGTTCGCAGTTCAATTTTCACTAGTTACCCGATCCCAATGTTTCCGATTTTGGGCCTTAAATTTAAGTTAAAGTCTAAACTTTAGAAAATTTTCAACCCCATGCACAAAATAACGGTAAAAAGTAGCTGTTCGTTACTTTAAAGTCTAAAGCGCCCTCTATCGCTAATTTTTGAACGTAACCTTTAAAATTTTTTTCTAAAAAAATCGTGGTATAAAGAATGATTTTAGTGAAAACCGCAAACAAATCGACCCTTTTTTCTGTTTTTTATCACCGTTTGAAATTTTGGATCTTAAACTTTAACGGCCCCTAGCTCCTACAGAAGACGTTTGCGCCCCATGGTTTCCCATTTCATTATGTTTATCTTCATGTCTACTATCATCCGTCAAAGTTTGTCGGTCTGGTAGCGAAACACCCTGTATTTACTATTCTATTAGATTACTTAACCTAACAGAATTTGATGTAACCCTATAAAATAAATAAATGGTACGCATTTAAAATTGTATTAATATTATATTGTAATTGGATATAAATAAGTGTGCAAATTGAATCTCGATTGGATATTTGGAAGTGAGTTAAAGTTTGAATAGAAATTTTGAGCAAGGGAAAGTTAAGTACGAACGTTTTAAACAAAATAAAGGCTTATCAAAATACCACACCTTTTAAAATAAAATTGCGATTTCCCAAAGTTTGATTTTCACGATAAAGAGAATTTTAAAACTCACGTCTTCAACTATTTTAACCAATCTAGAAGTTAAATAAAAAAAATTAACATTACCGTAAAACTTATACGGTGGTAGCGCCTTCAGTTAAATTGCTTTTAAAATATTTCTTTATCTCATTTAAAACCTTTTAAAAATTGGAACTATATGCTTGTGGCAAATGGTTTAGGAATTAGCTATTAGACAGCGTTGAAAATAGACACCCTTTATAATACTTTAAGCACTTAGTGAACGTTCCCTTAAAGCTCAGTCCAATTCATCTGTATTTAGCTACAGAAAAGTGGTTTAAGTCATGAAATTTAAAGCTTTATAGCTCTGTCAATTTTAATGTTATGTGAATGGGATCTTTTTTCTCTTACTTGTTAGAGTAGTGGGAAAAATTTACTAAATATCACTTATAGGACCGGGAAACCACATAAAAAGTTAATTTTCATAGTTTTTTAATAAAATTTTATTTTGAGCTAAATCACTTGAAAAACAATTCTTTACCTTTTTTAAAGCATTTTTGCAATTGGAACTATATGTCTATGACTAACGGTTTAGAAATTAGCCATTGGCCACCGTTGAGAGGGGACATCCTGTATATGTATCAGTAATATGAACTTTAAACCGTTTCGATATATATTTAAAAAAAGGTTTTTTTCGGCTTTTACAAAAACCCTACATATTTCCATCTCTTGACACGATTTTGCACATTAACGAACTTGACCCAGATTTTTTGCCCCTTGATTATTTGTATCAGTTTGAAAGACCTTTGAGCAGAATTATAGATGATATCGTGTCTATAAAAAGGGATATATATATATATATATATATATATATATATATATATATATATATATATAGAGAGAGAGAGAGAGAGAGATAAATAAATGGTAGTTTTCGGGTATATGGTTCACGATCGTTGCAGATCAGCAACATTTTTGCAGAAATTTCAACATAGGGTAAACCGCAATAAGTAGTATTTCATACGTAATTTATCTAAAAAGTACAATGAACATTTGAGGGTTGAATTCTCATTATGTTAATTCTGTGGAATCAAATACTCTTTGTAAAAAAAATGTTTAACAAGTAAAGAATTTATGCAATGTGTTGTTATATGGATTTTTAAGTTTCCATAAATATGTAATATACTATAAAAAGAAAAAAATGTACAGTTACTAAACGTTTTCTAGAAAACTGGGATTTTTAGAAATTTTTATGTAACGGCAACAGCAAAAATTCATATAGCAGAGTCGGTTACATGAATTTTTGCTGTAATCGTTACATCAAAATTTCCGTGAATTCTAGTTTCCTAGGAATAGTTTTGAAAATTTACAGATATATTTACAGTGTACAATTAAGTCTATAATGCTAAAATTATCCAACATTTCTCTTTTTTTATTCATTAATAATACTAGTCGTTGAGAGAATAATAATATTTTGGACACAACCAATGACTGAACTTGTGATAAGTTATCAGAAACTGATATTTTTACTCTAAGTAATTTCTTACAAGTTTCGTAAAGAGATTATTAAAAAATGTCAACGCTACTTCATTCTTTAATTATCTATTGTGATATGGGCCTTAAATTACTTTCATATTTTAAGATGAGATTATATTTATATGCTGATTTGTTTAATTATAAAATAAAGTATTCTATTTAATGTTAAATAGGCAAAACATGCATGCTTCTTATATTCTTAATGTTGAATATTTTACAAGCAATAATAAAAGTTACATTCTTTGAAAGACATTTTGTTTAATATATTCATTTTTTAACTTTCATAAAAACATTAAAATATTATGTATAATACATGTCTTTTGTAATAATAAAAATTAATGCAATTTATTTTTAACATTTTTTTTTTCTACAAATCGATCAACAAGTATGTATGCTAATATTTTTAAACAAGTCAGAAGATGTATCTAAAACGTGGGAAGTGATGTGCATTTGTACAATAAAAAGTTTTATAAATATTCAAATCTTGGTGAAATAGCTGTTCTATCCAGCAGTTATGTTTTTTCAATATAGTGTCACACCATGAGAAACTAGAATCATTACCTATCGTAGGATATCTTTTTTTTTTTTCATTACGAATCATAAGATTTAATTAATGAAAAATTCTTTATTAATATCTTTAAAAATTTTGATTTGATTTCCATAAAATTTGAAATGACTTGACAAAATTCTGCAACAATTATGTAAATTAAATTTCAGATCACTCGATTAGGTTGATTTACGCTGTTATGTGCGGACTGACGAATAGACAGGCGGAGACAAACCGTCGAGCCAGACGATTTTTGCAATTATATAAATACATAGCACCTATAGTCAAAGGTGTTATGTATTTATATAATTACAAATGCACAAAAATAAATACTGACTGTGCATATTTGTTGCTTATGAAATTATTTTGCAAACATATAGTGATGGGCTATTCTCAAAAATTCAGCAATCGAGAAAAATCGTCGTCGTAAAAAATCACAATCGATAAATCATCGATTATTTCCAAGAATCTACAATCGAGATGTTTTACAATCGATTGTAACACAGAGAAGCTAAAAGTAGTTGATGTGATTCTTAGTTATTATTCTGTCAGAAAACTTCATGGTAATGGTAGGGCTTGCTCGATAATTCTATTGTCGTAATTATTTGCTTCCAGCGTTGAATTTAGGGGGTGACCCGGGAGGGACATTCTTTCCCGGAGCAATGAAATGTCCCTCGCGGAAAATTTGAAATTTTACGTTTTCAACTGTCAAAAAGCGCAATTTTCCCCCTGGAACTCTATAATGCTTCCCCCGGAGCCACTGAAGTCCCTCCCGGAGAAAAGTGTCTGAATTCAACACTGTTTGTTTCAGTTTAAAGTTTATGGGGTAACTTCAATGAAGCGAAAAGACCCGCTAGCTAATGCTAATTCTATGGAACACAATCATAGAGATCTCTTATTTGCATTTCAATATTTTTATATGATTTTCAGTACGTTGAACAGATGAGGTCGATCTGGAAAAAGATTGATTTTTACTTTTTTCGATTTAATTTGCAAGTTTTTTTTCATTGTGATACTTTCACTATGAAAGCCGGTTTCGAAAATAAAAGTGTTCTCATTAAAAATACTCGTAAACAAAATCGAAAAAGACAAAAGTCAATAACGGATTTTGTAGAAATCTATTTCAAATATCCAATGCAAAAGAAAAAAAATCATTTAAAAATATAGAAATGCAAACGAAACATCTTTTTATTTCTTCTATAGCATTAGCTTTAGCGAGCGGGTCTTGTATTTTTGTTTGATTGAAGTAGCCTCTTAAAAAGAAAAAGAAAATAGCTTGAACCTCGTGGGCCGATCATTGTGTCGAGTGCGAGTAAAATCGGTTTACTCCACCTAATGCAAAATTCCAGTATACTAAAAGGATAAAAATGCTGCAATTTCAAAAAAAGATTCAAAAAGTGCCTATAAAAGATGGCCAAATTGGAGAAAGGGAGAAGAAAGTTTCATAGTATGAAAAAGTGGCCTGAAAACTTTCTAATAATATATGACAAGACAGGTTCCAAAAAAAGGTTGAAATCTACTCCTTACCCGTGAGTTCTAGTCTCAGTTCTAGCCCTCTTTCTAGTCTCAGAATGCACCCGGAAATAACGTAGCTTCCTCTTTAAAATTGTTATATTTTATAAATAATATTTACAGGAAAACTCCATCAAAAAACACGTCTAAAATTATATTTATTGTCGAAATAGCTACGATTTAAAAAAATCACCCCCTAATCGCTCCCCTCCCCTCCTTCCTGAAATTCAACTCTAGCATGAGAAAAGTTCGTAATATGAAAGAATAGTCAGAAAACCTTCCTATGATATATCACATGACGAAACAAAAAAAATTCTGAAAAATATTTCTCAGCCCTCGATTCACTTTTTCTTCCCAGAATACACCCGGAAATGATGCAGCCTCCCCCACTTTAAAATATTTATATTTAATAAATAATATTTATCAGAGAGTTCCATAAAAAAACTCCACATCTTAAATGATATTTATTCTCGAAATATCTACGATTAAAAAAATTCACCCTCTTATCGCTCCCCCTCTCCCTCCTTCCTGAAATTCAACTCCAAGTGGAGAAAGATTCGTAAAACGAAAGTGAGGTGCGAAAACTTTCGAATGATATATGTATAACATGACAAGTTAAAAAAAATTAAATTTACATGTCACCCATGGGTTTACTCAGTTTTCCCAGAATACACCTAAAAATGCCACTTTAAAATCTTTACTGCCACTTTAGAATCTTTAGAATAGCCCCTACTTTAAATCTTTATGTCTAATAAATGATATTTATTAGATTGTTCAATAAACTCCACATCTAAAATGATATTTATTGTCAAAGTAGCTACGATTAAAAAAATTCCCCCCTTATCGCTCCCCCTTCCCCCTCCTGAAATTCAACTCCAGGAGGATAAAGTTTCGGTGAAAGATAGGTGCGAAAATTTTCCGATGATATACCTATAACACGACGGATCCAAAAAAAGTTTGAAATTTACATGTCACCCGTGTCTTTATTCAATTTTCACTGAATACACCTAAAAATGAAGCAGCCCCCACTTTAAAATCTTTATCTTTAATAAATAATATTTTCCGGAAAGTTCCATAAAAAAACTCCACATCTAAAATGATATTTATTTTCAAAATAGCTACGATATTAAAAAATCACCCCTTTATCGCTCCCCAACTCCTGGATGAGAGAGATTTGTAAAATGAAAGATAGGTGCGAAAACATTCCGATGATACATATGTAACATGAAGGGTCCAAAAAAGTGTGAAATTTACATGTTACCCGTGAGTTCACTCATTTTTCCCAGAATGCACTTTAAAATGACGCAGCCACCACTTTAAAATCTTTATATTTAATAAAGATAAATAAATCCGGTAAATATTAATAAACAACAATTTCCGGAGAGTTCCATAAAAAAATCCACATCAAAAATAACATTTACTGTCGAAATAGCTACGATTAAAAAAATTCACCCCCTTGTCGTCCCCCCCGCCTATACCCCTTAAAATTAAATTTCAAAAGAAAAAAGATGCATAATATGAAAGAATGGTTAAAAGAGCTTTCGTATATGCCTCTCATTTCAGCAAATTTCATCTCGATAAACTCAGGCATTTCGTTCTTCGCGATGAAAATGTACTTTGATGACATCTGAGGTTTATCGATGGACTTGAAGTTTGGCGATGAATATTTATTTCGATAAATGCGCCATTTCAAGAAACTTGTGGTTTATGGTTTCCCGATGAAAATCTTTTTCGATAAGCAGGATTTTCGTTCTCGCTGACAATAGAGATGAGAAGGTTTATCGAGGAGAGTTTTATCGATGAAGCTTTGTAAAAAGAAAGGGTTATAGAGAAACGAGTTGCAGAATGAAGCATGCCTTTAAGTGTATCATTAAGTGCATCATTTTAAGTTTGTTTTTTTTTGATCGAACCATTCGATAAATATTATTTATCATATATCAAGTAATATTTATAATATATGGAATTTAGAAAGCAGGAAGTTGTAGTTTGGCCTGTGACTACTTATTGATCTTATGCACCTCTATCTTAAATATTTGTTTGATCTACTATACTTAGATCTAATATATTTCGCTACCTTGGGGAGGGGAGTCAAAATTTATCCGAGACCCCTCATGTGATACAGTGTTGGAAATGGATGTGACCATTACTTATGTTATGCACCTTCCGCAGCCCTTCAACGCACTTTGACCCCCACGGGGGACACTTTTATAAATTTAGTTGAGGCCCCCTCAGGTGCCATATCATTGGAAAAGACTGTTACCATTTTCTCATGTTATTCACTTCCCGTGGTCCTCCCTTCACTTTGCCCCTCCCGGGGAGCATTCTTACAAATTTAACCAAGACCAGTCATGTGACATATTGTCGTAAAGGCCTGTGACTGCTTTTCACGTTATGCATCTCCATTGCCCCTACCCCCATTTGCGCTATAGGGGAGGGCATTTATGTAAATTAAGTTCAATACCTATCATGTGGCATATGGTTGAAAAACTTTTTGGCCACTCATTGATGTTATACTCCTTCGGCGAACCTCACTCCAATTGGCCCTCTCAGGGGCACATTTCTAAATCTGGCCAATATTCGTCATGTGATATATAGTTGGGAGGAAATATGCCCACTTATTCATATTATGCAGCTTTTATGCCCCTTTCCCCACATTTCACACCCCCAATGATACGGTCAGAGATTCGTTCGGTTCGAGATTTTTTTTTGTTTACTAGATTTTGCTGTGCGTGCACACCGTGTTTGGTATATGATGCCGTATACAACAAGGACTCAGTTCGAGATTTCCTATTACAAGATTGTGCCTATAAGTTAGAGACACCAATGAAAGGAGGGGCTCACTAGCGAGTGAATCCATCGTCTTTTTATTAATACTGGCTCATTCACTTGCAGACGACTCTTGATAAAATCGAATCCTGTATCGTATAAAAGCAATTGCAAACTGGAGTCATCGAAAAAAAATTTACACTATCGAAAGTTATCGAGATGTTCATACAATCGAGAAAATCGAGAAAAAATTCTCGTTATCGCCCATCACGACCTATAAATATAAACATATAATCGCTTAAAAGAAAAAAAAATAAATTATTCTTTAAGTTATGTTACTTCTCTGAAAGCAAATACTTCTTGTCAAACAACTACTTTTACCAGTATAAGCGATAATGCCTTTTCCCATTTGGATTACGGAACTTTTATAAAAATGTTCAATAACTAAGTCTAAAATGCAACAATGCTTCTCACTTTTACTGATTTTTTCTTTAGTACAAGCTAGTATAATAATTTTTATCGTTTAGAGAACTATTATTTTTTCTTATGAATGACATTTTTTGCAATACCAGTCAGGAACTAGTATTTAAGTGACAAAAACGAAAATTTGCATTTTTTTCTCAAAGTTTTTCAGAGTTAAGTAAAAGATTTAGTGAAAGAGATCAGCGGTATTTTATTCTTTAATTATGAACGAAGACATATGCTTTAAATTACTTTCATGTTGTAAGACAAATTATGTTTTTTTTTTTTTTTTTTTTTTGTAAATGTTTTAAAGAAAATTTTACATGTTCGGATATAAGTTAAAAACTTTTTTTCATGTAAACTGAATTTTCAGTATTGAATTTTTTCTCTTGAAAGTGCGTGCACTTCGAAGAACGTCTATTTATAAACTGAACTTATTAAAAACATCTACATATAGCATAGAGAAATGTTCGTTTGACAATTTAATGTATTTTATCGCCGTTTTACGTACAGTTGGAAATAAAACTTTATGTAAAGAAAAATACGTAGATTTTCTTTTGGGAAATATGTCATCTTTCAATGAATTATTTTTGAAATAAAAAGAATACTGCCCAGTTAAACTGATGGCAATGAGCTCACAGGCTGCACATACTAATTGTACATTACAGCCTTATATTTTCAAGGGTTAATTCCGTTCGAAAAAAAATTAAAGGAAGGGAAACAGCTCCCTTTTCCCCTTTTATGCTTAATTATTGAACCCCCTAAACTAATCAAGGACATAGTTTATCATATAAAAAATCTATATCCAAAATTCAGAGCAAATTGGAAAATTCTTAATAAAAACCCATTTATATAATTTAAGATGAGTTATCTCCCTCATTTATACTTAACCATTAAACTTCCAAACTAGCCAGAGATTTGAACGAAATATGATAATTTTGCATGAAAAACTCATTTGTATAAATTAAAGGGAGGAGCATTAGAACCCCCGTTCCTCCTGAATATACTTATCCAATAAACACCTAATACCAATCACGGAGGAGGTCAATCAGAATGATCCTATATCTAAAACTGACAATTCTGCATGAAAACTGATAATTCTGCTTGAAAAACCCATTTCTATCAATTAAAGGGAGGGGCATGACCACTCCTTCCCCCTGTTATACATATCGAATTAACTCCAAAAACTAATCAGGGAAGCACCTTATCAGGATATACCCATATACAAAATTTCATGTGGATCGGATATTTTTATCATGAATTATCGCGTTACGCACGTACATACATACAGAACGGGCGGGCACATAAGCTCTCAGGTTATGATAGCCCGTGAGCTAAAAAAGATTAGGAAGGCGTATGTATCGGAAATTTATATATAAAAAAAAACTAAATTTTCTTTGGCTTTTTTTAAATATTTTACCTTCTGAAACAAAAAGAAGTATTTCGCGAATTAGTTTAGGCATTATGCAAGCGTATATTGGTAAGATCCTAAAATATACTTGAATAGTTTTTTTAAATATTTTTATTAAACCAGATTTCGAAAACTGCTTCAACGAACAATTAAATTTTAGATTCGCATTTTTGAAGTTTCTACGTTTTAATTTTAGTTACATATTTATAGTTTATACATTATTAAAGAGCATTTCTTTCATATTTCATATTTATTGTAATAGTTAATTGAAATAAATGCTACACATAAAAGTTTAGCAGAAATTGATTTCTAGAAAATTAAATTATTCGAATTCAAAATTTCTCCTTACTACTCATAGTAACTTTTTATTTGAAAATATAAACTAAGTTATAAATATCGCGAAAAACTATACGAATTGCACTTTTAAAACATAAACCCTCAAAACCATAAAGAAGGGATTCTCAAATTTATTGTTGAAAGCCTTTTGTCATCAGAAATTTAGAAAAATAATTCTTACTTTATTATATTTGCAAAGTGTCCACTAATAACTAAGGCATTTTTTTTTCAATTCTACAGTAGTGAAAGGAAAATAATTAATACGAGTACGGGAAAATTTCCCAACCTTTGCGCCAAAACAAGAGCTGTAAAAGGTTTAAAGTGGACTTAAAATCTAGAGATACATACTTCAACCTGGATAATTTTAACGTACATGATTCATTGAATTAATACGTGGTATCTCAGTTAAAAAAAAAATAATAAAATATAGTGGAATTAAATTAATAAAATATAGTATTATAATAAAAGGAACTTTCAATTGAAAATATATGTTTTCAAATTGAATATTTTAAGTTTGTTGCAATTTCTCTACGATGATGGCCTCTAAAGCCTTTTTTTATTTTATAAATTGACATATGAAATAATTTTCAATTCAAGGGATATTTTGGTTATTTATACATTTATTTTCTTCAATTTGACGAATAAAAAGTATGAGTTTATACATAGTATTAAATTTAATGATTTAGATATTGTTTTAAAATTAATGGTTATATATATACATAGCTGCCAACTTTTACGCATTTTTCCAACCACAAAAATTTTATAGCAAATGTTGTCTTATTTAATCATCGAAATCTTATGATTAAACAAATGGAAAATATCTATATATTCTTTTTCCCGGCAGCTTAAAAGTGTAAGTGATTTCGTTTTTTCCAGGAAAATAAAATTTTTTTGGAAAAAAATGAAACTTTTTTTACGGTATTTAAATAATTTCATTATTGGATTTTTTTTTTACATATATTTATTTGACTAAACACATCGAAAAATTTAGCTGCTACATACGTTCTAAGTGCTTGCTTCCTCAGTGCAAACTCCTAACAGTAGTTTTTCTCAAAATTATTTTATAATTAATTCAAGATTCAGTATAAAAATTTAATAAAAAAGTGAACAGTTAAAAATTGTGTCATATTCTGTATCAAATTAGTCAATGAAAACATAATTTAAATATCGAATGATGTATACATTTCTTTTAACAGCTTGATATTTTAATTCATGAGTAATAGCATTTCACCATTTGTTTTTTGTTATTTATTTATTTTTTTAAACTTTAGTTAAAATTTATTTCACATTACTTTTTCTTTAAACACACAAAACATAATATTTATTTGGACATTAACTACTCATCAAAACAAAAAGATTAGTAACAACATATCGCATGTTAGAATGTCTCACGTTTTCATCACTATCAGAAAACAAATTGAATACATGGGGTAATGTAAAAATGTCTATTGTCCAAGACTGCATCTTTTAACAAATAATTTAATTATTTCACGAGACTTTACTTACTTTTTTGCTTACTACTTTTATCCAATACCATATTTTTATATTCTAGTTGAACATTTAAATGCGTCTACAAATTAGTTGAATGTTACCATATAGATATGTGGATTGAAAAATCCTTTTACTTTATAAAATAGAAGAAAATCCAGCATGCTATTAAGGAGTTGCCCGAAAATGATAATTTAAATTTAATTTATTAAATTGTGCATCACTGCTTTTTTGAAATATCACATATAATACATTTGATTTAATGCAGTTATCTAATGCAGATAAGTATAACAATAAATGTTCTATATGGAAAAAAACATTTTAACGTAATAAACACCAAAAGGAAGTGATTTAAAAATCATTTCCACTGATCGAGATTTATGTATCACCAATTCATGTACAGAAACCATTACGAAAATGTAAATTAAAAAGCACATTTAATGTACTAGTTATCATCAGCAATTAATTAAATCAGAAATTTTTTCAATTCTTGCAATTAATGCATGAGAAAAATGAATTTTTCAAATACTATCCGAAATTATTCAAAAATCATTTCCACGGTTAGAAATTGAAATTTTTCAAAATTTAAATTTACTTAAGGTTATTAACAGGAAATATATAAACTGAAAACACCGATTTTCTGACTAAGAATTACTATACATACCTCAATGTGTGTTTAATTTTGTATGTGAAAGTGATTTTTTTTCCTTTCAAAATTAAAATCCACTTCCGTTTCTTTATTTTTGTTCTGTTAATTCAATCTGATTTTAGTTTTTCCACTTCTTGTTGCTATACTTAAAAAATGAATTGTAAATTCACAATAAAATGTACATTTTAAATCAGAAATTTAATTAATGTTGTATACGTTTTTATTTTCTGAAGTTATTTTCTGTTGTTTGCATTTTTGAGTTTATAAATCTATTTCAAATTTAAAATTTTGCAATGTGTATTTTGAACTGAATACATATCTTAAAATTCTTAAAACTGATAATGCTTTTATTACTTTTTATCTTCGATTTCTTTATGCCTTGCAACTAAAATAAAATAAATATTTAATATAAACGAAGCTATCTTGGGAATATTTTTATATTCCGGATTAGTTTAACACTCTCACAAGACGCTATTTCTTTTTAAAAAAGTGTAAGAATGAAAAATTAAATTGAATTTGAATAAATTAAGCAGTGTGGTATGTGTTATTATAATTTTTACATAAAAATAAACTGTCCATTGCAAGTAATTCTCGTTCTCAGAGGGTTCCGTACAAAAACTATATGAATCATTAATTGTATTATTAAAAAATATCATTGAGAAAAGTATAATAATATTGTACAAGAAGCAATAAAACGAATAATTGGGTATTTCTTTCTGTATATATATTAGAAAAGTAATAATAGTTTTATTCTAAAAATTGAAAGAGATATGAAGCCTATATAATATTGCTATTGCTATCAAATATTACTATTATGCGGAACTCTTTTTTTAATCTTATCATAATCTGTATGTTGTTGCTTTTTTATGATGAATTTAGTTCGGTGCTGACTATAAAAATAGCATGAATATTAAACTTCATTTAGCATTTCAGAAAACTAAATTTAGATAAGTAACAAACTTTTCTTTTTACAGCGTAGATAAAGTGAAAAAATTGTTCGAAGCTTAAATTTAAAACTTTGCTAAGCTCACTTTGAAAATAGATAGCAAAGACGTAACGTTACCTTTGTACGTACCGAGTTTTTCCAAATAGGCTTTAGTTAATTTTTAAAGACACGGGAGGTGTATTGAGATATCCGCTCCATGGAAAGTAGTCGCAAATCCACATAGTATTTATGTGACTATCTCTAATTAGATTAGTCTGTTTATAACAATTTCATATTTATTGTATTTATTTTGCGTTTTTTTTAATATTGCATCATGCCAGTGATTCCAAATGTGCGGCGTACATGCTTCCGGGGAGATCGACATTTTAAGGGGAAATTTTTAATTTGTACCTTGCAGACTCTCTGTCAGGTCTTTAAAAATTTTTTTTAGATTAATAATAAAAGGAAAACATGCAAAATAAAAAAAATGATTTAATTTTTTTTCCTTTTAATTAAAAAAGTATTCTAACCAGCTTAAAAAAAGTTCAACACTAAAATAATTGTATGAGCTGAATTTAAAGATATTTTAACATCCCGCTTTTATATTTATAAACATATAATTGTATATATATTGGTTACTTTTCTGTTTTACATGTTTTCTCAGCCATTTCAATTATTTATTAACCTCTTACCCTACACTGCACGAGTTTTTCTATTTTTATGAAAAAATATTTTTAAAATCTAGACACCGGTTTAAAAATAGAAAAAATAGTAAAAATAAATAAGGTTCAAATTTTAATGTGAAATATTATACGTTATGGCGTGTGCCCTATGTAGACAGTTAGGCTTTTTAAATATTGTACTGCTATATTTTTCAACTAAATGAGATTAAATCAGTTTATTTTATCTGCTTATCACTCTGAAACTTTTTTTAATTAATATTTTTAAGTATTTAGTAAAAATAATGAAAATAAATTTCGCATTAATAGTGTGATCGATATGTATTCTTTTTTTTTTTTTTTTTTTTTTTTAAATAAAATCAAACTCTATTTTTTTTTTCAGAAATTCAAGTTTCTAACATGAATAAAATAAGTATTATTCCATTCTTTGCACTGTTCTACTTGATCAGGGTTACAGATCATATAGACGAAAATTATGTTACTTAATGAGAATTAAAGTGTTTTTAGATACGTGCCAGATGTGATACATGGTGCACTGAAGGGTTAGGGGTTGTTCCCTGTAAGTGTAGGCTACTTTTTTAAAAATGATATTTATGCTGTCTCAATTTTTATTGAAGTAGAAATATTCGTCTTATTGAATGACAGATAAAATAATGCGGGAATAAAGTCATATACAACATAAAAAAAATATATAGATGAAGACAATCAATCTAAAAAAAAAACCGCCTGCACTGCCCGTGGAACATCGTTGAAAGTTCGGCTTTTATATTTACTCCGAAATTTCGCATTTTTACCAGAAATTCCCTATAATATTGCTTTTTTTCATTTAATAGCAGACATTTTGTTATTCAATAAAGTAAAAATTCTTCTTTTAGACATTCTGGTATGAATTGTAATTTTTTTTAATAAAAAAAGACCATACTGCCAACTATGCCGTGAAAGTCACAGGTGCCAGAGATAATAAGTTAAATGAGTTTTGTATTCATTTTTGCTCTCCTGTATGTTACATAAAGAAACTTTCGTACGTGAAACTGTACATACGGACATGTGGGAATTTTACAGTCTTGAACACGCTTAACACAAAAAGTATTGAAAATATCTAAATGTGGTACTTACAACTTACAAAAATTTATAAATCTTAAAATGCATTATAAAATAGAGTGTATACCAAATTATGGCTGCATTTCAGCCCCTTCTGCACAGAAAATAAATATAAAACATGAAAATTTAATTATAAAATCAAATAATATTTAGTAGTCAAATAATGGTAACCGGAAAATTAAAAAGGATAAATATGTTTGATGTAGAAAAATGACAACATAAAGTTGATAAAAGTCAGTATTTAGATCATTAGTTCAATCCATTTTGTATTCAAATATGCACGCGCAATAATTTTTATGCTATATTGACACTAATCAATGGATGTATGGGTACAGTCAGTCTTCCTTTCTGCTTCATTTTGAGAACAACGAATTTTGAGCTTATTCTATCGACAATAATTTTTAGAGTTTTCAAGCTATGTTTTTAAGACTTACGCAAACGTTGCTGTATACATTATGTTCATAATATTTTGGTTAGATTCACGCATCCGCAGTAAAACATTACGTAGTTAACCTGCTCATTTTTCATACAATAATAATTATTTTTAAATTCTTTTTACAGAGTATTGTGTACAATACAGTTTGTCATGTTTTCTGAAAAAAACTTTTTTTATTAACAACAACAAAAAAAGCATTCAGCAAATTCTAAGAAAAACCTTACTAAAATTTAGGACTGTTTTTATGAAAACTATAATTTATTTATAAGTATACATGCTATCCTCATAAAAATGAACAATACATTATTACAATAAGCCACTTAATCATAATCTGCAGATTGAATGTTTTGCTACATTAGGTTTGACTGGGTTATTCAAAAGGTATTTATTATTTTTCAATTTTTTGACGATCTCGTATGCGATTTCGGGAAAAACAAATAACGGAAATATATGACCTGTACTATTATGTTCACACTCCTGCAGTTTCAAGGTATTTCCTCATGTATTTTTTCGTTATATTTAACAAAAGTATGAAATCGCAAGTGACCTGTCACATTTGGGCATATAGTGTTATATCTAGCATAATATTTGAACCGAAAAAAGTAGAATTTACTATATGTATTGCTAAATCTTAAATCTCTTATAAAAGTCATTTCGATTAAATTTTCTAAAAATATTAAAACTTTCAATGTGATTTATTGAAATATCTAAAATTATAAACTTTATTAAAACTTACTTTTAAATGATTTCATTTTTTTATCTGAAATTTTATAACCTTCTTAATTTTTGAAAACTTCCGGCTTTCAGACACAAGAACAAATTAAAAGGTTTTCACGATTTTTTTTTTCAGTAAAATTTCTCTTTTTCACTTATTTTAACAAATAGAAAATTTTCTTTTTCAAACTACATTATTGTCATCAATCTTGAAATGCCTCATACAAATTTTTTTTTTACTGTAACTGCAAGTTAAAAAAATGAAAATGAAAAACTGGCATTAAAATCCATTTGACTGACGGAAATTGCCCATAATTAAAAAATATTCGAATTATATCATTTAATATATTATTAAACCATATTTGTATGTAGCAGAGAATCGAATAAGAGAAAAGATTGCATTCTTAAAGGAAATAACTAAACTGTAAAATATATATATATATATATATATATATATATATATATATATATATATATATATATATATATATATATGCGATGCAAAATGTTGAGCTATTGATAATATATTGATTAAATATATTTCTTATTATCTTTTGTTACTACATGTAGAAATTAAATATTTTGTTGTATAATTCTCAGTTAGATATAACGGGAAAAAGTGTTTTTCAAAATATTAAGACAGTTTTTCATTTTCTGAATAACAAACTGTTACTAAATATTTTTTAAAACAATAAAAACATTTTTTTTTTTACAAAAACATAATATCCACCATCATAATATCATATGAGCCCTTTTAAAAGAAGGTTTTTTTTAAATATTGCTAAGTATTTGTAGAGATGAATTACTCTTTAATATGTCATTTAATTTTAATAAATTACGAAATTTGTTAAGTAAATTATATGAATGTCGGGTCATAGTTACATGTGCAAAAATAAAAAATGTGGTGTGTTCCGGAACATTTTTTTTATTATTTTGTCCAACAGTCGATAAAACGGGAGAGGCGTTACTGATCAATAGCTAATCATGTTAACAAAACATTACATGTTTTCTTTCTATTATCTTAAAGCTGATAGCTGGGTTAGACAGCGGAATATTTTTTTGGTTCAACAACTTTTTCGTGAAATGAAAGTATACTCATGATAGTATCCATTTTAAGATATTCTTAAGAATGTTTTGAAATTTATGTTTATTTAAACTATACATAATCAGTGTTGCAATGCGTATTAAATATTTCATCATCTATGATTTCGCACGAACAAAAAAACACTTCTTACAATAAATCTATGCACATTACGATTTAAGCAATAAAAATTGAAACACATCATAAATATCGAAACGATAGACTATCTCCTTAAATATTGCCCCTAGGTATATACTTTCAAATGCAAAGTTTCATATCAAAAGGTGAAATTTTTGATAAGTTGAAACTCCATAGTTGGTCTATTTGAAAAAAAAAAAAAAAATGCGATAATTAAATTTTTATACGGCCACCGTAGGGTAAATTTCCCTATTATGAAATTATTCCTTATCTATTCTTGAATAGAAAAAAAAATTCCTATTGATATCTAAAAATCTCACAGAGATATTAAAATGGAAAATTTGTGACTTACACTACTTTACCATGCCTCTAAACGAAGAGTTTTTGACTCATTTTGAAAGCAAGTTAAGGATAATCCACAAACTGTTCGTTATTAAATTTTGATTTAAGACATTGCCTCTCTAAAAATGCAACGCTTTTTTACGTGCAGATTTTACGCTACTTTTAAAATATGCTGGTAGTCTACACTAGAGGTCTGCAAAAGTCGAAATATCTAGGTCTGGTCCAGAATCGATCAATAGGGGGAAATTTTCGGTACGGCCTGGAAAAAATGTTAAAATCATAACCTGGCAAAAACATTAAATCATAGCCTGGCTCAGTCGAGAATTTTTACATAGTTTTTTAATTGAATATGTTATAAATTGTTTTGTATGGAGGCGTTCTGACCAAAAACACTTATTATTACTTTTCGTATTTCATATTTAAACTTCCTATTGTTAAAGAAGCGGCAAAAGCTGTGAGATATTTATTTTACCAATGAAATAATTTTTTAATGTATAATAAATTTGTAACGTATAATCGGTGTATATAAATGCTTCACATATACTTTAATGTCGTTAATCCATATTCTATGTGTTGGAGAAGTCAGAAGATGTTATATTGTAAAATCTTTTAAGACGGAATCACATAGGAAAGAAAAAATACGTTATAGACAAATTACCTAACGATTAGGTGTACATGGAGTTTATTTTCTTTTCTCAGGTATTATATGTATTATGCTTTCAATGGCTTCATTGCATTTATTTATTTATTTATTTATTTATTTTTTGCCTTCGAATGTACTATACTGTAAGTAACAATAATAATAATAGTAAATATATAAATAAAGTTTTTCTCATAAAATTAAGGCGATTTCATAATATGTGTGCTTTTTGTAAAAATTTTGATTGATTCGAATTTTACTTATTTTATGCACGTAATAGATCAGTCATAGACTCTTAGGTCTACAAGAGTCAAAGTTATTATAATATTAAATGTCATATTTGAAAATAAAGTCTAGAAATATTTTTGCAATAGTGTTTTTACTTTCATATATACAAAATTCAATGAGAATATTATTGACAATAATTTTGCATTAAATTTTTATGTGAGTCAGTATTTCTAGGTACGTAAAAATGTTTTTTGAATGTGTTTGGTTACAATTTGAACATTGTGGTATAAGTATATACAAGTGTACTTACATTAGTTGAGGAAATTAATAACTGAGTATTTTTCAAAATATAAATTTTAAGATATCAGTTCAAAAGCAGATTATCATATATATTATAAAGCAGAAGTTCTGAAACTTCCGCTCGAGTGTTTTCGAAAACTACCCGATGGATTTTTTTGCCGATTGTATCATTCGATAGGAAATATTTTTGCGGAGGTTTGGCATTCAAATATACAGGGATAAGTATGATTTCTGGTAATAAATTTCTAATTGTACTGATATTTTCCACGAAAGGGTTGTCAGTAGTTATTTTTTGGCGAAAACTGACATTACTAAAAATTTTAAAAAGAACATATCTGTTAAAAATATTACAAACATCTTGCAAATAAAAGCAGAAAATAACTACTGATGATAATAGTAATAATAAAGAAAAACGTTTAATGATGTATAATATTATAAAAAATATATCTTAAAAATGAATGAAACATTCTTAATGCTTAAAAAATAACTTAACGTGAAAAATTAAAATTGATACTGCATTTGGCGATTTATCCCTTCCGTTAGAATAAAAAAAATGAACTTTAAAATTTGATTAAATAAATTTTGAACGATAGTTATTTTTCTTTTTATTATTTTCTTTTTCTCTTTTATCAAATTTCAGTATCATGTAACTTAAGCAGAAAAAAAGCAGATCTCTATATGTTTCTTTGCGATTTTTATTTTGCTTTTGTCGCCAAAGAATATGAAGATAAAATGCATGTGTCTGAAAGTAGGTTTTTGATAGTCGCCATAATGGTGTTTTTTCAAGTGAAGATAACTTTTGTAGTATATTTTAATATTCAATTGTAAATTATAAGATATGACGTTATATTTTAAAAATTGGAATCAAATATTTAAATTTTTGCTTTTGTGTGAATTTTTGCCACAGATATTGCAAAATAAAGACATACTTTTTTAAAAGTTTTTCGCCATAATTTTGAAGAATGCGATTAACGAATATAATGCTTTTTTAAGCAAATATTTTTTGTTGTTTATTTAATTTTTCTTGCGCCATTTCGTCAATTCTACTCAAAAGAAAAATTTCAGTTTTAAGGTTTACTAACTTAAGAAGGAAATTTATGCAATTATGTGTTATTATTATCGAAAAATCTCACATTTTAAAATAAAAATTGCCTGCTGAAAAAAAAATTACAATTCTTTTACAATTAGCCATTTCTTCTTCGATTATCTTCGTATTTTCTCTGTGTTAGTTAATATTCAAAAAGATTTTGGACCTATCTTCGATAATTGAATACAGCCAAATGGCATATTTACAACATTATGGAAAGTTTTGTTAGTACAGATATCATATACGCACAGAGGTAACTAATGGAATCTAAAATGGCATTATGTTACCTGACATGGTAACCCAAATATTGTTAGTTATTTATTAATACGATGTTATTTACTTCCATTCTGTTGTTTAAAATTATTATAGCATAGCACGGCAGTGCTATGCTATATTTTATTCCAGTGCGACTTCTTAATGTTAATTTAATACAGGATTTAACATTGAACGAGTTATTTACTAGACATTTTCCCACATTTTGTACCCGCTGTCACGCGAGCTGAGTTTTGGCAGCAATTAGATAAGTCTCCTCCATTGTGCGTAGGCAAACTTTTCGTATTTTAGCGACTTTATTCTACGCCAACACTGTGAGTGTTGTCTCAATTGACTGTTTAACTACTGTGGGGTTTTTTCGTAGTTTTTCCGTCGAAACTGGCCAATGTTGCTTTTATATCCAGTTTACTCGCTCTGCATAGTATTAGTAGCACTATTAAAAATCCTTACACGAACTTCAACAACAATCTTCTATATACTCCAAAAAAAAAAAAAAAAATAATCTAGAGATCAATGGACATATTTTCTGTAGCATTTAATCATTTCTACGTGATTTAAAAATAAAAATAAAATTGATTTTTTTTTCTTGTAAGAATTAATCACGGCATATTAAAGACTTCATATTGGAAGTAAAACTGAGATTTTGAAACATTTGGTACCAAGAAAAAGAATCATTTACAGAAAATAATAAATATGAAGCATGATTTTTATAATAAAGAGATATTTTGAAATATTGATTAATGGATCAAGACGATTTTTAACTGGAAAAATATAGAAAATAAGCAAATTGAGCTTTTTCCTATTTATTGTTTCTTCAAAATAATAGAAAATAAGTTAAAAATATGCATGTAAATGGTATTTGAAAACGAGGTTTCTGACACATTGGCATCAGAAAAAAATCGCGCCAAAGCCAGTGCGTAAATATTTGTGCCGGGATTTTGTACTTATGCCACATTTTAAAAATTTCTCCGCCTTATATATTCGAAGAAAATAAAAATAAATTAAGGTAAATAAAAGTCTTCAAAAATAAGAGTATTGAAGAATAATAGAAAAAAAAATAGTAGGGGGGACCGGGGGACATTGATACAGCTTTTTTCAAAAAAAATTTTTGCTGTCTACAAAGCAGAAATTTCAAGTTATTTTTCTATGTGATGTCAGAAAAACCTGTGTAGTGTGTTATAAAAATGTATAATCGTTGTTTTATATATTATTTTTGCATGTAATTTTTAAAAAATCAAAAAAAGTAATTTGTATCAATGTGCCCCATCCCCGGGGCAGATTGATACACTTTGACACGTCTGGGTAAAATGGAGACAAAATATCACCAATGCATATTTTTCATAGAAAAATAGCTAGCAAACCACTTTATATACAGTTAAAGACATTAAAATCGCACACTATTTATTTGTAAGCGATATTAAAGCAATCAAAATGAAATGTATAATTACCTGATGTTCTGGCTGTTCCTTGTCTGTTTGTGTGCTGTGGTAACTTTGTCATATCAGGCATTTTAACCCCAGAATTATTTTCTTTCTTAGGAAAGGTGAAAGAATTACCAGGTTTTCTGTTTATAAATCGGTTTACAAACAGAAAATAAAAGATAATCATATTAAAAATTATGTTTTTAATATGATTAAAACTTACTTAACATTTCTCATGTCGATAATACTTTTTTCTCTGGAGAATCGATTTAAATTTGAGATTTGCCAGGCTGCCGTCCATTTCTTTTGTTAATTCTTCTAACACTAGCTATTGTGTAAGTTTGTACGTCTTCTGTTTGCAAAAATACTATAAAATGCTCTAATATAAGGAAATTAGAGCTATTTCACTTCAATAAAAACTAATAGTTGAAATTGTTGACGAAGAATGGTTTAATAAAGGAGTGTATGATTAAAAAAAATAAAAGGTAATGAAAAAATTAACTAGAAAAGGATTTAGGTTGTATTAATGTGCCCCGACAAAGACTGTATCAATGTGCGCCATACAGCCATTTTGAATAAAATGAGTCGCAAATCCAACACTTCATAATTCATCTAACAATAAAGAATGAGGAACTGATAAAGAGTAGCCAGGGAGGGTATTCTTTTCGGTTGAAAATACTGGAACAGTTGTATAATACCATTTCAATTGTACAACTCAAATTTACTTTTGACCTACAAAAACACTTAATCACCCATTCCATTTCATCAAACTATTGAATCATTCCAAAACTTTCTGTATGTAGTTAATTTCACTAGTATCACCTTTTGGAGCTGTTGTGAAACTTCCTGTAATGACCCTGTGTGCAGTACAGGGGGTGTAATGTGCCCCATTTCCCCCTATATCATCCTTGGTATGTAATGAAATTAGTAAATCTGCAAAACTAGGTCTTCAAACTCAATTCCTGGCAATTTTTTAAGGTTAAGCCGCAGATATAATGACTACTTAGTGTAAGGCTTTTCACACTGCAATAAATTAGCCAATTCTATTAACCGGTACTTACGTATTTACACCGCCGCAGTTACAGATTTGGCGATTTTTAATCTACATCTAATTTTTTTGCGACAAATAATAAAATAATACACTTTCAAAATTCAAAACACTATATTTAAAAACAAAGTAACATATCGGATTTTGGCGGAAAATGGGCCGATAGAGAGTCACTTCTGCTGCGGTGGCGTTAATACGTAAATACCTATTAACCTAATCATTCAAATGGAATGTGAAAAATTATAAACAATAATGCTTACAAATAATTATTTTAAATTTCCAATTTGGCGATTTTTTAAAATCGCTACTAAACTTGTAATATTACAAATCATTGGATAAAATTTAATTTGTAATTTACTAGCATTAAATTTATTATTCTGATGATTGCTAAAATGATAAGACACTATACGATTTAATTTTTAAAATATCACAAAGAGTTTCGGTACAAAAGTAACTGTTTTTTATGTTTCAAGTTAATATTTTTATAAACCTGCTTTGATTCATTATTTGTATGAATTAATAAAATGTAAACTCATTTGAAATATTCATAACGCTCTGCCTTTTGCACAGATATCTAATACTTACAACGTTGGCGTAATTTTTTTACGCCGATTTGTCGAAAATTTAGTTTTCAAATACCAGTCTCATAAATATTTTTAAATCATTTTCCATTATTTAAAAAAATAGTGATAAATAAAAAGTTCATGAAAAACAATAGAACAAAACAATTTATATCATTTTAAAAAAGAAAGAAAATAATTTATTAATAAATATACAATGATAGGCGGGTTAGCATGTCAGACACATAACCGCCATTTTGTTCCAATCGTTCCAACGTGTTGCGTATATGACATCTGTCCCCAACCTTTTTAACTCGAACCCTGCCCAGAGTTGTAATAGCGGTATGAATGTTTTTCATTGCTGAAAGTCTGTCGAAGTTAAATTCCAATTTTGGGCAGAATGTCAATTTAAACATTGATTAATTTATCAAGAAGTTTCTAACTAAAGGCATACAGAAAATAAATAAATATATCATACATAAAATAAAAAAATAAATACATTTGATTGATACTGTGTGCAATATACGCAATGTATCAATACTGATTGTTAAGTATAAATATCAGTAATATACAGGCAGTGATGTAGTCATAAAAAAGGAGCAGAGGGCAGAGGGTATACGTTCAAGGCAGAAGTTATACTTTAGAGAGTAGATACTATTAGCTTTCTTAAGAAACAGAGGGTATACGGTGTTCCTTAAAAAAATCCAGAAAGCATATGGCGGATACCTCCGGATACCCTCCACGACATCCCTGTATAGAGACAAGTTTTTTTTTTGTTGTTGTTGTTGTCGAATATGACGTCATAATTCATAAGAAAAAAATTTCGCCGAGGAGAAAAGTGACATCTAATTTTTGACATCGTAAAAAGTGAAAAGGCTCATTTTTATGACGTCATATTGGAAAAGAAAAAGATATTTTGAAATATTTGGTAGTAAGAGAGGAAGCATGTACAGATTTCAGTTCTATATGTAAAAAAAACTAACGATTTAGAAATTAGGCATACTATTTGGTACGGCTCTTGGTAAATTACGTCAGTAATTGTGATACGATACCATATAAAGGAAGTCCTGATTATGATATCCTCAGTTAATTTTGAAATGAGTTTATCTGAATGCAGTAGTTATTTAAAAACTTGAAATATTAAACAAAAACATAATTTGCTGAACAAATTAAAAAAAGCAAAATTTATTTCCTACACTATTTAAGCCCGAGAAGGGGCAGATATTAAGGTAATTGATTTATTTATTTCTACATTTAATATTAATTTTTTGAAAAAAAATAATTTAAACCAAGTGAACATTAAAAAAATTAAATTCAAACAATATGATACTTAAACACCTTAGATGTTAGATTTCTAATTTTGTAGAGTTTGAATTTTTAGAACTGGCCAATCTACATGCAATTATTCCACCTTATTTCAATGTTTGCATTGCGTTATTACCCATATAGTTGGGTAATAACACCAAATAGCATTGGTCAAGAAATCACGCCATTACATTTTATGAATACATATCTGTTAAATTATTTTTTATATATAGATAGTCAATGAGTTGCTGTATCAAAATTAATAGAGTTTGATAACCAAACTCAGTAATCATTGCAATGCTCTCTAATTTAATAGTGTGATAACTAGAGAGCATTTTGATGTCTGTCGTTATAACCTGTTGTCTCATTTTCATACGAAACTTTACTATAAATGATCCAATAAAAGAGATGGTTTTTAATTGCCCAAATTTTGTCCAAGGAATCAAAATAGTACAATATCGCAATGGCGTTGCATTCATTTTCAGCAATGTTGAAGTAAATTCTATGTGATGGTCTGTAATGCTTTAAAATAAAAATTTTAAATTGCCATTTTGTTTAAATCAAGGTTCGTTTGGGAAAATGGACCAGCGAAGCGGGCATAGCCTGCTAGTTATATAATAACTTTGCAGTATGTACATATTTATTCAGTGTTGAAGCCTCACTTTCGATTGTTATAGCATATGTTATTTCTTGACATTAACGATCACTAGTTCTTTCTCAATTAGATTTCATTTCCGATGCTATTAAAGGTAACGTTTACAGTCCGCAGCTGCAAATATTCTCTCCTCATTTCAACAAACATATTGAATTTTTTAAAAAAGATTGATAACAAACACAGAAGAACAGCCGAATTAAACATTTGTAATATAGGTAAACTTTGTTCATATAGCAAAATAAAAGTAAACATTTTCTCATTTGCTAAATGGATTTTTACCATTTTTACAATTGAATATTTCCAACTAAGCGAAAATATGTCCTAATTGGGACAAAAACCCATTTCCTTGGCTTACATTTTCAAAGCTCTACCACTTAAGTTACTTGGGTCGAGGTCTTCAGTTATTAAAGGGCATAATTCGCTTGGACAACCTTATATCTAATATCTGGTTCGCCATGTAAACAGATCAACAGCCGTTGAAGGATCTCCATATAAAACATGTTTAAGTAGATATACTGATAATTTTAAAAAAT
This sequence comes from Maratus speculifer, assembly GCA_964019185.1. NCBI lineage: Eukaryota > Metazoa > Arthropoda > Arachnida > Araneae > Salticidae > Maratus > Maratus speculifer. The sequence goes on along the minus strand of OZ025299.1, from coordinate 220,502,578 downwards.
CATTCTACTGATGGGTAATGTCATCATACAAAACTCGTCATATAGATTCAGGCCCAGGCTAGAACCCAGATCATTACCTTATGATGCCAATGTCTTATCTTTAACCACTTCCCAACCTTTAACCACTTTAACCACTTAACCACAGACCCAATACATTTTAAACTATCATAAAAAATGGTCTGTTTTTGCATTTATTCGCACATAAAGAAACATTATTTTGCAAAAAGAAATTAAATTATTATTGTTAGTTTCTATTTATTCACAGGTACACATATGCGCACCTTGGGTTCGTTACTAAACTTTTTTTATTTGCTTATACAAATAAATTTGGTGGACAATTGATAGTTATATATAATTATTTTACATGGTAATTTTCGAAACAATTATTGTTTTTTAATACAGAGGTATAATTGCACTTTGTACAAATTACTCTTGTTCTTGATTTGCAGTTTTCATACCTTGAATTTGAAGCAAAGTTATTTTTTGTTAAACGAGTAAAACGACCAGTCTTGTCATATCTAAAATAGAAAATTGACTGCTGAATAACCTCACGTCCTGCTGTGGTGTATTTTCGGAATCGTCTTCAAAATTGCTTTGAGATGAATAAATTTTGAAAGGTCTCCCTGGTTGTTGTGCTTCTCTTACTTTGTCCTCATATTTCATCCGTAATTGTGAATGGTCTTATCAATACTCTAAGAAAGACAATCTGTCTTTCTTACAGTATTGAATACAGTAACAAAAAGAATATGTCTTTTCAAGGAATTTCATCTGCTTTATATTTTCTGATGTATATTATCCAACAATTGGAAATAACCCAATCTATAAAATGTATAAAAACTGTGCGAGTAGCACAATGGTAGTAAGCTAAAAACCTATCATTTAAATCTATACCATCCATACATAAATTTTATGTATTCAAAATTTCAGGTTGTGTTACATTAATTTTACAGTTTCGATCTTTAGACCACCTAACACAACTAGTTTTGGGATCAGTACCAATGCAAATTGAAAGTAAAGTTAGACAATTGTTAGATCATTTATTTTCTTTTACCTGCTGCTCCAAATCTGTTATAATCGCTCCAATTTGGTAGATATTGTTCCTCTATAAAAATTCGGCATATTTTACACTAGTAAAAAACGGTTCCAAGCTCTTTTAAATCATCAGCTGTTGCAGTTCCTTTTCCATGATATATTTGGAAGTCAAGGGCAAAGCCATGCCTGGCGGATAAAGATTTTTTACTACCAGCGAATTGGGATTTAATATGCTGCCTAAATCCACTACGTTCAAAAAATGGGATCATCTCTTTATCTAATCATTCTTCACAAAATTTCATAAAATTAGTTTGAATAAAAGAAATAATACACTAAATGCTGTATTTTAACATTAAATGAACTAGAACATGATTTTAATTAAATTTAATTCTATCTTCATGTATAAATATGTCTGTGGTAAAGTTTCGAAAGGAAACAAATTGAATTAATAATTAACCAGTCAGGAATCTGTTCGATAGGGAAAGTCATGGGTTGGCCACATCAATTTATTTACTCTTACAAAGATATGTTAATGTGATTTTTAAAAATTAATGTTTAGCTCTGAACATCGACAGAATGAATTATTATGTGTATTTAAGTATAATCTTTGAATCAACAACACTAGCATTCAACAATTCTTGCACTGTACCAATTAGATCTCATTCAATACAACATCTTTAATGAAATGCGTTCTTTCCAAAAAACAGAATTTAAACCGGAGGTGCACACACGTACACCTTATAAATTACATCTAATTTAAATAGATATTACGATCTAGTTAAAAAGATTAAATTATTCATGCATTACTGAAGCGTTTATAAGTAATCTTAAAAAATATTTGGAGTAAATATTAGTTTTCTAATTATAATGATGTACTTTTTTTTCGAAGCCATTACTCATGTATTTCTTGCAAAATCATATGAATTAAGACTGCTAATGTTATTTCTTGCTGAAACTAGAAAACGCCAACGTACACAAACGTAAACCTCTGCTCTCAATAAAATGATTTTGAATAATAAATGAGATACGCTGTTGAAACCAAAGGTACACAAATGTGCACCTTGGGTCTTAAGAGGTTAATGCTACCTAGTCGAACTAACTGTGAGGATATTTCGCTCAGAGAGCCTTATTGGTAATAACATATCTTCTACCATGTAGATAGCTAAACATAATGAACCAAAAATAATTGTTTTCATAAAACGATGGATACGTAGAAATAATATAATTTTTTAAAGTAATTGTACTGGTTGGTAATGTTATCTTACTAATTGAATTTTTTCGGCTTAGGTATATTTTCAGTCAGTTGAAAAAAAAATCAATTCGTATGATAATATTACTAATGAGTATCACTGAATAAAAACAAGTAAGAAAAATCATGGGTTGAGCATAGATTATGAAACACTTTCAAACACTCTCCTGACATCTTTAACAAAACTTCGTTATTTAGAGATACAAGATGTTGCTGTCGATAGCCAAATATGTATTCCAATACTTTTGAATAGCCCTGTATTTGACTTGACTCTTCTTGTATATTATATAATGACGAAATCTATTTTAGTCAGAAAACGCCTAACGGGTTGAAATTTCTCTTTCAGCGATTCATACTAAAAGACGCAAACATACTTGAATATTTTTCTTCAATGCTGGGTTTTACCAAGTACCCTTATTGCATGTCAGTATTTAGCTAAAATTTAGTTCAAACTAAAATATTTTTATAACTACCGAAATCACATTTCCAAAAATTACCATCTACAGACGACCATGTATATAATTCTTTGCTTGGCCCTGTATATCATTTTATCTATATTTTACAAACATTGCTTAGATCAAACGCTGAACGTAGTTCCGCATAAAAAAGGAATAATTTATTTAAAAGCAATCTTTAAGTAAATTACTCTCATATTCAGTAATATTTAGGAGCTCTTTTGTACAGTCCTGTATATCAAGTATACCATTTATATACACAATTAGTGTACATAAATTCATATACACAATTTAGTGAAATTTAAAAGCGTATATCGTTACTATAATTTAATTTCGTCTATCCATCAGACCGTCACCGAATATATACAGTACTTCGAATAGATTATACAATTCAAAATATCTTTTATGTGTGCTTGTAAATGCTATGGACTTCATATTTTACGTGAAAAAAATTATATTAAGCCTTAGGGACGTATAACAACTTTATTATACATGAAATAGTTTAACATAATTAAAATATGTCGCAAACATTTCCCCCTTTTACGATTATGTAATGGAATTTTTTTCTAAGGCCCTGTAAATGAATAATAACCATTATATAATGTTCCATATTTTACATAATGTATAGTTTAGTGCACTTGGTAAATGCATATAAATATGAATATGTTTGATAGGATGTAAATTCTTTAAAATTCATTTGAAAAAAAATTCTCCCCGTAGGCCGTAATGTAACGGAAAACTTTTGACTGTCCCTGTGAATAAACTAATCATGCTAGAAACATCATTTTCAATAGGGTTCTTGCTAGGGTTAATGTCAATAGTTTACAAAAATTTCAGAGAAATCCGAATATATTTAGAGCGCAGACAGTCAGCCAGATAAACCGAAACCATAAACACTTTTCAACTTTGTTGGAAAGTATTAAAAATTATAGTATATCTAGGTATCCATCAATTATATAAAGTTTCTTTACTTGCGGTGTAGTCTACAAAGATGTGTACATGGCAGACAAATAAGTTTGTCAGAGCGAAGTATGTTCTCCGGTTTCCATTTCATCGTATCTTAAACTGTGGAGCACTGACAATGTAAGACAAGGATAAAGGTTCGATTCTCGTTTAAAGATTATTTTTGTTTAGTTGGAAAAATTCAATTCTTTTGACAAAATTACCAATTATTATGATTATATTAAGAAAAACATTATTGGTATTTACTATCTTCTTATTTTCTCTCATATTTGTTAGTGAAATAGCTTTAATTAAATCATTATATTTACCAAAACAGCTGTACATGATGCTATTTAATGCAACCTATGACATGTTATCATCAATATATAAATAAGAAAACAGTTGCGTATTTTAAATAAATAAAGGAAATCCTTATAGTTCATGAAATGTATCAATTTTCTGCAAGCTGATTGTGTTAACGTGCGTATTGTCTAAGTTTCCATATAAATTATTTGTATTAGTTACAAAGTATGTTTCATTACATATTGCCGTTTTTAATTACCTATAGACATCAAATAAACACACATTCCTTTGCAGAATGAATTTATCATTTTCTGAATAAATACTAACTGCTTCTAAATCCTCACAATGAGAAAGATACGTAATTCGTCTGCAAACTTCAGTCGAGTTATTTATTCATTATGTGCACTCAAAAATCCTACTTCTATATGTTTTTATCTCCAATTAAAACTATCGTCTGTTATTTAATTGAAATGTTGACCTTATAGTACCTTTGAATTTTACACTAATAGTTGTAAATTGAATAGATTGATTAAAGTACACTAACTGAATCCTAAATTATCGTTTCATAACTTTATCATAGCAATATCATTACTAAAATTTAATCTAAGTTTTTCAAAAAAGATGTTTTGTTTTATGACACAACAGCACCTAATTATTCAATAATTTACCGATCTAAAAAGTTTAAAATTTTTATGTATTGGGCGTAACCATGTATGAAAGAATATGATTAGTTTCCCTTTGTATTTTCTGATCAAGAGCAGATATTTTTTATAAAAAACTTAGGCGATGTTAATTAAACATTGCTCAAATTTTAAAAGGGGTGATAATTTAATATCATAAAATGTTCCTGTGCATCTATCAGTCCGCGTATTAAATAATAAAGGAGCGAATATCATTTAAAATAAAAGCAGAAATTAAATTAAAAAACGGTGTATTTGGTGTATTTTTGTGACGGCCGATTATCTACGCTAGGGATATAGGCCCAGGGGGAGGGATGCCCTTCGTGGGGGTCTTTCTAATGGAACCTAACCCGTATTTACGCAAGGTTCGAAGAAAACCACGAAAACTCCGAACGGTTAGGCCGACGGCCGCGATTGGGTTCGAACCCAGCACCTGCCGTCTACCACTTGAGAGGTCAGACCAAGAAACAATACGCTGCTCAATATAATCAGTAAATGTCAAGTTATGTATGTGTTGTAACGTATATAAAAATAAAAATAAGCAATAAATATGGAATAATTATTTTTTTATTTGTCGGTGAACAGAAAATGTGCCATAGATGCATATTATAGGAGCAAACAAAATATGAGGACCCCAGAAGCCAAGGGGTATAAGTGACAAAATTGAAAAAAATAAACTAAATACACAGACGATCTAAAAATATGCTTTTTTCATTTCAGGTAAAGAAATATAAGTGATTTTCTTATTATTTGCTGAGTTATAGAGGCAAACCACTTTTTTCGAAAAACAAACAATATTGATTAATTATACATTTAAAGAAAATTGTACTTTATTTTTTAACAGTTATTGAAATAAGAGTTCAAAGACCAGAATGCAACAAGCAGAAATATCCTATTTCAATACACTCAATTGTTATTGATGTTCCAATTTAACATCAATTATCTTTAAACTCAACTTACTCCAAATCGAAATTTTGTCACTTGTACCCCTTGGCTTCTGGGGTCCTCATATGTGATTTATCGAATACTATTGAGTTTGAATAAAGGATGTGGTTTCCCTTGACCGAAATTAATGTGACACATTTATAAGGCATGTAATAAATGACGTTCAAGGAGCACATGCGTAATCGCCCCACTCTTGAAGAAGAGAGTTTTATAACTACTGAATTGTTTTTGCGTTTGATAAGAGATCAGAAATCCTTCTACTGATAAAGTCCCAAACATACTCAATGAGATTCATGTGTGTGGCATATGCTAACCTATCTATTCGAAGGATTGCTTTGTCGAAAAGACAATTATTCATCACTCGAACATGATGAAGTCTGACTTCTCATACATGAGTACGAATTCATACCACAGTACTGCAGCATAATTGACCATAATATATCTGATGCTCTCCCTTCTATATCGCCGAACCGTCAGGGGTCATTTTTTGATAATGAACATGTCAATATGACCAGTGATAGAGATACCGGCCCAAACCATGAAATTGGACTATTTCATGCACAAATGTAGAATTTTCCAGAGTTCCACGGTCTCTCTAAATCGTAATCAGCTTATTGTCATATTGTACATTAAAGCGAGATTCGTTTCTGCAAAAAAACGTTGCATTCCTCATCGCGTAAGTATCTGATATCCTTCTGTACCCCATTCTGTGGGCATCATTGTAGCCTGTTGCTAACGAAATTTAAATCAAAGCATATAAAGGAAACCAATGAAGTCAGTTTCGAACGGAAACTCTGGTACCGGTAACCTTATAAATATTCTATTGCAATACTGGGACGCATACTGCGGTTTCTTCCGATATATGATGTTACACATCAATTTTCATTTTGTGACATTACAGAAATAAAAACTTGTCTTGTTCCTCGATTCACTTTCCAAAAACCTATAGCATATTCTGTAAATAATATTTTGCAAAGCCCTGAACGGTTAAATGTTATGTCGATCATATAGTCGTTTCCTACCAAATTCTCAATGTCCCCTAATTCTTTCGGGCAGTGCAACACCAATAGTAGAAGAAATGTCCCTAATACTGCATTTTATATATCGCACCACTCATATTACATAGTCAAGTATGTGCTGAAGCGTAGCCGAAATAGGCTCTGCTAGTGTCTTCAGCAACAGGTCAGTTGTGTGAGAGCCTTAGGTTGATATGGATATGTGTTTAGTACCTATAATATTTTTAATGTTTCGTGGAAACCCAAAGGTTTTGACAACTTAAACATACAGTGAAATAAGATTTACAAATTAAGTGCAGTTCTTAACCATTGCAACATAAATACAACCCCATAATTATATATTGTAACTAGATATATCTGTAAGATACTTTCTATTTTTATTTTCACTTGCGGATTTGGGCATATTGATATGTTTCGTTTTTCCTAACACACTATGCAGTGCTATTTTATTTAGGGATTTAAATGTCACCTTTTTTTAAGGAGGAGTTTATAAGATATTTTTATGAATATATAATCTAAATGTAAATAATAATCAATATAAAAATGTATTTAAAAATTAATAGAACATCCAAAAACAAAAAATTACAAAATATGAAACAATTTGTGATATGTTATATTTTAATTATTTAAAAAATATATATTTAAAATCTGCTTTTAGTGAGCTCTAAAGTTTCAAAAATCTTTTTTAAGCAATTAAATAAATGATAATTTTGAAAATTTAGTTGGACACGCCGCCTTAAATAATTTTAAACATAGAATTGCTTTATTGGTTTAGAAGTAATTTTCGACATATATGCTATTGTTTCAGATGCCAAATGAAAAAGAGAAAAAAAAATCGATTGTTGAAAGCATAAGATCACCAATATTTGCCCAGTGGGAAAACCAGAAAAATTCACGGAGAGCGTTAAAAATGTTTTCCATCCCAAAATCAACACTGAACGACAATTGTATTTACGGGGAACTCGACGTAAATGATTTGGCTAAATTAATTAAACTTGGAAAAAACCTTATACCCGAGAGCGATCTGAGCAATCCATTCTAAATCAACGTCGTGATTTTGTGAAGCTATTGGTAGAAAAACTTTCTAAAAGACACACATTCATCAAATACAATACATCAGCAGACTCAAAATGGTACCACTATTTTATAAAGAAGAATCTGAAGGTTACTTTAAGAAATTCACGACAAAACCGTCATATCATTAAAATGCAGATGTCTAGTTAGGTCGGTATCTTCAGTAGTAAGAGTTCCTTTATTTACGTTTATTAACCTTTTCGGTCCCAGAATGTTCACAAGAAAAATCCCAAGCAGTGCGGTAGCACTTTATTTATTTTATGCGGAAAAGACCTTTAAGAGTGCGATAAAGCTTCTTTTATTTTATGGCAGTAAATTCCAGTCGACGTGATAGCGCTTCTGCTTTTTTATAAAGATAATCCCAAACTGCTCATCATAAGTACTAGAGCATCATAAGTACAAAGCACTAGAAATGTGCTGCATTTTCTTCACATAAAAACTGATCGGAGCGATCATGCTGCTTGGTACTCAAACGGTTAAATGTATAAGAAACAAAACGCACTATATACTGCCAACTAGTAGTTCCTGGGAAAAATATAAAAAGCAATGTGGTGTTAGATTTGGCATCAAACTATAGTAGAGTCATGTGTTATAAGTCTGGCCAAATAGAACTTGAATTTCTTCATCGGTTTGAAAGTCAGCTTTTATATTGTGTGAAACCTGTTAAGGAGATTACAGTGATTCTGTTCCTATGTAGGCACTATCCGCAGAAAAAAATAACCTACCAGTGCTGATTGCAAGCAAATTGTGAACGTAATGTGTATTTTGTGCCACTCTTTTCTCAAAAAATGCAACCGCTTGATAAACAGTTAATATTCTCCCTGAATAATAACTATGGTCAGAGAATTGTAATTGGCAAAAGAAAAAATGTAGATATCGCGGTAATGCATTTTCATGTTTCAAAGCTATTTTTTGAATCTTATAAAAAATCAGAAACAGTTGCGATAGCTGAACATGACTTGAGAGTAACCGGACTTTTGTATTTGAATACAGTAGACTCCCTCAAATCCGCACTCCTAAAATCCACAACTCTGTAAAATACGCACATATTTTACGGATGTAAACAATGAAACATTCAGTTCAGATGTAGGTACTGACTTTTTTAATTTTATATCAATGCCATATGTTTTGTAATTTGTAATTTTTGTTAAGGTTATTGAATTCATGTTTTTTCATGAAGAAAGAATAATTTATTTCTGAAAAAATTAAGCTATTACTGATATCATTGGTAATCACAATCTTACTTGATACATATTTATGTATTAATCAAGCTTTTTTAGTTATTAAGTCTGGCTAAACCTGAAATAAAGCTTTATTATTTTATGATCTTGATGTGAATTAATACTGTACCTTTATGAGGCAAGTTTCATTGAATAATTTAAGAAAAATACATTTCATCTTTATAATGAATATTTAATTGTACATTATTTATTATTAATTTGACCTTTGCTTTTGTATTTTTATCATTTTAAAAACTATATAAATTTTTATTATTTTAGTTTATTACTTATTTTAATATTTTAGCATATTGTAAGCATTTATTATACTTTTGATTTCATTATTAATTACATTCAAATTACTTTTTAAAAAATGTAAACAAAGCAATGACCAGAAATCCGCAAAATTCTAAAATCCGCAAAACCTCTGGTCCCAAGCAGTGCGGATTTGAGGGAGTCTACTGTATAAATATTTTGCAAGTTCATGAATTTGCAGTGGTAGACTCTGCCAAGACTGCTAGGAAGATTATTCAAAAGATTCACATTGTTGAAAAGTGGTGTAGCTGAAACAACTAAAATTATATAGAAACAACATGTGTCTCAGTCTGGATCCATCGACCTCACTCCAGCTGTAAAAAATAGTGACATATTTAGTCGAAAGTTAGTCTAGCTGTGTCTTTCATACCATTACCGTATGAATATTTCGATATATATTAACCTTTTTTTCACAATATAATGAAAAAAGTAGTGAAGTAAAGAAAAGAGAATATTAGTGATAAAGTAAACTCCATTCATACCATGGTTATATGCGCTTTTTTCAGGGTTAAATTATTGCAAAAAAAAAAAATCTTGGAATTTTATCACAATTTCTACAGAGTAAAATGCAGCACATGCCTATTTATAGTCCCTTAGCCTACACCTTAGAATGCTTAAAAAATAAGTAATTTTTTTTAAAATTCCTTTCTATAATGTCACAAAGAAGGAAGAAATGCGTTGTATTTTTTCAATTGTAGTCTAAAACTAAAATAAATAGCTTTTATTTTAAAGCAAAGTAACATTGTAAACAAACAACATTATAAAAGAAACAGCACTCATGGATGCATGAAAATATCAACGGGAAAGATTTGCATTTAATCACATAGTTGTTTCTCGTCATAAATATATATATAAGACGATTTCAAGAAAAAATACCCGTGATTTATCTTCGACATCTATTTGATTATCATTTTCTAGCAGCAATATTTCACCAACAAGGATGTTTATTGCTCTGAATTCCTCCTGATTTCTGGAATTTTTCGATATATTTTAAATTAATGTCAAAGAATTATTCTTTAGTACACATTATAAAATGTTTTTGTTTTCGATCTGCTTAAATAACTTAATTTCTATAATTTAATAACTTGTGAGCAGCTAAAACACCTAAAGGCTTTATACTATTAACTTTCTAACAATAATGGTAGAATTAGTTTCAGAAATAGTGTTCTTATAAGTATCAAAATTCATAACAGAAAGTGCAATAGTATATTTCTCCTAATTTCATATCGATATCTCTGTTATTCAAAAATGCAAAAGTTTCTGTTTTAAATTTCTGGTGTGAATGCCAAGTGTGTGAATAAAAAAATACACTAGTTCGGGAATTCTGACGATAGCATAAATTCCTCAATGGGCGTTACAGGCTTCATTAAAACTTGAAGATTAATAAAGAAATTTCGGAATTTTGGGTGCAACAACAAAGTTTTTTAACATATGTTCATGCATGTTGGATGCAGTACATTTCAGGGGTCTAAGTTTTTTGAGGTATTTATATAACAGAAAGAATAATAATCACCAATTTACTATAACAAAATAAAAATCTACAGAGATCCGAAACATTAAAATTACTATAAAAATTTTTAGTCTGCAAAATCCTATATGCTAAATATTTTTTTGTAAAACGAATTTTATCCTAAAAAGTATTCTAACGAAAATTTTTTTACTGAGATCTTGATTGAAGAAAATTTTTATATCAGAAAATGAAGTGATTTTATTTTTCTTATGACACAAAATGCACATTCTCTTTAAATTAAGAAATCTACAGAGAATGCAAACCTTAAGGTTACTAAAAAAATATTAAACTGCGAAATTCTATAACATATGTGGTGTTGATGAAATTCACTTTTAAAATGTATTCTAATGAGGATTTTTCAATGAGATGTTGATTACAAATGAACATTTTTTTTGTATTAGTAAATAAAGCGATTTCTGATTTTAGGACACTAAATGAACGCTCCTCTTAAATTTAATCATAATATATCTGAAACGAAAATGAGAGTTAAAAAAGTTGCATTGATTGTTCAAACGCCTACTTCCTGTGTTTGCAAATATAATATTAAATACTCACAAAAAGTAAAATGATTTTATAAAAACAATGATTTATTTCTCTCTTTATTTTACATTAAACGTTCTACAACTTTTTTTCTAAAACTTTTTTATATTAATGATAAATACAAAAAAAAAATCAGTGATAAATATAATATAAATACATAGTAATAACTTTCATTCGAGGATAAATTGCATAATGCAAATATCTTAGTGATTCTATGTCATTTCTGCAAGCGCTGAGGTTGAAAATAAATTCGCAAAATTGGACAGTTTTAATCATAATAAAAACTTCCATCTTACCCGATTTTTTTTTTGAGAAAGTTTTGTTTTTCATAATGAGAAAAATTTAGTGATTAAATTAAAACTATATTTTCTGTATAGAAATGTAGGATGCTAGCCTTTTTTTATAAACAAAGAAGATTAGTTGAAAACATTGCATGTATAGTTGGAAGTGTATTTCTCTATAGAAAAATATTATAAATTCAATAAATTCTAAAACGCCTTCTACCAAATATACAGTATCAAACTTTTCAGGTACTTGAATCAATGTTTGTTCAAATTCAGAGAATTTTGAAAGTAAAAAATTTTTATTTCTTGTTCCAAATTGTCAAGAATATGTGATCAAATTAAGAGTTAATCTACCTATATATATGTAATAAAAAAAATTGCGCCATTTTGCTCTCTATGAGTTTTTAATTCTAAAATTGTGGAACATATTTTTAATCTTAGTTTCGTAATATTGGGTTGGGGAAAAAGTAAATTCGTTTTTTCCCAATAGATAGCTTTAAAGTCGCTTATCTCGAGTAATTCTTACTCAATTAAGTCATACTATACAACGCTTGAAAGGTAACAGTCTCTAAAAATTTCTAGATATAAAGGTAGCGTCATCTGTTTAACCAGTCAAAAGTTATTGTGTTTTAAAAATAGAGATTTCAGAAGATCATTTTCGTCACATTTTAGTTTTTTACTTCCAAAAAGGGAAAAATTGGCGCAGGTTCATCGAAACTTGTGTGGCATTTATGGTGATCAGTGCTTAAGTAAACGCCAAAGTCAGGATCGGTGTGCTCGTTTTCTTTCCGAAAATTTCGATGTTAAAGATGAACCTTTCCCTTGCCGGCCAATCCTTGAAAAAGGCGATGAAATTTTAAAAACATCCAGGTAGACTGACATATTTCTTCCCACGACATTGCTACGGAACTAAACATCAACCATAAACCACTTTTGAACCATTTACATAAAATTGGATACCAAAACAAAACTCGATACTTGGGTTCCCCATAAACTTACAGTGAAAAACTTAATGGACAGAGTTTTCATTTCTGAATTGCTACTGAAACGGTATGAAATCAAGCCATTTTTGAAACAAAACATTACGGGTGATGAAAAGGGAATCACGTATAACAACAATGTGCTAAAAAGATCATGATCGAAGCTTCACAAACGGTGGCAAAACCCGCATTGATGCCTACGTAAGTGATTCTGAGTGTTTGGTGGGATTGGAAAGGAATTTTCCATCATGAGCTGCTCAAACCTGGCCAAACCATCAATTGAACTATCTTCTGTAAGCAACTAATGCGATTGAAGCAGGCAATTAAAAAACCCGGTCAAAATTGATCGAAAGGAACGGGACTGTCTTCCATCACGACAACGCTAAACCACATGCATCTTTAGTCACTCCGCAAAAACTGAAAGAGCTTTGTTGGGAAGTTTTGATGAACCCACCGTATAGTCCGGACCTGGATCCGACGGATTACCATTTGTTTCGCCCTATGCGGTACTTTCTTGAAGGATTTAAGCTGGCTTCAAAAAAGGCTTGTGAAAATCACTTTGTTCAGTTTTTTGCCCAGAACTCTCAGAAATTCTACAGTGACGGAATTATTCTTTTACCAGAAAAATGGCAAAAGTTCATCGAACAAAATAGCACATAAATTTTGATTAGTTTTTTTTTATTTATATAAATAAATTCACTTTAAAAAACACGAAAAAATGCGAACTTACTTTTTCCCCAACCCAATATATTAATCGTTTAACAGCTAAAATCCTTTTTCTTTTTTTAATTTAACTTATTAATAATCTGTTGCTTGTTTCTTAAAAAAGGCGGGAAGTATTTCGTAACCTTTTTACTTTCTGGAATATTCTCGGGATTTTAATTTTATTTTTTGTTGATCACGTGATCTGTGTTAATGCGCAAAGATGTTAAAAGGCTTTTCTATTTGCGAGGCGTTAAGTAATCCTTACTTGAGGCCACGCCTGCTAAGACGAATCAGAGCTGATACTTTTTTGACGTTTAGACTCGAGTTAATTCTAATCGGATTTTTAAAATGATTGACGCGGAGTAGGAGGGGCTAGTTTGTCGTGAAAATGTTTAGTTCTCACTTGGTTTTTTAGGAGCTCCAGAATGCAATTAACTTTTCAAATACTCGGATGCTGTTTCTGTTTCGCCGAAAAATTCTAATATCTTGCGATGCAGCTTACTTACGACGTGTTGGAATATCTGCTGACAGTGTCCTGATGACTGCGGGGAATAGCTTATTGATTTTGTGAGTTCATAAATAAGGAACTTGAAGACTGATGGCAGATGTTTTTATAATGGGCAAATACCCCAATGAAACTCTTCCACTGCTCGCCAACTGCCGGAGCAACTGCTCTGCTCTTGCTGCTGCGGATTCCTAGAGTTTATGGAACATAGCATTTCGTCGAAATATTATTACATTGGATTCCTAGAGTTTATGGAACATAGCATTTTCGTCGAATATCCATTACATTTAAAGTCGACGGGATATTATCTGGATTAAAATATGGAAAGAAATTTACTGTTTAAGAGAGAGAAAAAAAATTATAAAATAATAATAAACTAGAGATTAAGTCTAAGCTACAGTTTTTACTTGAGTTTGTTGTTGTTGATTAGGGGGTTGTTGCTCATGACTTAATTTAAATTTATCAGGGGAATAATAAGGCCTTAATTTAGACCCATGTACTATTTCTGAACTTTTGAACTGGTTTTGCCTATCAATTTCAAAATTTACTTCGGATAATTTGTTAAGAATTTTATAAGGGCCACTAAATACTTGTGATAACTTTCTAGTATTAGGGTACTGAAATTCTTCATAGATACCTAGATCTCCTATTTTAAATTTTGGTTCGATATAATCTTTATCATAATATCTTTTATTTTTTAAATGAAATTCATCATCATCTTTAGGGCTTCATGAACAGGGGTATAATGATTTTGTTGTAAGGGGGAGTCATAAGGTAATTGGCCAAAAAGCAAATAAGCAGGTGGAAATTTAGTAATAGAATGGGGTGTATTATTATATTCATTAATTACCTCAGTTAAAAGCTTAGTCCAGGGAATTTTAGAGGTAGTGGAGTTTACTTTACATTTTAATCTAGTTACTATTGTCTGATTTACTCTTTCACAATTCCCATTCGTTTGTGGATGATGGGCAGTGGTCAAACGTTGCTTAATATTATGATTTCGCAGGAATTTTTTGAATCTTGAAGAAGTAAAAGCAGCATTCCTGCCACTTAGTATATTTTGAGGGGACTGTACACTTGAAATATTATTAAAACAGAATAATTGTTGAGGGATTTTGATATTGAAGATTTGTTTTAGATAATTTGTATAAGTTTCTGTAGTGACACTTTTGGAAGGAAATGCCCAAACATATGTTGTTGCATGGTCTATTATAATATGGAGATATTTTTGTGTAGAATTATAATAATTGAATCCTCCTACAGTATCAACAGACAGACAGTCGAAAGGTTGATCTGTAGTGGGCATAGCTTGTAATAAACCAAATTTTTTCTGTCTAGGTTTTTTATTTTTCTGGCAAATATCACAGTATTTAACAAATTTGGTAATGTCTTGGGTCATATCTGGCCAATAATAGTTAGGAGAAATTAAATTTTGCATTTTTTGAACACCAGGGTGAGCCAACTGTTCATGAGCAACATAAAGTAATTTTTTCTTAACCACTAACGGGAACTACAACTTTACGAAAACCTTTTCTTTTAACTATAATCAGTCCATTGTCATTAATATATTTTAATCCATACACATTTTCTCTTTCTTGCATCTCAATAATCTCTTTAACGTCAAGAAGAAAAGTAAGGGGTTTACAAAAATGAGAAATAGGGTTTCTTGATAGCATGTCGACTTCGACATTTGTAGATCCCTTTAAGTACTCTATTTTGTAATCGAACATACTTAACTTCAATGACCACCAAAATAATCGACCTCTCAAATGTTTGACATTTTTTAACCAAACAAGAGATGCATGATCAGTATGGATGGTAAATTGTACACCATGAAAATAATGATAAAATTTGTCTAAAGTATCAATGATGGCAAGACACTCTAATTCGGTAATGAAGTAATTTTTCTCATAACTTCTCAATCCTCTAGAAAAATAAGCAATTGGATGTAAAAAGTTATTATGGTCGGGCTGTTTAAGAACTGCACCTACCGCCACCTGAGAAGCGTCAACAAACATGTGTAGGGGTAATTTTGGGTCATAAATCTTTAAAATTGGTTTAGCAATGAGGGCATCTTTTAATGTTTGAAAAGAGTTTTGAAATTCAGAATTCCATAGTATCTTTCTTAAAAAATTCCATAGTATCTTTCTTAAATAGTATCTTTCTTAAGTATTTTATTTAGGGGTGTCTAATTTCAGTATATTTGTCAATAAATTTATGATAGACATTTATAGAACCAAGAAGTCTTTGTAATTCTTTAGTATTAGTAGGGGGTTTTAATTTTTTAATTGTTTCTATATTAGTATTACCTGGAATTAAAGTTCCATTTTGTATTTCATACCCTAGAAAATTGATTTGTTTTTGAGCAAAAGTACATTTAGATATTTTTAATTTAATATTTTCTATTCGACATAAATCAAAAATTTGGATGAGATGCTGTATATGTTCATCTATTGACTTAGAAAAAATAATTATATCATCAAAATAATAACAAGCAAAGTCTATTTTATATTTTGTAAGAATTCTTCTAATTGTCCTATTGAAAATTTTGGGGCCTACCTTTACACCAAAGGGGAGAACATTCCATTCCCAGAGCCCACAATTATTAGTAAAGGCTAACTTTTCGGAATCGGCTGGGTGAATAGGTATGTGCCAATAGCCTGAGGCTAAATCTACTGTAGAGAAATATTAGGCACCACTTAATTAGTCTAAAATTTCATAAATTCGGGGCAAAGGTTCAGCGTCATTTTTCATAATAGAATTTAATTTTCGGTAATCAACACACATTCGGGTTTTTTTTGCCTTCATCTCGTTTATTAACTAACGTAACTGGGAAAGAATATGGGCTATAACTTTCTTTAATTAATCCAGCCGCGAAAAAGGATTGAATTTGTTGAGATATTTCTTTTTCATCAGCATTGGATGTACGATAAGGCCTCAAAGATGTTGGTAGGTCAGATTTAAGAAAAATACGCTGAGGTTCAATATTAATTCTCCCTACATCATATTTATTTTTGGCAAAAATATCTAAATAATCCCTTAAAAGTTCCCTTACATTTTTATTTGGAATAGCATTTAGATCCCCCAATAGATTATAATCATCATTATTAGTTCGCGGCAAGGATTGAGCAGTTATGGTATTTCCATAATCGGGTTGCACATTGGTATCATTTTTTATAATATCAAAATGAAGTAATTCTAAATTATCACTGGATATGCTGACAGGTTGGTTTAACGTAATATTCTCTTGTAGCACCTGGCTTTTTGCACAATCATTTTCAATTTAAATTTGGCACAATCAGGTAAACCTAAAATAGCATAGTCCAAATCTATTTTACTTTCTAAAAAATTAACATACCTCTTTATATTACCATATTTAATACATAACCGACAAGATTTATTAATTGTAAAAGTTCCTTGTGCCTGTCTAATAGTAATAGGGGACACATTATGTAAATTAGCATTATTGATCTACTATTGCTACCATCTATTGATCTACATTGATCCACTATCTACAACACAATACACTTTTTTATTGTCCACATATCCAGAAATAAATAATTTTCAGACATTATTATAGGGGGTTGTTGTATATGAGCAGGAGTTTAAGATTGCAATGAATTTGTGTTAAATATACAACTCCTCTCCCAATGATAACCATTTTCTATACCTGTGTTTAAACATATTCTACAGGGACGACTTGGATAATTATTCTGATAATGAGTCGTAGGCATTCTAGGAGTGAAATATGTAGGATTAAAATTTTGGGTTGGTTTGTTTGGAATGGGTCGAGTCCAATGTCTGGGCTGAGGATTGGGATTGTGCATAGGTCTAGTTTGTTGAAAATTTCTGTTGCTGTTATTAGGGTTGTGAATTGGAATCGCTGCTAATTGTTTAGCAATGCGAAACCATTCAACAGTATTAGAAGGAGGGTTTACCATTAAACAATTTTGATACTCCGGCTTAAGCCCATCAGTTAATCCTTGGATAATTAAATTTTCCCCAAATTTAAGTTGTCTTCCAATCTCAACTTCCTTTCTAAAATAAGAATCTAAATCGCTTAGATCATTTAATTTTAAGGATGTAAACTCAGAAAATTTTGGGACTCTAACCTGGATAAATTTTTCTGTTAAAATTTCAACAATTTCATTATAAGTAACACAATCCAAACAGTCATTTATAAGAACTTTTACGCGCTTCACCTTTTAAATATTTCGAGATATTATGTTTTTTGCACTCATCATCTTTTTTTCTCCAAAACACTCATTATCAAAGTGTTTGAACCACTTAAAAATATTCATGCCTGACTCAAAGTCGAAAGGTACAATATAGAGTTTATTTTCTGCCATTTTTTCTTCCTTTACTAATCCTGACCTTAGTAACATAAAAGAGGGATAATTCATACGGAAAATATTCAAATGCTACACTTCTATTACTGTATTTCAATTACTATACTTCATTAAATAATAATAAAAATAATAAATAAATCAACTCTTTCTTTGTTATATTAGGAATGTTTGTTTTCTTTGAATTCATGTGAAATAAATATATAATAAATAAATAAGTAATAAATAAATAAATATCACGGTTTTCAATACATAGGAAATACACAACAAGTAATTTTAAGAACAAAAATATTTTCGCTCTTTAGTACTCGGAACATTTTGTAAACGTAAGTAAATTTTCTATCTGCAGAAAATTTCAATTAATATAAATTAAGAACAAATTTATTTTTTAATATCTGTAAAAAAAATAATAAAATCAAGAATGTAAATAAAGAAATTATTATTAAAATTTCGTAAACAATAAACAAATAAGATAAAGAATAAATAATAACTTACAGACACCTCGATATAGAGCTTGTCCTAATACCTAAAATTTATTAAAATAAACAAAAAATAAAGCACCTCGTAGATGCGACTCAACAGGTGCATAACCCGTACAAATATCCAAGTTTCACCTGAAAAACAAAAAACGCAACATGGAAATTCATTCAAAATGATGTGGCAATATTTCCTGCAGGTGATTTTTATCTTTAATAATCAGCAGACGATTTCACAGATGCTAACCATGAAAGAAAGACACCGTGAGACATATTTCACACTGAAAAGTTTATCATTCGAAATGCACGAAAAAAAAGTGTTTTCAGATTATTTTTTCAAGAAAAAATTTTTCTTTATCGATAGCACCTCCTTCAACACCAGTAGCACCACCTTGATGACTCATGCTGATTTCAGGTGAGAACAAACAAAGGCAAACATTCCAGCAACTAGCCCCAAGCTCGACGAAAATGGCGCGCGCATAAGCATCGTTGCGACGAACAGGATTCTCTTAAAAGGTTCAGTTTTCAGTTGGCAAGACATAACAGTTTAATATTTCTCCAGAGATGTACACCGGCTCATTTCACAGATTAAATGTAATGGATATTCGACGAAATGCTATGTTCCATAAACTCTAGGAATCCGCAGCAGCACGAGCATAGCAGTTCTTCGGCAGTCGGCGAGCAATGGGAGAGTTTCATTGGGGTATTTCCCCATTATAAAAACAAATGTCATCAGTCTTCAAGTTCTTTATTTATGAACTCACAAAATCAATAAGCTATTCCCTGCAGTCACCAAGACACTGTCATCAGATATTCCAACACGTCGTGAGTAAGCTGCATCCCAAGATATTAGAAGTTTTCGGCGAAACAGAAACAGCATCCGAGTATTTGAAAAGTTAATTGCATTCTGAAGCTCCTAAAAAACCAAATAACAACTAAACATTTTCCCGACAAACTAGCCCCTCCTACTCCGCGTCAATCATTTTAAAAATCCAATTAGGATTAACTCGAGTCTAAACGTCAAAAAATGATCAGCTCTGATTGGTCTTAGCAGGCGTAGCCTCGGGTAGGGATTACTTAACGCTTCGCAAATAGAAAAGCCTTTTAACAACTTTGCGCATTAACACTGATCACGTGATCAACAAAAAATAAAATTAAAATCAGGAGACTATTCCAGAAAGTAAAAAGGTTACGAAATACTTCCCGCCTTTTTTTAAGAAATAAGCAATAGATTATTAATAAGTTAAATAAAAAAAGAAAAAGGACTTTAGCTGTTAAATGATTAATATATTACGAAACTAAGATTAAAAATATGTTTCACAATTTTATAATTAAAAACTCAGAGAGAGCAAAATGCGCAATTTTTTTTATTACATATATATAAAATATTTTGGCCTAACTGACTGATAATCAACGCACAGCCCAACTGCAGAACGTAGAAACATGAAAACTGTGAAAACTTTACATCTCATGATGTTTGCGTGCACTAAGATGGGGTTCGAAAATTACTTTCCTAATGGGTACAAACGAGAGGTCTAAAAGTCTGGAACACCTTCCTATATCTCACAAGCAGTTTTTGGTAGCAGAGTGAATTCCCAGAAATAAATCTACTAAAAAACTATTTAAACATGTATTTCAGTTATTTTAGAAATCCTCTCCTAAAAGGATTAAAAAGGGGGGGTTAAACAATTTAGAGTATTTTGCACATCTCAGAAGTCCTTTTAAGTAGAAGCGTGAAGTGGCACAAAACAAATCTATTAAAAATAATTAAAACATGTTTCAGCGATTTTAAATTTTCCACCTCCGAGGGGGTTTAAGTGGGGTCGAAAAATTCAGAAAATTTTCTGCACTCGTCATGTGAGATGACATTGAAAAAAAAATCTCGTACCGCTCTTTCATATTATGAACCTTTCTTACCGCACCACAATCCCCCCTCCCCCCTGAGAGGCAGTTTTCGAAATTTTTGAAATTGTATCGTTTTATCATTACATATTAGATTTTTTTACGGGACCCTCTAATAAATATTATTTATGATACATAAAAATTTTAAAGAGAGGGGAAGGTTTTAAGCCGGAGAGGCGTGATAGTCAGAAATGTAAGGGAAAATTTTCTAAATTTGTCTTGCATCCCTCATGTGATACACTATATAGTCAAAGGTGACCGGCCACTTGCGATTTTTTACGTTTTATTAAATAACTAGAAAAACCCTTGAGGAATTGTCCTGAAACTTTAGGTGTGTTAACAGAATAGTACAGGTCACATTTTTTCGCAGAGATTTTTTTTCCCCAAAATTCCATGCGAGAAAACAAGCTGAAACAGAAGGAAAATCTTTTGGATAACCCTATAAAGACTAATGTAGCATAAGCTTTCAAATTGTAGAACATGGTTAAGAAGCTAATTGTAATAAACATCGTTCATTTTTCTGAGGATATCACGTATACTCGTAGACAAATAAATGCTTTCCTAAAAACAGTCCCAAATATTGCCATGTTTTTTGCTTGTAATTAATAGAATTCTTAATATAAAAAATGTTCTTTTCAGACAAAATGACAAACAACATTTAGCACAATATCTTGTGCTTATTCTTTAGGGAAATAAGGTTACTATCTATAGCCAAATATATGTTCCAATAATTTTGAACAGCCCTGTATTTGTTCTGTCCGTTGATATATATACTATATAATAGGGAAATTTAATTTAGCAAGAAAATGCCTAACAGTTAGAAATTTCTCTTTCAGCATTTTATACAAAAAGATGGAAAAATACTTGATACATACATTTTTGTTCAGTCCTGTAATTTACCTAACACCTTTATTACACACTAGCATTTACTTAAAATTTATTTTAAATTAAAATACTCTTAAAACTACTTAAAAATTACACTCTCAGAAATTACCACTCACAAGTGTCCACGTATGCAATTCTTTGCTCGGCCCTGTATATCATTTTATCTATATACTACAAACATTTTCTTAGCGAACTGAATACAGTTCAGCATAAAAATGCATAATTTATTAAAATACCGTTAAGTAATTTACGCTCACATTCAATGTTTCCATCTCTTTTGTGTAACCCTGTATGTGGACTATGGCATTTATTAACACCATAAAATATCCTTTGATTTAGTGAAACTTAAAAGCGCATATTATAATTAAAATGCAATTCATCCATCTATCAGTCATTATCGTATATTATATATATATATAATACTTCGGAAAGAATATACTGTTTGAAATCTTTTGTATGTCCTTGTAAATGCTTCGTGTTATACATGAGTATATAAAAAGGATAATTAGGTAATTTTTGCAAACATATAACATTCTATAAATCCTATCCAGGACAGGAAAGTTCCACGTGATTTCTGATATTACATCTCTAAATCAATTGTACTTCAATGTTAATATACAGAATGTGGAAATAATTCTAATATAAATTTACATCGCCTTTCGTTCATAATTTAAAAAAATGAAAATGGACCTCACATACAAATTCTTATTTAACATTTATGTGATAAAAAACTTTTTTCATTTATACTAAAACGAAAATGAGGATAATATTTTGTTGTCTTTCCAAAACACTTTTATAAAAGGAAAATTTAAATTTTCGCACTATACTATGTTAATGAATAAATTATATAATTTTATTTTTGAACATTAGTTTAAATACGTAAAACAGTCAAAAGTGCGCTTTAAATCGCTTCAGCAAAATATTTATTTTTTAAACATCATATCAAATTAAATTTTCAGTTCATCTTGTTAGCTTTATTTATTTAAAAGAAACATTTTGTTTGGTGTATATAGTTTGATAACCGATATGTTCGTCAGATTTACATGTGAGATTTTTATGTAAAATAGGGATAAAAGTATAAATCATGTAACATTTCAAATGAAATTTTGAAATTAAAAAATGTCTGAACTTAAAATGAAAAAGGCACATTTTCCCAATTAGATTAGTAATAGCGTAAAAACAAAAGAATTAATAAACATTTAATTAAAGTATATTTTAAATTTCTTATCATTTATTACGTTTTTCCCAAAAAAAGTAAAAAATGGGTGCAGCGAATTTCTATTAAATATTTTTTATATTTAAAATTTAAGTTTGAATTAGTGATGCGATTAAGAAGTTCGTTTAATTAACGCATTTATAGTTGTAATGCAGCAAAAATCAATAAATAAAAATCAGGTTACATCATTAATAACATGCATTGAAATCTTTTTTTTCGACAACATGTGCATTAAGTAAACTGTACACATTCAAAAACGTTTGACTCTTAAAAACTAAATAAGTAAGAATATCCGCTTAAATAAAATGTACTTTTAGCTTAAACTGGAATATTATTTTCATTCATTTACTAAAATTTCGGCTCAAACTTTAAAACGAAACGTACAATTGTTGGCTACAATACGAACTTGTATACAATATTTTTATTGACAACTACATAGTTGATAGATATATTTATTATGCTGTATAACAAATTAAAAAGTAATAAAGTTATGTTACACGATATTTTTTGCATAATGTAAATTTCTATCATTTACATAATTTGCAACATCCAATAGTGCATGATACACGCTACGACAAGTAATTAAGGTTTAATGATTAACATTTGCAAAGAGTTACCAATTTAGAATACAAATATTTTTGAATAGTTTTATAGGTATTATTTAATCTCAGAATTTTGTGTTAAAAAATATATAAAAAATACTTTTACTATTCGAGTACAATTCGATAATAGATTTTTTCAAACTTTCTAGCTTTTGGCACAAATATATTTCAGCATGTAGTAAAATTTATCATATTTACCATCATATTTAATTTTAAAAAATCTCTTTCTATGTAGGAATATATCTTGGAATTTGTATTCACTCTTGTTGTTCTTCTATTAATCGGCAATTGTGATTGGCAATGCAGAAATAAATCCATGATTTTTTTCCTTTCTATTTCTTGTATTTCGATACATTGTGCTGTATGTACGTTTGTTGTCTATTTTAATTACATTACACTACTACAAACAAACAATTACATTACAATACTACAAATAAAATTGTTATGAGTTTCTGAGGTGCAAAAAACCCTGTTTCTGCACAGTATATGAACTTCATTAATCATTTGTTAGCAGGATCACACAAAAAAAGTTCGATTATAAGCTTTCTACGGAGAAAATTGTTCGCAGGATAGTTTAGACTGTGTGACTCATAAATATGGAAGCAATACATTATTTCCTTAAATATTGTCACTTTTTCCTGTGTGTCTGTGTGTATGTGTGTTTGTGACTAATGTATAAATTTAAACGTTGTACTATCAAGAAAAATTGAATGTATTTTCCTTTTATTGTGTAATTGCTGTCAGGAGGATATAAATAAAACATATATAATAAATAATATATACAAAAAACTGTCAAATGAGTTTCGGCCATCCATAGAAAAAAAAGTCCATTATTCTTGCATCATAGAGCTGCGGTTCGGATATCCCTTCCCACTTTCCCTAGACTTCCAATTGCAAAGTTTCATTAAAGAAGGTGCAAAACATGATGGCATAAGATTCAACTTCATGAGAAAATGATTTAAAAAAAATAAGAAAATTAAAATTTTCTTATTTCTAAATAAGAAAAGTGCCCCATAAATTAATTTCCTAATTAAGAAATGTACTATTTACATTCTTCAATTAAACTGAAAAATAAAATCTTGATATCTACAAATCTCACAGAGATACAAAATTCGAAATTCGTGATATTCACCATGCCGTAACCGACGGGTTATTGGCCCATATTGAATGGGGTATAAGAATTATCCAAAAATTGTACATTATTAAAAGTAGATTTAAGATAGCGCATTTCATTGGGCATAAAATAGCTTTTTTTAGTTACTTTTTTCAATTTTCGCAAAGTAAGTTTTTATATATTTTAGACTTGTGTTGTAGGTTTAAAAAATATATAATATTCACTAAAATGAATGATGAAATTTTACATTTTCTCATATTCATGGTTCTTCTATATCCTTTATTTTAATTGGTCAGTCTTAAAAAAATGATTGATCGTGATTTCTCTGTAGTGGAGTATCAGAAGACAAATAAAATATGTTTTAATCATTTAAAATACTTTATTAACAGCGAAATATTTTTTTCACCGACATATATCTTAAGAATTAATTCATGAAATGTTCCTTATTTTGGCCATAAGTTTTGCGACGTAATTATGACATAAAAATTTAACTTCATGCTTTAAAAATATATATATTCTATTTTTTATTTGATGAATGCTCCGACTTCAAACCGATTTCAAAATAGTTTTGAAATTAGTAAAATTATTGGATCACTGAAGACAGCTATAGTTCTGCTACGGGATTGAAATTAGTCCTTATTCAGTTTTTGGCGATGATACCAAATCTAGTTTTAGATTTTCTCCAGTGCATCCAATTTTTGCTATAGTTCCACATTTAGTTTTTGGCAAATTTAAATTGTAATTGATTTCCGTCATTAAGGATTACCATGTGATAATCCCTACTAAATATTATATATGTAGTATTCATAATTATTTTACAGGGACAATAAAAACTATTCATTTGTATAAGGGTCTATTGGGACAAATAATTTGTAATGTATTTTTTAAATGTTGCGCTGTTTGAACGCAATGTAATATTTTTGCGTTACAGGGTCGCACAAAAATATTGTTACAACATAATATGTAATGTGTAGCACTTTTTGTACTCGTAAAGGAGAACTCAAAATTATTTTCATGTATTATTGTCCACGAGTAAAAGTCGTTTGCAGTATTTTAATGATGTTACATTGTTACAAATATAATGAAACATATGTGAATTTCAGAGCTGCCAGAAAAGAAGATTTCCGCACAATATATGCAAAGCATTTATCATTTGTTGGATGGATTATTATTCCAAACATCATGCCAACAAATGATAAATGCCTGTTACATTAAACAAATTGTTATAAATTACCTACGGGGAAAATGTTCACAGGGTATTTTGTACAGTGTGATTCATAAATATTGAAACAATAGCCTATATCCTTAAAAATTGCATTGAGACTCATACTGTCATTTGCAAAGTTTCATGAAAAAAGTTGCAAAATATGATGACATTAGTATTAAAATTGAGCCTAAATTCAAAGATTAATTATTAGTAAAAAACTCATTTATATAAAATAAATTTATTTAATTTTTGGGTTTCCTGATTCAAGTAAATTATGTGGATTAATGTATGCTGAGAAAAAGATACAGATTACCATACTTCTATACACAGTATTCATTTAAAATTGACATAAATTACCGTTACAACCGCGATCTGGAAGATAAATTAAAAATACTAACCCTTAAAATGCATTTTTATTTCTTAGTAGAAAGAAAAAATTAGAACCAACGTAGGTTGTTCTTCTCTATTTATTTATTTTGAGACAATCCAATCCCATTACACACTTACTTTCTCTCTCGCACTTTCCATTCGCTATTTTGGGAAATGAAACTTAATAAAGAGGGAAACCAAAGAATGCTGCAGTCTGTCGGTTTGATATTTCATCTCTTTTGTCTAAAAGGACATTTTTTGTTAGATTTAAGTAAAAGTCAACTGGATCTTTGTTCAATTACATATATCTAATTACCGTTGTTCTTTTTGAATGGAATGTTTTCGACGCTTTATTAAGAAAATCTTACTTCTGCACTTAGCAGTATTTTGATACAAAATTTTGCGAAATAAACTTTCAATTTATACTAGCTTTACATTTTAAACATTTCAGAAAAAGTTTTGCATATTTACAAAGTATACTATTTTGGATGTTGAAATATATATATAATGTGTGTATTTTGGGCCATTTTATATTTTCTACCGAACCAGAAAATTTTATTAATAAATATATATTAGCGCATATATATATTTCTACGTGATATTAAATTTGATTCGCTTTATATAATTTAATTTCTGGTTTAAAATATTTTTGTTTCATTAAAAAAATTAAATTTTTATTTTTAAATTTCTCTATTTTATATATTTTTTAGAACATTCAATTTATTATCTAACAGCCTTAAATAAGAGTTTCAATTTTCTCAATACTAACTAGATAACACTAGCATTTCTAAAATTAAGTTTATTTTAACATTTAAAACTATAATCCAAGAGCACGTGTATAAAATGACTAATCGTTGCTAATTCCTTTTACTATTTTCTCTCAGACAGGAAATATTAAATTATTTTATATCCTATGGCACAACTATATAATAGGATAGCGAAAAAAATCATGAGAATTTACGTGTTAAATTTGTGTTTCTGTGTGAACAAAAAAGTTTTATTAATTTAGAAACATAAGTGGAAAAGACAATTTAATATCGGCTCATTAAGTTATTTTAATGCGGTAGTCTATCTGACAGTCTCTCGCTATTAAGGAAGCACTGTACCAAATATTTTGTATTACCAGTGTTAGTATATGAAGTTATGAGATATTCTCACAGTAATAGATTTATGTTTCTGTCATCTACATGTTAATTAAATTTCGTCTATACCATGAAATTTCCTTAAAATTCCTTGCTTAACGATTAGTTAATATTCTTATTTACTGAAGATTTGTGCATTTCCTTTAAAAATTTAGATATTTTAAAAATTATAGTGTTTTAAACTGTCATCGAACAATTGTTTAAGAAGTACGCTTAAAACATATTGTAAATGTTACTTTGAGTAAAAATCGGGGATATAACCATTTTTCACGGAACAAATGACCTATTTATAAAAAATAATAACTTTCCGCATATCGCCTAGTCTGCTAGTCGTCCCAGGAAAAGGAAAGAGAATATTTTAGTCATTAACTGAAATTACTATAATCAATGTAAACTGGAATAGCAATTTGTTACTAATTCATTATTACTAAAGAAAATCTTTTAAGTTTATAAAATTCCTTTCGTGCTTTTAACAATAACAAGTAATTATCTAAAATTTGGCAATAAATGCGTTAAGTGTTTTAAATATTAGAATAAGTAATAATGATAATGAAATAACAAGAAACAATTCATATAAATTATAAAACTAATTATTTGCATGTCATTGGAGTGCTTAATGAATGTTTCATTTCCATAAAGTTAACATAACAAAACATAAACAACGATTAGTAAGAATTACACTATTTAAACTATTTTAAACTAAAAAAAAATATATATCTAAATACACTGCACTATCTTCATTTTTATAATAAAACAATAAGTAAAACTTGAGTAACTGAACATTTAAAATTCTATGCCATAAACACACATATAAAATGAGTAATAATTCTTATTTCCTTTTATTATTTTCTCCTGGAAAGGAAATATTTAATTATTTTCTATCCTATAACACAACTACACAATATGCTAGCGAAGGAAAATCATGTGAATTTATATGTTAATTTTGAGTTTGTCTTTAAACAAGAAAGTTTGATTGATTTAAAAACATAAGTGGAAAAGACAATTTAATATTAACTCATTAAGTTATTTTACTGCGGTAGTATATCTGACAGTCTTCTCTCTATAAGCATGCACTGTACTAAACATTTTGATTACCAGTGTTAGTGTATGAAGTTATCAGGTATTCTATGAGCAATAGATTTATATTTCTGTCTTCCGCATGTTAATTAAATTTGGTATGTACGATAAAATTCCCTTAAAAATTCCTACTTAGCAATTGGGTATTATACTTATTTACTGAAGATGAGAGCATTTTCTTTAAAAATTTTGATATTTAAATGATTATAGTGTTTGAAACTGTCATCGAACAATTGTTTAAGAAGTTCACTTAAAACATATTGCAAATGTTACTTTGAGTGAAATTAGGGGATATAACAATTTTTCACGGAATAAATGACCTATTTATAAAAAATGATAACTTTCCGCATATCGCCTAGTCTACTAGTCGTCCCATGAAAGGAAAAGTGGATATTTTAGTCATTAACTGAAATTACTATAATTAAAGTAAACTGGAGTAGCAATTTATTACTAATTGATTATTCCTAAAGAAAATCTTTTAAGTTTATAAAATTCTTTTCGTGCTTTTAACTATAAAAAGTAATTATGTAAAATTTGTCAACAGGTGCGTTAAGTGTTTTAAATACTAGAATTAGCAATAATGATAATGAAATAGTAAGAAATAATGCATATAAAATATAAAACTAATTAAACGTCTTTGCAAGTGTTTAGTGAATGATTTCATTTCCATATAAAGTTAAAAAAGCAAAACTTAAGCAACGAATAAAGATAGATACATTATTTAAACTATTTAAAATGAAAAATATGTAAGTACATTGCACTATCTTTTTTTTATAGTTCAAAAAATAAAGCAAAACTTCAATCACTGAGCATTTGTATTTCTAATCCAAGAGCACGCATACAACATAAGTAATAATTGTTTCTTCCTTTTATAATTTTGCCTCAAAAAGGAAATGTTAAATTATTTTCTATCTTGTGATACATCTATATAATAAGATACTGTAAGAAAATCATGTGAATATATATATTAATTTTATGTTTGTGTTTGAACAAGGAAATTTTATTAATTTAAAAACATAAGTAGAAAAGACAATTTAATATCGGCTCATTAAGTTATTTTAATGCGGTAGTCTAACTGACAGTCTTTCGTCATTAAGGGAGCAATGTACCAAACATTTTGATTGCCACTGATAGTGTATGAAGTTATGAGATATTCTAATAGCAATAGATTTATGTTTCTGTCATCCGCATGTTAATTAAATTAAGTATGTACAATGACATTTCCTTTAAATTCCTTGCATAACGGTTAGTTAATATTCGTATTTACTGAAGATGAGACCATCTTTTTTAAAAAATTTGATATTTAAATGATTATAGTGTTTTAAACTGTCATCGAACAATTGTTTAAGAAGTACACTTAAAACATATTGCAAATGTTACATTGAGTAAAATTAGGGGATATAGCAATTTTTCACGGAATAAATGACCTATTTATAATAAATGATAACTTTCCGCATATCGCCTTGTCTACTAGTCTTCCCATGAAAAGAAAAGAGGGTATTTTAGTCATTAACTGAAATTACTATAATTAAAGTAAACTGGAGTAGCAATTTATTACTAATTCATTATTCCTAAAAAAATCTTTTATAAGTTTATAAAATTCCTTTCGTGCTTTTAACTATAAAAAGTAATTATCTAAAATTTGTCAATAGGTGCATTAAGTGTTTTAAATACTAGAATTAGCAATAAGGATAATGAAATAGCAAGAAATAACACATTTAAGTTATAAAACTAATTACACGTCTTTCCAAGTGTTTAGTGAATGATTTCATTTCCATATATAGTTAAAAAAGGAAAACTTAAGCAACGAATAAAGAGAGATACATTATTTAAACTATTTAAAATGGAAAATATGTAAGTACATTGCACTATCTTTATTTTATAGTACAAAAAATAAAGCAAAACTTCAGTCACAGAGCATTTTTATTTCTAATCCAAGAGCATGCAATACAACATAAGTAATAATTGTTTCTTCCTTTTATAATTTTGCCTCAAAAAGGAAATATTAAATTATTTTCTCTCTTGTGATACGACTATATAATAAGATACTGGAGGAAAATCATGTGAATATATATGTTAATTTTATGTTTGTGTTTGAACAAGGAAATGTTAATAATTTAAAAACATAAGTAGAAAAGACAATTTAATATCGGCTCATTAAGTTCTTTTAATGTGGTAGTCTAACTGACAGTCTTTCGTCATTAGGGAGCAATGTACCAAACATTTTGATTATCACTGATAGTGTATGAAGTTATGAGATATTCTAATAGCAATAGATTTATGTTTCTGTCATCCGCATGTTAATTAAATTAAGTATGTACAATGACATTTCCTTTAAATTCCTTGCATAACGGTTAGTTAATATTCGTATTTACTGAAGATGAGACCATCTTTTTAAAAAATTTAGATATTTAAATGATTATAGTGTTTTAAACTGTCATCGAACAATTGTTTAAGAAGTACGCTTAAAACATATTGTAAAAGTTACTTTGAGTAAAATTCGGGGATATAACCATTTTTCACGAAACAAATGATCTATTTATAATAAATAATAACTTTCCGCATATCGCCTAGTCTGCTAGTCGTAACAGGAAAAGGAAAAATAATATTTTAGTCATTAACTGAAATTACTGTAATCAAAGTAAACTGGAGTAGCAATTTATTACTAATTAATTACTATTATTTTTTTAAAAATCTTTTAAGTTTATAAAATTCTTTTCGTGCTTTTAACTGTAAGAAATAATTATCTAAAATTTGTCAATAAATGTGTTTAGTGTTTTAAATATTAGAATTAGCAATAATGATAATGAAATAATGAGAGACATTTCAGTTAAATTATGAAATTAATTATTTGCACGCTTCGCAAGTTTTAAATGAATGATTTCATTTCCATATAAAGTTAACAAAGCAAAACTATAACAAGGAATAATCAGAAATAGACTATTTAACTATTTAAAATGAAAAATACATAATTATTCTGCACTCTCTTTATTTTATAGAAAAAAACAATTTAGAAAATCTTGAGTAATTGAATATTTGAAATTTTAATCCAAGAGTACAAATATGAAATGAGTAATAATTGTGACTTCTTTTTATTATTTTCACTCAGAAAGGAAAAATTAATTTATTTTCTATCCTATGAGAAAACTATATAATATGATAGCAAAGGAAAGTAGTGGGAATTTCTATGTTAATTTTGTGTTTGTGTTTGAACAAGAATTTTTTATTAATTTAAAAACATAAGTAGAAAAGATAATTTAATATCGGCTCATTAAGTTATTTTAATTCAGTAGTCTAACTGATAGTCTTTCGTCATTAGGCAAGCACTATAATAAACATTTTGATTACCACTGTTAGTGCATAAAGTTATGATATATTCTAAGAGCAATAGATTTATGTTTCTGTCATCCGCATATTAATTACATTTGGTATGTACGATGGAATTCCCTTAAAATTCTTGCTTAACATCTAGTTAATATTCTTATTTACTGAAGATGAGAGCATTTCTTTTAAAAATTCATATATTTAAATGATTATAGTGTTTTAAACTGTCATCGAACATTTGTTTAAAAGTATGCTTATAACATAATGTAAATGTTCCTTTGAGTAAAATTCCGGGATATAACTATTTTTCACGGAACAAATGACCTATTTATAATAAATAATAACTTTTCGCATATCGCCTAGTCTGCTAGTCGTCCCGGGAAAAGGAAAGAGAATATTTTAGTCATTAACTGAAATTACTATAATCAAAGTAAACTGGAATAGCAATTTATTACTAATTTATTATTAATAAAGAAAATCTTTAAGTTTATAAAATTCCTTTCGTGCTTTTAACTATCACAAGTAATTATCTAAAATTTGTCAATAATTGCATTAAGTGTTTTAAATATTAGAATTAGCAATGATGATAATGAAATAATAAGAAACAATTCATTTAAAATATAAAACTAATTACTTACACGTCTTTGCAAGTATTTAATGAATGATTTCTTTTCCATATAATGTTAACAAAGCAAAACTTAAACTACGGATAATGAGCGAAACATCATTTAACTATTTAAAATAAAAAATATGTAAGTACACTGCACTATCTTTATTTTATAGAAAAAAACAATTAAACAAAACTTGATTCACTGAACATTTAAAATTTTAATCCAAGAGCACGAATATGAAATGAGTAATAATTGTTACCTCCTTTTATTATTTTCTCTCAGAAAGGAAATGTTAAATTATTTTTTATCCTATGACACAAATATGTAATAGGATAACGAAGGGAAATCGTGTGAACTTACATGTTAACTTTGTGTTTGTGTTTAAACAAGAAATTTTTATTTATTTAAAAACATAAGTGGAAAAGAAAAATAATTATCAACTCCTTAAGTTATTTTAATGCAGTGGTCTAACTGAGACTCTTTCGTTATCACGGAAGCACTGTACCAAACATTTTGATTACCAGTGTTAGTGTATGAAGTTTTGAGATATTCTAACAGCAATAGATTTATGTTTCTGTCATCCGCATATTAATTAAGTTAGGTATGTACTATGAAATTCCCTTAAAATTCCTTGCTTATGGTTTAGTTAATATTCTTATTTACTGAAGATCAGTGCATTTCCTTTAAAAATTTAGATATTTAAATAATTATAGTGTTTTAAACTGCCATCGAACAATTTTTTAAGAAGTACGCTTAAAGTATATTGTGAATGTTACTTTGAGTAAAATTCGGGGATATAACCATTTTTCACGAAACAAATTACCTATTTATAAAAAATAATAACTTTCCGCATATCGCCTAGTCTAATGGTCGTCCCAGGAAAAGAAAAGAGAATATTTTAGTCATTAACTGAAATTACTATAATCAAAGAAAACTGGAGTAGCAGTTTGTTACTAATTCATTATTACAAAAAAAAAATCCTTTAAGTTTGTTTAAAAAAATTTCGTCCTTATAACTATAATAAATAATTATCCAAAATTTTCAATAAACGCGTTCGGTGTTTTAAATATTTGAATTAGTAATAATGATAATGTAATAAAAAGAGACAATTCATATAAATTATAAAACTAATTACTTATACGTTTTTGGAAGTGTTTAAGGAATGAATTTATTTCCGTAAAGTTAACAAAATAAAACTTAAACAACTATTAATGAGAATTACACTATTTAAAAATTTTTAAAATAAAAAAATTATAAATACACTGCACTATCTTTATTTTTATAATAAAACAATCAGTAAAATTTGAGTCACTGTTTTTTTAAATTTCTAATCCATAAGCATCCATATAAAATGAATAATCATTCTTATACCCTTTTATTATTTTGTCCCAGAAAGGAAATAGTGAGAAAACACCCTTAAAAACTGGCGATAAATGATAAATAAATGAAAACACTTTGAATAATCACCATAAAATGTAAAATTAAGTAGGACGCGTTTCGAGCTACAACAACAGCAGCTCGTCATCAGCTAAACTAACACGTGTCCGCGAGGGCATAGAGTCGAGATAAAGTGAAAGAAAGAGGGACGAAATTACAAAGAGTGCGACAGGTGACGCTAGCTGAAAGAGGACAGGTGGAAGGGAAAAGCCAAAATAATAAAAGAAAGAGAAAAAGGCGGGAAAACAATAAAAAGAATAACGAAAATAAAATAAAATAATTAAGTAAAGAAAAAAATAAAATAAATAAATAAATAAATAATATAAAAAATAAAAATAAAAAATAAAATAAAATAAATAAAAATAAATAAAATAAATATTAAGTAATAGATAAATAAGTAAAATAAATAAGTAAAAATAAAATAAATAAATAAATAAAATAAAACAAGAGAAATTAATAAATATATTAAAATTGTATATATAAATATTTATTTACAAAAAAATACTATAAGAGTAATTTCCAAGCAGGAGAAAGGGAGGGTGATGATGAGAGATCCTTGAGAAGAGTAATAGACTTTTTACAAATAAAATAAGCTTCGTGAACATCTAAGTGAGAAAGAGAGTCAGGATAAGACATAATTCTGGCCATGGAAAAATTGAAATAATGACCGGAAGACCAACAGTGAAAAGCAATCAAAGACCTGGATAATTCCTGATTTTTAATAAATCTCTGATTCTCGTCCAATCTTTTCTTCAACGCTCTTCTGGTTTGACCAATATCCAAATTGCAAGAACAAGGAATAAAATAAATACCCCCACCTGTTCTTAATAGGAATAGGATCTTTCAAAGACGAGAATTTAATTTTATTTATAGTTTTGAAGATAACTTTAAAGTTGAAACGAGAAAGGATTTTAGCAATTTTGAAACAGGGAGAAGAATAAAAAGGTAGAACTATAGTGAATTATTAGAATCAGTGCGAAAACGTATAGGATTATCAAATTTATGCAGTGATTTGTCGATCAAAGAGGGACTATAACCACGAGCAAGAGCAAGAGATTTGAGGTAACTAATTTCATTATTTAGAGTAGAAGAGTCAGAACAAATGCAAAGTGCTCTGTAAACAAAAGTACACTGTAAAAAAAATCTGTAAAGGTACTAAACTTTTTCTAGGAAACTGGGATTCCAAGAATTTTTCAAGTAAAGATAACAGGAAAAATCCATGTACCGATTCTAAAACTTCAGTTTTTGTTGTTACCGTTACAGGAAAAGATATTGGAATCCCAATTTCCTAGATAAAGTGTAGTACCTTTACAGATTTTTTTTTTTTACAGTGTATAAAAGGAAGCCACTTTATGCTGTGGAGGAAGAGATACAGCGAAAGGTTTTCTATAAATAGAGGTAGAGAACAGATAAGGGTGTTTAGTAACCAAGACATCAAGGAAACGAAGAGAATTGTTCTCTTCGACTTCCAAAGTAAACTGAATGCAAGAATCAGCAGAATTCACAAGAGAAAGGGGATTTTTGGAGATCCAGCTCAAGGGGAAATAAGATAAAATTATCATCAACATACCTACACCAGAAGGTAAATTTATATAAACTGAAGTGTCTTTCTTCCACAAAATGCAAATAAATGTCACATAAAAGAGGAGACAAACTATTGCTCATGGCCAAACCATCCGTTTGAAAATAGAAGAAATTATTACATTGGTAAGCGGTTTGCCTAACACAAATACTAACTAATTGCAGAATCTCGACAATCTCGATGGAAGAGTAATGGGATTCACGAAGCCTTCTTTCCAAACAGTCTATTGCCCCTTGAACTGGGATGTTAGTGAAAAGGAATTTAACATCGAAGGAAACCATTTTGTAATTACCAGGAGAAAGACGTTTAATTTTATCAACAAAGTCAATAGAGTTTTTAACAGTGTGAAAGTTAGTGGAATATAAAGGAGCGAGTAATTTAGAAAAGAACTTGGGAAGTTTATAAGAAGCAGTACCAATATTATAAACGATAGGGCGAAATAAAAGAGTAGGTTTATGGACCTTAAGAAGAGCATAGAAAAGAGCACAATTAGCTATAGACGGAATGAACAAACGTTTAGTGTTATTATTAAGAATAACAGACTTTTTAAGGACCTCCTTGATATCAGACAGATGTTTAGTAGAAGGATCCTTCGTTAATTTGGAATATGGACCAGAGTTTAACATAGATTCCACATGAGAAATATAATCAGACTTATTGAGAAGAACGGTTTGACCGCCATTATCAGCCTTAGTAATAAGAAGGTTAGGAACAGAATTAAGTTCACTGATAGCAGATTTCTGAGAAGAAGAAAGATTAGATTTAACTGAAGATTTATTAGAAGAAATGACATTAGCCAAAATGTAGCGAAAAGATTCAAGTTGGCCACATGAAATTTTACTATTTTTGAAAGAATGTTCAATCGGAGCATTTAAATTCAGAATAGAAGGTCTAAAAACACACGAAAAATTCAAACCAAGCGAGAGAACACCATGTTAAGAATCAGTAAGAGAATGAGACGATAAATTGACAAAATAATTTTGCCGAAGAGGAGAGATACCATGAGCAGGAGAAGTAGAAGTCAGAAGTGAGGTAAACTTTTTATCCATTATAGAACTGTGACATATAGATTTGTAATCAAAGTAAGCAAAAATCCGTTTCTGAAGCAAAGGGAAATAAATAAGAGTTTTACTTAACTGTAAATGTAAAGAATATAATTCATATTCAATGCACGAAAGAGAGTGCCGAACATCTTGAATAATGGCTCTAAGAAAACCAAACTTACTCCTGGTTAAGGCATTTTGAACGCAAATGGAAGAAGAAAAAACTTAGGAATGAACTTATTAATGAACTTAGGAACAACGTGTGAACGTTTATACCTTAAAAGAAAATTAAGTCTATTCAAATACCTAACCCACTTCAAACGAAGATGTATGAAATGATTAATAAGTGAAAAGCCCATAAAAAGAGGAAAGAAAAACAAGACCAAAAATAATAGTAATAATAAATAAATAAATAAATAAATAAATAAATAAATAAATAAATAAAAAAATAAAAACATAGTAACAAGTAAATAAAATAAGCAAAAATGCACTAAATCAATATAAATAAAAAGTAGGAAGAATGAAAAAGGACTTACCGTGAACACGTGGAAAGCAGGAATGGACGGTGTAGTACCCAAATAAGTTAAACATAGTGAGAAAACAGCGTAAAATCTGGCGATAAATCATAAATAATTGAAAACACTTTGTAAAATCACCATAAAATATAAAATAAAGTAGGACGCGTTTCAAGCTACAACACTACTACTACTATTTTTTTTACTTTATTTTTTAATTTTATTTTTTAATTTTATTTTTTAATTTTATTTTTTATAATTTTTATTTTAATAATTTTTTTGCTTAATTATTTATTTTATTTTATTTTCGTTATACTATTTATTGTTTTTCCACCTTTTTCTCTTTCTTTTACTATTTTGGCAACATTTTTTCTTGCCACCTGTCCTCTTTCAGCTCGTGCCACCTGTCGAACTCTTTGTAATTTCCTCGGTCTTTCTTTCACTTTATCTTGACTCTGTGCCCTTGCGGACACATGTTAGTTTAGCTGATGACGAGCTGTTATTGTTGCATCTCGAAACGCGTCCTACTTTATTTTACATCTTATGTTGATTTTACAAATGGTTTTCATTTATTTTCCAGAAAGTAAATATTAAATTATTGTTTATCATGTGACATAGCTATATAATAGGCTAGCGAAAGAAAATCATATGAATTTATATGTTATTTTTGTATTTGTCTTTGAACAAGGAAGTTGTATTAATTTAAATTTAAAAACATAAGTGGAAAAGACAATTTAATATTGGCTCATTAAGTTATTTTAATGCGGTAATCTATTTGACAGTCATTGTCATTAAGGAAACACTGTACCAAACATTTTGATTACCAGTGTTGGGGTATGAAGTTATGAGATATTCTATCAGCAATAGATTTATGTTTCGGTCATCCGGTAGTTAATTAAATTAGGTATGTACATTGAAGTTTTCTGAAAATTCCTTCCTTAAAGTATAGTTAATATTTTTATTTACTGAATATGAGAGCATTTCCTTTAAAAATTTAGATATTTAAATAATTATGGTGTTTTAAACTGTCATAGAGCAATTGTTAAAGAAGCACGCTTAAAGTATATTATAAATGTTGCTTTGAGTAAAAGGCGAGGACGTAACCATTTTTCACCGAATAAATGACCTATTCATAATAAATAACTTTCCGCATTATCACCAAGTCTGATAGTCATCACAGGAAAAGGAAAAAGAGCATTTTAGTCATTAACTTAAATTACTATAATCAAAGTAAACTGGAGTACAATTTATTACTAATTCATTATTACCAAAGAAAATCTTTTCAGTTTATAAAATTCCTTTCGTGCTTTTAACTATAACAAATAATTATCTAAAATTTGTCAATAAATGTGTTCAGTGTATTAAATATTAAAATTAGCAATAATGATAATGAAATAATGAGAGACATTTCAGTTAAATTATAAAATTAATTATTTGTACGCTTTGGAAGTGTTCACTGAATGACTTCATTTCAGATAAATACACTCTCTTCCAAAAGTTAAGCACGAAGATGTAAAATGAAAAAAAAAAAAACATATACTGCTTTCATTGAAACAAAATTCGGCAGGAAAGTTGCATATATATTTATGCATAAAACAAAATCAACAATTATATACAGAAATGAAAACAACATTACATATTTATACGTTATCAGATAATGACATACTGGAGACTTAAAATTATGCATAAAATGAAAATAAACAGCATAAAATTAAAAAAAAGACATTAATAGGGTATGTGATTCCCTTCATCTGTATACAAAGTTTACACCTTGTGACTATGCTTTCAATTAGGTGGCAACCACCGCAGAATTAAGCAATCGCCATTCTTCTTCTAGAGTAGTTTCCAGATCAATAAGAGTGGCTGGATTTGGGAAACGTAAACATACAGCACGGTCAAGAGCATCTCAAAGATTTTCAATGAGTTTAAGGTCGGGCGAATATGCTGGCCACGCCATACGCGCTATTTCTTCACTCTCCAGTAGTCATCGACGATGCCAGTTCGGTGAGGACGTGCGTTATCCTCCAATAATACAAAAGTAGGGCCAACTCCTGCAGCGTACGATCTCACAATGGGTTCTAGGACTTCATCTCTATCCTTCACTGCAGTCACAGAACATAGTTTAAAGATAGGCAGGTCGGTGCGGTGTCCTAATGCAATCCCTGCCCACGCCATAATGCTTCCGCTTCGGAATGGGTGATGTTCGGTGGTGTTTTGGGCTGATTGCGTGTTTCTTGCTCACTCCATATCCTTATACGCTTGTCATCTGGCTGCAGAGTAAATCTTGACTCATCAGTAAACATGACATTGTTTCAGTCAGACAGTCTAATGGACATGTTCGCGGCACCACTTTAATCGTGGCCCTCTTGATTGGACGGATTGAGGAACACAAACTCGAGGTACCCGGGCGTACAGTTCACTCATATATAATCTTCGGCGCACAGTAGCTGCAGATATCGCCTCCCCAATGGATGCTGCAACCATAGATGTCAAACGTGTGAAGGTAGCTCTGCGATTCCGCTTGGCTACAATAGTAATATATCGATCTTCCGTGGGGGTTGATACCCTTGAGCGACCGACTATGGGCCTTCGGACTACTGTCTGTGTGGTTTGGAATTGTTTCCATAAACTTGAATTTACAGAATGATGACCGCCGAAGACAAGAGCAACATCTGTGATCGACAGTCCAGCTTCAATGCGTCCCACAGCACGCCAGCGCTCAGAATCTTCCATTCGTCTTCTGGAAGTCATAGAAACACACATGTCTTCAAAACAAATTGTACGAACTTCGATTAGCACTTACCATCAACTTCTGTAACCCTTTATAAAATTGGCTTCTTATAAGACAGCCCTTTTTGCATATTTCTTGACACGAAAGCGCAATTGGCTGTTACCTAACATATTTGTTACCTAACATATTGTATAACATGTATAATTGTATTGTATAACATGTGTTAGGTAACATATTTGTTACCTAACACATTTGGCTGTTACCTAACATATTACATCTAACTCTGCAGCGATTTGCATCCTCTTCAATTCTGATTGTCTTCAGGAAATTAGCATTTTCCTCTCCGTGCTTAACTTTTGGAAGTGAGTGTATAACAAAAGAAAAGTTATACAACGATTATTGAGTGTTACACAATTTAAATTTTTAAAATAAAAAAAATTATATGTAAGTACACTACACTATCTTTATTTTATAGTACAAAATAATTAACTAAGCCTCAGTCACTGAAAATTACCTAGAATTTTAAGCAAAACTGCGAAATGAATGAATTTTCCCGTTGAATATAGCTTGCTAAACAGCGAAAAATTCCCCTTTCTTTTGCCTATTTAGCTTCATAATAGAGAAAATTCTCCAAGGTCAACTTTAAATTATCCGCAATCCTGCGATGTACAGCTAGCTGACTATTTATCACATAACAATAGTGAACCGTGAGCTGCGATGTTTTATGCTTTTTCGTACTGGAAAGGGAGTATTACAAATATTGTCGTTTCCCATTAAAACCTAAAAACTCCGAAACGTAAGCTCGAAATTGCTTGAAATTCTTCAGACAGTAGTTGGACATTTATTCAAATGGAAGACTTCCTGCCTGTATATATTACGCATTTTGAATAAAGTAATTTTGAGAATGTAAAACATGTTAGTATATAAAGGGTGTCCAGTAAATGGCTGACCCATTTTAAATGTAAATACCAAAAGAAAAAAAAACGGCTTCAGATAAAAATATGTGGTTTGCTGCATTGTCATCAGATAATCAATAAATTTTTAGATATACACATTCTTAAAATAGTTCGAATGTCGGACAACAGATGGCGCTGGCAACAGGATCAGACTTTCGAAATTCAGACATTACTCTAGTTTTCATACACATGAACTTTTCAGCTCATTTGATAAAGTCGAATTTCAGTCGACGTGTTGAATCGACTCTCAACTCACCTGCAGAAATAGAGTTTGTTGGATGGAAAAAGATTTATAATAATATTTATGATTGAATAATATCTATGGGCCATTTTCACCATTCGCTTACATTTCATGGTAACGGATTTGACATTTTAAATAAAACGTAAAAAAAACTGTTAAAATGAACTAGCTTGTATTTTTTCTAACAAAGATAATAATTTAAATACTATCTAAA
Source organism: Maratus speculifer (assembly GCA_964019185.1). Classification (NCBI taxonomy): domain Eukaryota; kingdom Metazoa; phylum Arthropoda; class Arachnida; order Araneae; family Salticidae; genus Maratus; species Maratus speculifer. Next base: position 220,461,836 of record OZ025299.1, on the reverse strand, counting down.
ACTATTTTGTAAACCTACTTAGCAGTTTACATTTCATGGTAACGGACTTGGCATTTCAAATATAACTATTAGAAATGAACTACCTTGTATAATTTCTAATTTAGATAATAATACACATACATTCTGAATCTATTTAGTAAGCAATATTTGATTACAAAAGTGCAAATATCATTAATTCATCATTGAAATTTATGGTAACAGACTTGACAGTGAAAAAAAAAATACCTACCTTGATAAAAACTTATTCTTGTCACTTTTATATTGCTTCACAATTGACGAGTAAAAAATGGCAAGTAGAAGTTGCGTGAATAGTTTAACTATATCGCCGAATATTTGCTGTTAACTTTAAGCAGCATTCGAAACCTATTTTGACTAAAATAATCAGAAGGTAACGGATTTGACAAAAAGTGAGGGGCAAAAAATTTCTGGTAATTTCTTAAAGAAAATATCTTTTGTAATATTTTTTTTCATTTATATAGAACACAAATAGTTCGTATTTAAAATAATTAAGCCATTTTATTTTCAAAAATTAGCTCAAAAAAAAAAAAAAAAAAAAAAAAAAACAGTTAAAAACATAAAGCTTGGAATGGGACAGGCATTTTTTCTTAGAATCAAAATTTTAAAGATTTATATCTAAAAAATTTTTATTGATATTTTTTTTTTTCATTTTTCATGTTAGAAATGTTCAATATAATCTTCTTTAGCTAATGCATAGCTCAAATCAAACTTTAAATATTAATTTATGTTTGAATTTTCTTCTTTTTATTCTGGGACAGCATATTTAAGCGAAATTTGAAAATGGCCTCTATTATAATTAAAAAACCCCGAAAAAACATACATTTTAACAATCATTGATTTTTCCCACATTTACCATAAATAAATTATATTAAAAATATTTTTGTAACCGGTTAACTGATTCTTATTTTATGTAAAATAAATTGAAAATATGGGATAAACACCACTGTTTTAGTTTAAAAAAATCTTAAATTTTAATCTAAACATTTCTTGCATTAAATCGTATGAAATTGCATTTAAAAAAATTAGTGTTTCTAGAAAGATTTAAGTGATGGACCAAACAAACTCTTCTTTTCTACTTCGTCCAGTGAAATCAGTTAACTGGTTAAAATAGTGGCATGGAAATAATGTTGGCAAGTTCCCTGTCCAAAAAAAAGCGGGACGACGACTTATAAATCGGCACATAATATATATATTAAACCTTAGAATAAAAGTTCCTCTATATTTCGTCTATATCAAATTCTGTCTTAAACATAAAAAATTATTGATCACGATGGAGAAAGTAAAATATAATACTATCTGCTAACACGGAAACCTCTCTAAAACGAAATATTTTTCATGTTTCTGCAAAATGAATTCATCCTTTCGTTACATTTATATTTTTACACTTAACATATCAGAAAATTTTATTTCGGAAGCCACGACAGATTGTAAGATGCTTTTTACACACAATCCTTTCCTCTTCTTCCCCTGACTGCAAAAGCATCTACGTTGAAATGGAAGGATGCTTAAAATGAAGAAAAAAGAGACTTATCTGTTTTTATATCCTGCTAGTCACCCCTTTTTAAAATGTCATTACAGAAAACATAATATGTCCTGAATCATCATAGAATCACCATAGCTTATTTTAGTTCAATGTTATAAATACAAATATTACCAAATTACTGGAACATTAGTGTTTTCCCCATATAATTTTTTAGAAAGTTGTTAAAATCATTTTTTTTAAATAATGTTCCTTATTTTAAGACAGATGCAAGGCAATTTTCAAAATTCTTCTTTCCCTTATTTTCTTCATGAAGAATAGGTAAGGAAAGGGGAGGAGGACGAAAAATATATTTCATGATCTATGATGGTCTTGTTAATGAAATTTTGAAAACGGATAACTCGCACGATATAAAACAAGTACGATGCTCTTTTTTTTTCTTTTTAAACATCCTTCTATTTCAGCATAAGTGTGTTTTTTGTTGGGGGGAAGGGGAAGGGAGGGGTACGAGAAAAGTAGTCTTAAAATCTGTCATGGTTTTTGAATTAAAATTTTCAGATGTTTTAAATGTCAAAATATAAATATAATGTAGGGATGAATTCAGTTTTCGGAAAAATGAACAATATTTCGTGTTAGGCAGGTTTCTATTTTAGCAGTTGATTTTGCATGTTCCTCTCCGTCGAAATCAATATTTTTTTACGTTTAAAACAGGATTTCTTACAAATGGATTCCTTTATTATAATGTTTATTTTATTTTTATGTGCCGATTTATAAGTCACTGTCCCGTTTTTTTTAGACAGTGAACTTGTCATACTACACTGCTCAAAACAATTAAAGGATATTGCAGTTTTAGGTGGATTTTGTATCTGGGAAACTTTTTATCTGATTGATACATGGTCGACAGAAAGAGTAGGTTATATGAGAATAAATTACACATGTTTGGCAGAAAGAAATGCATTTTATTGCGTATTTGTGTACAAAGAGAAAAAAACACAAATTGTGCATATGAGAAAAAAAAAGAATAAGAAAAGGTGTTTTCTTCAAAGAAAGTCATTTTCAGTAGGGGGTATGGTTTCCACGGGCGACCAGGAACGTTGAGTACCTTTGAGGCATGGACTCAATGAGGCTATTAATGACGAGTTGGGGTATTCTGTCCCACTCTTCCAGAAGAGCTCTTTCCAGTTCGTGGAGAGTTTGTGGGGGTTGTTGGCGGCCAGAAACTCGTCTTCCTAGAGCATCCCAAACGTGCTCGATTGGATTCATGTCTTGAGAACACGCAGGCCATTCCATTCGAACGATTCCTTCCTCGGAAATCCTCCATCAGGTTTGCACGATGTGGCCTGCAGTTATCGTCCATTAAAATGAAGTTATCTCCGATTGCTGAAGCGTAAGGGACTACAATAGGTCTGAAGATCTCATCCCTATATCGGCGACCAGTCAGCGCTCCATCTCGAATGATGTAGAGGTCAGTGCGCCCGTCAATGGAGATGCCACCAAACACCAACACTCCTCCCCCGCCAAATCTGACACTTTCGTGCACGAACGCAGGATTATTCCTACTGCCACGGTCCCTCCAGATGAAAATACACCTATTATCCGGATGCACAGAAAAACGGGACTCGTCAGAAAACAGAATATTGCTCCATTCATTTCTCCTCCAGTTGACATGCTCGGTTTCCCACTCCCTGTAGTCGCGACGATGCCTTGATATTAATCTATCACATACCATCGGTCGGCGAGCATACAGACCTACAGCATGGAGCCAGTTTCGGGCAGTCTGAGTTGAAATCGTGGTGCCTGTAGCCGAGCGAAGGTGTTGTTGGAGAAGAGTAACGTTCATGTTTCGGTGTCTCCGAGCTCTTAACGCTAAATACCGATCTTCATTGGGCGTTGTTGCCCGTCTACGACCTTGCCCTGGTCTTCGGCCTGCACATCCACTCTCCAAAAAACGGTTCCAGATCCTGGAAATGACACTTTGTGACATTCCAATGGCTTGCGCTGCTTTGGCTTGAGTTTGGCCCCCTTTTAACCTACCAACAATTCTTCAAGCTTCTGAATCTGTGAAATGACTTCGCTGAGACATCGCACTCATCAAACAAAGCAATCACTGATTGCCGATCATCCTTGTCTTCATTATCTTTTATCCTTTTGAAAGTCAAACTTCATTCGCTGCCGCTGAAGCGACATTTTTGACATCGAACTCAAAATTTGCATACTCCACAGTTTGAAAACCAGAAAAAATTGCATTTGTTATTCTCTTCTTCTATTTTTGGCAAAAAAAATTTGTTTATATCTTCTATAGTAACAATGGTTTTGTGCACCTTACTAATTCAAAAAAATTTCATTACCCAGGGTTCGTACAGTTCTACCACTAAATTTTAAGAATATTTTCGAAGTGTTTCACTGCAGAAACTAACCGTAAAATCTGTGAATGTAGGTACAGGTTACGAATGCCGTGGTTTAAAAATTAAATGTAAATTTTCTTATTTTTAATAGTGGTGTCTGTATCCTTGGAAATTCCAAGGAGTGTTCGAACCTTGTTACCTTTAAAATTGTGCAAAATTATTCAAATATATAGTAAATTATTTGTCCCCACAGACTTTAATGTAAATGTATACTTTTGTTTGTCCCTGCAAATCAACTATGAATATTACATGTCTATTGTTCATTAGGAAATACACAACGGTAAACCAAAATCACGTACATCAATTACAGCTTAAATTTTCATAAATCTAAATATTGAACTATCTCAAGAATTAGGCGACCCGGAAAAATTCTAAAATTAGATTTTAACCATTGCAAAAAAGAAAAAAAAATGAATACGATCTAATTCCAGTCTAAGAAGAAAAACTATATTTGCCCACTGTAATCCAATGCTTTCACCAGTTTTAAATTATTTAGAAATTAATTTTAAGTCAGCGCACTTTCTATCAATTTTTTTATAATCTTGAAGTTAATTTTTTATATCATAATAACATGTAAAAATTTAACGACAAAAGAGAAAATTCGATTCATGAATTCATTCATACAATAAATTATGATGAAAAAATATTATTGCGTTATTAAAAAAGAATTGAAGATGATTAAAACATATTTTCTATGTCTTCTGATCCATCACTTTCATTAGAGAGGAATCTCGATCAATCATTTTCTTGGGACTGACCAAAGAAAATGACGGATACAGAAGAACCATGAATATGAGGAAATGTAAAGTTTTATTGCTCATTTTTGTGAATATTATTTAGTCTGAAAGACAAGACTAGAATGGATAAGACTTACTCAAAAAATATTTGTAAAATATATGTTAAAAATATGTTTTTTTTCATCTTATGATACACTATAGACAGTTCATACTTTAAAAATGTTATAATTCGTTGAATTACAATATTTTAAATGTTTGATTGTTATGACTAACTTTTTAGTAGAAGTTGATTCAATAACATAAAAAACATATTATAATTTTTTATACAGGGGAAAGTGCCGAAATATGAGCCACTTTTTTTATATAATTTTTTTAATTATTTTCAAACGTTCTTTTTTGACCAAAAAATTACTAGTTATGGATCTATTTTTCCCCTTTAAGATTCTGGGATTAAGTTTGTTTAAAAATTAATACAGCTTTAGAAAAAAAAATATGTTTTGTGTCATTTGCAGATTTCAGTGAAAGGAGTTCTTAATACGGTATACGTTGTGTCCGTATTATTGTACCGAGTGCCATATTCGGCGCCCACATCCAAAATATCAAAGAAAATCAAAATTCCAGGGAATTAAAATAAATCGTCACATCCTTCATATAAAATAAATTCATCAAGATAGAGTAATTAGAATCAAAAAAGTTTTGTTATGAAATATAAAATAAAAGTGGTTCAAATAATCACATAAAAAATTCCTAACTTAAGACAACGATCCTAAGATAGGTAATCGAAAATAATTAAATGAGTAGTTATAAAGAAAAGTAAACAGAAGAAAATAAATGATTAATATAAAAATAAAAAAAGCACAAAAAATAGATGAAAGAGAGTTCAAAACATGGGATGCACAGAAATATGTCAGAATTCCTCTCCCCATAATCCTCGGGAGATCACCTAATACATTGTTTGCATCTAGCCCAATTTTTTCTAATGTTCAAGAGCTTTCTACGATTTTGTAATACTAGACTATTTTGGAATCCCCTTGATAAAACGGTAACAGCATTTGATGCATCTATATATCTATGAGAATGGTTACCACGGGCTGAGGGGGAGTTCTATGGCAAAGGTCGCACAGTTTGTCGCCAACTTGTCTATATATCACTAAATTTGCAGATCAAAGTTAGTCACTAAAAGTTACACGAAACTGGTGATATCTCTAATATGTCAATAAAAAACCTACAGTTTTCAATTGAAATCAAATAGAGTTTGTTTGCTTGCATAAAATTAACAAATTGAGACCTTTTAATGTAACGAAAACTAATATTAGCTTATGAATCGAGCGTAAATGAAGTATTTAAATTATTTTTGAGCAATAAGAACAATTGACAAAATCCGTTACAACATGTAAAGATAAAGTAAACTGCTCAAAACAATTCGGTGAGCAAATAGTTTTAACGAAATTACGCAAATACTTACACCGATATGTAACATAAAATAAATCATCCACAATTTAAAGTCTAGAAAAAAAACAGAAGATAACTTCATATGCAAATAAATGTTCATGACGCCCAAAAACAGAAATACAACATAAGGACAGTTATCAGGATCTTGCAGAAACGTGTTTTTTACTGCCTTAACTGTGAAATTCGATTGCTTAACTTCTTTTTTTTTTTTGAGAAAATGTGACCTGAAAAGGTCTCAACAACATGATTTACCAGAATCCACGGCATAGCGTATTATAGCAGACTTAAATTCGGGCAAACACAATGAAGTGTCGCGGACGCTATCTAAGTCGCCAGAAATGTCATTGCAAGGCTTTGGAAACGATTCCAAGAAATAGGGAATGTTAGGCTTTGAACAGGGCAAGGTCCATTACGCGCCACTACAGCAACTGATGACCACATAAACAACTGATGACCACATACAGCAACTGATGATGGCACTGATAGCAGCTCGTCGAAACTGAACAGACAGTGCTACTCAGGTGCAAAGACAGTTGCTCTTGGCAACAGGACGAAGGGTGTCCAACCCAACAGTACGTAATAGGAATTAAACATTCCCAACTGAGCGAAAAATTGCCCAGGCCGGAATCGAACTCAGATACTTGGCTTACAAGGTCAATGCTTTACCGTAAAGCTAAAGCTTAGCTTAGCGGCACTTAGCACTTTTCACCATTGAGTCCATTATGCACGTAGGCAAATGGTCTGCATTCTGTTTACCACAAGCAACCGTTCAGCCCGAAGAAGGTAGGCTATTGAACATCGAGATCGGAAGCAACTTGATTGGAGCCAAGTGCTATTTACAGACGAGTCATGATTCAGTCTAAAGTGTGACACCCGATGTGTTTTCGTGTGGAGAGAAAGGTACACTCGAAATAACCCCACATTCGTCTGTTAAAGGTCAGAATGCAGAAGAGGTGGTTTAATGGCATGAGATCGGATTATTATAGATGGACGTACGGACCTGCATATAGTTCGGAATGGTACTGTGACAGCCTAAATGTATGCAGACGAGATACTGAGACCTCATGTCATACCTTACGCTACAGCCATTGGAGATTCCTTTGTTTTCCAGCATCATAATCCCAGACCACATACAGCTCGTTTTGAGAGAATATGCTTGAAGCCATATTATAGAATAAAGTGTATGGAATGGCCAGTGTGTTCTCCTGACCTGAATCCTACCTAGCCTGTTTGGGACATGCTATGACGACGTATTGCTGAAAGACCAAGGCCTCTTTTTGCTGTCCGAGACTTGGAGATTACACTTCTTGAGAAGTGGAACAGTATTCCCCAAAGTCTTATCCTTAACATCATCGCATCCATGGAAAACATGTGTACCGCAGTATTAGGTTTTCAAGGAGACCACACGCCATATTCAAATTCTTGCATCATTTCTAAACAATACATTTTTTATATCATTTGCGTGTAACCAAATCGTTCCCCTAAATCATATTTTTATGTTTTTTCCATCTTTTCAAAGAAATTTAAATTTTTTCCGTCTTTTTTTCTGTATTGCACATTGATACTTGTGTACTATCCATTTTATGCGAATACATGGTTGTCTCGCAAGGTTTAGCTTATACTATTATTTTTCAACACTATCTAACTGATTGGTAAAGTAATCATACGAATTGAATATTTCCAACTGAGCAAAAAATTGTCCAGGCCGGGAATCGAACCCAGATACTTGGCTTACAAGGCCAATGCTTTACCTGTTAAGCTACCTGGGCGATAGCCGGCTGGGATGTTTCGCTCAGATAACCTTATTGGTCATAAGATCTGGTCAGTCATTTAGACAGCTCAACAGAATAGGCCGCAGGTAATGGAACTCCATATGACGATGGATACGTAGACATACTGTTATTTTTCAACACAATCTAACTGATTGGTAAAGTAATCATACGAATTGAATATTTCCAAATGAGAGAAAAATTGATTGAGCAATTTTTCTTTCAGTTAATTATAATTTTTCGCTCTGTGTAAATAGGTAATACAGGAAAAAAATGATGTCTTAATATGGCATTATACCAATATTAGGGAATCCTTGGTACTGCCATATTAGGAATCCCACATTGATTGTTAATCCTAGTTAACTAAAAGAAAAACGGATTTTAACACTAATCAATAGTTTGCAATCATTAATATAAATAAACTGAAATAACAGATGTGTTCAGGCAATTCAATATCGCTTGCCTTTTCCAAAAACTTCCTCTTGAAAATGTAAACTTAAAAATATTCATTACATGGAAACACAACTGGTAAAGTATCAATACTAAAATCGATAGTATTAATGCGAACGCACTGTATCCACTGAGTAAACTTGAGAAACTGTTGTTTGAGAATATTCTCACTAAAATGCGACTTCTCCTTCAGAAGATATGATAGTGCTATATTAGGAGACTATCCATATTTGGACACATTAGCCTATACTTAATGCATGCATTACATGTAATGTGGAAAATCCTGACATTTTTTTTCATCCAAAATAAAATATACTTGCAACAAAATAAGTCCTATACTTATGTTTGTACAGACTGTTCAAAATAGTAAGTTAAATGCACTATAGTTCTATAATACAAGCAGACAAGGTATTTTAAAACACAAATTGAAAAACAAAAGATTAACAATATTAGCTGTTGAATCTGCTTAACGAAAATAGTTCAAAATAATATCGAAAAACATGCCCAAGTCATACACGTCCACATAGTGATTCGTCCATTAAGGTGTTGTTACATTGCTATTTTTTTCAATAAAAATATCCAAAGAAGTGGGAAATTTTTTTTCCTATAGCTATTTTTTATAAGCTGCCATCCGTCATTGTTTGCCATTATGTCAGTAAACTCGAATATGATTCTCGTCTAAAAGAATGAGGAAAAATTTGTCGTTATTTGCGACGAGAATGGCCCGTTGAATGCAACTGGAACCATTATGCACAAAGTAAATAGAAAAAGGGTGAGAATAATGCTGTTTTGTCTATTTATATTCTATCTCGTCAAGTAAATTCTTGATAATCATGTGAGAAACCTCCACCATAAGAGGTCTGATGAATGCGCTGTCCAATTGAATAATTAAATTATACTGTAATGATCATGGAATAACCTGTCATCATAACAGAATTATCTGTGACATGATTGAGCCACACATGTGTATCTAAAAGTTTGAGAAAGACAATTTTTTTGTTGATTTCAACGCATCAAGATATATTTCGATTTTCTTGTTAACGGTTTAAAAATTTCATTTTTTTTCAGAGGGTATAAATTGTAAAATCGTATATTAACTGTTAATAAAAGTTTTATTACTCAAAATAGATTTTAAAACAGCATATATTTCAAAAATATATTACAACTAAACGTGTGTTACAACTTCCATTGTAATATGTAGAGGCTAAAATATTTAAAATATTCACTGTTTGATTATTCTCTCTTTTTTAAATAATAAATAAGGTACCCTGGGGTAATAACGCCAGGCGGGGTAATAACGCCAAGTGCTTATATTTTGCATAATTATGAAATAATCAGGTAAATGACACCCATGTGCTCTGCGCAGAAGGGTTTTTAGTCATATAAATCGCAAAAAACAGCTTCAAGTTAATTTGTTTCATATTTAGGTCTTATTATTTTTAGAAACAACTAAAATTAACGCTTGATCTAAAATTTGCGAGATACGTTTTGTGATGTGAAGACTATCTTTTTATCCGGAAATACTTTGTTAATTACATAAATTTGTAGTGCATTTCATGTACTTTTAAAATGTTGTTGAAGATTTTGGATATCTTCTCGAAATAATTTGTAATTTAAAATGTACTGCGCAATAACTATACCGGGGTAATAACGCCAATCCTTGGTTTAATACCCCGGTTGATTCCCTACAGTGGCCTAGCTACATCCTAAATACTGATTCAAATAAACACAGTTAAAACTGTGCAATGTTTCTTATATTTCTATTTAAATGATCCTTTTTAAGCAAAAAGAAGCTCACGGTCTGTTATTCTTTTGCCTCATCCCCCCTCCCACACCACACCTTTATTTTTCTTACACTTTCACAAAATATTGAACATTTTCAATAGCTTAGAATGCAATTTGTCAATTTCTAATTTGTAGAGTTTGTATTTTTAGAATTGGGCTATCTACATGCAATTATTCCATCTTATTTCATAGTTTTGTTTGCATGGCGTTATTACCCATATAGGTGGGTAATAACGCCAAATAGCATTGGTCAAGAAAAAACGCCATTACATTTTATGAATACATATCTGTTAAATTATTTTATTTTATATAGGTAGTCAATGAGTTGCTGTATTAGATCCTATATTTGTTTGAAAAATACAATCTAAAACTAAGCCGTGAAAATTGGTAGAACCTTAACGTGGCGTTATTACCCCAGGGTACCTTATTTAATTTTTCCTTTATAAATATTGTATATTTTTGGGGGTAGGTTTTGTTAATATGGAAAGTCATTCTGTCTCTTTAAACATATGTCTATTCGTCTCCAGTTTATTAATTTTAAATACTAACAAGTCAGAAAAAACATGCGTTAAGCATAGTTTATGAAGCACTTTCCAACGCTTCATGAGATCTTTAACAAAACTTCGTTATTTTGATAAATAAGTATATAAAGCGAAATATAGCCAATTATGTATTCCAGTACTATTGAACAGTTCTGTATTTGATCTGTCAGCTAATATATATACTATTTAATGGGGAAATTTTGTTTAGCAAAAAAATGCCTAGTAGCTTGAAATTTTTCTTTCAGCTATTTATACTAATAGTTGGAAACATACTTGAATACTTTGCTCAGCCTTGTAGTTTGCCTGATACCATTATTACACATCAGTGTTAAGATAAAATTTATTTTAAGCTAAAACTTTCTTAAAACAACTGAAATCAGTTTCTCATAAATTATCATTCATAGGCTCCATGTACCCAATTCTTTGCGTGGCCTTGTATATCATTTTATCTATATTCTGCAAACATTTCTATTTAATAAGTAAATTTAACGCAGTTCAGCGTAAAAATGCATAATTTATTTAAGAATCACCTTTTAGTAATTTATGGTCATAATCAGTAACGTTGGTGAGCTCTTTTTGGTAGCCACTAAATTATAGCCAATGCTATAAGGTAGCCAATGCTATATTAACTATAGCATTTATACACACCATATAATATGCATAAATTTAGTGAAACTTATAGCGCATGTCATAACTAATATGCATTTTATCCATCCACCAGCTATCATCGGATACATATACAGTACTTCGGATACAATGTACTATTTGAAATCTTTTGTGTGTCCCTGTAAATACTATCTACTTTATATTAGAGAAGATAGTATCGTGTAATTTATACTAAGCCTTATTGTCATACATCAATTTTATTATACATGAAACAGTTTAATATATTTAAAATATGTCACACAAAATTCCTCATTTTACCATTATCTATTGGAACTCTTTTGTGTGGCAATGTAAATGAATAATAGCTACATTTTCACCTTATATTTTATAGAATGCATATTTTAATGCACCTCGTAAAAGCATATAAATTTTCATATGTTTGACAAGTTATATCATCTTTAAAACTCCTTTGAATCTATATTTCCCCAATGGGAAACTTTTGATTCTCCCTGTAGATAAACTAATCATGGTAGAAGCTTCATTTTCAATAGGTTTCATGTTAGGGTAAACGTCAATAAAGTCCTAAAATTCCATGGCAATCCGAGTATATTTACGTGAGTTAGAGCGCGGACAGATGGACAGACGGATAGACAAACCGAATGCATAAGCACTTTTCAACTTTGTTGTGCTAAAAAGTGCTAAAATTGATAAAATATTGAAAAATACTTTTTTACAAATTTTACTATAAATAATGATTTTTAGTGTACGATGCACAGTCAAAAAATTACCGGAATATCGTTGAAACATTTTATTAACACAATATAGGTTTCTTTTACTATATTGTCTTTATGTAAATTCCATATGAATAAAAACATTTGCTCCATTGCCATTTCTGTAAAGAATGTTAAAGTCCTATTTTGCTATTTTCCCAAATAGAGATGGCCTCACTAGTGGCTTAGAGGTTCTGCTCTCGAAACTGGTAGATGGCAGGTGCAGATCTCGAAACCAATCACGGCCGTCTGTCTAATCGTTTGCATTTTCCAAGGTTTTCTTCGAACCTTTGATTTCGTTGCTTAAATACGGGTTACGTTCCTTTAGAAATACCCCCACGGAGGGCACATCCCTTTAGGGCTTAGATCCCTCGTGCGTATAATTGGCCATCACCAATAAAACCACACAACCAATTGGAGACGCCGCATTCTTTTTTATGCCTTCCAAGATGTCAAAGCCTTTTTAAGGCATTTTGACCTGCGTAAATGATCGAAATTCTCTTGCTTGTTTATTTATTAAAGCTAACGAATCTCTGAGTTAGATTTTTCCAATGTGCACATAAACTTATCGCTCTTTGCTCAAACTTCGACAACACGCCAAATGATCGCCTTACACTCCTAACTTCAAATACAGTGCAATCACAATGCCTGCTTTAATTCTGATAGTAAACGAATAAATTAATTTTCCCTTAAATTTCGTGAACTTTTTGACGGCCTGTTGTATTATCGAAATATATTTTGTTAAGTTAATAATTTTTTTATAAATATCAATCTCGTCGAAGTAAATATAATCTCGTCGTATCTTCGTCAAATATCAATCTCGTCGAAGTTTCATATGAAACAGAATATTAAAAGCAATTTCTAAAAACAAAAAGAAAATTTAAATAAAAGAAACAAAAGAAATGTTTTTAGGTTTGTGAAACTTAATAAAGTCACTTTGTAAAATATTACAAAAATATCGATCTTTTTGTTTAAAATTTATGTAATCGTCATCTTTAAAGATACGTAAAAAAATTTGCTTATAAATATGTAAAAAAGGCTTTATATATTAGATTCCTTTATATATCAGAGTTTGAATCTTCAAGTTGCTGTTTCTTTTCAACAGATGAGTATGATCAAAACGTATATACTTTAACATGTATTTAAAATGGATTCGCTATCTTCTGGTCGAACTTTCAGATGCATTTCATAAGATTATGGGTCCTGATTCTTAATGGTATAAATATTTTATTTATAAAAATAATAAAAGTTATGTGAAAAAGTATTTTGCACTGTAATTTTCACATAGCGTATTTTTTTGTTTCATTAAGGATGTTGTTATAACATTCAAAGTCTTATTCATATATTTATAGAAAAAAAAACAAGTAAAACATTTTAAAACTGTTTCAAAAGGTTTAAAAGTGTAGCAGAAAATAGATTTTAAGTGTTTTCAAAGTTTACAAATCATTAAATTTTTTAGTCTTCTCCAAATGCATGTTTTTCAATTGAAACTTTTTAATTATAAAATAGGTTAATCATATGAGGGTATAAACTCTTTTATGTATCTGTTTAGTCATTTTAATGACTATATGATTTTAATGATTAGCTTGATATAACAATTTTTGTTTGTTTCTCTATATTGTTATAAGCTTTAGCTTTAGATTGTTGCTTAGAAATGTAGTTCATTTTGGCCTGCTGAACTTGATCATACATCCAATTGTATTGAAAGGTCTCTGTAACAAATCTAAAGTAGAAATATGGAGCTTGCCAGCATGTTCGAAATCGTGATTTTTATAAGGTTCCTATAAAGTGTTATCGAAAAAAAACAGACATACATATATTAAGTTTCTCAAACATAATGAAATTTAAACTGTACTAGCGGATCCGACAGACAATGTCCTTGCACCGAACTGCAAAAAAAAAATCAAATAAATGTACATAAATATAATAATACGCATGATAAATACTACGCTCTTGATTTAATAAATTATTACTATTATGTAAGGAAATTATTTTTCACCTTGCAGTAGTTTTTGAAGTCGGTTCAATTTTTGATAGAAAAGTTAATTTTTCTCTTTTTAGTTAAAAATTAACGATTTTCTGAAGTCGGTTAATTAAAATTATAATACAAAAAAATATTGTAAATGATACACGTATGTCAGGAGTGGGGTGCGATCTCTTTCTTCGAGAACCAGAGCTTAAATCTGGAGCCTTAGACAGCTCGGCCATTCTGTCTGCCCTCTATTCAGCGAACTTCTTCAACACTTTTAATTAGATAAAAATCACTAACTATTACTTTTTGCCTAATTACTAAAAAGTACTGAATCAATTTCGATGAAATGTGAATCTAAACCATTCTCGAATCCAGTAAAACACACACAAAAAATATTCCTTAAAATCGGTCCAGTAGTTTAGGAGGAGTTCAGTGACATACACACGCACAGAAGATTTATATATATAAAGATTAGCATCAAAACAAGAATTGTCTATAAACAAAGTTATCAAAATCGCAACATATGTTCAGAAGTTTAACTCTAACATACACAGCAAAAATGTATACAAACAAATTGCCTAACATATTTCCTAATTTAAATGCAAAATTAGTCATATTCTGTGTTATAACTAGCAAAATATTTAAATTCATAATGCGTGGCTCTATTGTACTAGCTAGGAAAATGAGGCTTCTGTTATGATTTTTTCCTTTTGATAATTTGTCGTTATTTAGTTGTTTGTAGTAAAGAATTTGAAAATTTCATTTGTACCAACGAAAGTTTTCTATACTGGGTAAAAGTTTTGATTTAGTAAATTTTGACCTTTATATTTATCTTTTCAGAAAAAATATATAATATTTAAACTAAATGCGTAGTGACTTTTATTGGAGACAATTCTACCCCCAAATTGGCATTCAAAATGTCGGTTGTGGATAAACACTATCTAAACTTTAAAATGCATTATTAATGTATATAAATCTCAATAATTTGTAAAGATTTGACGTAATAACAGATAATAAAATGTATTTGCGAAGCTACAGTATCGATTATAAATAACTTTTCAAAAAAAATTCCAACTGTAATATCATGTGCGAAGTAATCAACATCACAACGCCGAATTTCCTGTTAAACTCAATTTACAAAACAATGCATTAAATTATTTATGTTAAGTTAGTTTTCGTAAATAAGTTATTGCTGCCAGCTATCTCGATCAGGCGTTCCTAATTAATGTTATTGTGAAAATTTTATTTATTATACGTTTATCTTTATTCATGTTATGGGTCAAAATCACATCTGTTGATTGTTGCTAAAACTTTCTATGCTAATTTTCTTCAGTAAAATATTAATCGCGTATTTTAAAAATACATTTTTAGTGCTCCGTGTAAAGAATCGTTGTCATGAAAAAAATAATCAAATTTCTTCCTTTTGAAAATTGAAGAATATTTACATAGCACGACCATTAAACTTATGCAAAAAAATAAAAGTATTTTTTTTAACCATCATTGACGTTTCAGTTAAAACAAGGGTATTGTTTTTAAATAATGTTTAAAACTAAAATAGGTTTGTTTCCTCTCCAAATTGGAAGTGTTTTTTACAAAAATGTTCAGATAAATTTGCCAATCTGAAAATAAAAGACATATCTCCATCAATTTGAATAATTATTGTTTAATAAAAATATTAAAAAAAATAAATTATCAATTTTTATTTATTTATTTTTTTTTGTTATTTATTCTTTCCGTGAAAGAGTAAATCCTGAAAATGACCTGATTTTCTTGGCGGATAAACGTAACCCTCCCATAAAATTTTCTTTTTATAAAAGAATATTATAGTCATTTCAATGATTTTGCTTTTATCATAATCGATACCAGCGAGTTGAATAATTTATACATTTAAGACATTAAGTAATATAAATTAACGCATCTCATCTTCTTTTAAGTAATTTTATTGCTCAAATAAATAAATAATTATTAAGGAAAAAACATGTTTTCGCAAAAAAACTACATAAAAAGAAGACTTATTTGCGCTTTTTATGTCATTAGTTCGGCTTTTTCTCAATTTTATTTTTTCTTTTAGACCATAAAAGCTAATTTTTTTTAAATCAAAGTGCTAACATAAATGAAACATTCAAAATATTTTTTATGCATTTCATAAGCGAAAACTTATGTCTTCATACTTTTGTTGCTATGCATTTTTTTTTATTACGCATGTTTGTGAAACTGACGCTACAGTAGACATATTTTTAAAGTTAACATTTTCACCCAAAATTAATAAAGCTTTGTTGAGATCGAATAATTGAATTTTTAAAATTACTTTGAGAATAATACACCATAACCACTTAGCCGTCATCGATACGACCGAGTGTATTTTTAGGTACCCAGTTATTATAAAAAGTCTTTACGGCATTTACCGTTGTGAAAAAGTGATCAAAATTATTGTGCAAAATTACAACTGTTTCTAAAGACTATCCATTTCAATACCAATGAGGATGTTTCATAATCGCTTATGGACCTTTCTCTTTCGTCAGAAAATTGTCTTTAAGAACAGAGATAATTTATTATGATATTGTAACTGTATATGCAATGCTCGAAGAAAAATAAGATCGATAGTATGTGCATTTGATTCTCAACTTGATTACTATTTAAGTCCGATACCAAAATATGCGATATATTTTCTATCCGCTTTTAACGCTGAAAATTTTTAAAAGTTGTTTAGATGTGCCCTACAACTTTTTGAAGCATAATTTCTCAGGCATAGCAAACAAATTGTTATTTTATAAAACCAAATTTACTTTATCACCTGAGTTGGACCTCCGTGGTCGAGTGGTTACCACGAAGTTAATCGCTTGCGAGCGTAAGAGATTGTGGGTTAGATTCCCGATGGCTACATGAAACACACACTTTGTGTGAAGCTCCCGGTTGTATTTCTGTCATGCTGTAAAATTTCTTTGTGCTATTTCGTCACTGTAAATTGACGGTGTTTCATAAGCAGGATTTCATGTAAAGCACACAATCCAGATGTACATTATTCAATTAAATAAATAAATCTGGAAAATACATGACATATACAGCCGAAATTATCATTGATACCTTAACAGCAAGAAGTATTATAAATATCAATTTTTTTGTTAATAATATGTAATTGAAATTTTTTCGCGTACTGTGTGTTCATTTTAATTGCCCAAATTTTTATACAGAAAATATTTTTCATCGTCTTCTTACTTCTCCGGCTAATGTAATATTGGCCTAAAATTGGCGAAATAGTGACCAAAAATTAAAGCAGCGTGTTCTGCAACTCTTATCGGAACATTTATTGGATAAAATGCAACAGTAACTCGTGTACATGGAAATGCAGTTTCAATGTTTTAAAAATAGAATTAATACAGGACATAACCTTCAAAATTTTTCATACTGCAGTTGTAAAATGTAAATGAAAAAAATTATATAATTATGTTTCGAGACAAAGAAAAAACATAGGGATTTCAATTTATTTGAAATGAACTGCTTCAAGTGGCATTAAATTTACGCATGATTATTTTCATTTTCTTCAGCTATATTTTTATTGCATATCAACTTATTTTTCGGGAATCATATTTTGACAAAGTCGCGCAACGCGTAGAGTTTCATTGAAGTCTTTAGAGTACTGTATATCTTTCATCCGGCTCATTTTTAATCCCCAAATAACTAAAGCTGGCGATAAAATAAGCTTTAATTTGCATACTATCATCAACAGTGACCAATTACAAAAAATTTCAGAAATTCTAATATTTTGAAATGCTTCTGGAAATGTTTTATTTTTTTAGCTAATTCATTATTTTATGATAAGATTTCTATGTATTTTTTAGCAACATGGTAACTATAGGATATACCTTTTCAGATACCTTACTAACCTTTTGCCTTTTGAAAACATTTTATACATTTTTTCCTGCTGTTTATTCATTTAGCTGTCATGCATTTTATATGAGAAAGCAACGTATTTATTCTTATTCTAATATTTTAATTTTAGTAGTATACGTAGTCAAAAAATGCCAGATCCCGATCTGAAACTTTCCGTTACGAAATTATCAGAAAACAATTCCTTATTAACGATATTCTCCCCAAATGGCAAATTCGAATGATTAAATTATACTTCACTTCAGGCAAATCAATGACGATATGTTTCAAACTCTCTTGTATAGCACGCGTTTTTCAGTTCATCAGAATGGTGTTCATGTTGATAAACATTTATAGTTGCACAATAAGTGTTGTCATGTAGGCAAGAGAACTTCGGTTATCTGTATTATTTAGTAATTACGTCCTCAATTGTATGCATTTCTACATGCACATTTTGATGAAACGCCACAATTTCTCTGGGAGGCAACTTCGCGTACTAGTTTTTCATTGATCTGTCAAAACCGCATGCATCGTTGAGTTCATACACAGCGTTTTGGACTGAATCTGAACAAACTACAGTGTGTCCCACACAAATAAAGCCTTGATTTTGTGTTGTAATCGAAGACGAAAAAAACTACAAGAACGAAAAAATAAATTAAGAAAGATTATATAGAAATGCATATTTACAAGGAATAATTCACTCCCTGCTTCACATGATCAGGAAAAAAAAAAGATTGTATAAAAAAGACGGAAGGAGACTGTCCTCCGAAATAAAGCCACTACTGTTAATAGCAACTACATCTGCCATTACTTATGATTTGGAATATACGATGTGGCATGCCATTTATCAATCCCAGGAAGATATTAGCATCAATGTTATCCCAGGCCTCAATGATGGCGGCCTTCAGTGCTGCCGCAGCATTTATTGCCAACTGAAGAGAGAATTGATGGGCTAAGTTGGATTTTCCATCAAGAAAATACCTCCATAACCTTTATAATATCCTCCTGGAATGTTTTGTAAAATATTGGGGGGCATTTTATGGAATAACCTGCCCTGTACCTTATATGGCGGATATAATTGCTATTAACAGTGGTGCCTTTATTTCGGCGGGACACCCCCCTCCTTTTTATGCATTCATTTTTTTTCCTGATCAAGTGAGGCAGGGAGTATGTTATTCCTTGTAAGTATGCATTTTTATGTAGTCTTTCTTAATATATTTATTTCTTTCTCGTGGTTTTGTTTCGTCTCCGATTACGGCACAAAATTAAGGGGACTTTATTTGTGTGGCACATACTGTATTTATACATCTGGATATCCAACGAATCATTGTGTACAAGGCGGGCATACTTTTTCTCTTATTGTTTCTGACATCGGCAGTGCTCATATAGGGCACATGGTTGTATTGTGCAAAGTTGTTTTAACTTTTTGTCGAGAGTGGATCCAAACACTAATTAATTTATGTCACCCCGATGTAAAATAGCATTTGAATACTAAGACTATACATTTATTTAAATATTTTTTTTCGAATGAATTCTAAAATTGAGAAAATGAGAAAAGAGAAAAAGATAAAATAAATCGATTGTGACAAATACATTACGACAATTTGACATTTGGAAGACTGAGATAAGCAAGGAAAAATTTTACATTATTTATCAAGTCATTCTGAGTATTTCAGTATCTTAATAATCTAGAGAGCATTAGAAAATAAAGTAATATAAACTTAAACTGCAATAAAAAAAGCTATCTACTTTCAGTCAAGGGAAATCAAACAGACGTATTTATTATTAAATAAATGCAATCTGCTTCATTTATTGTTATAAATTTTTTGTCATAGCAACAAGATGCGTCGCTTTTTCGTTGTATGAGGTTTTGATTTTCAGAAAAAAATAATCTAAAATTTTTCTGGCTTAGTAAAAGATTTATCGTATCATTTTTTTAATGTTGGCAAAATCTACACTTACATTGTAAATAAACTAACTATTACAAAATTTACATTTCGAAAATTATCTGATTTTTATTCAGTTAAAATATTATGCTTTCATTAGAGAATAACATCGTTGGATCAATAAAAGTTTTAAAATTCGAATTTTCATACATTTGGAAATTTTACACATTTCTTCAAACTTATGTTTGTTTAATTGTTAAATCGTTAAATTCAAATTGTTAATACGAGTACTGCAAATTTCTGTCACAAATGTTTGGACCAAAAATAGTTTCCACACTGCTCTTGGGCAATTATTCAGATTCCATAATAAGAACACTTTCTTCTATCAGACTTATTAAACCTTCTTTGGTAATATCGACATATGAGCAAAAAAAAAATTTCTTTGGCAAATTTTTGGCAATCTTTAAATTATCGCCAGACATATGTTTGTTGAAACTTATAAAAAAAATGATGTATGCAAAAAGTCATCTTTATGTAAGTTTAGAATTTGTTGAGTAAACTTTGTTCCTTATTACTTAGTTATAAAGTATATCAACGGTGTGAACGAAGTCTTTTTGTTTTCGACTTCATTCCAAACTTCAATTATGAATTCTACTAATTGTATTTGTTATTGTTTTTTTCTGAGAAACGGAGTTTCTTTATTCAGCTCCATATGCATTCAATTGGGTTTAATTCTGAGGTATTCCTGGACTACTGAAGTATTGGAATATGATTATATTTAAACCTTTTTTGCACACATTGACAACATCACACGGAGCTGAATTCTGTTTAAACATAAATGTCTTATTACACTGTAAACGGTCTTGTGAAGATTTAATTAGGATTAAAGATTTAATTAGGATTGTAGTATTTAATTAGCGTGTTATAGATACTTACATCTCCATTAATCACACAAACTCTGTTCTTACCTTTTGATGTCATACAACATCATACATTTACACTCTCTGGATGTTTTACAATGTGTATAATGCAATTAGAATGCAAGTCTTCTCAGATTCTTCTCCTTGAGTTTTTTTTACCATTAGTACGAAGCAGGCAGATTTTAAACTCGACAGATTAATTAATACTGTGTTTAACCCTTTGCGGCGCAGAACACGTCCATTTCGAAAGTGTTGAGATGACTGAATGACAGTGGAATTTACGTAAAAATTTATGTGAAAATAAGAAAAAAAATTCCCATACAAAGTAAATGGGAAATTTTTCTGCCAGAATTATGCTGTCGCTGTGAGGTTTTAGAATAAAGTTGACTTTTTTATTTAATAGAAAACTTAAAAGCAATGGGTTAAGTAAAATCCTTGTAGCATGTATAAAACAGTCGATGCACTCATCATCCTATTTGTTTGCTCCAATTCAGCTTGAGGGCATCTACAGGAGTTTTTATGTGATTTTTCCACAGTCTTTTAATTCATCTACGATCACATGCTGTTCTATACTTTTTACAGCATTTTCCAGTTAGGGTTTCTAGTAATAGTCTCCTTATAGAGCTTAGAGCTTCAAATATTTTAAAAAAATTAATTTGGTTACATTTTTATCCTTTTACCATTTAATTTCTTCATACTTGTAACCTAGGTCATTTAATAGTAGTAAATTACATTTATTTCTAGGTGACTAGACAAATCTCTGTACCATATCTTGTATTTCATTATATTTTACATCCAAATTTAGTATCAATCACATAAAATACTTTAAAATATCCACCTCACTATCCCCAAATATCCTCCAAAACATATCAAATTGAATTTAATCACCTGTTACCTTACTGACTAACAAAATTGCAGGATGATACATAAAGTGTTATTTAAACACTTATGCTCATGTCTGTGTTAAAAAAAAGGAAACTAACCTAATTCATCTTAACATAACCAAGTAGTGTTTTTTATATTTTTTTTTATTTGTCTATAACTTTTAATTAAATACAAATAGAGATTTATTTTATTTCGGCTGAAAAAAATATTTTATAGATATATATATTTAACCGGCGATGGGTATGGGGAAACAGTGTTTTAACCCCCGACTTATCTTGGGGCAACCGGTGAAGTGGTTAATAATGTATAGATCAACAAACTACATAGGGAGAATTCAAACTATGATCCAAGAGCCACGAAACTACCTCTATTTTAGAAAATAAACAATGATTTAGTTTAACCACAGAAACTTTGCGTTTACATACGGTAAAAATTACTTTTCGTAATGTAATAGCAAAAACGACTTTCATAAAAAAGTTTCAATACGACTATACAAAAGATTTTACACTGAAAATTACTTTCACTTCCCATAAAGAAAAATATTAAAACACAACTTTTATTTTAATTTATAATGTTTTAGAAAGAATTAATGAAAGATAATTAAAATTCATATTAATTATGAAAAAAGTTTTTAATTAAAAAAAAGAAACTTCTTTCTGCTCTCTTCTTAATCTAAAACGAACGCAGTTACTTTTAGCTATTTATAGACTTTGCAGATGAAAAATGTTCTCATTTTTTGATTTATATTTCCGTAAAAGTAAGGTTAATGTGTTGACGATACATTACAACATAATGACAACAATAATAAATTAATCTGGATATATGTGACAGAGACTAAAAGAAAAATTTTCGATTGTTCCTGCAGGATTTTAGTTATAAGCTCTTGTAAATCATCATACTGGAAAAAATTTTAAATTGTTCAAGCTATTAATATTTTTAAACATGTGGAATTTTGTTAAAAATACCAAGAAAAAAGTGAGGGCTAATTTCATTATAAATAAAAGAATTTGAAAAATCATATTTTAACAAAAACTTTCTATTTTGAGTGGAAAGTTCTTTAATTCCTACTCTTATATACTGAATATTAAAAACGGAAATTTTCCTTACAAGCTAGACAAATAGAAATATCTCTTTTACATCAGAACTGCAGTATTCCTTTTCAATTGAGAGAAAACGGTAAAAATCCTTTTAAAATTTCGTTATTCATGTTTTGGTATATCATCAATACACTGGATACACAATTATCTCAGGATACAGATCATTCAAACTTTAATGAAAATTCCGAAGGTTCAGATCCAGAAAAGGGCAAGGCGATAAAAAAGACAGTTATTATATGCAATACAAATAACTTTTCCATAAAAGTATGCTTCAGTATACATATTATTGATTATACAATTTTTTCTATCGCTGCGCTATTGCTAAAATTTTTTATAAATATAGAAATTTTCCCTCTCGAATAGTAGAAAAATTTCAGTCTCGAAAATGTTGAACAAAAATAAAATATTGCCAAAAATTGAGCATGTAGCGCAACTTTAATGCACAGTACATTTTGCATTCATTGTTTTATTAATTAATTTATTTGTTTATTGGTGTGTATTAACCAACAAAATATTTAATAAAACAAAGTAAAGTGACTGCTAAATAATACTGAAAATTATCCATTTTATTAAGCACACGATTTGAAAGAGTTTTTAAAATTCAGATAAAAACAGTATGTATTTCT
Organism: Maratus speculifer; assembly: GCA_964019185.1. NCBI lineage: Eukaryota > Metazoa > Arthropoda > Arachnida > Araneae > Salticidae > Maratus > Maratus speculifer. Next base: position 220,438,569 of record OZ025299.1, on the reverse strand, counting down.
TTGGACACATTAATGTTGTAAATTAGTAACGTCATATCTTTTTAGAGAAAATCATTTAGCTATATAGCAATGAAGCAAAAAGTATAAAATGTAAAGTGATTTAATTTTAATGAGGAAAAGAATACGCATGTTAATCCACGTATGTAAATCAATATAATGCAGCTACTTTATATACTCACATTGAGTGAGTACTCATAAATAATGCGCAACAATAATTGACAAAAAAAGAAGACAAAAACTATTAAGTCTATGCACTTAACCTCTAAGAACTAAACTATTAGGAATAAACAATTAAGACTTTGTGTCGTATGTTACGCTAATGCTAATAGAAGAATACCTATGAAATTAAAAATGCTATCTTCAACAAATATATTCAAGCAAAGTCAATTACGGTTTACATTCACATATATTTTACACTTTTTATTTAAATACTATTAAATAAAGTGTATTGGAACGCAAGAATTAATTTTCAAAAATTTAAGAATAGTTGACAAAATTAATGTTCTACTACCTTCCATAATTTTAGGAAACGTTTCCTAGTAGGTTTTACAAAGCATCAATCAATTCTGTGTATCCGAAAAGTCTGATTTTTGGATTCTACCGAACTTCTAGTAAACACTTTCAAAAGCATAACGACATGCAATTGTAAGAAAATAATGGTAATTTTCATATAAATGTTAATACTGTTAATATTGTATGTTTGTCTGTTAAACATGCACCCTAAATACAAATGTACATATATCTGAGGATTAAAAGCATCCGAAAACTAGTTGGATGTGCCAATTCCAGAACTTTCTTCTATCTCATACGTACATTTTAATATTTTTAAAAAATAGTTACTCATTTTAATGTACTAATAATTTTAATTCAATACCATACGAACTTTGGTTTTCATCTTAAATTTCTGCTTCAATCAATTAATCGGAGTAAAAACGAATTTCCGCCCCTACACGAGCCGATGCACAATAGAATGATAGGCAGATTTTTTTTTTAATTGAGGGAGGACTTCATATACTTTTGGCCGGTAAAATATTGAAAATGGCACAGAAATCGCGATTGTAGCACCACCTTGGGGCGAATTTTTTCCAAACTCAGGGAGGACCAATTCGCCATAGTCATACATTTACACAAAAAATTTGGTTCAATTCGATGCATAATTTCATATACTTTTGGTCGGTAAAATATTGAAAATGGCACAAAAATCGCGATTGCAGCGCGCCCTTCCGGCGGATTTTTTTCAAACTCAGGGAGGACCAATGCGCCATTATCATACATTTACACAAAAAATTTGGTTCAATTTGATGTATAACTTCATATACTTTTGGCCAGTAAAATATTGAAAATGGCACAAAAATCTCGATTGTAGTGCTCCCTTCCAACGAAATATTTCAAAACTGAAGGAGGACCTGCTTGCTACAGCCAGAAACATTCACAAAAAATTTGTTTCATTTTAATGCATAACTCCATACACTTTTTGATGGTAGAATGGCGACATACACACAGATACACGGACAGACAGACATTTTGTAAAAACAGGTTTTTTGGAATCTCTGACCCCTCAAACGTGTAAATCCGTCGAAAAACGGATGTCGACAAAAATTTCGATTACAATACTTTCTTCTATTGAAGATAGAAGAAAGTAAAAATGATATTCCTTTTGACAAAACTGACTATTGCACTCTAATAGCTACTCAGAAACGTGTCCGAAAATGACGGGTGACTTGTAAAAGTTATTTTTTTTTCTTAATTTCATAAATAAATAGTTTTCGGGTTTTCTTTTAAGTAAAGGAACGATTTTGGGAGTCTTCATAAATTGTATGGAATTATTGCATACTTTCGTTCCAGATTATAATATTTTTTTACAGATCCGTCATAATATATAAATTTTATATATAAATTTTATATAATACTGTATAGTAAATGTGACATTCTTTACAGATGCAAGTGACAGAATTTTATATAAAATTAAAGCGTAGTCTTAAAATTGGAGCATTTTTTGTACTCTCTCTCTCTGTTTATATGTAACGGGTGTCCCAAAAATGACTGATGGGTTTTAAAATTCAATAACTTGCAAACGGTGACAGCTATTTAAAAAAAAAAAATCAGGAGGGTTATGTATAATGGCAGGAGTTTTTTTACCGTAATTTTTTTATTTTAGTTCGAATTTCAAACAATAAATAGCGTTGACGGAAATTGAAGGCCAGGTTGACGCCGAAACTGAGCTCACTCAGCACTGATCACCTGGCCTTCAATCGCCGTCAGCGCCATCTATTGTTTGAAATTCGAACTAAAATAAAAAACTATGGCAAAAAACGTCTGGCATTATACATAACCCTCCTGCAAAAAATTTTTAAATAGCAATCACCGTTTGCAAGTTATTGAATTTTAAAATCCATCAGTCATTTTTGGGATACCCGGTATATATATATATATACCGGGTGTCCAGTAAATGACTGACCCATTTTGAATGTAAATAACAAAAAAACTGTTTGAGATAAAAATGCGCGGCTTGCTGTATTGTTATTAGAATATAAATAAATTTTAAAATATGGACTTTGTTAATGTAATATAATAATATTTAAAATAATATCTCAGTCTCAAGATTGAGGAGGTGAAGTATAATACAGATGGTTCAATCATAAATATTATTTTAAATCACTTTCCAACCAGCGTATCCTATTTCTGAAACTGATTCGAGAGTCGATTCAACATATATATTCAGATTCGACAACATATAGATTCAGATTCAGCCGAAAATCTCATATTTATGAAAATTAGAGTCATGTCTCTATTTAAACAGCCTGTTACCGCCAGCGCGATATTTTTTACCAAAATTTGAACTATATTAACAAAGTACATATTTAAAAATTTATTGATTTTCTAATAACAATACCGCAAACCGAGCATTATTATCTCAAACCGTTTATTTGTTATTTAAGTTCAAAATGGGTCAGTTATTTACTGGACACCCGGTATATATATACATAATATCCAAAATTGCATGAAAGTATTTTTTATATAGCAGCAGGTGCATAATGCATAAAATTATTTTATGCATTATGCACCTGCTGCTATATAAAAAATATTTTCATGCAATTTTAGATTATAATAGTAATTTTCATATAATTGTTAATACTCTTGATATCATATGTTTGTGTGTTAAACATAATCCTATTTGAATGTTTAACAGACAATATTATACGTTGCAATTTTTAAGAGCTTCTTCAGCACCTATATTTGCAATAATCTACATGTTTAAAACAAGTATATATATATATATATATATATATATATATATATATATATATATATATATATATCGGAAACGACATGTAATTCTAAATTTCTGTCTTCTAGTCCTTTTTTTTAAATATTTCGCAGTTGACTTTCGACCGGAATAAAGATTTACAGTATTTTGGAAGAATACGAATTTCATAAAAAATATTTTTTTTTTTTTTTGAAAAATAAGAAAAAACTACAAGAAACAATTTTATTTTTTATTTTACAGTTTAACAAAATCCGTTTCTTTAATAAATTATCTTGAAGAAAGAAATCCTCATATCACGTAAACTTAATTAATAAATTTATTTAGCTTTTTTTTCATCATTTGCAGAAATTTCTTATGTAGTATCTTAAATCAGAAAACTTTTTCGCTGAAATATATATTAACATTTTAATTAAGAGATTTTAATTATCCGAGTTCGTTATTAATTATGTTTTTCTGTTAAATTGCTCCAAGTACGGATTAAGTTCTATATCATTATTATGAGCACTGACGGCTTAAAATCCTTTTAATCCTTTTTTCTATGTGAAAAAAGGGGAAAAAATGTGTTGCGTGAACTTCTTAAAGAAAAGTAAATAAAATCCTAGATAAATTCCAGATTATGTTTTTTTCGAACAGTTTTTTGAAAACTAAAATCTAACACAAGTGAAAAATTCTTGTAATCTCTGAATCTAGAGTAAATATGATGTATAACGTAGTTCGTGTTTAAGAAAAAATTTAAGATTCATATCGGAAAATGGTTAAATTTTTCACTTCGTTATGAAGTAAAATAACAGATTTCAGGCGAATATTGAATATTCCATTTTTTTAACCCTTCATTGTAAGATTTTTTCTATTTTTATAAAAAAATCTACATTATGGGAAAAACAGTACAAATATGTTAAATTTCAAATTTTCAGCTAAAATTTTATATTTTACGGCGTGTATATCCTACAAACACAATTGATGATTTTAAATATTTTACTGCTAAACGGACTTATATTAATTAATTTTATCTGCTTAATACTCTGAAACTTTCTTTACATTAATATTTTTAAGTATTAACTAAAAAAAAAAAAAAAAAATTCCTCAGTAGCTTAATCAAAAAATATTTTGTTTCCGAAGAACAAATTCTAATTTTATTGTCAAATGCAGCCATCTGATACGGACAAAATAAGTGTTAATATATTCTTTGGACTCTTCTTGATGAGTTACAGCCATCATATTGTCCAAATTCATCCCACAAAATGAGAACTATAGCGTTTTTAGGTATGTTCCAGATGTGAGACACGGTGCAGTGAAGGGTTTAGTTTTCATGGGGTTTTTTAAATATGGAAGAATATTTACATGTAAGCATACATATATATGTGCAGAATGTCCTTGAATGTCGTGCTTAAATTTAAAAGGAATGTAAACAACATCTTTAAAAATCCTAATTACATAGGAAAACATGGGCGCGAATCGAAAGGTGGTGCTGTATGCGAGTTTCCAAGATTTGCACAGTGTCACCACAGGGATTTCTTGATTGGCTTATCGATATTCCCGTAACTGCTCGGCACAGTACGTGGTTTCAACAGGGAGATGCGTCATCTTATTGTGGCAGATGTTACATTACTATTTAGCCCGGTACATTTCGAAATAAGTGGATTGAATGGTCTTGTTGCTTGGCCTCCAACATCAACTGGTTGAACTAAGGTATCCAGGGGTAATAACGTCATGTTAAGGTTCTACCAATTTTCACGGCTTAATTTTAGATTGTATTTTTCAAACAAATGTAGGATTTGATACAGGAACTCATTGTCTATCTATAGAAAAAAATAATTTAACAGAAATGCTTTCATAAAATGTAATGGCGTGATTTCTTGAACAATGCTATTTGGCGTTATTACCCACGTATGCGGGTAATAACGCCATGCAAAATTTATACAATAAGATGGAATAATCCCATGTAGATTGCCCATTTCTAAAAATACAAACTCTACAGCCCTACAAATTGACAAATTATTGACAAAAAATTTTCTAAGCGATAGAAAATGTTTAATTTTTCGTGAAAGTGCAAGAAAAAGAAGCGGGGGGGGGGGGAGGCAAAAGAATCAGTCCCTGAGCTTCTTTTTGCCTAAAAAAGGACCGCTTAAATAAAATTATTAGAAACATTGCACGGTTTTAACTGTGTTTATATAAATCAGTATTTATGTTCACATATATGCATTCTATGCGATAAAAAATATTCAGTTTTTTGTGAAAGTGAAAGGAAAAAGAGATTGGTAGAGGATCTACAGTATATAACACCCTAAGTTTCAGTTTACTTAAAAAGTCCCGCTTAAATGTAATTATAAAAACATTGCAAGGTTTAAACCTTATTTGTAATCATAATGTAATATTTTTATCATGTCAAATTTTATAATAACTAGAATTACGTGTAATAAATATTTTTGTTAACTCAGTTATAGAAGTTTTTTTTAATACTTTTTAACCCGTAAACCCCACACTAATGTAGCTCAAACATAAAGTTAAAATGTCTGCGTTATATTAAACATTCTTTAATAAATTTGTATTTTTAATTTAGTAAATAAGATTTCCCTATTATCAATATCCCTGTGAAATCCCTTATTAAATTTTACACATGATTCATGTGGTAACATTTTGTTATCTCTATGTTAGCAACAAAATTAACCTTTAACTGCTGTTAGCGCTCTCACTTAACGCTGATTTTTTTTAAATTTTTTATTTTAGCTTGTAGTTTCCCATTTAACTATATGTACAACTAAAAATTCTCTTCCGTTTGAAGGCCTCGTATTATTGTTAGAAACATTTAAATAGATTAAACTTAATTAATCATATATAGTACTCTGAGTTTTAATCATTGATCGCTTTTTAAACTTTAACTAATTTTACCGGTCTCACAGATCTTTTTTTTTTTTTTTTTTTTTTTTTTTTTTTTTTTTACAATTTTTATAGTTTAACCTGTAATTTTCAGTTTAACTACAAACACTATCGAAATTTTGTTTCATTTGGAACTTTAGTACTATTATCAGACACTTTTAAATAGATGCATACTAACTGAGGAGCCCAGAAGCCAAGGGGTACTAGTGACAAAATTTAGATTTCGAGTAAATTGAGTTCAAAGTTACACATCGACTGTAATTGAATGAATTGAGATATGAAAATTTTGCTTATTTCTTAATGATCCTTGAACTTTTGTTTCAATAACTGTTTTAAAAAAAGTGGAATAGGAAAATTTTTTAATTTATAACTAAGCAATATTTATCATCATTCGGCACTTATACCCCTTGGCTTCCAAGCAGTAATGAAAACTGCTTGAAAACTAAAGGGTACAAGTGCCGAATGAACACATGAAATGAAAAATTTTTAAATAAAAAATTGTATTTATGAAAAAATTAAGATTAATGTTGATACAAATAAATCAAAGGACAAAATTTTGTTTTAATATAAATTCTAAAAAAGGAAAAAATATGAAATAAAAAAATAAATTTACGAAACATTTATGAACAATGTTGATATAATGAATGAAATGAAAAACTTTTGTTCTAATATAAGTTTTAAATTTTTATTATAAGTTTAGAAACATTGGAATTTCATATTTTTTAACACTTACCAAGAAAGTTGAAAAGTGAATATGATTTTGGTTTGTCCGTCCGTCTGTCCTAACTCTCGTAAATATATTCGGATTGCCCTGAAATTTTTGGGAATTATTCATGTTTACTTCAACACGAACTTATTGCAAATGACTCTTGCAATGACTCTGTGCAACTTATTGCACATATTTCTAACACGATTAGTTTATTTACAGGGACAACTAAAAATTTTCCGTTAAATTACGGGTTATGGGAAAAATCGTTTTAAATGAATTTGAAATTTGTTACACCTTGTCACATGTTAAAATTTATATGCATTTATGAATTGCACTAAAATAGACATTCTACAAAATCTGAGGTGAAAAGAATAGTTATTGATTATTTACAGGACCATACAAAGATTTACATTACCTAATAATAAAGAGGGAATTGCTTGCGACTTGTTTTAATTATATTACAATTTTCATGTATAATAAAATTAATGTATATCGCTGAGGCTTAATATAAAATATTTCGCACATAATACAAAGTACACAGTATTTACAGGGACACAAAAAAAGATTTCAAATAGGACCGAATTTTTATCCGAATTACTGTATAATTATCGATGATGATTGATGGATGAACAAAATGCTATTTTAATTATGATTTGCGTTTTTAAGTTTCACTAAATGTATACACATTATATGATATGTATAAATGCTATAGTTCATATACAGGGCTACACAAAAATATTCGTAAATGTTACAGACTATGAGCGTACTTTACGTCAAGATTTCTTTTAAATAAGTCTTGTATTTCTATGCTGAACTGCATTCAGTTTACTAAGAAATACTTGTAAAATATAGGTAAAATGATATACTGGATCACACACAAATTTTTATACATGGTCATCGTTGAATGATAATTTCTGGAAATGTGATTTCAGTAGTCTTAAGTGTGTTTAATTTGAAGTAAATTTCAGCTAAATACTGGCGTATAATAAAGCTTCAAGGTAAACTACAAGATACAGGATGAACAAAAGTATACAAGTGTGCTTCCATTTATTAATATAAACTGCTGAAAGAGAAATTTCAAACTGTTATGCGTTTTCTTGCTAAACTAATTTTTTTCATTATACAGTATATATCAACCGACAAATAAAACATAGGGCTGTTAAAAAGTATCAGAATACATATTTGGCAATGGACTGTAACACTTTATTACCCTCAATAGCAAAACTTTTTTAAGATTTCAGGGAGTGTTCAAAAGTGTTTCATAATCCATGCTTAACGGATGATTTTTCTTACTTGATAACAGTTAAAATGCATATATTTAATGCATAAAAAAGCAAATGGCTTTGTATGTATGTCGTTGGTCGTGCTTCTACTATATAGACGTTAACGGACACAACTGCACTTATATCCCTTGGCTTCCAATCGTTTCACAGTTTTGGGAAAGAGGTTAAGTGACTGACCCCTATAACTCAGTACATAATGAAAAAAATCACTCTTAACTCTTTACCTACAAATAAATAGACATATTTCCAGGTAGCCTGTGCACTTAACTCATTTTTTCAATTTTGTCACTTATACACCTTGGCTTCTGGGCTCCTCAATTATAATCGTCTTGTACAAAATGTTTAGTACAAAATACCATCCTATAAGTTTATCATGCCTTTTATTCATGATTTGATCTTACGGTCTCACGGACCTCTTCACGTTAGTAACATTACAATTTATACCACATTAGTTAAAGGTTAAATTTTGAAAATTTTAAAAAAGAGAACGCTGAGAAAGCGGACAGTTAAAATTTAGAATTCAATTGAACAATCAAGTGGGAATTTAATCAAAACCTGATTTTGAAAATGTATGAAATAGAATATCGAAAACATTTTGATATCGTTTTATTTATAGGAGTTCAAAATAGTTTTTACATTAGTATTAAAAAAGAAAGATCAGTTATGGGTATCGCCCCCCTTGCCTTTAATCTAACCATTTTAACAATGACAATAATACTGTCGCATAAGTAAAATAAAAACTAAATCCCTTTTGGATGTAGTTCCGTCACTGTAAGGAATAAATCACGGTGTTAACGCCAAGGAATGGCGTTATTACCCCGATATACTTATTGCACAGTTCATATTAAACTACAAACTATCTCGTGAGCATATCCAAAATCTTTTACAACATTTTGAAAGCATATGAAATGCACTACAAATTTAAATAGTAAATAAAATATTTCCTGGTAAATATAGTCTTCACATCACCGAACTTACCGCGCAATTTTAGATCAAGCATTAATTTTAGTTGCTTCTAAAAGCGATAAGACCTACAAATGGAACAAATTAATTTTAAGATATTGTTTGTATTTTGTATGACTCAGAGCCCTTCTGCGCAGAGCCATTTTTTGGATTATTTCTTAATTATGCGTAATATTAGCACTTGGCGTTATTACCCCTCCTGGCGTTATTACACCAGAACACCTTATTTTGGATTTTGTTTTCACTGGGATGCAATGAAGAGACTTTTGTATGACACGCTCTTCGATTCTGAAAAGGACTTGGTGGAACTAATACTCATCGCGGCTGCTACACCCCGTGAAACATCTTGTACTTTCGAATGTGTCCGCCAGTCCATGTCGCATCGGTGTCATGCGTACATACTTGCCAATAGCCGCAATTTCGAACACCTCGTGTGAAGTTTTTATATCACATTTTTATTTAATATTTTTGGGTTTGTGTGTTTGTGTGTTTGTGTAATAAACGTTTTACACTGCATTCAGAGTTGTCACCTTACTTCGTTGTGTCTTATTTTCGCAAAAGGGTAACGTTTCCGCCCACGCTTTCTTATATAATTATGATTCAAAACGATGCTCTTTTTCTCGCCTCTAAGCTTGTACGTGGCATTTGGGGACACTCTGTATACACACACACACACACATAAATATATATAAATATATATGCATATACGTGTATATGCACATACATACACATCTATATGACTATCCTTAATGTATGACATAATAATAAAAATGTAAAATAATTACTTTTTACTTATCCACATATCCGAAATTTTTTTTAAATTTAAAACAAATACTTATTGAAACATGCTTTCTTTTGCTGCCACTAATTTTCGGAAACGTTCCGAAGTAGTTTTTCTATTTTTTATTTATTTTTTTATTTATTTATTTATTTATTTATTTTTAGAGACCATTTCTCTATTTAACATGCAAGTTTTACATAAACAAATATCCTTTACATCAACGTGTTATTCATTTTTGCTTGCATAAAATAATTACGCAGCTCAAAATGTTTAATCAAAACTTGGTATCACAATATTCTTTTTCTAAAAACAAATAAAAAACAAAATAAAATAAAATAAAATAAAAAAACAAATTACTAAGCTACAAAAACTACTAATAATTTTTCCGGAAAATCTGGGTCAGCAAAGTATTTTTTTTTTTTTTAATAATTCATTCTTTTATTGTCAAAAATTCGTTTTTTTAAAGTTTCCAAATATAAAGATCACTTTTCAGAATTCTGTGAAATAAAGATGTTATTGTGCATTATATTTTCTTGCATTAAAAATATTTGTTTTTGTTTACAATGCGCTCTTTTTTATGATAAAATTGTATTTTAAAAATGAGCAGCTTCAAGTTTTCATTTTTGTGTAAATTTCGATATTAAAATTTTATTTTGTTTAGAATCTTATATTTTTAGTTATTTCTAATTGAACTTAAGGATCTCTACGTTATATATTTTGGCTAGAGCAAATTACTCTGACGAATTTTTTCGGAGTATTTATAAATCGATTTTTCCTATGTTAGAAAAGTAATTTTATTCAACCCAAACTTCTTCAAGTCCTTTTTATCCTTTTGTCTATTAAAATCAAAAACGTTTCGAATTTATTTGTTAAAGAAAAATAAAATAAACACTATATAAAACTGAAGCATGTTTATAAAAATATATTTTTGAATGCTAAAGTCGAGACACAAGTGAATAATTTTATATAATCGCCGAATCTCGAATAAATATGATAGATAACGGAGAAACTGTTTTAGAAAAACCATTACGCTTCACATCGAAAGATGTTTAAATTTTCCACACTATTCGGTGATAAAAAACCGATTTCTGTGAAAAATTCGATACGCAAATTTTTCAAACTGTGTATTTAAACTAAAGTGAAGGGGGCCAATGCTTTTCTTATCTTCTTGGCTTTCTTAACTCATATATCAAAAGATGATGGATGGACAAAATGTTGCACTGGGACTTGAAAAAAAATTGTATGGAAAAGATGTTTTTCTCTCATGTCAATGTCGTTTTATCAGTGACCTGCAGGCCTTAGTCTGAATAAAACTTGAATTCAGTAGAGTCTTCATAAATCATTAAATAAAGACACTGGGGACTCAAATTTGCTCAAGACGACTTTAAGAAAGAATGTATATGCGGTGGTTCAGTGTATGAATATATCAAATGTCTGGCCTATATTTTATTCAATGACTCGGATGTGGCTAGTGAATATTTAAAAAAGAGGCTATTTGGTTAAAAGTTCCGTATTTTGGTGTGTTTATCTTTTTAATATATAAAGTATTAAAAGTATATTATTGCATAATTTTCCATTCTCTAAGTACTATTATAAGAGAATGGAAAATTGCGCTCTTTGTTTAAAGTACTTTTACATCGTTGTTTATCAGAAAAGCTTCTATGTCAAGTATTGTTATTTGAAAATCGTAATCTATCTGACCAAATCTTACTGTCGTGAAACAAGCCAATATTCCTTTTTTAAATCAATCATACTAAAAATACAATGAAGATGAAGGATACGGCCTTTACTCTAACAAACATTATTTATGCATAGCATTAAAAGTAATTAGTTGCGTCAAATGTTTGATTGAGTTTATTTCATTATTTGAATACATTGTTACAAGTGGACACATAGAATTAAGGAAAGTGTGCTGAATTTTGAGACTATGTTATAGACCAGGAGCCGGCCATCGATTTTCCTATGTATCGAGTACAAGGACCGGACATACATCAAAATGTAGGTTTCAATGTGCACATTAAGAATATCACTGGCTGCTAGGTCCTATCCTGCCGGAACCTGGAGGCAGACGCACTTTTATGACGTCAATTTTGAGTGTTTACCTATGTATCGAGTACAAGGACCAACCATACATGAAAATGTAGGTTTCAATGTACACATTAAGAATATCACTGGCTGCCAGGTCCCGGACATACATCAAAATGTAGGTTTCAATGTGCACATTAAGAATAAAGTCTGCCAAGTCCTATCCTGCCGGAACCCGGTGGCAGCTGCACTTTTATGACGTCAATTTTGAGTGTTTACCTATGTATCGAGGTAAATAAAAAATTTTAAAGCGATTTGGATCAATAAAAATATTTCTTAAAAAAATTACAAAATTTAAATTTTTATACGTTCTTCCGATTATATTTAGTTAAACTTTTCTGTTACACTGTCAAGTAAGACAAACTAAGACCCGTTATTCTACAATTAAAATCGACTGAGTAATAGCTATTTAAAATTGGAGCATGCTTTCACAAATTTAGTAGAAATGTAATTTCATCAGATATATTAAAAAATGGCTGCGAGTAAAATTATCATTGCTATGCAAATTGGAACATTCTGACATATAAATGCAAAATATACAATTTGTAACGACCATATAAGGGGTTAAAAAGAATTTTTGTTAAATAAAATGATTAAAATTAACAGCCTACAAAATGATTTTAAAACATGATACATTTTAAAAGGTTATTAGGTAACACAAGTTTGCAAAAGTTGGGTTATGACATGCTTTTTACATTTTGATAATTGAATATTATGTATTCTGCACCGCTAAATTTCGTACCTTTTTTTTTGACATCACGTAAAGTATTTTTTGCAATTTTAAAGTTAAAAAAAGAAAAAAAAAGTAGCGAAAGTTTAAAAATAGGTGTGTCAACTTTTGATAATTTATTTATTATTAACATCTTTAACAATTTCAAGGTTCAAAAGTTCAAAATTAAAAGTGAATCTATTCCCCACCTCATATTGGATCCCTCAGCTGTTAGCTGTAATAATCTTAGTATAAGAAAAATATGAATAAGTTATTGAATTAAATAAAATTTAATCTAACAAAAAATTATATATAAATTTTTATACCATTAAATTTTTGCTGTATTTTAACTTTAACATTTACGATTTACAAAATTTCTGACGTGTTGACTTAGAAATGAAGGTTATTTCCAGATTCAGTGCTAAAAAATACACAAAAAATATTAGTACTGCCATCTACTCAATTTTATATTATCCGATTTTTGTTATTTTTAAACTATCACAATTTCTGATTTACGAAAAAAAAAAAAAACCTGACATCATGATTAAAATTTGAAAAAATTTTCTGTTTCAGCGATAAAGAAAACACAAGCATGGTCGTCTTTGTTATCTACTGTAAAAGTTTTTCCTATACTTCTTGGCGGTAATCTATTCGAATGTTTTTTGTGTTTTACTGTAAAGTAACTACAAATGGTAAAAATTATAATTATATAATGACCGAAATCATAATAATACAGTAGACTCTCGATTTAACGACCTTCGCGGGAACTAAGCAAATAGGAAGCTAAATTGAATGGTCGTTTAATCAAATGTTTCTAATATTGGTTGATCTTAATGATCTTCAAAAATACCTAACTTTCTATTGTAGTAAAAACTATTAATTTATGCAATTAAAAATATATTTTTTGTATTTAGTCTAAATTTTTAGATTCAAAAAATGGTTAAAAAATATGGAATGATTTAAGAAGAATTTAAAAATTTTACGAAAAAATGACTTGAACGAGTTAATTAACATTTTTTGAATAATCATGTTATATTTTTTGCCTTAAATGGCAGTTTGAAACTTCTACAGATGGTCGTTAGAACTTTCTTTCCTTCCATACAACTTGATGTAAATGTTCTATACAACACAATATCATTCTCTGTTTTTTTTTATACGGGCGGTACATATACAACATTGTCAATTTCCTTGTCGAAAGAATTATTCGGAATGTCTAATCATGATTGAGAAGGCTGCAGATTTAATTATATTTTGAAATTGTTTTCACAGTTTTAAACTTGCTGTCAACATAAATATTATCTTCAAATGTGAGATTTTCCTGCCATGCAATATGTTTTCATAATGCTTGCTTATATTAGATGACTGGACTCTTCAGTTGTGGTGTTTAGCTTTTTGAACCCTTGGGAAGCAGGCTCAAGTTCCAAAGCTTGGTTCTTTAAATATCTGGCCAGATGGAAGCAAAACTGTGTTCTGCGAAACCGCTTGTCGAGCATCATTTGCTGTGTAGTCACTAAGAATTCGTTACATTAATTTTGTTTACTTCTAACATAATTAGAATGCCACTGACTAATTTCTTCGATACCTTTTTATAAACAATGACTGACATTTGACGCTGTAAAACGCTTCTCAAATTTGATAGAATAAAAAATTATCTTTACAGCTTCTAAATTCTTAATACTTGGAGAATGTATAAGGTCACTAAATGAAGTTTCGAATTATTTGCAGGTAGTTAAAACGAGGGAGGAAATACATTGCAAGAAAAATCGTCAGGACCTCATCCAATGGTCTTTAAATTGCAAGGGGTCGTTAAACCGAGGGTCGTAAAATTGCGAGTCTACTGCATTAGATTGTTATTGAATTTACGTCAGTGTGTAAAATTTAATCTCCATCGGATATTTAAAAGGTAGTTAAAGTACAAACTTTAAACTGAAAAACATACATACGATCGTTGAAGTTAAATAGAAACTACTTATATATTTTTAAAATAAATCATGAAAAGAAACAGTCACATATCATTGCAAAATAAAACATATGTTAAAATACAATCATTTTCGACAATCTGAAAATTATTAAAAGTTAATTTATTCGTGGTATTTGCACGAATTTTTTCAAAGCTCAGATACACATGAAATAAATTCTTAGAAAACAATAAGCACTTGATGTACGATCCCTGAAATCTGGTCCAACTCATTTGTTTTCAATACAGGAAAGTGGTATAGGTCATGCATTTTTAAAGTTTCATACTCGGTCAATTTTAGTGTTATATGAAAAATATTTCTTTACCTTATTTAAAATATTTTTTGTAATTCGAACTGTATGTCTAAGACTAATGGTTTAGGAATCCGCTATTGGCCACCGTTAAGAGTGGACACCCTGTATTATTGTATATACAAATGTGTAACTTTAAACTTACAACTATCAGTAAATTTCGCCTATTTTCAATAATTTATATTTTCCATTTATTTAGAAACAGATGAGATATCGATTTTGGTTTTTTTGAAAAAATAATACAGAATTTTTAGTAAAATATGATAAATTCCATTCTCCATATGTTAAAAAATAAAATTTGCTTATATTTTTATTCTTCTCACTTCCCAACAATTTTCAGTGATTTGTATTGCTTAGGTTTTATTAATGATACTTTTAAAATTCGTTAATTACATTGTCTTCGAGTAAGGTTCTGTAAAAATTAAATTTTTGTGACTTTTGAGCTTAATGATAAATTGCAGAAATGGAAGAATGTTTTCTCTTTAGTATATAAAAGTTAAAATAATAATTTTTTTTTAATATAGAATCTTTTATTTTCCAAATCGAATTACGTTTATCTAAATGTACATTAAAAACTACGCCATTTCATTAAAAACAAACGTACTGCTTTATTTAAATTAAAAAATATATATATTCAGCTGTTTTAGTTTCCGTCACAAAAATTCACGAGTTACAGATGCAGTTTAGTAAGGGTGTACATTAAAATTTCGAGTAGCGTTGAAAAGGAAATTAATGTTCCTGATAATTAATCTGAAATTTTTGAACTAAAGTTTTAAACACAACTTACTTGACAAGCGACTTTGGAATTATCTACATTCTGAAAAAAATCCGTGAATTGAGAGGTATTTATAGGTCTGTTAAATTCCATTAATTCATTAATATTTCTACATTACTGCCCCCACCCTCCCTCACAAAATTTACCTACTTAACAGAACAAATACTTTAAATTCGCCAATCTGATCTCTACTTAAGGTGTGAAATTACAAGGGTGTTCGAGAAACGCTGTAATACAAACAGACTTGTGTTCCTTCAAGCTTGAAGTAAATTTTAAAATAAACTTTCTAAAATATAGTATAACAACTTCCAAGCTTCCCCTGTTCATAAAAGAGTCTCTTTTATCTTCTTAAATTTCAGAATCAAGAGATTTAAAATGCATTTTCTGCATTTTCAGAATCTTTCCGCGGTATAATTTTTCATGAATTCTCAATTCGGTGTAACCACTAAATATCGGTTTCTGCGATATTATAAATTCTCAAATACAAATGATTGGGTTCTACAGCATCCACAACAAACAGCATAAAAGTATTTTTTTTTATGTTTGTCAGTAACTTTAAATCTTTTGTATTTTTTAGAGAGTCTAACTGCATTGGCTGCAAGAATGCAAAATCTACTCATTTTTAGCTATGATGATAAACAAATTATAAAACTATTACAATTTTTCTAACAAATGTATTTAAACCTAAGCCTTCGAAAACCACTAGCAGAATAGATTGTTCCCTACTGAATCATAAAAGACATGCTTGGTATACGATAGCAATAGCACATATAGTTCATTCAAGGTATTTTTGCTGTTCTCCCGCTAGAACACCGGGACGGTTAGAAATAATTAGCATTTTTATGTTACTCGATAAATTCAAAATCTTTGAAGTTCATTAAAAATTGAGTGATTAATTAATTTTGAAAACTAAATTAAATTCTCCTTAAAAATAAATTTACAGCCTTGTGTATTTTTAATAACGGTAATTTACGGAGTCTATTGTAAATTTACTGAATAACTTCACTGATATTTAACAGAATCTCGGCTTTTCTAATCTCTTTATTTTTATATAAAGCTTATTAGGGATTACCCATAGATTCTGCGTTTTTTTTAACAGAATCTCAGATTTTTTAATCTTGTCTAATTTTACGCAAGACTTAAAATAATGGATTACCGTTAGGTTCTCTGTAATTTAACAGAAAACATTTTACCAGTGACGTTGTATTCTCCTTGCGCTTTTGTATAAATGTTGTAGAATTCAACGTGTAAATAAAGTGAGAATAACCCTAACAGTCGCATTCAACTATTTATTGCATTCCATCTTGAAAACTGATTTATACGTCTGTAATTAATACGCTAACGTAGTACATAAATACTTTCAAATTTTAACAAACATAATATAGGAGTATATTTTTAAGACTATGAATTCAAAAATTACTGTCAAAATTGCATATCCGATCCAACATACCCTTAAGCTGTGACACCGGTGTTTATAATGACACACGTGTTTATAACAATTTTGCACACACTAATTCCTATCTTTAAATTTCATTAACAGAGGTCAATGAAATATAATTATAAAGTCCTTAAAATAAAGAATCGCTTGTATTTTTAGATAGTTTATTTTATGCTTCTTGCGTTTACATTGTCGATTGCGTATAAAGGCTTAAAATATATTTCGAAATTTGCTTAAGTCTTTGGTTCATCAAATACTAAAATATATTTGTATGATGAATAGATTCTTCATTTATAATCATATCAAGTATCTAATATCTAATAATAACTTTACTGTTCGTGTATGTGCCGTTTATGTTTGCAAGTAAATTCTTCTTATCTTTGACCAATACCTACAGTTAAAAAAAAAAATTTGTACACTTCATTTTTTAAACTATAATGAAATTAAATTAAAGATTTAAGCAAAAAATACTGTAATGCATTAATTTAATGCATTATAATAATATAAAAGCAAAAACAAAAT
This sequence comes from Maratus speculifer, assembly GCA_964019185.1. Classification (NCBI taxonomy): domain Eukaryota; kingdom Metazoa; phylum Arthropoda; class Arachnida; order Araneae; family Salticidae; genus Maratus; species Maratus speculifer. Next base: position 220,420,891 of record OZ025299.1, on the reverse strand, counting down.
AAAACAAATGTATTTTTTACATTATAATAAACAAATAATACAAAAATATAATGCAAAAAAAGTATTTGTACACTAAATTAATGTACTATAATTGATGAAAATTTAGTTAAATGATACAAATTAATATTTTGTGTGTATTCCTTTAGCGTTTATGAATAATTCTAGATGGTGTGACATAAACTCCACCAACTTTTTTGTAGCAGTCTGGTTTATGTTATTCTATGACTCAATAAGAGCTTCTTTAAAACTGTTTTTACCTAATACACATTTTTTTTTTCGGATTTTTGCATCTAATACCATCCACAAATTTTCTATTGGATTCAAAAATAGAGATTGTGGAGGAGTTACGAATCGCCCTCGAGCATTCTAGAGTAACCATGTGCTGGTGGTCACAGCAGTTTGCTTAGGTCGTTATCCTGCAGAAAGTTAAAAGCTTTCTTTTCGTGTAATTTTTTAGCGCTGTTTAATAAAGTATGCCGCGACACATCAATGTATGTTAAAGCTGTAATTCCAATGTCAATAAATTTCAAATGTCCTGCTCCATTAGAAGCTATACACCCCCAAACCCATAATATTCCCCCCACCATGCTTGATAGTTTGATGTATATGTTTTGGATCTAGAACATTTGTATTTTTACGCCAAATTTTTCGAATGCTTATTGGTAAGAAAATTCCGAAATTTCTCTCATCAGAAAAAATTACCGTTTTCTAAAAATCCAGTGATTTACTTCTGTATGCGAAAGCAAATTCCATGCATTTTTGCCTATTTGTTTCACTAATGAGTGGATTTTTACTTGAGGTTCTTCCTTTTAAATCTGCATTGAGAAGAATATTTCTTATTGTTTGAGATATTACTCTCATGTTAGAAGATGTTGCAAGGTCTCCAGCAAATTTTTGAACTGAACCCATAGGATTTTTAAAGCTTTTTTAACAACACTCCTTTTTTGCCTCATTGTTAATTTGCTGAGAAGTCCTGGTTTTCGTTGAATTTCGATGCATCCAGTTTCTTCAAACTTTCTTACTATGCACCCTATAGTTGTAAATGGTCATTTACTAGCTTTTCTAAATTCTTGTTGCGAGTTTCAATTTTTATGATGGTCAATAATAGGATTTCATATATCTAGAGGTAGGGTAACATCCCCAGTAATTGGCATGCACCAGTGATTGGCACATCCTACAAACATGTCCTAAAATAAGATTTATATCCAGTCTTTTAAAAATGCAAGACCATATACCAGTTATATGCTTATTTACGTTAAAGATTATAACTTTTATCTATGCTACTAGATGACAACAGTGCCTAGGAAAGAGAAACAATTATGGCTTGTATGAAATTAGCCATTTGTGTTGCAAATGTTTCTTCTTTGGATTAAGGAAGGCATGCTTTTCAATTCATTATTATATGATTTATAATATATTTTAAATTTTAATTGACAGCAGTTTTGTCAGGTAAAAGGGGTTACTTTAATTGTGTAAAAGTATTTTCGACACAAATATTTAGATTTCTGAATTAATAATAGATGCCAATCAATGGCGCTTCAATTTTGTTAGTTCCAAGCAATTGGCACCTATTCCAATTACAAGAAATTCGCAAGGAATTTGACATTAAACCAATTATTTTGGAAGTAATTTTAAAGTTATAGACTAATTTTGTTCATCATTTGTTTTTATTTGAAAATATGAAATATTATCCATAATTGGAATCCATTAAAGATTTATATGACAATTACTGGGGACAGCATGACAATTACTGGGTATTAATTCAAGTATATTGTATTGTTTTAAAGTGTTCGCATTTCAGATTAATATGCTGATTTCTTACTCTCAATAACCTGAAATATGGCATCTTTATCTACGGTAAATTCATTTAAAACTATTAAACCCAATACAAAATGTAAAGTTTTTTTTTTTTTTTTTTTTAAATATGAACTTGTTCCAATTACTGGATCACAAGGTGTCATACATTGGTGCTCTAGGTGCCAATTACTGGTGATTTCAGCAACTTTTTATAAATATATTTTTATAAAAATACTTTTTCATTTCTTTTTTTTTTTTTTTTTTTGCTTTTAGTGCGCAAAATATATGCACAGATATGCATTCTTTGATTTAAAAATATTTCCAAGCAAATATCTTATTTCTTTGTAATGAAAATTGAAGTAAGTTTAAAGACAAATTCTTAAAGTGCCAATTACTGGGGATGTTACCCTACCACTCTAGTTTTATTCGCCATTCTCAATTACTTCAAGAGCAAATTAGATTAAATGTCAGAAAAATATAACAGGGTCAATCCATTTCAAGTGGTCCAGCACTGGTCGCTCGACCATTTTTAAAAAATCTGAAATTTTTTGTACAACAGCCCTGACATGATGGAAGTTCAAAATGACCGTTATTTTAATTCTACTATTTTTTGTTTGTGCATGGCGGCCATCTTTGTTTCATCGTGTGCAGCGATTTTCTCAGATACTAGGATACACAAAATTGTAAATATCTCGTATTCTATTTTCCCAATTGAAATGGGGTTTGCAGCATTTTGTTCAAAATAAAATAGGCTAAATATACAGCGTAAAAAAAGTTTTGAAAAATAAATTTTTACAGGTGGAATTTTAGCACAAAATTTACTATTTTTCCCAAAATTTATCCGTTTGCAAGAGGAAAATTTTCATGCAAGGGAAACTGTCAACCTTACACAATTTTTTCTACAAATAAGTCGAAAGAGTGTGTACTCATACACCAAGTCCCAGATCTGGGAGTTAATTTCTCTTTGCGAAAAAAATTCCGAAATTCGTCAAAAATTTCAAAAATCGCACTTTTTAGGCTTTGATATCTCTGGTGGGGCACGAGATAAAAATCTGAAATTTTGGCCTATGATAGTATCGCGTAGTAGCGTTATGTACAAAATATTTCAAGAAGGAGATTTGACTACAAGCTGAGATATGACATGGACAATATGTGAAAACAATACTACCAAACTATTGTAAACCTACTATGTAATTGTTCAATAAGACTGTCAACCTTGCACAATCTTTTCTACAAATAGGTCAAAAGTGCGTGTACTCATACACCAAGTCCTAGATCTGGGAAATGATTTCTCTTTGCGAAAAAAAATTCCGAAATTCGTCGAAAATTTCAAAAATCGCACTTTTTAGGCTTTGATATCTCTGGTGGAGAACGAGATAAAAATCTGAAATTCTGGCCTTCGATAGTATTGTGTAGTAGTGTTATGTACAAAAAATTTCAAGAAGGAGATTTGATTACAAGCTGAGATATGACATGGACAATATGTGAAAACAATACTGCCAAACTATTGTAACATACTACGTAATTGTTCATACCTCCAAAATTTTTAATTAATTATTTATGGTACAAAGTTAAATATTAGTTACAAATATCTTTTTCAAATACTTTTGTGTGATTTAAACAATTTAGAATGTATGCTAAGCCAATACACTATTTGTCCAGATGAACAAATCTACTAGAAATGCTATTGCAACAATTTTACTCGGAACACATTTCAGGAAAAGTAAATTACAGACAATGAATTGCAACTGATCGAGTTGACATGGCTTCAATTATTAAACCTAGAGAATTTCATTCAAGTTAACAAGGGATGACAAGACTTGGGGGGCTTCAAATAAAATTTTTAGAAAGAACAGCCTGATGGACTGACAACAGTAACTGGTCGAACTCATAACATCTCTCGTAAATATTGTTAAGCTCTTTGTTTAGCATATATAGTATTTTGTAAATTAAATGCTTATTGTTTAACTGTTTTCACCAAAGGATATTTTCTGGGTAAATATTGTAATAAAAGAGACTAATCTCATTCCTCCTAATGTACTTGTAATAGCATTTCTTAACATTTCTTTAATCACCGTATCTCAGCTTGTAGTCAAATCTCCTTCTTGAAATTTTTTGTACATAACACTACTACATAATACTATCAAAGGCCAGAATTTCGGATTTTTATCTCGTGCTCCACTAGAGATATCAAAGCCTAAAAAGTGCGATTTTTGAAATTTTCGACGAATTTCGGAATTTTTTTCGGAAAGAGAAATCATTTCCCAGATATGGGACTTGGTGTATGAGTACACACACTTCTGACCTATTTCTAGAAATAATTGTGCAAGGTTGACAGTCTTGTTGAACAATTACATAGTAGGTTTACAATAGTTTGACAGTATTGTTTTCACATATTTTACATGTCATATCTCAGCTTGTATTCAAATCTCCTTCTTGAAATTTTTTGTACATAACGCTACTACACAATACTATCACAGGCCGAAATTTCAGATTTTTATCTCGTGCCCCACCAGAGATATCAAAGCCTAAAAAGTGCGATTTTTGAAATTTTTGAGGAATTTCGGAATTTTTTTCGCAAAGAGAAATTAACTCCCAGATCTGGGACTTGGTGTATGAGTACACGTACTTTTGACCTATTTGTAGAAAAAATTGTGTAAGGTTGACAGTTGCTCTTGCATGAAAATTTTCCTCTTGCAAATGGATAGATTTTGGAAAAAATCGTACATTTTGTGCTAAAATTTCACCTGTAAAAATTTATTTTTCAAAATTATTCTATCACTGTATATTTAGCCTATTTTATTCTGAACAAAATGCTGCAAACCCCATTTCAATTAGGAAAATAGAAGACGAGATATTTACAATTTTGTGTATCCTAGTATCTGAGAAAATCGCTGCACACGATGAAACAAAGATGGCCGCCATGCACAAACAAAAAATAGTAAAATTCAAAGAACGGTCATTTTGAACTTCCGTCATGTTAGGGTTGTTGTACAAAAAATTTCAGATTTTTTAAAAATGGTCGAGCGACCAAAAAAATATTTTCTGGACCACTTGAAATGGATTGACCCAACATGAAGTTAAAAATTATTAACAGCTTCTGTATAAGTAGTCCTTTGAACCATAAATACTATAAAACACAGTGTATATCAGGATGGGGAAATGCACAAATATATATATACATATATATATATATATATATATATATATATATATATATATATATATATATATATATATATATATATATTTTTTTTTTTTTTTTTTTTTTTTTTTTTTTTTGCAAGAAACTGTTAAACTTTTCCTCTTAAAAATTATTTTACATCTTTATCGAAAATTTCTGTTGTTTAATTTAAAACGCACGGTAAACATACTGTATTAAAACTATTTTTGAAAAAAATATTTGCTTTTATTTAGTTAAAAATTAAACAATTTAGACTGTACAAATAATTCCTTTGCCAACTGTAATTTATAAACCTATAGTTTTAGAGGTACTGTTTTCTGTTTAAAATTGTTTCAAATGATGCTTTTCATGGTAGAAGAATGTTCTAAGTTAAAATAGTAATGTTTTAATTATTTTACTCTCTTTCAAATTAAAGAGAATACAAAACATAAACATGTGGCAATACGATTGAAGATAGATCAGCGCCTGCAAAGTACATCCTTTATTTTCGTAACTTGGGTCTAGAGATGATATAAAACATGTGTCCAAATTGGTGGCTATACTAACGCTGTACCATCGGTGGGCCTCCGTGGCTGAATGGTCAAAGCACCACACCTCTAATCGCTTTCGAGCGTAGGAGGTTGTGGGTTCGAATCTCGCTGGCTCCATTGCAGCACTCTTTGTGTGGAGCTCCTGGTTATACAGGGTGAGTCATAAATATCGAAACAATAGGCTATCTCCTTAAATATTGCTCCTAGACCCATACTTCCAATTGCAAAAATTCATAAAAAAAGATGAATTTTTTGATAAGATAAGTTGCAACTCCATGGGGGGTCTGTTTTAAAAAATACGAAAATTAAATTTTTATACGGCCCCCAGAGAATAAAACTTCCAATTAGAAAAAATTTCTTTATCCCTTCCTGAATTGAACAAAAAAAATTTCATCTCGATATCTGCAAATCCCTGAAAGATATTAATATCCAAAATTTTCCAAAATTCCTGACTTACACCACTTAAGCATGCCTCTGAGAGCAGCAAAATCAGTTCATTTGAAGTACAATTAAGGGATAGACCATAAATTTACGTATTGTTAAATGTCGATCCAAGACAACACTTAAACTTTTAGATATAAAATAAAAGCGTATAGGTTTGTGCTTTAAACTTCGATAAATATACTAGATGTCTGCAATATTTCGACCTTGCAGCCACTTTCGTAACTGGCACGACTCATTGAACGGACCATTAAAACGGACCATTATTAAACATTCATTAAAAGTGTTATCAAATTAAGTAATATTAATTAAACTCTCATCAAAAGTGTCTTAAAAACTTATTGGCGCAGGCAATAAGTTTAGTAAATATAGTGATAGCGAAAATGACTCTTCTATTAGCGGAATCAATGGAAATATATTTTAATAAATTACATAGAAATATTTTAAAAAATCTACTTTATACTACAGTTAAACCGCTAGAACGGACACTCCCGAATAGCAGACACCTCTGTTTAACGGACTATTGTCCAATCCCCATTCTGAAAACCTAAATTTGTGCTTGTTTAATCTCTAAATAACGAACATTCCAAATAGTGGACACTATTTAAGGCGATAAAGGATGAAAAAGTATTTTTTTAAGGACAAAAAAATAAAAAAAAGTAAACAGGCCTCTAAATTTATCAGGGAATTTTGTGATAAATGAGCTGGGGAAAATCCCCCCCCCCCTCACGTTCAGAGTTGAATTGAAGGGGTTGCCAAGGAGGGAAATCTTCCAGAGCATTGAAATATCCCCTCGGAAAATTGAGATTTTATGCTTTTAACAGCAAAAAGTGCAATCCCCCTCCCCGACCGGAACTCTATAATGTCCAATAATGTCACTTTGGAAAACAAATTACATGTAATCGCAAGCAAAAGTTAACTTTTGTAACAGGGTTTTTTCATAAGCATGTAATGAACAGTGACTGAAGGTGTGTACAGTTTTATTTAGCCCCATTGCTTAAAAAATAATTTTAATTTCTGATTAATCATATAAAAGAGGTTTTAGGACACATAAAAGTCAATTAATAAAATGTCAAACGTTTCTTAGCACTTTTTGAATATCTTTGTTTTTCCCAATAGCGGACACCTCCGAATAGCGGACAATTTCTGCGTTCCTGATTTGTCCGTTATTTAGAGGTTTTACTGTATTCAGTTCCAAAATTTATGAAGGTTTTAAAGCTATTTTTTGCTTTCTTCTATTTTTACAAGAAGAAAGTATTGGATTCATGAAAATTTTGAATTCCGGTTTTCGATGGATTCACACGGTTTAGGGCTCAAAGATACCGAAAAACATGTTTTTATGAAATGTCTGTCTGTGAGTCACAGCACAATGAAAAAATTTGAAATCGACGTGATAAAAAAATAAAGTTTTAATCAACTGACGCATTTAAACAGTAATTAAAGAAGGTGAAAATGGCAAAACTTAAACAAAATTTGAAATCGAAACTATACAGTATTTAAACGTTAGGAGCCCATCTTTGCCCATCTTAAAACTAAATGCACTTTACTGCATCAAATTGTTTGTATTTCAGTATTTCTCATTTTTAAACTGACATACGTCAATAACCGTCGGTAACGGTAACTTTTCAGCTCAGAAAATTTACTTTTAAAAATGTGATTTGTTTACAAAAATTACCTTTTTTTTAATGTTGCTATTTTAAATACTTTTATTTTTTTTAAATACATAGTATTTAAAATGCTGAATTAAAATTGAAAATTAGACATTTTCGTTTAATCAAAAGAAAAAAATTCAACGCGACAAATAATATTTTGAGTTATAACAATTTTAATTTACTCTTTTTTTTTTTTTTTTTTTTTTTTTTTTAATATTAAGAAGTCTTATGATGTGATAATGCTTACAAATTATATGGTTAACCATCACAAAATATTCAAAATTCCAACTTTATAAATAAATAAATAAAATGTTTCCTGGCCCCATTACAGCAACATTGTTTCTTCAATTACACGCATTTCAATTTGTGTCTGATCCCTTGAAACTTCACGATTTATTAAAATTGTCATAACTTTCTGAGTTTTGAAGATATCAAGATGAAATTTTTTTTGTTCAGTCCAGGAATGAATAAGGAAAATTTTTCTAATTGGATGTTTTATCCTCTGGGGGCCGTATAAAAATTTAATTTTCGCATTTTTTAAAATATACCCCCCATGGAGTTGCAACTTATCTTATCAAAAAATTCACCTTTTTTTATGAAACTTTGCAATTGGAAGTATGGGTCTAGGGGCAATATTTAAGGAGATAGCCTATTGTTTCGATATTTATGACTCACCCTGTATATCTCTTGTGTTGTAAAAATTTCCTTGTGCTATCTTGTCCTTGTATTGACGATGACTTACAAGCAGACTTCATGTCGAGCACACAAATCAGATGTATGTATGTAGTTCAATAATACCATCGGTGTAAAATCAAACAGTAATATTTACTTTCGAATGATTAAATCTTTCTCGGTTATGAAGTTTAATTTTGTGATGTTTCAGTGCTATATGCACTAAAAGCGTGATCTGTTTTTTAGCCCAAGAAAAGGCTTAAATTTCGTAATATTCAAAGCACCGAAACTCGGTGAAGTTGTGTGATATAATTTAATTTAAAAAAATCTAAGTCTAAAAAATCACTTTAGAATACAGATTAGGTTCAAAATGATTGACATTATTTATACGGTATTAACTTTGCAAGAAGTATATTTCATAACATTGTCTAAGCTTGTAAGAAGATTGTTTGAAATGATAATTAATTTTTTATTTATATAATTTGCATCTTTTTAAGTATAATTTTCTAAGCATATACATAACAGAAAATTCCTTTTCTAGATTAATTTTAAAGGAAACTGGTCATTTACCAATATCGAAATTTTTTAAAAAACTGAATTTTCATATTTTATATTATCACGTGCTACATATATAATCACATTATTAATAATTCCCTCACCGCCGATTAAATGGGAAAAATTGCAATGTTGTTTTCTCTGTAATTTATTTTAAATTTAAAAAAAAATATGTTTCTTCTATCATGATATAATTATAAACATTGCCTCTATAAGGCACGTAATACGTTTCAAGCGTTATATGTGATTAAAAAAATACATACACCGTGATAACAAAAATATTGAAATATCGTTTTTTAAGTCTTCTTGAATTATGCGCTTGTTGCAGCGACGTTTATAAGTAAAGATGAAGTTTTTCTATAATGTAATTCCATCTATAAGGTATTACATACATTGAACAATTATATATGATCGAGACAGCGTTTCGTGTAGTTTACGAGTCAGATTAGGCAGTATCGCAAATTTTTGTGACTTTTACGGTGGGTGTTTTTGCATGTAAGATACGAGAAGTATATCTTAATCACAAGACATGATATCAAAGAATAAGAAAGCTTGTAGGGATGTATGTAAATCTGCCCCTGGAAAATACCATCAAGGACTGAGTGCCTTTTGACTCAGCCATTATATTATAGGGTAGTGATTAAAAAATAAGAAATCTGCTGCTATAACAATGTCTGCTTAGGTAGATACAATGTTTACGAATATTGTTAGCTCTAAAAATTAACGAACGAAGCTAGGAAATTACAGAAAAGCTAGAATTCAAAAACCGCTTCATTTAGAAGGAGTTTTAAACATTTTTTAGAACCAATGCATATACACAAGCATATTGTACAGGGCCGCTGCTGAATAAAAGCATCATTTTAAACTAACAGTTTAGTTATCCTAAACTCCAGAACTATTTTGTCTGTTTCATCATCAAAAAAGAGCTGTTATCTAATATAATTCAGCAAATGTTTATTAGTCAGGCCTTATAATCTTTTCGTCAAACAATCTTCAGCTCACAAGAAAGGAATTCCCGTCTACTGATCGGTAACGACCGCAAAACTGCAAGTAGGCTGTTAAAAGTACAAGGGCTTGAAATGGAAAGATGAAGTCGCTTTTTCAATTCTAGACTTGATCAGCATTCGCTGCTACTCTAATTATATCAGGTAATTTCGACACAATTTGTTCAAACATTTCAATGATTAGATTTCCGTACGTAATCTTTAAATGATGTGACAGAAATTGCCACGTAACTAGTGTGAAATGTCCTGTGAAACCGCAAAATCGAAACATAAATAATACTCATAGGATGATGTTTTTGTAATAAACTATTCGTACAAGACGGTTTTACAATTAATATTCACCTATTTAAAAGTCTGTGGTAATAGTACTTATATTCCAAATGAAACAAAATTTCGGTAGTGTTAGTAGTTAAACAGAAAATTACGAGTTAAACTACACAAATTGAAAAAAAGCAGAGATCCAAGAGACCAGTAACATTCGTTAATTATTAAAAAGTAAAAACGGATCAATTATTAAATCACACATGTGTCTGTCTGTGACAGCCACTTTACTCCTAAACTGTGGAATGAGAAAAGTTCAAATAGGGGGATGTAACAAGGGCTATTGACCGACAAAAATATACAGATTTTTAAACACTCATAAATCTACTTATGGAAAATGTAGTAAGGCGTTTTAAGTTATTTGTAAAAAATATTTCTTTGTATATAGTAAGAAATTTTTCGTAACGCTGAACTCAAAAATGTATTTTTTTAAATTTTATATATTATATTTTCAGAGATATGATCGAAAATATAGTGCAAAAATTTATTCACCTTCGATCTAGATTTGAATATATTGAAACTAAAATATTGAAGAAATTAGCACACGAAGATGTCAATTTAAATCTTGGAGGAAAATTATCGCAATTAATGTAGATCTCAAGTATTTTAAAAGCAGTTTTTGCGCATTTTTCTGTTACACAGAAATTTCGATTTGCAGTCATTCAGCAAAGGTTTTCAGAATAGCTGTAGGTAGCTATCATAGCAGATATATAAAAGCGTTGCTGATAATGATTTTCGTAAAAAATCGTCAGTAATTAGCTAAGATAGAAACCCTTAAAGACACTTAAGTATTGGACACACATAATGATAGGGGTGACGTAATTTATGTACCACCAGCTTTTAAAGCTTAGATAAAATTTAATTATATATTTGCGTAATACTATACCCAGTAGCAATGTAAAAGCAATAAACGTCAAATTGTTAAATACAGACTGACTAATTTAGATCAAACTAATCACATTAAATACCATAGAATTCGCGACTAGTTTTATTGAATGTGTCTCTCAATACGGCTCTCGTATCTTTAAAAGTTAATTAAAAACCTTTCTGTGAAAATGCGGCATGGACCACGACGGCTTTGAAAGTTTGCGACTTTCTTTCAATTCGCTATTATCACAAAGCCAAGCTTAAAATTTATACAAGGGTTTAGTGTTATGTACAATGTAAGAAGATAAGATTATTACTACGCTGAATTTAGTTTTATAAAATGCCACATGAAGTTTGCATATGCACTACTTTTATTATTAATACCGAATTAAGTTCAGTATAAATAGATAATTTTATTATCAAAAAACAGTTATACAGAATACAGTTTAGCGAGTGGTCAGGGAAAACACAGACAAAGAAGATGAAATTACTGGTATATTCTTATAGAAAATACATCAAATATTAAAAAGGGATTAAAGAAGGAAATTTCTCTTTAATAAAATACTGTTTTTTAGCAAATTTTTGATTGTGTCTTTCTCTGACACACGACACCCGGGAATAGCAATACTTGATATTATTTAGATTTAATATCACTTTGAACTCTTATGGCACGCAAAAGTATACTTTTTCTAATATATAGAGTTATAACAACCCTACGCTGCATATATTTTTACAAAGTCATTTTATTTATTGAACAACGATTAAAAACAACGATTAAAAGCTGAATCACTCTGCTGACTTGAGAAAAATTGGTTATGCTGGCACCTGAGTCCAGGGCGCGTAGTCTGGAAGCACCTTTTAAGGACCTGTTACCAGAATTTTTATAATGTAATATTTGCTTTATTTAACGAAAAAGAAATACTTTTTCAGATTTAAAAATCAGTACTTTAAAGAATTTGTGATACTAAAAGAATTAAAATCCTCTGAGTTTCTTGATGACTACGCACCCTGGAGACCCTTTTCTTAATACAAGGAATAGTTTCAAATTCTGATCAAAGCATGAAATTTATACTTATCTATCTTGTCTGTTTTGAAAAAAAGCTAAAATCCAGACGTATATACTCTAAGCAGGCGGTTTTCAACGTGGGGTACATTTATCTCTGAAGGGTACGTGGAGGATCTTTTAGGGTATCGGTAATGGCTGAAATCACAAAATAATTTAAGTAAAATCATAAAGAAAATTTATAGTTTTAGATGACTTGTTAAACTCACGAATAAATCCAATATGAAAAAAGAGGAAAAAGGCCCACTATACCTAATAATACATTGATAATGCAATGTTTGTAGCTCGTCTACTGATAAGTACTTAGTACTGATAAGTACTGATGAGTACTTATATATCCCTCACTCATTTTCCCGAAACTTTTAATAAATAATTATGAAGTATTCTTATTTTACCACTTTATTCGTATCCTTTTGTGTTTGATAATTTCAGAAAGACTAAATTACGCTAGCTTTTCAAATTTTATTTTATTTTTGTATTTACTGTTTTTTTTTTTATTTTTTACAAAGAACATATTAATCAATAATTGTCGTATGATTGTTAACGTTTCTGTGAATGCTGCATTGATTTTTTCCCTAATGTTTGAGTAATATTACAAAAAAAGCGAAATTAAATTTAAAATGTAAAAAAATGTCAATTTAATTTTACAGATTTGTAATCAAGTTTTCATAAGATTACTAATGAAAAAAAATGTTGAGTAGAGGGAGAATGGGGCTTGTTTATAAAAAATGTGGGTGCTCCAAAATGAATAGCCTAAGATAGAAGTACCTAAAGCTGTAAAAAATTGGAAGTTCTGCTCAAAATTGACGGTTCCAAATTTCCGTTGTTACCTCATGACAACCTCTGTTACACATATCTTCAGATTTTTATATTTATTTTTTATCATCTTTCGCTGTTTGTACCATTCTTTAAATAGGTTTTATCAAAGGAACTTTATCATACTTTATCTTTTATATCTGTTTTCCACTTTGGATTTCAATCGATTACTTATATCTTTTTTCATTAACACAAAATTGCGGAGTGATTATAAACTTCTTAAACTAAATGGTAGCGCTCTTATATCAAAATTTAGAAAATGCGTATTATTATAGTTTTTCTTTTACTTAACTTCTCGAAAATAGGAATTTCAAAACACAAATATTTATGTTTTAAATAGCACCAGGAAATTTTTTCATTTATTCTGTGCTTAAGTAAATAAACAGGTTTTACAGACTAAGTATTTTCGAAGCTGACTTTATATTTGTACAAATCTTAGTTATTTTCAAAAAATAAACAAAAAATCTTAATTTTGTTCCAAATACTTTATGAAAAGATTAATGTTAAAATACACTTTTTGATGCAGTAAAAACTGGAATATTCTAAACAAATATTTTAATATGAGCATCGCTCTTATTAAAAAACTTATATGGATCACAGAATTGTTTTTCATGCAAAAAATAAGTTATTGAAAGCATTGCATAAAATATTTCTTTGCATCAAGAAAATAGTAAAAGGAAAAAAAAAGAAATGTTTGAAATAATATTACGTTAATGCAAAGAACAGTAAGTTTTAATTTAATAAGCCGTCACAAAACTGTGAATGAATTTTCGACAATTTATCAGAAAAATATGACAAAAAGATATTTCGATCTGAGAAATCGACAGCGAGAAGCGTAAACATTGTCTCTTGCTGATAAAATAGTTCAAACAGAAAGAAATGTCCTGAACTTGACAATCGAGAAAAAGTGTGAAGAATTTATTGGATTACTTTTTTGCTAAATTATTAAATTACTTTCGCAGTGTTTTTGTAATGCACGTGGCAGTCATGAATTTTTGGACATTTTCAAAGAAACAGATTTAATTTGAGCTGGTATTAATAATGTGATTTGCTCGCAAGATAAGCGATTACAAGAAAATAATTCGTATAATCTTACAAAGGAGTTTAAAAAAAGGGATTTTTATGTTACTATTTTATTTTAGACAGTAGCAGTATTCAGATGAATGATTATATTTTAGAGTTTATTATAGGTGATATTTAAGAAATCTGAACAACGCCGTTCACATATTTTCGGTGTAGTATTAATGTAAAGCACATATCTAACATATTGCTATACACAATATCGGAATAGTATTTACTAAGATAGATTTAAGTGGTTTAGAATGCTAAACGGCAAAAAATAGAATATTTATTTTAATTTTAATTTAATGAGAATTCTAACTAATTAACTTTAATAAATTTCATAAATCCGCAAATACTTAAGAAGTTTAAATATTCTTGCAATTGACTTTGATCACCTAATGTGTGAAGTTTTCAACACATTTAAAATACACAAAAATAATTTTATTATTATTCGATAAACATATATAAACAATTGATGTTCGAAAAACTTTATTCAATGCAGTAAGAAAAAAAAAAATGCTTCTTAAAAAAATTTACAGCGATCACATTAATTGTTTTGAATGCAAAACTGGTACTTCCTGCAAGAATGCTATAAAATATTTTGTATGAACAAAGAAAGAAGAAGAAAAATGAAGTAAGTCGAAATTGTATGTCAAACCTTGCAAATGAGGCGCCTTCGTATAATAACGAAGTTTTATTAATATTAAATTCTTGGTGTAATAGTTGTTGCACCCTAATACAAAATATATGAATCCATGAATTCAACATGGATTCTACATAAATTAAAAACTTATTAAAATTATATACATTAAATTCAGTAATACGGAAATAATATGAATCACCTTCAATATGACTTAATCGCCATGGCAATCTAAAATCATTAAGTATTATGGAATATCATTGAATTATTTACGTAAAGTAAGATTTTACAAAATGAAGAAGCCTTGATTTGACTTGATTTTTATAAAAAATGAAATGATAAGACAAAATTCTGCAATGATTATAAATATTAAATTTCAAGACTTTCAAATGGATATTTTTTACACTGTTATAAGCGCCCAGACGGACAAATAGCAAGACGGACCAGATGACGACTGAAGCTGCTACGTATTTATATAATTGCTACATTTTCCATTACACAATAATGTAATGAAATATATTTGAGTATCTTTGTAAATAAAGTATGACTATATACTTTCTTTCCTGTACCGAATATGACATGAGTATCGGAAAGTTGAAATTATCACTAGAAAATAATTTGGCAAATGGATAAAAACATTTTCTGCAAATTAATTGGATGATTCGTTGAGTGTATAACAGCCAATTATCTACACGAGGGATATAGTCTCTAATGAGGGGTGTCATCCATGGTGGTCTTAATAAGAAATCCTAACCCGCATTTGCACAAGGAAATCTGACGTATGAAAAAAACCGCAGAAAACTCTGAATGATTAAGCCGACGGGCACGATTAGGTTCGAACTCAACGTCCCTCATCTATCAAATTCAAAAACAGAATATCTCGACCACTGATGGGACTTTCTGCAAATTGAGTGATCCATGTGTACCTACTGTTATAAATTACAGATAAAACTGTTTGTTTATAAGAAGCTGAAGATTGAAATAACCCTTAGTATCGAGAAGATAGAGGATCGCAGATTCTGCATTTGAAATATTACAGTGCTTGCAAAAGTCACAATACAATTTTGGCTGCTTAAGGAACTCATAATCCATCATATGTCACTGTTGTTAGATGAAAAAAGAGATATCTATCTGGCCACATGTCCCTCACAAAGGATCCAAGTTGTGAAAGACCACAGTAATGAAATTCAGGACGTTATCCTCTATCCGAATGATGATAAATGCGACTGATCTTAGTTGCGGCAGTGTGTGAAAAACTATTTACGAAGATCTTCATATGTCAAAGTTGAGCAGGCTGAGTTAAAAAATTGTTCAATCAGCTCTTCCTTCACCACTAATTGTCAAAGAATCTAAGTAATTTGAATTTGAAATTTTGACAAATCCAATATAGTTAAATCATCCCGATCTTGCCCCAAGCTAATTTTTCTTATTCACAGAACTTAAGAAAAACTTTGCGGGGTCGGTTTGTCACCACAAGTGATATGAAATAATGGCATCCAATTCTATGTGCAGAGTACGTCAATGATGGTCTTTGAAAGGTTAAAAAATGCTAAGAAAAATTAGATCTCTGGATATTGCAATTATAGAGACGCTTTAGAAATTAAAAAAAAGTTTCTTTCTGAATTATTTTCTATTGACAATTAAAATTTTACGATTAAATCTCAAAAACATTTGTCAACTACACAGCAACCATACTTTGTTAACGCAAGATAGAATTCGAGCAAACAGGCAGACAGTGGGCTGGATGGACAAAACGAATTCACAAACGCTTTTTAGCAGTGTTGGAAATTGTTAAAAACGTATGGTACTTTAAAATTTTTCAGTCAGCAATTAATATAAATAGTCAAAAGCATACTTGCCTACACTCTACATTCCTGTAATTTGCTTACTACATTTATATACGCCACTATTTAGCTAAAATTTAATTAAGAATAAATTACGCATAAAACTACTGAAATCATACTTCTAGAGATAATTACACTGGTCAACAGCTGTTTTGGTGCCGGGGTATTTTTAGCTGATTTTATATGAATTTGATGTCCTGAATTCAAATATGGCATTAGTTTTTCTCTATCAGCTCAGTTTTTTAAGATAAACAACTTTTTGTGAAATATATGTTTCATTATTTTAAGGTAAATCCATGTATTAAAAATGTATGTAAAAATAAAATAAATACAGGATTTTTATTTTTTATAATACACAAATGTCAGTTTTTATTATTATGGCATACACATATTCAAATAATAATTTTTTAATTATATTATACAAATATTTTTACTCACAAAAATAGAGAAAAACGTCACTGATGAAACTGATACTCATTAGGGTGGAGTGAAAAAGACCAAAAAAAATTTTTTTCGGAATCTTTTCTTTGGATAGGTCTAAAAAGTTGCCTTTTGGCACACTGAATATAAGGTTAAAATTTTATTTCGTTTGGAATTCATCTTTAGTCCCCTACCAGCTCCTAAAGATTATACTCTTTATATGCGAGAATCAAGATTTCACTATGTAGTGTAAATGACCAAAAAACATTTTTCTTCGGAATTTTTTCTTTGGATAGGTCTAAAATGTTGTTTTTTGGCACACTGAATATATTGTTAAAATTTCATTTCATTTGAAATTCATTTTAGTTCCCTACCAGCTCTTAAAGATTATGCTCTTTTTATGTGAAAATCAAGATTTCACAATGCTGCTTAAATTAATCAACTTTTTTTTTTTTTTTTTTTTTTTTTTTAATTTCAGTAAAATAACCCACAAAAATGACTTCTTAAAGTATTACTTTTGAACGATCTAAGTACAGTTGCGTTTTAATTCTTTGAATCGCGAATAAAACCCTAAAATGTGAAACGTATTGTTGCAGAGAAGAGAAAACACAATAATTAGACATGTTTTCACTTTTATTTTTCGAATGCATATGAAAGATAGTTTCTAAATATAAAGGAAATGCAGTTTTCTGAATATATAGTAATGAAATGAAAAAAATATATACGATATATTGTAAAACGGTCTTTCATTTCATTCCAATTTATATTAGCCTTTGTTATCAAAATTAGGTATTACCTTTCGTGATTTGATTTTTGCTCATATATATCCGGTTCTTGCTTCTACTACTACAACCGCTAATGGCGCTTCAACAACTAAGTTTACGCATCCTTCAAATACTATAATCTAACAGGGAAATTTTTCAATTGAAAAGATGGGACTTTCGATTTTTTCTGAGAATTTCCAGTTTCTCTTTTGGTACACTTTTAAGAATGAGGGGTGATTTCACATTCTTGCCAGTTAATGATGTTTTTATAGTTTGTGACACTGCATTTCAATATTGGAATATGAAACTGTCTTATTGTAGAACATATAATATCCTTCATCTTCAATATTCTTCGGAATCCAAAGTCTCCAACATGATTTTTTTTTATCAGTTATCGTTCCGGTAAATTTTCATCTCAAT
Organism: Maratus speculifer; assembly: GCA_964019185.1. Taxonomy (NCBI): domain Eukaryota; kingdom Metazoa; phylum Arthropoda; class Arachnida; order Araneae; family Salticidae; genus Maratus; species Maratus speculifer. The sequence continues at coordinate 220,402,839 of OZ025299.1, read as the reverse complement.
GACAGAAGTATACGTTTTGTTGAATAACGGGATTGGGAATTTTCTTGAAATATTCCCTCAAATAACAAAAGATCTTAATTGTTTATAAAAAAAAAATATTTTAAGCTCTATTGTTGCAAGAAGAATCTTTCTTGAAGTGAAACATCATAGACGAATGTACTTTCATTACCAATTCAGCCATAATCTTCAGATTTTGGGATGAATTCTGACTTCCAGTCTGCAAACCATGTAATCAATTGGCAGTTGTCAATCATTTAGAGTGCGACATTCTTGCTGGGTTACAATTTACCAGATTTGAGGAGCATTAACGAGATGCAAATTTTTGACACATGTCATAAAGATAATTTTGTTCTATGCTTAACTCTCCATAGTTCATTTCTGTGTGATAGGAGTAGATATTTTTAATTTCCATAATTGTCTATTGTTTACATTGATCCAACGACTTTCCAATTAGAACAGGAATAGATCGTGAGCCTTTATTTTGTTTATCAAGTTCAATGACTTAGCAGCAATTCGTTTTCAGAGAGCTGACATATTAACCACTAAAACGGAAGACTAAATCTTTGTTTCAAAAATGTATTACCATGATTTTTTATCTTACTTTTTACAGTTGTTCCGTCACAACCTATTGCCATAAATTTATCAAGGTTTAAATGTTTTTCAGTACAATATTTTAATACTTCCTGCAATGATCTTTCCTGGTCCAAAAGATAGTGTAATGTGTCCCAAAGACAATTCATTTGACTCTTAAAATCAGAAATTGTGTTTGTAACTTATAGTTCTTCCATATATCTCCAATTTTCCATAATTTCCTTTGATTTTGGAGAATTGAATAAGCTTCTGATATTCAGATTTTTTTTTACCTATCATTTATTCAATACGTCTTTGGGAAACTACAATAATTGATGCCTTCGATGTTTTTCGCAGGATTTTTTTTTACTTGTGATTTTGGCGGAACTTTACAATTACAATGTGTTTTATTTATTGTTTTGTATAATAATAATATTTTATAGCATTCTGCTATTGTTGGCAAAACAGATTTATTTAGTTTTGAAGAATCACCAACTTCTAGTAATGGTAAACTTCGATTTGCTTACACATGTACTCATTTTGACTGTAAAAATGACAATATAAAATTTTTAAAACTCAATAAACCGTTTCAAATATTTAAAAATATAGATTTAAAGTTTGAAAATGATGAAAGGAAATACACAATACATTTTGAATATAAAAATGTCAAACGATATTACCAAAAAATCCTGTTAATGTACAATTTATGGTAAAAATCTATCGCATATATCAATGAAAATATAAATGACCTGGTAGGGGACTCAAGAAGTTTTTCAAAATTAATAAAATTTTGCACGTGTATTAGAGGTACAAAAAGGCAACTTTTGGCTGCTATCCAAAATCAAAATTCCAACTTTTGATTTTTCACTCCACCCTAATACTCATTGAATGCTTCGGAAGCTTCTTTTCCGTGACATTCTGGAATATATTTTAGAACAGTGTCTTTTTAAACTCAAACTGTAATCTGAAACCCTTTGCATATCTCATCTTTTTTTGGTAGTGGTCCTCCATAGTCTTAATATTGTGGTGAAATCTTTCGGGATGTTTATCACTTGTGCCTTCTTTATTTTCAAGAAAATGCTTTAAGTGGCAATGTAAATAGTGCACTTTAATGCTTCTAGTACACCCAAGAGATTTAAAATTATTATGCTTTTCATTTTCCAGTTCTACATAGATTTCTCCTTTGCATTTGCCCGGAATGTTTTTGTGAACTGCCACAAAAGAAGTCCAGGCTTTTTATTCAGCCTCATTCGTTGAATTCACGAAAGCAGGATCCTTAATCAGTTGTCTTATTTGTTGTCCGTTAAACATTCCTGCTTTAATATCTTCATAACTCAATTCGGGTGTTTTTACCTTATATATGCAAATCATGACCCGTTCTTTTGGAAAATTTACACAAACTGCTTCATAGGACAGAGCTTGATATGCAGTGCAGAAAGTATGATTTTCTTTCGCCCAACTAAAATGTTATTACTGACATTCCTTTCTCCAACATCCATGTTTTCTTTCTTAGGCCTCTTTTTTCTAATCTAGTGGTGTGTTTTATCCCTGCTATCCCCAAAATAGAAAAACAATAGTATTTTGTGTTACTTCTTTGCTGTCCAAGGACAATCATCTGGAGAATATTTAGGAAGAACCAATTTTTCTAACAGTCCTCTAAATTCATGACAAAATACAAGATTGTTTTTTTAAGAGAAGTAGGGTAGTAGACAATTTTGTCTTGTGTGATAAAATGTAAGTTTGGCTCTTTGTTCCAATAAATTTTTGTCTTTTATTCTTGAAACCAACCAGTAATTCAAAAGCTTCTTTTAAAACATTGAAATCTCTTTTGAAATCATTTAAATCAACCTGGTTGAAAAATTTAGGCATTGATGACGTCTCCTCATAATCACTTTTACCTTCACAGCTATCTTAAAGATGATCTGAAGAACAATATTCATCCTCTTTAAGTTCTGGTAGCTGATGAAACGTTGGGATTGGTAGGTCCTCTGAGTGAGGAAGTGGGGGTCTTGAAGACACTAAATCAGGATAAGTTTTCTTATTACAATTGTTTCGATTAATTCAAATAGTATACCAGTGCTAGGTAGAAATAATAGTCATAGAAATGGTTTTGGAGTTCTCTCCAAACCATTGGTAAGCCGAATTTGAGACTTATTCTCTTCCGTCAGCTCACTGTCATAAATGCTCTGTACAAGTTTTACAGACCTGTTGCGGTGCGCAGATTTTATCCTGATCACCAAGTCTAATCCCAAAGTATCCGAGATAAGCTCTCTTTACAAAGTCAGTAACATATCTTCTGTGTTCTTTCAACTTTTATTCTCCGCATATGTAGCAAAACTTATCTGGATGATTTATACAACTTTTTCTACTTGAACTCATTTAAATTCCATTCTACAACGCAAACACAACAATCTACAACACTATGAGTTTTACGTTAAATTGATACGAATTCTACCTTAAACACAAATATCATGGAAGTTCAAAAACTTTAGAAAGTCAAAGAAAGCCAGTTTTGTTTCCATGGAGCGAACTCTGAAACTAACCTTATCTCTTGGAGGCTTTTACATTTGGCTTTATGGATGAGCGGCGCGAAATCATAAGCATGCGCAGATCCTCAGTTTTGCTTGCACATTTCTTTTTTTCAAGATCTTGTTGTATTTCAACATCCTTCTAATCGCCTTGAGTGTTGTTACAGGGCTATGTATCATAAGGTCAGTTTAAGTGTTCAATGTCACTTTAATTCTAAAAAATCTTTACTTCGCTTTGCATATCTAAAAAAGTAGAGCTGATAGAGAAAAACTGATTGCATATTTGGAATCAGCGTCCCAAAAATATCCAAAATCAGGTGTAAAATCTCAGGCACCAAAAAAAAATTTTTTTTTGTAGGCCTGTGTTATCCTTTGACGGCCATGTATACCTTTCTTTTCGGGGCACGGTATACCCGTATTTTACACGTCTTACACAAAGATATATTAGTATATTAAAGTAGATGAGTGAAAAAACTCAAAAACTCTTTTAAAAATCATGTTTAATCTCTTTTCGTTCACTCAGTAAATCTTCCGCTTTATTTTATGCATGCTTGTATATAATATACTCCATTCCTATAAACAATATAACATGCAAATATATAGTTAAACTTAAATCTCATATAGCACATAAAAATGCTTTTCCAAAATCCCTGCTTACATACAGTTATTATATATTAGTATTATATATCTTATATATTCTTATTTTTCTGTCCCTGTAAGTACTACGAAATATCTATTATAAAAGAAGTATCTTTTAGTAATCCTTAGAAACGTATATCAATTTCCTGATATGGGAAAAAATTAACATTTTTAAAATACGTCAAAAAACAAAGTTTCCCTTATACTATTATGTAACGGAAAACTATTGTGTGGCCCTGTAAATGAAAAATATATACACATTGCACCGAATATTATACAGAATGTAGATTTTAGTGTTTTTGTAAATGTATATCAATTTCATTAAAGTATACGAAACAGTCAATGCAATGTAAACATCAATGCAAATGTAAAATGTAATTGAAAATATTTTTTATCAATGGTCTTACTGTAGTTTAACAATTTTGATTATTTCTGTAATTGAATTATGCATCCGAGTTTCATAAAATTTAAAATGAATCGTTAAAATTATTCACCAACTATGTATTTTTTTTATTTCAAACTATTCATTTGGTTTTTGAGCTGATAAATACGCAACGACTAACAAGACAGACAGATGGACAAACTAGATGTAGACTATAGATTCTATGTTGTTACATGACAAAGTATGTACTTAAAAAATATTTTCCAGAAATAAAAGTAAGTTAATAATACTAGCTGTAAGTTTTAATTTAATAAACTGGCTCAAAACGGTAAAAGAGTTTTCGTCAGTTTGTCAGAGAAATATGACATAAATATATATCTATTGAAGGAATCGACAGTGAGAGGCGCAAACATTTCCCCTGGCTTATAAAACAGTACAAAGTAAATAAATGACACGAAATTCTCAATCTATAAAAACTGTAAAAAAAATAGAATTATTCTTGGCTAAATTATAAAATTACTGTTGCATATCTATATATATATTTTTTACAATAAACATTGCGCATTCATTTTTAAACATGTACTCCAAAGAAACAGATTTTTTAAAAAACTAGGGTTAATAATGTGATTTTTCATCGGATTTAATTATTGTAAGTTATTAATCGATTAAAATAAGTAGTAAGGTATCTTGCCCCATAATGGTCCGCGTAAGGTTTGTTTGCTTATTTCACCATGTTAATATTATTTTTCTCGAGAAACTATTTATGTTTTTGCTAAGAGGGATTAATGTGGTAAAAAGCAGAAAAGATATTACATTTTTAATTATGCTAATAAAAATTACATAAGCTGAAATATAAAAAGTGTTACGTAGGTCATATTGGGCCCACCGCGTTCTTAATATGGCCCACTTGTAATTTTTTAGAAAAATTGCATAAAATTGTATCTTATGTATAATAAGTTTTGAAAACCAGGAAAATTACAAAAAAAAAACAAACAATTAAAGCAAAAATAAATAAATAATTTTATTTTTACTAAAAAATATATTAATTAAAAAACATGAGTAAAACAGAGTTATGTTAGTAAAAATAAAATATGTATACGCTTGAAGTCAGAACAAACTTTGAAATAAAAAATAAAATCTGAAATTTTCCATCCTGGCCATAATCAGTTACTACCGCCATTCCCCCCCCCCCAAAAAAAATGGTATAATAATAAGTAATATTAAAACTATTAATAGTAACTTAAAGTAGAATAACGGTGTTCTATTCATTTTTTCTTTGTATTAAATGTTATTAAATACGAAATATTCCTTACATTTAAGATAAAATAACGTATATATATATATATATATATATATATATATATATATATTCTGCAAATTTACCTTCCTCTGCCAGTAGCGTTGCCCGCCTGATATGACTTCATATTTATGTTTTTTTTTTCACATTCTATTGTCGTGAGTGTCGAACATATACTGTCATCTATTGAAGTAAAAAGGTATTAAATGATATATAGGACGTAGGCCATATTGGAACCAAGATATCTTATATTATTATATAAAAAAAGAAATTTTCTACGACTTTTTTTTATTTGAGTTTAATAATATTTAGATTAAAGTAACTCTTTGTATTAAAAAATATATTTAAAGCCATTCAATTTCTTGACTATTTTTTTATCAATATAAGACACGATTGTAATGACTATAATTAATATTCATTACCGTTAACGGAATTTAGGATACTATGAATATGAACAAACACAACAATTTACATACTAAATGATACAAAATCTCCAATTTGATATTCGAGATGCGCCAAATGTTTTACTTATCAAGATAATTTCTCAGACATATAGGTAAATTTTTAATTAAAGTGTATTAAAAAGGAATAAATACATGGAAATAATACTAACTTTCTTTTGCTAGTGTTTCGTGAAATAAAGATAGAAATACAAACGTCGATAAAAAAAGATATAACACACTACAGTCCTGGTAATTGAAAAGTTGTCTGATACAAATCAATTAGCAATGGCACAAATTAATTATTTTCCACTAATAAAAATTTTATACAGTAGACTATTACACCAACATTTAAAAATTTCAATACTAACATTTAATTTTCAAAAGTTACATATACCGAATAATCCAAATTTTACGTCGCATTTAAAAGTTTTACTTAAAACTTTAAATTTTGGTATTCTATTTATACGTAAATGATTCTTTATTTTTTTTTTTAAATTTGATTGAACACGATATTCGGGTGTGTCGCTAATTTATTTCATAGGATAACAAGTTCGAAACTTTCTCTCAAAAAGTTTGGGTTTTAATATTATTTTCTTGTGAGTCAATGAAAAGTAGAATTAATGCAGATTACATGTATAATTCAACTACTATCTCGTGCATTTTTTAGGCTATTTAAAGATGATAGAAAACTACTGCGATGAAAAAAACTGATATGTTTTAATTCAAAGTTTTTCTCGTAAATTATGTATGTATAATTTACTGAATGTTTCAAAAGTTCGACGCGAAAGTAAATAAATGAGATAAAAAAAGTATCTGTGATTTAGACAAACATTTGATCGCTGATAAATTTACAGCGTGGCACGAAATTTTTTTTGACACCAACAAAATGTGAGCTAAAGAACTCAACAATAGAGTGATATATCAGAAAAATTGATATTGTTCACACAACACAAGGTTTTGATGCAAAAACTTTAGTGAATGCAGCATTTGCGGATTTTTCTATCTGAATTTTGAGTTGTAAGAAAAATATGGAATTATTTCTTGGAATGAGATGCAGTAGCGCCCTTTATTATCGAGATTTTAAACAAAATGTGGCACAGATGTCATGTACGCACTACATTTGCACGTCCCCCCCCCGCCAATTTGGCATTGCACATCTATGCCACATAGAAGATCCGTTTAGTAAGTCTATAACAATTGCTAGGGATGTAAAATGGGAAAAAAAGATTTCAGAGAAATGTGTTGTTTAAATAAAGCAAAAGCATCCATTCAATATGGCTTAAGTATTAATATTTACGATTTATTGTGAAAATTACATTTAGTGTTTTATTACATATTAAGTTTATTATTTGTAACTGTTTAATTATTCTTTCCCTTTTTATTCAATTCATGTTTATTAACTGTTACTTTTTTTTGTAATTCTTTAAATTATGTTTATTATATACTGTATCAATAATAATCTATATCAAACTATCATTTCTTTATTTTTATTTCCATTTTTAAAATCCTAGAATCTTTTTCATTTTTTAACGTCTATTTATTTTTATACTGCAATAAAGATAACATGCTATTATTGAATACAATTTGTAGCATATATTTAAAAGCAAAATTTCACCAAATTGGCGGGGGGAAAGACATGTGCAAATGTGGTGCGTATATGACATCTATGCCCAAAATGGTTTCTTGGTGACATACAAAATTTCGTACCACGGTAAATATTGACCTGCAGACTGCATGCTTCTCCGACAGAAAATCTTTTTCATAGCGTTTCATATTAGCGCCGAACTTCTGAAACACACGATATACACAGGGTGAGTCATAATTATCGAAACATTAGGCTATTTCCTTAAATATTGCCCTTCGACAAATAGACAGGCAAGTTTTTTTTAAGTGCAAACTTTAATAAGATAATTTGCAACAACATGGGAAGTCTAACTGAAGAAATACGAAAGCTATTTTTAATATGGCACTTTTAGGGTAGAAATTTCAATTAGAAAAACATTTCTTATCCAGTCCTGAATTAAACACAAAAAATTTGCATCTTCATATCTGCAAAATTCGCACAGTTATAGCCGTATAATTAATTCATAACTTTTAAGGGATTATACACAAACTGAAATGAGGTACATTTCAAGAAACAATGTTACTTTAACAGGTCAAAAAATATGTAAAAAATATGTCGATTGAGTTAGTGACGGTTAGCCGTATAATTTGCAAACAAAATGACATCCTAAAACTTCTCATAAAATTTATAAAAATTTCAAATGAAGAGTCCAGACCCGACCAGGCCAGGCCAGGACCTGGAGGAGGAATTACTTTTATCTGAATACTCGCCCGGCAGGGTATTACGTATTTTTTCATACCGGACAGGACCGCTTCCTTCTTCCTAGGTGTACACGGGACGAAATTTACAATCCCGGTCTCGTCACAACCCGTATAAAAATCATTGTCTTTACCTGACCAAATCTGTGCATAAAATATATATAATTTGGCTCAGACAATTTTTTTTACAAAAAACGTACGTATTTTTAAATCGCCTTTATTTTACAAAACTTTTTTTACAATTTACTTTTTTTTAAAACTTAAATTCATTTTTTTCTTTAAAACTTAATTTTATTCATTCATTTTCTAGATTTAATGTAGAAAAAAATAAAATACAATAAATCAAGCGAGAAAATCTTCTTATGTTCTGTATAAACGAAAAAAATATAGATCTATGCAAAATGAATATAATAATACCTGAGAAAAAATAACATTAACAGATCCTAAGTAAGGATTTTTTTTATAACATATATTTTTCTTTCCTACGCAATTCCATATAAATATGTTTTACTGTACGGCATTACGGCATTATTACTGTACGGCATTAGTATAAGTCTCCAAATCATAAAATATGGATTAACGATATTAAAATGTAAGTGAAACATTTACATATAAATAGATATTCTTTGATAAAATAAATATATCATAGCGTTTGACACTTCTTCAATATTAATAAGTATAAATGTGAAAAAAAAAGCTATAAGTTTTTGGTCAGAACTATTGAACACGAACCAATTTGCAATCGTATCAAAGTAAAAGAAAAAAAAAAAAACTCTGTAGAAAATTAAGGCTGTGCTGAACTATGATTTAATCCTTTTCCCAGGCCGAGACAAATTTTTCCCAATAGATCTTTTTGGGACCGGACCTAATTATTTTGACTAGAGCAGACTTCTACTGAAGATGCCACTAGCATATTTTCAATGCAGGTTTAGCGTAAAATCATTATACTGGTATTTTACGCATAAAGCAAAAGCACATTCTTGAGTAGATTTTTAAAAGCAGCAAATTTGTGGATGATCCCTACCTTGCTTTAGAAGTTTGTCAAAATCTCTTTTCTTAGAGGCATTGTTAAGTGGTGTAAGTGACGAATTTTGGAGAACATTGGGTTTTGATATCTTTGTGAGATTTTTATGTACGGAGATGATTTCTTTTTATTCAGGAATGGATAACTATAATTTTATAATTGGGAATTTCGCTCTTCGGGAGCCGTTAATTTTTTTCATATTTTTTCAAATAGATCCCTCATGGAGTTGAAACTTACCTCATCATTTTTAGCACCTTTCATTATGAAATTTTGTCATCGGAAGTATGTGCCTAGAGGCAATATTAAAGGAGATGGTCTATTGTTTCGATAATTATGACTCATCCTGTATTATTTGTATGTGTGTGTATGAATTACGTTGAGTAAAAAAAAAAAAAAAAAAAAAAAAACCACCATTTTGTACTGTAAAATGATTAATTCGTACAAAATAATCAAAGGTAAGAACGATAATTTTCTCCATTCAGATATACATTTTTTTTCAATCCCGTCTGCGAGAAACTTTTTTGTGTACGATTCAATAAAGAGACCGATTTCATTTTTAATCCCCTCATCTGAATTCTAGCCTGCACGATCGTGATGAAGTTACAGATGTGAAAGGAAATGGAAATCTAAAGGGTTCTAGTTGGTGCTCTACAGTAGATGTTGCATCAAATACCATTCTTGTAGAGCGTCCAGCCGGTCATCATACAAACATAGGTCCGTGCGTTATATTCATGACAGAAAACAACCTTACTTTTGAGCTCTTTTTAGCTCACAGGCTATCATAGCCTGAGAGCTTATGTGCCCGTCCGTTCTGTATGTATGCGCGTTCGTGCGTAACGGGATAACTCATGATAAAAATACCGGATCCACTTGAAATTTTGTATATAGGTATATCCTGATAAGGCGCTTCCCTGATTAGTTTTTGGAGTTCATTAGATATGTATAAGAGGGGGAACGGGGGGCTCATGCCCCTCCCCTTAACTGATACAAACGAGATTTTCATGCAGAATTAAGAGTTTTCGTTCAAAATTTAGATATAGGATCATTCTGATGAGGCGATGCCGTGACTGTTATTAGGTGTTCATTGAATAAGTATAAACAGGGGGAACGGGGGACTCATGCCCCCCCTCCTCCTTAATTGATATAAACGGGATATTTTCATGCAGAATTAAGAGTTTTCGTTCAAAATTTAGGTATCGGGTCATTCTGATGAGACGATACCGTGACTGTTATTAGGTGTTCATTGAATAAGTGTAAACAGGGGGAACGGGGGACTCATGCCCCCCCTCCTTAATTGATATAAACGGGATATTTTCATGCAGAATTAAGAGTTTTCGTTCAAAATTTAGGTATCGGGTCATTCTGATGAGACGATACCGTGACTGTTATTAGGTGTTCATTGAATAAGTATAAACAGGGGGAACGGGGGGCTCATGCCCCTCCCCTTAATTGATATAAACGGGATTTTCATGCAGAATTAACAGTTTTCGTTCAAAATTTAGATATAGGATCACTCTGATGAGGCGATACCGTGGCTGTTATTAGGTGTTCATTGAATAAGTATAAACAGGGGGAACGGGGGTTCTAATGCCCCTCCCCTTAACTTGTATAAATGGATTTTTCAATCAGAATTGTCAGATTTCGTTCAAATCTTTGAATAGTTTTGGAAGTTTAATGGTTAAGTATAAAAGAGGGGAATAACTCCTCTTAAATTATATAAATGCTAAATGGGTTTTTATTAAGAATTATCCGATTTGCTCTGAATTTTGGATATAGAATTTTTAATATGATAAAGCATGTACTTGATAGTTTAGGAGGTTCAATGATTAAGTATAAAAAAGGAGAAAGGGGAGAGCTGTTTCCCCTTGTTAATTTTTTTTCCGAACGGAATTAACGAAAATACAAGGCTGCAATGTACAATTAGTATGCGTAGCCTGTGAGCTCAATGCCATCAGTTTAACTGGGCAATATTCTTTTAATTTTGTTTTTCCGCGAACATTGATTAGCATATTGTTGTACGTTGCACTGTTTTTAGTCTGTTCGCTTTTCAGGTACTCTTTGTACAGAATTTCAGAGCAATCCCACCAAATGCAGAGAGGCATCTTTTTGTTAATATGAGCACGTCTTTCAACCGATACTTCTTATTTTTCTGGTGCTGTTGACCACCCTTCTTTAGATCTTATCTTGCTTTAGTACACTCATTTTTATCACAGGTCAAAATTCTGTCTAGAATGCTTTGTTTGATCTCTGAGAAGAGCCAAGCAGCAGTTTCTTCTTTTAAGCTTGTCTTTAGCAGTCAATTGGTGAGATACTCAGAAGTTGAACATAAACATTAGATTTATGCGTTTCAGAGCGTTAACATTTATTTTTGATAAACGTTATGCTCAAATTCAGTAGTTTGTGTTGAAACGTTTTTATCTTGATGAATGATGTGCTTTAACAGTCCACAATCTACTTCAATAGGGAGCTCAGAATGTGGTTCATCTTCATTGTTGAAATTCCTAGTTTTAAACTTTAAAAAATAAACTTTGACAAATTATAAGTAACACTATTGGTAGCTAAAATTTCGCTAATTTGTCTGTAACTTTCAGTAGCCCTTAGTTACGGAACTCATAGTATATAATCGTTCTGATCTGCTGAAGTTATAGCTCTATTTTAAACACATTTTTGAGGCACAAGATAAAACGTTCTTAACAAACAAGTTACAAAGCCTTGTAGTTCATATAATCTGCTTATTAATGTAAATATTGGCTGGTAGTAAAGCTAAAACCACACAAATGTAAGCTGTTTGATTAAAGGTATGTATATTCCCTGGTGGGAATCTTTTTACTCAATATAATATATGTATATGTACATTGGAAATGTATTGCCATAAAATTGTTTTTTTTTTTTTTACAATTTTAATATATCATGCGGTAATTTTTTCCATCCTTATTTGCAATAACCTTTCCGATATGTTAAGATTTGAAACTTGTATTTAATAAATTTTCGCGTTCAGTTGGAAAACATTGTATTAATAATATAATTAAAGTTAAACAAAATGATCCAATATTATTTGGAAAAGTAGGCATTACAAAAATAGTACAAAATCTGCGTAAAAAATAAAATAAGAAACTAGAAAATAAATAACCCAATAAAATAACTACTGAATTGCAAAATAACAGAAGTTAACTTAATATTCAATAAAAGTCTGAATTTGAAACCAGAATAAGATAGAATTTTTATTTCTCTGAAGAGTTATCATGCCATAAGTAGGGAATCATTCTTAAATTCTCACTAAAGAGAACTTGTTCTAAAATTTATGCCGTTTTGCATTCATATCCTGAATAAGATAAACACTGAACAAAAATGTCTTATTTATTCAAAGGGAAGAGTTTTTCGTTGTTCATAGAAAATGATTATTGCAATTGTACAGCTTTATGTACCATAATAAAAATATATTTTTCATTTCAAGGAATACATTTTCTGGATTTTATTCTTGAGAAACGGACTGTAAGAACTTTCATCTTATTTAACTCCTGGATACATCTTATGCAGTAACACTCTAAGATAGCATACCTGAGGACGAACTGAGGATATCATTTAATATTTTATTATGTAGACTTTTCTACAATTTTAGCCACAATAGTATTTTTGTTAAACAAGATGCGTATATAACTTTTAAATATGTCTAATTTCTCAATGGGAGCGTTTTATTCTTGTTTTTGTAAAATAACACTTATAAACATTTAATAAAATTACTTAAATTTAAAGCTAATATTGCAGTTATATACACTCTTAAGTAAATAAAAATGATATTAGTAAATTTCATTTGGATCATATATATATTTTTTAAACGAAATATATGTTTTTTTAGGTTATTACGATTTGTATCATAATTTTGGAAATTCCAATAACACATAATAATAATACATAAATATTAAATTTATTTCCATTATACTTAAATAATGTTTACACATATTGCCCATATCTTTAACACACATTTAACGCAGCTCAATGCAATTTGAGTGCATTAATTTGAGTATTTTAATACCTATATTTGCGTTTATATTTTTTTCAGTATCTTTTTTCTCGATGAGCCAACAGTAATCGCGAGCATTGCTGCATACCACTGCGACTGATAATGGGAATACATAGCAGAAATTTACTGGGGAAATCATTCACCAAGTTCGTCGCTTATTGCTTCCGTACTTTTTGGGAAAATGTCGGTGTGAGAGTGCAAGAAATGAAGCTTTAACGACATACTTTCAACTATAAGCTTGTAATTTGTAGCTTTGTTGTTCTCTAGGAAATGATGCAAAACGTCCTTGAATAGAAATCATGTGTCCTTCTGTACTGTTGTAAGATTACTCTCAAACGATCATTTTGGATAACTTTACGAATGTTTGGACCTACAAATACGCCTTCTTTTATTTTGGCACCCGGCATTGATGGGAACAGGTTTCAGATAAATGCAAATGTTTTACCGTATTGATTAAGATTTTTCACGAAAATTTTATCAATCCCAACTTTATATACGCAATGGTGAGAGTAATATGTCCACTGATGCTGCAAGAGGTTGATAAATTACATTTATATCACCTGGTTCTAGAGGATTCCGAGAAGGCCATATTTAAATAAAGTATGAGTATTTCATGTAACCTTGTAGCATTCTCGGCATAATATAAATGGCTTTGAAGTTAATGCAAAATTTTCACCTAAAATCATTGTACTTCAACACAGGTAATAGTTTCTTCAGAGTATCATATTTGTTATTTCTCAATGAAGCATATCTTATAGGAATGGAGTTATATTTATTTCCAATGTGAACGAGTACCACTTTTACATTCATCTTAAAGAATTAATAAAAAAATCGCCTTTCCCTTGGTTTATGAGATAGAACTAAACTTGCTATAAGGCTTGAAATCTCGTTGAAATAAGCATATTTTACCATCTTTTTCACAAAAAAGTATGAAGTCTTTATGTCTGTCACAGTATGTAGAGATACATACATCACAAAGCAACACTTTCTCCTCTTGAAGTCTTGATCTTAGAAATCTGGTTTTATTCTTGCTTAACCTCAAATCACACACAAGGTCTTTCAACTCTACTTGCGTTATCATATGAGGCTTCAAATATTTTTTTGGTGGAATGTAAATCCATTTCTGTTTTACATTCATGACTACAAGATTGCATGTATTCTTCATAAACTTAGAGACTATAGTTTAAAGGCGACTGTGGTACAAGAAGCCGGTTACTCACATACTGGCCTCATAGCAGAATCGATGTTGAGATACTGAATATACTTCTGCTTCTTAAAATTAATTCATTTTGCTGTTGGTGTTACGCATAACTACCAATATTCTTAATGATTCTCTAAATCCTCCCCAGATTGTTATGCCGAAAGGTATTAAAGTTCTGTTTCCTTTAATCCTCTCTCGAAATCATGTAGAACAGTGCAAACAACAAAAGTTTTGCGCCCATGGTATAGCCTGATCGCCAATATCGCATCAAAAATAATATTTACAGACAATTTCAATTTAAGAAGTAAATTTCTTCTGTGAGTAGTACTCAAAATTTGCCACAAATATAGCAAAAACTTCACTGAAATTAACACACTTACAAGACATTTTAAAAGCACCAGTTTTTTAACTAATTAGATGATACAATAATATTTTTTATACCAAGGACAAAAAAAACAAAAAAAACAAAAACAATATACCACAATATCTGACGAAACACATCTCGCTCGCTTCTAGATGGATTATAAGTAGAAGATATTTGTACATTTTAAGGTCATTAGAAACAAAGTAAAGAAAAAAATATGTAAAATCAAAGTACATAAAATGCAATAACATAACACAATGGGATATATTTAAACACACATATCTCTGTATCGGAAATCAACTTAACTTTTTTGTGAATATGTCCTAAATACCTACCGTTATGGTTACTTAAATCTGTTAAAATTTTCCAAGAAACAAATGTCTTCTTTCTGAGTGTTATTACTACAATGAATTGTTTTCAAGCTTTAACGTATTCTAATCAAACGTAACGTAACGTAATCAAAACATTTTGACATTAAATAAACAAATGCATTTCTATATCATTCGAAAGATATAAAAAATATTAATGCCAAAAGAAATTCAATAAATAATCTTTGTTCTATTTCTTAAAGTAAAATTTCTTACCGGGACACAGTATCTTTGATAACCTCTCTTTAATTCTGAATAACACTTTAATATATGTGGTGGCACAATACTTAATATTTAAAATTAAAACTTTTTTTTTTAAATATGTATATTAGAAAGCAGTATATTTTACAATTTTTTTTTAATTTCACCTTTTTAAAATTCCTACTATTTTTTTAAATATACAGGGTGATTCCAATTTTTTTTTTTACAATAAAAGAGGGGTGATAGTACACATCAAGACAAACAATATTAAATAGGAGACCAAGGGTCCAAAACGTTTTCTTAAGGAGATAGCCGCCATTAAAGTTTGGGGACCAAAATTTCAAATAAACATAAAAAACGGAAAAATCGGTCGATTCATTTGCGGTTTTCACTAAAGTTATTCTTTATGTCGGCATTTTCTTGAAATTAAATTATAAAGATTAATTTCAAAAAATGCCGATAGAGGGCGCTTTAGACTTTGGAGTAACGAACAACTATTTTTTGCCGGTATGTTTTGCATCTCATTAAATGTTTTCGTAAGTTTACACTCAAACTTAAATTTTGAGTTCAAAATCTGTAGTTGGGAGTGGTTAAGTAACACAAACTGAGCTGTGTTCAGAGGGTTCAAATTTCAAATGATTAAAAAAAAAACGGAAAAATTGGTCGATTGATTTGCGGTTTTCACTGAAACTATTCTTTATTTAAGTATTTTCGTGAAAATATATTATAAAGATTATATTATTACATCTCTTTAAATGATTTCGGAAACTTAGACTTAAACTTAAATTTTGAGTTCGAAATCTGAATAGTAGGGAGTGGTTAAGTAGCACAAACTGAACTGTGTTCAAGGGGGAGGGGGAGGTTCAAATTTAAAGTAACTATAGAAAATGGAAAAATTGGTCGATTCGTTTGCGGTTTAAAATAAAACTATTCCTTAAGTCAGTATCTTCTTGAAAATAATTTTTAAAGATAAATCTCAAAAAATTTTGTCAGAGGACGCCTTAAACTTCAGAGTAACCAACAATTCATTTTAACCATTATTTTTTGGTTCTAATTAAATGCTTGCAAAAGCATTTTAAATGTTCTCGGAAGCTTAGATTTAAACTTAAATTTTGAGCTCAAATCCTGAGTCGTTATGAGGAGTTAAGAAGCGAAAACTGAAGTGTCTTCAGGAGTTGAAATTTAACCCTCTTTCCTCCTCGAACACAATTCAATTTTTCGCTATTTAAACACTCTCAACGATTCAGAATTTCAGCCCAAAATTTAAGTCTATGCATTTGAAAGCATTTAATGAGATTAAAAAAATAACAGTTAAAAATAGTTGTACGGTACTCCTAAGTCCAAGGCGCCCTCTATCGGCATTTTTTGAAATTTATCTTTAAAAATTATTTTCAAGAAAACACTGATTGATCAAGAAAACTGCTGATTTAAAAACTAGTTTTAGCAAAAACCGCAAACGAATCGACCATTTTTTCCATTTTTTACAATTATTTGAAATTTGAACCCTCTGAACACAGCTAAGTTTGTCTACTTAACGACTCCCAGCTATTCAGATTTTGAGCTCAAAATTTAAGTTCGAGTCTAAGCTTACTTAAGCTTATTTGCATTTAATAAGATGCAAAAAATAACGCCAAAAAAGAGTGTTTCGTTACTCCAAAGTCTAAAGCGCCCTCTATCGGCATTTTTTGAAATTTATCTTTATAATTTATTTTCACGGAAATTCCTAAATAAAAAATAGTTTTAGTGAAAACCGCAAATCAATCGACCAAATTTTCCGTTTTTTATAATCCTTTGAAATTTGAACCCTCTGAATACAGCTCAGTTTGTGTTACTTAACCACTCCCAACTACAGATTTTGAGCTCAAAATTTATGTTTGAGTATAAGCTTACGAAAACATTTATTGAGATACAAAAAATACCGGCAGAAAATAGTTGTTCGTTACTTCAATGTCTAAAGCGCCCTCTATCGGCATTTTTTGAAATTTATCTTTATAATTTAATTTCAAGAAAATGCCGACATAAAGAATAATTTTAGTGAAAACCGCAAATCAATCGACCTATTTTTCCGTTTTTTATGTTTGTTTGAAATTTTGGTCCCTAACCTTTAATGGCGGCTATTTCCTTAGGAAAACGTTTCGGACCCTTGGTCTCCTATTTAATATTGTTTGTCTTGAAGTGTACTATCACCCCTCTTTTATTGTAAAAAAAGTTTGGAATCACCCTGTATATATTTTAGCTTCAATTTTTTTCCCAGATTCATTAGATTATATTACATAAAACTGTGCATGGATTTTTGTATGTGTGGCATTTTACATTTAATATAATTTTTTTCGGTCGTGCATATCAAAAAATGAAGAAAATTCAGCCAAAACTCAATTTAAATATTTTTTTAAATAATTATACACTTCAAAGTTTTATCCATGCACAGAAATATTAAATACACCATGGAAGACAAGTAAATAAAAAATCAAACCTCTATCGAAATTAACAAATATGCTTTAGTATTTTTGGAACAAGAATGTTGTAAAAATGTGAAGAGGGAGAAAAACCACCTTAAAACTTTCATTTGTATGTGTAATTTCTCTGGATCTGATAACAAAATTTACAATATCTCACGATACAATAGCCGTGTAGGTAAAAATGACGTGTCAAAATAATCAGAATTAAAAAAGTTTTAAGTTAATATAAAAAATTAATATATTGACCAATTTCAAGGTATTGTGTCTTATTAATAACATACAATGTATACATTCTACATTTAAAAGCATTCAATTATCTGTCTTGATCGCTTTAAAACCCTCTGAGCGTCTTGCAAATGGGTAAAATAGTAATGTTTTTTTTTCACTGTAACTTGTTTTAAATGCTCAGAAAATGTGATTCTTTTAATATTATTAACCCCCTGACTGCCGAGCAAAAGGGCTAAATTGTAATGATTTTTTCTCTGCAACTTATTTTAAATGTTAATAAAAGAGGGATTTTCTATCTTGGTATAACTTTTTGTTACGTGTATGCTTATAAGCCTTGTAAGTATCAATCATAACTTAATAACGGATATATCACGGCAGTGGGAAGGTTAAAAAAAAACTTAATTATAAATATGAATGTAATCCTTGAGACTATTAATCATTCTAAAATATATTGAAAACTGTTTAAATCTATAGAATTATATTATCTTAAGTATTGCCTATATTGCAGTGAAATCTGGAGCTTAGTGAACGTAATTTTACGTTCCAAACACTTAGAGGGTTAATAAAAATTCTTTTTGATTTGTCTGTAATTTCACACTAGTCTTTTCAGGGTTATTAAGGAAAACAAATATTTATTATTAAAAATGCAATTCACTATTTCATAAATTTTTTCCACTAAAATGTAGAGTTGTTTATGGACGTTTTTTTCAAGATTTTCAATATAAAAGTTATTACGCATGTACTTAGTTATGTAATTAAAAAATCTCTTTTAAAAATTTACATAATATAAATATTTTCAAAATTTTATGATACAAAGTAATTTATAAGTTTAAGTGAAACCAACGAACTGGATCCTTCGTAAAAGCAAAAGATAAACATCAAAAGAAAAAACCAATTTACATTAAACTTGTCATCATAAACACGATTTTTTCATTGAAAATATTCATCGGCTACATGAAAAGAATTCTACGTTTTCACGAAATAATTTTATTCGAAATAAGAGCAAATAATTAGCTTTTTTTTAAATGGAAAAGCTTTTATCTTTGAAAATTTTATGTAAGAAGTGTATTTCTTTTATAAATAAAGACGCAACTCAGTAAGTTTGACATCATTGGATCGATTCTTTTTTTTTAGTTTCTTTGCTGCAATTAATTACTGTCTCCATAATATATCATTTCATTGGATGGACTTGAAGATCACAATTCAGCATGAAATATACTGGATCTTACTGAGCTTGTAACAGAAAAAAAGTTGTACCGAAACCAGAATCGAAAGTAATTAAATGAAAAAGTTAATGAAATTATACAAAAATAGTCTAAAATTACTCTATTGTATATTTTCTATTTAAAAACTATTCATATATATTGAATTTATATGCATCATATATATATATATATATATATATATATATATATATATATATATACGTTAGGGTGGACCTTAAATGCTATGATTTTTTTAAATTATAATTTTTACGTCTCACCCTCCTATTTTGTTCCTTTTGATACAAAAACATTATGTAAAAAGTTTGAGCAATACATTCAAATATTTAGAGGTAGCTCAACTGACCTGAAATTTATAAAATTAGGAAAAAAATCAGAATATTAGCTACATAAATAAGTAAGCACTTTAAATGTTTTAATGATTTAATTGTGACAATTTATTTTATTTACAGCACAATTATTAGGTTTTCATGTTACATTAAAATTTTATTGCATTTGTGCAGGTTGAGAGAGACAGATTTTTTCTGCTATCTGAGTACGTTTTACGATGATCTTCAACAACTTGTAGTAAAAATTGTAGTTGCATTTCATCATGAGCTATCAATCCATTGTATTTTTAAATAAGTGCAACTGCACCTTCGGCATGGTCATTTACTACTTGTAGAGATTTTATTACCTCTTTTGCCTGTTTATAGTCTTCACTTAACTCCCACAATTCAGGATCTACTGCAAGAAATCCACCCGAAAATTCCAACAATTGAAACATCATCATTGACTTAGCTGTGACAAAATCTTCCAATCTTTTATTCTTGAATGAATGTAGAGCAACACTGACTGGTTTGGAATAAATTTGAGCTTGTTTTTTAGGATTAGCTTCATTCTGTAACGCAATAACCATGCGTCTTCTATTAATAAACTCACACGGCTATCAAATAAAGCTAAACCACAAGTCCTTCTGACAAATACCACAAGTGATTAGCAAATTTACGTGATGATGACTTGGAGACAGTTGAATGTATTGATAAGTAGTCAAGTAGTGATTTGAGCAACAACAGGTTATTATATGGGGCACATGAAGCTTGAGGTGCAATGATCCAAGCTTTCAAGTATACACGGACTGTAAAAACACACATATCACGTATACCTCCTTCCTCTTTTACAGTCAATTTAAACTGAGCGTTGAACATCCAGATCTTGAGACAATATATTACTTTGGACATCCAACGGGCATGGTTCATTGCACCTGGTGACATAAATCTTATTCCTCTTTCTGGGACAGCACCTAGAAATATAATTACAAGTTCTAAAAATTCCTTTTAATCACCTCTTAGCTTTGTTTCTCTTTTCTCTTCTAGGTACTTTATTGCATAGTTGATAGTCTCTTGCCTAATGTCTTCTACTAGATTTGCAATATCATCAAATGAAATTCCCGTTTCGTAATTGTCTTTATCAATTAAGCTCCAATATTCCCGAAAGCGTTTAAATAATGCAACTTCAGGTGAAGATTTGACGCCCATGCATACTTCAAATACAGTACTAATTATCAGCTCTATAATGTGATGTCTGCAAGCAAACGATAAGAGCTCTTTTTTGAATTTATATTCTAAAAGAACACATGCACCAGAATTATAACCAGTGTTTGAGCTGGTAGTGTCAAAGCATATTGCACGTATATTATCTGCTATTCCCCAATCTTCAATGGCTTCAAAGACTGCTATTTGTTAAATGTAGTTTATTGTTTTAAATATTATTGTGCATAGTACTGCCATCAATGAATAAAAATGTAAAGCTAAATGCATTTTAAAATATTTTAGAAGGTAGAATTTATTTTCTATGGCATAGCATGCAAGTACGCATATGTTTACCATTGCTCATACATTAGAAACTTCTACATCATTGAGCTACCTCTAAATATTGTTCAACTGAGCTAATATTTTACCAGAATTATTTTTTCATAAAAAGGAACAAATTTAGATGGTGAGAAGATTACATTTTGAAACTTGAAAAATAAGGTCCCCCCTAATATACGTGTAACCTATCATATATATGTGTAATAATGTTGAACTTATATTTTATCATCTGAAACTATATTGTAAACTTTCTTACGATAATACACGGTTTACAAGATTCCTCTTACATGAGTCAAATTTTATCCAAGAACATTTACATCTTGCCCAGAAAACACAGAGCTATCAGCAAACAATTGGTCCACAGCCACTTTCCCGTTACTAACAGTTTCGGCATGATACCATCCACCGTATCGGTTCCATTCCTTTTTCGAAACACCGGGTGAGTGTCACCCGACAGGTAGGCCCACATCCGATCCGGTAAACATTTTCAGAAAGAATCACTTTTGAGCACCTTATCGCCAGAACAACGATTGGCCCGGAGATGAAGTCAATACTACGCACACTTTCTTATTTATGACGTCAAACGCCTAGCGAATAGCAACCTTCCTTCTGCAAAGAGATCGCACTTATTGTTCATTTGTTTTTCCGTAAATGTTATCAAACAAAGACTATAATATGAAGAAATGTTATTCAACATTGTTTACGATTAAAACACAGTTTAAAACAAAGAGTTTTTTCAGATTAAAATGCTTTAAAGTTTACAAAAAATCTAAACATATTTTTTTTATTATTATTAATTCAAAAATATTATTTCCTTAACTCGCTATGTTCGAAGAAATTGAGAAGTTAATTAAAAACAGTAATAAAGATTCGCTTGTAATAAATATAATTATATTAATCATATGTTTTATGACACATTTGAACTGAATTTATTTTGTGTTTAGCGATGCAGATAGACGAACGTTCTCGCTTTCGCCAACTCGCCAAGGCTGGTGCTCAAAACGTGATTCTTTCTGAAAATACGTCCGGCAACCCGACGTTAGCATAAATTGAAAGAAAAACAGCGTTTTTGGCGCCATCTATGATTTATTTTGGAACTATATATGTTAAAATTCCAAAAATAGTACTTCAGCCTAGGGAGACGTTAGAGTCGATCAGAGGACCATAAGAAGAGAAAGTGGGTGCTTTAAACACCTGACTAGTGGGTCTTGCTGTGAGTAGGATTTTAAGGGATAATAAGCGGAAGGCATTTCGTTAAGGGAAGTGTTTGTCGTTGAAGGGAATTAGTTTATGGAAAAATTGGAATTTTGGTGTGTTTTTATTTTATTTTTTATTTGTGTATTATTAATTAGCGTATATTATTATTTTACAAAATATATTTTTATTTTGCTGGTGTATTGAAAAATTTATTCAATATTTGAATGAATGAAATAAATATCTTAGCGAATTAGTTAAAGCAAACGAAATTGTTTTTCTTATAAATTTAAGAATCAGTATGTTCTTAACAAAGTGAATTATTTTTAGAGTTTTTGTATTTGTTGATAAAATCTTTCTATTAGAAATTATAATGTAATTGCATGCATTGCATTAGTTTATAAATTATGTATTTTTAAGGTGGAAAAACTTTTAACAAACAAAAAAGTTGATAATTAATAATTTTTCATTAGAATAAGAATACATTTTATGCCATTTGTTATTTATCAATATTTTTAAATTTAAAAGTAAAATGTAGTTAGGAGTGAAAAGTAAAGAAAAATAATGATTTATATCTATATCTTTTTCTTTCAGTAGATACATTTTACATAGAGGATATTTCTCAATTTTTCTGTAAAGTTAAAATTACTTTAGTATTTAATAAAATCTGTGAATTTAGAATTTTTCTGTTAATGCAGATTTTAGGATTTACAATGCAATTAAATATGTTATATATTAAGAAATATATATTTGTTACATAAAAAAAAATTTCAATAAGAAAATAAGTTAATCACTTTTAATTAGAATAAAAAAAATATTGTAAGTCCTTTAATGATTTACTGTAGAATATATTTTTAGTGATTATTTTTCATTATTATTATTGCATTTAGAATTTTTTTTAATAAGAAGTATATTTTTTAATCTTTCGTTAAAATGTTAAGGTCAAAACGCTGAGTTGAATTGTTATAATTTTATAGCTTGTAAAATAGTTTTAAAAAATGTTTAGCAAGTTTTTTTTAAATAAAATAAAAATAACAGCTATTTCTTTGAAAATTAATACAATTAGGAAATAAGTTAAATTAACTTATGAAGAATTTTATTATTATTATAATTATTATTATTATTATTATTATTTACGATAAAGTTGATAAGGAACAACAGTTTTAATAAGCGATAAAAATAGATGTTTTTGCTGATTTAAATAACTATAAGATTTTTTAATGAATTATAAAAAATAAATAAATAAATATTGACTATTTTTGACAATTTTTCTGTTTATGCCTATTAGAATTTTATATGAAATACATGAAATTAGTTCTATTGTCAAAACTCAAATGAAATTTAGAAAAAAAATAAATGCCGGTTAAAATAAAAAAATTCGATTTCGAACCGATGTTGGCAAATCTAATCCGACCACTACCTGAAATCACATATCGGTCCTGCATCACGTGCCACTATAGAACGTTTTCCGATATATAACCATAAAAAAACCGATTACGATAACCGGCAGCTGAAAAATCAGATTATTAAGTTTTAGTGGCCTACATGCTGCCGAAACTTCACCGAAACTACTGTGTACATGCTGACACATAACTGACACTGCCGGCTGTGGTCCGATTGAGTGCCGAAAGGTATGTGTTTGCTGGGTAGCACTGGTGGAAAAAGAGAAATAACAACGCTGCTGGACGTTATCAACGAGCGGCGCTGTTGGGATCGTATACAGGTAAAACTGTTTGATAGATTGTTTTGATCGGTTTGTTCTGAACTTCGCTCTTTTTGATATAGTGTTCACGATGATACGAAGCAGTATTTTAAGTGTGCCTGGTAAATCTATGCATGATATCAGGGCTGTGGACCTTATAGGCTGTTTTCTCAATCTTGCTAAAATTGAGGTGTTGTATAAAATGATATAAAAGAGAATTTCCCGTGCACCTGTAAAAAACAAAGCGTGTTACCAGGCAGTGTATTTGGAATTATTTTTCAAAATCCCTTGAAGGTTGGTAAACTTTTATAAAAGTTAATATCTACAAAATAAAAAAAAACAAAGGAAATGAGATAGGAAGACAAACGTAACTTTTCTAATTGCTAATGTATCCTAAAAATAATTATGTGAAAAAGCATAAAAATAACTGCCAGTGCAGCTGTCGGAACACCTTCATGTCATAATGTGACTAAATTCATTTATTTTTGTTGGTAGATTTCGGGATATTAAAATTCTCACGGTTTCATTGATTTGAAGAAAAGGGTTATCTATAAAAACTTCGTTTCTCCAACGAAACAGTGCTGGCCACAGAGTTGCCGGGGTGCCCATGTGATTTGACTAAAATTCAGTTTAAATTAAAGGATAGCACTTAAGTTTTATCTTACAACTTTAAGATTTCAGTTTTTTGAGTAATGATCGGACAATCCACGTTGTTTTATTTTTTTACATGTATAGTTTACTATTATTATTTTGTGAGCAACAGAAAAAAACTTATATTCACAATATTTGGATTTATTATTATTATTATTATTAATGTCATTACTATTATTATTGGTAGTAGTAGTAATATTGAAGTTTTAATCTTAGCCAAATGGCAGTTTTCAAACGAAAAACCATAAAATAAAATCGAGAGAATTTGTTTATAATTATGCATAAACAAGTTATTTCACTGGAAATCATATTATAAAAATATCTTAAAAGTTGGAATTTTTGCAGACATAATTTAAACCAGCATTTAATTGATCTTGCGTATTCTATGTAACACAATTTTTTTTTTCAGAAAACCGCCTCAAGTATTCCAAATCATCCAAAAAATATTCTAATACTTTAATGATATGATCATGACTTTCTAGGAAAGATACATTTATGAGTTTGTGAGGAGTGAACTTTTACGTATGTCCTACCATGTAACTTTATGAGATAACTTTAAGTACGACTTACCTAGGATTTCTTTTGTAGTTTAAATTAGTGTTCAAGAAAATTTATATCAAATATAATTAGATTTTACAAGGTACTATTTCTTAATGAATTAAGATTATAATACTAATTATATGACTTATTATATGACTTTTTATTTTGAAAATCATATATACTTATTAATTTTTATTTAATTATGTAATTATATATAATTTTATACCATTAAATATATTTATACAGATATAGATACAGAGGTGGCCCAAATTATGGACACATTTAGGTAGCTTTCATTACAAAAAGCAAATAAACTACATATTGCATCCGTCGGGGAAAAAGGTCCATCGGCAAATTTTGCTCTATTTACGTCGATCATGACCCCTACATCCCAAAACTACTCTCCGTTGAAATGGTGAGTTACCTATATATACTATATACATAGATATATCCATATATATATATATATATATATATATCTGAATTTTGTCATGCTGTAACTCTCGAATTTATGAACCAATTTGGATGATTTTTTTATGTGCATAATAGGAGTACTAATGTGTCGACCGAGTTTGTTGGCCAGCTTCATCCACCATTTTGTTTCAAAATGGCGGCCATTTGATTCTTTTGAAATTTTTATGTTTTTTAACTTTGTATACTTATAGAAAAAGTTCCGTTTCACAAAATGCAAACTATTATGTATCTTTTTAAACAGAATGTTAGAAACCTCAAAAGACATTTTAAACAGTCACACAATGTAAGTTAACAACATAGGTCATTTGAAAGAAAAAGTTAGAAAGCATAAAAATTTCCATAAACAAATTTAAATGGCCTTCATTTTTAAACAAGATGGCGGTTGAAGCTGACCAACAAACTCGGTCGAGACAGTAGTACTTTAACTATGCTCATAAAGAATTTCATCCAAATCGGTTTATAAATTTAAGAGTTGCAGCAGGAAAAAAATAAGATATTTATATATATCTATCGATATATATATATATAGTATATGTATGCAAGTCAACATTTCAACAGAGGGGGGTTTTGGGATCCAGGGGTCACGATTAACGAAAATATAGCAAAATTTTCCGAAGTGCTTTCCTCCGGATTGCTGCAAAAGGTAGTTTTTTACTTTTTGGAATGAAAGCTACCTAAAAGTGTCCACAATTTTGCCCACCACTGTAGATTAATAGATATATAAGTAATTTAAATTATTTTATTTTTATTTTTCTGCTAGTTAACCATTTTATTACAAATTATATATATATATATCTCTGTTGTGATTTCTGAAAAATTACTATGTACCATTATCATGACAGATTCTCATTGTAGTTGAGAAATTAAAAATTTTCCTTTTATGAAAATTTATCTTTTACATAAGTGATATTAAATTAATTTAAATGGCTTATGGTATTTAAATAAATTTGTTTCAATAAAATAAATATTAATTTCCTGAATAAATAAATAATTTTATTATATTATTCTACTTTAGCCTTATAAATGTATTTTTCTTTTTAATTATTTCCCACTCTCTACTGGCTAGTTGCCTTCTCTTTTCGTTGGCGTACAAATTAATGTCTAATTGCTATTTTTATATCATTGTTTAATAAGTGGGTGGCTACGATAATTTTACATTATGAAGAAATTTATAATTAAATTTATTTTTAAATATTTTTAATATTTTTTGTTACAGCTTTTTATAATTCACGAGCTTTAACATTTGTAACTGTGTAATAAAAATGGCATTATAATCAAGCAATTGTAACTAATTGTATTTTTTCTGAACAAAATGGAACCTTTAATATTTTGAAACTGATATAGTTTTAATGGCAGGATCAACCCAATCTTGTAAAATTAAGGACAAATGGTTGTTTTATAATTATAAACTAAAATATATAAGATTGCGCGTTGGAAATTAACTTTCGATATCCAGTGAACTTTTGGAAGAGAGAAATCTTCATTTGATATTGATTATACTGATATTGATGATACATTTACAGATAATTTTATGATATTTTTCGTTATCTTAAATTAACATTATAATGATTTTTAAGCATTAGAGAGAGTTATAAAATAACTTGTACAGTTCTGGGAAAAAGTTTTGCACCACTAACAAAAACAGTAAAGCACTTACGTGAATAAAAAATTTATATCTTTATAAAATTATGAACAAAAAATTGTACAACTTTTGACATTCATTTTAAATTACAAAATCACATTTTTAAACACAAAAATTCATTTGTAGATAATACAATTTAGCGAAAAATATTAAGACTAGAATACTTAAAATTTAAATTTTACGTGTAAATAATTTATGCATTTATTTGTAGCCATTTGTTTTCTTTTGAACTGATGACATTCGAACAGGCGCTTTGAGAAGGATTCGGTCAGGTTTCCATACTGTATTTCCTTTCGCTCTAAATCATACTCGTTATGACACTTCACCTGAATATATTTTAATGTTAGTCCGTTAGTGAAACTGGCGTAAAATATTGTGTCTAACCTTTTTTAAGGGCTTAAATACAATTATTATGCATTCCTTAACAGCTATTCTTTTGTAATTGCCTGCACATCCAAAGACGGCATGAAATATGAACAATACACACTGTTAAAAAGGCGAAGTTACTTAGATTTTTTTTAGTAGATTCGTATTCCAAGAACTTTTCATGTAACGGTAACACAAAAAAGTCATGTAACCTTCCTTGGTTACATGAAATTTTGCTCTTATTGTTATATCGTCGGTACCATGTCAAACTATCCAATGTGCAAAAATGCATTTTTCATATTTTGTGCCATTTTGTTTTATTATGCAAGATAAGTACTATGCAAAATCGGTACATCCCTAACTCGCTTAGAAACTTAGACAATGTCTGTGTCAAAGTATCCAACGTGCACTTTTTTCTAAAACTTACCATGTCAAACTATCCAATGCTCATATTCGATCGTATGCCACGAAAATTGTAATATTTTTCTTTTTCTGATCATTTGTACCATGTCAAACTATCCAATATGAAAACAGCCACTTTTCGGGTAGCAACATTTTTTTATTATTGCTGATTCAAAACCAGTTCCAGTCAGAAATAGGAAAATTGGTGCTTTTTATTCCATTTAAGCATGATGTCACTTTATTGTTCTTACTAGCAAAAATAAAATAACATAAAATAAAATAAAAACAATTTTTATTAGTTTGAATTCTTTACTTGTTTGATGAGTATTGCTTCGATTTAGTAAATGTGCAACATTCAATAGTTTGGATTGTATAAAATCTGGTATTTACGTATTCAATATTAAGTGCTTAATTTCTTTTAATGACTTAAAAAACGAATGTACAGTAAATTGATAAATAAAAACTTATTTTTAAACGTTATTTACATTTTATAAAAATACGACGAGAAAACAAATAAATAACCCACAAATAGACTGTTGGAGAACAATGGTAGTTTTTTTTAATCTGCATTTTACTTACCCATCATACGTAGTATAGGGTAAGTCTTGCAATCGTTTTGAAAATCGAAAATTCTTTTTTGACGGATTTACACGTTTTAGATAGTGGAGATTCTGAAAAACATATTTTTAGAAAAAAATTTTGCCGTCCGTCTGTCTGTCTGTCTGTCTGTAAAAGCTCTATCTCCCGAACAAATTGAGATAGAGACTTGAAATTTTGTATGTAGTTAGTATGTAAGAATAGGACGAAGCCTATTTAATATCAGCAACCTCGATTATCCGGAACTATTTTTTTCGGACTCTCGAAAAATTCGTTCTGATGAAAGGTCTATAAAAATTTTCGAATTTTTTTGTTCTAAGGAATGGACGTAAAATGAAATAAAATAACACACATTTTGCATGTAGAACGAAGTCGATCGGATTATTAGTTGCCGAGATATTTGTAATCCTGTTTTCCACATTCTTCGATTTTTTTCATGACCCTGTATCTCATTCAAATTTCAATTCAGAGGTATATTTAATTGGAAATGAGACGCTTAATCCGACGCAATTAATTGTAAGTTAATAGAATTATTATTTTTGGAGTTATAAGGATATTTCTTTTACGTACTACTTGAGTAGTTTGGCGTTTTATATAATTTGTCGAAATTGGTACATCAGCAGTTCTTTAATATAGCATTACTATGTATATTAACAATATTTAAATTTTGTTTATGAATTGCAATGCATTGTATAAATAGTTTACATATGTTTTATTTTCATATATATATCCATGATGGGTAAGTATTACGGTGGCCCCCAACGACTAGTTTGAATAGTAATATTTGTCTTATTTAATCAATGAAGTAGTTGGACCAATGACTACGAAGTTCCGAAGAGTAATAATAATATTATTAACGATTATTATTATTTCCAAAGAGTAATCCTGCTTTATTTAATCTCTATGATATGAGTTGGAAAAATGCCTTCAAAGAATATTTGGAAATTACAATTCATGCTAAGCATTAGATGCATTCATAATTATATAAATACGTAGAACCTATAATTGTTGTTCAGTCCGTCCGCCTGTGTCCGTCCGCATATAACAATGCAAAAACCTCCCAAACCGAATTCTTGGAGGCCCCACCAATGACCGAGAGGTACGGACCTCTCAACTGGTAGACGGCAGGTGCTGGGTTCAAACCCAATCGCGGCTGTCGGCCTAACCGTTCGGAGTTTTCGTGGTTTTCTTCGAGCCTTGCGTAAATACGAGTTAGGTTCCCTTAGAAAGACCCCCACGAAGGGCACTCCCCCTGGTCCAATATCCCCAGCGTAGATAATCGGACGACAAAAATAAACCAAACCAAACCGAATTCTTGGAAATTTAAAGTAGATAACAGTTGTATATTTTTGTCGCGACACTTGAAGTTTTATGAAAATTGGATGTAAAATTTAATTACAAGGACTGTCGAAAGGGTTCCATTAGACTACGGTCAATTAGAAAAATCAATTTGAAGTGGTTTTAATGTTATACTGTTTCGAACATAATAAGACTGATATGCATTTATGAGTAACACGAAAATATACATTTTATGGAATCTAAAGTGCAAAGAATATTTATTATTCATTTACAGGGCCACACAAAAGTTTTTCGTTACATAATAGTATAGAGGAAACATTGTTTGGAGCGTAATTTAATTATGTTAATATATTTCACCATATACTGAAACTAATATACGTTGCTGAGGTTCACTACAAGTTGCATCCTGCATAATAGTGCAAAGTATTCACAGGGACACACGAAAGATTTCGGCTGCTATGTATCCGAAGTACTGTAAATTACAGATGATTGTTGGAAGTGCATTTTTATTTGTAATGCGAGTTTTTAAGTTTGAAATATTTCTTTGTAGGGGAGAGGGGGGTTAGTGTGGACAGAAAAATTTAATTTAATTTTGTAAAATTCTATGAGCATTTTTAAAATTTAGCAAACCTTTTAAATTGAATAATGATATTTTCTGTTTATTAATATACAGGAAAGATGATGATAAATACAGTTAAACAATAAGAAAATTGGCAGTTTTTAACATTGATCCATGTGTCCACACTAACCCCTTGTAGGGGTCAGTGTGGACAAAACCAAAATATGTTGGGGGTTAGTGTGGACAGGTAATTTTTTAACAAGTATTCCTCATTGTCTAAACTTCTAAGTTTAAATTACAATCTAAAGGGTTTATGAAGAAAGAAGCAACATCAACAATCACAAGCTGTGTTTTTTTTTTATTATTATTCCCCATTTTTAATCAGGGAATTATTTTTCATATCAAGAAAAGTAAAATGATGTGCCGGATCTTTTTTCTGTAGAAATACAACATCATAGACACGAAAATCATTTACACTTTCCACTCTGCCTACAAAATATACATTATTGCAACATCTAAGAGTTGGTGACGATGGGATTCGTTTATAATAATGGAACAGTTGATATTTATCATGCTTCTAACAAACATAAAATAATGTATATTCTATTTTATTGAATTAATTTAAAATTAAGTCTAAATTAATCCTCCAAAAATGCAAAATTGGTGAATTTAAACAAAAAAATAGCAAAGGAAAAATTTTCAAATTTCTGTTTGAAATGATTTGATGAAAATTTCAATACCTATCCTTATTTATATGGAAAATAGTCTTATTTGATGTTTAATATAGTAATTACATTTGTAAGTAAACATACTTTCTGTAAATCTTTACATTATAATAAATTTAGTACTTAAAATACAAATTATGCAGTACAATAAGCTGTCTACACTAACCCCATGCTAACAATGAGAAGTCATTCTTCAGTTATTCTCATTTAACCAATTTAATATCTTAATGAAAGTTATAGAAATAAAGAAGACAATTTACACTTATCTTATAGCAACTTGTTTATTGGATTCTAAATATAAATTCTTTGTGCTGCAAAAATGAAAAGAAATCGTATCTTTACTTTTCATGCATGAAATTAAACTTCTTGCAACTATTCAAAAACTTTTTAACCCTTTGCAACTAAATTTTTGCTTAGTACGGAGTACAATGTTGTCAGTTTGTGTAAATTTTTTGGTAATTTTTTTCTACATTATTTAAATTGTTATTTTCAATGTCTACACTAACCCCTTGTCCATACTAACCCCCCTCTCCCCTATGTTTAAACACTCCAGAATTGAATAGATGGCCGTGTATGGATGATCTCTGGAAGTTTGATTTTAGAAGTTTTAAAGTGTGTTTTGATCTTTATTAAATTTTAACTGAATAATCACGTGTATATAAAGATAGTAAGTACAATTTAGGGCTGTACAAAAGTATCGTCTATGCATAATTTCTGAAAGGAAAATTTGAAACTATTATGCATTTGTAACACTTTCCAACATAGTTAAGTAGAGTTTGTGAATTCCGTTTGTCTGTCCATGTGATTGTCTGTCTGTCTGTCCAAAAAAATCTTGCATTAGTATATAAATAGGATTGTCTCTGTCATTGATATATGTTATTAAGATTTGCAATACCATGTTCGGTATTACAAATAAAGTATGTAGCGTTCACAGTTTATTTACAGAGACAGTCAAAAGTATTCCATTACATTATGGTCTATGGGGAAATGTCTTAATTATTTAAATATGTAGCACCTCAAGTCGTCATTTGATACATCCGTCTGTCTTCTTAAAACAGCACGAAAACAACCCAATCAAATGATTTGAAATTTAATATATGTAATTGCTGCAGAATTTTGTCGAGTCATTTAACATTTTATAAAAATCAAATCAAAACATAAAAAATATTAATTAAAGTTTTCTTCATTCTATTAAATCTTATCATTCATAATTAATTCAATGTCATCCCATGATAGGGAATGAGTCTACGTTGTGATGACGCTCTATTTAAGATGGAGAGATATTATTTCCGTATTGCTGAATTTATAAAACAAACAAACCAGCAAACAAAGTAACAAACAAATAAACAGACAGACAGACAGATAAACAAACTGATACACACACAAAGAGACAAACAAAGAGACAAACAAACCGACGGCCAGACAGCATGCAAGACATACAAACAAAGAGACACGCAGACTCTTGTCAAAGAGAGAAACAGCAAGACAGACAGACAAACAAGCAAGCAAACAAATCTACAAACAAACAAACAAACAAAGAGTCAAAGAAAGAAACAGACAGACCAACAAACAAACAAACAAACAAACAAACAAACAAAAACATACATACATACATACAAGTAAACAACAAACAGACAAACAAACACACATACAAAAAACAAACAAACAGATAGACAAACAAACTGACAGACGGACAGACAGACAAACAAAAAGACAAACAAACATACAGATATATTGCAGGCAAACAAACAAATAGACAGGCAGACATACATACAAACAAACCAACAAACAAACAAAAAAACAGAAAAAAACAGATAAACAAACAGACAAACAAACAGGCAGACAGACAAACAAACAAACAGACAAACAAACCGACAGACGGAAAGACAGACAAGCAAACAAACAGACAATACAACAAAAAAACCGACAGATGAGCAGACAGACATATAGCAGATAAACAAACGAACCACAGACAAACAAACAAACCGACAAACGAATAAACAGATAAAAAAACAAACAAACAAACAGACAAACCGTCAGACGGACAGACAAACAAACAAACAAACAAACTGGCAAACAAACAGACAGACAAACAAACAAAAAAGAGAGAGACAGATAGGCAAACAAACAACCCGACAAACAAACAAATAAACAGCCAAACAAATAAACAAAAAGATAGAGAGAGAGACAAACAAACAAACAAACAAACCGACAGACAGAGAGACAGACAAAAACACAAACTAACAGATGGACAGACAGCCAAACAAAAAGTCAAACAGACAAATCTACAGAAAAACAAACAAACAAACAGACAATCAAACAAACCAACAAAAAAACAGACAGACAGATAGACAAAAACACAGACAGACTGACAAACAGACAAACTTACAAACAATCAAACCGACAAGCAAACAAGCAGACAGACAGAGAAGCAAACAGGCAAACATACGTATGTACGTTGGAATTTTTAAGGAAATGCTAGAGATCCATTTACATCTTATAAGTAATTACCGTGCTAAATTTCATGCTTGTAGTCCCTTCAGTAACACAAAAATTGCATTTTTAGAACGCTTTTTTCTCCTTCATCACCTTTGGATTTGTGGCATCAACATAAGTTATAGCCTATCTATGATTCCGGGTGAACACCATCATTTTAATACCCTGACTTTTGAAATCAGTTCGGTAGTTCCGGAGATTACCACGTACAAACAAAAGCAAACTTTTCTTCTTTATAATACAGAAATTGATTATTCTATAAAATAATTCTTTTTGCATGATCCTGAAATTAATTTATACATTCACACAATATGTTACAGAAAACAAGTGTTAGTGCACTGAATAACAGCATATCAATTTCATTATGTTTGTTAAAATACACTAAATCACATCGTATTGAATGGAATAGAATGTGCTTATTTTGAAAGTCCCTGTAGATGACCTAATTCTATACATTCCATTTTAATCAAAACATGTATTATAGTAAATGATAAAACCATATAGAAATCCCATATCAATCAGAGTATGGTTACGAGAGTTAGAAAACAATGAGACAGCAGAGAAGCAAAACAAAGTCATTAACAATTTTTAGTTATGGCAAAAAAATTTTAAAAAGTGCTACAACATTTTAATCATTCACCACGTGAGAGAAACTTTTGAAATTATTGTATTAAAAGATCCTATAATGAATTAATCTTTGCATCCAAATTTTATTAAAATGTAAAATTCCAACTTGTTTTAAAAGAAATTAAATAAATCGGCGATTACTATTCAAAAATACTGGTAACAAATACCCATCGATTCCGCTTATTATTATATAGGCTATGCTTAATATTCAACAAGTTGGAAATTGCACGTGAAGTGTAGCAAGTGAGGTGCGTTCGTACGATAACGAAGTTTTAAAAATATTCAGATCTTGCTGTTATAGTAGAAGTACTCGGCATACAGTATGGTGGTCGAAATCTTTTCTGTGTTCCTGTAAATATACAGGAAGTAACTTTTATTACACCTCAGCAACGTATATCATATTGATAAAATGTAAAATAATTTAATAGAATTAAAACATGCCCCAAACAATATATCCCCATAGAGCATTATGCAGTGATGGAATACTTTTGTGTGGCCTGTAATTTAATAATTAATATTCTTTGCATCACAGATTGTACAGAATGGATATTTTAGTATATATATACTTCATAGTCTCATGTCAAATCTATTATATTCAAGTTTAACATCATTAAAATGTACTTGAAACTATCTTTTCCTATTAATAGTAATGTAATGGAATACTTTTGATTGCCCCTCTAATAAAACTATACATCCGATTTTCATAAAATTTAAAATGACTCGACAAAATTTCGCTAAAATTATATATTTTAAATATCGCGCGATTTGGTTGTGCAGTTTTTACTTTGTTAAATGCGGGCAGACAGACGGACGGACGGACAGGCGGTTTGAAAGACTGAACGACCTATATAGGTGCTAGGTATTTATATAATTACGGGCGCACCTAAATTATTCAGATCTTGTTGTAATTGTACACAATACTTCGGATATGTAACCAAAACCATTATAATAACCAAAATCTTTTGTGTGTCCCTGTAAATACTAACTGCTTTCTTTTATATAGGAAAAAACTCGTAGTATTCATCAAAAATGTATATCGATCTCATTAAATGTTAAGTTGTTAATTACAATTAAAACGCGCCCCAAATAACGTTCTCCCTATACCATTATGAAATGGCATACTTTTGTGGGGCCTTGTAAATCAATAACAAATGTTCTTTGCACCCCAGATTGTACAAAATGTATATTATAATACGTACTTTATAGATGAATATCAATTTTATTATGTTCGAATGAGCGTAACACCATTAAAATGCATTTGAAATTTTTTCTGCATTGACCGTAATGTAACGGAATACTTTTGATTGTCCCTGTAATTGATCTATGCATCCGATTTTCGTAAAATTTGGAATGACTCGACAAAATTATGTAATAATTATATATTTTACAAATCAAACGATTCGGTTGGGTAGTTTTTGCGTTGTTATATGCGGACAGAAGTCGGACGGACTGACCTGAACTGCAACTATAGGTGCTACATATTTACATAATTACGAACGCGTAAAAACAGGGCTGGGAAACTTATCCTGCTTGTCCGTGTCTTTCTTTGAAAATTGTTACCGTCTTTTCTTAAATTACATAGCGTCTAAAAACAAACTTTTTCTTTATTAATTCCCTGCATATTTGTTAATATAATTATTAAAGAAAATTCCGAATTGTCTTAAACTCAACATGCTTATAAATTTTTTTTACAAGACAAACTATCGTATGTGGTACATTCGTTACCATGACGCAATAAACCTGGAAAAAGCACAAAATTTTTACCATGTCGAACTACCCAATGCGCATATTTGATTTTTTGAAACAACGAACCTCGGAAAAGCACAAAATTTTTACCATATCAAACTATACTATGTGCATATTCGATAGTTTGAAACGGAAAAAGTACAGAGAAGCTGAAAACGTACAACTAATCATACCATTTCAAACTATCCAATGTGATTTTTAGACGAGAAAAATTATTCAAATGATTTATTTCGATAGCATGCTTAAATAGGATATAAAACACAACACCTGAAAATTTAATAATTGTTGACTGCTGTTTAGCGCTGATTTTGAATCCACAATTAAAACTATTTTTTTGCTCTCCTGAAAAGTGGCTATTTTCACAATGGATAGTTTGACATGGTACCGACGATATGAAAAATTATAAATCTTCAAGAAAATCTTAGTAACTTTACAGTTCTTTCTTTTTTTTTTTACAGTGCAGTTAAAAATATGTTTGGAGTGAATGCAAATTTCAATAAATTTTAGAGCAATAAAAATATATACATATTAGAAAAGCTATCGTACATGTATTAAATATATTTTTAAAAGCCGTGAAATGAAACCACTTTAAATGCAGCCACCGATATAAAGTATCATTACTTACATGCAAAAATATGGCATTAAGGAAACTGAACAAAATGAACTTGATACTTTTATTAAAATTAACAAAACTATGCTTACATATTTTAAATTTTTATTTTCTTCTATCTTCGATATAAGAAAGTTTATAAGAATATATAGATAAGATGTCTATAAGAAAATAATTTGATTTTTTCAACTTCCTGTTTTCGACGGATTTACAGGTTTTGTAGATCAAGGAACCCAAAAACATGTTTATACAGAATGACTGGTTGCTGCTGCTTGTGTGTCATTATTCTACCATCGAAAAGTGTATGACATTAATAATTGAATTCAATTTTGAATTTTAAATTTTTATCTATGGTCCGCAGGTTCTCCTCTAATTTTGAAAAATCCTCCAAAAGCTGATTTAGTAACAGAGATTTTCGTATCGTTTTCATTATTATATCATCGAAATTTATGAATAGAGCTGAACGATTTTTGAAGTGAAATCTTCTTTAGGCGCGTTGGGCATTTTGTGAGATTGAAAAAAAAACTGAACTCGTGACACCGTAATTCGAGTAACCTACTTCGTGTAACTCACACGTCAAAAATTGGTTCTTGGAACCGTACGGAAACTCACTTTTTCTCCCGGCGCTAGCTAGCACTTTGTTCCGTATCAATTTTTGCGCCTTACAGTGCTTTTCGCTAATTTTCAGGACTTAGAAAAAACACAGACACATTATTTACATTTGCGTTGCAGTACACTGCTGCGTATATTTAATTTTTTTAATTTTTTAATTGTATTTAAAGTTTAACAACTTATATTGTTATCAAATGGAATAAAAAGTTAAGGAAGAAAAAAAATGACATTGCACACCAATTATATTGCACTTTTCAACCAATTTTTAAATTGTAATCAAAGTTTAACATTTTATAATGTTACCAGATTTAATAAAATGTTAATAAAGAAAAAGTATAACATTGTGAATCGATTATGCTGCACTTTCCAACCACTTTTTGATATCTGATTGTATTTAAGTAGTTGTAACATTGATACCAAATGGAACAAAAAGTTAAGAAAGAAAAATCATGACATTGCACATCGATTTTGCTGCATTTTCCAACCATTTTTTTTAATTTTTTGATTGTATTTAAATTTTAAAAAATTATACTGTTACCAGAGTGAGTAAAATATTAAAGTTTAACAACATATACTGTTCAATTACTATTGAATTTTTTTTTACAAGTTTCAGAAAACACGATCGTCTAACAGCAGGAGTAGCTATCTATAAAAGGTTGCCTTATGTAACGGGTATAGTTTGCACAAATCTTATGTATGCGAGGTAAACCAGTATGTTTAGTAGTATTTTTTCTGATATCGGTGATATAGGTGTTTGTCGTTTCCACTAGGAAATTGGACAGCTAATTGTAATGGTTACCGTTTATATTTCACCAGATAAATCTTTAATTGCAATACGAGAATTTTTGTGGGAAAATTTATTTATCTGTTCCAAAGACGCTTCTGCATTATCTCAAGATAAAATTAGGAACAAATTTGATGATTTGGCGATGATTTTGATTGGATATTTCAACATCAAGTTTGCGGAAGGTAAAAAGCTACAATTAATTGGATTTTTAAATAGGGAATTTGATTTAACTATGGCCAGTTAGCACAACGTGACATAAAACTAAAACTGATGCAGTCTTTATAATATATATTAATAAAATTAAATGAAAATTGTTTGTTTCCTAAAGTTTCCTAAAATATTTGTTTCCTAAAATATATTCTGGTTTTTTTTAAGTTCTTTAATATAATGATAGTAATGTTGTCGATAATGATGGTGATGAAAGAGTTGTTGAACTTGTGGATGAAAACTCATAAGTTTCATTGATATTTATTTCAAAGAATATCAATTGACTAAATTTCATATTTCACGTATTTGTAAATTTACGTTTTAAACAAAATATTGCAATTTTTGCATTCAAAATAATATGCATTATTTTTCATGTACAATAGCGCATTAAATGAAAGTTGTAATATAATTTTTGTAGTTGTACTATATAATAATGTATACGAAAAACACTTCATTTAAAAGTATTTCCTGCAAAATAAAATATGTCCTGACAGTTCAAAAAATACACACGTAATTGTTCAAGTTTTCACTTGTGCACTCCCGGAGCCACTATATTTCTGCTACTATTTATTTTTTTCTGTACATTTTATTACGTGATCAGAGGCTTCCTATCGAATTTGGAAAAAAATTCACTGTAACGGGACATTGTTAAAACAATATTTTTACCAATTTCTCGATAATTTTTTTTGTACATCGTCGGCTCTTGCAGATTGGGAATTTCGCATCGAGTTGAGTCAGCTATCCGCAAACAGAAAATTGATGACACAATAATGAAAAGCGAATTTTAAATAAATATTTTGATCTATTTTAACTCATTTTTACTTTGAGTAATTGACCGAAGCAGAAATTTAAGTTGGAAATCAAATATTATGCAGCACTGAACTAATAATATTGAAACACGGCCAAACTCGAATCTCCCCTTCATTATAAGGGGAATCGAGTTTCGCCGTGTTTTCAAGTATTAATGTGTGCAGCTAATTTTTGTTATATCTAGATGTATGAGAGAAAAAAAATCGGGGTTTGGTACATCCAACTTGTTTAGTAAATGTGCAAGGAACTTATAGTGCTAAAACGTTACCCACAAATACTACAATTGTTAAGGTGATGATTGGATTTAAAGAAATACTTTCAAGGCTTCTAAGAAGGTCTGTTTTACATGAAAAGATCATTTTAGACGTCATTTAGGCTACTTTGGAAGCATGATCCATATCTGTAATAGTTTTTACTTGCATTTCTACCAGGTTTTGAGTTAAGATATTCGACATTTACTGCAGGGAGGCTAATCAAAATACATTATTATGAAGTGCATACCCAGACACTATAGATACCCCCCAGATACTATACCTAGACACAAGGTTAAATTCTGTAGCCAGATTTACCAATTATTTGGGGCGAAACGCGATTAGACCA
This sequence comes from Maratus speculifer, assembly GCA_964019185.1. Classification (NCBI taxonomy): domain Eukaryota; kingdom Metazoa; phylum Arthropoda; class Arachnida; order Araneae; family Salticidae; genus Maratus; species Maratus speculifer. The sequence goes on along the minus strand of OZ025299.1, from coordinate 220,363,073 downwards.
TAACAATACATTAACCCATTCTGGCACGTCCAAAATCTGTAATAAAATGAGAAATTGTCGACTGACACCGGAATTCACAAACGAATTTTTGAGATATTTTGAATTCCTTAATTTAAGCCTTTATTGTAAAAGCTAAATTTTACTAAAATATTATTGGTGACGTTTGTAAGTTTGGAATTAAAATTAGGTATCCCAGACCGGGCACAATGTGCCGGAAAGGGTTAAAGGGTTAGGAATAGTCAACAGTATGAGAAAATAAGAATTTGTGTTTTTTTCAGTAACTCAATTTATTAAATGAAAATAATAATATGACATGATTACATTATGTTTTGACTCAACTTTACAAAAATTAAAAAAAAAATAATAATTAAAAAATTATTGTTGTTTGTGTTGCACTCTGTTTCATAAGGTGTTCTTTACGGTGACCATCACAAATCATTGAATATTCATCTAAAATCAATCGGATAAGTATATTTAGTTATTTGAATAGATAATCTAGTGCCTGATGGAAGCTTTTCTTTAAAATATCACCAAAATGGTGGCCTTCGGAAATTTATTTTCAGATTTTCGAAAAAACACCAATAGTTAATTGTTTAGAAGAATCGAAGTGTTCTTCAAAAATATAAATCCTTCGATCAGGCACTAGTTTTTTTTATGTTTTTCAAAATCTGTATAAAAGTCATTGAAATCTACTGAACGATTTTTGAGTTACAGTGTCATGAGTTCAAGAAACATAGTTTCGAGAAAAAAGCATCTAAAGTTTTACACTCGATTTATGAAGAGTAATACGAATAACTTAATTACTTATACCGAGTCATCTATTCATGGGCCATATAATAGTTCTTCAGCCGTTGTAGAAGATTCTCCAAAATGTTGATTAGCTATTAGCTACGTCACATTCTACCTTATCGAGTGTTATCGTTACTTCCCTTATCTGCCAAATTTAATCTGCCATTTTCAAGTTTTTTCGGCATACCGATAAGAATTTTGCCCACGTTTAAGTCCCAGTATATTCATTATTATCAATAATGAATGTATACCTTCATTAAATATACCAGTAGTTATGTATGCATCAATATGTATGATAGTATAACTTGTATTTGTGGTTTTCGGAATCTCGAGGGTCCGAGAATGTTTTGTTAATTGCCGAATAACTCGAAAAATATTTGTTGGACGAACTTCAAAATTTAAAAACATATTTTTAAGATATTATGCTTTAAGAAAATGCAAAAATAAAAAATCGATTTTTTGAAAATTTTGACTACTCTAATCCCTGAAAGTCCTTTTTTAAAAGGAAGTAAGTAATTATTTACCAAATGTTTTCTAATGGATATGTGGAACAGCTATGTAGCTACCCGTCCGTTCCAATTCAAACATCTCCGACCTTTTAAAATTTAAATATATTTAACATGCTTTTACTGTAGCATTTCACTTGAAAAAATAAGCGTGAGAAAAAATAATTCCTTTGATATTTAAAGGCCTTGTAATTTTTCAATAATAAAAATATTTTATTATCATTTTAAGCAAAACTGTTTTAAATTAAAGAATTTACCCTTGTTTAGTTCTTATTAAAGTTACAGCTCTTTATTTCGCGCTTGAAAAAAATGATTGCAGCCTTTCTTTTCATTACCAGGCACTCTGCCTCATTACCCAAAACTGTTAACACACTGAAAATATGCAAATATATTTAGCTTTTCTATAATGCAATCAGTTTTACTTCAAGCGTGTAGAACTGTCTTCTAAATTATATTGCTGGTGTAGAGGGAGCATGTCTTATCACATTATAAGTGCCTACTTTACGCGACTTTTTTAAACTGATCTTACGCTCTGATTAATTTTAATTACTTAAAAGAGGCGTTTTTGACGTTTCATTCACTGCCGTTTTCTACGAAGTTAACTTGGTTTACATTACTTTCTAGTGCATAAAATGAGCTTTGATTTAAATTATGGACTACTTGGCAAATGTAAGCGAAAAAAAGTAAAGTGGTTTAGATAAAAGGGGGCAAACAAAAAAATATATAAATGACTAAACCTAACAAAATAAACTTGTGATTTATGATCGTTACCCGCATAATATTTAACTTATTATGAGTAACTTCGAAAATTAGAAAAGCGGTAGAAGAAAAAGTAGTATTTGAATCTCAAGACAAAATATGCATTTCTCCTGATAAAGTTTTTTTTTCTTTTTTAGAAATGACAGTTTATACTATTTTACACGCTATATCAATTGTCCTAAATCAGTGTAAACTCAGATCGTTTACAGAGATTTCGTGAATTGATAACATGCTTTTATTAATTACTCAATGTTAAGTTTTTTTTTTTTTTTTTTTTTTTTTTTTTTTTTTTTTTACACTTTATGTCTTTCTATGACATTCGTAAATTATAGATTCCTAGGAAATTTTTTAAAGTGACAAGTACATGTTCTAACATAAAACGGTATGGATCATAAAGGTATAAATTACTAAACCTAACAGCTTTAATTTTTTACATAGTATAAATAGTATCATATATTTTCACAATTTTAATATCGCAAAATCATTAATGCGCTGTGACAAAGAAATTCATTTGAAATTATTACAGAAACAATTTATGCCGTAAATTGGTATACATCATGCACCGCTATTAAACATATATCACCAATTCATTGCTGTGTGTGTGCCATTCATTTAATTAGATTATACATGAACAAACTCTGGCAGGAGGTACACAGAGCTACCACCATTTTGGAATAGTTTAATTTACTATATTTAAAGTAAAGTATTTTTAAAAAGTGTGGCAATGTCTTAATTTTTTCTCTGCATGAAAAGCATTTTCCCTGTATTTCTTTTAGGCATTTATTTTTAGAGAAAAAAGTTATTTCTCTAACACATAATTTTTAACACACATTATTTTCACAAAAAAAATATTTTATGCTTTGCGTGTGTAACATGGAAATATATGCATTTTCACCTTGAAATGCACTTTCACTTTGTAATGCATGCTTCCAAGTATTTAACAGTTAGACAAGAGATACGTTCAATACGATTATCATTCAACAATAAAATGTAAAATATATTTCTGAAAGGCACATACGTATCCACGTGATTTTTCATATTCTTATTAATATTTAACTCTACAGCAGGGTGTGAAGAAACCTGTAAATAATATATTTTATTTTATTTTAGACCGATGCATAATACTTATTATTTTTTTAAACCAATTTTAATTTTTTGACTAGTTTAAATAAAAAAAAAATCACTGTTTAAAATCACTATTATTATTTTTTTTTTTTGATAGAATGTAGGAAAAAAATTATTCATTTTTTACAAAAATAACGGTATCGACAATTTTTTGAAATTTTTGCACACAATTTATTTCTTTTTTTTGAAGGACTAATTAGTTAAATAGTTTTAAAGAAGAAATAAGAGAAAATAAGCTGAAAAAAAATGTAATTAAAAGGTACTTTTTATCTTTTCATTATTTCATGGTACTAGTAGGATTCGAACCCACAATCTACGGTCGCAGGAATTTAGTTTATTTTTGTCGTCCGATTATCTGCGCTAGGGATATAGGACCGGGGGGAGTGTCCTTCGTGGGGGTCTTTCTAAGGGAAACTAACCCGTATTTACGCAAGGTTCGAAGAAAACCACGAAAACTCCGAACGGTTAGGGCGACAGCCACGATTGGGTTCAAACCCAGCACCTACCGTCTACCAGTTGAGAGGGGCGCAGGCATTTAGCGGAGTGGTGCTTTGACCAATTGGCCACAGAGAACCCCGGATAACGGAGTATCTCCGTTTTTTCTTTCTATATTGTTCCGTTTCGTTATTTTTAGGTAGCTTTCATTACAAAAAGTAAAAAGCTACTTATTGCATCCGTCCGGAGGAAAGCACTTCCAGAAAAGTTTGGTATACTTTCACCGATCATGACCCCTAGACCCCAAAATCTCCCTCTGCTCAAATGTTGACATATATATATATATATATATATATATATATATATATATATATATATATCTGATTTTTGTCATGCGATAACTATCGTATTTATGAACTGATTTAAATGAAACTTGGTATGTACATAGTACATACAAATGTCACGACCGAGTTAGTTAGCCAGCATCATCCGCCATCTTGTTCCAAAATGGCGGCCATTTAAAAAATTTAAAAAAAAAATAAAATTCTAAATTAAATGCGAAGAAATTAAAAGTTGAAGAATATATTTATTTTATGTGTTAGAACTTAAAACAACGATTCTAGAAGACTTTTTATTTTGTCTATATCTTAAAAAATAATTGAGTTATAGCACTTTGAATTTTTTTTATGGCTGACATTTTGAAACGATCTGATATTTGTCATGCTGTAACTAACGTATTTATGAACCTATTTGAATGAAACTAGGTATGCACTTAGTACTTACAAATGTCTCGACCGTGTTCGTTAGCCAGCATCATCCGCCATCGTGTTTCAAAATAGCAGCCATTTATTTTTTTTTAATTTAAAATTTAAAATTAGGGACAAAAAGGTGAGAAATTGAAAAAGATTTTTCTTTTGTGTATTTGACCTTGATACAAAGATTCCAGGCCATTTTTGTTTCATCTATATCTTGAAAAATGGCTGAGCTATAGCACTTTCAATTTCCAGTCTGGTTGACATTTTGAAACAGTTTGAAATTGCCCGCGATAACACGCATATTTATAAGCTGATTTGGATATAACTACCTATATACACAGTGCATATCAATGTCTTGACCGAGTTCACTGTCCAACTTCATCTGCCATCTTGTTTAAAATGGCGGCCATTTAAGTTTGTCAGAAATCTTTTAAATGTATAATGATGTACAAACAAAAAATTTGAAATTGAAAAAAGGTTCCTTCTAAAGTATTTATCTTAATAATGAATTCCAGAGTGTTTTTTGCTTTGTCTTTATCTTAAAAAAATGCCTGAGATATAGCAGTTTGAATTTCTATTGTGGGTGACTTTAAAAAAAATCAATTTGCCCGCAACAGCACTTGTATATATTAATCGATTTCGATATGAGTGGCATGTGCACATGAATTAAGATTTCGACCAAGCTCATTGGTATGTTTAATGCATCATGTTGCTTTGAAATAGAATACACTTCATGATATCGTGCAATTTGGCGACTCTCTAAATCGCTGAAAATGAAACCAGGTTGAATAAAATATGACTAATTTCTAAATATTCCTATTAATATTCAGTTTTTACAAAAACTAGAATTCAATCTTATAAAATCGTATTCCACTAATTTGAGCTTCGTATGTTTGAATAATATAACTTAATTTTAAATAAATAAATAAATATATATATATATGAAGCTACCTCTTCCTCCCGGCATTGCCGGAAGGACTTTTTGGAAATATGGTGGAGTTTTCAGATTTTTAACGGAAAATGCTCTTTTGCTGTAAAAAAGAACTTTTTTCTGTGAAATCCAGGAAAAATATATCCGTGAATTTCAGATTATTTTTTTAACAGTGTACCATGCTCCTTTTTTGGCACGGTGCTGTGTATTCTATAGTATAGTCTAGATATGAAATAAGAAAATAGTCCATAATATTCGATTTCATATAAACTATGAAAGGGACATTAAACGAAAGATATATTTTCTTATTTTTTATTTAATTATTTTGTGAATTTTATTAAAATAATTAAAATGTTCATGAGTAATGCAGACAATATGCAAAATATGTGATGGGTTAGTAAAAAAACTTTCTTTTTGCTAAAGTGTAGTCCGTAAGTTTCTTATCATGAACCTCACTACTTTTCTTGCAAATGAGGTCTGGCTTTGTGGGATTCTTTCTGTTTATTTTTATTTTATTTTAATCAAAATTGTTTTGATAAGTCTACATGAAAGCACTTCTTAATAACCATTAGTTCGCTTTCTTCACATATCAGTTTTGTCAAAACACAAATCTTAGTAATTTTTTAAACAAAATAACCTTCTTAATTAAAAACGTGTCTTTGTATACACCTTTTCTGGTATACAGTAGGGTAGCACACAGGAAAGAGTGAATCATGTATATTAAATTTTAGGTACTACTCTGCTATCCCGTCGACTAATTTCGCCAAATTATACAAATCGCCAAACTAATAGCCAAATTATACATACTGACATAATTTTTATTTTAAATAACGAAAAAACAAATAATTAGTAGAATATTAATAAAAATTCAGATAAAAGAAATAAAATAAGTCAATGACATTTAAACACGTGGATTGTATTTAATGTCATTGAATGTGACATTCACGATCATCCATTATTGGCATTTAGTCTAATAGCTTGGCGATAATTTTTTGGTCGACTTTTCATGTAGTGGTAACAGGAAAAATCCATGTAACCGATTCTGAAACACTGAATTTTTGCTGTTACCGTTACATGAAAAGTTCTTGGAATCCCAGTTTCCTAGAAAATGTTTAGTATCTATTTTTTACAGTGTAGTAGTATCAAATTTTATAATAGCATTATATATAATAAATGTCAAGGTAATTTAAATGTCAAACTTTAACTATATTTTTCAATGAACAGTACTAAACGATTGACTTTGCATGCATAATCATATACATAAAAAATTTTCTTAGATATATAACTTTTAATTTAAAGTAATTTAGAATGTGTTATGTATGTAATTGATATGATGTGAAAATATATTAATTTTCAGAACACCTTTCTTGCAACATTTTGATAACTTCGCCTACAGAAAATTAACTTATACGCAGTTAAATTATTTATCATTTAATCAGTATAAATATTCACAAAAAAGAAAGAAATTAGAAAGGAAATAATATTCTAAATATTTTTTTCAAAGATTTGTGCATAGTATGCATATACTTCAAAATATCAAGTTTGTGTAGAACACTTAATTATTTGTTTTTCACAATTCGCAACAAAATATGTTGAGCATGCTCTTAACCGAAACTTTAATTTTAAAAGTGGAAACGTTGTTGTAACCTTTGGGTAGACACATCGTAACAAATACTACCTATTAAATTCTCGCCTATGCTTCAGTTATGAAAACATTTTGAAGATCTAGGACCCGACTCACACACAGTTCAAAACTTTATCCATCTATCTATCTTTATCACATTTTTATAAACATGATAATATCCATAGTTTTACATAAATCTCTTCGAAACGGATACATAAAATTACGGACAGAAATTCTACACTGTAAAAAAAAATCTGCAAAGGTACTAAACCTTTTCTAGGAAACTGGGATTCCAAGAACTTTTCCTGTAACGGTAACAGCAAAAATTCCAGTTTCAGAATCGATTACATGAATTTTTCCTGTTATCGTTACATGAAAAGTTCTTGGAATTCCAGTTTCCTAGAAAATGTTTAGTACCTTCACAGATTTTTTTTACAGTGTAGATTAAGTTCGTTAATGTGCAAAATCGAAGCATGGGGGATAGAATTTGAAATGACTGAAAAAACCGAATAACTTCTTAATTGTAATACATATGAAATCAGTTAAAAATCATTATTACTTCAAAGAAAGTGGCCAAAAATTTATGCATGACAGAACTTCGATAAAGTTTAAAATGTACTCATGATGAGAAAAATAGTGTTGTAGGAAGAAAATGTTCATAAAATTAGGGAGAAAAAAATCATAAATTTGTCATTTTGAAACGTATACATAAAATCAAGGTGTAGAAATTGGAGGTTAAGTTCGTTCATAATGATATATCGAACCAAAGGAGGCATAATTGAGGGGGTTTGTGAATACCGATAAACCGCCATAACATTTTAAGTATAATACATATAAAATCAGTTTAAAATTATTATAACCTCTAGATTAAGTCCAAAAACTTATGAATCTCAGAACTTAAAATTTAGTAGAAAAAGTATTGATCGACAAAAGAAGTATTGATCGTCTTCGGCCCCACTAATGGCCGAGATGTTCTGCCTCCGAAACTGGCACACTGTAAAAAAATTCTGTGAAGGTACTAAACATTTTCTAGGAAACTGGGATTCCAAGAACTTTTCCTGTAACGGTAAAAGCAAAAATTCAAGTTTTAGAATCGATTACATGGGTTTTTCCTGTTACCGTTACATCAAAAGTTCTTGGAATCCCAGTTTCCTAGAAAATGTTTAGTACCTTTACAGAATTTTTTTACAGTGTAGACAGCAGGTGCTGGGTTCGAACCTAGCCGCGGCCGTCGCTCTAACCATTCAGAGTTTTGAGTGGTTTTCTTCAAACCTTGGTTTTCCTTGCGTAAATACGAGTTAGATTCCCTTAGAAAGACACCTAAGGAAGGAACTCCTGTTTAGGGCCTATATCACAAGTGTAGTATACAAAATAATACATACCGTTATAAATACAAACAAACGAACAATTGATCGTTTCTAAACCTTCCACTAAGCTATAATGGTTTATTTCTATTAATTGTAACATTTTGCAATGTTGTGGCTGAAACTGATTCATTTAAACAAAATTCCCACTTTATATATTTATACATTTATTTTTAAGCAGACCTTTCTCACATAAATCTTATTCAGTCATTTTGTAGCTTTTGCGTTCAAAAATTTTTCTTTTTCAAAAATTTGACATATGTTTCACATTATATATATATATATATATATATATATATATATATATTAAAAAAGATACTTGAAAAAAAAGACTGAACTTAATTCTTTAAGAGGCAAGGTTTATTCTCAAAGTAAAGTAATTATTCATTCCATATGACGGGCGTTATTTGTTTTTGGGCTCAAGTTCAGAATGGTAACATGGAAAGCAATATCGTAAAGAGATATAAACGACAGAGGATGAAAGTTTGTAATTGTAAAGCACAGAATAGGAAAAAGAGATATCTATTGCTTTCTGCTTTTTTTTATTTAAATATCTATTATAAATTTGAGTACAAATACACATATATGCCGATTTTGTGAAAACTAAAGTATTTGAAATATATATATCGTATTTTACTCATGTAAAAATTAAATAATAAATACAAATAAAATAAACACGTATATATATTTATATAAATATATACTTGCTGCAAACTTATCTTATACACAGATAAAAATATATGACGACCTCAGAAGCCACGTGGTACAAGTGACAAAAATTCAATTTGAAGTAAATTGATTTTAAACGTAATTGGTGTTAAATTTGAAAATTGATAATAATTGACAGGATTGAAAAAGGAACCTGCCACTGATTTCATTGTGATGCTTGAACTTTTATTTAAATAACTGTAAAAAGAAGTAGCATACAATTTTTTTTAATTTATTATTAATTAATATTGACTTTTATTTAAATAACTGTAAAAAGAAGTAGCGTACACTGTAAAAAAATCTGTGAAGGTACTAAACATTTTCTAGGAAACTGGGATTCCAAGAACTTTTCATGTAACGATAACATTAAAAATTCATGTAATCGATTCTGAAACTTGAATTTTTGCTGTTACCGTTACAGGAAAAGTTCTTGGAATCCCAGTTTCCTAGAAAATGTTTAGTACCTTTGCAGATTTTTTTTTTTTACAGTGTACAATTTTCTTTAAATTTATAATTAATGAAAATTTATTATTATTCGGCAAAAGAGTTTATCACAAAAACGCAGTACATCATTAGAAAATCACTTATATTTCTTTACCAGAAAAGTAAAAATCATATTTCATGTTGTCTGAGCACTTAGCTCATTTTTTTTTCAATTTCGTCACTCATACCCCTTGGCTTCTGGGGTACTCATACACTGTAAAAAAAAAATCTGTAAAGGTACTAAACATTTTCTAGGAAACTGGGATTCCAAGAACTTTTCATGTAACGATAACAGGAAAAATGCATGTAACTGATTCTAAAACTTGAGTTTTTGTTGTTACCGTTACAGGAAAAGTTCTTGGTATCCCAGTTTCCTAGATAAAGGGTAGTACCTTTACAGAATTTTTTTTTTTACAGTGTATATTAGTATTAACTAGCCTGAAGATTTTACTGCAGTGTTATTGCATTATTTTATCAAGAACCATAGAAAGTTTGCTTACAAGGTGAAACGCCTTCATTCGCAGTTTAATTTTGATAATTTTTAAAGTACTTGTGTTGTCCAAAATTTCCTTAATATTCATTCATTCTATCATATGACTTAAATTTGAGATACAGTTAAAATTTTAAAATTTAAAAAAATATTGCAGATATAAGAGATGAGGAACGGCATATAATACAGGTGAGATGTAGAGAAAATTTTATCTATTAATTAAAATATTTTAAATTGTAGTAAAAATTATATGTACACTGTGATTCAGTTAAAATATTTTACATTGTGTATACATCTAAATTTAAATTCGCTCATTAGTTTTCATTGAAACCTATCCAGTTATATTTTAACTGTGTTAGTTGAACTAAAACGAGTCGTAAAAATAGCTATAAATCATATTAAAATATATTTTTTCTCTTTTAAAAATTTCGACGTTTTCATTTAATGATTTACTTTCAAAACTCAGTAATTATTCATTCCTTATTATCAGAATTATCTGTTTTTTTATCAAAATTTATCAATAATATAATGGAAAGCAATATCTTTTTAACACATAAGAGCCAACACTACTGACTGATAAAGACCCCGAGGACAAAGTTAAGTCTGTGGGGACGTTATTTTCAAATATCTCGGTGAAATTTTAATATTTTTACATGCTTTTTTGCTTAGGATAGCTGAGGACGATCTACAACTGGGTTAATTTTTACTTTTTTTATTTTGGTTATATATTTTTATATTATGGTAGTTTCAATTACAGAACTGTTTCTAATCGGTTTCGAAAGTTAAAGTATTTTTTTTAAATCTGAAATCAAAATTGAAAAAATAAAACATTATCCGGATATAGATCGTCCCCAGCTATCCTATGTAAAAAAAAATCATGTAAAAATATTAAAATTTTAGCGAGATATTTGAAAAGAACGTTCGCATAGACTTAACATGATCATCCGGGTCTTTTTCCGTCAGTAGTGTTGTCTCTTAAGATACATAAGACGGGAATTTCTATTTATGAAATCCGGGAATAAAATATAAAAGATGTGGATATAAAAGATCATGTTTATTATACTTACTTTAAGTATATTATGATTTTTTTTTTTTCATAAGTAAATTGCAAATTAACATTTCTAGTAAATCTATGTAAGTATTTTTATTTTGTTAAAATTATAACATTGCACTATTGTTAGAATAAATTTTGAATTTATATCTACAAATAAAATTACTTAAAAACATTAGGAGCATCTTTGGGAACGGAACTTTATAATGAAAACATTGAAGTGGTACTACACTTTTCGTGCAAAACTTAGTTCCTTTCACTGGGATAACTTTTATCATAATTCTATTGAATTATATTCAAAGACTATGAAATGTTGTCTTACTAGAAAATATCCTTTCATTGTATAGCTGTACAACTTTCTGATTTAGTAAAATTAATAATATTGTTAAATTTGAGGTGTTGTTGTATTTTAGTGTGAATTTCTTCCTAGAAATAAATATGTCTAATATCATTTGGACTATCTGTTTCAAGAAAATTTCTTATTTTAAAAATTACTGCAATACAAACTAACATATATAACTTATTTTGTAAGATTCAGTTCGTACTTAAATACATGAGGTCTGTTGCAATTCAATTGTATTCTAGTCAGCGACAATGTGAAATATTTCACTAGTAAAATAGATCCTTTTTAAAAGGTTACACAATAACACACATACTTTTGGCTTAATATTTAGTTCTATTTGCAAGCATATCGTCTAATGTAGTTCTATTTAATATTATTCACCGACAACAGGAAATGTTTCATTACTATAAAGTATCGTTTCATTAAATGCGTTCTTAAAAATATAAATACGTAGCACCTATTGTTGTCGTCTCGTCCGTCCGCACACCCATATATAATAGCGTAAAATTTACTTACAAGGAAGGTCTCCATGCGGGCATACTCAGAAAAATCTGAAAAAAAATACAGAATGTACTTCTTACGAGAATATATACGCTTATAAAAGAAATTCTTGCGGAACCTCGAAAGAGCGTCCATAAAAAATAATAAAATATTCGTTTATGTGGCGATTTATCACCAATTGGCGATAAAACAGAATTTCCAAAAAATACGCTTTTATGTCGAATAATCTTTAACCTCTTCGCAACGAGAGTCGTTTGCTTATATTTTAATCTTTTATCACCAGTTTTTGTAAAATGAAATTTTTTTTTTAATTGAATCCCGAAAATGCTCTGATCAAATAAGGTAAAATTTACAATAAAAAATAACTGGTGGGAATAATGAAGGATTCTAAGCGACAATTAACAAGCAATTTTCAGATACATTAGAATAGTTTGCTTTTGACGAAGAAAAATCCTGCTCGCGAAATCTCGTGTCGCTTTCATATTTTCGCGCCAAGTATTCGAAAATATTTTATTTTTTTACAGACTTTCTACTGAAATTCTGCCGGTAAATTTAACTGATCTTTTATTACATACGTAAGTAGTTAGAAGTAGCAACACACTTTTTTTTTCAATTTTCTTAGTATGCCTAGTAAGGAGACCTTCCTTGTTATCCTAATCGTTTGAAATTTAAAACATTTACCTTTTGTGTGAGTTTATCGAGTCAATTCAAATTTTTTGAAAATCGGATGTATAATTTTGTTACAGGGAAAAGCAAATATATTTCGTTACATTACAGCCAATGGAAAAAATAATTTCAAGTACATTTTAATAATGTTATATTCTTTCAAATACATTGAAACTTGCATGAATTTTCGAAGTACACAAAAATATGCATTCTACAGTAATGCCGTCCAAAAAATAATGTTTATGTATTTAAAATACCGTAATTTCGGGTGTATAAGCCGCGGATCAAACATTTCTTTTTGGACCCAGAAATCTTATTTATTGATTGAAAGCAAATATTTACGGCGATCTAACTAGTTATATTTGTTTCTTAAAAAATTCTGGGTCGAAAAAGAATTATTTGGCCTGCGGCTTATACACCCGAAATTACGATATTTATATATTTAATATTATAATTATAAATTTAAAAATTTTAATATTTAAAAATCGTAACCTTGCAATATGACAGTATAAAAAATAAATCATCATACTATTATTGTAATGCATGTGAATTCCTGTCTACAAATTAAAATGACGAAAAAATAGAGAATAAAATATTTGGCTGTGCATAATTGCAGTCTTGAAGTTTCATGCATACTTTTAGAATCGCTTCGCAAAATTTTCGTCTATTATAATTGTATTGTATCATTTTCTCTGAGACTGAGTAATTTTTTGTTATCAGAAAACATTTTTATAAGTTCCAGATTAAGATGTTTCCTGTAGTTGTATTTTTTCTAAAGGCGCTTTACATTTTAGTATAAACTAATAACTATTACTTCCTTCGAGTTTAAAATTATCAGAATACCAGTTTTTGAGCTGAAGTTTTAGATCTTTAAATTCATTAGTAATATACATTTTATAATATACATATCATTTTGCGGATATACATATAGTTTGGCGGATTACATGTGTTACACTAATTTATAAAGTCATATTTTTTATTGATTAAAACAACTATTATAATATTGGCTAAAACTGCAATTAAAATTTTCTTAAAAAAATAAAATGTTCACTTTTATAACATTGCTATGGTAAATTTTATGCATATGTTTTTTTCTTCATTTTTTTGTGACTTAGTTTAACAAAAATTGTTTTGAAAAAAAAATGATCATGCAATTAGAAATTAGTGCTTTAACAGGGATGATTTATTTTCGCAGTAAAGTAATTACTCATTTTTTATTATGAATTTTGCTTCTCACTTCACGTTCTGTATAGCAGCTTGATATTTTAGTTACATTAGATATATAAGTGGAGCGTTTCCAGTCGCGAAAGCAGCAAATGAGATAATATTCATCAGAATGCCTTCGTAAGTATTGCTAATTATATCATATTAAATAAAATGTCATTAAGAATAATAGTGACACAATACAAATACTCTCAATTAGTAAAAACTTCAACATTGAACTGTCGTTGTAATGCTTGGTAAACTTATTCGCACAGAATAAAATATGATATAAGAGACAGACAACTACTTTGTAAAAAAAAATATTGTATAAGAATTGCAGCCTTATGGAATATAAAATAAAATGTTTGGTTTCAGATTTTTCCAGCTTTATAAACATGCTACCTTTTTCAATTCCATTATGCTCTTCGGAGAACATGAAGTATAGTATTACAAAAAAATGTTTCTTTGCATTTTCCAATTTAACAGGCTTCTAACTATTTATATATATTTTAAACGCGCTTTACATCCCATGATAAACTGGACATTTTTGGATAAGTCAAATGATAGCATATTACTATTACCGCATATTAATGTTATATTTATTTAAAAAAAAAAAAAACATTTTTCGCAGTATAATAGAAAAGAAGCGATGGTTTTCATTGGTTTCATTAATGCACTACTGTAATGTTTACTGGATGTTTTAAAATTTTATCAATGTAATTTTGATAAAAATTTCTAATCAAATTTTATTCACTTAAACTAAATGAAAGAATAAAAAAAAGAATTATATATATATATATTATATGATGAGTGTTGTTTTATTTGACATATAGTCTGTATAGTAAAATAAAAAGCTACGTCTTTCAGTCACTAAAGAAATATTAGGAGGGAGATTCGAGTTGCGATCATGTGATTTTTCATAACAAGAAATATTCATTGATTTACAGTTTCCACCAGAAGATGCCTTAGTGTACCTGTATCTTTTTTTTTTCTAGATTCGCTAAATATTTTATGGTAAAATGCTGATATTTTAAAGAGTCAAAATAAAATGTTGTAGCCATATCAATTAGTTCTTGAATTCAATTTATAAACAGTAAAAAAATAAAAATAAGATAGGAGTCATGCGAAAGAAAGTATGATGATTCTCATATTTAAATACTGGAAATTTTCAATCAATTAAAAATGTCAATATAATCCTGACTTAAAATGTATATTGCATCCGACAATAGATATTCTTTAAGATATTAAACGTGTGTACTACACTATAAGGACATTGATTATTGGACACTTGCGATTTTAGACATTTTACTAAATATCTAGAAAAATACATGAGGAATCATCTCGAAACTCTTAGTGTATAAATATAATAGTATACGTCATACATCTTCGTGAAGATTTTTTACCGAAACTCCATAGGGGACCGTCAGTAAATTCAAAAATAATGAATATCTTTTGAATAACCCTGTCAAAACTAATGTAGCAAAAGCGCTCAAACTCTAGATTATGATTGCATGCCTTATCGTAATACACTGTGTTCATTTTTATGCAAATAGCATGCATACTCGCAGAGTAATTACGATTTTTATAAAAATGGTCCCAAATTTTTCCACGTTTTTCCCTTATAATTTTCAGAGTTCTTAATATAAAATAATATTTTTTTCAGAAAATATGACAAACAACATTGCACATAGCACCCTGTAATCAGAATTAAAAAATAATAAAAATTGTATGAAAAATGAGTAGGTTTACTAAATAATTTTTTACTGCGCATGCGTCAAAGATATCAAAATTTCATTTGAGTATTATGTTAGCTAAATATATAGATCAACTTTTGTAAAAGTCTCAAAATCATAGCTTGAAAATTCTGAAAGTAATCGTCTATAGAAAATGGACAAAATCCGTTGTTTCCAAAAGGAAGCAAAAAAAATGAGGGATTTTATCCAAATGTAGTAGTACATCCCGTATTGTGTATTCTATATTGACACTAATCAATGAATATATGGATACAACCCCTCTTGTTTTTGCTTCATTTTGAGAATAACGGATTTTCAACTTATTCAATTGACGATTATTTTCAGAATTTGCAAGTTATGATTTTGTGACTTTCACAAAAGTTGCTCTATACATTTAGCTAACATAATATGCAATTGATATTTTGATATCGTTGACGCATGCGCAGTAAAAAATTATTTAGTAAACCAACTCATTTTGTATACAATTTTCATTATTTTTTAATTCTGATTACAGGGTACTGTGTGAAAATATTACAAATATTTTCTGGAAAAAAATATTGTTTTATATTAAGAACTCTGAAAATTATAAGGAAAAAACTTGGAAAAATGTGGGACCATTTTTATAAAAACCTTAATTACTCTGCAAGTATGCATGCTATTTGCATAAAAATGAACAAGGCGAATTACAATAAGGCATTGAATCATAATCTAGAGTTTGAGCGCTTTTGCTACATTAGTTTTGACAGGATTATTCAAAAGATATTCATTCGTTTTTAATTTGTTGACGGTCCCCTATGGAGTTTCGGGAAAAATTCTTCACAGAGATGTATAACTTATACTTTTATATTTATATACTAAGAGTTTTGAGATGATTACTCATGTATTTTTCTAGATATTAAACAAAATGTCTAAAATCGCAAGTGTCCAATAATCAATGGCCATATAGTGTACTTCATTGTACATTTTTTGAATACTTCACAAAGAAATGTACTATAAAATAATAGAATATTTTCTCAAATATTTTCGTATCTTTTAAATTCACTTTTAATTTTAAGCAAAGGAAATGAATGTTCAATTTTTAAATCCGTACGACAGAATGGTAAACTGTGCCACTTTTTAAAATGATCCGCAAGGAAAATTAAATAATGTGGAACGTATTCTCACCCATTTCTAGAGTATCCCCTCAAGACATCGGTCAGATTATGTTCTACATTATCTTAGTATTTTATTTTTTTAGCACCAACCACCACTAAAACGGAGATTTACCGCAAAATTATGTAGAATTTTAATAATTTTTTTTCTTCTGTACTTGTTATCCATATTTACTAAAAAATCTAAAATATTAACGGAGCAAAATTTTCCTTTTATAACTAAATACAACATGCTTCTAAAATCTGTTAATATGATTTGATCATATTATTTTAAAGGAAAATATTCATTAACCCCTTGAGCTCTGCTGGTAGAATTTTCTACCACATAATTTTAATTCCCAAATGTCACAATGACACCAGAAAATTTGACCAAATTTGCTTCCAAAAGGTTTAATGCGTTTTTTTTTTCGTGTTTATTGTTAAGCGGTTTTTTTTCTTTGCAAAATACTCGTGCCAGTATGACATTTGGAATTTTGAAGAAATTTATACGCCAGAGCTCAAAGGGTTAAAATACATCATTTATGATTCATATAATGATGTTAAAGAATTTAAAACCAACATAATTTGAATAAGTGGCCCTATGTTCACTGCGACCCATATATCACAAAACCGTAACAGTTTTGAAATTGAAATGTCTATTAAAAGTTATAATTATTAATAGATGGTTACATTTTCAAACCGTAAAACGGTAATAACTATCTTTCAAGATACAAAAAGTATAAAAGAAAATACTCCATTAATTACACTTAGAAAAAATATGGATAATTTGTACATAAATAAAAAGGGCTAGTTAATTTTAGGCTAAATATATAACTTAGTTTTTATTTACTTTATGAATAAGTATCCTTTAACAAATTATTTATTTAAATTCAGAATCTTAAATTTCTGTTATTTCCACAGCTTATTTAGTTTGCAAATAAAAAATATAAATCTATATATATATATAATATACCTGGTATGGATAGATTTATTTTTATTCAAGAATTTTCAGAAGAATTTGAAATAATGCTTTAACAAGATGATTTATTTTATAAGCGATGTAATTATTCATTCCATATGATGGACGTTATTTGTTTGTGATCTCAAATTCTGAATAGTAAAATCCAAATATTTCAGAGATATACGAAAAAAGGAACGATAGTTCCCCTTTGTGAATGTTCCAAACAGTTTTATTATATAAGAGTGCCCGCTTAATTACTTACTTGCAACCAATATTTCTAAACGAATATCTCCTATGCCTATTTAGATTACTAATGAAGATATTTAAGCAGTATATCATAGCGATTATTGTTTGAACTTAGTAGTGACAAAAAAGTTGATCGACAGGTTTTTTTTTTTTTTTTTTTTTTTTTTGTTATTTTCAATCATTTGCATTCTAATTTTCTGCAGAAAGTAAAATATCTATGAAAAATTAGTGGGCCACTCTGCAAGAAATTCAAGCAGTTAATAATTGTAGTCATAATTGTCACAATTGTCATACTTGTAGTTAATAATTGTCACTTACTACTGACATGTCACATTTTATTGAGTAAATTCACAAATATACAGCATGTATGCTTTGTTCAATTAAAATACAATATCTGGTTTTTAAAACACCGATAGCGAAGAATCATAGTGGTGAGAGTTCATGCTATAACAAAAATGACGAGTTTTCGTCTTTGACCATCTCTTCGTAATCAATAAAATGAATAAAAAGCACCTTGGGAGCTAAACATTAAGAGTGTGACCTCTTATCTTAACCTGGACATGTACTGTACGTCATGGCACAAGAAAACGGGGTTGGCTAATGCGAACCCAGATACATAAGAGATTATAAAGCTACAGGTTTCAATATTTTTTTTCTTTCTCATATATAAGACGCAGGATAGTAAGTGAAACTGGAGATATAAAACATGTTTAATAAATTCATTTTTTTTTATAATTTTAAGGATACTGGTGTTTGAAATAAAGGAGATAAAACTGCTGGTAGTATGATTTATGAAACTACAGTTCAAGAAAGATTTCAGTAAAAATTCATTCACTGTATTAAAGGGTGGGGTAAAATCTAACAGTGTGTCAATTGAAAAGCCCACTGTAAAACTGAGAAAAGTAATTTTTATTTAGAAAGTAACTTCAAAAACTGTTCCCTAATTTCATAGCATTTTTCTTTCGAGAGTGAATTAAATGAATTCATTTTATTTTTCGACAGAGGTTTTAATAAATTCGCACTCCCCCAGTGAGAGATTTAGTTTAATAAATTATAAATATGTCTTACTGTACACTGTTAAAATTTTGCTCTAGTTTGAATCAAATTTTGGTGCTCATTAGCTGCCATCTTAAGATGGTGATATGTCGTACCAAAATTTGGAGCTTCATGTTTTAATCTCGTTCCAACTGTTGGAACTATGTTTCAACAAGATCTCCAAATATTGGTTCAAGGTTTCACAATCTTTCAATGGCAACTATGGAGCACCAAAATTTGGTTCAAATTAGGAGCAGATTTTTAACATTGTAATTACATTATTTTGACAAAATATAATTTTTTAATTGATTAAAAATAAAAAAAATTCCAAAGTGAATAAATGGAGATATTGATGTTTACTGATTTATTATGTGATTTTTGTTTCTTGAAACATATTAAACAAAAGTTATCGTTATAAATACTCATAAAAACTAGTCGTTGGGGTGCCACCGTAATACTTACCCATCATGGATAGGCATATGAAAATAAAACATGTGAAAACTATTTATACAGTGCATTGGAATTCCAAAACAAAATTTAAATATTGTTAATATGCGTAGTAATGCACTATTAATGAATTGCTGATGTACCAATTTCGACAAATTATATAAAACGCAAAACTACTCAAGTAATAACGAACTGCGTAAAAGAAACATCTTTATAACTCCAAAAATAATAATGATATAAACTAACAGTTTACTGCGTTGGATTAAGCGTCTCATTTTCAATTAAAATATACCTCTGAATTGAAATTTGAATGAAATACAGAGTCATGAAAAATCGAAGAATGTGGAAAACAAGATTACAAATATCTCAGCAACTCATAATCCGATCGACTTCGTTTTATATGCAAAATGTGTGTTATTTTATTGCCTTTTACGTCCATTCCTTAGAACAAAAACGTTCGAAAATTTTTATATACCTTTCATCAGAGCGAATTTTTCGAGAGTCCGAAAAAAATAGTTCCGGATAATCGAGGTTGCTGATATTAAATAGGCTTCGTTCCATTCTTACATACTAACTACATACAAAATTTCAAGTCTCTATCTCAATTTGTTTGGGAGTTGAGCGTTTACAGACAGACAGACAGACGGACGGCAAAATTTTTTTCTAAAAATATGTTTTTCGGAATCTCCACTATCTAAAACGTGTAAATTCGTCAAAAAAATTTTTCGATTTTCAAAACGACTGGAAGACTGGGTAAGTAATAATCACTCGTTTAATTATGCCTGAGTTAAAAACAAGGTTTGCAAAAGCTTCTTTTTACACAGCATGGTGAAGAAATTTTTGAATATGATATAAATGAAACTATCTTACTTTTCAAAGGACTCTAGATTAAAACTTTTTTCCTCAAATTTAACAACAAAAATAATGTTAAAATTATCAAAGAAGTCAATATTTGGATAGATCAATAAGCTTTGAATTTGAATAAAGTTACTAAAATAATAATATTTTCAGAAGATAATAAACAAAAAATTTCTTTGTACCAAACTAATTACACTGATTGTGGTTTCTTTCACCGAGTTTATAATAGTATCAAATTATTTGTTTGTTTAAATGAAACATATGTATAACTTATTCGGCATATAATATTTTTAAAAATGTATAGTACTCGAAATTTGCATTCAGAAACAAAGTTTTTTACAAACTTTTGAAATTTGCTTGGCGCAAATACTTTCGCGTTTGATGTAAATACATTTATTTTACTAATCGACCTTTTTCTCAATGACTATTTTTGTCTATTTTTCCGTGATTGAAATAAAAAAAAACACAAATCAGCTAATTCATAAATATGCACTGTGGTACACGAATACTATATTACTCTCTCTCTCTCTCTCTCTGTGTATATATATATATATATGTAGGTTGATCCAAAAAAAAGTTTACAAGCAGAAGCATTTGAAATGTAATAATTGTGGAGCGAATATTTCCACCCAGGGTGTTTGACAGATGGCGCTAGTTGTCCTACAGCGCACAGTGGAGTATTTTTCCATTTTAGCCGGCCAAAAGTCGATTTTTCGAAATGCAACTAAAGAGAAAATAATATAGCTAAGTATGAAGCTAACTAGATGGGGATTCACCGTACAGTTATATTTTTTTCTGTTGGGCCAGCAAATAGATACCAGGGTACATCAAACTTGTTACTTGCAGCACGTTAATTATTTGTATTTTAAAGTTCCAGTTGTGTTTGTTTGTTTCACTGTGATTTTTTTTTTCTCTAACCTTTAGCTTATACCATAATAGTTGTGGATTCTTAAAGCCCATATATATACGCTTTCATTTCACATGAATATATTTATATTTGTTAATTTAATAAATGTAATAAAGTGACAAAAAATGTGCCGTATAGTTTTGAAAATTTTGTTGTTAATTTCAATATTCATTAAAACATTTGTTATGTATCCCGATGGATCCCGATGGTTCTTTTCACTGTAAATCAAAGTTAAAGATGTATAGTTAATAATTTTAAAAAATGTAGCTGCTACAAAGTGCAATTTTAGAAGAATTTATATTAAACACACAACTGTATGTTTTGGTAAATGACATTTTTTGAATTTCCCTTTCGAATTGAAAAGTATTTTACGATAGATAAATTGTCGTCTGCGGATATAAAAAAGTTGCAATTTACGTATCTGGCAAATATTTTTTTAAAATATCCTCTGCATCTGTTTCTGAAGTTCTTATGTTATTTTTTAATGTTCTAAACTTAAAAAAGATAAATGTCTTCTTAAGAAATGAAGTGCTGCTTTAGTTTACATTTTATAAATTCTGCTTCTTAAATACATCTACTGTTTAGCTATGGATAATCAGTGTCCAGGTAAATATGTTTATATTTCACATGAATATGTTTAATTTATTTATTTATAACATATGACAAAGAGACAAAAATATCTATCGCGCATGTTTCATATTTGTATTGGTAATTTCAATATCCTTCTATAGTAAAAAAAAACTAGCCTTAAAAGGAATGACTCCTGGAATGATGCTGATGTGGAAGATTTCCGGAACTAACGAATCCGGTTTGTCCACTCCTTCCATGAGTCGAATAGACCAATCAGGAAAGGACTCCGTCTATGCATCGCCGTATGGGTTACCATAAAGAGAGGAAAGGTTACCATCGCCAACAATCGCCAAGTTTGTCGCCAACTTGGCGATATATCGCCAAATTTGGCGACCAAAATTAGTTGTCAAAAGTGACGCCAACTTGGCGATAACTGTAATATTTCGCCAAATTTTTAATTTCTTTACAACACCAGTCGTTTGATACATCATTTGAGAGGTTTGCAACTGCTTATTCATATAATGGATGTCTTGTGTGTTATCCCCCATTCTGCTCCCCAGGGGGGACACATTTTTAATTTCTTTACAACACCAGTCGTGTTACACAAGATTTGAAAGGTCTGCAACTGCTTATTCATATTATGGGTGTCTTGTGTGTCACCCCCACACTCTGTTCTCCCCAGGGGGGGTCACATTTTTAATTTCTTTACAACACCAGTTGTGTGACACATCATTTGAGAGGTCTGCAACTGCTTATTCATATTATGGATATGTTGTGTGTAACCCCCCTCTGCCCTCAGAGGGGTCTCATTTTGTAATTTCTTTACAACACCAATTGTGTGACACATCATTTGAAAGGTCTGCAACTGTTTATTCATTTTATGGATGTCTTGTGTGTCACCCCCATTCTGCCCCCCCCCCCAGGGGGGGCACATTTTTAATTTCTTTACAACACCAGTCGTGTGATATATCATTTGAGAGGTCTGCAGCTGCTTATTCATATTATGGATGTCTTTTGTGTCGCCTCCCACTCTGCACCCCAGGGGGGCACATTTTTAATTTCTTTACAACACCAGTCGTGTGACACATCATTTGAAAGGTCTGCAACTGCTTATTCATACCATGGGGTATTGGCGAGCGCAGCAAGCAGGGGTAGCCAATAATTTGGAATCGCGAAGCGATTAAGCGGGGGGTTGGCGAGCATAGCGAGCAGGGGGGCGGGGCCCCCCTAGTTCTATAAAAAAAAAAAAAACCATTAGAATATTATAAAAATATTAATCATGGTTGATGGAAAAGTTTACAATGCCGCACATAAAACAACATCAACCATGCGTTGCTTCATCTGTGGAGCTACCTCAAAAGACTTTAACAATTTGGACATGATTAACGAAATTAGAGAGGGATCACTGAAATTTGGACTGTCCACACTTCATGCACGCATCAGAATATTTGAGAGCATTTTGCATTTAGCGTATAAACTGCCCATCAAAAAATGGCGTATTCATTCCAAGGAGGAAAGGGATCTAATGAATGAGACAAAGAGAAAAATTCAGGAGGAATTTAAATCAAAAATGGGATTGATTGTAGACATACCGAAACCAGGATATGGAAACATCAATGATGGTAATATTAGCTGAAGGTTTTTTTGCTGATCCTCATCTTGCTGCAGAAATCACGGGGATAAATTTTGATTTAATATTTCGTTTTAAGGTAATCTTAGAAGTTTTGTCAAGTGGACATAAAACTGATACCACAAAATTTTCTGAGTACGCAAAAGACAATTCTAAATTATATGTGAATTTATATCCCTGGCACCCTATGACACCAACAGTCCACAAAATTCTGAAACATGGTGCAACAGTTATTGAAAATGCACTCCTTCCTATAGAGCAGCTCTTAGAAGAAGCTGTAGAAGCACGTAACAAGCATTTTCGGCAATATCGGTCACATTTTGCAAGAAAATTTTCCAGAGAATCGTGCAATATGGACGTCTTAAATCGATTATTACTAACTTCGGATCCCTTATTATCTAATATGAGAGGTATAAAAAACAAAAGAAGTGAACCATTTTTAAAGGAAAGCTTATCTTTACTTCTTCCAGCAGATAATTTCAACTTAGATACATATTGCATTGTATATATAGTCATTTATGCTTTATTTTTGTAATATTTTGAACCCATTAATTAAAATGAATTGTGTGAGTACTAAAAAAGTCGGATTTCATTTAATTGCTTTTGATTTACTCTGTAAAATCGTAAACAAAAATTTTCATTATTTTTTTCATAGATAAGTAAGGTATAAAAATATTTAAACGGAAAGCTTTGTAAATTTTAAACAGCTTTTTATTGAAATATAGTATAACTTGATACCTATTTAAAACCATCAAAATACTAATGATATGAAAATGATAAAAATACCGTATGTATTCGAATTTCTGAAAGAAATTACAATATGATGTTGCAAATTTAAATTTTTAAGTTACTCTATATGAAAAGACATGTTTGTATTGATGGATAGAATGTAACGGACTCACTAAAAATCTGTTGCATCAAAGCCTTTTTAGATATTACTATGTTTTCCATATACCCTGTATCTTATATACATATGTGTGGATTTAAGTATTTTTCAAGGAAAATCCCTAAAATGTGATAATAAGATGATAAACTAATCAATAGCTTACTTTACTCCAAATTTTTAATGAGAAATATTTTTGGCCGGCTAAATCCTCCAAATACTCCACTGTGCAGCGGTTCTACGAGTAAGTAGCCTCAGTACGCATACACTTAAGTGAGACAGTAATGGCACGACGTCTTGAAAAGTGGTATCGCATAGAGGCGCGAGGCGTAATTCGATTCTTATGACCCGAGAATGTGTCACCACCCGAAATTCACAGGCAAATTCACAGTCATTCTTCTGCATGGCAATTCTAGGCCCCGCACTACTCGCCAGACTCAGGAATTTCTGTAAAGATTCAAGTGGGTTTGGAATCACACCCATACAGCCCCGATTTGGCTCCAAATGACTATTTCCTTTTTCTGGCGTTTAAACGAAGCTTATCCGAAACACGGTTCATCTCAGACGATGCAGTGAAAACAGCTGCCGAGAAATAGCTCACTGAGCAGGGCCCTTATTACTACCAAGACAATTGATAAACAAGTTGGTCGAACTTTCTGACAAATGCCTAAACAGGTTTGGCGAATATGTGGAAAAGTGAAGGCCAGATGTGTCTCTTGATTGCCATGTGTATCTTGTTTCTATTGTTAATAAATACTTTTTCGTTTGCATTGTAAACTTTTTTTTATATATATATATGCGAGTGTGTTGTAATCAGCTTTATTATTCATCGTCGAGGTTAAAATAAGGTTAAAATAAGTCACTAGCGGACAGAAAAAATGTGTCTCATTTTATTATATTAACTTTTTTGAATGCCTTTCACGTATTCGGCGTTCCAGTCAATCGAAATTCATTGTTTTACGTAGCACGACTGCAAAAAAAGAAAAATGTAATAATATCACATACAAAGAAAACGTTTTAATTAATTTGAGTGTTTTTTCTTTAGAATTATCTTGAGTAAATATTGAAAAAATTACAAAAGGAAGCTTAATCTAAAGGGATTTAAATAACAGAATTAATATCTTTAATAAAAATGCCATAGTCTAAATATATAAATTTCTAAATCAACATGATATAGAATGCTTGAACGAATAAAGTGAAAAAATGAAAATGTAGAATCCCTTTTATTCATATAGAACTATAAAAAATTATGTAAACACGCAAGTACAATTTAAATATGGAAGAGAAAAAATATTTTCTCCTACGTGTAAAATAAATAATATTTTAAAACTAAATAAATGTTCTTTCGTAATGTGCCGGGGAAAAAAGCTGATTGCATTTATTTATTTATTTATGTATTTTAAATATAGCTTTTGTTCAATCTCACGAAGCTAAAAATAGTAGAATCCTGTTATATATTATTCAAAACAAACTTTTTTCAATATTGATTATGAATACGAATTTTGCCAAATAAGTCAGTTAAATTCCAGTTCCCTTCATTTAAAGGATTTATGATTGGTCGCCAAATTTGACAACTTAGTGTGCTCGCTGTTTTTTAAAAAACTTGATGAATGATGCAAACAAAAGAAATTAGTCAAAACTTTGGTGAATCCAGCACAAGATGCCTAGTGACATTAATATCGGTTAATATAACCCAGTGCAATCTTATGACAAAAAATATATTATTTTAAATTATCAGATTTTCTGCAATTTTAAATTGCTGTATATTACTCTATTTTAAGATAAAGAGCATACAAAATGCTCTGGAATATTTTTATCTGTGTCAAATATTAAAAGCAAACGCTTTTTTTCGTTTCCATTTTTTCTGTACTTCCTTTATTATTTTTGTTGTTCTTAGTTTTAATACGCCGTTTTGAACAAGATGCGGATGAAGGTAGCTATGGAACACGACAGAGACTTTGATATGTTCTGTGCACATGATTAGCCTCACTCAAAGTAATTAAAAAATACTCTTGATATCGCATGGTAAAAACAAAAAAAATTTCAACATAATTGCCGCCCTAGAAATCCACACTGAATTGCTGTTTCGAGGTCACACACTTAAAGGAAAACCTGCTCTAACTGCTCTACTTTTTTAGATAAAGACAAAATAACAAAAGTTTTGAATGACTTGTATCAAACGCTTAAGGTTACAATCTTCTATAACTTTTAATTCATCTACATCACTTTTTAAAATTTAGAAAAAAATGACCGCCATTTTTAAATTAAATAATAAATGCTGTTTGCCAACGAACTCAATCGAGACATTGGAAGAAAATGTGCACAAATTATATCCCATCAAAAACAGGTTACGAATGCGAGATTTAAAGCACGACAAAAATCCCCCCCCCTCTGTCTTTCTCTCTCTCTCTCTCTCTCTCTCTCTGTATATATATATATATATATATATATATATATATATATATATATGTGTGTGTGTGTGTGTGTGTGTGTGTTCTAAATTCTTATAAGAATATACTTTCATTACTATTTTCCATAATCTACTAATATTTAATTATCGAGTAAAGTTCTTTAATTCAGCATAATATATTATTTATTTTCCTAAAAAGAACTAAACTGTATTACTTAAATGTCAATATCTTATTTCGAAATATTAAAATCATTCCATTAATCCAATTTCCCTTTTTAGAATAAAAAATATTTATCAAAATCTTTAATTTTGTTTTATTTATTTTTATTAAATTATCGGCAATTCCAAAAAAGTCTGCGCCTGAAATGTTCACTCTTGTGTTATTTTGATTTCTGCCGCTAGTGGGGAAAGTGTACGTGTCCCAAGCTCCTCCTTCTGACCAATGGATGTGTTAGAAAGTTTCTACACTTACTTTTTGGTTTCCTTGATTGGGCTTTACATGATTACGTCAACCTGGAGGCGGGGTAAGAATTTCTCAGTAAGTTCTGAGCTGTCAGTTTTTCGGTAAGATTCAGAATCGACTGACCCTCCCACGGTTAAAGAACTTACGGTGCTTCTCCGATTATTTTTAGAACGTTTTGCGGAGTTGCGATGTTTTTCCACAGACGGCTTTGCACAGACCCCTTTTTATTCTTTTATTATTTACGGTGATACTGACTTAGAGAGACAAGAGGTCTAACTGTGATAATGGATTTAATGACTGAAATAGTAGAATAAAAAGCATTTTTCGTATTTTACGCCCAGGTGGTGATTTGATTGTTCCATAGTTTTGAATGGAGTATTACACGAGTTTAATATCATGTTGAGTGACTTCGTATAGTATTGCAACAAATAAAAGATTTATGTTATCAGCTCTTTATTATTTAAATGACAATAGCTTTCATCAAATTCCGTCTGCTACCTTTCTTCGTCCACGAATGTCTGGGAAGTAATATGTTTTCAGATGTGATTAATAATGACATATCGACCATCTACATTATTCGTACCATCATTTTCACATCATCAGATCGTCGTACTTCTGTGGGAACAAAGATATTTCTTTACATATACATATGATTTTTCTCATTGTATATATTGTTGACTATATATATAATGCTTTAATTAAGATGTAAAAGAGAATATTTATATATATATTCAATAACAGATATATTGCACCCTCTAATGTAGTCAAGTTTTGAATGTCCGTACTGACTAGATAGGTATTACGTGTTAAAATGCACTTCTTACATGGTCAGATTCTCATGATTACTATCTCACATATGTTCATGTTACCTCGTGTCGCTCTTTTAGTTGCAAAATATACATTAGTTATATGCTTTTTCTTTCCTCTTTTTAGTGCGTAAAGGTTCAAATAATGATTATTTTAAATATTTTCAAATCTTGGCATCTTTATGCATTCACGTGGTGTTTTTTTTATTTTTCTCAGCTTTAAAAAAATTCTAAGATAGTCAGAAGGAGAACAATCTTATTGTTAAAATGATCTAATTATTATTCCATTAATTAATCTCCCCATATCTCTGCGAATGACTGCAAATTGTTGGAGAACGATGGATGTTGATAGAGCTTCCTGGAACAAGTATTTAAGAAAGGTAAAACAAACATCTAACCTCAGTTTAAGTGATTATGATAACACTGCGTTATACGTGACTAGATGCCACCTATAACGCAGTAAAATAATGCCAGAAAGAAAGAAGGCACAACACTCCGTTGGTCGAATAACATCTACTCGTTCGAGTTGTAGTTATGGAGGTTGCAAAAGATAAAGCAGCCATAAATGACGTCTTTTGATGCCGTAGCTACCTCCTATTTTGTCCGCCATATTCAGCCTTGCCTTTTACTAGAGACTGCTGATTAGAATGCTATCAGTCAAGGAAATATATGGCGGACTCAGAAGATCGAAAAAAACACATTTTTCCGCATCAAGTTGCTCTATGGTTGAAGATCGATATGTCTACTCTTGTTGCAGGTGGTAATAGAAACTCTTTTCTTTCGGAAAGAGCTTCCAAGGAGAGGCTTTGGGAATTTCTCCTTCAAACATCGAGTTCAATATCGATTCTTTGAAAACATGCCATCACCCTTTGTGACTGAATAATAATTGTCCTCCGCACATAGAAAAGGAAAGTCATGTGTTTTTAGGTCTTTCTGTCACTCATTACTTCTCTATGGCTTGTTAAATGTTCGTTTTTTTATTAATTGCCTTTTGTGAATACAATGTATCGCAAAATAAAACAAATTGACAGCTGTGGAAAAAAAGAAATTGATAGAAAATTTAAAAAAAATTGAATCTAGCAAAAGTAGCTTTCGTGAGGACACTTGGAATACGGTGAACAACACTGATAACACCTTAGGACTAAATTTTGTCATACTGAAGATGTAATCAATCAAGAGAGAAACTAACATTTGAATATGACAACATTTGAGACTACTGAGAAAGCTATTTTGGCTTAGATAAAATAGGGCAGACGCAGAATTTTCCTATATCATGTATTATCTATTTAATTACGCACTCACACACATATTTATAAATGCTTTTAACACACGATCATTTGATGATAAACTCTAAAACCCATTTTAACTTTACAAATCATTTAGTAAAAATGATTACTGTTTCAAATACCAATTTTAACCTCTGGGATTTCAAATTTTTAATAATACAAAATTTGGAATGATAGGTAAACTATTTAGTATTTGAACAAATCTAACGCGAGTAATAATTTTTCATAGCAGTGTGACTTATTTAAAGTAGAAAAATATTAATTTTAAGTCTTCAATATACATTTAATACATGGAAAATAAATGTAGAAAAAAATTTCCCCTTAAAACAGATCCCTTCAAAAATAAAACAGTCTTGCAGCGTATTTAAAAAATACTGTATGTGCAGAGCCTTGCTACTAGGTGATCCACCCGGCGTAGCCCAAACACGTTACGATGTTTTTAAATCAAAATGGAATTTTTATTACAAAATCCCATAAAGAGATAGAATCTCGTTCTGAACGATTTTCGAATCGGGTCCTCGCTGCCTACAGTACTGTTTAGTAAGTTTGCCTCTCACGCACTACGAAATATTGTCAAAAGTAAATAAATAAATAAATAATTCTAATATGATAGTCCGAGATTCTATCAGAAGGAGACGAATTCTATTCATAACAAAAGTGTTTCTGAACAAAACAATATTAAACAACGTACCCGTAGATCTGTTAGTCAAGGAAGTGGCAGTCTTTTTGAAGAATTTGAGATATTTGTTGCAATTACCATTCAAAAACATTAGTAAGTACCTTTTTCATTTTTGATATTGAATAAGTTTCATTCATCTGAGGGCTTTGTAAAAAATTCACATCTAAAATAGTAGAAAGCTGTATAGTTTTAAATACTTGATCATCCCTCCTCTTTAAAAATTATTAGCAAGAATATTTGTTGAAATTACTATATGAAAATAGCGGAATGTACAATTTAAAAATTTTATATTTAATAAGTATTATTTATCTCAGGGCTCTGTCAAAAACACGCACATAAACAGTATAAAACGGTACTGTTTTAAATATTTGATTTCATCACCCTAAAAAAATATTGCCAACCCTCCACCTCACACCTGTTCATTAAAATTTATATTTCTTTTTTAAAATCTATTTTTTATAAAACAAAATCCCTAGGATAGATTTTTATTAAACTTATATATTATTAAGCATAATTTAAACGTAGGGTTAGATGCAGAACTTTAAAATGTCTAAATAGTGTATTGAAAAAAAATTATGGCTTTTCAATTAATCTTGGTGTGAAAATCATTTGTGGTTTTGAAAAACTAGCTTTTAGATTGAGAATTAAAAAGGAATCATCCAATTTATGAAATAATACGTAATATCTAATGTTGTAATTGAGCAACAGTGAAATATTTACAGGTATAAAATCAACGGACATTTCTACATCTGGATGCACAAAATATAAATTCATAATATTAATTTTTGATAAGAAATTACAAGTCGTCTAAAAATGCCACTATCTTTCAGTGGCAACCATCTGAGTTTCAAAACACCTTGCTTGTTCTCGCTATGACAGATACCTCACAAACCTGCGTTGTTTTGAACGGAAATAAAAGCGATTTTATATAAAGAATTTCTAAGGATTTTTTAAATATTTAGTATAGTATAAAAATAATTTTTAGAATTTCTGAAAAGGAAATGCTTTCTGCTTCTGGCTGCGCAAATTTTGAGTTTTTAGGCCCACTTCAATTAAAATACAGTATTTTATGTAAAAGTACAGAACATTTATCTTGCTCGCGGAATTGTTTTCTATTAAATCTTCGCTTTAACTTTTCGAAGAAATGTTATGCGATTTCATAATAATCAATGACAAACTTATTGAATAACAAATATTATTGAATAACTTTATTGAATAACAAATAATTTTTAATTTTTCTAATTTGGTGATTTTAATTAATTTCACAGCTAGTTATTAGTATTTTAAAATTCTGAATGTCAGGTGTATCATGAATTCTGTGGGCTAGTTTTACAAAACTTTTGAGACTCGTACGTACTGTAGATTTCGTTAGCCACTGCATACATATACACACAGAAACATAATGGCAATTTCTTTTATTACTACATATTAATCGGCTATTTAGCTATCTTGTAATAATTGCTCAAATAGTTTTTAGCAAACTAAATTTATTCTAAAACGTTTCTGGAAATTCGGAGTATGTTCTGTCTAAAATATTACAGTTGATTATCTACAAGAAATATTTGAGCGGAGGGTAGGAGATAAGTATCTTTGTAAGGAAATGTAACACGAATTTACTTAAGCCGAGCAAAGTTTCAGAAAAACTACGGAAAACCTCGACAGTGTTATTACAACAAAGCAGATCTGAGGCATATCTTCTCTACAATCATGAGAGTTGAACCACTCAACCACTGATTGGAAATTCGAAAACATAGATAAATGGCAGTTTTGGAGAAAGTTTTAAAATCAACGTTTTAAAATCAACCTAGGCTGTTTATATTCATTGGAATTATTGATACCGGTGTGCTAGGTGGAACTGTTCAAACTGTTATCACCGTTCGGCAAGTCATCAGTCATCAACGAAAAAAATGGATAAAAGGATTTTCCGCTCCTTTCCCTTTTTCTATCAGTAGTGTCTGCACCAGAACGACCATCTATTTAAAGGAATGCGTTAATTTTAAACTTTGTTCATTTATATTTCTCAATAAATTTTACTGTGTCTAAATAAATATTATGTTATGAAAATTAAATTTCTGTATGCATCTTTTGAAAAACTTTGTGTTTTCTGAAATTGTACAATATACGATAGGAATTCCAGCACTTCCCCTTAGAAAATCCAGGATGAAGAGATCTATTTTGTGTCATTTCTTAAAATATCATACAAAGATTGACACTTGTTCAGAATTTAGAGATTTTAAATGCTGAAACCTAGAAAATCGAAGCATGTTGTATTCTGTACAAAAGATTTTTTTTTCTTTTTCCCTCCTCGAAATAATATTTTTCTTTCATATACGCATATTTATTCAAACTCTTTTGCATTTCATTTCTGAAGCACTTCACATTGTCTTTTTTAATTTTCAATTCAAACCAAACAACTACGAATTTTATAAAAGGCCTTTTGAAGACGTAAAGTGATTGATATCACTTTTATCCAACTTCAAATTTTTGGGAAAGAAGATGTCAGTATGCTTTTAAGCATATACGTCATAATACGTGTCTATGTCTGGATATGTATGTATGCATAATTATGTGCATATCTAATTAAAATAATTTTAAATATTTTTGTTTTACTTATTAGCGATGTAAATTTTTATACCTATGCTGATTAATATAAACAAACGTTTTCAAATGACACATGTGAGTATATAACCCCCCCCACACACACACACATATATATATATAAGTGCAATTCAAAGGGCAACTTGACTTCCCCCCACCAATTATCATATTCTGAAAATTTTAGAGTTTTAGAAATAGGCGTTAACCAAAGGTACTTGAAAACTAAAACATCTGTTTTTATTTCATAAGGACAATCGAAATAGGTGTTGACAAATCAGTTGTGAGGCATTTTGAATCTAAATGTTGTGTTTTAGAAACATTTTGCAAGGTTTATTCGGGTTGAATTTATTATAGAAATTTAAGGGTTTTAAGTAATGTAGATACATTGAGCTCTCTTTCCAGGCATAAAATTTTGTACAATAGGTTAGGTTTTAAATATTAATGTGCTATTTTTAGAAAAAGGCTATGTTGGGAGGCTTGACGCAATCAAAGTGAAAAAGGATTGATAAGATGGTCAAGGCTTCGTAAATGAAGTAGATTTCGAAATCTTTTTATTATACACTGTACATAATGAAAGATAAAGGTTATATATAAAAATAAATGTAAATTTATTCTGTCACAGTAAAATGGAGTGATCATAAAATTATTTAAAATTGAAAGATGTGAAAATTTTTTATAGTAACCACTGCAAAAAAAAATAATGAAATATAAATGAAGAGTTGATATGAACTTTTTTAATTTAAAAATTACCTATAGTATGTAAACAGAATCGAAAAAATCCAGAAAAGAATGGATGTAGCAGTCTTGAAAGCCGTTAAGGACAAGTTCAGTGCTCATATATCTGCAAAAAATATATGATTGTTAGAAAAACTTTTTAAATGGTATATATACAAGATAAACAAAGCTTAATACAGTAAAATGAATCCAAACTATGTTACAAATAGTGTTGTCAGGTTTAGTGTTCCAAAAAGTAGGACAATGAAAGAAAAAAAAACATAAAAAATATATCCGGGCAGTAAATACAAGTAACAGAAAGAAAACGGAATGTATCTTCAATGTATAAAATTGAAACTGGTGTTATACACAATTGAAATGAAAAAAACTTCTTTAAACACCATAAAATAAGTTAACTGCGCAAGGCCTTTCGAAAGAACTTAGTCTTTCTTCGTCAGGCGCAAAAAAGACGTGCGTCCACAATGAATGTAGCAGCACGACTGACGTGCTGCTACATTCATTGTGGACGCACGTCTTTTTTGCGCCTGACGAAGAAAGACTAAGTTCTTTCGAAAGGCCTTGCGCAGTTAACTTATTTTATGGTGTTTAAAGAAGTTTTTTTCATTTCAGGAATGTATCTTTAACACAATACTGTATTGAAGGTTAAAATTTTACTTTACCTGCCATACAGTTTTTCCTGCTTAGAAAAATCCGGTTTATAAAAAAAAATATTTCTACTATGATATGCGATTCCTTCTAAACAGGTTTGTATAAAGATCATATATAAAAAAAATGTATAAAAATGAAAGCATGTATTATAAATTTATTATGCTTTTTAATTTTGTTTTAATTTCTTCATACAAATATTTTGATATACTAAAAAGTGGGACAAGCCTCCCATACCGTGATTCAACCCCTCGATATTTTGGAAGTCTGACCCATTATTTTTACATGATTAAAACCAATCATTATTCAAGCTTCTTAAATATTACGCAAATTTTCTTTTGATAACTCATTGTATACCGAATAAAACGATATATTAAACTTTATTTAAAGTTCATTATTTAAAAAATATATATTTTTCAAAAAGTGGATTAAACCTCCCTAGTCTCCCCTATATTTGCACATTATACGCATTTTAATTGATTTCTTATAGTGTCAAACCTTTTGTTACACCATAATATATTTTTATTTCTTTCGGCTCTTCTTTGTAAAATACAGTATTTCTTTTAAAACTAGCTTAACAAAAAGAGTATGGACATTTTCGACTGTAAACATTCGAAAATGTAAATAGCGTAAGGTTAGTGTTATTCAGAAAATTAAAAATATCAAAAGTAAAACCTCATTTACTGGAGTAACATAGAATAATGTTTAATAGATATTTTCCTCATTTTATATTGAAATAAAAAAAAATGCTCCCAGATTATTTACGTTTTATCACAAAACATTTCTGTTTTTTACATTACTCATTTTTTGCATCATTTAAAATGTCTTTAGAAGAAAAACTACGGTGAATTGACAAAAACTTGTTACATAAAGTACACAACTTTTT
The DNA here is from genome assembly GCA_964019185.1 of Maratus speculifer. NCBI lineage: Eukaryota > Metazoa > Arthropoda > Arachnida > Araneae > Salticidae > Maratus > Maratus speculifer. Next base: position 220,328,432 of record OZ025299.1, on the reverse strand, counting down.
ATTACGAGAACAGTTCATCATTAATAAAAGAACTCGCATTTATTTGAATATTATTTACGATAAAAAAAGTTCTTAAATTCAAAATAACATCTGCTTTTAGAATATGAAAATATTTTTTCAAAGAAAGAACGTGTACATTTTGGCGTGTTTTTATTTGTCATAGAAAAATAAATAGTGGCTTTTAAACCATTTTCCATAAAAAAACGTTCTATGATTGGACGTATTTCTAACGTTCTTTAAACAGTGCTATAAAATTCTGCAGTAAACTCCTGAGCTATTCGACCTATTTTATAGATATCGGTTAAATTTGGTTGAATGACTAAGAAAGCAGGTTCCTGCAGATTTTTAACGGTGTTAGATCAAAAAAGACAGGCACAAGATATGATCTCATTCATTTACCGTTTAAATGTAGCAATCTGTTTGCAAAAAAATTAAGTTTACTCTTTAAAAAAGTTTTTTTACGAAGTCTTCACTTAAGGTTTTTTCGTATGTTTTACGAACTTGTGTTCATCCACCAAACAACCAAAATACACAAAAAATCAACTACACCAAATTAAACTTTGTACTACACTGTAAAAATTTTAAGCATTCTGTCCAGTTATTCGACCTTTTTTTGAAAAACTGGTTAAATAACAACAATTTAACAATATTCTGAAAATAAAATTCTGAATATATTCTTTCAATAATATGGTCAGATAAGTGTAAAATGAAGAGTTGTAAAACAGTTGTCGGTAAAAACGGTCAAATAACGGGACAGAATGCTTCAAACTTTTGATAGTGTATTGTAATTTAAACGCTGTAAGGTTTCTTAAAAATGTTAATATCAAAATCCGATTTTTTTTCGGTATGGCATATTAAGCACTTACCGTATTTTTTAAAATAGGCATCAAAATGAAAAACATAAACCTCGTCAACTACATTCGTGTCTTGATATAAAGAGAGCAGTTAAACATGTTAGAGCATATTAATGAGGCACCATAAATATTTGTGTAACACTTCTTTTGTAGTATCTGAATGTAAGTACGAAGACTTGGCTGAAGGATCGTGACACTTAACAAACATGTTGAATATTTGAATTTCGAAAATTTTCGTTAAAAAATCTATGAGGTATTTAAAATTTTATTACCTCCAAATTTACTATTTAATGAAATAAAAAATATAAAACCGAGACCATTTCGTGTAACCCAAAACTGTGCCAGATGGTTTCAAGTGGTGTTTTATAGCTATCGAAAAAAGTACTAGAGACACGCAGAGAATGAGACACAACAGTATTTATACTTAGAAATAAAAAACAGGGAAATGGCGGTTAATTTTGATGGATCTTTCTACATTCTAGGCGAAAGGGACTGTTAAGTGCAAGTGCCAGTAAGTAGTGGTATAGATATGGGTAGGCTAAAGTGTGAGAGAGATAGTAGATAGGCGGCCGGCTGAGTTTAAACATACTCCGGTTTAATAGGTTTTCCCAAGACCACGTGACCTATAGCAATCATTCACTTGTTCGAAAAATTTTGGAGTACCAAAAAGATTCTCTTTAAAAGCATAATTTTTTTTTAAATTTTCATATATTTTATTAAATGTTTTCATGTATATGATAATCATATGATAAATATTTATTGATATGCTATATAACAAGAAACAAAATAGTTTTGTTTAACTTATGTTTAATTAAATTTTTATTTATTGTCATAAAATATTAAAGTTTGAAAAACTAATGAATACTACGATGAAATAAGATAATAAGAGTTCTTAGAAACTATGTATGTGTGTATATAAACAAGAATCTGTCTTTAGGATTTTTTTTATTCATCATGATCTGTGACGTCATCATCAGAATTTGAAAACTCGTCTTCTTCAGGTTGTTTCGAATTATCTGAAAATGATAATGAAGTTATATTAAATGAACAATAAAACAAAAAATGTAATCATGAAAGAAAAGTAATGTTGAAACTTACTTGTAACATTTCCATCGGTGTTCTCGACTTATTCATAACAATAGCATCGAACACTAGTTGCAGCATAAAATAACATTAAAACATTAAAAATTAAACAAAGTACTCGCGTCGCGATGGAGTTACCTGTACCATTAAAAGGAAATCGTTGCTGAAAGAATAATAACACTTTGTAAAAAATTACATAACGTAGGGTTGTTTACAGCTGTATATAGGAGAAGATGGGGATACTTGAGCCACATTTAACCACTTGAACGGCTCACTAATAGAAGAAAAACTACCCCACATAGATTCTGTTATCTAGAAGATTTCCGGCCGAAAATCCTCCCTTGTTAAAAACAAAAATGTGTGTTTCCCTGCATGGCTAATGCTTTCCCCTTTATTCATCTGTAAACAGCCTTTGTGTGCTCAATTATATATACAGAAAATCTCCGCGATTAAGTTGGCCATTCTGGGAGCTTGGGAAAGGGGTCTTGAAAGCCCTTCCAGTTAGGATTTATAGCTATTTTTGACTCGATAATGTATTGCATAGAATAGTACTATTTTATAGAATTTATTTGTCATTGATAGAGCATTCTTGCTTATCTAAATATGTATAAAAAATGTGAAAATACATGGTGTGTAAAATACACATCATGTATTTTACAATGAGTTTTTATGTTATTTTACAATGAGTTAGTTATTTAACTCAAAAATGAGGGAAAAAAAGGAGGGAGGGAAGTAAAAATCGAATATATATGTTATATATAGTTAATAACAGAATATATTTTGCAAATTGCAGAATTTTTCGTCTCAAAAACATAAAAAACACATCAAATACATATGAAATAGCTGCAAAATTACTTAGTTTATTATTGTTGTAATTATTACATACATCGGGTGTAGTTTTCAAAGTCAGTGGATTAAATTTCTCAAGTGGGTGATAATTGTGAAATCACATAAAAAAAAGCTGACACTACGTTTTTTGCGAAATAGGAGAAACGATTTATTTTTTTAAAATAGTTTTTTTAATAGCAAAGAATATTTGCTATTTATTTACATGACCGCACAAAAGTATCCCATTACATAATAGTATAGAGAGAAATGTTTTGGGAGACACATTTTAATAATATTTAATTAATATATTTCACATTTTATGAAATTGATAGGGGGAACTGGGGTACATTGATACTTGGGGCACATTGATACACCCCCTGTACAGCACACAGGGTCATTACAGGAAGTTTCACAAGAGCTCCAAAAGGTGACACTAGTGAAATTAACTACATACAGAAAGTTTTGGAATGATTCAATAGTTTGATGAAATAGGATGGGTGATTAATTGTTTTTGTAGATCAAAAGTAAATTTGAGTTGTACAATTGAAATGGTATTATACAACTGTTCCAGTATTTTCAACCGAAAAGAATACCCTCCCTGGCAAGTAAAGCTACACCTTATCAGTTCCTCATTCTTCATTGTTAGATAAATTATGAAGTGTTGGATTATCGACTCATTTTATTCAAAATGGCTGTATGGGGCACATTGATACAGTCTTTGTCGGGGCACATTGATACAACCTAAATCTTTTTCTAGTTCATTTTTTCATTACCTTTTATTTTATTTTTTTACCATACACTTCTTAATTCAACTATTTTTCGTCAAAAATTTCTACTATTAGTTTTTATTGAAGTGAAATAGCTCTAATTTCTTTATATTAGAACATTTTATAGTATTTTTGCAAACAGAAGACGTACAAACTTACACAATATCTAATGCTAGTAGAATTAATTAAAGAAATGGACGGCAGCCTGGCAAATCTCAAATTTATACCGATTCTCAAGAGAAAAAAGTATTATCGACATGAGAAATGTCAAGTAAGAGAAACAAGCTGCAGAACAGTACAGAATAATTATATTATAAACATAATTTTTAATATAATTATCCTTTATTTTCTGTTTGTAATCCGATTTATAAACAGAAAACCTGGTAATTCTTTCACCTTTCCTAAGATAGATGATAATTCTGTGGTTAAAGTGCCAGAAATGACAAAGTTGCCACAGCCAACAAACAGACAAGGAACAGCCAGAACAGCAGGTCATTATACATTTCATTTCGATTGCTTTAATATCGCTTACTAATAAATTGAGTGCGATTTTAATGTCTATAAATATATGTAAAATGGTTTGCTAACTGTTTTTCTATGAAAAATATGCATTCGTGTTATTTTGTCTCCATTTTTCCCAAACGTGTCAAAGTGTATCAATCTGCCCCGGGGATGGGGCACATTGATACAAATTACTTTTTTTGATTTTTTAAAAATTACATGCAAAAATAATACATAAAACAACGATTGTACATTTTTATAATACACTACACAGGTTTTGCCGACATCACATAGAAAAATAACTTGTAATTTCTGCTTTCTAGACACCAAAATATTTTTTTGAAAAAAGCTGTATCAATGTCCCCCAGTTCCCCCTATATGTTGCTGAAGATTACCACAAGTTACTTTTGTAGCAGATAATATTTAAAAGGACACACAAAAGATTTCGCATAATGTACTGTATCCAAAGTAGTATATGCTATGACACCAAGATCGTAATATTTTTAAAATTTCGTTATAGTATGAATGCACCTGATTTGCTACATTTGACGTGGAATTTCCGACTTTCTTATATCTGTTTTGGTAGCTAATAGTTACTACAAATAAAAAATGCTGTTTTCTAAATAAATAACTAAATGTGTTTTCTAGATAAATAAATAAATAAATAATGTATTGCATATGTTACTTTAATTATTTTTTCAAACATTAATTTTATAGTTTAGCAACTGTAAAGCTAAGGAGTATTAAAATTTCACTAATATTTATATGGAAAAATATATCATTTTAAGCTGTTTTGTACGTGAATAATTAATGGAGCTATTTAAATACATTTTCGGCTATATTTAAATTATAAATTAGTTTGAATGAAAAGTGGGTGTTTTTGATGGCCGATTATGTACAAGTGGGATATGGGCGCGAAAAGGGATATCAAAACAAGCGGGTTTTTTCTAAGGGAGTCTTACCCATATTTACTTATTTAAGGTTCGAAAAAAACAGGTTGGGAGACTCCGAACGGAGGAGAAGACGCGCGCAATTGTATACAATACCCAGCACCTTCCTTCAACCATCTTTGAGAGTGTAATAGCTGAGGTGCTGGTTTATAACCGCAAAAATACTGTAAAATCATCTTTTTTTTTACTTTTTTTTTAGTACAATTTATATACCGGGTGTCCAGTAAATGACTGACCCATTTTAAAATTAAATAATAAAAAAACGGTTTGAGATAAAAATGTGCGGTTTACGGTATTGTTATTAGAAAATCAATAAATTTTCAATACGCACTTCCTTCAAATAGTTCTAATTTCGGCCAAAAGATGGCGCTGGCGGCATCAGACTGCAGAAATATCGCCTGTTTTCTTGTTCTCAAGCTGATGATCTTTCCGGCTCATTTTCCCGAGTCGAATCTGAGTCGAAATGTTGAATTGACTCTCCACTCAACTACAGAAATAGGATTTGTTGATTGAAACGAGATTTAAAATAACATTTAAGATTGAACTAGGCCTATAGTAACAACCTTTGTCTATTGCAACCTCCTCAGACAAATATCACGGGAAACTATAAAAACTAGTTTAAAATTACTGTAAAACATCTCCAACGGTGTATCAATTTATAAATAAATATTTATGACAAGAGAACATTTATTAAAGAAGCGTTCTAGAAAAATTTAAATTAATTTAAAAGACGTTCTTTAGTGTTTCAAAATTATCTTCGGAATATGTTATTTTAACTGCTTAACTGATACGCTTTTTTACGTACAATGAAATGAAAATATGGGATAAACGCCGCTTTTTAAAAGCTAAAATAATCGTAATATTTAATTTAAATATTTCTTCTATTAAATAGTATGAAATTGCATTTAAAATTTTTAGTAGTGTCAGAAAGCTTTAAGTGATGGAAGAAGCAAACTATAATTGCCGGTATGTTGTACGGGCAAACCAGTTAAAATTTTAAAACAATGGTATGCAAATAGCGCTGCCAAGTCTCCTGTCTAAGAAAACTTATAAATTGGCACATTAAAATTTTCTAAATCTTACTATAAAGGATTCCGTCTACAACAAATCCTGTTTTAGACATAAAAATTTATTGCTCGCGAAGTAGAAAGAAACATACAAAACTACCTGCTAAGGCAAAAACCTGCCTAAAACAAAATATTATTTTTTCCGAAAACCGAATGCATCCCTACTTTATATTCATATTTTGTCATTTAACGTATCCAAAAATTTTATTACGAAAGCCGTGAGAGATTTTAAGATTTCTTTTGTACACACCTCGAATCCCCCCATCCACCCACGGCAGGAAACGTATCTACGCTAAAATGCACGGATATTTAAAAAGAAAAAAGGAAGACGTATCTTTTTTTACAGCCTGTAAGTCATCCCTCTTCAAAACTTTCTTACAAAAAGCATCATAGAACCTGAAATATATTTTTGCCCCCCCCATATAGGAGGGAAATATGTAATCTCGTTCTTTTCCCCCGGTATGAGGAAAATAACTAAAAAAAACATTCTGAAAATATCTCCTGTATCTGATTTGAAATAAGAAATATTATTAAAAATATGATTTCTTTATCTTTTTTAAATTATATATAAAAAAAAAACCAATGTTCAATTTATTTTTCCAATATTTATGTTTATAAAATTGAACTAAAATAAGTAGACATTCAGTTTTATCTAAAATATCTATGGCCTCACCAGTGGGCGATAGTTTCTGACGTCTCAACTGGCGTTTAAATCAGCATTGTAATAACCTCTTCTATTTACAGTTTAGATGACGCAAATACCTCAAAATTTAAACTTGATATTGTGCTAAGAGCATCAATTTGATGTTTATTGCTTTTTTACTGTTATTCGGTATTGCATTACACAAATATAGCTTCAAAATTTGTAATCTAGGCTTTTAAAACCGATTCGTATTTCAACCATCGAATCCAACAGGAGAAAAAAGTAGAATCGGGAGATAGTAAATGAAAGAAAGGATCGGGACAGTGGATACTGCATTGGTTTCTGAAATATTTTCAACAGCTTTTGTTTCACGCAATATTTAAAAACAAACTAGAAGAAAAAGAAACGAAACTTTATTTCAGTAAAAAGTTTCCGTAAAAAATGTTTTGCTATAAAATTGCCTATAGATATTTTAGTTTGGTTTGGTTTATTTAATGTCGGCCGATTAAGTACACGTGGGATATAGGTCAGAATGATGAGGGGATGGTGGGTGTCTCTGTCAGGGCACCTAACCCGTATTTACACAAGAAAATCCAAGGTTCGAAGAAAACCACGGAAAATTCCGAACGGTTATGCCGACAGACGCGATTGGGTTCGAACCCAGCACTGCCGTCTACCAGTTGAAACGTCAGAATCTATCACCCACTGGTGGGGCCAGAGATATTTTAGATAAAATTGAATGTCTACTTATTTTAGTTCAATTTTATAAATATTAATATTGAAAAATAAATTGAACATTGGTTTTTTATACATAATTTAAAAAAGATAATAAATCATATTTACATAAATATATTTCTATATATACGTAAAAAGAGTATCAGTTAAGCTGTTAAAAAGACATATTCCGAAGAGAATTTTGAAACACTAAAGAACATCCTTTAAATTAATTTAAATTTTTCTAGAATTGTTACAAATATTTCTAGGATTCCTTAACAAACGTTTGCTGGTCATAAATATTTATTCATAGATTGACACATCTTTGGAGATGTTTTACAGTAATTTTAAACTAGTTTTTGTAGTTTCCCGTGATATTTGCCTGAGGAGGCTACAATAGACATAGATTGTTACAATAGACCCTGTTCAATCTTAAATGTTATTTTAAATCTCGTTCCAATCAACAAACCCTATTTCTGCAGTTGAGTGGAGAGTCGATTCAACATTTCGACTCAGATTCGACTCGGGAAAATGAGCCGGAAATATCATCAGCTTGAGAACAAGAAAACAGGCGGTATTTCTGTAGTCTGATGCCGCCAGCGCCATCTTTTGGCCGAAATTAGAACTATTTGAATTAAAAATTTATTGATATTCTAATAACAATACCGCAAACCGCGCATTTTTATCTCAAACCGTTTTTTTGTTATTTAATTTTAAAATGGGTCAGTCATTTATTGGACACCCGGTACAAATATGAAAGGGAAAAAAACCGTTTTGCATTTGATATTTCACTTTTTTGACATCCTATAGATTTATAATTTAATTATTGTATGAAATATTTAAAAAACGTTTTTTTAATTTGAAGCAACTCTCATAGCATGCATGGTCACAATGACGTCACTGTGAGTCACTTTGGTTACATCACATCTGTGACGAAAATGCCACCACTCAGTGACGTCACATTGTGACTGAGATGTGACTTTCTTAAAAACTTTTAGAAAATTACAAATATTCTTCAAAACATGTTGTTAACATTAAAAAGCATGTTTCTGGCAGTTTAAATATCGCCGCTTTTGTCACAGTTTCGTCACAATGTTAATGTCAAAGTAGTCGCAAATGACACACTTTTCACAAATTGGTCACTTTGTGACGTCACATTATGACCACTTTGTAACATCACAAAAAGGCTCTAAAACGGCCATAACGACTTCACATTTTAGTCACTGTGACTTCATATCGACGTCACGTGACGTCACATCGACAATCGATTGTCACAAAGTCAAAATGTGACTTCACAACGAAGTTGCAGTGACGTCACCATGTCTTACGGGAAATGTGTGGCAAATAAATAAATTTTTATTCTATAATACAGTAATTTTTAACATGAATAATAATTAATTTTATAGTTAACCGAAAAACAAAATATATTTTAATGACGTATAAGTTTAGGAAATAAAAACAGTGTAGTTGATCTTAATCGATATCAAGTCTTCTTTTTGACTCAGCCTTGCAATTTAAATCTAATAACACTCCCCGTCCCACACTGTAAAAAAAAAAATCTGTGAAGGTACTAAACATTTTCTAGGAAACTGGGATTCCAAGAACTTTTCATGTAACGATAACAGGAAAAATTCATGTAATCGATTCTGAAACTTGAATTTTTGCTGTTACCGTTACAGGAAAAGTTCTTGGAATCCCAGTTTCCAAGAAAAAGTTTAGTACTTTTGCAGATTTTTTTTTTACAGTGCACTCCTGTTACCGTCTGGTTTGCATGTATCCTGTAGATGCTTATAATCAATCTTAACTGTTAAAGTACTGTTTAAAATCTGCTAAATAAGGCGCCAAAGCACATAGTAAAGTAACAGTTAGATACCTACGAAGAACCTAAATGCAAAAAAAGTTCAATTAACTGCAGAATGCAAGTATATTTATCTTGCTGTTAGATTTATTTTCTAATTATGCTGTATTATTGCCCTCCCATTTCCTGTTTTTAGTGTGGGTCTTTTCTAGAGGAATGCTAAATTGATTCGTAACCAACATGTTTATTTAGTTTGCATGTGTGCATTTCTTTTTGCGTAGGAGAAAAAACATGAGTGGAAGTATAAGAATTATTTAAAATTTAAAAAAAGAAAAAGAAAGAAAATACTATTTTTGACCACAATAATGAAAGAATTATTCACAGATTTATGAACGCACTTTTATACGTAAACATATCATATTGACACAGCTAACTGTCAAAATCCTTTATATTCGAATAGCTTTTTCCCTTTTAAAAAATGTTTAAATCTTAAATTGAATCGGATCACTGGAATTTTCATAGGCTACACACTGTAAAAAAATCTGTGAACTTACTAAACTTTTTCTAGGAAACTGGGATTCCTGGAACATTTCATGTAAAGGTAACAGCAAAAATTCATGTAGCAAGAGCAGTTACATGAATTTTTGCTCTTACCGTTAAATGAAAAGTTCTAGGAATCCCAGTTTCCTAGAAAAAGTTAAGTAACTACAGATTTTTTTTTTTTTTACAAGCAAAACATGATTTCAAACACAAACATTTTCAGGCATTTCTGAGAGACCTTATCCCTTTATTAAAAAAATGAGGAAACATTGTTTGATTTCTGAATAAGAATGCATCGGAAATTAATTATATGGGAATTCTGAAAATCCTTAAAATAAGCAAAATTGAGAATCTCTTGTCACTTTGTTCGTAAAAAAATACAGCTTGATATATACATATATATATAAACATATATATATATATAATTTAAAAGGTAAAATTTTTAAGCAATACAGTAAATAATTCACGCATACATCACAAAATCTTTCTTTATTTAAACAAAATAAATGTTTCTATCAGAAAACGCACTCAAATTTCGTGTTTATTAAATGATGAACTATAATAAAATTGCGAAAATTAATATGAAAATGATTTTACGAAGTAATTTACACCCATACTGCATACAAGTTTCAGATACATTCGCTGACATTCATTATACATGATGTTTTTCTTAATTTAATTGTAACTAAAAGAGAAGTAATTTTTTTTGCGACGATGTATCTCGAAACAGCGGAAAAAAGATAGGTAGCTAAGCCCCGAGATGACTCGGGACTGCCGGTTAAGTGGTTAAATTTTAATTTTTTTAATTTTTTAATAATTTCTTAGAACAAAATAAAATATTGAAAATGAAAATTTGGTATTTTTTCTTTAACTGAAAACCACTCTCAATTAATTTTGAACTATTTTTCCATGTCTAATAAATTTTTACTTTTTGTGTTACATCGTGGCTCAAGCATCCCCATGAAGGGGATACTTGAGCCAGTACGAAAAAAAACCCTACAAAAGTAATTTTTTTCGCTTTATTTCTGCACAAATATTTTACAGAATGATAAATTATGATACATAAAGTCCTTCAAAACCAATTGAGAAAACAAAGCTAGTAATACGATAATTTTTTATCATTATAAATAGTGATCGAAGGATCATTGCAACATATTTTTACTTTTAGCTGCATGGTAAGTCAGTAGTGCCCTCTATTGGGGACAATAGTCATTTTTTGATTAAAAAAACTTACAGTAACAAAAGAGGTTACAATTTCAATATAAAATATTAATCTTAATATATTATATTAAAATATAAATATTTTAATATGTTGGACCTGACTAATTGAAGTATTAGGGATTATGACACGTAAAACAGTTTTAAAAATTTATTTTAATGTAATAAAAGCTAAATTGAAAACAATGTTTAAATTTATCTAAACAGGCTATTTTTTTAGTCAAAATGAAAAATAAAATGGATATTTTCATTAAAAAAGATACATTTTAAACACTTTTTTACTAAGTCATTATTGTTTAAAGAAAAAAATAAAATAATACTTAATCTCCCTTTTATGCAGAAAAAAGTCAATTTCCTAGTGGGGATGGTTGAGCCATGGCTCAAGTATCCCCAATCTCACTGGCTCAAGTATCCCCATTACCACCATTTTTGATTATCAGAGTTTTACTAAGTAAAGCATGCAGCTATTTGAACTAGTTTAGATTCAAAATACAATTGAAATTATACTTATTAAAATTATCTATATGATTGCAACTTTAAACAAAACTTTTAATACAAAAAAAAAAAACCATGCACCTAAATATTTACTCCAGATAGGGAAAAAACAACTATTAATCACCATACATTCAAAATGATACCAAGATATATGATTTTTTTTACATGTTCAGAACTATAAATATGTTACCATATTGCCAGTTTTAGAAAGAAAAATTAACCAACTGTAGAGATAATAGGAGTGGCTCAAATATCCCCTATGCTCAAGTATCCCCACTCTCCCCTACTATAGAAGTATGAATGGGTATACCATAAAAGTTCAAAGAGATATGATGACTAAATAATTTCAAATACTGCTATTCTGTATAACTCACTTTTATACCTAGCACTTATTTATTTATAAGGAACTTAACTCAGTACTGGGAATAAAAAGTTGTATATATTCAAACTTCATTTGGCCTTTCATAACACTAAATTCAGACTACTAATAATGTTTTCATTTGAGAGTGCAGCTTACACAAAACCTTTGTCCAAAGTTTAAACTTGGCATTGCGCAAAAGGAGCTTCTGTGGAAAGAAGTTCTCAAATTTGCAGAGCTACACTGGACCATGACATTTTTTTCAGATAGTTTTTTATTTAATTTTTAAAGATATAAAGAGTGGTACCAACTTATATGTGCTGTAACGACCTCACCCAATAATTTGATCTCCCCACCCACCCAATTTCAATTAATTTAATTCATAATTTATTTTTTCAATTTTTTAATTCCGAAAAAGAGATTCCATTTTATTAACATTTTCAAAATAGTTTTGTTTAAAAATAGTAAGGACATCCATTAGACTTACAGGAGCACTGAAGCCTCCTTCAGCGAATGTATAGTAAAATTTCTCTCAAAAGTAGATTTCCTGTATACTTTGCCGTGTGTTTTGATTACTCAAATTGATATAAGTCTTAGGGGATTAAAGTGTATGCTTTACTTAACATTTTGAATTTTGAACGTTTAACAATTATAATTTCCCAGTTTATTTAAAATTAATCTTACTGTATTTATAAGGAATAACTTATAAGAATATAATTTAATAAAGTTATTTCTAAAATTGCAATTAAATTATAATAGTTTGAAAATTTGCTTAGAAAGGAAAATAATTTCGATTTTTCATCTCTAGCCATTCGCTTCTCCGCTCTCTGTCTCTCCACACTAACGATCGCTAATGTAAATACGTGTGTTATTTTACTCAAAAATGTTTCACACACTGCGCGTTACTGCGCATCATGTAAATTAAATTACACAACTTAGCACGAGATCAAGCCTGTAATTAAAAATTCAATAGAGCAATGTCATTATCATCGACGACTACCTTTTTAATCCCATCCTGATAAACGAAGATTTTTTAATGTAATCAAACATTAGGTTCTATACAGTTCTTCATTTGTACGAGGAAGTTTTATAAATGGACAAGGAGTAGTTACGTCCGGTGGTGTTATGTTCAATAATACTCCCACAGATCAGAACAACGCCAACAAAAAATTATCCTTTCGGAGCTGTGGTATAGATATATGCAGTATGATGGATCGCTGTTCTATGTAAAAAATAAAGTTAACCTACGTATGCCGAAAAGATGTTCTATTGCGTGAAAAATTAAAAAAAGCATAATTAAAAGAATTAATTTTAAATTTTAAGGCTGCTGCAAGCCTGAAAAAAATTGAAAAAAACCTAATTTTGGCTAGATAATTTTTGACTTAAAATAATTGTTTTAATAGTAATAAAACATCACTTCCCATATAGCACACTTGCCTTCCCAGGATGTCCTGGGATCCCTAACACTTCCTGTTAGTATGTTGCTCTGGTAGTAAAACACCTAGGAGTAATGCCATTAAAATTTAGGAGATGTGTCGAAAGCGTCCTCTATCAAAAAATGGGGACACCAATGCTATACGTCATTTTGAATAAAATAATTACCAAGGGAATGAATTACACGCAAACCGCAACAAAATCGATTTGCTTGTCCAATATTTATGAGCGTTTAAAATTTCCCTCTCTGTTCACAGTTAAATTTTCGCTAGTTAACCGATCCCAATGTTTCCGATTATGGGCTTAAAATTTAAGTTAAAGTCTAAACTTTAGAATAATTTCAACCACATGCACAAAATAACGGTAAAAAGTAGTTGTCCGTTACTCTAAAGTCTAAAGCGCCCTCTATCGACAATTTTTGAACGTAACTTTAAAAAAAATTCTAAAAAAATCGTGATTTAAAGAATTATTTTAGTGAAAACCGCAAACGAATCGACCCTTTTTTCCGTTTTTTATCATCGTTTGAAATTTTCGACCTTAAATTTTAATGGCCCCTAGCTCCTACAGAAGACATTTGCGCCCCACGCTTTCCTATTTAATAATGTTTGTGTTCATGTGTACTATCATCCCTTAAAGTTTGTCGGTCTGGTAGCGAAACACCCTGTATATATTTAAAACATCTGATATTAAAATGCACCAGGACTCGATTTAGATAATTTTCATAACAAAGTTTTAAAGGGGTACTTATGAACAAAGTTACTTTAAGGATCTCTTTTTTTTCTTTGCATAAATACCATTACTTCTAAATATCAGAAAAAATATATGATCTAGAATTGTCTTCTATTTAGAGATTTTAGTGTATTAATTTAGAAAACTTTTATTTAGTTAATTTAAACAAGTTAATTTCTTAATTATAAAAAAGTAACAATAATAAAAAAGCAAAACGAAATAGGCTATTTATTAATAATTAATAAAATATTGATAAATGAACAAAATTTGATTTAAAAGATACATAATAGTAATTAGTATATAAAAAGAGGAATTAACTGAAATAATAAATTAAAATTTTTAATTTGACTAAAAAATTAAAAGTTATAGCAATAAATAAAAATAATTACAATTTAATAACAATTATTTAACTTGCTAAAAAAAATAAGAAATCGAATAATTAATAAAATAAAATTAACTCATTAAAAATTTTATACCGATCAAATTGAATTCAATATTTTAATAAAAAGAAATTGAGTATTGTACTCCAGAATCACTCACGAGATGGCACCAGCACTGTGAATTCCTCGGCACTTCCCCAGGAAAGACTATCCGTGTACTTCCCCAGGAATGATTTCCCAGGTACTTCCTCAGGAGTTGCATACCTGGAAAGCTGCTCCGTGGGACGCTTCTGGGAGCTCACTCCTGAGGACACCGTAAAAGACTTTTTCCCAGGACGTCCTGTTCTTGTCATTTTGGTATTAGGAGGAATATGGGATGACTTGGAGCTCCTGGGGAGGTATTTAGGAGCTTTTGTGCTATATGGATTATGTGGAAAATATATTATATCCAGTTGTGATTAAGAGAAAAATAATAAGATAAATTAATTTCAAAATTTAGTGCGGCAACAATTTCGAAAAAAAAAACGAAAAATACCTAATTTTAATTTGTTGGTTTTAGATTAAAAATGATTGTTTTAATATTAATCAAAATCATTGTGCGCGCGGCAGCGCGCTACAATAATATGATTGAGCGATGATGCACACGGATTTTTCAATTTTTCTTTTTGCAATAACTAACTAAATACTTATCCAATTTTGATGATTTTTTTTTAAATGTTCGTCTGACCAAGAAGCACAAAAATTATTTTTTTTTATGGCATACTGTAGGTGTACTGTAGAGTATTCTGAAAATCGGACAAAAATTTTGTGTCACAGCACTTTTCTCAAAAACTACTAAAGATAAAAAATTAATTTTTTTTTTAAACAAAAGACAAACTTTTTATCCCGAGGTAGTCATCGAGAAAACGTTATTTCACTGGGCGGTTTTTCTGAAATTGCGTATTTTCCAAACTTGGTCATAAATGGGTATATCTAACGTTCTATTGCAGATAGAATGTTGCGGTAAAGTTTATTTTAAAGATTTTGCGATGCTAATTAATCCTGCAAAAATTCATAGCTTTACGTTAAACAGTTTTTTACAAGATGAAATAAAAGAATAGCAGTCATCAATCTAAGGTACTTGTGATCATCGGAGAGAAAAACCAGTTACACCATTCGATTAAGCATAAAAAAATACAGAATGCTTTTTTTTCTCTTATTTTTAACTTAATTTTTTAACGAATTATGAATTTTTTTGAAATTTTTGACATGCTGATTTTTGTCATTTTTTAACACTAGAACGCCCGGATGGAGTCAATTCGACTCCAATCATGTAACTAAATTTCAATTCGAACCAGAAAAATTTTCTTGAAATAATTTAAATCTAATCCACGCAAATTTACGTTAAATAAATCAATTAAATAATTTTGAATAAAAATTCTGGTGAGAAATATTATTTTTAAACTTGAGTAGAATTTCCGGGCGTTCTAGTGTTAATGAATCATTTACTGAATAATTATGCACGGTGTCTAGCCCTGGTGGCTGTCAAATTTGACTTTTAATTTTAAATTAGGCAATTTTTTGCACCATGCCAAATTTATATTTTATCCATTTTTTTCATTTATTTATATTTTCTTTTTAGCACAATGGCATCAATGGCAAAAATGCCTGGCATACCTGTCAAATATTGGGGCCCTGTACTTTAACAAAGTATATTTATTATAAGTATATACCGTATTTATTCTAATAGAATGCGCCCTCTAATAGAGCGCGTCTTCTAATAAAGTGCGCACCTTGGTGCTGATTGAAAAAATATATATACGGAAACGATATAGTAGATAAGTAGAAAACGATTACTTAAATGCATTATCGAGGATTCTCATCGATCAAAATAGAGATATTCTCTCAAAGCGATGGAGTGGCGATGCAGCAAAAGTTTCAAATTTTGAACAATGTACCACTTCTGTAAACTATAGCGCCAAGGATATGCACACTGTTAAAAATCTGCTGCATTTTGCTGCAACGCACTCCCCTGCTTGTATAGAAAACGGTTACTTGGCCGTGAAATGGCGCTTTCTCATTGGTTGGAATAGAGATATTATATACAAGTGGTGGAGGGCGTTGAAGCAAAATGCAGCAGATTTTTAACAGTGCACTGTTAAAAATTTGACCCATTTGTTGCAGAGTCACTCCACAGCTTTTATAGAATGTCTCTTTATGGCCAATGAGAATGCTCCATAACACACACTGTTAAAAATCTGCTGTATTTTGCTTCAACGCCCTCCACCACTTGTATATAATATCTCTATTCCAACCAATGAAAAAGCGCCATTTCACGGCCAAGTAACCGTTTTCTATACAAGCAGGGGAGTGCGTTGCAGCAAAATGCAGCAGATTTTTAACAGTGCAGTAAAGCAATTGTTTCCTATAAAAGCGGTGGAGTACGTTTTTAATAAGTCCGTAATAAATACGGATTAAGAAAAAAAGAAGCATGGTTTTTGTATCAAACTTTACTCTTGCATAAAAAAGGTCCTGTTTTTGGCAAAAATAATGGATATTTGAATGAAAAATCTATTCTTTGAAAGGATTTATTATTTTATTCACTTTAGTAAAAAACTGATTTTTTTTTTTTTTTTTTGAAAACCACCGTAGAATTTTGGTATAGAAAAACCTGTTTAAAAATTTTTTTAATTTGTAACACCAGAGTATTAGAGTATGGAGCATTTTTTAATTTCAATACAAATAAGATTTTGTTTTCTATATATAAAATACAAAACAAGTTGTGCAGTATCCCTATGGAATATGGAAAAATAGAAGGACTAGTGAAAAATGCTCCAAGGAGCAGTGCAAAAACGAGAATATGATTTTAATTGAGCATTAAAAAGTAATGGACAAGTGCTTCTGTTAATTACTGAGCATGAGGAAGGATAAGGGATCCCTCCTTGGCTACAACTCACTTCAATGCCAACTTTGAAAAAATCATATTTGCGCTTTTTCCGTGAAAACAAATCAGTCGCAGTTACTATAAAAATGTATAGTGTAAAGACGTAACCAGTAAAGATGCAGCTTAATTAGACATAAATGTAAAGGAAGGCGACATAATGCCAGATACCTAGTTCCTGCAGGTATCACATTCATGCACTGCCACCAAGCATACCCTAAGTGCATAATTGCACAGAAAATTGATTTGTAGTATAGTGCAGAGTGAACAGTGCAGTTAACATCAGAGATGTAGTACAGGCTATACGCCGTACACCTTCTGGACATTTTAATAGAACACCATATACCCTCTGTTTTTCAAGAAAGCTTATAGTATACACATTCTAGAATATCCCTCTGCTTAGAGCATATATCTTATGTTATTTTTATGACTACACCCCTGGTTAACATCTAAAGCACGGTGGAAAATTCTACTAAAGAACCGCAAATTTCTTTTATATGGAAAAAGCGCAAATATGATTTTTTCAAAGTTGGCATTGAAGTGAGTTGTAGCCAAGAAGGGATCCCTTATCCTTCCTCATGCTCAGTAATTAACAGAAGCACTTGTCCATTACTTTTTAATGCTCAATTAAAATCATATTCTGCTTTTGCACTGTTCCTTGGAGCATTTTTCACTAGTCTACATATGATGAAAAGATGTTATACTCTAAGGAAATTAAAAGAAAAATACTTAAAAAAATTATTTTTTTTTAAATTTAAAAATGCTGCAAAAATATTGAATTTTCAAAGAAAATGAATGGATTTTTTAAAAAATGAATGAATTAAAAAAATGAATGAATTTTCCAAAGGTATGTAAATAGCGAAAAATGTAAAAGATGCGTCCAAAGCACTAATGACATCATCTGTAGTGAAGAAATTTTCAGCCATATCCAAAACATTGGACAGTTTTGGCATTTTTTGACCATGCAGGCACTGTCATTGAGTCCGCTTCACTCCAAGATGTGCGCATCATCTCACTATGCGATGTATCGAATTTTGTTCATAGAAATAAAATTCAGCGTGGGAGAACAAAGGCAAGAACTACTCTATTGTCTCAATCAGTTGTAAAAGATTGTAACAATGGCCAGGTTGGATTATATTTCAATGCGCTTAAATTCAAGACTATATCACTAGAAAAACATTGAAAAAAAAGTCATAATAGAAGAACAAATAAACTTGGTAAAAGTTACATAAACTAAAAACAAATTTTTACGACAAGCCAGGTAGACGAGTTACTATGATGAATTATTCAAGAGATGAAGAAACGTCTTCTGGCAGAGTATCATGGAAGAAGTCAGTTTCTCATTTATGACATAAAATTCTTCATGCTTTAACAATTTTGCATGCTATTGTCATTATGACGAAAATACAACTTTTAAAAAATGCCACATATTTCAGTTGGATTTCTTGGGATCTGAAACTGCATACTTTTCGATTAGTACTAAAGAAGTTCACTAAAATAGAAATTTGTATTTATTAGTATGGAACTTCGAAACTTTTAGCTAACCACATATGCGAATAATACGTCAGCCAGCAAAACTGCTTATATTTAATGCAATATCTACCCAGTAATTATATGCAATAACTATCCAGCTATTATATGCAATATCTACCCAGTAATTATAGGTATTATCAAACTAGTATCTTAACATTCCATCGTAATTTTGAGTAAGGTACTGCAGATTTAGCCCTTGATATTTTATTAGTAAATTTGACGAATTATTTTTTATTTTATATTAATCTAAAATAAATTATTACATCTTCAGTAATAAAAATAACACGAGAACAGAAAAAAATGCACGCAATTGAATTTCTGTTATCAGTACCGTCACTATTCTCGTTTGTAATAAAAGTAAAAAGTATTTTCTTCAAATAATTACCTTATTGCTTAAATTATGTGAGCCTAAAAAGAAAATTCGAAGAGGATTTTAGAAAAAAACTCATTTTACAAAATATTACCTTGTTATTTGTATTATTAAAATCTAGCCCATTTTCAAACCTGGATATATGTTAAGCCTCACGGTTCATATACTTCGAAACCATTGATCAAAGCTTTTAAGAAAAATACTTTATGCATCATTCTAAGAGTAAACAAAATAATTTAAACAAACTTAAATTAGATTATAACATTAATTATTTAGATTTAAAAAAAAAAAAAAGATATTTTCGTGTATTTTTTTTTTTTTTTTTTTTTTTTTTTATAAAAAATGTTTTGTTTTCTTGATATATGTGGATTATACTACTAGAGTATTAGTTTATTTATATTTGTATCTGAAGAGAGATTCTGGTGTATAAAATTTATTATTATTGTTATTTTTAATGGAGCATCGAATTTTAATATTTCACTTCTTAAGTGTATCAAAAATATGTACATATTTATGATTCAACTCATTCTTTGTCAATAATGTTATAGTTCTATGACATTCAGCGGAACTTTAAGACAGGCTTTTAAATTGAATGCTATTTTCTCTGAAATATTATTTGTTTAATTTAATAAGACAGAATATCAAAATGCAACGAGTGACATTTTTTATCTATAATTTTCTTAACAAAGAACGTTTTACATTTATGTTTAGGCAAATTTATCACTTTTTACCGAGCAGCGTGGAAAAATTAAATTTAATGTTTCGTTTAATAATTTTAAAAAATGAAATCTTCTCTAATTAAATGCAGTTACTAAAGTTTTTAATTAAACTTTAGTAACTCCATTTGATTAGTGTTTAAATATGTTAAATTTTTTGTTTAATTTATGCTTAATTTAAACTCTGAGAAAACTCAGAGAACTATAGATGGAGAGAAGTTCAAATTCATCAGTTTCCCGGATAGAAAAAGAAAACAAAAAAAAACTATTACCATGAAGACGTTCTGGACTGTAACTACAGATATATATTTATGTTTATTTATTATTTATATTTTCCAATTCAAAATAAATACATTTATGTATATTTTATATCCGTTTTCACATTACCATATTTTTATAATTTTCAACCATTATCCCTGTATCCTTGTTTGTAAAAAGCAATACTCATTTATTTATAGAACGCTTCTTGTTGTATTGATATCTTTGAGTAAAAAAAATAATTATAATTTTCTTTTCCAAATGAAAGAAAATCAAAATTTTTCATCGTAATTGTCCAGAAATCAAGCTATTCTCAAAAAAATTTTCTCAAAAAATTGCTCAAGGAATTATCATTAATACTCGCTTTCCAGTTTTCGAAACTCAGATACATTTCGAACTTTAAAAGATGGAAAAATATTGAAAGATATTTTTTTTCTGACAAATCCGAGGTTTAGTTGCAAAAACACAAAGGCGCATGAATAGCACAATCGTTAAGTAAGCATGCAATATATGTGGGAGATTTAAACTTAATAGCATTAGGATTGATATTTGCCTAAAAATATAAAGACATACAATTTCGAGTATGTCGTCTTCTGAAATCATTGAGGATTCGAATACTTTTATCTCCAGATAGGGGGATGGATAATGTCAAAAAATTTTTAGGGATATTTGAAGCATTATCTTGGGACTGGTGGGTTCTTCTAAAATGGGTGAGCTAGTAAAAGTTAAAAATGACAGATTGTGATCATCTTTAGTTTTATATTGAAAACGTCTCTAAATATCCGATTTTTTTACTATTCTAAACTAGAACCTCTCTTTAAATTCACTTTTATTTTATGTTAAAATGACGAAATATAATAGCATCTAAATATATAAAAACTAGAAGGTTTCTGATCACCCCTTTTTTTCAGAATGCTGATTTGGAAATTTCCGTGCCAAATAATAATCAAAGAACCCAATTAAAAAAAGAAAATTAGTTCATGCCTTATAGTAGCATTTAAAAATATTCATATTTGTGCTATGTATTTTTTAATACACTTTCACCTCGACAGGAAAATAATTTTTTTAAGACACTTCCCAGCAAGCACATAACTTTCGGCATACGATCGGGCCGGAGCCGTCAGTGTCGGTTAAGTGTCGGTAGCAGGTTGGCACCTGAAACTTAAGAATCTGCTATTTTGACAGCCGGTTACGGCAATCGGTCCAAATTTGGTTGTATATCGGCAAGCGATTTATACCGGCAAGTGACGCAGGACCGATATCTGAGTTCTGATAGTGGACCGATCAGATTTGCCAACATCGGTCCGAATTCAGAATATTTAATCTTAACCGATTCTTTTTCATTTTCTCAATTTTATTCGAGTTTGAGTTTTGATAAGAAATGTATATTTCATGCATTTCATTAAAAATTCTTTCAGTGATAAACAGAAAATATGTCAAAAATAGCCTTTATTTATTTATTTAAAATTATTATTTTTGAATTAATTTTTTAAATGACTTACAATTGTTTTTTTTTTTTATTTTTTTTTTGTTTTTTAACAAGAGAATTTTTAAATTATTTCCTTTAAATTGTTATTCACTATTAGGAAATTAATCATAGAAAACAGAAAAAATCTTTATATGATAATTAAATTTATTTTCTAATTATCTTTTCATTTTAAAAGCAATAACTTAGTTTCACTTTTTATTTTAATATTAATTACTAGAAAGTGGTTGAAATTATTTTAGAAGGTAAAACATATAAAAGAAATCTACCCATTTTTTTAACATAAAAAACCAGTTTTTTTTTCTAAAATATTTTCTCACAAACAAAAAATAAATTAATATTACTATTTTATTTTAAGATTTAAAAATTATTATTGCAACAATTATTCAGAATTAATATTGCTACATAAAAAAATATTCTGTATTAAATTATCAAATGTCTTAAAATGAATTCTCATTCTAATTAAAAGTTATTAATTACCAACTTAATATTTTTATTAAATTAGTTATTTTATGTTACAAATATATATTTCTTTTTTTATTATTTTATTATTTACTTTATTATTACATTTAATCACGTTATAATTCTCAAAAAGAAAATTGCATTAACAAAAAAACCACTAAAATTCATTTATTATATCCAATACTTATACATTTTTAAATTTATAAAAAAGAATATGAAATATTTCCTATTTAAAAAAAATGTGTATAAAAAGATAATATATATATATATATATATATATATATATATATGTTATTTTTATTTTATTTTTTACTTAATAAATATACATAATCAACAAAATAACATTCCAACATAGTCGTAAAACATAAATACCAGTTTAAATCATCAAATGGCATAACATAATTTTTTATTCTACTTAAAAGTTAATTATTACCAATTTATTATTATTTAAAATAAGTTTTTCTACGTCAAAAATATACACTTTAGAATTTATATCAAAGCATGTAATTATGTTATAGTTTTTAATAAAAAATGTTATTTATTTAACAATACTTTTGAAAAAAAAATATTATTTTTAAATTTTAAATATACTACTTAAAATTTATAAGAAAAACAATTCGTTTACTTTAATTAATTTGCTAATTCATTAATTTAGATATTAAATTAATTTTAAAAATCAAGCGCATAACACAATTACACGTAAATGAATACATAAATAAAATAAAAAACCCTTTAATATTACAATTTTCCAATCTGTCATTTACGTCAACGACATTTGCCATTCACATAGCACTTACTGAAAAGCCACACCCTTATTACCACACATAAACCTCTCCCAACCAGGTCTGACTTGTCCAGTGGTTAAAGCGTTCACCTTATGAGCTAGGGGTTGCGCAATCGAATCCCGCCTGTTCCCTTACTGAAGTATGTTCATTGGCTCTCAAAACACTTGCTAGAGTGTTTAACAGATGGCGCCACCACAGACTTTTTTTGCTTGTGTCGGGATTCAGCTGGTATTCGTGTGGTTAGCTATCGGCATAGTTTTTTGCCGATACCGGACCGGCTGTGTGCCAAATGAATCGGGCGGCATTCGCGCGGCGTATCAAAAAAGATACGGAACCGGTAGCGGCAGGTGGCATCGGTCCAATACCGCTGGCATTGGCAAGCGGCTATCGTCCGATTGCTTACCGATAGCTCTGCGTTTGCTGGGTTACTTCTTGAAGAAATGGATTAGTTTACAACAGACAAAACTTTCCAGCTTCATAAACAGACACATTTTTTTTTCTTATTAAAAGAACTTTAAGACTGTTATCAGAAGAAACTGATTCGTGCTTTCTGCAAATAAAAATGTCATGAAATTCCCGAATATATATGTTTTATAAATTATAAATGAAGAGTTTTTCAACCATTTATCACTAAACCCTTGCAAAAAATTAATCTACCTCAAGTTTTCATCTTTATATGGGTTTTTATAGTCCCTATGAAACATTAATATTTGCATAAAATTTGGCGCGTGCTTAAGGTATTATGTGTTCTAAAAGGATATATCAAAATATATTTTTTTTAAGAATAAAAGCAAACTATTATTTTTCAATCGCTTTTTGTTTCACGTTCGCCATCAAATGTAACCCATATAAAAAATCTACATTCGTAAAAAAAATTCTCTTTCACATTAGACGATATATATAAAATTAGACATTAGAATATATAGAAATAAGCATGTAATATGTAAATATTTATCATGCATCTTCTTCGATGAAGTATGAGCTTAGAAGAAAAAAATAATTTAAAATTATGGTGTGCATAAAATGTGTATTTTCAATGTTCTACTTCCCTATTATCGCACGGTAATATAATATTTTATTATTGCATTTAAACGTGCTCAATGGTCATGATCGTTTAGCACACACCCTATATTTGCTTGACAAAATCGAGAATATATTTGAATATCGTGCATTCGTGTAAGCGCTCCATGTAATTTTTAAACGCGACAAAACGTGCATTAAAAAAAATCCTCCAGACATCTTATGTAATTATATTTCCTATTTTTCTTTCAAAGAAAAATTGTAGCTTTCATTTTCAAAATAATGGAGGCGTCCTAAATCTACACAAAAATGTATCTAAAAACGTAATGCAGGCAAAAAGCTACACAAATCACGTAGTAAAACTAGAACGCTAATTGTAAAACTATGGATATAAACTTTACTGCCAAAAATTGAACCGACTTCAAAAACTACTGCAAAGTGAAAAATAATTTTTGTACATAATAGTAATAAGAAATTAAATTAAGAGCGTAGTATTTACCATGTGTATTATTTTATTTATGTACATTAATGTGATATCTTGGAGTCGGTACCAGCCAAGCCAAGTTACATGTAATTTTCCAATAGACACATAATAAAGTATTTGCGAGTTTTTTACGATTTGATATTTAGTTAAAAATGTAACTTTATTCGATTACGATTTGCATTGGATATTCAATTTTAATTTTGGAAATTGGCTTGGCTGGCACTCCGAAAAATCAAATTAATGTACACACATATAATAATACGCGTGGTAAATACTACGCTCTTAATTTCTTATTACTATTCTGTACAAAAATTATTTTTCACTTTGCAGTAGTTTTTGAAGTCGGTTCAATTTTTGGTAGAAAAGTTTATTTTTCTCTTTTTAGATAAAAGTTAACGATTTTTTGAAGTCGGTTAATAAAAATTATAGTACAGAAAAAAATATTGTAAATTATACATGGATGTAAATTTCGTGAGGAGTGGGGTTCGAACACACGCTGTCGTTCCAGAACAAGAACTTAAATGCGGTGCCTTAGACCGCTCGGCTATCCTGCCTGCATTCCTTTCGTCAAACTTATTAAACACTTTTAATTAGCGAAAAATCACTAATTTTATTAGTTTTTCCCCAATTACTAAAAGTGTACTGTACAAATTTCAATGAAATGGAAGTGGTACCAATTAGCAGGCTCTTTTATTTTACATAAAATTCAAATTAATCAGTTGGATAGTTTAGGAGAAATCGATGAACATACATAGAAAAAAATACATACGCGTCGAATTGATAACTTCCTTTTCCTTTATTGAAGTCGGTTAATAATAAAATATGTAATACGGAAAAAAATATTGTAAATTATACAATATAACATAAATTATGTCAGGAGAGGGGTTCGAACCCACGCTCTGTTTCGAGAACCAAAGCTTAAATCAGGCGCCTTAGATTCTTCGGCCATCCTGACTGCGTTCCAGTCGGCGAGCTTATTCAATGAACATGTTACTTTTAATTTGCGAAAAATCACCAATTTGATTAGTTTTTGCCTAATTACTAAAAATGTACTGAACCAATTTCAATGAAATGGTAGTATTATCAATTCGAAAGTAGCCTCTTTTCTTTAACACAAAAACCAAATTAATAGGATGGACAGTTTCGGAGTAAACGGTGAACATATATATATATACATAGGAAAAAATACATACGCGTCGAATTGATAACTTCCTCTTTCTTTTCTGAAGCGGGTTAATAATAAAAATTGCAATACGGAAAAAATCACTGTAAAGTATACATAGCTGTAAATTATGGCAAGAGCGGTGTTTGAACCCAAGCTAGCTTTTTGGAGACACAAAGCTTAAATCCGGCGCCTTCGACCACTTAGCCATTCTGTCTGTATTCCGTTCGGCGAACTTATTCAGCACTTTTAATTAGCGAAAAATCACTAATTTCATTAGTTTTTGCTTAATTACTAAAAAAGTACTGAACTAATTTCGATGGAACGGAAGTGGTACTAATTCGAGAGCATTCTCTTTCATTTAAAACAAAAATAACAGAAATCGGTTGCATAGTTTCGGAGTAATCGGTGAACATACATAAAAAAAATACATACGCGTTGAATTGATAACCTCCTCTCCTTTTTTGAAGTCGGTTAGAAAATCACTACATCTATCTCGCTTGTAGTTTTTTTAATGATTTTTAAATAATTATTGGTGTTTATAATATAATGTTGTACGATTTTCCGATTTGATTACAGTTTTTTTATGTGAGGATATTTTCACTTTTCAAATTGGTTGGAACCGGTTCTGAAAGTGACACTACCTATACTAATAATTAAAAAAACCGCTCTACCTGTGTATGTATGTGAGTGCGTGCGATGTCTCGCGAAATCTCGGCACGTACTTTTTTGTGAAGATAGACCAAGGCTTCTCCTAATGTATCTGAGCGTCAAAATTATTATATTTATTTGAGTTATTATTTAACAACCACAACTATCATTAAAAATCCATCTTGGGCTTTGAGAGATTGTGGTATCTGTAACACATGCGCTGGGTAAGAAGCAAAGCTTATATATGCCTCAGTAGAAAATGAAGATCCAATAAATATAATTCGGAGGTATTTTGTTATTGCAGTCATGTGTAAAAGTTTAGGACCACCCAAATACATATTAGGATAATAAAAAGAAATATTTGGTCAACCGTCTTGAAAAAGTTAAACTGACGTCGGTGCCCTTTGGATCCAGAATATGTTTAATTTTGTTGCAGGAATCTGTTAGAGATCGCATTATCTCCTTTCGTATCACATGATCATAAATATATTCTTGAATGACCATGTCAGTGTACTTTCCTGAAATAATAAAATTACTGACATCATGATAAACAATGGTCATCCTCACATGCACCCTCTTAGCTATTTTATGTTCAGAAAAGTCAACTTTATATAGGGCAACTACTTCTACCCTTTTTGCGAGTCAAAGTTTTGGTCTTTTACCCATTACAAGTATTAAAAAACATCAACGATTACGGTTAAATACTCAAAAACAGTTGGCGATGAATGAGACAGGGATAGTTATTCATACCAGGAGAACGCGTCTGACGCAATTGACTGATTAGATGTTTTTATATTCGGCGTTACTGGTGCATTGTGTTAAAATATCAAAAAAAATTTTTTTTGGTCTTAAACTTTTGCACTTGACTGTATTTATTAAGTAGCATTTTCCAAAAAAACTTAGTAAAGTTAAAATACGAAGACATGTTCTGAAAGATCACATTCTTATGTCTCAAATCGTCAAATGCTGCCATGTTTGTTGCCAACTTGGCAAGATATCGCCAAATCAGGCGACCAAAATTACGCCAATGTGGCGCTATTTCCGGTATTTCGACAAATTCCCATAAACTCACATTGTAATCCAATAGTGTCTTTTTTGTTTGCGTTTTTATTATTTTATTTATTTATATATTTATTTATTTCTCATTAAGATTTTTCCTCTCAAAAACTTGAGCAGTAAAGAATATAATTGGTAGTATTAACTTACAAAATGTGTGGAATTAACATAACGCGATTTTCTTAACAATTTAAAATCGAACAAGTAGATTTGTTTTGAAATTTTAGGATAGTTTAGAACAGATAAAATCAATTATAATAAAAGAATGGCGTATCACATTTTATGAGGCGGAGGGGGAGGGGTGCGAAGAAAATTAGGAAAGGTAATAACATGGTTGTAAAAAGCTTTAAGATAGTTTATAAGTCTTAATACAGATTTTAAAAATGAAGACGCGTCAGAAATGGGTGGTAGGGGAGAAGCGCGTTTTTACCAATTGGAATCTAAAAATTGAATGCATAGAAAATAAGGAATCGCGAAACAATTATGTCTGGGGTTATTTGAATATAGGAAGGGCTTCGAGGCACCCTATTCCCGAAGCGATTATGCGGGGTGTTGTTGTACGTTGCGAACAGGATGGTTCCCCTTCCCAATCTACTAAGTAGGTATTTAAGTACGGTATTTTAGTGATTTTAGAGCTATTATATCGCCAACATTTACTTTGAACTTAATAATGTATTGTATACGAATTCGAAAAAATAATGGATATTTGATTAGTTGTTAAGAAAATGTTTTTTTTTTTTTTTTTTTTTTTTTTTTTTTTTTTACTAATTTGATCTTTGTTATCTATGTTTCGTTTCATTCAAAATTCTTTTAGGAAAACCGACCAGCGAAGCGGGCGAAGGCTGCAAGTATGCCATAATTTAGTTTATTTGTAAAGTGCAAAACACAGTTGAAAATTCCTCTTCAACATTTTCCATGAAAAAGCAAAAATATTACTAGAATTATTTAGTGCCTCATTGTACATGATATATAATTTTGTATTTATATTGCATTACGCTAAAACTTAGATCAGTTTAAAAGAGCAAAACAAAGTTAAAAATTCTCCCAAAGAATTTCAATCTATAAACAGAATTTTAATAGAATTATTTTGTGAATCCTGTATATTATCTTTACAACCTATAAACAATATGTAATATGGAAAAAATGGTTAAATTAAAAAAGATCTACGACAGTTGAAAATGTATTCAAAGCACATACAATACTGTACTTTGCTCATAGACAGTACTGAACAATTTAGTACTGTCCTCTAAACCACTAAAAGTACTATGCACACTATATTTTAAGATAAGTATCATACAGTATATTTTTTTATATAATTGAAATAGTGCAACAACATAACATTCATTGGAAACTATTTTTCCATTTAGGCGATAATTTAAGAACATTTTGTAGTCCCTTGTAATCGAGATACACAGTAAATAAAAGAAATATTGCCCAGTTAAACTGATGGCATTGAGCTCACAGGCTACGCATACTAATTGTACATTACAGCCTTGTATTTTCGTTAATTCCGTTCGAAAAAAAAAATTAAGGGGAAACAGCTCTCCCCTTTCTCCTTTTTTATACTTAATCATTGAACTTCCTAAACTATCTAGTACATGCTTTATCATATTAAAAAACCTATATCCAAAATTCAGAGCAAATCGAATAATTCTTAATAAAAACCCATTTAGCAGTTATATAATTTAAGAGGAGTTATTTCCCTCTTTTATACTTAACCATTAAACTTCCAAATATATTCAGAGATTTGAACGAAATCTGACAATTCTGTTTGAAAAATCCATTTATGCAAGTTAAGGGGAAGGGCATTAGAACCCCCGTTCCCCCTGTTTATACTTATTCAATGAACACCTAATAACAGCCACGGACTCACCTCATCAGAATGATCCTA
The DNA here is from genome assembly GCA_964019185.1 of Maratus speculifer. Classification (NCBI taxonomy): domain Eukaryota; kingdom Metazoa; phylum Arthropoda; class Arachnida; order Araneae; family Salticidae; genus Maratus; species Maratus speculifer. The sequence continues at coordinate 220,299,279 of OZ025299.1, read as the reverse complement.
TATCTAAATTTTGAACGTAAACTGTTAATTCTGCATGAAAATCCCGTTTATATCAATTAAGGGGAGGGGCATGAGCCCCCCGTTCCCCCTGTTTATACTTATTCAATGAACACCTAATAACAGCCACGGTATCGCCTCATCCGAATGATCCTATATCTAAATTTTGAACGAAAACTGTTAATTCTGCATGAAAATCCCGTTTATATCAATTAAGGAGGGGCATGAGCCCCCCGTTCCCTCTGTTTATACTCATTCAATGAACACATAATAACAGTCATGGAATCGCCTCATTAGAATGATCCTATACATAAATTTTGGACAAAAACTATTAATTTTGCATGAAAAACCAGTTTATATCAATTAAGGGGAGGGGCATGAGCCCCCCGTTCCCCCCGTTTATACTTATTCAATGAACACCTAATAACACCCACGGTATCGCCTCATCCGAATGATCCTATATCTAAATTTTGAACGAAAACTGTTAATTCTGCATGAAAATCCCGTTTATATCAATTAAGGGGAGGGGCATGAGCCCCCCGTTCCCCCTGTTTATACTTATTCAATGAACACCTAATAACAGCCACGGTATCGCCTCATCCGAATGATCCTATATCTAAATTTTGAACGAAAACTGTTAATTCTGCATGAAAATCCCGTTTATATCAATTACGTGGGGGGGGCATGAGCCCCCCGTTCCCCCTGTTTATACTTATTCAATGAACACATAATAACAGTCACGGAATCACCTCATCAGAATGATCCTATATCTAAATTTTGGACAAAAACTTAATTCTGCATGAAAAACCCATTTATATCCATTAAGGGGAGGGGCATGAGCCCCCCGTTCCCCCTCTTATACATATCGAATGAACTCCAAAAACTAATCAGGGAAGCGCCTTATCAGGATATACCTATATACAAAATTTCAAGTGGATCCGATATTTTATCATGAGTTATCGCGTTACGCACGAACATACGAACGTACATACAGAACGGACGGGCACATAAGCTCTCAGGCTATGATAGCCTGTGAGCTAAAAATGAAGACCCAAATTGGTTGAAAGATTTCTGGGTACAGAATTGTTCCAATTTGGAAAGTTCAGTTTGTAGCACAAAATCGTTTTAAATAAGTCTGATTTTTAATGACATTAAAACAATTAAAATATCTTAGATAGTACATACATTATACCTCAGAAATTTTGATTAATTTAATGTTAATAAAGATCTGGTCTGTTTTGAACCATTTTGGGTTATCTATTTTGGGAACAACACTCTACCATTTTGGATTCCTTACTGTACCATTTCAGGAAAATTACTATACCCAGAAATCTTTCAACCCAATTTGGGTCTTCATTTTGTACTGTGTATAAATGCCACATTCTTCAATTTTAATACCAGACGTGTCATAGTCAACCACAATATATAAATTACCCGCAGATAAGACTTTATTCACTGGTATAAGAGCAAGGAGAGTTTGACTGATAGACAATCACACAGATGGACAGACAAATCGAATTCATAAATATGTTTAAACTGCCTGAGAAAGATTTTAAAAGGCACTGCTTGTTTTTTTGTCTAAAATGTAAAATTTATATTAATATATATTTCAAAACATGAAGATTCATTGCTCATTTTTCATTCAAACACTTGTTTATTGGTCTAAATAAAGTGAAAAAGAAATGGAATCATATATATATATATATAAATATTTTTTAATTATTTATTTTCTAATAAACACCTGTATATGTATCAATGACTCATATTTGATAAAAGCTTTCGCATTCTTTAAAAAACGCTAAAAAATAAAAAAATACGGAACGATATTGTGTTGAAATATATACTGAATCCCAAAAAGAATATATAATGTGAAGTATCATATGAGCAAGCACGTTTGCACCAAAACAAAAGAATAACCATCGAATTCCTTAAAACTTTTCCAACCACAGGACTGGATAAATTTTAAGCCACATGCTATGTATTTTAAAATTGCTAAGAAAACAGTTTGTATAAATAATCCTAACTTTATTTACTTTACTGAGACGAAAGAAAAACACGTACTGTCACCATATTAAATTTCGTATTTATTCTCTATAGCTGAAAAAAAGATATTTTTTCGTTTTCAAAAAATATTACGCAAAATTTGAATTTTCTACTTTTATATAAATTATTTTACATATATAATTGTTTATTTGCAGTTCTATTTCGTTTAATTCATGAATAGAAAGTAGGAATATACTATGCAGATGTAAAACTGATATGAGAAATATCCTATTTCAATCTCTTTTGTACTTGTAATCATTTTTACAGAGTTTTGATGGATTCTTTTCTCATGAATAGAGAGTAGATACAAAAATCTTAACAGTTAGTATGAGTGTATAAATTTATAGAACTCGAATGCGAATTCTTATGGTTTATCGAATTGATTATATTATCAAACCGTATAATTGTTCCATGGTATCCAGAACGAAAAAAACAAAAACTAAAGAAAGTATTAACTCTGCGAAAAAACAATATCGTGTACAAGCGTTTGATTAATTTTTAAAAATATACAGGGTGATCCAAAAGAAGGACGAACTTTAAAATGAATAATTCGAAAACGAATCAAGATACAAAGATACAGTTTGAACCAAACGTATGTAAAAGAAACCGGGTTTTGTGTGGTAACGAAAAAAATAGTTCTGTTGGCCACCAATAGACGGCGCTATAGTGAAATATTGCAACAAAAGTTGATTTACAAAAGAAAAAAATTTTGAAAACTTACAAGTCAGCTTAATTACAGTTAATTACTACTAGAGTAAATTTTCAATGTGCTGTCCATCATTCAGAAGTACAGCTGTTATACGAGGTACCTTACCATTTACAGCATTAAGTAGCATACACATTTTGGCGGATGGCATCTTTCAGTGCTGGTATGCCGGTTGGTCGCGGTACACTTTTGAATTATATAATCCCCACAGCCAAAAGTCACAGTGTGTCAGATCAGGACATCTTGGAAGCCATGTGTGATTAAAGTAGCGTCTGATAATGCGATCCTCCCCAAATATTGAGCGTAGCAGACGTTACACAGGCAGAGCAATATGAGGTGGTGTTCCATCTAGCATAATGGTAAATTTTTGAAGTACTTGTCGCACTTGCAATTCAGGAATCTGACAGCGCCATCAGTTGGTCGCCAATAAAACTATTTCTTTTTCGTAGCCACTCAAAACCCGGTTTCTTTTCCATCCGTTTGGTGCAACCCTTATCTTTGTATCTTGATTCGTTTTCTAATTATTTTCTTTTAAAGTTCGTCCTGACTTTTGGATCACCCGGTATATATTAATACAGATTTAGTTTTTTTTTTTCCTTTTTAGAAAAAAAAAGGAATTATTGATACTTAGCAAAATGATCTGTGAGGGCATTGTATCTAAATGAAACGCGATTTCCTATAGTTTTGTCACATTTAGGGTAGAAGTGACGTTTTATTAAGTAAATATACTTTTTTTAGCAGGAAATTATTAAACTACATGCTTTTAGTTCAAAACTTACTTATTTTATACAAATGGAATTTTTATAATTAGTTTATACCCATAATATACCATTACTGCGTTTAGGTCATCTATATCACATTTATTGCTATTAAAATCTAAATGGGACCTCCAAGGTTCTAAATTTGTCAATGCGTTTTATATGTAAAAATTCATCTCAATATATATTAATTAAATCATTCACAGCTGTGACAGAAATTGCCACATAACAACTATAAGCTATCTGAGAGAACACACGATCAAGCATTATTAAAAGTTACGATTAATTCAAGGAAAATTTTTCCTGTTCTAAAAATTTTGTACATCATTAATTCTAATTAAATTACATCTATTCAAGTATTTCTAACAATCTTACTAGGTGTCAAAACGGGTACTCCAATAATGAAAGATTGACTCAATGAATACTATTTGTACAGGAAACATTTTGCATAGTTTCAATCCTAACGCATTTTCTCTCAGTTCGCAAGAATAACTGTAGTTAAACTGAAAATTAGAAGTTAAACTGGGAAAATTGAAAAATGCAGCGATCAGTAAAATCACTATGACTAAATAGAAGTTAATTTTTTGGCAATATAATGATAAGGAAATACTATCTCATGAATGGTACTTCAATAAGGGATCTAATAGTGTTTCATCTTGCCTTCTACAAATAGATTTTTCTCTTTGAGTCAAAGTATGGCTCTAATTCAGTTTGATGATTCAAGATATGTAATAAACGTAAATGAAATTTTATTTAAATTATGATTTTAAATATGATTCGTCTATCATATAATTTAGAAACAATTAGTTTAACAGTTAGCAGATAAATTTAGTTTTTTAAACATACATTTATTTTACATAAAATTAAGTGAAAAAAACTCATTTTTCAAAAAAATTCAACTGCTACATTTGTTTCAGAAATATGTAACATATTTCAAACTATTATTTAAAAAATACTATGTTTCCGTTTATAAAAGAAAAAGAGGAACACCATTAATTTAAATAAAATTGTTTATGTTTATGTTATTCTTTTTAATGGGAGACTGATAAATAAAGTTGATTTAATTATTATTTTAGCTTAAAAAGACACTTGTGGTAAATAAAGAAACTTTATAAGAATTATTACGAGCTGTACATATTCATCACAAGTAAAACATTACAATACTTAATGATAAATTTTGTAGAATAAATATCTACTGGGCGAATGTGGCTCTATGGCGGTGGGATCTATGTGGGCGAAGAAATGAAATGATATTAGAAAAAATTACATGGCTTTTTGGCGTATTTCCTTTCACTTAATTTAAACTTGACTTTCTATATATTTTATGCCTTTGTTCTTTATATTTTGAAGAAGAATTATACAGATTGAAGATACACTACTTCATAAGAAGAATATTAAAATCAGTAAACAACAGAATCCAAACTTACAATGATATTTAAAACGAAATTGTTAAAAAAATTGTTTTAATGGATAAGTACTGGAATTTTTTTATACTGTAAATTATTACCTGGGACTAGGAGACTGTTCAATGTAATCCAAAGTTTGTAAATTACGCACATAACTTTGCGTTTCCAGTAATCTTCCTAACAAAATCATTAACTTCTAAATCTTTAAAGTCTTTATACTATCACAAATTGTTTAGAATTGCGTTTAAATGTTTTAATATTAAACCTAACTTAAATTAAATGTTGAAATTTTCAGCATGTTTTAAGCGCTATTTTATATTTACATAACAATGTGACTATTTTGCGTGAGACGCGTTGTGAAATACCTTTTGCAATAATAAGGAATAGCTTATGAAAATTACGAATATGTATTAATTAAGTAAAATGAATGTTTCTAAGTATTGCAGAATTGTTTGAAAATATGTAATTAGAAATGAGAAACATTATGAACATTTAAGATGTAACTTAGAAAGACAAACTATAGCTTATTATATTCATTCAATTATTTAAAGGAAAAAGGGAAGCCTTTCAAAAGTTATTTATGAAACTTTCTTAGAAATTCTAAAGTTATTTTTGATGTTATGTAAACAAATTGCATATTAGATATATTATAATTGGTATAATATATTTATATTTTTTTGCCTGTCTGAAGAAAAAGCGGGTGATTTTGAAACCAGGCTGGGAGTTGGAGATATCTGTAGCAATTCTATTCATCCAAGCTTCACGAAAATTCTCATATTGTTCACCAGAAGAAAAAGCAAAACCAAAGAATTATTACAGACGGTACAAATATAATTTATAGCGTATAGATAGCAAGTAATAAAGCATGGTTACATTTGGAAAAACTATATTTACAATTTTTAGATGGATTTTCGTGTCGATTAAATATTGAATTTTCATACACGAGCTATGCTAAATGATGACTGGAACTTTTAGGTATGATGATACACTTCAAGATAAACATATTTTTTATATAAAATTTGGCTGTCAATAATTTCTTCAGTCTGCTTCATACCACGCCATAACGCGTGGATTTTTCATAACTTTAACTAGAAAAACGATAGTGCGTTTAAGGAAATCTTCTAGATTTGGTGACATCTCACACCAAGAAAAGATGTCGCTTTACTGGTTTCATTATTTTATAAATATAAGTAATAAATCAGGGCTTATTAGGAAAAGACAATCTGGATATTTCAATAAATAATTGTATTTGATTCTGTTTCCCCACTGCTATGGAAAGAACATGTTGAAACTTGAGTAATGTGTGTTAAAGTAATCATCAATTGAAAAAAAATCACATAATTTACTTCATTTACTGCATTTCTTCAACCGAAAATACAAAAATGCCACACAGGCGGCCAACATGATATCAGCAGTTTCAAACGAATTTGCTGTAGTTGAAAGATCATTCAAAAAAGTAGACAGTTACAATAATTAGAATTCCCAATGTCCTAAGCAGCACATATTTGATTAGAATTCACCATAAAAATTCCGAAAACCATATTTTTCCAAAACATCCTTTATGAACGTTTTACACTAACTAAGATCTATTTACACAGTTAGTAACACCTGTTATATGTCAACTGTCAGTTACGTCAGTCTAAAAGCTGAAGAAAACATAGCTAGGATATAAATTCTAAGACATGTATAGAAAACGTTTACAAATGTAAGCCAGCTTTTAAGAAAATAACTTTATAAAGTAAGAAAAATTATTGTGTAACTAATAATTTGGCCACCGGCTATATGTGAAAATCGACTACCGAGATGCATTTCTTGAAGCATGATTACATAAAGTGTTTTGATGTATTGGTTCTCTACTATTTAAACCAACTCGCTCTATACACGCAACAAGACGACACCAATTTTGAAGCAACCAGGGACAGTGGATGAAAGATGAACCACCTTCAGCCACCCCTTTTTCTCTTCCAAAGAAGGTCATGCTCTGTTTGTACTAGAGTTGGAATGGAATCCTATATTGCATGATTTGACGATATGATTATCTAAAAAAGCAGTATTCCCAATTACACGAAATAAACACAACAATTGAACAAAAAATCCAAAAATAACGAATTGTAAGGGCATCGTGTTTCATCATGGCAATGCGCGGCCTCATGTGTCTATGATAACTCCAGAAAAGTTACTGGAGCTTCATTAGTATATTCTACTTCATTCACTATAATCACCAGAACTACTCCCTTCTAATTTCTCCCTATTTCGATCATTTCAATAATTCTTTAAAGAGAAACAACATCAATACTATGATCGATATCATAAAGTTCATTACTGAAGATGCAGAAATGCGGATTTCGTATAGACGGAATTAACATGTTACCTGAAGTGTCGAGAATGATCGCAAAAAAAAAATGGTACATATAAAATTTAATAAATGCATAATAAAATCTGATTAGTCTGTGATCGATTTTTTCCTCATAATAGACACGATTTTTCCGCTCTATAAAATAAAAAAAAATAAATAAATATTGTAGAGTTATACACAAATCTCTGGTTAGAATAACTTCAATATCTGCGTGTATGCTGTCTTCTTGTTAAATTTTTATAACAATTAGGCAATTTTCAGATAAATTATGTAAATTTAATTTTTTGTAAAATTTTAATATCATATTTCTTATAAATAGTCATTGCGATTCCCTTATATTTCTCTCTTGCTATACTTCGCAATGAATCCTTTAAATTTTATTAATGAAATCCATTTCAGCATCAGTTCAAAAGTGGCCAATTCATAAAAATCTAGAAGTAATTTACCTAATGTTTACATTTGTTATTATCTACCCTTATCAATTATTTATTCTAATTCACTTGAATATAAAAGTCCTAGAATAAAACTATACGTATTATTTCAATTTCCTCTTTCTTTACATATTTCTTTTATCTAAATGGAAACTATTTTCATATACAATGCATGAAATTATACTTTTATTAAGTCTTTTGTCTTACTAGAAAAAAAATTCGCACAGGATTATTTTTAAAACATTTTACCGTAAAGCATTTTGGAACTTTCTAACGATAACGAATTAGAATCTTTTGTTTAGGAAATTAAAATGTCGATTTTCTATCTTGTTTAGGCTAAACAATATATATACATATTATTAATTCAGGATTTGTGATGTAGACTTCTATGAAATGATAAAAGATTAAAAATAAATACTACAATGGAGTCTTTTACATAAATTCTTCCTTCCCCGTTTCACCGCTATTCAGGTGTATGAAAAGAGGCAAAGGGGCTTTTTTTGTATCGAAAACATTTTCTTAAATTAACTTTTGCATTTCACCGACGTAGTCTAAAAATTGAAGAGAAAAGTTCCATGTTTTCCAATTTAGTCGTTAAATGAAACGTAGGCTAACTCAATCTATCGTCACTCTTATGTTGACATGCAGTATATTTTTCCTTTTAAATTCAATGCATAGAAGCTGATAGAAAATTCTGTTTTTTGCAGATAAGAAGTGAGTTCCAAAAGATTAGCATATAATAAGAAGTTAAAAAAAGTTTTTTTTTTTTTTTTTAATCCTGAAAAATACAAATTTCATTGATATCAAAATAAAATGTTATCATAACTTTCTTGTGACATCAATTATGTTTCGGCATTATTGTTTAGTTACGTACAACATAAATAAATTTAGTAATTTCTTATTCAAAAGTAATTTATGAAAATTTCAAACTTAAATTGGTTATGAATTGTGAATGTGGGATATTTTAAACTAAAATTAATGTAGTGGCATAAATAAATGATAGTAGATTATTGCTAATATTTTTTAAAAATGTACTTAAAAAAAGATAGATTTACAAAGAAATAGGTACGCTTATAGAAATAAAGAAAGGGCAGTAATACTATTATTTGAAAAGTAGGGTAAAATCAGCAGTGGCAGTTAGGTTAACCTTCTCACCGCAGTGAATTGAAATATCTGTTCACTAACTTCATCACTTCACTAACTTCGTTCACTAACTTCGGTTTTCACTGCAACAGAAGTAATATTTAAATTAATATAATTTGACAGAAAAAAACTTAATTTTGAGAAAAATTAAACTATGATTAATGCTTATTAAGGTCTATAAACGTTTATGTAATAGAAATTTTCATATCATGGGTTGAATTTTTTTTCTTTTTAAGTATAATTACAGAGAAAAAATATTACAGTTTTTCCCTTTTGCTCAGCGGTCAGTTGTTAAGGACATATTTTGTTTTTGGCCTACGGAATTCTTTCCATTTTTGTGATCACTTTTGACAGTTTTCGCTACCTGGATTTTTATAAGCTTTTAAAATTTTTTTTGTCCTTCTCAATTTATTTTTCTTCCCGTTTTACAAATCTTCCTTTTGATTTTGCTTCTTTTTTTGGTGTTCGGTCGGGGATTTATGAAGTTCGGTTTTCTTTCGATCTTGGCATTTTGTAGTTGGTTCAATTTTGCTATGCTGGTCAAAAGCAATTCTATTGGATCTTCTATGTCATTATCTACAAATGGCAACAGCAACGCCTCCGAAAAGACTGTGTACTTTAGTACGAAGAAATAGCATTACAATATGCTTCCCACCAATTGGTTTTAAATCTATGTACCTGCTGCTGACGTACCATTGGCAAATTCCCTTCTATTCCATTGCAGAATGTCGCGATAATTCTAAGGTTTTGTTTAACCCGTGAGAGCGTCTTCAGGTTAGGAACTAAAAGGATACATATTTTTTCTTTTTTTAAAAACTCTCTCTTTAAAAATTTTCGGATCCTGTCGAACAATTTTCGGATTCACAAGAATATTTTCGAAGTTGTCGTACTAAACTCATATTTGGTTTTTATGACGTGGTGTTCATTGAGTATGAATAATCTTTTCCTTGTTCACTTTCCGTAAACATGGTTTGAATGTTTGCTCTTTTTTCCAGACGATTACACAATTCACGCAAAGAATCCAACTCTTCGCTTAGTATTTGATCAGTATTTAACTTTTTTAATTTATTTTTTATTCAGCAGTTAAATGATCTAGATAATAAGATTAAGTTTACTTTCGAACTTGAAACTGATAAGAAATTACCTTTTTTGGATGTTGAGTTAAAAAGAGAAAATTATAAACTAATTCGTTCAGTATATCGAAAACCAATAACAAACATAAATGTTATACCTTTTGATGCTTGCACTCTATATTCTTAATATCTTCTTTAGATTCCTTATTAACAGAGCTTTTAGAATTTGTTCCACTGAAAATTTAAATGATGAATTAGATAAAATTAAAACAATAGCTATTAACAACTGATATCAAGTTAAAATAGTTAATAAATTAATTAAAAAGTTCATTAACAAAAAGAAAAATGCAGTTTTTGAAAAAAAAACCGACAATGAAAATAACATGCAAAGGGTTGTTATAAATTATTATCCAAATTTCTTTGAGTCTGCTAAAACACAATTAAAAAAGTTTGATTTAAATTTAATTGCTAGACTCCCTCCAAAATTAAAATCAATTTTAACAACTAGAATTGACCCCATTGATAAATTTGACCGATCAGGTGTTTATATCATTCCATTTCTTAAAGAATGTGGTTATAAGAATTATTATATGTGCATGACTCAAAGAAAATTCAAAGTAAGATGTAAAGAACACATTGCAGACATAAAATTTCATAGAGGTAAAACCGCATTATCAAGGCTAAATCAAATAGAAAACATAGATATTTTGTTTAATAAAAGTAGATTAATTTATAGGTCAGATTTTTATTTGCAACTTTTTATTAGAGAGAGTATTGAAATTTACGTCAAAAGCTCAATGGTCTGCAATGATTCCTTGTCATTTCAAATTCCAAATATTTGGATTGAATTGTTAAATAATTTAAAAATTAAGCAACGTGATACATAATTAAAATATTACGCGCGAGATTTTTATTTATTTTTTTTTAATTTTAAATTTCATTTGTAATAGTTTATGGTCATTTTCCATCTTTGTGTTTATTTGCATTTTGTTTTTCTGATGATGATTGAGTAAATTCAATCGAAACATGTAAAAATTATTAAGATATTTTAATGTTTTTATTAGTATTTGACATCCTTTATAGCAATTAAATATTTTAGTGCAAATTTTTGAAAAATTTCAAATGTATCGAAACTGATATAAATCAGTGATTTTCACTACGATCACGTTAAAAGAGAGAACTAGTTGCATTTTTTATGAATTTGCAGAGACACACAAAAGAAACAGTATTGCATTTGCGTAGTATTTGTTGGAGTTTCCGTTTTAAAATTCGGTATGCGTTATAAAATTTAGTTCGTTTTTTGCATAATTCTCTTTATATAAAAATTCTGTACCTCATGTGCAGGGCTGCACAAAAGTATTTGCGTACAATGCTCCTCATTAGAGGAAATTGTTGAAAAGTAATTTTTAACTGAAATAGATATAAGTCTTAAATGAACTAAGTTTTGAATGAATGTTGTTAACTGATACAAATCTATTTATCACTTACAGGGCTGCTAAAAAAATTGGATAATTTTTCCAATGAAGATGGGAAAAGCTGAAATTTGGTTTTGAAATGCTTTATAGTTTTCCACATGGTGAAATGCGACCGAATATTTTAATTTTTTTTAACCGCCGCAATTTTATTACATTATTGTGAATATGTTGGAAAGTTCTTTATAATCGATGCTTGACGCATGTTTTTTTCTTTCTTGTTTTCTTACAATTTTTGTCTTTTAAATTATCGATTTCATATAATTATATAAAATAGTAAAGAAAACCATATGTTGAAAAAAAATTTCACTGCTATTTAAAAATATATATATCAGAATAAATCTTATCATGCGTGGATATATTCCAAATAATCACACTGAAAATCTTCAAAAAGAAGTACTCGATTTCAAGCGAAGTCATCACATATTAAGACTTAAATTATTTTTAACAGCTGTCCTACATACAAAAATCCTTCAGAACCAATATAAATCTAAACTGCAGGTAAGAAATTGAAAGTCTTCTTGAAATTTTGATAAACTCAATTCTTTATCATCTGAACGTTTCATTATACATGTATCAAATCGAATACAAAAAGTTTCAATTTCAAAATGTTATCTGAAATAAGACTGAGTTTTTGTTAAACATTTCATGAAAGAGTCCGAAAATAAAATTAGGAATAGATTTTGAGAATTATTGATTATCATTCTATGTTTATTTCTTTTAGATATACGAAGTTGAATTAAAGTTTTTTGTGCTATGTTCTGTCGCATTAGATTTTTTACGTTTTTTTTTAACTTTTATTTATTTATTTATTTATTTATTTTTTACAAAAAATAAATAAAAATAAAATGAATAAATACATCTAATTTCATACTATATTTTAAAGATATTTCTAAGTACTTAATTTATATATAGATTTTAGGTGTAAGAAACCATAATTACAAAATAGGGTAAATGAAAATTATGAAATTACACTTTTCATTTTATTTGTGAATGCTCATACTGCGCAAAAAGAGAAATATTTGTTAAAACTATGGCAAAAGTACATTCTGCTCAATGCTTCAGCACAGTGTTTATAGGCACGATACAGACATCTAGATGAAGAGAAAACAGATTGAAATACATGGACGGTAACGTTATGCATACTGGAAGCTGCCGTGGAAGTCTGGGGCATGTCTGGTATTTTCGAGAATATTAGCCTTTACATGAGCCTTTTAGAGCTGCATCATGGCCCAGTAATCGTAATTACGAACACTATCTTTGATAACGATCTTTTTGTATCTTTTTCGTTTTTTCGTTTTATTTTTTTTTATTATTTTTATTATTTTTATTTTTTTTTTGTACTAAGAGCAATAAACATGTTATCTTGCACTGTCTGTCTTTTTCCTTTCTTATTATTTATTTCGTCACCAAAGCCCACACCAAAATTTTATGAAAAGTTTACATGAAAAAAATACCAACAGTTGAAATTCAGGGTTATTTTCAAACTCTTTTTCTTATTAACAATAATATTTACGTAAAGCTTTTTTACATACCATGCTTTATATTATAAGTGATTTATAATGTTTAGGTACGTTGCATAACCAGACAGATTTCGGAATGCGTGTAAATTTGATTAAGAACCAGCAGCTATCTTCAATAAAATGTAGCTTAATACTTTCGAGTAAATATATTTTTTTCATTCTCTAGAAAATCCTTCGACTAAATATGTTTGTCGTTTGAGTGTCATAATTAAAGCATTGCAGGAACTTTTTAATCGTGTTGCATGTATGCATAAAATACTTACAAATTAACTAAAACTCATGGTTAATAGTATGTATTTCTTATAGACTGTAAGGCATTTGGACATCTAATCTAGCATTATAAACAGATTCCCCCTAATTGTTAAACAAATAGCTATATAGGATGCACTTGTATAATTTTTCATTTATCAGAAATACACGAAGGTTATAAAATGACCTTGTTAAAATGTTTAAATTATAGAACTTACATAACGACTTTCAGTATTGCTCTTTATTTTTTTCTAATTTATTTCACTTTTTGAATGCTAATAACCATGCAGTTAAAAAAAGTCAGTTAATTAGTACAGTGGTGGTCAGAATTATAAGAACAATTGAAAATTTCACAGAAAAAAATTATTTATGAACTAAATAAAGTGATACTTATACATAAAATAATTTTTTATGCTAGATATCATTGTAAAATTCAAAACATTGAAAAATGCAAAATACGAATGTTTAGCGATAATTAACAAAAAAATTATCATTGATCAAAAATTGGACAAAATTATAAGAACAGTGAATGTGTTTTGCCTAAAACACACTAATAATTAATAATTTCCCCCTTCTTCTTAATTACTTTTAAAAGCCTTGACGACATGGAATTAGACAGTTCCTTAAGAACATTCTTGCAAATTTTTGACAAGGCGTTTTCGATGGAGGTCATGAGCTCTTGCTTGTTTTTATATTGCGTACCGTTTTTGTATACTTCGTGTGCCAGAATACCCCATAGATTTTCCATTGGATTCAGATCTAGCTTCTGGCCGGCCAATCAAGTAGTTTCACAAAATTAGCATCAAACCACGATTTTGACGTTTGGGAAACATGTACTGAGGCATTGTCCTGCTGGAAAAAAGTAGTCTCCACTTGTTATTAACGGTGCTTCCGGTAAAAGATTATCGCTCAATACATATATATAACTCTCAGATAACATTTTACCCTGCATAAAAACTATTGGAGTAGTTCCACCAGCTGCGAAAGTTCCCCACACCATTACTGAGCCACTCCCAAAAGCACGCTTTGAGAAAATGTCTTTTTCTCTACGGAGATCATACCAGAAGTGGCGAAAACCATCTGGTCCATCCAAATTAACCTTTTTCTCATCTGAAAAGACAACATCATTCCACTTTTTTCCCATAGTAATGTATTTTTTGGCAAACTCCTTCCTCAGTCTCTTATGAGCTTTTGTAAGAGACGGTCGTGACATATGTTTACCATTGAGAACATTTTTTTCTTTCTGTAAAACACGTCAAACAGTTCGAGCACTGTATTCTAAGTTCATTTCCCGTTTTATTTCTGTTGACGTTTGTTTTTTGGTGCAAGCTTGCCTTATTATCATTCTTTTCTCCCGTATAGTAGCAGAAGATGGCCAACTTGTATGTCTTTGCCGTCCATATTTGCCGGGATTTTACAGATAATTGTAAATAACCGTTCTTGATCGCTTAAGCTTTGTCGCAATTCGGCGTACAGAAAAACCTGAACTTTTAAATGCATCCACTTTCCCCTTTTCAAACTCCGAAAGCTTCGTACCCAACGGCGTGACTGAAAAACAGAACATCACGATCCTAAACGCATACTACGCATTTTATATCGTCTTGAAGTTCCGTGTGCAGAACAAAAAATATGCAAATTTTACTTTTTAGAACACATAAATATAGTTGTTCTTATAATTTTGTCCATATCAGAGGCTATATAAATTCATAATATATTTTTTAAATATAAATTTTCCACATATTTCCATGAAAACTTATAAAAATATTCTTCATTTTACATTGTTTTCCTGTTATTAAATTTGCATACGTTTCCAGACAAATGTATTCAAAATTTGGCGATTCTTTGCTTTGTTCTTATAATTTTGACCACCACTGTATCACTTAGAATATTGTACTAAGATAAAATATAATTTGAAACATTTAATGCAGCTTTTTTGAGAAAGAAATACTTGAACCAAATAAAAACATTGCAGAGGATTTTGTAGTAGTGTAAAATTAAATATTACCCGCATATAATTAAATAAAACCCGCATTCTAAATCTTGTAGAAAGAGAAATTTCAGAAACATTTATAACGAGTTAAATACCGTTTAAAATGTAGCAAAACAAGAAAAAAATGATAACACATTATCTATTCATTACAAAACAGTTAATATAAAGAAAAACATTATTTTTTTAGAAATAGTTCATTAGTACCACTTATAATTCTATAATAAGAAAAATTATCATTTGAAATATTTAATGCAGCTTTTTTGAGAAAGAAATACTTGAAACAAATAAAAGTATTTTAGAGGATTTTGCAGTAGTGTGAAATTAAATATTAAAAAAAAACATGTACTAAATTTGGCAGAAAGAGAGAATTTCAAAAATAAATATAACGAGTTAAATATTGTTAAACATGTAGCCAAAGAAAAAAAATCGGTAACACATTATCTATTTATTACAAAACAGTTAACATGAAACACATTGATAAATTCTTTTAGAAATAGTTCATTAATACTGCTTGAAATTCTACAATAAGAAAATAAGAACCATTTGAAATACTTAATACAGTTTTTTTTAAAAAATAAATACTTGAACCAAATAAAAATATTTTAAGGGATTTTGCAGTAGTGTAAAATTAAATATTTCTAAAAAAAATCGCCTTCTAAATCTTGTAGAAAGAGAAAATTTCAGAAACATAAAAAAAAACGGTAGCACATTATCTATTCATTACAAAACAGTTAACATCATAAAAAACATTGATTTTTTTAATAGTTCATTAGTGCCGCTTACAATTCTATACTAAGAAAAATTATCATTTGAAATATTTCATGCAACTTTTTGGGAAAATAAGTACTTGAACAAAAAAAAGAATCTTTTAAGGGATTTTGCAGTAGTGTAAAATTAAATATTTCTTAAAAAATCGGCTTCTAAATCTTGTAGAAAGAGGAAATTTTAGAAACATAAAAAAAGTAGCATATTATCTATTCATTACAAAACAGTTAACATAAAAAAACATTTATTTTTTCTTTTTTTAAAAAATAGTTCATTAGTACCGCTTACAATTCTATAATAAGAAAAATTATCATTTGAAATATTTCATGCAGCTTTTTTGAGGAAGAAATACTTGAAAGAAATAAAAGCATTTTAAATGATTTTGCAGTATTGTAAAATTAATTATTTAAAAAAAAAACGCCTTCTAAATCTGGCAGAAAGAGAGAATTTCAAAAACGTATATAATGAGTTAAATATTGTTAAACATGTAGCTAGCCAAAAAAAAGTCGGTAACACATTATCTATTTATTACAAAACAGTTAACATGAAAAACATTGATATATTCTTTTAGAAATAGTTCATTAATACTGCTTGAAATTCTGTAATAAGAAAAGTATCATTTGAAATACTTCATACAGTTTTTTTTAGAAATAAGTACTTGAACCAAATAAAAATGTTTAAAAGGATTTTGCAGTAGTGTAAAATTAAATATTTCTAAAAAAATCGCCTTCTAAATCTTGTAGAAAGAGAAAATTTCAGAAACATAAAAAAACGGTAGCACATTATCTATTCATTAGAAAACAGTTAACATAAACAAAACATTGATTTTTTTAAATAGTTCATTAGTACTGCTTACAATTCTATAATAGGAAAAATTATCATTTGAAATATTTCAAGCAACTTTTTTGAGAAATAAATACTTGAACAAAAATAAATCTTTTAAAGGATTTTGCAGTAGTGAAAAATTAAATATTTCTCAAAAAATCGCCTTCTAAATTTTGTAGGAAGAGAAAATTTCAGAAACATTAAAAATAAGTTAGCGCATTATCTATTCATTACAAAATAGTTAACATAAAAAAAAACATTGATTTTTTTCTTTTCTTTTTTTTTCTTTCTTTTTTTTTTAAAAATAGTTCATTAGAACCGCTTACAATTCTATATTAAGAAAAATTATCATTTGAAATATTTCATGCAGCTTTTTTGAGGAAGAAACAGTTGAAAGAAATAAAAGCATTTTAGAGGATTTTGCAGTAGTCTAAAATTAAATATTCCTTAAAAAAGCACCTTCTAAATCTTGTAGAAAGATGGAATTTCAGAAGCATATATATTTAGTAAAATATGGTTTTAAAAAATATGCAACATATTATCCATTCATTACAAAACAGTTAACATTAAAAAATTATTTTTTTTCTTTGAGAAAGAGTAAAAGATAAAAGTGTTTTGGAGGATTTTGCAGTTGAGTAAAATTAAATGTTACTTAAAAGAGCGCCTTCTAAATCTTGTAGAAATAGGGAATTTCGAAAACATATGCAACCAGTTAATTATTGTTAAACATTTAGCAGAAAAAAAAATTGGTAAAACATAATCGATTCATTTCAAAACAGTTAAAATAAAAAAAAAACGTTTATTTTTTTTTAGAAATAGTTCATTAGTACTTCTTACAATTCTATAATAAGACAGACTATTAGTTCAATGCAGACTTTTTGAGAAAGAATAGAATAAAAAAACAATATAAAAAGAACTTTAGAGAATTTCACAGTAGCACAAAACAAAATATTTCTCATAAAAGCACATAATTACAATATAAATTTAAACAAAAGTACTTACTGGTTAACGCAATTTACGTTAAAGCGAAGGTTCAATAAATAATTTATTTGTACTGTTAGGATTTTTTTCTTTAAAAATTTTAGTACTTTCTTCTCATTATAATTTTTCAATACGAAAAAAATTCATTTCTTAAAAAATCTATATTTTGTATTGTATTTAAATTGATGATATTCAGTACAAATAATCTGTCTTCTATTGAATTTTTCAGTTAAAGAAATGGAAATACTTTATTCACGTTTCTATATTTCGAAACATAAATAATATTTAATTAAAATTCCCTTTTTACATTTTTGTCAATTTATTTGTTTGAAGTTTCAATCCAAATATCTTGATTAAAATTATACTAACCAATAGCATTAAATGTGATTTTCTATATTTGACATTTATGACGTTTAATTCGCGATATTTTATAAAATTCTAAAAAAGAGATACAACCCAATTAATAAAATTTTTGGTGATTTTTTTAACCTGAATAATAGAAATTGTGTTTCAAAGTTTTATTTACTTTCAAATTAAACTGTTTATTTTCATTATGTATGCATGCAACATACACATAAGTTTTAAATTATCTTATATGTGTTTTTTAATTGCAACTAGTTTTGCTGAGAAAAGGAAATTGAAATATGCTTTTTATTATAATTATGTTTAGAATATAACATTCTTTATATGCATCGTACAACCCGCTATATATATAGAGAGAAATAAATTGATACAAAGAAATTTAAAAAGTATATTTTTGTATAAATTTCAATTCCAAATACCAAATTACTATTTTCTTTATAAATGAAAATAGTTACTTTAAGAGTACAGTGACTTTTGAAAATTACGTTTAGTTGCTATTTTTATTTATTTATTTATTTATTTATTTTTTGAAATTATTAACAATTTACTTGTAATTCATTATCTTAATTTATATGTAAATTTACAGAGATTTGAGTAAAAGACATCCTGTTAAACAACACAGAAATTATCCGGTAAATTTACAGTAGCCTGGTCGTGATTTGAACACGAGTCCTATTGGTAAGAGATCACCACCTGACCGATTGGGCTAATTGAGTGGTTATTACTGTATGAAAAGGATTACCATGTGTTTCAGGGACAAAATGCTTTTAATTCTGTTTTAAAAGATTAATTTACTTTAGTGTCAAGCTTCGTGTACATAATAAACGAAATAATTGCAAGTGCTAACGTCCCTGCTAATTCCGCAGAAATGAACAGCCTCCTTTATAAAATATTCTAAATTATATTAAACTAATTTTTAAACAAAATTTTCTATTTTATTATTTCTAATAATATTTCAAAGATTTTTTAAATGTGTGTATTTTAAATTTAAGATTATAAAAAAGATAAAAATGTATTTAATGAAGACACAGAAAGCTCTACAGGGAATTTGTTATAAGTAAAGGGAAATGTCTATAAAATGATGACGAAGAAACTTATTTAAATACATTTAGCTAATAACTAACGTATGTTTGTTGAGTGTCTCGGTATTTTTTCCTGTTTACAGAAATCTTTGACATTGTATTTAAGGAAGTGTGTACTCATTCTATTAACTTTTTATATAATTTGCTTAGTAATTCGTAGGATTATGCAACTTTCCACCACCCAGTATACCAATTATTTTCGAAAAAAGAATATTCAAGACAGTTCTAACACTGTATAAAATTAATTGAATTATCATATAGCTGTAGTGTAAACCGTCAGAAAGTCTTCTGTAGCTGTTAAGACAAAAATAAAAATTTCCAAAGCTCCAATTCATTGTTTACAACATGGAAATTCAACAGTGAACACAAATAAAGTACTACTAGGAACCACACGCTTTATAACCGCAGTAAATTGCTAAATGCGTGAAAAATTTTTAAGTCAGTATCCGAAGAAGGGATGTTTTAGTCAGATACCGCCAATATATTCACCCCAAAATATTCACAAATAAATAACTTACAAAAACATTTCACGTTAATAAAAACTTAATTTACGTTAATTAAAGCCGGCCTGTTCGGCCAGTTAAAGTAAACGATTAACTTGGAATATCATAACAGTATATTTACCAAATGAAAAAAATCTCCCCCCTGCAAAAAAAAAAAGAAACCCATTCATGCTCAAAATGGCAACTGTGAAAAATATTTATTGCCTAAAGTTATCTGCTGAAACAATGCAAAAAATGCGTGATGTAAAGGGAACGTCAAAGAAAAAAATTCACTAAAAGCACTAAAGTATAAATTAGAGTTTCTGAAAATAAATATCTTATAAGAAGTACTTTAAATTTAATAGAAAGAATGCTTTACGTTTTGTCGATTTTTTCTTTTTTTTTTTGTGTGTGTGTGTGTGTGTGTGTGTGTGTAGAGAAAATCAGAATTTTATCGCAAAAGGACTTTATAAAATGATAGCACTGAAAACTTTCTTCCTGAGAATAAAAAAGAGGTAGTATTTTAGGGGGTTTTAAAACAAAGGGAAATTTAACATATCAATAAGAAACCTATCAAAAATTGTACATCAGACGTAGCAAATAAGGTGCTTTCGAACTATAAAGAAGTTTTAAAAATATACAGTACTTCGGATATAGTACAGTATTCGAAAGATTATGTGTGTCCCTGTTAACACTAAATGCTTTCAATTACACATGAATTAACTTGTAGTAAAACTCAGCAACATATATCAATTTCACAAAATATGAACTATTTTAATATAATTAAAACGCACCCTAAAAAATATTTCCCCTTAAACCATTATGTAATAGAATACATTTGTGTGGCCCTGTATATTAATAATGAGTATTTTTGCACCACAGATTGTACCGACTATTAGCACCGATATTTTAGTATATATTTCATAAATGCATATTAATTGTATTACCCTCGAAAGAGTAAAATATCATTAAAATGCACTTGAAATTACTTTTTTCCATTGATTGTAATGTAATGGAGTAATTTTGATTGTCCCAAAAATTGAACTATACAGCCGATTTTCATAATATTTGAAATGGCAATTGTATATTAACTTATGTTTTATTTTGTAGAGATTTGAAACATTATGATTTCTTTTAACAAAAGTTATGTTATTTGTAAATTGTTTTATTCAAATTGAACGTTCGTACGTATGTTTCTTAAGTTCAAAAGTGGTACTCAAAATTTAATTAAGTTTCAAACATTCAATAAAAAATAAATTTTACACACTTACATAAATTAGATGATAATTAAATAATATTATGATTTTCGATAGTTAAAAATTATACTTATTTTACCGGATAACACAACAAAAATTCGGATAGTTTACTGCATAGAAGTTTAAAATTATTTTACGTTACATAACACAACACAATAATGTTTTATTTTTTAACGTTTATGTATTTATTATCGCTGAAATGCAAAATTATCTTAAATTTTAATCATCACGTCAGGATTATTCGTAAATCATAAACTGTCAAATTAAAAAAATAACAGACATTCGGTTATTATAAAATAGTGAAGATGATTTGCGCTTTTAATCTTTTACATTTGATTTTTGTATACCTTTTAGCAGTGAAACTTAAAATGATCTTCATTTTTAACCATCTTTATAAATGTTTTTGTAAGTCATAAATGTCAGTGTTAAACTGTAGCGAAAATTTAATATTATTAAAAAAATGTAAAACTTTTTAATTAAATTTATTCTATTTAATTCAATAATTTATTCGATGTATTGGCTTATACTGGGGTATATATGTATACTAATACGGGGGGGGGGGAGCAGCAAAACAGGGATATACGAAGGGATTGGTTTAGTTTTTAACTTTGAAAATTACAGTTTGTGAAAGATTCTGACTCGATGGTTAAAAATGAAGGTCATTTTCGGCTTCGGCGGTAAAAATTAAACAAATAATTATTAAAAGTTAAAAACTCGTCAATTTTATAATATCAAATTTTGCTATTTTTTCCTTTTTTCTTTTTAAAATTTACGATTTCCAAAAAATCTTTACCTGATGGGAAAAAATGATCAATTTCGGATTCACCGGTACTAAATGCACACGATTCAATTATCAAAAGCTAAAATATATGTCTTAAACCAAATCTTGAAGACCAGTGTTTTCTGATTACATTTTAAAATATATATAATATTGTAAGCAGTTAATTTTCATCATTTTATTTTTAAATTTTCTGTTTTTTTCCTCATCTGTTAATTAAAAATTGTTTAGTTTGCATTCATTTGTTAGAATTATTAAAGATTTAAAATGTGCGTTGCAATGATAATTTTACTCTCAACCATTTTTAAATACTTTTGACGAAACAATATTTATACTAATGGAGGTGGGCTAATAAGGTCTATTTTTCGCCCATCTAATAACCGAAAAAAAGTTTCGAATTCCGATAATTGTTCAGTGGCTTTGCATAATTACATAACTGTATTTTTGTTTAGTATAGGATTTACATGATAAATAAAATGGTAAGTCATGGAAATTATAGCCCCAAAATAGAGTGTTTTGGCTTTTTTCGACATTTTTGTCATTTTTTGCGTCATTGAGTTATTTTTTTTATATGAAGAGCTCGATGACATGCAATGATACTACTCCTTATAAGCTTTCATAGGAGCATTATTTTAATTGGGTTCAGTGTGCGCTTCCACCTTTTAAAGAAAAAAATGTATCGCCCGGGAGAATCAAATTCACTGTTATCGGAGCGCGTTCAGATTTGTTTTTCCGCACTCAAAAAATATTTACGTTGTTGTGAGGTCAATGTTGTTTTCTGAAACTATTTTTGTAAATATTTAATAAAAAAAAATTACTAATAAATAATGCTTGGATGTGTCATTTTGTAAAGCCTGGCGGAAAAAATTTCGTATGTGTTCTAAAAAAAGTTATATCGATACTTAGATGCTCGAAAAACTGCGATCTACAGATTGGCTCTATGAAGTGCTCTAAATGTATATAGTATGTATTTCGTGATCTCCAGTCTCTAAATACTTCTATTTTTTCTTGTGATGTAAAAGTTAGAGATTATGCGTCAACGATTACTGCGGACGAGACCACAAATAAAAAAATCCCTTTCGGCATGGCCTATAGGCGGAGGTAGATTTCGAAAAGTTTTCATCTCAAAAAAAAAAAAAAAAAAAAAAAAAAAAAAAAAAAAAAAAAAAAAAATTAAATGATTAGAGATAAACCCAGTTTAGCTACTTTATTCAACCGCTTTTAAAAATTTTTTAATTTCATTTTTCTGTAAGAACTGGTTTTATCGAAATACTCTTAAACGAAATTCTACTCAAATGCCCATTTTGGCAACATATTTTGAATTATATTCTTACTTTATTAAAAAAACTGACCAATATGCTCATTATATAGTTCCTAAATAACAAAAAACTGTTAATTAAATTCGTTTGACAGCAAAATTGAATTTAAAAATGAGTAATAAAATAACCAATTTATTATTTTAATACATCCACAATTCTTTAATCAAGATTGCTTTGAGAAATTTTGTACGAAGTGCCCACTTTGACAGATTTTTTTAAATATATATTTAGCTTTTATCAAAAATCTGACCAATACGGCATATTACACAGTTCCTAAATAACGAAAAACTGTCAATTGAATGCGTTTGAGAGCAAAATTGAATTTAAAAATGAGTCATAAAATAAAAAATTTGTTATTTGAATACAACCTCAATTCTTTTATCATGATCGCTTTGGGAAATTTTTTTGCGAAGTGCTTACTTTGACAGCTTTTAAAAATATGTATATTCACCCTTTATCAAAAAATCAAAGAATACGCACATTATATAGTTCCTAAGTAACAAAAAACTGTCATTTGAATGCGTTTCAGAGCAAAATTGGATTTAAAAATGAGTCATAAAATAAACAATTTGTTATTTGAATACCCGCAGTTCATTAATCATGGTCGCTTTGGGAAATTTTGTGCGAAGTGCCCATTTTGGCGGTCTTTTTTGAAATATATTCTGCCTTTATCAAAAAACTGGCCACTCCGTCACATAATGTAGTTCCTAAGTAAGAGAACCTGTAAATTGGATGCGTTTGAGAACAAAAAAAAGATTTAAAAATGACTCAGTAAAAACGCAATTTTTTTTAATTTCCTCAAATTTCAATCATGATAATTTCGTGAAATTCTGTTCAAAATACCCTATTTGGCAGCCTTTTAAAAAATATATTCTGCCTTTATCAAAAAACTGGCCAATACGTCGCATTATATAGTTCCTAAATAATAGGACCTGTAAATTGGATGGGTTTGAGAACAAAAATGAATTTAAAAATGACTCAGAAAAAACGCAATTTGTTATACTTAATCAATTTTTAATGACGATAATTTCGGGAAATATGTTCAAAATACCTTTTTTGGCAGCCTTTTTAAAAATATATTCTGCCTTTATCAAAAAATTGGCCAAAACGTCGCATTATATAGTTCCTAAATAAGAGGATCTGTCATTTGGATACGTTTAAAATCAAAAATGAATTTCAAAATGAGTCAGAATATAAGCAGTTTGGATTTAAGGTTTTTACTCCAACTCCTATTTTTGTTTAATTTATTTTTGCTATAAGAATGGGTTCTATGAAAAACTTGTCAATATAAAAGTTGTAGATCTTATTGTGAAGATGTAAAATAAATTTAATTAGATTTGATTGCTTAAGAATTGAGTAAGTTATGGGTTTTTTTCTTTTTCCTCCCCCCTTTTTCTTTTCGTTTTTAATTTTTTTCCTCGGTAAAAATTGGTCCTATCAAAAACTTGTAAATACAAAAGTTTTAGATAATATTGAGTACATTTAAATAAAATTTAGTTGGATTTAATATCTTGAGAATTGACGAAGTTATGAATTTTTTTCTCCCAAAAACCATGTTTTTTTCGCCCCTTGAGCCCATTTTTAAATTTATCAAAAATCTGTCATGCATAAACTTTTTGCCCATTTCTTAGAAGTAATATAAACTTTAAACTGATTCGATATCTATTTTAATTAAGAAGTTATCGCGTTTTTTCTGTTTTCACAAAAACCCTCCCTATTTCCACCCCCTTGGTCCGATTTTGCCCATTAACGAACTCGACCGAGATTTTAGGCTCCTTGATTTTATGTAAAAGTTTGAAGAAGATCTGAGCATAATTATGGAACTTATCGTGTCTAGAAGAAAGTGATATACACCGATAGATAGATAGATAGATAGATAGATAGATAGATATATAAACTTTTTTACTGATGGTGGTTTTGGGGTCTAGGAGTCATGATTCGTGTAGATCCGCAAAAATTTTTCAGAAATTCCAACATGGGAGACAATGCAATAGGTAGTATTTCATACGAAATCTACCTAAAACCTATTATACATTTATGAATATCTCATTGTAAGTACTGTAACACGTGTTGTAGAATATGTAAAGATAAGAACTGCCTCGTTATTGCAGCAAAAGCTGTTGAAATTCAAGCCTTTATAGAAACTAGAATCCATATTTCGTCGGGAAAACGATGCTTTAAAATTCATATTTCTTGATCGGTCTTCAGTAAATTGGCTCTGTAAGTAAGAATACATCAATGTATGAAATGGGAACTATTTAAAACATTATCGGAATTGTACAAAAGAGAAGGCCTCGATTTTGATACACCTGGACACGTTTCTGAAAACGATTATTACACTCTCATCTATGCACCATTTTAGCTATATCTTTCAACTAGTAAAGTTCAAAATACGTTCCTCAAAAAAGAGATCATTTCGTACTTGCTTTGCAGTGTTACTTCTTAAAATTGGAACTGGTCTCTCTACTGGTGTTTTGTCCACATTATTGAATATAAAAAAAATAATATCTTCTTTAAATATGCAAAACAGACATTGATTAAGAACTTTGTCCCACAACACCTTGAAATTGAATACATCACCAGAACACAGGTTATTGAAAAATATACGAGGCCTTTAGCAGGAAGATTATTTAATCGGGATGGCGACAATACTGTAATGATTATTTTTAATAGCACGTACGTTAATATCCAGAAAAGTGCGAACTAATCCTTTCAGAGAAATTCATTCTAGTTATATAAAGGAAGCGTACGGTATTCGTCACTATTTCAAATTGTATTGTAGATGTCTTCGATCCTTACTTCGCGGATTCAAAGAACATTTATGCTAACATACTTACAGATATATTTAAAAAAGATTCACTATTATCAGAGAGTTGCTGAAGCTAAACGTTTACGAGAGAACTGGTAGGTTTTTACGGGATTGTTTGGAACTTCTGCTAGAAATGAATATCGAACATGACATGCCAAGATTTCCAAATAGCAACAACAGTTTTCACCAGAGGATGCTAAGGGACACTTTTCTTGACCAAAGTTTGATTTTTCGGCACAAAAGTATAAAGAACTATGTGTATAATACTTGGATAAAAAAATAACAACAGCGAAGCAGCATCACACAATGGCACTGTCGATGTAATGTAGGCGCAAGTGTCTAAGAGTACTAGACGCATATTGCTTTCGTACTATGGTTTCTGGTTTACTTGTGACATAACTCAACGAAAACTTAAAAAACAAGTATTGAATATGCTCATATACTACAAGACGCGGCCAATGGATGGTCCAGTAGTGATTCTGGTGAAGCAACCAAGGAGGAAAATAATCTGAAACATATTGCTAAAAGTGTCTGAAACTGTATGATTATATTTTCTGTTATTGATTATTTCTGATATTTCATATATTGAAATCAAAGTCTTAATAAGCTCTATTCATCGTAATTTTGCAGTTAGTGTTGTATTTACTATAGATTTCTTGGAATACAATTAATGACAATAATGTTCATGTTCATTAATATACATGGTATTTACTTAAATACATATTTTATTTTTCCATCAATTATTAGACTTTCATTCAAGATATTATTATTTTCTTATTTGTTATGCGGTACACTAATGAAAAAAAGTATGTCGCATCTAGGTGCTGACGGGCGAAAAATGGCCCTTATTAGCCCACTTCCTTTGTGAATGACCCCTAATTAGCAGCGAAAGATATGTACCAACTTTAAACAGCTATTACTTGGTCAATTTTTAACACATAATAACAGGACTTTTTTGTCTTATTTTTCAGTGCAACAGGCAAATTTTACTAAATATAAATTATATGACCGGGGTATCACAAAAAAATTTAAATTTCGTAATTTTTTATGAAATGCTTTTATTGACCTAAATTGCTTTTAAAATATTTATTTATCACATTTAAAACGTTTCTTAAAAGTGTAGTTGTATGTTTATGGTTAACGACCATTGGCCACCAAACGAGAATGAACATCCTGCATAGTACACTATAGTTGAATACAGTACCTCATCTTTTTGCTTCTTTTTGGCAATAATGAACTTCGAGTTTAGCTAGTTTTCAAAATTTTCAAGCTATATTTTGAAGACTTTCACAAAAGTTACGCTATACATTTAACTAATGCATTGTACAGATTACATATTGATAGAGTTCGCACATGTGCCGTTTTAATATTTCTTTTAAATAAACATGAAGATTTATAATCTATTTTTCATTATTATGATTACTTTAATTGTAGTGCATTGTGCACAATTATGTTTGTTATATTTCTGAAAAAAAACATTGTTTTATATTAAAAACAATGAAAATCATAAGCAAAAAGGTTTTTTTAAATATAAAATACTGATTTGCTCTACGATTATACATGCTATCCTCATAAAAATTATCACAGTTTATTACAATAAGTCATTTAATCATGTTCAACAATTTTAAAGCTTTTGCAACATTCGTTTTTACAAGATTATCCAATATATATTCGTTTTTTTTCGAATTGTTGATGGTCTCCTATGTGGTTCCAAAAACAAAACTCCAAAGAATTGTATGACAGATACTATTTTGTTTGCACACCTGCAGTTTCAAGACAATTCATTATGCATTTTTGTAAATATTTAACATAACGTCTAATATCGCAAGTAACCGGGCATCATTGTCTAAATAATGTATATGTGAACAAAGAATATGTGCATTCGTATACACATGTTTATTGTTCTGGTTGTGAGTGTGAATTTTCAAGTATGTTCAATTAAAATATTGGTATCAGTACATACAGTATCATCTTTTGTCTGAAGAATATATTTCTACATGTTGTAATTTATTATGTGATTTGGTATAAATAATACTTTTTATACGTGATTAGTTAACATCTGAGAAAGCTTTTAAATTCTGGTATTCATCCCAAAAAATCATATAAAACTACTTGTTTCATTATATACAAATGACCATTTCAGTGTCTGGTAAAACAATATAAAAGAATAAAAAATGCATCTAATGGTATGAACAATTATCAGTTGAAATAATTATAATAACAAAAATCTAATTATAATAACAATATTTATTATTTAAAAACATTTTTTATTTCCCTAATCGAACGAATTGGATAACTGAAATGTATGATATATGCACTATGAAAAAATCTAAGAGCGTTTCATATCTGAAGCGAAACGTTTAATTTCAGCAAAAAACACAGCCCAATTTATGGTTTTATTATATTCCGTCTTAATTTTGACATCTCAAACGTGTTTGTAAACCTTTCTGCTACTATCCGCATTTTCTACTACTATCCGTATTAAATTTAAATTACTTTTACTCTCAAAATTTATTTATCATATTCAGAAAAGCAACTAGTTTACTTTTTGAACACATATCCTGTTAGAAATTTTTTGCAGTGTTTACAACTATCAATACTCTATTAGAAATAACCTTTTAATACCTTTAAATCTGGTTTGCTTATTCGTCAGTCTAGTATATATGTTTTGGGGCTTAATATGGCATGTTCCGCATTGAAAATGAACTGTATCGCATTTTTGGTTTTACTATGGGCTACACAAAAAAATACGTTATAGTACAGACCATGGGAGGGAAATCGTTTGTAATACGTTGCAATTGATATTGCAAAGTTTTAAACATATTGACATTAATGTAAAACAATAAAGTGTACAGCAAGTTTCTTACAACAGAAAATGATGTGCGTATAACTTGTCCTTTATTTACACGGCCACTCCAATAAATTTGGATGTAGAAGAAAATGCGCAATAAATGAACTATTGAAGCTTATGAACAATAATTTCTGGAAGTACGTTTTCATTTGTGGTACACGTTTGGAAATTTAGGTATTACTTTGTGTATAGAAATTCTATACGTCATTTACAGTGTAGCACAATATTTCTGAACTATGTCCATTTATTAGTGAAAACCGCTGAGAGAATATTTGCAAATGCGCTATCAGTTTAACTGAACTAACTCATAAAATACTATGTCGTATTCATAATATATGCTGTACGGATTTTCATTAGCTTTTCTATTGATATTTTGACGAATTTTCTTTAATATTATTCCAAAATGAAATTTTTTCATACTCAACCAAATAAATATATGAATTATATGAATTGAAGCATGTAAATAAATATATATGTATAATTATTAAAAATATATAAAATAGGTAACACTATAATGTTTGAAATATAGATGCATTAATTTCGATTTACACAAATCATTGAGTGAAAACTGTTTACATTCTTGAGTTTATTTGACGTTCCTTATGTAATATGTTTTGGAATTAAATATTTCATGACAGACAGTATTTATAGGCTAAAATAATCTTACAAAAGTCTCTGAAACATTCATTAAATTACTACTTTAATCTAGTTTATCAATTTAATAAGAATCCTTTAAAAAAT
Organism: Maratus speculifer; assembly: GCA_964019185.1. NCBI lineage: Eukaryota > Metazoa > Arthropoda > Arachnida > Araneae > Salticidae > Maratus > Maratus speculifer. The sequence continues at coordinate 220,269,880 of OZ025299.1, read as the reverse complement.
AAGCTTGGAAGATGTTAATATACAAAATATTAATTGCATTTTTAATTCATTAGAAATAATAAAATATCCTTTATTATCAGCATTTACTTCCAAGCAGATTAAACAAGTTTCTTGGAATGAAAGTAATGCATATTTGAATTAACCTAAATCACAAATTTATAACATTTTCATAAAATTTATTAAATATAGTCGATGTTTTGACTGTGATTATCGTTGTAATAATAAAGTAATGACTAATTATAAAAATATTATTCAAAGTTTTCAGTAAAAAGAAGGGAAAATTTACAAAAACTGTCAAGAACATTGTCTTCTTACTTTAGATAAAATTCTTTTAACGTTTGTCACTGTTGACTACTTCTACATCTTTCAAAATAACTCCCATACACTTTAACTTTATTTGAAAATTTTTAAAGGAAGTAAACAGAAAAAAACTCAGCAAGACTGTGAAAAAATAAAATTTTATTTTTAAGTTTACTCGTTATTTTATATCTTTAATAAAAATATCTTATTTACCGATTTTATTACAAATTATTTAAATCACTTGCATGCGACAATTTATAATTTCATATAAAAATTCTAAGTGTCTGGATTTGATTGATTTATGAAGCTGCATAATCTGCCAACTTTATTTTTGTAGGATTTACAGCATCTGTGCAAGAATAGAATATCTGACTAAATCTCCCTAAAGGTAAAAATATTTATATTTCATAGTTAAATTATCTAAATCTCAGTGACTGACTGCCCGAGGCAGTGGTCAGTTCTAAAATATATTGAGTGAATCCACGTTCATATTTAATAAAACATCAAAATTCACCGATATCTGGAATACCTCCAGCGATTTCGTTTAGAATTCAAGATACATAACTGGCTAGACTGCCGGTTTTAGTTCAATAAACTCTGTGAAATATTATCTAACATTATCGAAAATTCGATAGAATATTGAAGATGTACTTATGAATACATGACAATGTTAAAAAAAATAATTTTAAACAGAGTAGAATTACACAGTGTTTAAAAGTATTTAAATTTTATCGGATCTTATGCTGAAGGATTATAAGTGAAATTCTGATAAAAGTATTTGAATACCTTTGAAAATAACAAATATATGTTTAATCATCCAAAGATGCATTCCTTTCAAGGACGGATTATGTGAGAATTGGTATTCTGCGCTATTTCAGGGGAAGACTCTAAACTATTAATGATTGGGAATGAGTAATTATATTTATTATTTAATATACATAAAACAGAAACGGACAATATTTCAATAAATGGAATGTGAATATGCCAGAAATTCTTTTTTATATTTGTCTACAAACATAGAAAGTAGATTAAAAACATTAAAATATTCCCCAGTTTCAGTGCACTTTCGTGTCCATCCTCAGGAATGTAAATGAATTAACCCGTTTGGATTTGGCGTACTGTTAACCGCACATGTCTTTTCATTGGCTATTATTTTGTCAGAAAAAATCCTTTTGCTACCATCTATTATACGTAATAATGGTGGCACATGACTATGCATTTCTTATTATGATTTCATTTATATTTTGGCATTTAATAATAATAATAATAGTAATAATAACAATTTTTTAGAATAAACAAATTTTATTTTTTAACTTTAAGATATACGTTACAATTCAGCACCTATCATGCGTGATAAAAGGCAAAAAATATTAGAAGATTGCAATATTTCGAAAATTCTGTACAGCAAAAATAGCACATTAGGGGGTTAAACCGGATGAACAATGTCAAAACCTCATCTCAGCCGACAGAAAATCCTTCACATGAGGGGGGGGGGCAACCAAATGAGTCAAATACAGTGGGAAAAAAACGGCGGTATTTGTTGAGATATAAAGTTAATACAACTCCTTCCAAAGACCACATAACCCAAAATTAAATGTTTCTTAGGATATTTAACTAAAGTTTCGGAATATTATATGATATTTTATCAATATATACTTTTCTTAACCCTTTTGGGAAGAGCGTCTTTTGCGGAATTTTTAATATTTGATTGCTATTTTTTTAAAGCAGAAAATTTTGCATAATTGAATGAGGAAAATGCTCGGATTAAATACGGTAAAATTACAAGAAAACTTTACTGGTAAAAATAATCAAGGCTTTTGAGCAGTTTATGCGGCACGTATACCGGTTGCTCGTCCCCAAGGGGTTTATAAAATGTGTATCAATAATGATCTAACAAAATTCTATTGTGTGTCATCAACTGAAAAATAATTCTAGCAGTCTAAAAATCAACATAGCAATTATAGTTACTGAGACAAAATCTTCGCAGGGCTATAGGTGTACAAGAATTAAATTTTGATTACCTATGGGGTAATGGTCCTAAATTGTTTATAAAACTGGGCTATATATTATTTTTTTCGGATAACTTTAATTATTTTTTTTTATTCTACGCTGATGTATCTAAAACAATTTCATAAAATTTAATTTGAACATCTTTGTAAGTAAAATATACAGTGTTAATCATCAAATCACGTATCATTTGCAAGTCTCCTTGGCTAACGACGCGGAAAGAACGATATTTTATAAATATTACATTTCAATAACTGCGATAAACTATGATGGAATCCTACATAGAAGATTAAAATTAATTTTTGAATATATTTGTAGCTTTAAATTGTTTTATAATTTTCACTAACTGTATAACGAAGTTTTCATAAATATTCCTAAATAATATTGGACAAAATGGTTTTCAAATAAAGTAATTTCCGTTGAATTGAGTTAACTAATATTTTTGTAATAGTATTTAATGTAAAAAATATATAGACAATGTGAGAATAAAATATTCCTTTTTTCCGAAATATATTATGCAATGAATGTGAATACACTATATTGCCATTGATGGGACACTTGCGATTTTAGATATTTTACTAAATATCTACAAAAATACATGAGGAATCATCTCGAAACTCTTAGTGTATAAATATAATAGTATACGCCATACACCGCCGTGAAGATTTTTTACCGAAACTCTATAGGGGACCGTCAACAAATTAAAAAAGAATGAATACCTTTTGAATAACCCTGTCAAAACTAATGTAGCAAAAGCGCTCAAACTCTAGATTATGATTGAATGCCTTATTGTAATACGCCTTGTTCATTTTTATGCAAATAGCATGCATACTCGCAGAGTAATTAAGGTTTTTATAAAAATGGTCCCAAATTTTTCCAAGTTTTTTCCTTATAATTTTCAGAGTTCTTAATATAAAATAATATTTTTTTTTCAGAAAATATGACAAACAACATTGCACACAGTACCTTGTAATCAGAATTAAAAAATAATGAAAATTGTGTACGAAATAAGTAGGTTTACTAAATAATTTTTTACTGCGCATGCGTCAACGATATCAAAATTTCATTTGCATATTATGTTAGTTAAATGTATAGAGCAACTTTTGTGAAAGTCACAAAATCATAACTTGAAAATTCTGAAAATAATCGTCAATTGAATTAGTTGAAAATCCGTTATTCTCAAAATGAAGCAAAAAAAAGAGGGGTTGTATCCATATATTCATTGATTAGTGTCAATATAGAATGCACAATACGGGATGTACTACTACATTTGGATAAAATCCCTCATTTTTTTGCTTCATTTTGGGAACAACGGATTTTGTCCTTTTTCTATAGACGATTACTTTCAGAATGTTCAAGCTATGATTTTGAGACTTGTACAAAAGTTGCTCTATACATTTAGCTAACATAATATGTAAATGAAATTTCGATATCTTTGACGCATGCGCAGTAAAAAATTATTTAGTAAACTTACTCATTTTTCATACAATTTTTATTATTTTTTAATTCTGATTACAGGGTACTGTGTGCAATGTTGTTTGTCTTATTTTCTGAAAAAAATATTAATTTATATTAAGAATTCTGAAAATTATAAGGGAAAAACTTGGAAAAATTTGGGACCATTTTTATAAAAACCTTAATTACTCTGCGAGTATGCATGCTATTTGCATAGAAATGAACACAGTGTATTACAATAAGGCATTCAATCATAATCTAGAGTTTGAGCACTTTTGCTACATTAGTTTTGACAGGGTTATTCAAAAGATATTCATTTTTTTTAATTTTTTGACGGTCCCCTATGGAGTTTCGGTAAAAAATCTTCACGGCGATGTATGGCGTATACTATTATATTTATACACTAAGAGTTTTGAGATGATTCCTCATGTATTTTTCTAGATATTTAGTAAAATGTCTAAAATCGCAAGTGTCCCATAATCAATGGCAATATAGTGTATAAATGTATACATTCAAGATGAAATTTTATTCGAAAATAATTTTATGCATATTTCGTAGCAAACAAATATCTAAATTTCATTGAAAAAGTAATTTGTTTTTATATAAGTTCATTTTTACAATAAAAGAAGAGTATTCATATCCATACCTTATATAAACTTTTTGTTTAAATAAAGAAATGTAAAACGCTGTCTATACTAATCATTGATGTTATGCGATATTATAATTTGAATAATTATTCAGGAGCATGGCGAATATGATAATTATTCACACAGAAATGATTATTGAAATTAATTAATATTTATATAATAATGGGGTAAATTTCTTGTTTGTTGCATTTTTTAGACAGAAAAAACGAAATATCAAAAAAGTGTTAATAAAGGTTAAAGATATAATTTAACTTTTATACTTCATAGTATAAAATATCACAGGTATTAAGAGAATAATGAAATACAAGATGATAAAAGTATCACAACTTTAATCAATAATTTGTTTTTTTTTATTTCTGCACTTATAGTTAGGTAAAATTTTAAATGAATAATAAAATAACGTCTATTGTAACATGCTTGCCAAAAATTGTAATAAAGTTTGTAGCAAAGCTTGTAATTAAATATTTAATACTAGGATTTTCAAAAATGTTTTGGCCGCTAGGAGCAGCAGCTGTCATATGATTGTCACATGACTGAGCCAGAATGAACACATTCTCGTGATCCTGAACAGGGGGGAGAGGGTCTACGCGTTTATAAGTGGTAGTACGTTATATAAACAGCATGAATACACAATCCATAGTAAATTTTATTATTTAATATGTGCGAGAAATAAAAGTTTTAAACCAGGAAAACTTTTCAAGATGTTTAAAACATAGATGGCATAAGATGTCCTAGTGCTTTCAGCTAACCATTAACTGTCATTATTGGGACTCTTGTAAATTCAACTCTCTTGCTGTTTATCAATATCTCTCTTATTATATAAGTATTGTATTGCGTAGATTGTGCGATAAGTTTAACCTCTTTAAGTTGGATATCATTATCAATATCTTGGTATAAACGGGATAGAGCTGTGGGTAATTTACACTTTACGATTTCTGCTATACGCTATTTAAGTCTTTTAATTCATTTTTTAGTGTTTTCATATTGCTATTGACTTTAAAAGGGATAATGTAAATTCCAGATTTATATTTTTATCTATGGGTTCAATATTTCTGAGCACCAGATTTTCAATTTAAGATGGTAGTTTACCGATAAGAGTTTTGTTACATCTCTTCAATGCATGTTTAATCCGCTCAAAAAATTCTGGAATGTATTTACCAATGAGATTTTTAATAACTTTATTAATATTAGGAAATATTTTATTACGATTTTCATATTCAGAAATTAGATTGCATATAAATTTACTTGAAAAATCATTTTCACAAGGAATTTCCTTGATTTTAGTCAATGGTTCTTTTAAATAAATCACCGTACAAACTTGAAATGCTTTCTTGACATAAAATCGATATGCAACTGTTTTAATACTGAATGGTACATTGCTGCTATAGGATAGGGTGTTATAAAATCTGCAAGACTTTCTCTAGATTTTCATATCTATGCTTTGAGTTGAAATATTCTTAACCAGTTCTACGTCTAGAAAGGATAACGATCCGTTTTCTTCTATTTCATAAATGGGTTTAATGTTGTTATCTATAATATCAGCATGGCGCAAAAATTAAATTAGTGTAGAGATACCCTGACTCCAAATTACGAGAATGTCATCGACATATCTAATCCATGAGGCTGGATTAATGGAAGGGGTAGAAATGATATGATTTTCCAGAAATCGTAATTTAGATTCGTCTAGTAATCCGAAAATTGGTGAGTCATTTGAATCGCCTTTCGTTTACTTATAAAAATTCCTATGAAACAGAAAGACATTATTTGTAATTAAATTTAAACTTGAAATAAGGGTCGTTTTAATATCATCAATATATAATGGATTATTTAAGACAAAATTTCCAACGATAATTTTAACTTCATGAACATTAATGGAAAAATATAATGATTTTATGTCAAAAATTGCTATTATACTGTTAATTTCTAATTCCTTTCTTCCTTCCCTTTTTTTGTCGTTTATTGGTTTTACCGTCTTATGTATAAACAATATATATTTTTAAAATTACAAAAGCTCCTCTGGTGACGGCTAATGTTTAGTTAGAAGCGCTAGTTTTTTTAACATTTTATGATATCAATGTTTCTATCAATCTAAAATGTTTTAACGTTGTAAAACGACGAAAAGGACATTTCAACTTATAACATAAAGCTTTAGGGAGTAAGTTACTTGTTTCTGAGAGTTTTCTCGTGCACGAAATTAAATTGTACGATACGCAGCTAAAACTTAAGATAGTAGAACAATGTAATTACAATTTTTTTACATGTAAGGTTTACTATGCTTTAAAAATGGATGCCATAATATCTAGACTTGGCAATACACATTGTGATAGATCAAAATGTCAAATCAATGTTAAATAATCAGAGGACATCGTTTCGTTGTATCTCACAATGGTTTGGGTGTATAAAAAAATTCTTAAGGTTTTATCTGTTTTATCATTGGATAACACGTTCGCTGCCACTCACGCGAAAGCGCGTGATATGGTGTCAATGTTAAGGGGCCACTCACGTGCCAGCGCGTGAGGTGAGGTGATATGCAATAGCTAGTCACGCGCTGGCATGGGTAATTTTTTCACTGATTCTTTGTTATAAAAAGTAAACCGGCTTCTGGGAAAAACCCACTTATACAGTGCGGCATTAACTATCATCACATCTTCATGTAAGCGGCAGCGAACGTGATAAAGAAAATATGTCATAAATGGGAAAAAATTTCATGAAAGAAGCTACAGTGGCGGTCATATGTTTCAGGCCAGCAAAAATTTTTCAGTTAATTTGTAAATATACCCATATGAAGAGGAATGTTAAAGCGATACTTATACATTTTATTGACATATTAGTTCGGAACTTACTTATAGAAAAAAGTGTAAACGTCAATAAATTTAATTGACAAAATTAAGTATAAAAGAAAACGCATGTTCTCAAAAGTTTCCGGCCACTTATCATTCTTTAGATTTTTACTATCCGTAAAGTGTTTTTTGGTTGTGTTTATCAATGAATCAACGTGTATAGCATAGTGTTAAGTCAAATTTGAAAAGTTCAAAAATTATTATTCATAAATGAGCGATTAGTTTGTCGGCCAATCTTCTCGAGGTAATGCGGCTAAGTTATCGATTGGTAAAATCGATTGTAAACGATATTTAAAAATTATATAAAGATTGCCATGGCTTTCAGGACTTTCAGAGGTCCGGGAGACCCCGGAAAATTACTATTCCTGTGGACAGAATTATCAGGAGAAAAACCATTGATAATCCGCATGAAAATTCCGTTGCAATATACTGCGATTTACGAAATGAAAATATTGCTGAAATAAGTTAGTCTACCGTGTGATGATGCTGACGTGATACAGAACTTTATGGAAGAGTCGGTGTTAAAAAAAATTTCAGAGGTAAAAAAATACAGAGGTACCGTACTTCCATTTTCCAAGGAACACAATGTCTGGTCAAGTGAAAACTGGAAAAAAGTTCTATTTTTCCATCAATTGAATTTGAAACAGTTTTGGAAGTGATGGCAGACACAACGTCCGATGACCTTACAACAAAAGATATGATTCGAACTATGTTATTCCTGCAATGAAGCATGGCGGAGGACACGTTATACCGTGGGGAGTATTTTCCTAAAAAAGTGTCGGTCCGTTATTTGAAATCCAGAGCAAGGTGAATTATACAATGTATAAGGATATCTTGCAAGACTATTTTCTGCCTTATTAGAGAATAAAATTTGGTCGCATCTATTTTTCTTAACATGATAACGACATAAATAATGTTTGCAAACCTCGATAAGCAATGGTTTTCGCACAAAAAATTTCTTTTTAGAAATGATCAGCCCAAGCGCCCAGCATGAATCCAATAGAAAATCTTTGAAAAGAAGTTGTCAAAACTCTGCAAAACTATAATTATTCCAACTCAGCCAAAATTTCGCCAAAATTGCATGAAATGTGGGAAAAACGTACCATAGACGATCTTTAACCGTTGATTGTATGAATGTCACGTTGCTGCGCCTCAGTACTTATTGCTAAAGCTAATAAAATAGTAATAAGGTGGTCTGGTGTAATAACGCCAGGCGGGGTAATAACGCCAAGTGCTAATATTTTGCATAATTATGAAATAATCTGGTAAATGACACCCATGTGCTCTTCGCAGAAGGGTTTTGAGTCATATAAATCGCAAAAAACAGCTTCCAGTTAATTTGTTTCATTTTTAGGTCTTATTGCTTTTACAAGCAACTAAAATTAACGCTTGATCAAAAATTTGCGAAATACGTTTTGTGATGTGAAGACTATTTTTTTATCCGGAAATACTTTGTTTACATAAATTTGTAGTACATTTCATGGACTTTCAAAATGTTATTGAAGATATTGGATATCTTCTCGAGATAATTTGAAATTTAAAATGTACAGCGCAATAACTATAACGGGGTAATAACGCCAATCCTTGGCATTAATACCCCGGTTGATTCCCTACAGTGGCCGAGCTACATCCTAAATACTGATTCAAATAAACACAGTTAAAACTGTGCAATGTTTCTAATAATTCTATTTAAGCGGTCCTTTTTAAGCAAAAAGAAGCTCACGGTCTGATATTAATTTCCCTCAACCACCCCCCCCCCCCCCACACACACACCACACCTTTATTTTTCTTACACTTTCACAAAAAATTGAACAGTTTCAATAGCTTAGAATGCAATTTGTCAATTTCTAAGTTTCTAGAGTTTGTATTTTTAGAATTGGACAATCTATATGCAATTATTCCATCTTATTTCATAGTTTTGTTTGCATGGCGTTATTACCCATATAGGTGGGTAATAACGCCAAATAGCATTGGTCAAGAAATCACGCCATTACATTTTATGAATACATATCTGTTAAATTATTTTCTTTATATATATAGTCAATGAGTTGCTGTATCAAATCATATATTTGTTTGAAAAATACAAACTAAAACTGAGCCGTAAAAATTGGTAGAACCTTAACGTGGCGTTATTACCCCATGGTACCTTACGATAAAATACTAATCGTAAATGTTGTTGATCACTGTAATTTACTATTACAATACCACTTTTTTACAAACTTGTGAAGGTGTCCGGAAACTTTTGAGAACATGCGTTTTCCATTATACTTAATTTTGTCAGTTAAATTTATTGACATTTACATGTTCTTCTATACTTAAGTTCCTAACAATTATATCAAAAAATGTATACATTTCACTTTGAGATTCCTTTTCGTATGGGTATAGTTACAAATTAACTGAAAAATTTTTGCTGGCCGGAAACATATGACCGCCACTGTACATAGAAAGTGAAAAATTGTCAAAAGACAGTCGGGAAGCCAGAATAATATAATGTGTTGTAAAGGGTACTTTTGACCGGGTGGTTATCTCTTGTAGGAAATGTCAACAATGAGTCTTCATCATAGAAATATACAAAAAACACAGTAAAAGCAATTACGAAACTTTTCAGTGTTAGGCTAAATCAGCTTTGAGACGTTGAATAAGAAAATTATTTATTTGTGTCGTGATTCCACGTTTTCAAAGCATCTTAAATGAGAAGCTCTTAACACGACAAAAGCGTAGTGAAAAAAAATAAAACATGAAATATTAATTACATCTGCGCGGCATTTTAAACACAACTTGAGATTTAAAAAATAGGAGAAACAAGTGAAAGAATGTATCACAGAAGCAAAGAGACTGGTAAGTGAAGAAAATCGCACTAAAGCTATGATTTGGTTTGGTTTATTTTTGTCGTCCGATTATTTACGCTAGGGATATAGGACCAGACACTAAAGCTATGAAAAAAAATTAAATTCATGCAAGAAAATAAAGTTGAAAGTACGAAAGTTGAATCAATATCGCATGTAGTAAAACTAAGCTGTTTCTAAAATCAAAATTAATGTTTTTGAGCAATACACCGTGTCCCATGCAACCCTCAAGAAATCAGAATGGTCAAAATGTATGGCGCCTAATCCAAAGTTGCGGGTGTGACATTTACACAACTTAATTTAGTCACCAGCAAAAAAATGTTTGAGCATTGGTTTCAATTTGTATTAATTTTAATGTAGACCACTTACACACACATTTATCCAAATCTGAAAATTGTCCGATGTATCATTTATTTATAAAAAAAATAATTTCCGGCTGTTGCGGGTGTGACATAAAAAGGACATGCATTTTCATCTTTCAGTGCAAAAATGCAAAACTCTGTGAATTATGACAACTGAGTGAATTGATATTTTTATATATTAGACAGTAATACTTAAATAATTATTCTATGAAAAAATTAAATTACTTACTCAATTCTTGCTTTTGTGGAAAATATTCAAAATTTTCGTTGCGGGTGTGACGCCCTGTTGCGGGTGTGACTTGTATAACCAATAAAATAATGACATACACAAATATTTTCAAGGCAGATTTTTTTTAATTAAAGAATTAATCAATATTACAATTATAATATCTAGAGAGGAAAATGTAAAAAAAATTTCATTTACAATCTTGAATTTATAATTTCTGGTGGTGGTAGCTTTTTTTTACAAAAATGCTTTTTTTTTTCCTAGGATGCATCTGACTGACTGGACCAAATATGCACGTTTTCTTAAATTTTTTTTCAAACATTCTATATCGTCACCATCCATTTGTCTTATTTGTCCATCAAAGTTTTCCCTTTTTTAATGTCGAGAATAAAACAACTTCTACAAAATCTCCAACCGCACATTCATCGTTGGATAGTATATCCTTGTCAAAGTATGGACGCATCTGACTGAGCCAAATATACATATTTTCTTGATTTTTATTCCGATATTCTTATTCTATAATATCCCCATTCATTTGTCTTATTTGTCCATCAAAGTTTTCACTTTTTTTTTTTTTTATGTGGAGAATAAAACAACTTCTACAAAATCTCCAACTGCACTCATTGGATATTATATTTTTGACAAAATATGGTAACAAACAAATTCTCTTGTGGTCACTTTCTGAAGTTATTGCTACATTAATTGTTCCTACGTCAATAAAAACAACATGATGTATCGATTGAATGTTGAGCTCCGATTGTGCTTGGTGCCAGCATTCATGAAGCATTTTCACAATATCTTCTGAAATTTCACATTCAGCAAAGTTCTTTTATATTTTTTAGGACTTTTTCTACACACATGGCAAACTCTGAAGCTGAATTTATAGTTGCAGAGCGTTGGTAGTGTTACCATTTTCTTGGCAACTGCACCAACCCCATCGACAACTCCTTTACCATGAGATGAAATGCAAAAGGATTTCCATCCTTTACCATGATTTTTTAAAATAGTCTCTTCTTTTCTCTTTGCTTTGTCTCTTTTCTTCTCTTGTTGCAGATATGTTTCATATTTAAAAGGGTTTTCCTTAATCTTTTTTCAATGATATCGTGATCTTTCTGTACTCTTCATTCTCTGCAAAAGAGAAGAAATTAATGTGTAAATTGAATAAATATAGCACTTCCAGTTCAAAAAATATAAGCTTAACAAATTTTTAATAGTTATCCCTTGAAATTTCTAATCTTACATAAAGTTAATTATGTTAAATTTTAGTTAATTTCAAACTGACTATATACATTTTATGCTAACTTAATAAACATTTTAACAGTTTCTATTATTCTTATTTCTACGTTTTATTTAATTTGAATTAAAAGAGAAAAAAATATTCCCCTAATATTGATTTACTTATTTTAAAAAACTAAAAATATATATATTAGATAAATACTATCAAATAACAAAATTAAAAAAATGTATATAAAAAACAAAACAAAATTAACAAATTTAAAGAAAATTGCTAAAATATTGTTTCGTAATTTTCTTTTTTTAATTTCTATAAAAATCTTACCTTTTAAATTAATTCTTAATCATATATCAGTAATAAAATTATTTTCTTGCAGTAAAGCAACAATTTTATCAATCCAAACTGAATAAATCAACTGCACACAGTGTCACATGCTCAGATGATGCAAATTTTTATTTATTAACTGGAATTCCCTCTATTAAATCAAAGGGTATAGTTAAAGCTGCCAAGCACATGTTTTCTAGCATATTATTCTTTTATAAATTTACATATAATTTGTTCAAATATGCATTTGTAATCAATTTTAAAAGACGTTGCGGGTGTGACTTTAATTAAATGTCACACCCGCAACAGGGACATGTCACGCCCGAAACGCTCAACAATTATAATTAAAATATTAATTAATTTCTTTTGTGTCTGTAATTCAAAGTATCTTAATAAACTATTTTTGAATATAAAGTTTCATAACTTTAAATCAAAAATATTTTTCTGCAGAGATATAAGTGTAACTTTTTGTTGCGGGTGTGACACAATAATTAAGAGTAATTAAATATGCTTACCTTTTGTAATGAAGATTAGTGAACACTTCTCTGCAGACAAAAACTCTCGATAATAGCTGTCAGATCATATATATCCAAGTTTGGAGATTTTCAGGATGTTTGTTCAGCTGTACGAGGTCATGAAATGTAAGTATTTTTGCCGCAGTCTATTTTACAAAGTCATAGTGTCACTTTGTTAATTAAAATAAGTATGTTAATGACAAAAATTAAATTCTTTTTTGATAAAATATGAAATAGTACACTCCTAACAGTTAATGTGCAAAATTTCAATCATATTTAAAGAAATTTAAATTTTCACCTTCATGTCCATTTTTTAGTGGATTGGGCGATGGTTTATAAAAACTCAAAGAAAATTCAATAAAGCTTATCTAAGAGAATTGACATTTTTGAATGATGAGAAAACATGTTAAGGTATTTTTTTAATGTTCTAAATGTTCAAATTTAATCATAATTGTTTCATAAGTAGAAATAGCTTAGGCGTCCAATACTACTTACCCCATGTAGTACTGTAAAGGGATATTTTCTTAATCTTAATATTTAATGAGTGAAATGTCGCATTGCTTGTGAAGTATAAAATCAGCAGGGGGAAAAATATCCAAACTGGGGATCGAACCCGAAACACTTGGAATATTGATCCAAGTTCTCTATCATTTAATTTACGAGGACGATACCCAGCTTGGCATTTCTCATACACCTATGTTGATAAGGCTGCAACTGATTTGTTTGGCACAAGATTACTTTTTAATTACTAACGATTAAAAATCATCACTATTTTATACAAATACTGATACAAAATTTCAGAAAAGAATAATCCAATATGAAAATTTGCTCTATATATACAATCATCTTAGCACTGTCTTTTAAAAAATTCTTGAGAAATACTATAATTAGTTTTTGTTGATAAATATGACATTAGTTTGAAAAAATACAATCTCAAAGCCGCTGGATTTTTGTGTCGGAAATTTTTTTCAAACTGTATTGTAAAAACCCATCTAATGATTAATGTTTGTGGTGTAAATCACCATAATTTTGGACTAGCAGGGGTGACCGAGCTAAGCTCGGTCAAAATTACTTTGTATTGAACTCGATATAGTAACTTTACTGCATCATTCACTCTGTATTATTACTGTAAAACATGTTAGGGACCGTTCAAGTATTACGTAAGCACTAAAGGGGGAGGGGGGTGTCCAGAGTCTGCTTATTTTTTCTGACAAGGGGTCGGGGGGGTCACGACAATTCTTACGTAAGCATTAAACAACGAAAAACTGCAGTTCAAATTCAACAAGCAAACAAAGTATGATGGGGAAAGAGCGTTCTACAGTCCGTTCGAAATTCGCCATTTATTTTCGATTTTATCCTTTGCTTATTCATCGGCAGTCGCGTGACCCGCATCACCCACTCGCTCTTTGTCTCCATTGTTGTCTGTTGTGTGCCAAGTCAAGTACATTGCAAGACTAAAAAACACAGGAACCGGTGTGGCTGGGTTCTGTTGCCAGGGTAACTGGTCAGTTGACTATTTTAGGTAAGTCCGGTATTTTCTTTTCTCCCTTTCAATCGGTCATGTAATTCTGGGAATTTTTGCAGAATTTCTGGAAATTTTTGTCTTTCTGCTCCTATTGTCGAACTTCCTACAGGTTTTGGAACTTTAGAAAGCAGGAAACTTACTTGGGGTTTTTCTTGTTTCGGATACACAGCACAGATGTTTTTTGTTTTAGTTCAGTAGCATAGTGAATTTTTAGTATAAGAGTATTGCTTGTAGTTGCATAGTGAATTTAGTTGGATTTAATTATGGATACTAACATTGACAATATATTAAAACCATTTTATACATTTTGATATCACAATTGCTATATGCCTAATATAAATTTGTACGATTAATAATGTAACTGATTGGTAACTTTTTATAAGTCAAGAAGTATTGATGTATAAACTGTCATAAAATCTTACGTAAGCAAAGAGGGGGGGGATCTAGCATTTGCTTATATTTTCTTACAAGAGGGGAGAGGGAGTACAAAATGACTAAAAATATGCTTACGTAATTTTTGAACGATCCCTTATTTAAAATATTATTATTTACAAAAACAATTAATAAGGAAACTACGTTTGTATGCACATGTTCATACCCAAGCAGCAGAAAATCCCAGGCCAAGTTTCTGCCGAACGCACTTCGTCCGATTACTCTTCGTCCAAACGATCTCCCTTATAGGGGTCGGCAGTATAGGCTTTTTGTCCGCTCGGGTTACGATCCATCGCGCATCGTATGCCGGCTACCTATTTAATCATGTGTGTAGCAGTTTACAACCATTTGGTTATCCACCGATAACTTGCCAAGTGTATTCCAACATTATATGACGTTTCACTGATTACCCCGCGATGCCATGTGTATTGGTGCTTCAATGAATATGAATTGTAATGTATAAATGTATTCTATTCTATGATTTTTTTTATAAAGTGTACACGTAAAAGTGATTGGCGAATATAAATTTCTTAGCACACTTTCTACAAAACTAGTAAGTTTTCATCTAAAATAATAATAATAATAATAGTAATAATAATAACAATTGAGAACCCGAGAAATTTAGCAAAATATGTTTTGATATTAAAAGAAATTTTATGTGCTGAATTTCAGGAATGATGAAAAGTCATTCATACTTTAAAAATATTTTCATAATGAAATACATTGTTGTATTCTCAACTTAAATAATTGGGTATAAAGTCTAAATAACCTTGAGGGATTTATTGAACAATTTGAACATAAAATATGTTACATAACAGCTAACATTTTGAATATTAATAGAGTTTGTTTTCAAAGAAAAATTAAACACTTGATGCATCGAAATGATAGAATTAACATCGCACTTTTAAAAAAATCTGTAAAAAGTTTTTTTTTCTAATTATCAAAACAATTAACATAAAAGATTTTAGTCAGATCTAAACAAATAATAAACTAAGGTATTTCACATTTTCTACCATGCAATAAATTCATAAAAGAAAGTAAACTTTATTTTATGTCCTAAAATGCATCGAAATTTGTTTCTAATTAGTAAAGTTTCCATTAATGAAAAAAAAAGAAAGAAAAAGAAAAAATATAAATCTATTTTTAAGATTTTTCTTATTTTCTCCAGCCCTCTCCCCCTCTTTTTTATAATTTTGCGAGACAAAACCTATTCTATATTTGTATCATGTCTGCTCATTCAAGGAGATTCTTAAAGAAATATTCACAATTTCTTTTAAATATGTTTTACCATATTCTAAAGTAAAGAAAAAAAAAAGTCAAATTGTTTTTTAATGTTTTAATTTTATTATCTAATATTCATTATTTTTAATTCATTCATTTAAAACGCAAAAAATGTAATCTTTTGAAATATATATATATATATATATATATATATATATATATTTCTATTTATTAAAACAATTTTTTACATTTTAAGTAAGAATGACTCTTTGTAATTCCATAAAAATAGTGCATCATTTTTTTTCTAATTTTTGGATATATTTTTCATTCATATCAAACGATCGTTCATTTTTAATAGACACCACTAACTTACTAATTTCTGAAGAAAATTCGAAAAAAATTTATACTGACTCACTTCATGTTACTTCTTCGCTTTACAGTGTCCTTTTTCCGACTGATTAAAAATGACTTTGCATACTACATACCTTTGAGGGGTTGGCTAAAGTGGGAGATAAAAGACCTTGAAACAACGCGGGAAATCACGTGATTCCCATAAATTGACAGAAACTGTAGGGGAATGTGAGTGGGGGATAAAAATTACCAGGAATTAGTCGGCTTATAAAATTGGCCAATGTAAATTTTAGGCGTAAAAATCAAGTCAAATCGATACGTTATTGCGATTTCCTGCCGATAGAAGCATTGGACCACTTAAAAAGAGTATGATCATTGACATCATAATAATGTCAGTGGACAATTACCGATATCCCGCCGATAATTCAGATAGACGGCCTAACTGATTTCGACATCTCTTGCTGTCTGGGTAAATTTTACTTTATTTTAAAATTTACAACGAAAGCACATCGATCAAAATCACTTTTTTAGCTCGACTCTGATTGGTTTTCGCCATGCATCTCGAATCCTATTAAGAATGTATAAAAAATTTCTTCACATTTTGAAAAACAATGCTTTTTGCCAGATACAGCCAAATTAGGATACATTCTTACATTTGGCGCCAAATACGTGTTTTGGCTTTTGTAATCTTAATAATCGTTTTTTCGGCCAATTGTCGCCAATATTTTGTCAAATATCGCCAACTTAGTGTTTGTTGCCATATTCTCGTGACTCTGACTCGTATTACCCATAATGACCCACTAATCAAATTTGATCAAACAACTTAGCTCAATGGTCTTTAGATAATCAAAAACAGTAAAATATGCCATTTCTTAGGTGAAATTAGCTTGACAGCATTCAGCAATGAAGCAAAGTGACCCACTAATATAATTTTGTTTAGCATGCGACTCAGCCCAATAGTCTTCTCGTAACAAAAGACTTTTCATTACAAAATTTAGGTAAAATTGATTGAGTCGTTATATAATTAGAATGAAATTCATTATGACTCAAAATTACTCAATTTACTGAATTTTCACGAGCATATATCCTATTCCAATGGTTTTCTCTTGACCGAAAACGATATAATACTAATTATATTCAAAATGGTTAGAGCCATTATCTACATAAAATTACCACGACCCATCATGACCCACAAATGACCCTTATAATCAAAATCTCTCGAACATGTGACCTAGCTCATTAGTTTTTGCTTTCCTAAAAACGTTAAATACAAAATTTAGATAAAACCGATTGAGCCGTTTTTGAAATATATTTAATTTGACCCTGACCTATTATGACCCAAAATGATCCACTAATCTAATTTTCTCAAACATCTGATCTAACCCAATGTTTTTCTTGTGCCCGAAAACGATAGAATAAAAATTTAGTCAAAATTGCGCGGGACATTGTCTAGATAAAATTAGAATGACCTAAAAGTGACCCACTAATCACAATTTCTCGAACATGTGACCTAACCCAATGATTTTCTCGTGCCATAAACATGCTGTATACAAAATTTCGTTGAAATCATCCACTCGGTCTTTAGATATAACTTGATTCACAATTATGGGTGACAATTATATAATTATATATATTGACACAATTATATATTATGACCCACAAATGACCCTTATAAGCGAAATCTCTCAAACATGTGACTTTGCCCATTAGTTTTCTCGTGTCTAAAAATTGATACATACAAATTTTCGTTAAATTCGATCCTGCCGTTCTTTAAATACAAATAGCTTGGCCCAGACGCTTTATGACCCAAAATGACCCATTTATCGAAATTTCTCGAACATGTGACCTAGCCAAATGGTTTTCTCGTGCCAAAAAATATTGTATGCAAAATTTCGTTTAAAAAGATTCACCTGTTCTTTAGATATAGCTTGACATGACCCATTATGACCCATCTTGGCCCACAAATGATTCTTAAAATCGAAATCTCTCAAACATGTGACTTAGCCTATTAGTTTTCGTATGTAAAGAACTTGCTACATTCAAAATTTCATTAAAATCGATCACACCGTTCTTTAAATATAAATATTATGACCCAGACCATTAATGACCCAATATGACCCATTAAAATTTTTTCTGAACATATAACTTAGCCCAATGTTTTTTTCGGGCCCGAAAACCATAAAATGCAATTTTTAGTCAAAACTGCGTGAGAAAATCTCTAGACAAAAATAGCATGACCCACAATGACCGACTAACCGAATTTTCTCGAGCATGTTACCTAATCCAGTGGTCTTATTCTAATACAAAACGACAAAATATATACGGATTTGAATATTTCCAACTGAGCGAAAAATTACCCAGGCTACTTGGCTTACAAACTTGGCTTACTTTTTTCGCTCAGTTGGAAATATTCAAATCCGTATGCTAACTTTACCAATCAGTTAGATTGTGTTAGAAATAATGATAAAATATATAATTTCGTCAAAATCGTCAGAGCCGCTTCTTAGATAAAAATGGCTTGACCCATAATGACCCAAAAATGACCCACTAACCGAAATTTTTGGAACATGTGACCCAGCCCAATAATTTTCTCGTGCCAAAAAACAATTGGATACAAAACGTCCTTAAAATGGACCCAGCCGTTCTCGAGATATAAATAGCTTGATCCTGACCCAAAATGACCAATAATCGAATTTTCTCAAACATGTGACCTAGACCAATGGTCTTCTCGTGCCCGAAAATGGTAAAATTCAAATTTTTGCGAAAATCGTGAGAGCTGTTTTTGAGATAAAATTTACACACACAGACACACATACACACAATTTTGGCTCGCATTATAGTATAAGATATATTTCGCAAAAAAGGTCGATTTGATAGGACAGATGTGCCATTCAAAACGCACCCCCTCTCCCCCGCCCCCCCAAAAAAGAATCATAAAATGAAATAAAATTGGGACTAGTATAATAAATTGAGAAATGTGTCTAATTTATTTTAAAAGATACAGAAAATAATAGACAAACGTAAGTAGATATTAATATTTAATTTTTGCTTTAAATTTCAAATTCAAAAAACAATATACTTATCTTCATTTATAAAAAACACTCGCATGTTTTTTTAAATGATTAAAAAAATTACCTGCTGAAATATTATCAGTTTCATGTTTATATATAAATTATGCAATGTATTTGAGTGTATTTTATTCTGAAGAAACCATACAGTTTTTCACTCAAGCAATAAATTTCAGTATATTGAATGTGCACAAGCTATATCGATATTTATAAATTAGATAGATAAGAAGGCAAATGAAAAATGGTATATAATCTACATACTTTTATTTTCAGCGGCAGCAAAATAAAAAGCCCAAAAGTTTTATGATCATCCCATTCGCTGCAGACGCCCGATACGTCAAGCCTATTTAATGTCATAACCAAATTCCTCTCACATCCAGAATAAAATTTATAAAAGAAAGCACAGTAATCCATTTAATATAATGAAAGGGATTTTAAATAAAGAAATAATTAATAATTTCTTTTTTTTCAACAAATAGAAGAATTTTACTTTTGGTGATAAAAGTAAAATTCGTCTTTTTAAAGACTTAATTCTGAAACAACGGGAATGATCTTTTTTTAAACATAAAATTTGCCTATAGAATACATAACTAAAAAAGCTAACTAAAAGATTAAAACACATTTTTAATTACTTTAGACATTGTAGATTTTTCATTAAGCTTGTATAGTCAAAAAAAGGGGACGAAAGAAATGAAAAATTTTAGCAATTTAAACTCTAACAGAGGTAAAAGAAATAATAAACATTCGGTTATCAAATAATCTTTTTTCCGTTTTAAATTAAATATAAAATGTGATATTTGATGTGCACATGGTCTTCCCTCTATTATAAATGAAACAATCTTTGAAATTTTCAGTGTGGACACATGATTTGAATAAAATTCTGCCACACATAATTTTCACGAATATGGTAAAATCAGCGAAAATGTTCGTTAGGTGAAAAAAACGTTTAAATAAAGATTTTATGTTAAATTATATAAAGATACATCTACAAAATATCATGTAGTAAGTCGTGCACAATTTAAAATTAAAAATGAAGCCATTCCATAAAATTAAATGAAACGTATTTGTCAAATCCTTACATTTCTTTTTGAAAAGGTTGGAATTCTAATACAAATTCAAAACAATTACAACATTCCTTGAAATGATAAATATGATATTACCATACATTCAAATTGTGATCCAGGATTTAGCTGATTTGAGAAAACAGAAAAGTGTATCAGAACTCTGTGACGATTGCGAAAAAATTAGAAATTGGCATTGTTCTCACCAAATAAACACCAAAGTTAATCCAATTTTAAATGGACGATGCTTTAAAGGAAAGTTTACATAAAAAAGAAAAAATCAAATTTTATTTTTAGATATTAATTAAAAACCGGTATAATTGTGGGAGATGTAAATTTTCCATGTGGGTGAAAAAAGTCTGGGCCAAGATTGTTTCACTCACATGGAAAATTTACATCTCTTATAATTAATTTACCGATAGAAAAATCGTGTCATAAATTAATCCGGTATAATTGTGGTTATTTTTACACCTCTTTTCTATTTTACGACAATTATATTGTGAGATATTGTAAATTTTGTTAATACACCCAGTGCAATTACTCCCACAAATTAGAACTTTAAATGACTTTTTCTCCATGTTCATATCTACTAAGACACTTCTAACTTGTGTGAAGCTTATGCACATTTATTAAACTCGTGAATCAAAGTACGTATAACATTTAGATAAATTTTAGCTTCACATAATAAATGAGGAAATATTTTAACCCTTATAAGATCTAAGTAACTTTAAAATTAAGAAAAATGGAAATAAGTATTAATTGTTTTAAGCAATATAATATTCGTGTTATTACCCACCCGTATGGGCAATAACTCCATGCAAAAAAAAACTATGAAATATTGTTGAATAATGGCATATAAATATTTTACTTCTCAAGACAAATGACAAATCTCTTTTATTTACCATGAACTGCAATATCAGGATATAGTAATAATAATTTCATACTTTATTATTCTGACATTAAAAAATAAGCAGCATTTAGTTCATACAAATTTCTCTTTATATTTCATGGTTTTGAGCAAGAAAATTATGATCATGCATAAAATAGAAAAATAAACTAAATCTCATGTTTAAAATAAAAAATAAACTATCTTCAAATGAAGCGCCAGTATTGAAAAGAAAAAAACCGCATTAATAACACCAGAATATGGCGTTATACTAGTTTATTTATTGCGCAGTATACTTTAAACTACAAACATCTCGATAAGATATCCAATATCATCTAAAATATTTTTGTAGATCATGAAATACACTACAACATATATGCGCTATATCGCGATATAAATATATGCGCTTCGGATCACAGAACTTGCAAATTTTAGATCGGGCATTGATTCTTACATGCTTCTTCTGGCTATAAGGTCTGAAAATAGGACAAATTAACTTTTAGCTGTTGGTTGTAATTCAAATGACTCAGAACCTTTTATAGGAATTTCGAGATTTTTAATTAACATTTTAAATCAATTAATCTGATTATTTTTGTAAATATTTTACAAAATAAATTATAAATTCGGTTATATTTTATCAGATTCAGTGAAATAAACATTAAAAATTTTCACATTATTAATTAGAAATTCCAATTTATCTACAGGTATTGGAGAAGATAACTAATGGGATGAAAAATCTTGAAAAATAATTCTGGAGGTAAACTTTTAAATATGTGAAATTTTTCCTTCTATAAGAACAGATTTTCTACAAGAAAAAAAGAGATATCGAAGAATTCCCTTGTCTTAAATTTCAAGAAGCATACAAATCATGATCATGTTTATTTCATCGCAGCCTTCTCTTAGAAGTTAACTTTTCAAAGGACATTTTTTGAGTTCAGGTATGAAACATAGATTACCATTATTAAAAGATATATACCTGTGTTATTTTCAAATTTTATAAAGCTAAACTATATTCCAACTCTAGCTCACAGCTTTTCATAGCTAAATTTTCACTTAATTGCACTTATCTTAACTTTTTATTCACCCTACATTTTCGAAAATTCACTTTATAATCAAAATTTCCGTGAGCGCATAAATTTACTTATTTATAATTAACAGCACTAAGCTGCAACGAAGTATTTCAAAATATATTTTCAGGATTAAATCTAAAGGCACTTGGATAATGAAACTATGGCTCGTGGTGCTTGTATCTAATGAGCGAAAAATATGGAAAGTAAGTTTTCTTAAATAAACATCACTAGAACTTCTATGAGCTCTAAAATGTATTAATAATCTAGTGTTAAATGTAAGCTTCACGAGGCCGCCATAGTAAAATTAGATAATTCAACATTATGTTAAAAAGATAAAACATAATCTAACTCAAGTACACAGTTTTTGAGAGCTAAAATTGTTCCTAATGGCACTTACCTTAAATTTTTATTCACCCTACATTTTCGAAAATTCACTTTATAATCTGAATTTGCGTGAGCTCATAAATTTACTTATGTATAATTAACAGCACTAAGCTGGAACAAAGTATTTCAAAATAGATTTTCGAGATTAAATCTAAAGGCACTTGGTTAATGAAACTATGGCTCGTGATGCTTGTATCTAAATGAGCGAAAAACACGGAAAGTAGATTTTCATAAATAAATATCACTAGAGCATCCATGAGCTCTGAAAATGCATTAATTACTTAACCGTTTACACGACGAATTAATATCGCAATGTAATTATAATTTTGTTTTTCCTATATATTACAGCTTCAAATGTTTTAATTTTTGCATACAAATTTAGGAAATAATAAAAACAAATATCTTTGCAGTTTTTTTTGGCTGTTTTCATTTCAGTGTTCGCATTTTGAGACATGGTTATTGATTGACAACCTTTGCAAATATAACAAATTATTTTCCACTATATTCTATTGTATATTGTACTCGAGTATTTTCACTAATTCCAGAAACATTTCAATTTCTAGCGGTCAAATGTAAGTAACATAGAGAAAACGATAAAAGCAAATAATATTTTTTTTTTTTTTATGCAAATTAAAGAATTTACATTTTTCTTATACCTGTGATAAATGCTGAAGTATATTTTTTTCAAAAGTTCAAATCAGACTTATATTTTATAGGAAAAATAAGGACATCGCTATTATGTTGGAAAACATATGTTTTGTATTACAAATAATGCAAAAACAAATATTTCTGCAGTTTTTTTTTTTTTTTTCTGTTTTATTTCAGTGTTCGCATTTTGAAACATGATTATTGATT
The DNA here is from genome assembly GCA_964019185.1 of Maratus speculifer. Lineage (NCBI taxonomy): Eukaryota > Metazoa > Arthropoda > Arachnida > Araneae > Salticidae > Maratus > Maratus speculifer. The sequence goes on along the minus strand of OZ025299.1, from coordinate 220,246,271 downwards.
GACAACCTTTGAAAATATAACAAATTATTTCCACTATATGCTATTGTATATTGTCCTTGAGTATTTTCTCGAATTCCAGAAACATTTAAATTCCTGGCGGTCAAATGTAAGTAGCATAGAGAAAACGATAAAAGCAAGCAAATAATATAAGAAGGGGGGAGGATTGTACTTTGTGCTTATATATAAATAAATAAACAACGTTAAAGAGTACAAATATTATAAAATAATAGATGTTGAAAAGCATACAGCTGTTTCGGGACTTCTAAAGTCCCATCATCAGTGCTAAAAAAGTGTAAAATGTAAAAGACAAGTCACATCGTTAAATAAAAATAAAACCGTGTATCACAGCTCGCCGCTAAGGCGAACTGACCTTCGCATTCGCTGCTAAGGCGAACGGTTAGTAACAACTGCTGCTAGATATTTGCCATCAATAGTGAGTGAATCGTATGATAATTTTAGAATGTGGATATAGCTTTCCGTTTGTTCAAGAAAAAAGACAGTCTAATTTCCAAAATATTGTACTTTATAATATAGCACGAAAAAATTGATTTTTGGAAAAGTCTGACTACTCTTAAAGCATTCTTTATCTGATTTTTATCAGCCCAGGCAAATGGTGTGGAATCTTTCTTCTGAATTTTTATTTTTGTGTAAATGAAATCATTTAATTTTTGGAATGTTTAATAGCAAAAAAACATTCTTTTGGACAAATTTTGTTCAACTGCAAGTATTTTATTCTTTTTTTTATTTTTAACTGCATAAATCTGAAACGACTGCAAGTGTACAAATGTCCCGTGAAATTTTAATTACGGGCAAGACTACAAATACAGATTTTAATGCAAGATTCTTTTGTATAAACGTTTAATAAAGTATAAATTTATTCGTAAAAAATTTTTGTTAGGAACTATTTGAAGAATACTGAAAAACATTCGGTCGGAATATGAGTGCATTTTTACACATCATTTTGGTTTCACCAAAATTATTTTGTGTCCCACTGTATTGATCGCATGAAGAGAGGGGGATACAGGAAATAACTGACACATTTTAACCTGTAAAATTTCACACGAAATATATATATTTGACTGGAAATCATGCCTTTTAATACATGTAACAAGATAATCTGCAGAGACGTCATCTGCATGCTGAAATTACAGAAAACCTAAAAATTTTAAATCGAACACCTATTTTGACTTTATAAATAACTTTTGCTTCAAGGTAACTATAAGGGAAGTTATTTGGTCAAGTTGTTTAGAATTTATGAAATTTGAAATTTGAAACTCATAATGTTAAATTAATTCCTAAATGTTTCATGACAGAATGCAATTCTTGTAATTTTTAAAATATAAGTTTTAATTTTTTTCTAATTTTATAATTACTTCAAATTTTTTTTTCAAATATTTCATGCTTCTGTATTATTTAAACATTCATGCATTTCAACCTATATATTTCTTTTAGCAGACATCGATTTCTGAGAGCTTCAAAAACACAATTTCCATACACAACACACACAAATAAAATTTGAAACTCATAATGTTAAATTAATTCCTAAATGTTTCATGACAGAATGCAATGCTTGTAATTTTTAAAGTATAAGTTTAGATTTGTTTATAATTTTATAACCACTTAAAAAATTTATTTTAAAATATTTTACACTTGCACATTTTACATAACACACATGCATTTGAACCTATATATTTTTTTTACCAGACATCGATTTCTGGGAGCTTCAAAAACACAATTAATCCCAATAGTTTTTTTCGTTAAACTAAAGCAACATACAATCGATTTTGACACGATTACAAATGAATTTAATTTACGAGCGTTAAAATTTAAAGCTTCATTCTTCCTAAATTCATTCATACTCCTTACACATCCGATAACTGCAAAGCAGGGAGTTTATGAAGTACATCTCAAAAAGAATAAGCGGAATGAACTGTTATTTCGGAATTTCGTAAGTTGTCCCAGAATTTTTGGAACAAAATTTTAGGAGAGGTAGAAGGCATCACAAGGATTCAGATTTGTACAAGAATGGATGGTCGGTAACCCTCTTTTGGCATGGTAGTGATAAAACAAAACATAGAAATAGAGAACACGAAGAAGGAATGAAAGCAGATTTATTATTCTTAGAACTGCAAAAATTTCAGGACAATGCTGAAAAATGCTGAAGAATTTCTTGCACGCTTCGAGGAAGCTGAAGGGGAATTCTGTGACAGTCTCGATATTTTTGAGAACATAAGGTCTTCTATGCACAAGAGATGAGTTTCCATGCATCACAGCCCGGGGATGTAATTTCGAAGATCCACTTAGATAACGATCGTTGTCTCTTTAATGTTCTTTTTTCTTTGTTTTTTCTACTAAGGATAATAAAAAATGTTTCCAACCTTATTCGTGTTGTGTCTGTCTTTTGTTTTTTCTAGTCACTACCGCGCCAAGAAAGCTTTTTTGACCATGAGTTGCTATGCAAATCTGAATCCTTAAGATTATTTTTAGGTTACATCGTAATTGTGATGTCCCCTACCTCACCTTGAAGTTTACTCCAATAATCGTAAGACACTCTGTATAAGTACATTTATAGCTACTAGAAATCTATTATGTTAAAAAATGGGTATGTTATAGTTCATATAAAACATCCATAATATTTCCAAAAAGCCGGGAAAGCTTTTTCGACTATGGGCTGCTATGCAAATCTGAATTCGTATGATGTCCATTTCCTCACCTTAAAGTTTGTCTCAATAATCATAGGACACCCTGTATAAGTTCTTTTATAGCTACTAGAAATCTATTTATATTAAAAATTGTATATGTTATAATCCATATGTATATTGAAATATATTTATAAATATAAATTTTAAAAAATCAATTAACTTAATTAATCATTTAACAATTAATATATATATATTTTAAAGATATATATATCGATTTCTAAAAAAATCTAACATACTAATCGAAAATTATATCTCATATCAATTGAGAAATGTTTTGAGCTACCCTAAAAAGATAGTGGAATTTAACTGTGTTTTGCAACGAAAACAAATAAATTTAACATTTAGAGTTTCAAAACATCAGAATTTTTAAATTACTTGACCAAATTATTTTCTGTTTAAAATCACAATGTAAACTTAGTGTGTTGTCGAAACTAGGTGTTTCTATTAAAATTTTAAAATTTGTGGACAATTTTATTATAAAAATGGCGCCATAAGCTGATTTAACTCACATTGAAAGAATTCATAAAAAAAAAAAATACGTGTGGCACTCGGGGACTGCCGCGGTAAAGCGGTTTTGCAACGAAAACAAATAAATTTAACATTTAGAGTTTCAAAACTTCAGAATTTTTAAACTACTTGACCAAATTATTTTCTGTTTAAAATCACAATGTAAACTTAGTGTGTTGTCGAAACTAGGTGTTTCTATTAAAACTTTAAAATTTGTGCACAATTTTATTATAAAAATGGCGCCATAAGCTGATTTAACTCACATTGAAAGAATTCATAATAAAAAAAATACGTGTGGCACTCGGGGACTGCCGCGGTAAAGCTATTGCATAGCATTTTTTATCAACTTATGCAATTATAATTATTTATTTATTTTTTATTTATGCAGTTTTTTTGTCTTTAATATTAATTCAAGTTAAACATTTTGAGCGTGATGACCGATAACTTTTTTTTTTCTTGTATTGAACAAATGAGAAGTTAATATCGTTTAAAATATTTTTATTATCTTACAATATATGTAGGTTAATAAGGAATTTTTATCATTGAAACTATACGTTTATGGTAGCTGAAATAAAAACTTAAGTTTAAGACTTGATATTCTCAAAATTTCTGAAAAATACCGCGTCAATGTCTGCCGAAGTCTACGGAAAGATACCGTGCCGAAGTCTGCCAAACTAAAGCGACGTTAGGCGGAGTGTTAGGTTTTTTTTCTCGTTATAGAATTTCTAGATTCTTTCGCCCGCGCTCAAAGCCCGCGATAAAAGCTATGCAATACCTTAATAAATTACAAACAAAATTTGGCCGCGCTACGAAAATTAGATCGCGAATTATAAGCATTTTAAAATTTCCGAACCTCACCATGGGGGTCTCCTGTCACCAAAAATTAACACTGTCTCATAATAAATTACCAAAAAAAATTTGGCCGCACTACGAAAATTAGATCGCGAGTTATAGGCATTTTAAATTTTTCGACCCTCACCATGGGGGATCTCCTGTCACCAAAAATTAACACTGTCTCATAATAAAATACCAAACAAAATTTGGCCGCGCTACGAAAATTGATCGCGAGTTATAAACATTTTAAATTTTTCCACCCTCATCGGGGGGGGTCTCCTGTCACCAAAAGTAACACTGTCTCATAATAAATTACCAAACAAAATTTGGCCGCACTACGAAAATTAGATCGCGAGTTATAAGCATTTTAAATTTTTCGACCCTCACCATGAGGGATCTCCTGTTACCAAAAGAAACACTGTCTCATAATAAATTACCAAACAAAATTTGGCCGCGCTACGAAAATTAGATTGCGAGTTATAAGCATTTTAAATTTTTCGACCCTCACCGGGGGGGAGGGGGTCTCCTGTCACCAAAAGTAATACTGTCTCATAGTAAATTACCAAACAAAATTTGGCCGCACTACGAAAATTAGATCGAGAGTTATAAGCATTTTAAAATTTCGACCCTCTCCATGGGGGATCTCCTGTCACTAAATATTAACACAGTCTCATAATAAATTACCAAATAAAAGTTGGCCGCGCTACGAAAATTAGATTTCGAGTTATAAGGACTTTAATTTTTCGACCCTAACCATGGGGGATCTCCTGTCACCAAAAGTAACACTGTCTCATAATAAATTACCAAACAAAATTTGGCCGCGCTACGAAAATTAGATCTAGAGTTATAAGCATTTTAAATTTTTCGACCCTCACCGTGGGGGTGGTCTCCTGCCACCAAAAGTAACACTGTCTCATAATAAATTACCAAACAAAATTTGGCCCACTACGAAAATTAAATCGCGAGTTATAAGCATTTTAAATTTTTCTACCCTCACCAGGGGGGGGGGGTCTCCTTTCACCAAAAATTAACACTGTCTCATAATAAATTACCAAAAAAAATTTGGCCGCACTACGAAAATTAGATCGCGAGTTATAGGCATTTTAAATTTTTCGACCCTCACCATGGGGGATCTCCTGTCACCAAAAATTAACACTGTCTCATAATAAAATACCAAACAAAATTTGGCCGCGCTACGAAAATTGATCGCGAGTTATAAACATTTTAAATTTTTCCCCCCCTCATCGGGGGGGGGGGTCTCCTGTCACCAAAAGTAACACTGTCTCATAATAAATTACCAAACAAAATTTGGCCGCACTACGAAAATTAGATCGCGAGTTATAAGCATTTTAAATTTTTCGACCCTCACCATGAGGGATCTCCTGTTACCAAAAGAAACACTGTCTCATAATAAATTACCAAACAAAATTTGGCCGCACTACGAAAATTAGATTGCGAGTTATAAGCATTTTAAATTTTTCGACCCTCACCGGGGGGGAGGGGGTCTCCTGTCACCAAAAGTAATACTGTCTCATAGTAAATTACCAAACAAAATTTGGCCGCACTACGAAAATTAGATCGAGAGTTATAAGCATTTTAAAATTTCGACCCTCTCCATGGGGGATCTCCTGTCACTAAATATTAACACAGTCTCATAATAAATTACCAAACAAAAGTTGGCCGCGCTACGAAAATTAGATTTCGAGTTATAAGGACTTTAATTTTTCGACCCTAACCATGGGGGATCTCCTGTCACCAAAAGTAACACTGTCTCATAATAAATTACCAAACAAAATTTGGCCGCGCTACGAAAATTAGATCTAGAGTTATAAGCATTTTAAATTTTTCGACCCTCACCGTGGGGGTGGTCTCCTGCCACCAAAAGTAACACTGTCTCATAATAAATTACCAAACAAAATTTGGCCCACTACGAAAATTAAATCGCGAGTTATAAGCATTTTAAATTTTTCTACCCTCTCCATGGGGGATCTCCTGTCACCAAAAGTAACACTGTCTGATAATAAAATACCAAACAAAATTTAACCGGGCTACGAAAATTAGATCGCGAGTTATAAGCATTTTAAAATTTTCGACCCTCACCAGGGGGGGGGGTCTCCTTTCACCAAAAATTAACACTGTCTCATAATAAATTACCAAAAAAAATTTGGCCGCACTACGAAAATTAGATCGCGAGTTATAGGCATTTTAAATTTTTCGACCCTCACCATGGGGGATCTCCTGTCACCAAAAATTAACACTGTCTCATAATAAAATACCAAACAAAATTTGGCCGCGCTACGAAAATTGATCGCGAGTTATAAACATTTTAAATTTTTCCACCCTCATCGGGGGGGGTCTCCTGTCACCAAAAGTAACACTGTCTCATAATAAATTACCAAACAAAATTTGGCCGCACTACGAAAATTAGATCGCGAGTTATAAGCATTTTAAATTTTTCGACCCTCACCATGAGGGATCTCCTGTTACCAAAAGAAACACTGTCTCATAATAAATTACCAAACAAAATTTGGCCGCGCTACGAAAATTAGATTGCGAGTTATAAGGACTTTAATTTTTCGACCCTAACCATGGGGGATCTCCTGTCACCAAAAGTAACACTGTCTCATAATAAATTACCAAACAAAATTTGGCCGCGCTACGAAAATTAGATCTAGAGTTATAAGCATTTTAAATTTTTCGACCCTCACCGTGGGGGTGGTCTCCTGCCACCAAAAGTAACACTGTCTCATAATAAATTACCAAACAAAATTTGGCCCACTACGAAAATTAAATCGCGAGTTATAAGCATTTTAAATTTTTCTACCCTCACCATGGGGGATCTCCTGTCACCAAAAGTAACACTGTCTGATAATAAAATACCAAACAAAATTTGACCGGGCTACGAAAATTAGATCGCGAGTTATAAGCATTTTAAAATTTTCGACCCTCACCAGGGGGGGGGTCTCCTTTCACCAAAAATTAACACTGTCTCATAATAAATTACCAAAAAAATTTGGCCGCACTACGAAAATTAGATCGCGAGTTATAGGCATTTTAAATTTTTCGACCCTCACCATGGGGGATCTCCTGTCACCAAAAATTAACACTGTCTCATAATAAAATACCAAACAAAATTTGGCCGCGCTACGAAAATTGATCGCGAGTTATAAACATTTTAAATTTTTATACCCTCATCGGGGGGGGGGGGTCTCCTGTTACCAAAAGTAACACTGTCTCATAATAAATTACCAAACAAAATTTGGCCGCACTACGAAAATTAGATCGCGAGTTATAAGCATTTTAAATTTTTCGACCCTCACCATGAGGGATCTCCTGTTACCAAAAGAAACACTGTCTCATAATAAATTACCAAACAAAATTTGGCCGCGCTACGAAAATTAGATTGCAAGTTATAAGCATTTTAAATTTTTCGACCCTCACCGGGGGGGAGGGGGTCTCCTGTCACCAAAAGTAATACTGTCTCATAGTAAATTACCAAACAAAATTTGGCCGCACTACGAAAATTAGATCGAGAGTTATAAGCATTTTAAAATTTCGACCCTCTCCATGGGGGATCTCCTGTCACTAAATATTAACACAGTCTCATAATAAATTACCAAACAAAAGTTGGCCGCGCTACGAAAATTAGATTTCGAGTTATAAGGACTTTAATTTTTCGACCCTAACCATGGGGGATCTCCTGTCACCAAAAGTAACACTGTCTCATAATAAATTACCAAACAAAATTTTGCCGCGCTACGAAAATTAGATCTAGAGTTATAAGCATTTTAAATTTTACGACCCTCACCGTGGGGGTGGTCTCCTGCCACCAAAAGTAACACTGTCTCATAATAAATTACCAAACAAAATTTGGCCCACTACGAAAATTAAATCGCGAGTTATAAGCATTTTAAATTTTTCTACCCTCACCATGGGGGATCTCCTGTCACCAAAAGTAACACTGTCTGATAATAAAATACCAAACAAAATTTGACCGGGCTACGAAAATTAGATCGCGAGTTATAAGCATTTTAAAATTTTCGACCCTCACCAGGGGGGGGGGGGTCTCCTTTCACCAAAAATTAACACTGTCTCATAATAAATTACCAAAAAAAATTTGGCCGCACTACGAAAATTAGATCGCGAGTTATAGGCATTTTAAATTTTTCGACCCTCACCATGGGGGATCTCCTGTCACCAAAAATTAACACTGTCTCATAATAAAATACCAAACAAAATTTGGCCGCGCTACGAAAATTGATCGCGAGTTATAAACATTTTAAATTTTTCCACCCTCATCGGGGGGGGGGTCTCCTGTCACCAAAAGTAACACTGTCTCATAATAAATTACCAAACAAAATTTGGCCGCACTACGAAAATTAGATCGCGAGTTATAAGCATTTTAAATTTTTCGACCCTCACCATGAGGGATCTCCTGTTACCAAAAGAAACACTGTCTCATAATAAATTACCAAACAAAATTTGGCCGCGCTACGAAAATTAGATTGCGAGTTATAAGCATTTTAAATTTTTCGACCCTCACCGGGGGGGAGGGGGTCTCCTGTCACCAAAAGTAATACTGTCTCATAGTAAATTACCAAACAAAATTTGGCCGCACTACGAAAATTAGATCGAGAGTTATAAGCATTTTAAAATTTCGACCCTCTCCATGGGGGATCTCCTGTCACTAAATATTAACACAGTCTCATAATAAATTACCAAACAAAAGTTGGCCGCGCTACGAAAATTAGATTTCGAGTTATAAGGACTTTAATTTTTCGACCCTAACCATGGGGGATCTCCTGTCACCAAAAGTAACACTGTCTCATAATAAATTACCAAACAAAATTTGGCCCACTACGAAAATTAAATCGCGAGTTATAAGCATTTTAAATTTTTCTACCCTCACCATGGGGGATCTCCTGTCACCAAAAGTAACACTGTCTGATAATAAAATACCAAACAAAATTTGACCGGGCTACGAAAATTAGATCGCGAGTTATAAGCATTTTAAAATTTTCGACCCTCACCAGGGGGGGGTCTCCTTTCACCAAAAATTAACACTGTCTCATAATAAATTACCAAACAAAATTTGGCCGCACTACGAAAATTAGATCGAGATTTTTAAGCATTTTAAAATTTTCGACCCTCTCCATGGGGGATCTCCTGTCACTAAATATTAACACAGACTCATAATAAATTACCAAACAAAATTTGGCCGCGCTACGAAAATTAGATCGCGAGTTATAAGCACTTTAATTTTTCGACCCTCACCGTGGGGGTCTCCTGTCACCAAAAGTAACACTCTCTCATAGTAAATTACCAAACAAAATTTAGCCGCGCTACGAAAATTGATCGCGAGTTATAAACATTTTAAATTTTTCGACACTCACCGTGGGGGGTCTCCTGTCACCAAAAATTAACACTCTCTCATCATAAATTACCAAACAAGATTTGGCCGCTCTACGAATATTAGATCGCGAGTTATAAGCATTTTAAAATTTTCGACCCTCACCATGGGGGGGGGGTCTCCTTTCACTAAAAATTAACACTGTCTCATAATAAATTACCAAACAAAATTTGGCCGCGATACGAAAATTAGATTGCGAGTTATAAGCATTTTAAATTTTTCGACCCTCACCGTGGGGGGCTCCTTTCAACAAAAATTAACACTGTCTCATAATAAATTACCAAACAAAATTTGGCCGCGCTACGAAAATTAGACCGCGAGTTATAAGCATTTTAACTTTTCCGACCCTCACCGTGGGGGTCTCCTTTCACCAAAAATTAACACTGTCTCACAATAAATTACCAAACAAAATTTGGCCGCGCTATCGCGAGTTATAAGCATTTTAAATTTTTCGACCCTTTCCATGGGGGGGGGGGGGTCTCCTGTCACCAAAAATTAACACTGTCTCATAATAAATTACCAAACAATATTTGGCCGCGCTACGAAAATTAGATCGCGAGTTATAAGCATTTTAAATATTTCGACCCTCACCGTGGGGGATCTCCTGTCACCAAAAATTAATACTGTCTCATAATAAATTACCAAACAAATTTGGCCGCGCTATCGCGAGTTATAAGCATTTTAAATTTTTCGACCGTTTCCATGGGGGGGGGGTCTCCTGTCACCAAAAATTAACACTGTCTCATAATAAATTACCAAACAATATTTGGCCGCCCTACGAAAATTAGATCGCGAGTTATAAGCATTTTAAATATTTCGACCCTCACCGTGGGGGATCTCCTGTCACCAAAAATTAACACTGTCTCATAATAAATTACCAAACAAAATTTGGCCGCTCTACGAAAATTAGATCGCGAGTTACAAGCATTAATTTTTCGATCCTCACCATTGGGCGTGTCTCCACTCACCAAAAGCTACATAATCCTACCTTATTTTATCTAAAGACGATTCTTTTCTATACACATTCTATCAGGAATTTTTATATACTATAGATTTATAGTAACTGAAATAAGATATATAAGTTTGAGACTTGATATTCTCTAAATATCTGAAAAATACCGCTTCAATGTCTGCCGAAGTCTATCGAAGGATACCATGCCGAAGTCTGCCGAAGTGAAACGACGGTAGCCGAGTGTTAGGTTTTTTCGTTACGGATGTGTTATGATATTTCTCGTTACGGAATTTTTGGATTCTGTCGCAGCGCTCAAAGCCCGCGATAAAAGCTATGCAATAGCTTAAAAGATTGGTTGTTTCCACTTGTTTGTAGACAATTTTGCATTAACTCAGTTGAGCTGAGTTTCACGTATACCTGCAACGTGTACGTTATGGAGTGATTGAAATTCCAGATCAATTCTGGCAAATGAAATGCATCCACTGAAAATGATTAGTTAAGTCATTTTAATTTTACACATTTAGAGGTCTGTAAATTAACATTAGTTTTCTAAAATTTAATAAGCGTACATCAGATTTTAATAATGAAAAAAATAAATTAATGTTTCAATAAAAACTTTTATTATAATTTGGTGCATTTCCATTAAATGCGAGACTTACTTATATGTATTTGTAAATGTATGAAATGTTTTGAAGTCGTTTCTATAAAGAAAGACATTCGAAGTATACAAATCTATCATATCCGTTTATTTTTAAAAAGATAGCAATATACATTTTTGTAAGAATAAATTGTATACTTAAAAAATATTTAAAAATGAATCCACAGTTTACACTTTCAGAACAACATAATATATACTATCAGCCGATCATTTTTACCGGTAGAGAATTAAAATATTTCGATTCGAACCAGGAAATGTTTCATAAGTTATCCAGAAATAAACTAAATGAAAAGTTAAATAGTTTGAAAAAATTCTGGTATGAGATTTTTTCTTTAATATATAAAATTTCAGTACAATTTCAGATATGTTTAGACTTAATTGTCTTTCAATGTTTTAACCTTCCTACCCTGAATGGGTTTAATCGACCCAGTCCTATAATGCGTTTCATTCGAGTCAAACCAGAAAATTTTTCATAAAATAAATTAAATAAGTAACACAAAGATTTTAAGTTAAATAAGTATGTTAAATGGATTTAAATAAAAATTCTGGTGTGAAATATTTTAATCGTTTGAGTAAAATTTCAACAGGTTAGGAAGGTTAAATATAGAACTTAGATGCTAATTTCCTCTTTGCGTGGGTGTTGATTTTTGAAATTATTGCATTTCCAATGTAAACATGTATAAATATTAATATAACATTAATTATGTGCAGTTTACTTCAAAATGGAATGGTTTTTTATTATTAGTATTGTAACAAGTTAATGCTGAAAGGTACTTATTATTGTATTGCTGGAGATTAGCGTATGAAGTCGGGAACTTCTTTAATATCCTTATATATAATAGTTAATATAATTACATTATTCATTATACATTATATATAATCGTAATAAATATATCGGAGAGATCGCAATACTCTGTCTTACATTGAAATTTCAAAACTAACTTATAAAACGGATCGCAATTAACTTGGTTTTAACGTTCATTTCATATATTAGCTGATGACATGCTAACCCTGTGTACCTCAATTTATGAATATAAAAAAAAAACTATCTAAAAGAATCTTTTTCTTTGCATTAAAATGGCACATCATAAGATATATGCAATTAAAATAAAATATTTTCGGTTATTTATTTAATATCGCACTCAATGTGCAGTTAGGAACACTTGTAATAGGACCAAGATTTAGAAAAATGACGCTATTTTTGTTGATATATATATATATATATATGGATCAATATCACATATATATAACTAGATGATAATGCTATTATTGTATTATCTGTAAGCATAAGCATTACCTTAGTAGAGGACTATTCTGCACTTGTATCACTATAGTCTAATACAAAGAATATCTGTAAAAAAATTGCAGTTGTAGCTGTAGAAAACTCAAACTGATTCACAAAAAAAAAAAAAAAAAATTCCATTAAGTTTTTTTAATCTTTATTTTTTAAATCTCCTTTTATAAAACTACAATAATTGTTTAAAAGAAGAAAAAAAGATTTTTAATTTTTTCTTAGTATTATCATACATATATCATACCCTATCTGCCCCTATTTTGTATCAAACCACTCCATTCTAGCAATCACAAAACTCTAGTAACAGTTTCCACGAACCGTAAATTTTCAAAAAATAAAATTATAAAAAATTCCTGTTAAACATAGTGTAGAAAGTTCTCAAAATGCGGTTTAAAAAGTGCTTCTACAAGTAAAATATTTTTTTTTCTTAAAATTAAAACTCATTTTCGGTTTGTTTAAAACCAAAAAGGAATTTTCATTTTTCATAACTTATTGTCAAGTGATCTATTTAAATATATATATATATATATATATATACCGGGTGTCCCAAAAATGACCGATGGATTTAAAAATTCAATAACTTGCAAACGGTGACAGCAATTTAAAAAAATTTTGCAGGAGGGTTATGTATAATGTATATTTTAGTTCTCATCTCAAACAATATTTGGCGATGACGGCAATTGAAGTCCAGGTCGACGCTTCACTCAGCATTGATCATCTGGCCTTCAAACGCCATCAGCGCCACCTATTGTTTGAGATGCGAACTAAAACAAAAAAATACGGTAAAAAATCTCCTGGCATTATACATAACCCTCCTGCAAAAATTTTTAAATAGCTGTCACCGTTTGGAAGTTATTGAATTTTAAAATCCATCAGTCATTTTTGGGACACCCGGTATATATATATATATATATATATATATATATATATACACTACAGGGTGTCCCAAAAGGTCATGTCCAAACGGCACACATGGTTGTGTCAGGTCATTAGGAAACAGAATTACATAGGAAAGGGGGGTCGGAAACGCGATTGTAATCCGCTAGAGGGCGATAAACGATGTCAGACGAAAGCGTGGGCAGTCGGATCATTCGAAGCGCGGACGTTGCAGAGAAAGGATGAACCAGTTGATGAGCACTTGGATGAGCACTTACTATGAGTTGTAGCATTTTTCTTTTTTATTTGGTACTGTTTTGTTGTAAAATAAAGATATTTTACACCGTTTGTTATCTTTTCTTTGCGTGACGGTTACGATGCAATTTCACTGTTTAGATCGCGTTTCCGACCCCCCTTTCCTATGTAATTCTGTTTCCTCATGACCTGACACAACCATGTGTTCCGTTTGGACATGACCTTTTGGGACACCCTGTATATTGCCATTGATTATTGGACACTTGCGATTTTAGACATTTTACTAAATATCTAGAAAAATACATGAGGAATCATCTCGAAACTCTTAGTGTATAAATATAATAGAATACGTCATACATCTCAGTGAAGATTTTTTACCGAAACTCCATAGGGGACCGTCAACAAATTAAAAAATAATGAATATCTTTTGAATAACCCTGTCAAAACAAATGTAGCAAAAGCGCTCAAACTCTAGATTATGATTGAATGCCTTATTGTAATACACTGTGTTCATTTTTATGCAAATAGCATGCATACTCGCAGAGTAATTAAGGTTTTTATAAAAATGGTCCCAAATTTTTCCCAATTTTTTGTCTATAATTTGCAGTTTTTAATATAAAATAATATTCTTTTCTGAAAATATGGCAAACAACATTGCACACAGTATCCTGTAATCAGAATTAAAAAATAATAAAAATTGTATGAAAAATGAGTAGATTTACTATATAATTTTTTTACTGCGCATGCGTCAAAGATACCAAAATTTCATTTGCATATTATGTTAGTTAAATGTATAGAGCAACTTTTTAAAAACTCTCAAAATCCTAGCTTGAAAATTCTGAAAGTAATCGTCTATAGAAAAAGGACAAAATCCGTTTTTTCCAAATCGAAGCAAAAAAATGAGGGATTTTATCCAAATGTAGTAGTACATCCCGTATTGTGTATTCTATACTAACACTAATCAATGAATATATGGATACAACCCCTCTTGTTTTTGCTTCATTTTGAGAATAACGGATTTTCAACTTATTCAATTAAGAGCACACACTAGTCACGCGGTAAAAGCCGACCACTAATGGTAAGTCTATGGGCGCAATCTTTTCGAATATCTCGCTTAATTTTCAATATTTTTAAATGATTTTTTTTCTCAGGATAGCTGAGGACATTCTATTACCGGGCTAGTTTGTACTTTTCTGATTTTCGTTGTAGTTTAATTCTGAGGACCCTTTAAATTTTGGATTCAGTGAAATTCGAGGTGTTGTGCCCTTTTTACTCTTATAAATTCTATTTCAGTAAAATTCAGAAAAAATTAAAAACGCTTCACGGAATATTAGTGTTTAAGCTTTCCAATGATATGCTTTCCATATTTCTACTGCAATTAGGCTGAGCAAAATTCGAAAAGATTTTGATCAGAAAAATGGTACAAAAAAAGCGTTTTAATTATATGCGCTCCGCCTCAGCCAGTCTACGCCTCTCCTGCCCTTTTGAAAATTACAATTGGTTAACACCAATCCATTTTAGCAAATGAAAGTAACTTTTTTCCTTTCCTTGTATTTTCCTTTCTGTTATTGGTTTATAATAAATGTTAAAATAACCGCCCTTATTTCAAGGTTTGGATTTATTTTTTCTACAATTATAGATAAGTTTTAACTAAAATAGTCTTGAAAAAAATCAACGACATCTAATTTTTTGTTTTTATAAAACTAACGCTATTTTTAAGTTATAACAAACTTCCAAATAAGAAAATTATACATTTCTTTGTATATATAAAAAAATTTTTTCAAGTCCATACAAAACAAGGTAGATTTGATACAAATTACAGTAAGCTCCTTTTTAGCAAAAATGAAATTCTGATAATTTTAAAATATAATTGGAACTTTTGTGAAATACATAGGTAGAATTAAAAGGACAAGGAGGTATATTTGTAATTTATAAATTTCCTTATGCAGCTTGCAAAATACATGAAACAGGGGGGGGCAGGGGTGTGCAAAGAGAAAACTGCGCCCGGAGTAAAGTTCAGTTTGGCGCCCCATTCCCTGAATTTTTTCTTGTGACAGACTAAAAATTACGTTAGTAGTAAAACTTTGGCGCCCTCTAAATCTCGATTCCGGGGCAACCACCCCCTTCGTCCCCCTCTTTTTCGCACGGCGCAGCAAGAAGTACATTTTGAGGAGGCTTATTCAACACCGCGCCGTCCGAAAGGGGAGGGGTGGCGCCACATTTATACTATAAATATCGTTCTTGGGCTGTTACAAGAAAAAGTTGGGAAAGGGGGCGCCAAATTGAAACTTTGCCCCGGGCGCAGTTTTCTCTACCCTGTGTTTGTTTTTGGTACTATACGATACTAGGCAGCCCAATTTCAGTCCAGTATTATTAAGTAAAACAGTAAAAAAAATAAGCATTATCAGTTCGAAAAACAGTTTTATCAAAAATAAGCAGAAATTAAAGTTAGAAAGTTTTAAAGATTGGTAATTTTAAAATTGTTGATCAACTTGTTTCAAACTTTAAAGAAATATTTTTTAATATTTATTACTTTTGAGGGAAACGATACACTTTTAATAGTCGTTAAAAATGGGGAATTCATCCTGCGTAATACATTTTATTTTAATATAACATAAAGGTTTATTTGCAAAGACAACGAATTGCAAATATTTATCATTATTTATCTATACTAATATTATAAAGAGGAAAGATTTGATTGTTTGTTTGTTTGCATTGAATAGGCTCCGAAACTACTTGACGGATTTGACAAATTCTTTCGCCGTTAGAAAGCTACACTATTTCCGGTGAACATAGGCTATAGTCGCCGCTTAAAAGGATAAAAATAAAACGCCGGATAAACGAATCGAAAGCAATTTGAGAAACTAAAGGTTACCTGACCCACTAGACATATGACAATCACTGAAACACATATGAAAATCGTAACTATGCAACCCCCTCCTCCCCCCCAAAAAAAAACATTTTAAGCTTTTTACCCCGACCTGATATAAAACCGTGTTTTTTAATTTTTAAACTATTTAGAAATTACTAAAAAAAGGAAAAGAAATTCTGAAACGCAAATTAATTAAAGTTAAAAATAAATCACGAAACGATTGTTTTGGAGTTTTCAAAAAAGTTATAACAGAGAGTAAATATTTTAAAGGGTAGTAAGCATCAAATATGGGGAGGGAGGATTTTTCAAAAATATGCATTAAAGTATTTAATTGCTATAAAGGACGTTAAATTTAACGTCCTTTATAGCAATTAAGTACTTTAATGCATATTTTTGAAATGTTTTTAATGGACGTATATAAAAACTTCTATTTATAATTAATGGGAGGATTTTTTTTTAGGAGGAGCAGTCAAATATTTAAAATTGTAACGTTTTCTACAATTTCAAATGCGGACTGTTTCAATAAGCCTAGGGATAAATATTACTTATTTAATTTAATATAAAATTATAAAGAGGGAAGATTTGTTTGTTTGTTTGTTTGAATTGAATTGAATAGGCTCCAAAACTACTTGACGGATTTTAAAAATTCTTTCACCGTATGAAAGCTACACTATTTCCGGTGAACATAGGCTATATTATATTTTCAAAAAAATTATTTCAAATCCTTATTAAAATGCCAATATTGTAACCCAAGGTGTAGAAAAAGGAACTGAAAAAATCTTTACATCGCGTGCGTTGCGAATACTATTGATTATAGAACAAAATAATGTACTACGACTTTGTTAACATGTAATTATCTACAAAAAATGTCGCAACAGCATATGTCTAACTGTTATAGTTATGTCACAATAAGTGTTTTTTATTTAAAAAAATAATTAAAATGCCGTTTCTGTAAAAGCTCTTTATTGTTACTTTGGTATTGATTCTTATCAAAATAAATTACTTCAAAATCAAGATTGATTTAATGGTTGCCGTTTACCCCGCTCGACTAGGCTGCATCATAATGTGTGATATAGGCGTCACTGGACACGGGATGGGAGTCAATGTCAGAGACGGCATTTTAATTATTAGGTTATGAGTGTGTGTGTAAAAAATTATAACTTGAAATTTTTCTTAAATATCCGTGAGAAGTCGGGGCGGGCTGCTATAATC
The DNA here is from genome assembly GCA_964019185.1 of Maratus speculifer. Lineage (NCBI taxonomy): Eukaryota > Metazoa > Arthropoda > Arachnida > Araneae > Salticidae > Maratus > Maratus speculifer. The sequence continues at coordinate 220,228,699 of OZ025299.1, read as the reverse complement.
TATATACATAAAGCAAAATCGTGTTAGTTACACCATTTTTAACTCAAGAACGGATGGATCGATTTTTATGAAATTTTGTATGGAGGTATCTGACACCTTAGATTACCATATAAGCTATTTTTTATCGGACTACCTAAAATGAGGGTAATGTTTTTAGTAGTTGAATTTAATGAGATGAAGTGGTAGAAACAATTTGCGGTGTCAGTAGTGGCGGGGGACTGGGCGACTTGCTCTACCCGAAGAAAAGCGAGGGCGGGCCGCTAGTTATAGTATAAAAGTAAAAATAATGAAACTGTAAGGAAAATTTTGCAATTTTTTTAAAGTCTGCTATTCAGCAAATTTTACTCTCTAATACTTTTCAGAATTGTTTCTTCTTTGGAGTTTTTTGTCGACGTTCAACTAATGCAGCTTCTATCGAGCAGACGGCTTTTGCATGTTCCAAAACATCATAGTACAAAGTATCGTGAACAAGATTTGTCGAGATATTTACAAACTTTACAAGTTCCTATATATTTAATGGGTGACAATTCAATATAACATTGTAAAACTTTTAGACGATTTTGCAGTTTTTAGCAGTTTTTGTTTGTCCTGGTACAAAGGCAGATCTGGAGACTCCTTAAAAAAGAGGGGGGGGGGACTTTTCAGAAATTTGGAGATTCCAATCGCACCTGCAGCTCGTGTTGGGACAATTTTTTTTTCATCATGAGTAGGATCGGGGCTAATTTTTTTCGTTGCAGGTCGAGTTTCGGTCCGGTTTACTTTCATTTTTTGCCGTCGTACTGGTTAAATACTTTTTTTTTGCGAGTCGTGTTTGGGTAAGGTTCAATTCTACTTTGCCGCTGCGGGTTGTGTTGGAGTCCGGTTCTCTTTCTTTATTGCTGCTGGTTGGTATTGGGTCTGGTTGATTTCTATTTTGTGTGTGTGTGGGAAGGGGGAGGGCCGTAGCTAGAAGTGAACAATAGGGGGGGGGGGCTCAAGTGAATGTAGGGGGGGCTCAAGAGAATGTAAGGGGGGCTCATAATATTTTTCTCTCGCATTGCCACAGAAAGATAAAGTAATGCATATTCATATTGTAGATACTATGTTTCTTATTAAAAAGTGTTCTAATAACATCATTTTATACTAAGAAAATTATAGGATGATGAAAATTTTGAGTGTATAGCTGATCAAAATTAAACATCATGCTAGCTTCTTATGTGCTAATAGGATGAGGGAGGTGTTGAACACACGTATTTTAGATACAATTTAGTAATCCTGCAAAATTGTGAAAGGTTTTCAAGACTAAGTTAGATTTTTGAACAGAATTTAATTTGAATTTTAGGAACAGAAATTCATTGAGTCACCTTGGAATCTTTTCCAGAGGGGCTCAAAATATTTTAGGGGGGGGGGCTAAGCCGCCCATAGCGCCCCTTTAGCTACGGCCATGGGGGGCTTGAGTTGAGTACTATTTTATTGACGCTGGTTTCGTTTCGGTCAAGTTGACTTCTTACTTTTTTGCTACTGGTCGAGTGGATTTTTACGTTTTTCTTGCGGACAGAGTGGAATTCTACCTTTTATCTGCTTTTCTCTGCATTCTTTTTTGTTGCTGTAGTTGTTTTGGGGTGAAATTAATTTACACTATTTTAGGTTCTGATCTGATTCATAGTGAATTTTCAATCTCGCAAGAAGGATTCGATTCGACCCCATATTTCAAATGAAAGGCTAAATATTTTCTCCGTTATGGAACAAAATAGTTTAAAGGAGTATTATAAAAGAAAATATCGAAGATACTATGAAATGAAACTATATTAACGCCATAACAGACATTTCCAAATAGTTAATTATGAATATTTAAGATTTTACATTTCAATTTACATGTTAAAACTGCTATTCGCAAGTGTTAACATGTACATTAAAATATCCATACGGAATGTCTCGAATAGAAGATACCTCTATTTAACGAACACTTTTCAACAATTTAGCCATCTCTCTTTGGTTGATTCCGTTATGAGTATATATTAGATATTTATTTTCTATACAAAAGATAAAATGATATTAGAAATATAAATGTTGACATTTTTTAATTCCATTAAAACATGAATTGTTTTCTTTCATTTCGATTCTAAATTGACAAAAAAATTTTTGGACGGGTTTTGATTTGATTTCCAATGGTATTTTCGGGTTCGGATCGGAAGCAGGGCAATACTATACGCTCAGGGGTCAAATAAATTTTTTTGTCGAATGTTTGAAAAATGAAGTTATTTTAAGTGCAATTCTTGGAGGAACGCTCTTTTCTGATTCAAGGGGGAAACACGAGAATCCTCAAGGGGGAGCGATTTCAAAATTTGGAGGTTCGGGCAGGAGGTGATGTTTTTCAATGCTGGTGGAGATTATTTCTAAATTTTGCCGTGAGTTGTGTTCGAATCGGCTTGACATTTTTGCTGTGGGTCGGATTTGGATCAGTTTGACTTACATTTTTTCAAATTCGGTTCTGTTCAGGATAAAATTTCACTTCTGAGAGTAGCACTCAGGTTGATTGATTGGTTGGTTGAATGGGGTTTTATGGCATAAAGTTACATCAGGCTATACTGCACAAAGAACAAGGTGGGGATTCGAGTTAAATAGAAAGTTTGGTTAGGGATTTTTTTTTTTTTTTGAGTTTGTTTTTTGTAGTAGGCTGGATAGATTTATACTTTTTTGCTACGGACCAAGTTTGAGCAGGCTGACTTAGGAATAGGTTTTGCACTAAAGAGCAAATAATAGATTTTTTTTTCTCTATAAATTATAACGTTCAAGTTGAAGATGTAAAACACATTTTTTAATTCTATTAAAATACATGAACTCATTTTCTTTCATTTCAGTTTCAGGTGTTCGAGTAAGGGCTCGATTTGACTCAATTTGTAATTTTTGGATTCGGATTGATATATTATGGGTCGGGTTGACTTTAAACGTTTCGGATTCGGAACATTTCTTCTTTTGGATTTTGACAAATTCGAATCTAGTATAAACTGGTTGATGACTGGATTTTTCAATAGATCAGACAATTTTTTATATGAAAAACTATATGTTTGAATATTGACGAGTACATTATATATATATTCATTTTTCTACTTAAACAACAAAAAAAAATATTGATATAATTATATGGGATACCTTTCCCAATTTCCTTGAAATATTAGATTGATTTTGTTTCATTTTGGATTTGTTGATCTGTTTTGTATCAGGCTATTCGGTACTGAATCAGATTTTTTCTTTTATTTATTTATTTATTTATGTATTTTTTTTTTTTTTTTTTTTTTTTTTTTTTAGTGAGCTTGGGTTGGGTTAAAATTGAATTACTTTTTGAGCCTGGGCATGGAAATTTAGGTTCGGGCAGACCTCTAAAAGAACGAAGTCCACGCCAGGCCCGAAGTGGAAGAAAAAATATAGTGTGGTTAAGTTTTGCAGAAAAAAAGTAAGATCCGAACTCGGAATGGTTTCCGAAAGAGTGAAGACTTGAGTAGAGGTCTGGACGGGCTGGAGTTTTCAGTCTCGCCCCGGCCCGGACCGAATGAATGTTATTTTGGCCCGGCCCGGTATAAAACAAAATATTCGGCCCGAGCCTGGCCCGCTCGTTTACACTTTTACATTTCTAGGCCAGGCCAGGCCAGGCCCGGCCCGTACAGAAATCAGTGAAAACAGTCCAGGCCGAAAACCACCTGCATCTTTATTTCGAAACAAAATCAGATTTTTATCATACAATTAAGATTTTTTAAAGATTACTGCATTCATATTTATTGGATGATTTTATAGAAAATTTTTACTGACAATACACAATAAGAACATTAATGATTACTTAGGTTCTTAGACTTTCAACATTCAAATAAAGATGCACTGAAAAATTAATATGGTTTAGAATAAAAGAAAAAAAAAGGAAGTTAAAATTATCATAACTTTTGAAGCTGTGTAATAAAAAATACATTTATGAAAATACTTCTTTATCATTTTATCAAAGATTTTCTCAAATTTAGAGGAGCTATTTTTTATGCATTTCTGATTTCATTTCTTTTTGGAAACACATGAGTTTAACAGGTATTTTTATTCAGAAACAATGTAATGGAATGGCGTTGTCCATTTTTTGATAAAAGCAAATACAATGCGCAACACACTATATAAAACGCTAATTTTCATGATATTTATGAAAATATTGTGAAAATTAGAGTTTTGAATCGAATTTCCGGAAGCGACAACATGCAAAAGGAGAAAAATCTGAAACCACGTGACAAGAATCTCTTATACCTTAACAAGTATATACAAAAATCTTATTTACCAAAAATGAAATATGCTGTTCGATTCCAAATCCCTTCAATAGTCAGGCTTGTCACTTTTGTACCTTTATAGTTAAAAATTAGTCAGAAAATGTGTCAAACTTTCGGGTTGTTCAGAAATGAATTTAAGAAACACCAAGGAGTATATTTCCAAAAAGTAGGTTAACAGTACGTTAATAGTTTTTATCCCTGTTACAAATAATGTTGTCTGCCCTACACGTCTTACGAATAATTGAGTCTAGTTCTGACCCCGACTATATGTAGAAAAACAGTGCAAACCTGATCTTGGCCCGGCTCCAGTTTGACAAAAAATTATTATACCCGTATAGACACAAAGCAACTGTCCGATGCTGATTTCTACGCTGTACACGTTACATTTATGTATTGATGTTGTTAAACTAGTATCTACTCGTGACGCACATTTATACTTATGGTTGTTAAACCCATATTCATTGAAAAAATATCTCATTTTAGCGTTTTTGCCGAAATCTTTATAACACGCCGGCAGGCCCGTTAAACTTTTTTATCGGACAGGCCCATACGGCCTGTTTATTTATTTTTTTTTTTTTGCCAGTCTGATACAGGCCGATGCAGATCTCTAGACCTAAGCAAGCCCTAGTCTCATGAGTTAAAACTGGCCCGGCCCAACCCGGGAAGTGACAGCTTCGTCGAGTCCGATCAGGTCGCACCGTTCTCAATCTTAAACACGATTCATTTATCTTATGGACATCTAATATCATTTTGTAGACCCTTCATTGGGCTCAAAGGGGGAGGGGGTGATCGCCCCATCGCTTATGGTATTCATCATATTGAAATCTTGCTATTGAATCGCATCTTTTTATATGTCGACAGATGGTTCGTGGGAATTATGGTATTGTTCTGCAATGAATAATAAATTTTGAAAGAAAACTCAATTGTAAAACACTGTAACATTAATAAAGCTAGACTGAGTGTGCGGTATCTTCCTTTAAAAAAAAAAAAAAAAAAAAAAAAAAAAAAAAAAAAAAAAAGGACGGCGGGAAACAGATGACCAATTTCATATTGATTGTATATATAAATGGAATGTTTTTATGGAAATTTTTTTTAACAGAGAGTATACACGAAACAGCATTTCATTGCATTTCATGTTCAAAGTAGTGAACATAATTTAAATACGCTAGGAACAGTTTTTTTCCGAAGAGCTTTTTACAACCGAATTCTTTTGTGTAACTCCGTAATTGAATGACAAATGTTTTTCGCCAAATATTATACCGCAAGCATTCTTAAGTCCATTTTAGAAGTTCGTATAAATTTCATTGTTTGTAAACGAGTAACATTATTACAACAATACATCGCGAAATTATTTTTAGACCAGAATATAATAGATTTCTATGGAGATCCTCTGTGTGTATACTGTAAATGACATATATATGTGTACATGACATATTTTTTTTTATAATTGTCTTCCAGAGTACCTCAGTAATGTATATGAATTTCATTACTTTTAAATTAGTATGGAAACTCCTTGAAACACCGCAAATGATTTATCTACATAGACCATAATGTAGCGGAATAATTTTGAGTGATCCTACACACTTCTTATGTTTCTTCAATTTTTTAAAAAGTGTTTGATTTTTAAAAGTAATTTTTGCTCTTTAAAAAAAACTTTGTTAGTGTTATGCAGAATTTGCAAAAAGTCCTTAAAAATATTTGTTTTTGCTATTTATTAATTGGAGGTGAAAATCTGAGTTCTCTAAAATTCTGATTTAGAAAAATAATTTATATCACCCTTGCCCCCCCCCCCCCCTTGTATCAAAATTTCGTTCCCGCCTTTTGCTCTCATCACAGCCTTTAATATTATCCCTTCCAGAAGTATCACTTCGCTGTCTATCTCACTGTATCCATGTTTACACAATATAGCCACTTTGTTGTAACAATAAAAAATCTATCACAAAAACTCCTCCCCACTAACTAAAAATGAGATTTTTCCTCTCATCCTATTAGTAAATGCCTAGAATTTATTCATTGAAACTTTCCCACATTTTATTATTTTTTAAGCCCATTTGTTGATGTTTTAAAAGGCAAATAAAAGTAAGTCATTTAAAAAACTTCTCCATCCCACATACACACCAAAATAAATAATTAATAAATTGTTTCTCCCCCCCCCCAGCTCAAAAATTTTAAACTTTTAAAGTCATCGATTTTTCTAAAACGTTTACTGTAGTAATAAATAATCAATCATAGTTTTACTCTTAACCCCACAAAAATTGATGTTTTCCTCCTATTTCTCCTTACCAAGTACATAAAATTTAGTCTTTAAATCTCTTTATTTTGTGTTTAGCCATATTTGTTAATCTTTAGTCATATAAAGAAAGTCATCTAACAAATTCTCTTCACCCCCTCCAAAATAAATAAATAAATACTTTTTATTTTTTCCTCCTCAGAAATCTCCAACAATTATATAAAGGAAATTTTAAACCAATTATTTATATGATTTACGATATTCGAACGAAATGTGGTAATTCAGCATAAAAACCTTTTTCTAAATTTAAAGGGGGAGTAGCTACCCTTTCTCCCTCTATATTTATTCAATGAATTCTTAAAACCAATCGCCCCCAGGAGGATACCTTCTTTAAATATTCACGGGCTTCCTAACCCAAGGCACCTGAATGATATTTCTCTTTTCTTCTTCCTCTGATTTCTATTGTCTTCCTTTTTTCTTTGTTTCACTCTCGTTGTGGTTCTTTTCCCGGAGGTGAGGGCAATTTTGCATGAGCCGATATCTCTCTGTATATCGTTGGAGAATTGTAAACCACCCACGTGTTTGCTGTGTGTAACGTCACGTGTTTGTAGGAAACAGAAGAAGTTAACCGGATTCAAACGCAACCCACAACAAAAAGTAAAAAATTAAACCCGACCAGCAGCAAAAAATAGAAGCGAACCGGACAAGAGATTTTGTAAAATGATCGCGGAGAAAACACGAATTTCTTCAAAATATCGTGAAAGAGACGCACATTTTGTACAAAAATTGCAAAAAAGAACGAACATTTTACCAAAGAATTCACCCCAATAAATTCGGGTCAACCCGAACCCTTCTCGATAAAGTAATAAGTAAGAAAAATCATGCGTTAAGCATTGATTATGAAGCACTTTCCAACACTTAATGAAATCTTTAACAAAACTTTGTTATTTAGGGAAATAATAGTGTATAGCCAAATATACCCAAATATGTATTCCAGTACTTTTGAACAGCTCTGTATTTCATATGTCACTTGATATAATGGGAAAATTTAGTTTAGCAAGAAAATACCCAGTAGCTTGAAATTTCTTTTTCAGCATTTCATACTATCAGATGGAAACATACTTGAATACTTTTGTTCAGCCCTGTAGTTTACATTGTACCTTTATTACACGTCAGCATTAGGCTAAAATTTATTGTAAACTAAAACACTTTTAAAACAACTGAAATCACATTCTCATAAATTATCATTCATAGGCGTCCATGCATCGAATTCTTTGCGTGGCCCGGTATATCCTTTTATCTATATTCTGCAAACATTTCTCAGTAAATTCAATGAAGCTCAGCGTAAAAATGCATAGCTTATTTAAGAACTACGTTTAAATAATTTATGCTCATATTCAGTAACGTTGGTGAGCTCTTTTGGGTAGCCCTGCATATCAACTATAACATTTCTACACACCATATAATGTGCATATTTTTAGCGAAATATAAACGCGCATATCATAATTAAAATGCATGTCATCCCTCCATCAGCCATCATCGGACACATATACGGTACTTCGGAAAGAATATGCTATTTGAAATCTTTTGTATGGCCCTGTAAATGCTATGTACTTCATATTATGCAAGACAGTAGCGTATAAGTTGTATTAAGCTTCAGTGACATATATCAAATTTATTATACATGAAACAGCTTAATATATTTAAAATATGCCACACACAATTCCCCCTTTTACCATTATCTAATGGAATTCTTTTGTGTGGCCATGTAAATGAATAATAGCTAAATTTTCACCTTATATTTTATAGAATGCATATTTTAATATGTTTGACAGGGTATAACATCTTTAAAATTCCTTTGAAAAGATTTTTCCATATAGGCCGTAATGTAATGGGAAACTTTTGATTCGCCCAGTAGATAAACTAATCATGGTAGAAACTTCATTTTCAATAGTGTTTGTGCTAGGGTAAACGTCAATAACGTCCTAAAATTTCATGGCAATCCGAGTATATAAACGATTTTTCCCCATGGGCCGCAATGTAATGGAAAACTTTTCATTCTCCCTGTAGATAAACTAATCATGGTAGAAACTTCATTTTCAGTAGGGTTCGTGCTAGGGTAAACGTCAATAACGTCCTAAAATTTCATGGCAATCCGACTACATTAACGATTTTTCCTTTATAGGCCGTAATGTAATGGGAAACTTTGATTCTCCCTGTAGATAAACTAATCATGGTAGAAACTTCATTTTCAATAGGGTTCGTGCTAAGGTAAACGTCAATAACGTCCTAAAATTTCATGGCAATCCGAGTATATAAACGATTTTTCCCGATAGGCCGTAATGTAATGGAAAACTTTTGATTCGCCCTGTAGATAAACTAGTCATGGTAGAAACTTCATTTTCAATAGCGTTCGTGCTAGGGTAAACGTCAATAACGTCCTAAAATTTCATGGCAATCCGAGTATATTAACGATTTTCCCCATACGCCGTAATGTAATGGGAAACTTTTGATTCGCTCTGTAGATAAACTAATTATGGTAGATACTTCATTTTTAATAGGTGTCGTGCTAGGGTAAACATCAATAACGCGTAAAAATTTCATAGCATCCGAGTATATTTACGGGAGTTAGAGCGCGGACAGACGGCCATCAGACCAGACGGACAGACAAACCGAATGCATAAGCACTTTTCAACTTTGTTGGAAAGTGCTAAAAACCAAATCCAAAATGTCCCAAATGCGCTAAGCACTGCTAAAAAGTAAAAGTCAACCAGATTAAAAACAAAATGTAGCAGTCAAGGAGACCCAAATTTGACAAATAAAAAAAAAATCAGAAATTAACTTGAACAGCAGCAAAGAATCGAAGTCAAGCCGACCCAATCTCGACCCAAGTAGGAATTAACCCAGACAGGAGCAAAAAATGGAAGCCAACCGGACCCAAACCCGAACCACAGCAAAAAAATTAAAAAAAAAACACGACCCACATAAAAAAATGAGCTCCGACCCGTGCATTACACTGGAGTATCCAAATTTCTAAAATCCTCCCCCCCCCCCTTGAGGACTCTCAAGATCAGCCCTTGGTCTTCGCCTCCCTTTATATCAAAATTTCGCTTCGCCTTTTGAATCTGTCACAATCTTCTAAATTGCACCTTACAAAAATATCACTTCGTTTTGTAGTCTACTCCACAATACCCAGATTTGTAGCATATAAGTCACTTTAGTATATCAATAAACAATCCATCACAAAATTTCCTCCCCCCCTCCCCACGACTGAAATTAGGACTTATCATTTTGTTCCTTTAAGTGCAGAAAATTTAGTTCTTTAGTAATTCCCACTTTTATTATTTTTTAAACCGATTTATAAATATTTTGAAAGGCAAATAAATAATAAGTCATCTAATAAACATCTCCCCCTACACATACACTCGAAAATAAATAAATAATGTGCTTATTTCTTTTTTTTCCTCAGCTCACAAATTTTAAACAAACACAAATTCCACCATTTTTTGAGGGGGGGGGGCATTGCACTATTTTCTCCCCTACCCATATGTCACTAAATTTAAAATCTTTGAAAGTTTTTTTTTGTTTTTTTTTTCCCATAGGTTTATACATATTTTATTCTAAAAATAAATAATTAATCGTAAACAACCCATAAATATCGTTGTATACCCCCCCCCTCGTTCTTTTAAAGTACACAAAATTAAAAATCTTTAAAACACTTTTAAGTTACATTTTTCGTCCTATTAATAAATATTTAAGAAGTTAAGTAAGCTGCCATCTATAAAACTATCCTACTATCTCTCCCCCCCCAAAACAAAAACGTTTTTTCCCTCTACCTCCCTCCTACCCCTTCTCAACTTACAAAATTAAATTCTTTCTTTTTTCTCTCCGTATTTTAGTAAAAAAAAATAATTAAAACCTGAAATCCTCCTTCTGCACAAATAATTAAGTCTTTAAATATGCTAACTATAATATTAACAAAATCTTTTTAACTATGTAGGAAAGTGTTAAAAATAAAGCGATAGGTTTGCATTAAATTCTACACAAAACACATGTTTACATTTTTTGCGTATTGTGTTTGTGCATTTCATACAGTAAAATATCTTTAGAGAGATATTTAAATAAAATATTGTGATTTTCCATTAATGTGCAAGTAAATTTTCTAAATTTTCGCAGTTATTTCCTTTCTATTAGCTCAGAATTGAACCACTAAACATAAATACCAAAATTGCCCGAGTTTTCGGCTGAGTTGAGTAAATCCATAAAAAAATGAATCAGTACAATATATCGTATCAAAACAAAAACCATTCTTAACTGTCTGTATAATTTAAAAAACAGTTTTCAGAACCCCCCCCCCCTCCTATAGACTTTACTGCTATGTCAGTGCTCAAAATTAAAAATTGTTAGAGCTCCTTGCGGTATTAATATAATGCTTGTAAAAATAATCAAGAATCTAAATTTTCTTCCACCTGAAATATTGACAATATATTTTGCTTTATTGACTTAACATCACACAAAGTTTTTAAAATTTGCTACACTTTTTCTGTCACATTTGTCACTGCAAACAATAATAAATTATGTATTATGTCTATAAACGACTAGGCTGGGATTAACACCTATTTCTCCTTTCTTCAAAATTTCTATTTCCTTTTCGCCCTTGCTTGCTTGCCTCTCCGCAAAAAATAAACAATGTTTGAATATTTAAATTTGTCTAAATATTTTTCTCATAATTTTATGAAGTATTTATGACTTTAACCTTCAGTGCTATTTATCTTGATAAGTTTCGTATTCTAAAAAGTCCTTCCGGCAATGCCGGGAGGAAGAGGTAGCTTTCATATACTTATATATTTATTTATTTATTTTAAGGTAAGTTACATTGTTCAAAAACACTAAGCTCAAATTAGTGGAAATAATCTTATAAAATTAGTGATATTATAAGATTAAAACTAGTTTTTGTCAAGACTGAATATTAATAGGAATTTTTAGAAATTAGTCATCTTTTATTCAACCTGATTTTATTTTAAGCGATTTAGAGAGTCACCAAATTTTACGATATCATAAAGTGTATGCCATTTTAAAGCAACATTGTGGATCGTTCAGATCAGACCGTTTCAAAATGTCAGCCATAAGCAAAATTCAAAGTGCTATAACTCAGTCATTTTATAAGATATAGACAAAATAAAAAGTGTTCTGGAATCGTTGTTTAAAGTTCTAACACGAAAAATAAAAATATTTTTCAATTTTTAATTTTTTCGCATTTAATTTTAAATTTTAAATTTTTAAAAAAATTTAAAATGGCCACCATTTTGAAACAAAATGGTGGATGATGCCGGCCAACGAACTCGGTCGAGACATTTGTATGTACTATGTACATGCCAAGTTTCATTGAAATCGGTTGATAAATACACGTGTTATCTCGTGACAAAAATCAGATCGTTTCAAAATGTCAGACATAAGAAAAATTCAAAGTGCTATAACTCAATCATTTTGTAAGATATAGACAAAATAAAAAGTGTTCTGGAATCGTCGTTTTATGTTTTAACACGTAAAAGAAAAATATTTTTCAAATTTTGATTTTTTCGCATTTAATTTTAAATTTTTAAATTTTTAAAAAATTTAAAATGGCCAACATTTTGAAACAAAATGGCGGATGATGCTGGCCAACGAACTCGGTCGAGACATTTGTATGTACTATGTACATACCAAGTTTCATTGAAATCGGTTTATAAGTACGCGTGTTATCACGTGACAAAAATCAGATCGTTTCAAAATGTCAGCGATAAGAAAAATTCAAAGTGCTATAACTCAATCATTTTTTAAGATATAGACAAAATAAAAAGTGTTCTGGAATCTTTGTTTTAAGTTCTAACACGTAAAAGGAATATATTTTTCAACTTTTAATTTTTTCGCATTTAATTTTAAATTTTAAATTTTTTAAAAAATTTAAAATGGCCGCCATTTTGAAACAAAATGGCGGATGATGCTGACCAACGAACTCGGTCGAGACATTTGTATGTACTATGTACATACCAAGTTTCATTCAAATCGGTTCATAAATACGTTAGTTATCGCATGACAAAAATCAGATATATATATATATATATATGTCAACATTTGAACGGAGGGTGGTTTTGGGGTCTGGAGGTCATGATCGGTGAAAATATACCAAAATTTTCCGGAAGTGTTTTCCTCCGGACGGCTGCAATAGGTAGCTTTTTACTTTTTGTAATGAAAGCTACCTAAAAGAATCCCTCCCCCTTACCCCCCCCCCAAAAAAAATAGTTATTTAAACTACTTGTACCTGATATTCCCCCCCCCCCTCTCATTCAATATTAATTTTTTATTTATTTATTTTTTATTTTTTCATTTTTTTATTTTTTTGTGATTGCGTTAAGTAAATAAAATAGTGTTTATTTTACAGTAATCTATCTAAATTAATTATTCGTTTATTTTCTGAAAATCAAAACATTTTAATTTTGGAACGCTAATCATAAAGAGATTGAAATTCTTTTGAAGCTCGACATCATTGCATTTACTCAAAGTATTGGGAAATCAGTTGAAGAAAATCCTTTAAACATGAAATCGGCTAGAATGCACACCTTTGAAGAGAAAAATCGTCGCAGATAATTGGTTAAGAGCATTCTATTTCCTAATTGGATGATAGCATGTCAATCAAAGTAATTTTAGCCCATCCTTCGAATCCGCTGGAAAATCGAGTCGCCATCTTGAATTGTCCTGTCTTGTGACTATTGTGGGCTCTTAACGATTATTTTTAGAATTTTCAAGTTATGATTTTGTGACTTTCACAAAAGTTGCTCTATACATTTAGCTAACATAATATGCAAATGAAATTTTGATATCGTTGACGCATGCGCAATAAAAAATTATTTAGTAAACCAACTCATTTTGTATACAATTTTCATTATTTTTTAATTCTGATTACAGGGTATTGTGTGCAATGTTGTTTTCATATTTTCTGAAAAAAATATTATTTTATATTAAGAACTCTGAAAATTATAAGGAAAAAACTTGGAAAAATTTGGGACCATTTTTATAAAAACCTTAATTACTCTGCGAGTATGCATGCTATTTGCATAAAAATGAACAAGGCGTATTACAATAAGGAATTCAATCATAATCTAGAGTTTGAGCGCTTTTGCTACATTAGTTTTGACAGGGGTATTCAAAAGATATTCATTCTTTTTTAATTTGTTGACGGTCCCCTATGGAGTTTCGGGAAAAAATCTTCGCGAAGATGTATGACTTATACTATTATATTAATACACTAAGAGTTTCGAGATGATTCCTCATGTATTTTTCTAGATATTTAACAAAATGTCTAAAATCGCAAGTGTCCAATAATCAATGGCAATATAGTGTATATGTATATATATATATATATATATATATATATATATATATATGTATATGTATATATATATATATATATATATATATATATATATATATATATATATATATATATATATACAGGGTGTCCCTAAACTCATGGTATATAGGCTAGGACATGATAGAACACATCAAGACGAGTAATAGTAAAAAGGAAACCAAGGATCCCAAACGTTTTCCAAAGGAGATAGCCGCCATTAAAGTTTAGGGTCGAAAATTTCAAATACACATAAAAAACGGAAAAAATGGTCGATTGATTTGCGGTTTTCACTAAAACTATTCTTTATGTTGGTATTTTCTTGAAAATAAATTATAAAGATAAATTACGAAAAATGCCGATAGAGGGCGCTTTAGACTTTGAAGTAATGAAGAACTATTTATTGCCGTGATTTTTTTGCATCTCATTAAATTGTTTCGTAAGCTTAGACTCAAACTTAAATTTTGAGCTCAACATCAGAATAGTTGGGAGTGATTAAGTAGCACAAACTTAACTGTGTTAAGAGGGTTTAAATTTCAAATGATTATAAAAAACGGAAAAATTGGTCGATTGATTTGCGGTTTTCACTAAAACTATACTTTATGTCGGTATTTTATTGAAAATGAATTATAAAGATAAATTTAAAAAAATGCCGATAGAGAGCGCTTTAGACTTTGGAGTAATGAACAACTATTTTATACGTAATTTTTTGCGTCTGATTAAATGTTTTCGTAAACTTAGACTTAAACTTAAATTTTGAGCTCAAAATCTGAATAGTTGAGAGTTGTTAAGTTGCACAAATTGAACTGTGTTCAGAGGGTTTAAATTTCAAACGATTATAAAAAAACGGAAAAATTAGTCGATTCGTTTGCGGTTTTTGCTAAAACTACTCTTTAAATCAGTGTTTTCTTGAAACTAAATTTTAAAGATAAATTTCACCAAATGCCGATAGAGGGCGCTTTAGACATTGGAGTAGCGTACAACTATTTTTAACCATTATTTTTTTTTAAATCTCATTAAATGCTTTCAAATGCTTAGATTTAAATTTGAGATCAAATTCTGAATCGTTGCGATTGTTTAAGTAGAGCAAAAGTGAAATGTGTTCGAGGCGGGGGGGGGGGGGGTTAAATTTCAACTCCTGAACACACTTCAGTTTGCGCTTCTTAACCCCTCCCAACGATTGAGAATTTGAGATCAAAATTTAAGTTTAAATCTAAGATTTCCAAAACATTCAATAAGTTTTGGAAAGCATTTAATTAGATACAAAAAATAACGGTTAAAATTAGTTGTTGGTTACTCTGAAGTTTAAGGCGCCTTCTAACAGAATTTTTTGAAATTTATCTTTAAAATTTATTTTTAAGAAGATACTGACTTAAAGAATAGTTTTTTTTAAACCGCCAATGAATCGACCAATTTTTCCGTTTTTTATAATCATTTGAAATTTGAACTCTCAGAACACAGTTCAGTTTGTGCTACTTAATGACTCCCAACTATTCAAATTTTGAGCTCAAAATTTAAGTTTAAGTCTAAGTTTACGAAAACATTTAATCAGATGCATAAAATAACGTAGAAAATAGTTGATTGTTACTCCAAAGTCTAAAGCGTCCTATATCGGCATTTTTTGAAATTTATCTTTGTAATACATTTTTAATAAAATACCGACATAAAGAATAGTTTTAGTGAAAACCGCAAATCAATCGGCCAATTTTTCCGTTTTTTATAATAATTTGAAATTTAAACCCTCTGAACACAGTTAGGTTTGTGCTACTTAACCGCTCCCAACTATTCATATTTTGAGCTCAAAATTTAAGTTTATGTCTAAGCTTACGAAACCATTTAATGAGATGCAAAAAATCACTGCAAAAAGTAGTTTTTCATTACTTCAAAGTCTAAAGCGCCCTCTATCGGCATTTTTCGGAATTTATCTTTATAATTTATTTTCAAGTAAATACCAACATAAAAAATAGTTTTAGTGAAAACCGCAAATCAATCGACCAATTTTTCCGTTTTTTAAGTGTATTTGAAATTGTGGACCCCAAACTTTAATGGCGGCTATCTCCTTTGGAAAACGTTTGGGATCCTTGGTTTCCTATTTACTATTACTCGTCTTGATGTGTTCTATCACCCCCTAAAGTATATACCATGAATTTAGGGACACCCTGTATATATATATACATATATATATATATATATATATATATATATATATATATATATATATATATATGTGTATATATATATATATATATATATATGTATATATATATATATATATATATGTCTAATAACCTTATCTTTAAAATTTAAGATAATTCCAAAATAAAGTTATGTCAGTCAACAAAATTTAAGTAAAACTGACACACGCACGCTCAAGTATAGCTTCCTTAACAATTTTCAGATTTTTGGAACATATATTGATAGTAATATCTAGGGAAGGTGGAGAGATGGTTTTGTGATTGTTTTTTAAAAGTACGATTGTGAATATAATGCAAACTTAGTCATCATTAATGCTTTTAAGTAGCACCAGAGCATAAAGGATTAAAGAATGTTTTGTATGTCAAAATGGTTTTTTAAAGTACCTCACTGTTGAGACAGTGCAAAGTAATTTAATGCTTTAGGATATTACGCAATTAGGGTGTTACATATGAAAACATATTAAAGTTTTCTCCGTAATTCAGACAAACTAGTCTCCGGTATGAATATTTGTAATAGCTGACATCGTTTAATTTTCATATAATTTTTAAATCAGGCAACAATCTTTACCAATTCGTGTATGCGATAAATAAAAATAACTGTTGTGAGAATGACTATTTTTATTTATTTGTCATCAAATCTGAATCTAAAGCTATGAAAAATTAGTAGGATAAATTTAGATAAAAATTTATAATAGAATTATATTTGCTTTATAATTTTTGCTTTATAATAGAATTTTTTTCTTTCTAAAAGAATTAAATATTTTTGTATAAGTATATTAACAGAATTCATGTCCTTAAAATATAGTAAGAATAAACACACTGTTCCTTTCTTTTTCTGAAAACAAATATCGAATTTAACCATTTTATGAAGCAAATACTAACACGTTTCTGCTTTCTCACGGGAACCGTGAAACACCCATTTTATTGCAAACTGTTGCTACTTAATTGCATGTTTGTCTGTTTCTTCTAAGGTTGTCACAATAAATCTTTTTCTGTTTCGATCGCTCTATATATATATTTCAGTTTAACTACAATTTCAGTATATTTCGTCGACAATAATAAGATCTATAAATAAATTGTTTTACAGGAGTTATCTTTCATATATTCATTAAAATATTAATGCTTTTGAATGTAATTTTAAAAGCAGAGTGATTTAAAATGTAATATAATTGAAGAAGTGGTATTACACAAGATAGTCAAAATTTTTTATACTTGTAACCAACGATTTCATGTATTTTTTAATACAAGTACAGGGCGCCTTTTTTAAAGCAAACACAACTACCGTTCGCAAAAAAAAAAAAAAAAAAAAAAAAAAAAAGCATTTTGAGAGATATTTTTTACATATTTTATAAAAGTAAATTATTTTAAACTGTTGTCAATTATTAAAACAGTGCAGATAATATAAATTTCATGAAATTAAGCATTTATTAACATGCTACAATTACAAATAGAAAATTATTAAATTAGATAAAAATGAATATTAATTATTAAAAGGGAGTAAAAATTGAAAATTACGGATAAAACGCCATATTTATTCGTGAATATTAAAAGAGAAAAAAAATTGTAAAATAACAAATTCATTTATATGCATTAACACTCGCAAATTAAGAAACATTTAAATTCAGATTTAAAAAACAAAATATACAGTGCAAATAACAATATTTTCTTTCTAAAATTAAAAATATTTTCGAGTGAATATTATAAAAAAAATAAAATTTTTGTTTGGTGAAAATTACGTCAGATTTAAAACTTTACATTTAAAAATCACGCGTTTTAAACCATTAGCTTTGCTAAAAAATACTGGGAAGCAACGACTCTGTTAACCAAGTTCTTTTTATTTTATATGATTCTAAAATGTTTAAATAATCTTATTTTTCAAACGCGAAAAAAGGCATTAACAGTACACTGCGAAAAAAAAAAAAATCAGTGAAATTTACGGCAAAAAATTCTGACATTGCTGCCAGCAGTTTTGCGTAATTTTAACGGATTTTTTTACAGTTTAGCACATTCGGCATTACCCCCCCCCCCCCCACCTCTCAAAAGTGGAAATGTATGAATACCCATTTATAGGGAAATCGACAATGTTTTTGAGTTATTTATTACGTACTCCATGGATTAAACATTAATATTCCTGAGCCAATCATAAACAAATTTTAAATGAAATTTCAGTTTAACAATTTTCAGTAATGGAAATTTTCAGTACTGCAAATTTTCAAAGTTGTAAACATCGCTTATTTTCAATTTTCGCACCGCTATATAGGAAAAAAACTTAAATGAAATTTCTTTGAAAGCTGTATCTCAATTTATTTTTGAGTTATTTTTATTTTTATTTTATTTATTTAATTTAATTTAATTTCATTTTTAGCTCTTAATACTAATTTTGTCATTGCGGTAAAAATATTGAGCTAGTTTCTACAAAAGGTTTCCACACTTTGTTGCTATATTAGTTAATTTCATATTCAACTTCTAAAGAAGTAAAATATCTAAATTTCATAACATATATTTATGTTTTATGTTTTCAAAAGTAATGTTATATTTTTAAAAATTCTTAGAAATGTTAGACTCTTTATTTTAATTATGTTTAAAATAAAAATTCGTCAATATTTCAATATTCGTCAAGATGTATTTTGAATTCAATAGAAAAAGTGCTTTCCTTTGTTCGATATTCTTAACAAAGAAATTTTGTTTTTGGTGTAATATTTAAAAATAAAATTAAAAAAAACCTTTTTAAAGAAAAAAATAATAAAGAACGCATTTTAAATAAATGAAATATCCTAATTTCATGTTAAATATATGTATACTCTGTACACGAAAAACGAATTATATAAAAAAAACTTAGGTGCTTTATTTTAACTTTTAATTTTTTTAATGCAAATTAATCAATATTTGATTTTAATGTAGAAACAGTCAATAAAATTATTAAGAAAATGAAAGTAAAATATAAACTTGACAATACTAAAATAAATATATTTTAAGAGTTTTTTTTATTATCCAATAGTTTTTATCTTTTTCATTTATGGTTAATATAAATGGTAAGAAATCAAAATTTTAGAGAATAAACTAAATTAGGTTATGTAAATATATATACATTATACTGAGTCTGTTTAAAATATATTTGAATAGTAAATATTAAAAATGGGTTTCTCACAAATGGGGATATTTTTTTATTAATGTGATATAAAGTATTTATATTTAACGAGTCTGTAAAGACAAAAAAAACATAGTTTATTTTTATATGAGTTTCGCTATTTAGGGTAATATATATCAACACTTGACCTTGTTAAAAATATACATAACTTCAGAAAATAAATTCAGAAAAATCAGTAAAGTATGAAATTTAAAATATTAAAAAAAAGCTTTTTATATTTACTCTAATTTATTTAATACTTAATTCTCGCGACTCAACAAAGAAAATGATTTCAAGTTTTAATTCTCTTTATAGTGAAAACAATAAAAATAAATAAAATTTACTTAAATTGTCAAAATCAGTTTACAAATGTGTCTTTTTAATAAGAATCTCAATGCTTAATTGCAATGACACTAAAGTAGGATAAAACTAGTGAAAAATGCTCCAAGGAGCAGTGAAAAAGCAGAATATGATTTTAATTGAGCATTAAAAAGTAATGGACAAGTGCTTCTGTTAATTACTGAGCATGAGGAAGGATAAGGCATCCCTTCTTGGCTACAACTCACTTCAATGCCAACTTTGAAAAAATCATATTTGCGCTTTTTCCATACAAAAGAAATTTGCGGTTCTTTAGTAGAATTTTCCACCGTGCTTTAGATGTTAACCAGGGGTGTAGTCATAAAAATAACATAAGATATATGCTCTAAGCAGAGGGATATTCTAGAATGTGTATACTATAAGCTTTCTTGAAAAACAGAGGGTATATGGTGTTCTATTAAAATGTCCAGAAGGTGTACGGCGTATAGCCTGTACTACATCTCTGATGTTAACTGCACTGTTCACTCTGCACTATACTACAAATCAATTTTCTGTGCAATTATACACTTAGGGTATGCTTGGTGGCAGTGCATGAATGTGATACCTGCAGGAACTAGGTATCTGGCATTATGTCGCCTTCCTTTACATTTATGTCTAATTAAGCTGCATCTTTACTGGTTACGTCTTTACACTATACATTTTTATAGTAACTGCGACTGATTTGTTTTCACGGAAAAAGCGCAAATATGATTTTTTCAAAGTTGGCATTGAAGTGAGTTGTAGCCAAGAAGGGATCCCTTATCCTTCCTCATGCTCAGTAATTAACAGAAGCACTTGTCCATTACTTTTTAATGCTCAATTAAAATCATATTCTGCTTTTTCACTGCTCCTTGGAGCATTTTTCACTAGTCCTTCTATTTTTCCATATTCCACTGGGATACTACACAACTTGTTTTGTATTTTATATATAGAAATAAAAAATGTTCCCGGGATAAAAAGTTTGTCTTTTGTTTAAAAAAAATTAAGTTTTTATCTTTAGTAGTTTTCGAGAAAAGTGCTGTGACACAAAATTTTTGTCCGATTTTCAGAATACTCTACAGTACACCTACAGTATGCCATAAAAAAAAATAATTTTTGTGCTATGTTGTGCTTCTTGGTCAGACGAACATTTAAAAAAAAATCATCAAAATTGGATAAGTATTTAGTTAGTTATTGCAAAAAGAAAAATTGAAAAATCCGTGTTTTTGGGGTTTCCTATGCTAAGCATTATCGCTCAATCATATTATTGTTGCGCGCTGCCGCGTTTACAATGATTCCAACCAATGAGAAAGCGCCATTTCACGGCCAAGTAACCGTTTTCTATACAAGCAGGAGAGTGCGTTGCAGCAAAATGCAGCAGATTTTTAACAGTGTGCATATCCTTGGCGCTATAGTTTACAGGAGTGGTACATTGTTCAAAATTTGAAACTTTTGTTGCATCGCCACTGCATCGCTTTGATAGAATATCTCTATTTTGATCGATGAGAATCCTCGATAATGCATTTAAATAATCGTTTTCTACTTATCTACTATATCGTTTCCGTATATTTATTATTTCAATCAGCACCAAGGTGCGCACTTTATTAGAAGACGCGCTCTATTAGAGGGCGCATTCTATTAGAATAAATACGGTATATACTTATAGTAAATACACTTTGTTAAAGTACAGGGCCCCAATATTTGACAAGTATGCCAGGCATTTTTGCCATTGATGCCATTGTGCTAAAAACAAAATATAAATAAATGAAAAAAATGGATAAAATATAAATTTGGTATGGTGCAAAAAATTGCCTAATTTAAAATTAAAAATCAAATTTAACAGCCACCAGGGCTAGACACCGTGCATAATTATTCAGTAAATGATTCATTAACACTAGAACGCCCGGAAATTCTACTCAAGTTTGAAAATAATATTTCTCACCAGAATTTTTATTCAAAATTATTTAATTGATTTATTTAACGTAAATTTGCGTGAATTAGATTTAAATTATTTCAAGAAAATTTTTCTGGTTCGAATTGAAATTTAGTTACATGATTGGAGTAAAATCGACTTCAACCGGGCGTTCTAGTGTTAAAAAATGACAAAAATCAGCATGTCAAAAATTTCAAAAAAATTCATAATTCGTTAAAAAATTAAGTTAAAAATAAGAGAAAAAAAAGCATTCTGTATTTTTTTATGCTTAATCGAATGGTGTAACTGGTTTTTCTCTCCGATGATCACAAGTACCTTAGATTGATGACTGCCATTCTTTTATTTCATCTTGTAAAAAAACTGTTTAACGTAAAGCTATGAATTTTTGCAGGATTAATTAGCATCGCAAAATCTTTAAAATAAACTTTACCGCAACATTCTATCTGCAATAGAACGTTAGATATACCCATTTATGACCAAGTTTGGAAAATACGCAATTTCAGAAAAACCGCCCAGCGAAATAACGTTTTCTCGATGACTACCCCGGGATAAAAAGTTTGTCTTGTTTAAAAAAAAATTAAGTTTTTATCTTTAGTAGTTTTCGAGAAAAGTGCTGTTACACAAAATTTTTGTCCGATTTTCAGAATACTCTACAGTACACCTACAGTATGCCATAAAAAAAAATAATTTTTGTGCTATGTTGTGCTTCTTGGTCAGACGAACATAAAAAAAAAAATCATCAAAATTGGATAAGTATTTAGTTAGTTACTGCAAAAAGAAAAATTGAAAAATCCGTGTGCATTATCGCTCAATCATATTATTGTTGCGCGCTGCCGCGCGCACAATGATTAAATTTATAATTTACTAGGTTTTTATTTGTGAAATACCTGTATTTGAAAGCAAAACGAAAGAAAAACTTTAATAAGAATGTACTAAAACAATCCAAAAATAATGTTTATAGAAAGGGCTATTGCCCGTTTATATTTCATTAGAAGCACTAAATTATAATTCAATCCATTATACAATATTTTTTATTCTATGAGGTAATTTCAATTCATAAGAGAAAGCGCTTTTCTTTTGTCAACATTTGCAATAAAAATATTCTAAAATTGTTGCAATATCTCAAAAATGTCTCTTAAAATGATATTTTTTGTATTGAAATTTTCCTAATTTCAATTGTAAATTTTTCAGTTGAATTTCCATACATTTCACACATGCGAAAAGTCTACAAAATATTTGAAAGTTTTTTTTTTTTTTTTTTTTTTTTTTTTTTTTTTTAACAAAATTGATCTTTTGAAAATTTCACAAAATTGTTACATACTTGTTCTAAAAAGGCATGATCCACTTTAATATTTCGAAAAATATTTAATAATCAAATAGAACAATATGCAAATGGATGGCTGGATATTGGGGCAAATGTTGCACTTAAAAAATTTCGTTTATTAATTTCATGCGATTAATATTTTCATACAATCTTTTTGTTCAAAGAACGTGTTCGAAATGAAATATCTAATAAATAAAGCATATTAAACTTGTGAATAGTTTAATTAAATAGAAATATTGGGTTACAATATGCAGTCATCAAGATATCATCAAATAAGAGAATAACTGCAGTATTGCTTGAAAGTTTTCTAGATGCAATATTGTAATATTGAGAATCTGTACTCAATGTGTACTATACTATTTGTAGTACCAAATGAAATATTATTAGTAAATGCACTTGTTAATGTAATTTCCATGATGCTAAAACTATTGAAAAACCAAGAAGTTTAATTTGTAATACATTTAATTAATCTTTAACACGTTCGCTGACGCTTACGTGAAGATGTAATAATAGTTAATGCCGCACTGTAGAAGTGTGCTTTTCCCAGAAGCCTATTTACATTTTATAGCAAAGAATCCGTGAAAGGTTCTCCCGCGCCAGTGCGTGACTGGCTATTGGACATCACCCCACATCACGCGCTGGCGCGTGAGTGGCCCCATAACGTTGGTGCCATACTACGCGCTGGCGCGTGATCAGCAGCGAATGTGCTAAAAAAATAGATGAAAAAAAAATACATCCGATCACAGATTGAAGATATCAAAAGAAAAAATAAGAAATAAGTAATAATACTGCCATATACAATAGCTTCCATGGCGAAACCTTCAATAAGTTGCTTCCATTTTAATAAAATTGTCTTTAAAATGTAATTGAGTACGTTCGTACAGCTATGTATACTACGAACAACTGTTCATCTTTTAAAAAACCTATTTTTACAAGATCTTAACTAAAATGCAAGATTTCACATACGATAACATTCTTCCGTATTTTCTTCATTTAATTACTGCGGCAAATTTCCCGATTCTGCGAAAAATATTGATTAATGATAAATTTAAAGAAAATTGTACTTAACTTTTTTATAGTTATTGAAATAAGAGTTCAAAGACTAAAATGATACAAGCTGCTATTTCCAATTTCAATTCGGCCAATTATTATTGATGTTCAAAATTAATAGCAATTTTCTTTAAAGTCAATTTACTACAAATAGAATTTTCGTTATAACAATCCCTTGGCTTCCAAGATCGTCAATTATAATTGCCATGTTACACTATTTCTTAAAAAGAGAGAAATTGCAAACACGCATATTCTAAATTATAAAAAATCCCTGTCGGCTTGGCCTATAGGCGGAAGTAGATTTTGAAGAGTGCTCATTTCAACAACAAAAAATAAATTTAATTACAGATAAACCCAGTTTAACAACTTTATTTGTCCACTTTTGAAAATTTTTCAATTTAATTTTTCTGTAAGGACTGGTTTTATCAGAATCATCTTAAGCTAAATTCGGATCAAACGCCTATTTTGACAACATATTAAGAAATAATTCCGCCTTTATTAATAAAAATCGACTAATACGGCACATTATATAGCTCCTAAATAACAAAAGACTGTCAATTGAATGCGTTTGAGATCAAAATTGAATTTAAAAATTAGTTATAAAATAACCAATTTTGAATACAACTTCAATTCTTAATCATGATATCTTCGAGAAATTTTGCGCGAAGTGCCCAATTTGACAGCATTTTTAAAAATATATTCAGCCTTTATCAAAAAACTGACCAATACGGGACATTATACAACTCCTATATAAGAGAACCTGTAAATTGGATGCGTTTGAGAGCAAAATTGAATTTAAAAATGAGTCAGAAAAAACGCAATTTGTTATTTCAATTCTTCTTCAAATTTGCAATCACAATAACTTCTTGAAATTCTGTTCAAAAATACCCTTTTTGGCAGCCTTTTCTGAAATATATTCTGTCTTTATCAAAAAATTGACCAATGCGTCACATTATACTGTTCCAAAATAAGAGGACTTGTAAATTGGATGCGTTTGAGAGTAAAAATAGATTTAACCCTGCTGTTCTGTTCGCATTTACTATACGTATGTAGTGTTCGGGTCATTGTGCCCGATTTAGAATATTACCTTTTCTAGCAGTAAATGACAATCACTAGTTTAGAAATAATTTTAAAAAAAGTAAAATAAGCTTAAATATATATCAAATAACACAAAACACCAGTAAAATAACTTAAAAATATTTGAATACTTATTTTTATTTACATTTTGGACAAAAATAGCTTACGTGAAATTTGCAAGTGTGTTTTTTGCAATTGTAACATAATATATTAGTTTTGTTGTCGTTGGTTGATGGGCAGAACTTACATCTTGCACGTTTAGTACACATTGAAGTGTTCTCATCTGATTCAGAAGGTACGATTGCACTTTTACTACGCATTCTCTTCACAATTTTGACTGAATCTTCGCTTCTGGGAAGATGCTGTCTTACTTCAATGTGTGGAAAAATTAGAGATTCCCCCAATTCTTCTAAAAAGAGCCTTCGTTTGGTTAATTTATTTTCATTCCATTTGTTGTTTATTGAAATCCACAGAATAAATGCATTGTAAGCAGATATATCAAGCATATTATAGAATACTATCATAGGCCAGTGATTTGTTTGTCTCTTATAAGTGTATGTACTCAAAAGTTGATCAAGACTATCCACCGCCCCTTTAGTTGCATTATAATCTAATATCATTTGTGGTTTCTTGTCAGGTCTGTCGCTAACTTCATTTTCATGATGGAAAGTGCTCATAAGAATAACATTTTTGTTCTTTTTAGGGATATAGTTTACAACTGTTGTATCTTCTGTAAAATAAAATGATGAGCTGTGCACTTCTTTGTTTAGCATTTTCTCAGGAAGTTCAGGCTTATTCTTTTCTAATGGTGCTAAGCATAGTCATTTTCCGTTTTAGAAGAAGTTTTCCCAAGCTATAGGATGTGAAAAAGTTATCACATGTAACATTGTGCCCCGAATACCCATAAATAAGGTCATTCACTACCCGCATACCCTGACTTTTCTCTGGCTTTGATCCTTGATTTTTTCCAGTATAAATTTGTGCATTCAGTACATACGAAGTTTTGCTATCACATAAAGTCCATATTTTTATCCCATACTTGGAGGGTTTACTAGGTATATATTGTTTGAAAGGGCATCGTCCACGAAATCCTACTAATTGTTCATTTACAGTAACATTTTCACTTGGATTATACAATTTAGGTTGAATTTCTATCCACTTGTCCCAAATATCTCGAACAGCAGCTAATTTATCTACAGACTTTCTTTCTTGCCTGGAAGATTTATTGTCAAAACGAATAACTCTCGATATCATATGAAAGGTTTCGAGGGACATTGTAGCACGAAATATATTTCTGCCTGTTTCTTTATTCCACAAACTTTTTGTTGATTATCCATATGATTTGTACACACCAGCTAATAATAATAATCCGATGTATGCTTGAAAAGTTTCAGTACTAATATCTTTCCACTCTTTTTCATACACTTTTCTTCCTTCTATATTAGTCATTTTTATGATTTCGTTCTCGATTGTAGAATTGAATACCGTCGCAAATGTACTTTTTATGTCAGTTATCCTTGTCATTGCATATTTTGTGACACCTGAAGTAGTTTTTATAATATTAGCAGACGTTAATCGACCAGAATGAAGAAGGGGATTCAATTTCTATACTATTTCACGATTCTTAGACTGAATACTCTGTATATTGTACGTCTTTTGAATATCAATATCAAAATCGTTGTCCGAACTTTCACTTTCAATTTCCTCACTTGTATGATTTTCATACTCAGACGCATTTTCTTCTTCGCTGTCAGAGGCTTCCATTAATTTAGCAATATCAGCGTCGCTCAAATTTCTATGATTCGCCATTTTTTTACTAATACTCAGAGATACAATTGTTCTTCAGATTATTAGAAATTGAAATACAGCAAGAAAAAAGAAACGCTACTAACAGGTGCATTTTTTTCCCTTCCGCCAATGATATCAACATTTGACTTTGCTCTCCTGTCACGTGATCTAACACCTGTGCCAACGAAACAGATTTCGAAATAGATACGTTGCAGTAATTATTTTTATTGAATGATTCCAAACAAAATTAAAAGTACATGATAAAATTATTTTTTATCTCGGGTCAATATGACCCGAACAGTACATTAGGACAAAGTTAAAAAATATCTCTTGGAAATATAAATACACGTAAATACTTCTAGGAATATATAGTTATATTACTAATGAACAAAGTCAAAAAGTTTCATGGAAATATCTCTGCGCTATTTTTTTTTATATGTGAACAATAAAATTTTCAGGTCAAATAGACCCGAACAGAACAGCAGGGATAAACATCAGAAAAAAACGCAATTTGTTATTTGAATACTTCCTCATATTTCCTATTACGGTCACTTCGGGAAATTCTGTTCAAAATACCCTTTTTGGCAGCCTTTTTTGAAATAAATTGTGTCTTTATCAAAAAACTGGCTAATGTTTCACATTATATAGTTCCTAAAAAAGAAGATCTGCCATTTTGATGCGTTTAAAATAAAAAGTAAATTTAAAAACCGATTCAGAATGTAAGCAGTTTGGATTAGAAGTTTTTTCTCCAATTTCAATTTTTGTTTAATTTATTTTTGCTATACGAATTGGTCCTATGAAAAACTTGTCAATATAAAAGTTGTAGATATTATTGAGAAGATGTAAAATAAATTTAATTGGATTTGATAGTTTAAGAATTGACAAAGTTATGGATTTTTTTCTTTTTCCAATCCCCTTTTTATTTTCGTTTTTAATTTTTTTTTTTTTTTTTACCGGTAAGAGTTAGTCCTATCAAAAACTTGCAAATACAAAAGTTTTAGATAATTTTGAGAATATTTATAAAAAATTTAGATGGATTTGATGTTTTGTGAATTGACAAAGTTATAATTTTTTTCTCCCAAAAACCCTATTTTTTTTCGCCCCTTTTTAACTTTATCAAAAATCTGTCATACATAAACTTTTGGCCCATTATTTAGAAGTAACTTTAAACAGATTCTATATCTATTTTCACTAAGAAATTATGGGGTTTTTTCTGTTTTCACAAAACGCCCCCTATTTCGACCCCCTTGGTCCGATTTGGCCCATTAACGAACTTAGTCGAGATTTTATCCCCTTTGATTTTATGTACCAGTTTGGTGGAGATTAGTAAAGAATTATAGACGTTATCGTTTCCATAAAAAAGTGAGCTATATATATATATAGATAGATAGATAGATAGATAGATAGATAGATAGACAGATAGATAGATAAACTGATGCGAATGCAATAAGTAGTATTTCATACGAAATCTACCTAACACACTGTTGAATTAAAATTTTCATTAGGACAGACACATTTTCTTGTTTTTATCTATTTCAAATTCTTCACATGTATATATTCAGAATTATGGTGTAATGCTTTTTTTTAAAGTAAGAACGTAGGTTTTCATATACATAGTCATGTATAAATTTGATATCCTTGCACGAAATTTCGTTAAATTTGAAAGTAGACCCGACCGTCTATATCACACGAGGCCATCTGGTAAATGGGCAAGTTTCTCAGTTCCTCTTAATAGAGGAACTGAGTTGCTCTCTTTATCATTAGATATATATGAATAGTCTATGTATTAGTGTACGGTCTTATTATTAATGCATATATTTGCAGTAACAGTCTTATTATTATTGCATATATTTGCAGTAATATAACAGTATATTTGTTAATGCATAGTTTATTTGACAATTTTGTTCAACAAAGCGAGATTGAAAGATTCAATTTCATTTAATTATATGGAAGTATATTACTCTAAAAAATTAAAAAGCAAGTATTTAATAACAGAGATATTTATTTCAAAATAAAATCAAAATTACACATTTTGATTTCTTAATACTTTTAAAATAGACAACTGACAAATATTCGGTAACTATACGCTGCATAAGGGATATGTTAAAATTGATACATTGCCAGAGTTCACAAATAATATGTATTGCACAATATGGTATTAGTAACAAAATCTTTTTTATGCTAATAAAAGACATGTTTGCTTGTGACATATTTGAAATGAAGCATTTAAAGCACTGCATGTAAAAATGTAAACATTTATCTGGCAATATATTAAACTTCATAAACATGATGATTTAAGTTAAAAAAATAGTTACAATATTTATAAGTGATAATTTACTTCGGGTACACAAATATAATTATTTTTAATGTAACAGTAAATGACAAAGAAGTTGAATTAATTTGAAAGAATTTCATAAAATTGCCTGAAATAACTACTAAGCTTTTCTATTTTCGTGTAGGATCGCGATTATATTTCCATGTGATACTTTCATACGTAATGAAATGTAACGTTTAAAAATTCTCAAGTTTACCAAAAACTTTCTTTTGGAAAAAAACAGGGGAATAAAATATTATGTAAATATTATTTAAAATAAGAAAGTTCTGAATGGAAATTAAATTATTTTTAACTCTCTTTCAAAAACGACGTGAAGATATTGAAACCAATTATTTCATATATATGTAATGATGAACGAAGTGATTCCAAATAGAACTTAATTGAAATTAACTAATTTTGTTATGTTTTACTAATAATATAAAGGGATTTTAAAGGACGTCTGTTACTATTTTTTTAAATAATAACTGCTGCAGAACTTAAGTATGGGGTGTTATAAGAGTCAAATAATAATGTCAATTTCAAATGTTCACATTATTATCAACATCTGAGTGCACAATATATATATTTATTTAAAAATATATAATGTACACATTTAATGATGGGAAATGTTATTATGGACACAAAACCTAAAATGGATACATATGAATATAAATTATATTAAAAAAAATATTCTTATATTTGTAAAAAAAAAGTGCATGTATGGTTATATAAATAAACTTTGCAAGTAAGTAAGACAATCTAATTAATTGAAAATGATATTATACGATACGATAGTTTTAATAATTATTGACGTACTATAATTATGATAATTATTGTCATGTAAATGGTTATTGACGTAAATAAATATTTATTTTAAGAAAGTAAATTGCTTTCTTAATGCAATTAGAGAAAGAAAGGAAGAGAATATTTAATTAGATTTACGTAAAGTTGCAAAGAAGTAAATAATCAGCTGTATTCCTTAGAAACTATTAATATTTAATAGGAAAATAAAATTCCCAATGGAGATAATTAGGTGTTTAGAACGTTCTTTTTTCATATGGTAACTTTTAGTTGCGCAAAATTTTTAAAGAAAACGTGTCTGTATAGTATTAAACAAAATAACATGTTTAATATGTAAAAAGTATAATTATAATTATATTTTTTTGTAAATGTGTCAATTTGTATTTCAGTGAGCTAATATTTCATTGCATAACATTTGAAAATAAAAGGTAAAAGAAATCCACCTTCACATTTTTAAGAGTTTTCTTCTTTAACACTTTCCAACAAAATATTTATGACTTCGCTTTGTCTGTCTGGCCATCTGTCTGCACTCTAACTCCCATAAATATACTAAAATTGTCCGGAAAAGTGCAGATTTTATTGGTGTTTAACCTAATACGAATCTTATTTCACGCGAAGTTCATAACAGCTTGTTGTTGTGTTTAGTTTATTTAAAAGGACAGGCAAAAGCATTCCGTTAAATTAAGGCCAATGGAAAAATATCGTTTCAGATAGATTTTAAAGATGTTACACACTTCCAAACAAAATTAAATTGATATGCATTTACGGAGTGCACTAAAACATGCATTCTTTAGAATATGTGGTGCAAAGAATAGTTATTGTTCTTTTACAGGACCACACAAATAATACCATTACAGAATTTTATAGTGGTGGGAATTATTTACGACGTTATTTTAATTATATTTAACTATTTCATGTATAATGAAATGTATATACGTAGCTGAAGTTTACTATTATAAATTATCTCAAACACTAAATGTTGTACTGTAATAAAAGTGTAAGTTACTGCCTACTTGTTTATAAAGATAGATTACTTTTTTGAGTGAAAACATTTTGTCCGATTGAAACAAATGAGCTTGAAAATTACCTCTGTAATTTGTTTTTCTTTAATTTTGAGTGAGTTTCTAGAAAGGACCCAAATTTTTAAAAACAAATTGGCTCTCTTTTAAAATATAAGATAGAATCAACTCATTTAACATAAGATGTCAAAGCCGTGCCAATAAAAATGCACATCTGATTATGAAAATTGTAACACCATGAAAGAAAGAAAATTCCAAAAAGATATTTATTATACGTAAACAGTATACCGTGAAACCAAAATGATTAAATTTGTAACAGTTTGGAGAGGTTACAAAGTTGCGAAATTAGTATAAACAGCTGTCCTCCATCCTGACATCTAAAACTGTTCTTAACCGTTTAGGCATGGATTTGAACTGATCTTGGATGACAGAAACGGAAATCGCATTTCATGTTTCTTCAAGTCTATGCCACACTTTCTCAACTGGTGGCAAATCTCTCACAAATCCATGACCAGATACTTTCAATAAGTGACAGATCTGGAGACTGTGTAGTCTAGACTCCAATAAACTCTAAATACGACCAGAGACCGATTTACAAATTTGGAGGTCCGGGGCGCAGATGTTTACGGGGCCCCCCTTGCATTAGTACTTACATGGAGATCGAGTGAAGAAAATTGAAAAAAGGTACTTAATGAGATAACAATTAGTAACTTTAATAATTACTTTTTAATATCCACTAAACAATTAAATATTATAATCATTAATTTACTTTTAAATAATTATTTCACAATTTTTAAATTTAAAAAGTAGAAATTTTATAATAAATTGGGTGTTGTTGATTATCTTTTCCTATGCAAGTCTAAATATCTGGAATAATCGAATAAGCAACAACTAATAATAAGTTTTCGATAACACCAAGCTACAATTATTTAAAATATTAGGGAGCACTACTGCTTTCCAGCTATGCTCACCTAACCCTAAAGGATCTGATGAGAACAGGAACAAAATTAAATAAGAATTAACAATACATTATACAGTAGACTCCCTCGAATCCGCACAGCTTGGGACCAGGATTTTTGTGGATTTTAGAATTTTGCAGTTTTCTGGTCACTGCTTTGTTTACATTTTTTTAAAAATAATTTGAATGTATAATTAATGTACAATTAATAATGAAATCAAAAGTATAATGAATGCTTACAATATACTAAAACATTAAAATAAGTAATAAACTAAAATAATAAAAATTCAGATTATTTTTAATGATTAAAATACTAAAAGGAAAGGTCAAGTTAATAATCAATAATGTACAATTAAATATTCATTATAAAAGAGGAAATGTGTTTTTCCTAAATTATTCAATGAAACTTGCCTCAAAGATACATTACTAATTCACATCAGGATCATAAAATAATGAAACTTTATTTCAGGTTTACCATGACTTAATAACTAAAAAAGCTTGATTAATACATAAATATATTTGATAAGATTGTGCTTACTAATGATATTAGAAATATCTTTATTTTTTCAGAAATAAATTATTCTTGATGAAAAAACATGAATTCAATAACCTTAGCAAAAATTAAATTAAAAAATGTATGGAATTGATATAAAACAAAAAAATCAATTTTTGCTTCTACACCTGAACTGAATGTTTCATTGTTTACATCTGTAAAATATGTGCGGATTTGAGAGAGTTTACTGTATTTTAAAAAATTAAAATTATTTATATATATATTAAAAAAATTTTATTTATTATTTTACAATATATCTTTTACTTAGAATGAAGTGTAAAATTCCATTAGATATTCAAAATAAATGAGATTTTGAAGAGTAAATGAAAAATTTTCAGCAGCATTTGGGGGCCCCTTAAAATCAGGGGCCCTGAGCCTGTGTCCCGAATGCCCTGCCGTAAATCAGGCACTGAATACGACGTCCAACATGTGGTCTTATGTTATCTCATTGGAGGATTGCATTTGGCTGACTTCGAAGACAGAGCATAACCACTGGACGTTAGATATCGAAAATTTGCCGATCTACGCTAGAATTTTTTTGATTCAAACTAGAAATGTGCGTGCCGTGTACCCAATGTTTGCCCAAAACCATCACACTAGGTGAAGGGCACCTATGCCGATATCTAACGCATGCAGATGACGGAAATTCTGCTTGGAACCTCCAGACATATATACGGCCATCAAAATATTGCACGCAGAACTGCACAATTTTTTGTGAAAAGACAACATTGCGCCACTCTTATATCCAGCCTTGTATTTCGGCAAACCAAAGTTTTCTTCTTTCTCTGCGCTCCTTTGTCAAGTGAAACTGCAGTAATAATTGAAGTGCTAACAGTCGACGCTGTTGCAAACGTTGTCGCACCGTACGAGCGGAAACTGCGCGTATTGCTATCATGCCCTTTTCCTGACTTATAATCAATGATCTGGTTGAAAGATTTTGCTGGTCCGATCTCACAATTACCTTTGTAAACTGAGACGTTCGTCATTATAGGGAGTTGGGAGCCTCCATGCTGTTCAGCATGACCCTCAGCAACCCATGGATTGCATATTCGCATGATAATGATTGAGGTTTGACCGGTGCGGAGGACGATATCACAGAAAGATAATCCACACTTTCGATAGGCAACGTTCCTCTTTCAGTCGAACTGTGAAACTTACTGGTAGGCATTTCATATTATTATTCAATATACAACACGATGTTCTAAACAAACGTTGGCTTCACAAAGGGCTTTCCAAGTAAGAAATGCGCTGCGCAACTTTTCTTTTAATCAATGCTTCAAATGTCGATTCTCCGCTTATGTCATCTCAACGTGCTGAAATTCTAATCATTTGCCATTCCAACTTCTTCATCTTTTCGTGTTGTCTTGAAATTCGCATTCATTGCTTCCTAGTGTTGCAAAATTTATGGTCAGAAGTGTATTTGAGACTTTATGTTTTATTGATTTTTATATTAAAGTATCATTCACATTATCTTATTTTTGCTTTTTTAAAATTATAGCGTAATTTTAATTAGAAATTATGCGAATTCGAATTACTGATTCTAATTGCAAATAAATATTTGAGTCTTAAATGTATTTTGAAAGAATCATAATACTGCGACACCAAGACAAAATTAAAATGTGTGTGTGTACCTGGCCAGCACAAGTTAAGTTATAACCGTTGTTTTCCGTATAACTTTCAAATGAATTAATGTAGAAACAACGATTTCAGAAGAAATTTCCATATGCCGAAGTAATTACATAAGTTAAACGCAAAAACGGTTTGCGACAAAACAAGCTCGCTTGGTGGAAATTTCCATTCTTGGAGAAAACAATACAATAGTATGCGAAAACAAGTCATATAAACATTACATAAATGAATTCTAACAAAGAATATGTTTACACCTAACTTGAATATATTAGCGGCATGTACTTTCCATGCTACCAATTAAGATGTCGAACATCCAAATGAAAAGCGGGCACTAGATACAAAGTAAGCCCTCTTCGAGCTTATTTAACAACTTTGGAGGAAGTCTTAGAGAAGGTATTCATCTACCAAGATAGTCCGAAAGATGTTCTATTGGATTCAGGTGTGAAGATTGAACTGGCCATTGATTTCTCTCAAACCCGTAACCCACAAGGTAGTCCTTAACAACCACAGATCAATCAGGACGAGCATTGGTATCCTCCAGAATAAAATCGCTAGCAATAACATTAGACTACGGACAGGCACATGGATCAGGGATATTATTTTGATATCTTTCACCAGTCAGAGTTCCTCCATGGGAAACATGCAAGTCAGAGCGAACACTAAGCGAGATCGTTGGGATTGTTTAAGTAGCGAAAAATTGAATTGTGTTCGAGGAGGGGGATTGTTAAATTTCATCTCCTGATAACACTTCAGTTTGCGCTTCTTAACCCCTCCCAACGATTCAGAATTTGAGCCCAAAATTTAAGTCTATGCATTTTAATGCATTTAATGAGATTAAAAAAATAACGGTTAAAATAGTTGTACCCTACTCCAAAGCCTAAGGCGCCCTCTATCGGCATTTTGTGAAATTTATCTTTAAAAATTAGTTTTAGTAAGCAAAATAAGTTTCATTAATTTATCCTTAAAAATTAGTTTTAGCGAAAACCGCAAACGAAACGACCAATTTTTGTGTTTTTTATAATCATTTGAAATTTGAACAATCTGAACACAATTCTGTTTGTCTACTTAACCTCTCCTTACTATTCATATTTTGAGCTCAAAATTTAAGTTTAAATCTAAGCTTACGAAAGCATTTAATAAGATGCAAAAAATAACGCCAAAAAAGAGTTGTTCGTTACTCCAAAGTCTAAAATGCTCTCTATCGGCATTTTTTGAAATTTATCTTTATAATTTATTTTCACGAAAATACCTAAATAAAGAATAGTTTTAGTGAAAACCGCAAATCAATCGATCAATTTTTCCGTTTTTTATAATCATTTGAAATTTGAACCCTCTGAACACAGCTCAGCTTGTGCTACTTAAGCACTCCCCACTATTCAGATTTTGAGCTCAAAATTTAAGTTTGAGTTTAAGCGTACGAAAACATTTAATGACATGAAAAAAATACCGGCAAAAGATAGTTGTTCTTTGCTCCAAAGTCTAAAGCGCCCTCTATCGGCATTTTTTAAATTTATCTTTATAATTTAATTTAAAAAAAATGTTGACCTAAAGAATAATTTTAGTGAAAACCGCAAATCAATTAACCGATTTTTCCGTTGTTTATGTTTATTTGAAATTTTGGTCCCTAAACTTTAATGGCGGCTATCTCCTTTGGAAAACGTTTGGGACTCCTGGTCTCCTGTTTAATATTGTTTGTCTTGATGTGTACTATCACCCCTCTTTTATTGTAAAAAAATTTAGAATCACCCTGTATGTATGTATGTATATATATATATATATATATATATATATATATATATATATAAGGTACCCTGGGGTAATAACGCCAGGCGGGGTAATAACGCCAAGTGCTTATATTTTGCATAATTATGAAATAATCAGGTAAATGACAACCATGTGCTCTGCGCAGAAGGGTTTTGAGTCATATAAATCGCAAAAAAACAGCTTCAAGTTAATTTGTTTCATTTTTAGGTCTTATTGTTTTTACAAACAACTAAAATTAACGCTTGATCTAAAATTTGCAAGACACGTTTTGTGATGTGAAGACTATGTTTTTATCCGGAAATACTTAGTTAATTACATAAATTTGTAGTGCATTTCATGTACTTTTAAAATGTTGTTGAAGATTTTGGATATCTTCTCGAGATAATTTGTAATTTAAAATGTACTGCGCAATAACTATACCGGGGTAATAACGCCAATCCTTGACATTAATACCCCGGTTGATTCCCTACAGTGGCCGAGCTACATCCTAAATACTGATTCAAATAAACACAGTTAAAACTGTGCAATGTTTTTCATATTTCTATTTAAACGGTCCTTTTTAAGCAAAAAAAAGCTCACGGTCTGATATTCTTTTGCCTCATCCCCTCCCCCCCTCCCACACCACACTTTTATTTTTCTTACACTATCACAAAAAAATTGAACATTTTCAATAGCTTAGAATGCAATTTTTCAATTTCTAAGTTTGTAGAGTTTGTACTTTTAGAATTGGGCTATCTACATTCCATTATTCCATCTTATTTCATAGTTTTGTTTGCATGGCGTTATTACCCATATAGGTGGGTAATAACGCCAAATAGCATGGGTCAAGAAAAAACGCCATTACATTTTATAAATACATATCTGTTAAATTATTTTATTTTATATAGATAGTCAATGAGTTGCTGTATCAGATCCTATATTTGTTTGAAAAATACAATCTAAAACTAAGCCGTGAAAATTGGTAGAACCTTAACGTGGCGTTATTACCCCAGGATACCTTATATATATATGTATATATGTATATATATATATATATATATATATATATATAGGAGGGAGCGTGTGTGTGTGTCTGTATCAAAACAACAAAGTAAGTCTGATTTTACAAGGGTTTATTGTATTCATATAACATAATTTTCTCTGAAAGAAATCTTTTATGCACGTAATTTTATTTTACGAATGTTTTGGGAATTCCTTTAAAAGAAAAAATATTTTTTGACATTTGTCATTTTTTTTCTGAATCGCATATTTTGAAACTTACATCAGTGATAATTTAAGTTCTATTGAATTTAAAATCTTCACAATTTCGTACGTGGGTTACCTTTATATTTTCCTTTAAAGTGCACTAAAATCTAAGAAAATATTTTGCATATTTTTTTAAAGATTTGTGTATCTGAACACGATTTTTTTTATAAATTTCATTTTAGCAATATAAATATCTATTATCACATTTCCTATGTATGTGGAATAGCTGGATTTTATTGAATGCACTAGTTATAGAAAATATTTTTCATTGAAGCTGTGAATTATGCATATATAGTGAAACCCAGTTTTTGTAAATTTCAAGGATAATAAAATTTTAGATAATTGTTACATGTAACTACATATGATTTTTATTCATTTTGACTGCTATTGTGGAAGCATTTGTGTTAAATGTAATTTTATTAAGTTTTTTTTTCTGTTAATGAGATTGACTATAGTATATTCTAATTACCATTTGGGGAAGTTTTTTTCTTTTTTTTTTATCTAACGTACTACAATACTTTCGTATCTAACCTGCTAATACTTTTGAATATATCGTATCTAAGATACTTTTGTTAGCCGTGCAAAGATGGTCGTAAGCTAACTTATAACAATTACAGCATCCTTTACAAATTATTCATTTGTATAAATAAAATTTTTTAAAGATTTTTTTTTTTTTTGCAATGGATATCTGATGAGCCTTATACTAGTCGTGTGAAACCATACACCGCAGAATTAACGGTGCACGACGGTTCGTGTATCTGTCCAATTTCCCTACCTACGACTCAAATGCAGAGAATCTAGCGCCAGTTAAGTTAGAAAAGAATGATAAAATTAAACTGTATCTAAGATACTTTTGTTAGTCATGCAAAGACGATCGCAACCTAATTTATAGAGATTGCAGAATCCTTTATAAATTATTCATTTCTATAAATAGGATTTTTTTTACTTTTGAAATAAATATCTGATAAGCCTTCACTAGTCGTGTGAAACCATACACGGCAGAATTCGCGGAGCACGACAGTCCGCGTATCGCTCCGATTTCACTACCTACAACTCAAGTATCGAGAATCTAGCGACAATTAAGTTAGAAAAAAATATAAAAAATGAAACCGGACAAAAATTAAATTGCAAATTGATTAAATTAAAGACACCGAAAAGCGTGAAATAATGGGTTCGAGGCTTTGGCGCTATCGAACGACCCTTGGGGATTCGTAATTGGATAATTTATATTTCAAATTATGTGTTTAAAAAGTTATCGCCTAAATTTTTTTCTACCATTACTGTGATACATTAGAAGATATATGCACTTAAAATAAAATACTTGATTTTTTGTTTATTACGGTTATTTACTTGATGTGAAACTTTAAAGTACCGTTGGTTCATAACGCTTGAGCAAATATCTAGATTTAGACAAAAAATATGTTCGATTTTCTGTTTTCATTGTAATGTGACTTGTCATGTGTGTATGAAGTTTATGTATATATGTCTATGTTGTATGTATAACTAGAATATTCTACTGCTGGTAAATCATCGCTGAGAATTCGTAAGAAAATTTTAGAGTTGTAATACTATTATCCGATGTAAAGCATATCTGAAACAGATATGCAAATTTACAGTTGTAGAAAATTTAAAAATATTCATAAAAGTGCTAAAGGATATTATTAGATTTTTTGTAGTTTATTTCTATTTTGATTTATAAAAATTCAATAGTTCTTCTAAAGATAAAAATAAAATATTTCTTGCTTGTTTATTCTTCAATCCCACACATTATTCATGTAATATCGTTCTCTACATTAAATCAATATCCAACTTTCTAGCACACACGCAACCCTAGTAAATATATTAATTTTTATGCACTATATGTAATCAAATGACATAAATCTAAGTAAAAACCTGTTCAACGTAATCCCGACATTATTTAAAAGAAACGCTTTCTAAAGTGCTTCCTAAAGTGGACAAAGTTAAAAAAAACATAACAACATATTAGTTAGTTATCTATTTTAATTAGAAAATATTATAATAACCTTAACACTAGAACCGCGGGAAAATTCATTCAAGTTTTATAAAAATATTTCTCACCGGAATTTTCATTTAAAACTGTTTACGTTATTTCTTGAAAATATTTTTGCTCAGCTTATATTAAGCTTATTTTATTAAGATTTTTCTGGTTTGAATCGGCATCTCTCCATACAATGCGGGTCAAAATGACCCGTCGCCGAGATTCTAGTGTTAATTTTAAATTGTAAGATGCTTTCAAGCAAAAATTAAACATGTTTTGCGGCGAAGAAGATGGTACCAAAATGGACACCCACACTCACTAAAATAGCTTCGGGAAAGTTTTCAGCTTAATGACACTACTATTTCTATCTAGAGTTGGCCATGGGATGTATTTACTATTGTTTCCTAAAGTACCGTTGCGAATGCATTTGACAAATGTTTAATTGGGATATTAAAATACCTTGGGGGCGTACTTTACTTACTTTTTAAAACCAGTACATTTTAAGAACAGTGAAATTTTCCAAGAATGATGACGATACATTAATTTTTTTTATATAAACACTTATAAGAAAAAGACAGAAAGAGGGATTTATACAAAAATTTTATTTTCTGTCAATTTATTACTACTATTTTTTGCAATGATTATTATTTCTTGGCAAATAGCGAAATTTGAAGGATTACTAAAATGAATGAGTTTTTTCTGTTCTTTTTATTGCAAGGGAGAAAAAGAATTTACTTTATAATGTAAAAAAGATTTTGAACAAAATGAGCTTTTTATTCAAAATTCAAGAACTGTAAGTATATCTCTATTACTGAAATGGTTGAAGATTTATTTAATAAAAAAATCATTTTCCGCAAGTAATATTTAAAATTTCGGTATTGACTAATTAAGTAAGTTTGTCGTTTCAATTGTGGTAAATCACTTCTTGTCTCGTCCAATCAAACGTTATTGTCGTTAAATGTAGTCTAACAAAATTGCGCATAATATTAATATCGTACAACAATACACAGAATTTTTTGAATTTTAGCAGATTTATTTTTATTTCATGTGAGACTAAACTTAAATAATTTATTATTTGCATCGTGATTTTTAGGGTTCCGTATTTAAAAAGTAAAAATATAATCATTATAAAATCACTCCTGTGTCTATCTGCTAGTCAGAGATACATTTTACTTGCAAACTAAGGAACGTGAAAAGCTCAAATTGGGAGAAGTTATAAAGACTATTTACACACACTGATATTTACAGATATATTTACAGATATTCGAAGATGTTGATGTTTAGAGATTTTCAAGCATTCAGAAATATATTTAGGGAAAATTTAGAGAGGCTTATTAAGTACTTGAAAAAAAACCTGTTATTTGTATATCATGTAGAGTATAGTGTGAATGCTTTCGTAACGGTAAACTCAAAACAAGATTTTTTTTTTTTTAAGTTTTATATCAGCAAAAATAGTTTTATAGCATCGAGATATCATCGAAACTATAATGCAAAAATATTTTTCCCCATCTAATTCTAAGCTATTGAAACTAAAATGTTGAAAAAAAATACACTTAGTAGATTATAATTTATACCTTGAGAAAGATCTATAGAAATTACTCTAGACTGCATAGTTTTTGAGAAAAGCGCATTTCTTCGTTCCACACAAATATCTAATAATAATAATTTTCGAAAGAAATCGTCGGTAATTAGACGAGTTATTAACCCTTAAAAACACGGACGCCTTGGACATACATAAATATACGAATTGCGTATTCTATGTACCAACGGCTTTTAAAGACTAGATGTCAACTTTTAAAGCTATATTTGTATAATGTAATACCTAACAGCAGTAAAAAAAGCAATAAAGGTAAAATTGTTGTGTTAGCACAATGCTAAATTTAAACGTCGAACAAGGGTTTTGTGTCAGCTACACTGTGAAAAGAAACGATTATTACTACGCGGAATTAATTTTATGAGGTGTCAAATGAAATTTTCATTAGTTTTAATCTCAGAACCAAATTAAAATCATTATAAAAAATAAGGATAATATTAAAAATAAATGTTGTACAGAATAGCAATGTTTGATATTATTTAGGTTTTGTATATTTTTTATCTTTTATGGTATATTTATCTTTAATGGTATATATCCATTCATACTTTTCTAGTATATACAGCTATAACCAACCCTTCTTTTTATAGTTTTTCACGAAGTCTTATTTTTCATTTAGCAGTTATTTTTTAATAATACTGCGAACTTCTTCACGGCGAACACTTTGCTTAATTTTTAACCTCCGGTTTTTCAAAACTGAAGAATTTTCTGTAATTTAATCGTGAAATTAACTAAGGTAAAATTTACAATAAAAAATAACTGGTTGCAATAATGAAGAATTCTAAAAATATTAAGTGGAACGTATATCAATCGCTCGTTCCCAAGGGGTTAATAATTCATGTTTTTATTGTACGGAATCTTTTGACAGTGAGTTATACTCGCACTTGACTATTAATTTCAAAATCTGTTTTCTATTCAGGCAAATGTAATAATCTTTTACGCGTCTTTTTTACTGTTAAATTTCCTTCCTCAAGTTTTAAAGAAAATGAAAAAGCGACAGATTTAAAGTATTACTTACATAACATAAACATTTTACACTTTAGCGGAAAGACATTAAAACCTTCTAAATATATTTATGTCGATTTGAAGATTTTTTTCCAAGTCTCAAATGTTTATGCTAAATCACCTCATACATTTTTAAATAGCAAACATTTAGGTTATTCGATCGCCTAAAACCTGCTGATATAGTTTATAGTTAACTGTTTATACGGTGCTATAAAAAAAGAGAAAGTATGAGACAAATCTCGTTTTAGCAATTTGGAGAGGTTACGAACTTTCAAAGTTATAATGTTGAATTGATTGAATGAAACTAGTATTTACTGTAAAATGAATTACACATAGACTAAATGTTCTTTTTATAAAAAAAATACAATAAATGTGTATCGCAAAACTCTGGTACAAATGTGTCATCTAGGAACCGAAATTCAAGGGTATAAAGAATATACAACTTCCTTGCAATGGGTTAATTTACAGGTAAATATAAATGCATTTATATTGATTTTACAGTATAGGATTTTTTTCCTGGATATATATTTTTTCAGTGAAATAAAAGAGAAAACAAAGTACCTTTTAGAGGGATTTTATGAGAATAAACATATCATGCATGAGGGCTGGTTTCGATTTCCACGTGTTTAATGCCTTCCCAGTTTATTTATTTCAGTTTTTTGCGCTAGGGAAATACATAATGTACTATTTATTTTATTTATTTATGCCTAAGTGGGACAAGATCACCAGATCGCTAGGATCCGGTGTAGACCCTATTTGTCCCACCCGGAATGTTCCCCGGCATGTGGGGATTCATTACAATAACTTCAACAAAAAAAAAAAAAAAAAAAAAAAAAAAAAAAAAAAAACATAATATACAGGCTGTATACAACATCAACACAGTGGTATGCGCGCCGGAGACCTGCTCCATCGCGACAAGTGGCGCTACGACTGCCAAAAGCTCAACAAAGGCTCTAACGCGACAGCGGGCAGTCTTAGGAGAGAACGGTTAAGTGGTAAGATTGGCCAGGTCCATAAGGAAGTGATAAATTTGTGCCAATTGACGGAGTAGTTTTGGGCGGGTTAAGATATTTGTGAGCCAGGTATCTGGGCGGGAATAAGGGTTCTTAAGGTGCCAGGCCTCTGTGAGTGTGCAGAAGAAATAGTAGTGGTCTGGAGACCCTATGGCCCCACACTCACAGAGGTCCGTATCTGAGCGTTTAAAATAATTTAGGTATGTTCTGAATGGACCATGGCCGGAGAGGAATGCTGATGTGGGAGGGGAGAAAGCTAAGAGATTGTATGAGACTTTTGGGATAAGGGAATAGGTGTGCCTGCCTTTGCTTGAGGCATCCCAGTAGAGTTGCCAGTCAGAAAGAATGTTTCTTTTGAGGAAGTGGCGAACATGAGACGGGGGAACAGGAAGGGGGATATCTATGTTTGGACGTGAGGTGGCCTCCTTGGCCAGTGCGTCAGCTAGCTCATTGCCAGCTATGCCGATGTGAGCGGTGACATGGCCGAGAGAGACCCTATGGACGAGAGTTTTTAAGATAACTTTTATCTTAAGCACTAAAGGGTGTTTAGTTCTATGGGCGAATATTTCTTGTAGGCTTGAAAGGCTGTCACTATAAAGGTGAAAAGAAGTAGTATGAGGATAGAGAACAATCCATTCCAAAGCCCTCAGGATTGCGAAGAGTTCTGCTTGGAACACCGAATTGTTATCTCCAATCCTGCAAGCCCACTGATGAATAACAACACTGTCTTTGAAAACACAGAAGGATGATGCTACTCCCGTCTCCGTGTGTGAACCATCGGTGAAAATGGCTGGATTTTTCGAGGGGCTATAAGAATGCTTATTAACATTAACTTGAAGATAGGATGTCTCATCCGCCGGATGCATAGTCCAGCTGTGGACTTTTCTTTGTAAGAGCAAGTTAGGGAAAAGTGCTGACTGTGTTGGTTCGTGTTCTAAGTGTAGTATTCTGTTTTTCTGAAATTCGTAAGCGAGTGTTAAGTGTATGGGTGGAATGCCAGTAAGTACTGTAAGTGCATCCGTTGAGATAGTTCTATAACCTCTAACCATTTGCAGAAGGAATATGCGCTGGATAGAGGCAAGTTTTTGCTTAGCCACTTTGGTTAGCGAACCTCCCCAAACGCCCACACAGTAAAAGATGATGCGTTCAATGATTATGTGGTACCATGTTTTTAACATATTGGGCTTGATGCCCCATGTTTTTGATGTTAATTTACAGGAATTATGGTAGTAATTTAAAAGTTTAATTTTTAGTGCTTTGATATGTGGAATCCAGCTCTGATGTTTATCAATAATTACACCTAATAATTTAAGAGTATGAACGTGGTGGACGCTAACCCCATTGACTCGCATCACGGGCTTGCGTTTGAGTTCTCTTGGTTTAATGAAGGTTAAAGCTTGGGATTTTCCGGGTGAAAGCTGGAGATGAAGGCGAGCCAACAACTGGCAAAAAGCAGGGAGAGCTCTTGCCGCTTGCAGTTCGAGATCCAGACGACGACGGCCCGAAAAAACAAAGTTGAAGTCATCTGCGAAGGAGTAAAGATTGAAGCCTAATTTCTCCAATTCTTTTAGCAAGACATTGGCAATAAGCAGCCAAAGGATTGGG
The DNA here is from genome assembly GCA_964019185.1 of Maratus speculifer. Classification (NCBI taxonomy): domain Eukaryota; kingdom Metazoa; phylum Arthropoda; class Arachnida; order Araneae; family Salticidae; genus Maratus; species Maratus speculifer. Next base: position 220,184,479 of record OZ025299.1, on the reverse strand, counting down.
CCCAAGCACGAACCTTGGGGGCAACCCTTTTCTAATGGGTGAACTGAAGTTCCTGAACCCCAGTTGATAAGAATGCTACGAAATTTAAGATATGTTGCAATGGTTCCAGCTATGTTTCTCGGGCAGCCGATTTCACGTAATTGTAATAAGATGTCCCGCCACTCTACATTGTCGAAAGCACCTTTAATATCTAAGGAGACAAGAGTTGTGTAATTTCCTTCAGCTATGCTATGAGCACAGGAGGTAAGAATTGCAAACAAAGCCTTTTCACATGATCTGCCTTCTCTGAATCCGTATTGTCTGTGATGAAGTAAGTTATTAGATTCAAGAAAGTGGTTAAGCCGAAATACAAGTAATTTTTCTAATAATTTGCCTAAGGATGGTAGTAGGCAGATTGGGCGGTAAGAAGAAGGTTCTGAGGAGTCTTTCCCTTGCTTCAGGAAATATACTACTTCCCCTTGTCTCAGAGTGAGCGGGAAGTAATGGTGAGTGAGACAGAGATTAGCCCAACGCGTAAAAATTTTGGGAATTACATGGAAAGTTAATTTCAGAATTTTAAAGTCTATACAGTCCGGACCTGGAGCTTTTTTGTCATTAAACGTACGTAGCGCGGTTGCTACCTCAGCTTTTGAAAAGGGTTTGTCGGGGGGTGCATCAAAAGTAATGTCAGAATTATCTCCTGGCGGATAAGAGGAGGGGCCAAAAAGATATTTGGTGAGGTGCTCCATGTTTTCCTGCCTAGATGATCGGCTGGGTGGCAGTTCGAGCTTAATTTCATCAGGAGTGAAAAACTTTCCTGTGAAAAATTTTTGAGCTGTTCCGAAAGGGTCTGTTTGATTTGTGCAGAACTTTTGCCAGGCAGCATTTCTCGCATCCAGTACACTGCGCTTATATTTAGCGGAGAGAAGACGATAATTGGCGCTGAGATTGCGATAGTAATCCGTGTTAACATCTTCTGTTAGTCTGAGTCTTTTTAGTTTCCTCCTCAGTGCCGTGAGGTGATTACGCTTAGTCCTAAGATCGGAGGACCAAAACGAGAATGACTGCTGCCTCCGAGTGTTCTTTAATCTAAAGGACGCTTTGGCTGCTGTTTTCATGGTTTCTAATAAATTAATGGTAAAGTCGTTTAATTGAGTGGTATTTGTAACGTCCTTTAGGTGTTGATTCAGGATTGGTTTGTGAGTTTTAATAACATGCGAGAATTTACGGAAGTTACCTCTTGCAGTATTGAATCTTCTTTGTGAAGTGTATAAGGGTGTTATTTCGAAAGAAAATCTTATATAATTATGATCTGAGTCATTGTGGACATCTTCAACTTGCCATTGCCGAATTTTCGGTAGTGTTGGGGGATTTACCAGAGTGTGGTCTGGAAAACCCTCAGCTATTTTCTCTCCTTTGCTGTTATATTTTTGAAATGTAGGTATAGTGTTGTCGATATTGGCAATGACAAGATTTTGAGCAACAATATGTTCGATGAGGCATTCTCCACGGTCATTTTCGTAGTCATATCCCCAGAGTGGAGATGTAGCATTGAAATCACCACCGCAAATGAAGAAATGCCTCTGTGTAATGAGGTGTTGCCACTCTTCGAGGGTTTCCTCGAAATCTGATTTTGGTGCTGCATAAGTCGAGCCAATTATGAGTTTTCCCTCCTTAGCAGTAACTGTGACAAAAGCGCAATGTGTGCCTGTGTAAAGATGTGAATAAATAAGGCTAGTGTTCTGAATGACAAGATGGGCACTCTTTGACGTGGACGGGAAGACCGCCCAGGAAATAGGAAAGTCCGTGAGTGTGCCCTCTCTGTTGCAATATGCGTCTTGCAGAAGAGCAATGTCAATGTTTTCACTGATAAGATAATCTCTCAGGGTTGAATTTGCTGCTTTGCAATGATTTAAGTTAACCTGGAGAATTTTGATGTGACCGAAAGGTGGGCAATCCTTAAATTTTTGATCAGAGATTGGTGAAGCATTACTTAACGAGTTGAACCTGAAGTGAAGTTTTTGATGAAGGTATTTCTTCTTTGTAGGTTATATTTGTAAATTGGGCATTTGTTTGAATCGGCTGAATGTGGAAAATAGTCGTCGGAGTGTAGGCAATTGGCACAGTGAAATTTCGATGGGTCATTTTTTGTCGAGCATGTAGATGAGTTGTGTGTTCGAGTGCAGTATGCGCAGGATGCTTGGAATCCGCAATTTACCTCTGAGTGTCCGTAACGCTGGCAATTGGCACATCTTATTACCGGGCGATATTCGGATATTTTACATGAGTTAAAACCGATTAGAAGACGTCCAGATTTCATTAAGTAGAGAGCAATTGTGTCATCCACTTCTAAGACTAGTTGGTATGTCTGTGCTTTCTCCCTTTGGATCTTTTTGTGAATCGTTATTGGGAGTTCTAAATTTATGTCGTCCAAGATTTTCTCGGTGACTTCCTCTGGTTGTATAAGATTTGGGATTCCGAGTATGATTAATTTTTTCGATTTTATTGCCTTATATACTACTTCTGTCATTGTTTTAAGGTGTTGTATTTCTTCTATTATATGCAGCAGTTTATCTGTGTCGTCTTCACTTACTGATTTGATTATGAGTGTGTTGCGATCTCTCGCTTCTTCACAGAAAATCGTAGGCAAGTCTTTATGGTTTTTTGTTTCTTCATTTAATATTGAGCGAATTGTTGAGAGTGACACATTTGAGTTGCGCAATCTTTTCAGCAGAATTGCTGATTTTGAGGTTGTCGTTGGATTCTTGGCTGGTGTTTTAATTTTGTCGGAATATAGAGGTGCTGAATAAATTCTGTTTTGTTGATTTTCAGCTTTACTTTGATCATCTTGTGTTTTCAAGTTACTCATGATTTCTTCTGTGTTGTTTTGGATTACTTGTAACTTGGTTTGAAGATCTTGAAATAATTCCTTGCCGGGTGGAAAATTTTCTGACGTTTCATTTATTCTTTGCAATTGTTTCTGTAAATCTATTTCTATTTGTTGCAGTTGTTGAGTCTTTTCTGTGATTTCTCTGTGTAGCTTTTTATTTTCTTCTTTAAGATTAAGTGTTTCACTTTCTCGGTGATCTTTTGGCATTTTCAAATATACTAATAGCTGTTGTTTTCTCTCTTCGCTTTGTGCCTGTGACTTAGTCAGTTGCTCTTCTTTGAAGTTCAAGTCTTCTTTTAGAAGTTGGAATTGTTCATTCCAAGTGTCTTTTTCTTTTTGGAGTTGTTGGAGTTTGTTCTGTAAGTGAGGTATTTCTTTTAGATTATTCTCCATGACTGCTAATTGACCCTGGATTAATTGATAATATTTTGTTGCCTCGTCCCTGGAACCTTTGACGCGCGTTTTCATCAGATCATAAAGGATCCTTATCAATCCTGATGTTGGCAATTTTTCCGCTTCTTCAGGAACAAATTTCTGAAGATATTTACTTTTCTGCAGAGAGGTTATACTGCTTGACACTAGTCCTGGAATCTTTGTCTTACTTTTTTGAACTGGTTGTTCACTCTTTGACTGATGTTCCATTCTTGGGGATGTAAGATCAGGGAAGGAAGAGGATCTATCTTTACGTTGGATTCTCTTTTCTAATTCCAAAGACTCATCCATATTTGTTGAATTATATGATGGCTATTTTGTACTAGCCCTTATCAAAAAGGTTTTTAAAATTTTTTTCAAGTATAAAATATGCAAAATACCAGGCTTCGTCAGAGCCCCCTACATGTCTCGATGAAAGAAAGGAATATAGATGGATTATAGCATAAACCGGTGAACTTGTTCACCGTAAATGGCTAAGATAAAAATTAAAAATAAGTTAATATTAAAAAAATATTTATAATAATAATTAAAAAAAAAAAAAAAAAAAAAAAAAAAAAAAAAAGACTAATTTTGAATAGTTTTTGGAATAAAGAGGGGAATATTTAATGGAAGTGGTCTAAACGAAGAATGTAAAGAAATAACTAATACGTAGTTGAAATGAAAAAATGTGCTGCTAATAAAAAAGAGAAAAATTTTGTATGTTTCTGTGCTTATTATTGTCGATCCCTGCCCTTGACATTCTCAAGAACTACTGGACATATATACCAGAGTGAGAAGCGTGTAATGAATTAACTTGAGTAAATATACTATTTTTATCACAAATATACAAATATATACTACACATACACACACATATACATATACATACATACATACATATACACACACACATGCACATATACATACACGCACATACATATACACATACATATATACATACATATATACACATACATATTTATATCCATATATATATTTTTTACATTAATATTTTTTTTTGTTTTATATATATATACACATATATATATACAGAAAAAATATCCCGGTAAGAAAAATGCGTATATGAATCTTGAGTAAATATACCAATTTATAAATAGTTATACTATTAATAGTAATACTATTTGTTAAAGTTTTATCTAATAAAAAATGAATACACGAGTCTGGTTGTTTGTGTAGAACACAACCTGGAAAATTATTTTAAAGCGAGAGCTGAAATCTTAAATTTACACAATTCTACAAATACGTAATAGCCACTATTTGAAGTCGATCCGGTATTTGGACCTTTCGCTCTATGTATTTTTGAATACACGCGGTTTGCCAGGTGTATATATCTTATACTTCAGAAAAAGTGATTATCGACACAATCGACACAATCAGACATTATACATTGGCTTCATTTCTCTGCTTGATTTTTTTTAGTGCTGAAACTACACCCGAAGAGAGTTTATTTTTAGGTGCGTTCTTAATTATATAAATACGTAGTTCCTATAGTTGTCGTTCAGTCCATCCATCGGTCTTTCCGTCCATCTATTATAAAAGAGCAAAAACTGCGTAACCGAATTACTTGAAATTAATTGTTGCAGAATTTTGTCGATTCTTATCATTTTTTATTTTTTTTTCTTTTGGAAGCTAAATTATCAGAATCTCCAAAATAATTTGTAAAATCATAGCTTAGGTGCCCCATGTAATTTCTATCTCTGGCGACTTACATGCTTATCCATTAATACTTTTGTAGTATATGCGAGTATACCCCATATAATTACGCTGTATAGTATTTTACAAAGCCTTATAACTATTTTAGTTTTTTTTTATAATACAGTTAATCATCTGAGCGCGAATTATACACGCACTTGATCGTTTATTTTACTTTCTTCTATCTTTACAAGGAAAAAAGCATTGAATTCGTGAAAGCACTCGAATTCCTGTTTTTGAGATTTCGAAAAACACGTTTTTATGAAATATCTGTCTGTGACTCTGTCTTTCTGTATGAGACATAATTTTTGTGGCCGTTCTATCTTATGAACTCTGGCACGGAATTTGATAAAAATTTATATTCACGCAGACCCTGTTAAAATTGATACTGATTCAATTTTTGGTGTAAATCGCTCAATATGTGGCGCTGTTATGTTGAATATTTTACGATTTACGCAGCTTCTATATCTCAATAACTAATGTACGGATTTCTATGAAATTGAATAATCTGTTGTTCCTTGATATGGATCGCTACTGTTTACTTTTGGTGTACACTGTAAAAAAAATTCAAGAGGTTACTAAAAATTTTTTAGTAAATTTGTATTCCACAGAATTTTTTAGTAACCATTACAAACTTTTTTTTGAAAGCGAAACGAGCATTTGTAAACTGAACAAAAGAATTTTTTGTATAACTAACTTAAAAATTTTTAGTATGAGCCACCAAGCAAATTTTAGTAATAGCTCCAAAATTATTTTTAATAAACATTACGTGGGCTCGAAGGGCAGGAGCTTCCTTCGAGCTGCATCCAGACTTCTGGAGCGGAAGATTTTCGGCAAAACCGCAATAGATGGCTGCACCAAACATTGCTACTCCTCCGTCAGGATATTCATAATCCCTTTATTAACGAGCACTTACAATGCATACATTCGGGGCGTATTTGCCAGTGGCCAGTATAGAACCCGGGACCTTTTAGCCTGGATTCCATTACTATAACCACTATGCTACCAAGGCCACACCAAGTGAGTTTTAGTAATAGCTATTAAAAATACAAAATTATTAACTCTATTCGTTGCTAACTTTTTTCTAGTAATTCTTACAGATTTTCTTGTTACCGACTAAGATCACTAAAAAATTTTTAGTAATTACAAGGATCACTAAATTTTTTTTTTTAGATCGACACTTTTTTTTTACACCACTAAGCTGCATTTTCACAATTTTTACAATAATTCTATCATAAGAACTAATGTTTTGAATTTAAAAAAAAATTATATTCAGGAGTCCCTGATATAGATTAATGCTGATTAGGTTTTCATTCAAATCGCTCAACCGATGGCGCTGATATGCTTTTTTTAGGATTTACGTAACAGCTGCATCTCAAGAATGAATGCGCTCAGTTTTCCAACTCAGTAAATCCGTAATAGGAACTAGTTTTGTTTATATTTTGGTGTCAATCGTCCATCAGGTGGCGGTGCTATGCTACATATTTAACGATGTCTGCAATAGCACTATCTTAAGAATTAATGGTTGGATTTTCATCAAACATCACATTGAATAAATCTGTAATATTAACTACTTTTTTGTTTTACTTTTTCAAGTGAATCGCACAGCAGGTAACGTTGCTATGGTGCATATTTAACGATATCTAATAACGATTTAACGAAAAGCTCTATCTTAAGAATTAATGCTCGGGTTTTCACAAAAATTCAAATTCAATAAATCCGAAAAATGAACTAGTTATGTTTACATTTCGGTGTTGATTGCCCAACGGGTGGAGCTGCTATGCCACATTTTTTTACGATTTATAGAGTAGCTCGATCTCAAGAACTAATACACGGATTTTCATCAAGTTTTAGATTCAGGTACAACTTGATAAATATTATTGCTGTTTATGTTTCGGTATAAATCTTCCAACATGTGGCGCTGTTATGTTTAAATTTAGATTCCTCACAATGAGCATAGATTTGTATTTAATTTTGGCACTGTGGTACTGAATTTTGAAGTGTTAACATGTATGATATTGAAGAAAGTTTTGAGATTGCCACAATCGACCTGTTAAATTATGGTCCTTAAGGGATTTAAAAAAATTCTCAGTGATTTAAAAGGTGTCCGATATCTTAAACATACAGTCTGATCATAGCATGATACAAAACGCTATTGTTGTTAAGAATAGAATTTTGTTCAATGTTTCTATGTTCATAGTAAGCAAAATATAAAGTTAATTTTCAGAGCTAGTCGGTATTTTCCGAGAAGGTGGTATAAAGTTGGCAGATCACAGAATTTGTTACACTTGTAATTTCCACTGCCATTTACACAGTGTTTCAGTAAACTACTTTGAAAAATGGCATTTACATACATTATCACTGATGCTTAGATGCAGTAAGGTACATGATCTAATCAATAAATCAATATTTTCTATTGTAAAAATTAATAAATTATATCAAAAATAAAAAAACAATGGCAGATCATTATCAAATATTTTATACTATGGAAATTTAATATATCATGGAAAAAGAATTTATCGAAGTTTATATGTATAATTGAAAAAAAATGTCCATGTTGTAAGTCAGATTTATTGCTTGAAAAATTATCCCCCTTCCAAATAATAATAATAATAATAATAATAATAATCGAACATTTTTATCTCCGTGTGGACATAAAACATTTACTTTCAGATTTATATCTATCCATCTATCTATCTATCTATCTATCTATCTATCTCTCTCTCTATATATATATATATATAATGTATAATTTCATAAAGTTTAATAGCAGAAATATTTGGACTAAATATTACGAATATTTTAGCTTAAAATAAGTGGTGCTTATTACATATATATATTTTCAAATTCTTGCATCTAAAAAAAGAAGCATTTAAGTGGTTAAAACAAAAGCTTTTATCGATTTGTTTACTTCTACCAGCTATAATAAATAAAACAAATACCTTGTTTTTATCAACAAAGCAGCTGCAAATTACAGGAGAGTTTCATCAGTTTGTTTAAGGTAAACTCCACACAATCATATCCTATAGAATTTTTAGTTTAACACATAATTACCTTTTAAAAAAGAAAAAACTCCCAAAAAGCACTACCACATAAAAAATTAAATCTGACTCTGTTATGACTAAGCTGTTATGATTGATGTATGTTGACATGAAATTGGAAAAACATTTTAAGAAATGCTAACGTTAGTGACCTAATTGAAATTCAGTTTGAAAATACATTGTGAAAGAATTATTGTGAAAATTTTCAAACACTTTTTTTTCAAATAATCATGCCGTACTAATATTTGTAAATACCTATAGTTACCAAACAATATAGGTAGAACAGCTATCGAATTTTTATAATTGAAAATCTTTATAAATAATTTGAAAGAATCTACCAAAAGCTTGAGGCTGATTTATTATGTCTCTTCAAAAATATATGTTTGTTTTTATATGCATATGTATGTATGGATTTTTCATTTTTTAAATAAAATTTTATGTTTTCAATGCCAACATTTATGCTAAAAAGAAAAAAAATCCGAGATTATTATTTAAACAAAGCTTTGCGGAATTTCAAATCGTTCTAAAAGTATTTTTTTAAATAAAGAAAATATGACCATAATGCAGAATGCTTCAATTTTTTTGTATATAAAAAGTCAATTTTTTGTTAAAGAATTTAAATTGATACATTTGTTACATTAAATTGTCGCAGTGATTTTCTTCCAATTAAATTACTGCATTTTTGCTCATAAAAAATGCAATATTTTACATTTACAAAGACGCCTGAAATTAACGCTAAAAACCATAATAATAAAATCTGGATAATTCATAATGTAATTCATTAGATTTTAAAATTTTAAAGTCTAGAGATATAACCACTCAAATTCTCAATTTGGTGGTTTTAATCATTTTAAATGTTAAATAAAGAAAAGCAATATAAAGAAAAGTAATATGAAGCAATACATTTTCCGTAATTGTTTAAGGAAACACATTTAAAAAAAAATAGACATAATTCCCACCAATTCTTTAAAATCTCTAGATTTCTACAGGCAGAATACAAGTTAAAAACTACAACATTTTAATGCACAAGTCTCGTAAAACAAGAAGCCCCCCAAAAAATCACATACGCCGTTTCAAAGATATCTCGATCTCCTTTCTTAGTGAAAAAAATCATAATTTTATATGAATCATGAATAAGCTTTTCATTATTTTTTTTATAATAATTAACTCTTCATTTCAGAATAATTGGTTAAAGAAATGAAACTACATTGTACAAAATGAGAATTCAAAATAAATATTTCTCTAACCAACCTCATCTCATATAAGAATATTAGATTGCAATATTAAACATTTTAAAAATGAATTGCAGGTTAAATGTAAGTCGACATTATATTAAAGTATAAATGTCAAAGTTTGCGAACAACTGCAACTTTTCTTTCAATATTTCAATAAATTTCTTTTCAATATTTTCTTCTTGAATTAGTTTCAGTGGATCTTGATGTCTTCAAGTTAGCATGTTCTATATCATGAATCATATGTTTTATTCTATCTTTTTGAAGACATCAGCGTGTATCTCAAACGAGGTGAAGTTGAAACTTCTCAAACGGAATCTAACAGATTTTGACAGCAAATATATTATCGACTTTTTAAATTCTAATTTTGTTAAAATCCTGCACGAAAATGGAAACTATAATCTTGATTTCTACATATGTATAATATTTCATATTTGTAATGGAAAGAACTTGCAGCAACAAAGCATCATAAAATAGGTTTTCAGGTTAAATTTCAAGGAACTCGTTTAATAAACCTGCGTCCTGTGTTACGCATGTAGTGAATAAATCTGAATCCGGATCTTCACAAACAAAAATTCTCGTAAAGCATTATAAAATCTGAAAGTAAATTAATTTTGCAAGGTTCAAGTCGATAATAACATAAAGAATACTTTTCTTAATCCTGATTAATGCATAAAATATACTATATATCCCTCTTTATTATTTATAATCATATTTAGTCATTAATTTTACTAAAGTTAAGTACAACTATAAATACCTATGGCTAAAGTAAATATTAATTCTTCTGAATTACTTAGCTATATATTGAATTCTTTCAAAATGTTTTAGTTTCAGGCTATACTTTGGCAAAGTAAGACAGCTTCACTATATCTGTGCAATGTTTTTGGCAGGACTTCGTTATTATCAATAACTCTTATAAGTCAGAGAGATGTTGAAGTAAAGTAAAGTAAATAATCTTTTCGTAAATTAAAAGATCTGAATGTCCATTTTCGAGAATTTAAAGATAAATTTTGAGTAAAGCCTATCATCTAAATTAAAAGTATGATTTATTTATCGATATGTAGACAAATAGGTAACTTAAGATAATTAATAATATTTGTAATATATTTTTATGGAAATATATTATGAATATAGTATTATTTTTTATATTGTTTTATTAAACAAGAATTTTGGAAAATAAATAAATTTATAAATCACTAACATTTTCCAAAACATTTAAAACTGTGTAAAATTATGTACACATTTTATGCTATTAACATGCTATCTACAAAATTATTAGTTTCATTCTTAAAATTATGATAATAAAGTTACATACATTTTAAAAGAAAATGGGATAATTTTTTAAGTTCCTTTCCAAACAAAAAATTTTATAGATCACTGAAATTTTTAACCCTTTGACGATTAAAGCACTTTTATTCATAAAATACTAAAATGATTGAATGACACCGGAATTTAAAAACAAATTTATTTCATAATATATAAATCTTTTTATTTACATTCTTTGTAAAATTAAAATTTTCATTTAAAAATTCCGGTGTCAGTATGGCATTTCGCAATTCAAATTAAGTGGTATTCTGGGCGCGTATACGCGCTTATAACCACGAGAGGGTTAATGCAATAAGCCTTCCCCCCTCCCAAAAAATATCAATGTTTTATTTACAGATAAAATGCAAACAATGTGATTTTTTTCTATTACACAATAATTTTGTGCATTCTAAAATATATGTATCTATATATTTTTTTAATAATTTTACTGTATTTCATTAGGTTATTACTTTCGAAGAGAGCTATTTGCATGATTTAAACAGGAAAGAAAATTCATACGTTATGCCAACATTTTACAATATTTTAACAAACAAAATCTATCTAAATCCCGATAGTTGTCCAGTCAAAATTCGCACTTTGAAGAAAAAATATTTCGCATCATTGTAAGAGTAATACACTGTATAAAATTTTATCATTTTGCTGCATCGTCACTCCCTTGCTTTTATATATAATGATTGCTTCACCCTATTATGGAGCATTATCATGGGTCAAAAGAGAGATATTCTATAAAAATGTGGGAGTGACGATGCAGCAAAAGGGTCAAAATTTTTACAGTGTAGCATGAAAAATAAACGCTTCTAATTGGACGACTGTTTCAAAAAAGAATTTAAAATTATAATGTTTCCATTTTTAAAAAGCTCTAACCACTAGAATTTGATGAAACTGAAATGGAACAGCACGGGCATCTTACACTTTCAAACAAAAAAAGAATTATCAAAATCAGTTCATATTTACGGAAGTTATGAGTGAACAATAAATACATACAGGCCGAAATCATAACCTCCTCTTTAAAGTCGGTTAAAAATAAACTTTTGTATCAAAAATGAACCGACTTCAAAACTACTGCAAAGTGAAAAATAATTTACTTTTATAATTGTAATAAGAAATTAAATACGTAGGTAATACGTACGTAATAAGAAATTAAATGCGTAGTATTTACCATACGTATTATTTATATTTATGTACATTCATTTGATTTTTTTGGAGTCGGTGTCAGGACAACGTCTGTCTGTGCCAGGGCAAGGTTTGCCGGGGCCGCTAGTAATAAATCTAATAAAAATTATCTAAAATTCATAGAAGTTCGGCAATGTAATTAAATCCTTGTGTTCCAGATTGTTAATGATGATCTACTGACAGGAGGCCATACTGTTAAGGTATATACACCAATATTATAAATACTGACGAAAAATACTGTGTTTTCCTTAAGTAGTGTTCATTAGTTCGCTAAAAATTATTTTAACCCTTTATCTACTGAATTATGAATTCATAAAATTTTATCTCCTAAAGCATTTTTCATGATATATTTAAAATACATAGTAGTTTTACATAATCATTTAATAAATACTAGAAAATTTTTAGAATGTTTGACGGGTTTACAAAAATTACGAAAATTTGAATTCATAGGATTTTGTCCAATATTTCAAACTACACTCAAATTTGTTATCTTAATTTTTTTCGTAGTAATCTGTAGAATTAGGAAATGTACAAATGTGATGTTCTTACAATGTACATATAGAAATAGTTTCGAAGTGAAAAGTTCCCCACCTTTTTTCCCAAGGCCAAGAAAGCTCAAAAGATGCAAAGGAAAAAAAATCAAAAATCATCCTTTTAAAAATATTGTAATTTTGTGCAATCAATATTGCTTTTGGATAAAGATAAATTAATATACCTATAACTCATTGAAAATTATATTACAACTAATCGATGTATTAAATGAATTTTTTAATTACTTTAATGATATTTATAAGTACCACCAGCCGATAAAGGATTAAATATACACTTAATTTGTTTTTGATATAAGATGACTGTGCCAAAATTAGACGCGATTTTCCATAGTTCTGCCTTTAAATTAGCAGTTTGAATTGAATTAACAGTTTTTTAAATAGATAAATATTTTATTAAGGAAGAAATTACTAAATACCATGTTTTTTTTTATCAAAATCAACTTGTTTTATAGAATTGGAATCTTTATCTGTAATTTATGCCCACAATATACTCGCCTATACTAAAATTATCACATAATCAACAATAATCAATAAAAATTAATAATCAATAATAATGATCAATATAATCGCATATACGTAATTTTTCTGACATTTTTAAGCAGTTAAAACGTAAATGAGACGTCCAAAGTCCTAAATGTGACAATACGTTTTATACATGAATATCCATTAACAAATATCAATTTTCAAACTCATCACTGTGACAGAAATCGTCACATAGCAACTGTGAACCATCTGCGAAACCACTTGATCAAAAGATTATTAAAAAGTGTGATCAACTCATAGAATGATTTTCTTGCCTTATACTGTTAGTACAGTATGTTCTAATTAAATTTTACCTGTTCAAATATCCCTAATGATCTTACTAGGTCTTCAAGCGGGTATTGATACTAAAAGCTATTAATAAAAGATTAACGCAAGAAATAATATTTATACACTAAATTTTGTTTATAGTTTAAATTCAATATATTTTAAACAAATCAACTGTTTTTTAACGACAGTAATAAGAATCCAAATGAAATAACATTTCAGTAGTAACTATAGTTGAACTGAAAATTACAAGTTAAACTCTGAAAATTGTAAAAAACAGCGATCGCTAACTACTGTTAGAGGTTAATTTTGTTGTCAAAAGAGCAAAAATGAAACATAATCTCATGAATCATATATAAAATTGCATAAGGTGTCTAACAGGGATATTGATTGTTATAAAAAAATTATTCTTTTAGTTAAAAATACAATTTTATTAAAGCATGTTTTAAATAACATTACTTTTTAATTTTTAGAAAAGATCACTTTATTCTCCGTTACTACTCGCTTCAAGTTTTCCTGCATAAATTATTCATAGGATGAGCTAGTAAATTTGTTTTGTAAGCTAACTAGTAAATTTTCATTAATTTTTGAAAATTGTTGCTTCAATAAAATATTTTGCAATTTTTTCCAAAAATCTCATTTTAAAATTAAAATAAGAATGATAAAATAATTTCCTTCATGAAATTCAATGAGTTGCTAGAGTTCTGCATCTTGTTTAAAGATTTTAAATCTTCGTTTTTTTCCAATCTGCTTAACCGAAAAAAAGTTCATGAGTCAGAATAGAGATCAAAAATTCTTTTCGTGACACGAGACTTCTGTCGATTGCATCTATTGCGTCTTTACGTAAAACTTTTTTGAAAACTTTACCAATCCAATGGTGAGTTGAATTTTCAGTAAATTTTCCACTCCCCCACCCATAACTTAGAAAACTGTTCTTATATCAACTGGCGTTACCGTGACACCCCCTTTCCCTACACACAGCTTACGACTGAAAAACAGACGTGGAAAGTTGTATCACATTAGTCCATCGATATCTACTCAACAGGATAGATCATATTCTGTTTCACATGGTCATCGATTATGGCAAAATTTACAGCCTTAATTGAGGCATGGTATGATTCGCAAACTTATGATTTTTTATAAAAATAATTCTGATTCTCTTGTGTAAGACATGATAAGTGCAAATAAAAAAAAATTAGTAATAATAAATTATTTAAAAAATCTATTCAGGATTTCAAAATTGTGTACCGTAATGTATATTCATAACTTAATTATAGTTAAACTATTATTTGTTTGAAGATGTTGAAAAATAATAATGCACTCTCAGTTTTATTTTTACTTTTTTTAACGTATTTAACGTATATCAATGCTGAAGTTTTAAAGTAAGTTGACGAGCTTGATTTAGGCCATCATAACCGCACCAATTATGTAACTTATGTACAATCCTAAGAATCACCATATATGCATATTTGGTGCTTTCTCATCGGCAACCGACGAATTGAAAGATGCTTTAAAATTAATTTAGTAGTATATAATTAAGTTTCAACGACTTTTTAAAGTGATGTTTGATTATTAGAAACAACTTTTTGTGTTATTTTATAATTCTTGCATATTAAAATGTCATCAAAATATCAAGTGAGAAATTCTAACTTTAGATACGTAAAATAGAATTTTTAACCTTTTTTTCCTTAGATATTTCTACACTGTTAAAAATCTTGCAGCATTTTGTACAGTCATTTTAGCGTTTTCTGAAAAACCAGTAACATAACCGTAATTTAACTCTATTCTGACCATAAAATTGGTAATAATAAGTTCAGAATAACGTAAAAAAGACGGTTGTTTTACTTTTTTTGTAGAAAATGGTCAAATGTCTGGATAAAATGCTGCAGATTTTTAACAGTGTACAAAAGCCGGATATCAGAAAAAAATTGTTATGTACAGACTTTTATTAAACTTGTCCCTTTAAATTACACATTAAAAACAGGGGAATGCTAATGATTTAATAAAATTATGGGCATCTAGAATTCATGAAATATATTTTCGCAATCTCACTGTTACCGTTACTAAAACAACAAATTGTTTTCAAATTAGAGCAGAGTTTTTGACAATTTAGCTATCAGTTTCAAGGTAACATATGCCTTAATGAATATTCTTCGTGTTCTTCAAACAATGACTACTTCATTTTTACATAAATATTCTATCTCTAATGCCTGGTATATCGTAAAATCGGGTGTAAATTGTTTTTTAAAGATTTTTTGAAGACTTCTGTGTTAATATATGTTCATAGTTTATGATTATCAGGGGTCTTATGGGTTCCGAAATATCCAAATCAGGAAATTTTTCTGCAGCAGTGTTTTCCTATAGAACATCTCTCCTTAAATAAGGTGAGATCTAGCGCTTTTGAACTAGACTTATTTTGTGCATAAAAAAGACTGATACATTACCTTGAAAATAACGATATATATACAATCTTTGATTAAGAATAGATGGACAATATATTTATTTGACCTAACTGCATACACTTTTAATTTGATAAATAATAGACGTACAATGGTCATACTTAAACTTTTTAAAAATATCTAAATAGTACAAAATAAATGTATTACTGTTAGGAGTGAACAAGTCAGTAATAATAGAGTTTGAGTAGGTAGATTATATTATACTAAGTTCAAATTATACCAATTCAGTTTTTGTGAACGAATTTTCACACGCTAACATGCCTCATGCCATCATTTTCTTCGAATAATTGAAAAATATATTGCAGCTTCATTAATCTCATCATCGGAATATAGACGATCAGAATCTAACTTTTTAAATAGCGAATAATCACACATAGCAAGATGAGGTAAATAGAGCGGATGTTCTATTACTTTTTGTTGTTGTTGCTGTAATCCTTACATAGTGCGAAAATGTATTGTCATATTGAAGAATGAAATACCTAACATTCGACTCTTGAAGTATTTAAGGAAGACTTTTGTGACGTATCAATTACCTAAGACTGTCTTGTGTCCTTTCAGCTTTACGGCTTTGACCAGATTTGTAAATCGGAAAAACACGCCATTCACTATTTTTCCATTGCTAGCTCTATGTTAACCACTGTTATTTTGGCATCACAAGTGCTGTAATGTCCACACATATGTATATCTGATCATTAGTTACAGTACTAGAAAAAAATATGATGTTCACCATCATTGAGTACTTTCATGATTTTTTTATCGGTTCTGAAATGTTCCGCTTTTTTGGTGATTATAAGAAAACACAAACTGTTTTTTTATATGCAAGTTCTTCATGAAACATTTGATGTAGAGTTCGGATCTAATGTTGAGTTTTTTATGTATGACTTGATTGCTTACGATTACCATTGATTGGCATTTTTCGTATGGCCGATATTTTCTAAGATTGCAGATGACGAAGTTCTTACAGTTTATTCTTCATTGGAGAGTAAAATTTGACATCTTCTAAATTCTTCCAAACCTCTGAATCTTTGACACAAGATGAAGCTTCAGTTCCGCCTTCTAATTGTCGGAGCTGAATGCACTCTTGTTCATTTAGCTGAATTTGAAATTCGTAAAAAAATAATAGCTCAGTAATTTTCCATTTTCAATGAATCTATTAATTTTTAATATTGATTCTTTCACTGTTTAACCCCCTGACTGCCCAGCCAAAGGGTAATATTGTAATGTTGTTTTCTCTGTAATTTATTAAAAATATAAAAAAAAGATGTTTTTTCCAACCTGATCCAAAATACGTTATTAGTATCGGTGTATAATCTTTGATAGCATCAATCCTAACTTAATTTTTCAGAACTGGGTTTTATTTGTGGAATTATACCAATTTAAATATTGCTTATGTTGCAGTGAAACCTGCAGCTTAGTGTGTGAAAAAATCAGCCGGCGGCAGTCAGGAGGTTAAACTATAATTGTTACCACATTAAAATATTTCGCCAAATAAAATTTTCGGCGCATATGGACTACCCATACCTCAAACATTGCTCTTCTGTTAATGTCATCTACTTTTTCATCGTATTACTTAAAATGTTTTAATTTTTATGCATTATATATTTCATTAATTATTTTCGCAAAATAATTTCTTTTAGATTATCGAAGTATAGTTTATTCATTTCAAAATTTATTGAAAATTCTATACGTAATATTTGTGTTTAAAATTTCTTTATGCAGATTTTGATACTTTATTCCTACAAAGAAGGAATTAAAAAATCCAATTTTTTACTTGTAGAAAAAGTTAAAAATTAATCACTAATTAACACTATACATATTATACATATACGAAAACCGTATGTGTAATTTTTTTTTCGATTTTATGCCAATTTAAATATGTAATTTATTATAAGAGTAATACTCTTTTAGCTATCCAAATAGATTATATCTTTTAAAAAATGCGGTTTATTAGTTTATAATAAAATATCTCAAATATTAATTGGTTTCGTGTTCATTTTGTTGAAAAATAAACAAGCATGTTTTAACCTTTAAACATCATATTAATGGCGTTAATTTTTATTGATAAGTTGTGGTTTCTACCTTAAATATATGAATTTTTATTTTTATTTCCTTTATTCACTAAACTTAAATCATTAAATTCCTTATATATATTTATTAGTTTATTAAATTTAAATTATTTATAAAAAGAGTTTTTGTGAAAGAACCGCTTATTAACCTGTGTTTATATATCCTTTCATAGGAAAATAAAAATTCCTTTAAATTATATCAGTTTTATAAAAATTCCCAAGGTTGCGGAATACGAATGTTCAATTTATATAATTGTATATTATAAAAATATTGTTATTAAGTATCACTTTAAAATATATGCTTGCATTCTCCAGTGGTTGCAAATGCACGCTTATAATGTCTGATTTATGTATACGAGTGAAAATTACATTTTTTGTTCTGTAAAAGGCTATTTAAATTTAAATAATATATTTCCATCTAATAAAAATTTGAATGAAAAGTTACACAGAAATGTTAATTTATGCATTTGCACAAATGCTTCTACATTAATTGAATTTCATTGTTCTTATAAAAATACTGTTATTTTATATTAATAAAAGAACATATTTTTTCTTACTTAAATGGCTCATTACATTTTATAAATGAAGAATGAGCTATATTAAATTTTCGAAGTGCTATTTTTTAAGAATATTGTTTATTTAAAAGAAATCAAATATAATTTTATAATTCTAAAGTGTCTTTTATTTCCTATGTTACAATGATAAGCATATGAAGTGTTTTATTTGTGGTTTTTTTATAATTAGGTAGCTTTCATTACAAAAAGTAGAAAGCTACCTATTGCACCCATCCAGAGGAAAGCAGTTCCGGAATATATTGGTATTTTTTCACAGATCATGACTCCCAGACCCCAAAACCGCCCTCCTTTCAAATGTTGACACATATACAGGGTGTATCTAAACTCATGGTACAAACTTTAAGGGTAGGCAGAGCACACAGAAAAATCATTTATTGTATAGGAATACATGGTACCAAATGTCGCAGTAAGATAAAAAATCAGTGCCGGAAGGAAGAGGTAGCTTTCATATACTTATTTATTTATTTTAAATTAAGTTATATTATTCAAATATACGAAGCTCAAATTAGTGGAACACGTTTATATGAGATTAAATACTAGTTTTTGTCAATACTGAATATTAATAGGAATTTTTAGAAATTAGGCATCTTTTATTCAAACTGGTTTTATTTTAAGCGATTTAAAGAGTCACCAAATTCCACGATATCATGAAGTGTATGCCATTTTAAAGCTACAGGATGGATAAAACAAACCAATGAGCTTGGTCGAAATCTTAATTCATGTGCACATGCACACTTATATTGAAATCTATTAGTATATACGAGTGCTGTTGCGGGCAAATTGATTTTTTAAAAAAAATATCCCCACATTAGAAATTCAAACTGCTATATCGTAGGTGTTTTTCAAGGTAAAGACAAAGCAAAAAATACTCTGGAATTCATTATTAAGATAAATAGCTAGTAAGAACCTATATTCAATTTCTAATTTTTTGTTTGTACATCATTATACTTTTAAAATTTTATGACAAACTTAAATGGCCGTCATTTCGAAACAAGATGGCGGATAAACTGGCACGTGAACTCGGTCAAGACATTGGTCTGTACCATGTACACAAGGAGTTATATCGAAATCAGCTTATAAATATGCGTATTGTCGCGTGTCAAATTTAAGACCGTTTCAAAATGTCAGTCACACTTGAAATTGAAAGTGATAAAACTCAGCCATTTTTCAAGATATAGATGAAACAAACAATGCTCTGGAATCTTTGTATCAAGGTCAAAACACAAAAGAAAAATCTTTTTCAATTTCTTACTTTTTTGCACCTAATTTTAAAATTTAAATTAAAAAAAATAATATTCCGCCATTTTGAAACAAGCCGGCGGTTGGAACTGGCCAACGAACTCGGTCCAGACATCGGTATGTACTATCTGCGAACCAAGTTTCATCCAAATTGGTATATAAATACGCGTGTTATCACGTGACGAAAACCCGATCATTTCAAAATGTGAGTTAGACTAGAAATTAAAAATGCTATAACTCAGCCATTTTTTAAGATACAGACGAAACAAAAAATGCTTTCGAATCTTTGTATCAAGGTCAAATGCATAAAAGAAAAATCTTTTTCAGTTTCTAACATTTTTGCACCTAAATTTAAATTTTAAATAAAAAAAAATTAATGGGCGCCATTTTGAAACAAGATGGCGGATGGAAATGGCTAACGAACTCGGTCCAGGCTTCTTTATGTACTATGTAGACACCAAGTTACATCCAAATCGATTTATAAATACTCGTGTTATCACGTGACAAATATCAGATCGTTTCAAAATGTCAGCCATAAGAAAAATTCAATGTGCTATAACTCAATCATTTTTTAAGATATAGACCAAATATACCAACATTTTCTGGAAGCGCTTTCCTCCGGACGGCTGCAATAGGTTTACTTTTAGGTAGCTTTCATTCAAAAAGTAAAAAGCTACCTATTGCAGACGTCCGGAGGAAGGCACTTCTGGAAAATTTTGGTATATTTTCACTGATAATGACCCCTAGACCCCAAAACCATCCTCCGTTCAAATGTTGACATATAATATATGAATTTTGTCATGCTGTAACTATCGTATTTATGAACCGATTTGAATGAAACTTGGTATGTACATAGTACAAACATATGTCGCGACCGAGTTCGTTGGCCAGCACCTTCCGCCATCTTGTTTCAAAATGGCGGCCATTTAAAAAATCTTTTAATTTAAAATTTAAAATTAAATGCGAAAAAAAAAATGAAAAATATTTTTTCTTTTATGTGTTAGAACTTAAAATAACGATTCCAGAACACTTTTTATTTTGTCTATATCTTAAAAAATGATTGGTTTATAGCACTTTGAATTTCTATTATGGCTGGCATTTTGAAACGATCTGATTTTTGTCACGTGATAACACGTGTATTTATGAATTCATTTGGACGTAACTTGATGTGTACATAGTACATAATGAGGCCTGGACCGAGTTTGTTATCTAGTTCCATCCGCCATCTTGTTTCAAAATGACGGCCATTTAATTTTTTCTTTTTTTAAATTAAAATTTAAAATTAGGTGCAAATGAGTGAGGAATTGAAAAAGATATATCTTTTATGCGTTCGACCTTGATACAAAGATTCCAGAGCATTTTTTGTTTCGTCTGTATCTTAAAAAATGGCTGAGTTAAAGCACTTTTAATTTCTAGTGTTGCTCACATTTTCAAATGATCTGATTTTCGTCACGTGATAACACGCGTATTTATAAACTGATTTGGATGAAAATTGGTGCGTACATGGTACATACCGATGTCCGGACCGAGTTCGTTGGCCAGTTCCATCTGCCATCTTGTTTCAAAATTGCGGAACATTATTATTTTTTAATTTAAATTTTATACATTTGGTGCAAAATAATAAGAAATTGAAAAAGATTTTTCTTATGTGTGTTTGACCTTGATACAAAGATTCCAGAGCATTTTTTGTTTCATCTATATTTTGAAAAATGGCTAAATTGTGCATTTTCAATTTCCATTGTGGTTTATATTTTGAAACTGTCTGAAATTTGTCCCGCGATGATATGAAATCGAAATTTTTTGAATTGAAAATAGAAATAGAAATAGAATTTTTTTGAACTGGAAATAGGAATTTTTTGAATTGAAAATAGAAATAGAAATAGAAATTTTTTGAAATAGAAATGGAGTTTTGTTTAATTCCACTGACGGTAGAGGGCAATAAGCGACTGGTCGCCGTTCAATACCATGCATTCAAGTAGAAAAAATCGCCATTTTTAATTGTGCTATCGTTCGTCATAGAAGACATATTCCAAAAAAAAGAAGACATGCGCTTCATGTAATGTCGTTCAAATGGCAGCGCCAGAGCCGCCCTACAAATATATCAGGATCAGTTTCCTCGCAGAAGAATCATAGATCATAAAATGTTTCAGCGCTTACACCATCAGATTTCCGAAAAGGATCTTTCCACGTCACCAGACAGGAAACTGGCCGAGGAAGTGCTGTACGCAATGCAAACCTGGAAGAAATTATTTTGAATTTTCTGAGTGAAAAACCCGAATTAAGTACAAGAGCTGTTGCACAGAATTTAGGGGTGAGCCATCCGACCGTTTAGAGAGTGTTAAATGAAAATCGATTTCATACCCGCCGTTTTCAACGTGTACAAACTTTGAATCCGGGAGACTATCTGCGGTTGAACTTTTGCCCGTGGGTTTTGCAGCTACATGTATCGCAGCCAAACTTTACTGCTCATACTCAATTTACAGATAAGGCAGTATTTACACGCGATGGTGTATTTAATGCGCACAATTTCCATCTTTGGGCAACCAATAATCCACATGCAATGCGGCCACATGCTTATCAACAACGATTTTCTGTGAATTTGTGGGTCTGTGAATGGTCGCTGTTAACTTTTTTTAAAAACAGGTTTTACCAGAACTCTGCAAGATCTTCCGATCGCCATTTGTAACCAAATGTGGTTTCAACATGATGGAGCGCTCGCTCACTTCGCCACTGATGTGCACCTTTACCTGTATGCCACATTTGGGACGCGATGGATTGGACGTGGTGGACAGTTCCTTGGCCACCGCGATCTTCGATTTATTGAGTCTTGATTTCTTTTAATGCGGACATCTGAAGAAACTTGTTTTTGAGACTCCCGTTGACTCAGACGAACATATCGCAAATCCAAATCTGCTGCACGTGTCGGGGAAATGCCTGACATCTTTAGAAGAGTACGCCAATCGTTCCACCGATACTGCGAAGCATGAATCATAGTTGGTGGGCGAAATTTTGAGCACTTATTGTAATAATATTGCATGCATTATTAGGTATTTTTAAATTGCATTGTAAAAAAAACATTTTATCTTTTTTATTCATGTATTTCGTTTGATATGTTTGCCAGTTTTGTGCTTTTTTAATTCAAAAATTTCGATTTCATGCCAAAATTTTTCAAAAAAGAATTTTATTATTAAGTAATTATGATATATATATAATAACAATTTTCTGGTATGAATGAGAAATCTTGAAAATTAAAAAAGGGATCTATCTGGCCCCTGGTGCTTTTACCTTCATGCGTCGCTTGGTCCCATACTTTCTTATACAATGAATGATTGTTACTGTGTGCTCTACCTACCCTTAAAGTTTGTACCATGAGTTTAGCAACACCCTGTACATATATATATATATACATTAGGGTGGGTCGAAACAATCGAATTTTTTCAAATCCACTATTAATAGTGCGGAAAAGTTGCCTTTTGTAGTTAGAAGGATAACGCAAAAAAGGTTTTTGAAATCGGTTAATATCTTTAGGTCGCGCATCGCACTTGAAGTTCAGAAAATTTGACCAAAAATGACATTTTTTGAAATTAATGATGAAAATTAAAAAAATTTCGATCCTACTTCTAATAGTGCGGAAAAGTTTCCTTTTACAACTAAAAAGATAACGCAAAAATTTTTTTGAAATCGGTTTATATCTTTAAGTTGCGCATTGCACTTGAAGTTTGGAAAATTTGATCAAAAATGACATTTTTTGGAATTAATGAGGAAAATTAAAAAAAAATTCGAACTTGCTTGTAATAGTACACTAAAGTAACTTTTTACAATTAAAAAATAACTTTTTTCTTTTTTAAATCTTTAATACCTTTAAATCGCGCATCGTGCCTGAAATTTGGAAAATATGATCAAAATTGATATAGGCTGATTACAAAAACAACTGACAAACCGATTTTTTTCTATTCCAATTGCTCAGTGCGCATATGAGCTGTGAACACAGCTGGCTTTCAGGCTTGTCATGTAATTACCACAAACAGTTACGTTATATCAAGGAAAAATCGGTGTTAAACGCTATCGAAGATCTAATAGGGAAGGGCACATTTCTTTAATTCAGAAGCCGGATGATCAAAATATGTTGGTCATCTAACGCCTATGAATGGAACCGGAAAAAATGTTTGTGAAAGTATCGTTTTACATCTACCTCAGAAGAATATCTCCTTAGATGAAGTCCTTGTATTTGGATGTGATAGCTCCTCTATCAATACGGGATTGAAAAAAAGGGTTATTCGAAATTTGGAAATGAAGATACGCAGGCCCTTACAGCGGTGCATTTACTTGTTGCATTTCATCGAATTGCCGTTTAGGCACTTGTTTCAATGCATTGAAGATAAAAACAAACGGCAAGCATTATTTTCTCGTCCTATAGGCAAGCAACTACCTGCTTGCGAAAGACAACCTGTCATCAAGTTTGAATCAATCAATTGCCTCGCCCAATAGTGACTGTTGAAAACCCAAATGACCTCAGTAAAGATCAAAAATATCTTTTTAAAATATCAATGCTGTATGATCGGACTTCTAGCCTGAGGATCTTTCTGTCCGAGATCCAGGGACCATTTCTCATTCCCGGTGGCTAACGACCGCCAATCGAATTCTCAGACTGTATATATCCACAGAAAACCCTAGGACTGAAACGAAGCAGTTAGTTTTATTCATCATAGAAACATGTGTGCCGGTATGGTTTGAAATTAAGAAGAATAATTTCATTAATCAAAGCATATACACAAGACAATAACAACATCGCGCTACCTATCAAAAAGTCTGCAGGAAGTTACAGACCCTGTTATTGAGGGTAACGCTTACTTCACTCATCCATAAAACCTACTATTGGCAATGATTGGAGATGAGAGGGAACATGTGCGAGAGTTATAGCGGTATCACACGTAGAATGATAAACAACAAGTGTTTCAGAAATCATTTGACACAACATGTTCTCCCAAACACTGCGTACTTGGTAAACAGGTTCTTCGAACTTCGAACTCTCGCTTCGCTCCTATTGGTTCAAATGATCAGCGCTGACTGAACGTTCAACATTTCCCGGGCGACACGGAAAATGCTCGGTGAGCTAAAATAACCACCAAAATTCTCTCCATCATCAAGGTCAATCAATTTTTGCTCATTGAAATGTTCTGTTGGGGAAAAGTTGAGCGAAAGCCTCCCGTGTGATATGGCTATTAGGATTACAACAAGTTTTGAAAGCAATGAAACTGGTGACAAAACAAGTGTGCAACTGTGAGAGATTTTGTGATACGCAAGTTAAATTTTCGCGCTAAGGATTAGACTGAACTAATTGATTTGTCGAGCTGCAAAGTTACTTCACCAACTTTTTACACAGAATCAGCCCAGAGAGAATTTTCTCTTTTATTGAATCGAAATCTCTCTCAGAATTGGAAATGAAAACAATAAGGGCGTTTCCGTACCACACACACAGGCGGTGGAATGATGTGTGAAACTTGTGAGTGAGGCTTCTGAAAAAGGATGTGGCTCTAATAGCAGATACGGCTATATTAGATCATCTTTGCTTTCGCGATCACTTATGACAACATTTGATAATAAATATCACTACAAGGCTTTACACGAGGTAAAAAATGAAGGTAAAAAGGAAAATAACTATTTTCTAAAATTACTATAATGCAAATAGCCTAATATTGCATAAGTAAAACTTGTTTAAAATTGATTTAAAATTTTTTGTTGAAGAATGTCTTATTAAGTAGTGTTCTAAATCCGCTCAATATATATGTTTAAATAAATAAAATAGCTAAAAATATATACTTTTCTATTTTTTTCGTAATTTATAAACAATGTATTATGAAAAATTATTAACCAATTTTAAAATTGATTTTATTTTACGTTTCTATGCATATAATGGAATATTTTTATGTTATTAGAAAAAAATTAGAAAAGAAGACGACTTTTCATCTTTTATATGAAACATTGTCAATTTTCATAAAATTTCGCCAACTTAAATGGACTTAGTATATTTTAAAAAGAAAAAAAAAGAATGTTTTAATTGTGAAAGGTTACTTTAGTGTACTATTACAAGCAAGTTCGAAATTTTTTTAATTTTCCTCAATAATTCCAAAAAATGTCATTTTTGATCAAAATCTCCGAACTTCAAGTGCGATGGGCGACCTAAAGATATTAACCGATTTCAAAAAAAGTTTTTGCGTTATCTTTTTAGTTATAAAAGGAAACTTTTCCGCACTATTAGAAGTAGGTTTGAAATTTTTTAAATTTCCATCATTAATTTCAAAAAATGTCATTTTTGGTCAAATTTTCCGAACTTCAAATGCGATGCGCGACCTAAAGATATTAACCGATTTCAAAAACTTTTTTGCATTATCCTTCTAATTACAAAAGGCAACTTTTCCGCACTATTAATAGTGGATTTGAAAAAATTCGATTTTTTCGACCCACCCTAATATACATACATATATATTTTTAACACATTTGACTTAAATCATAGCACGGATTTTAGATATCTTTGGCCCTGTTGGGAAGAGACGTTATAAACTTCCACTAAGGAGGACTTTTTTTTTTGTTGCTATCCATGTTATGTATACAGGCTGCCTAAGATTTTTTTTACGTTTAAAAAATATATTGTAAGAATAAAAAACGGTATTCAGATTTCGATTTGCACAAAATTATCAAATTATAGGATTTATTTTTGGCAAAAGAAAATTGTTTAAAATTTTCTTGAATTATGTCTTATGGTGGACATCGCACTACGATATAACAAGACTCTAGCGGGAATCCTAACTACCGTGCAGGCTACTCTCGTAACCAGAGATTAAACAGCTCCGGGTAAGAAAAATAAAACCATGTGAGAAATGACGCAAGAGGAATGTCACACTCGGGAAATGCAGATGCTGATCAACCATTATATTTATGCTTACTTTTTACGGCTTATTTTCATTATAATTAACTTATGTTTTTTAATAGAATTATAATGTAATCTTTATTTTTTTTCATTTTTTAAACATCATTTTTAAAAATACCATTTATATAATTTTTTATTTATATATTTTTTTAGTTTATTTATTTATTTGTTTATTTTGTTAAACTTTTTTTAACATGTAATTTTTATACTTTATTATTTTTTAACACCTTTTAAGAATTTTCACCGAAATAAACAAACTATACACATCTGTTTACTATCGCAACAACGGCTGACTAGCGCAAGGCACACTGAGAAAATAAAATATCGCTCATGTCAACAAACCCTGGTAAGGAGAGTGCCTTGCGCGATAGTTAGGACTCTCGCTAGAGTATATACTACGATATAACAAATATATATATATATTTTTTTGTTGAATGAAAAATAGATTTATTTATTATTTTTTCTCTTCCCATGAATTATTCAACTTTCCTCGTTTTTTTATAGAGTAAACCACAATTCAATATGTCATTAATAAAGTCATTATAATTTTTTTATGAATATATAAAATATCTAGTTAGTTTTTCATCGCCTTTTTACCATTAAGGAGAATATAAAATCAAATGTGGGGGAAAAACAACCCAATACAATAATTGTATAAGATTTCGTGGATTTTATAAAAGAGAACAGACTTATGGTAATGATATATGGTACAACTGAGCCTTGATTTAACAAATGTGACTCTGGAGTATCTGCCAATTCAAAATCCAGAAGCTAATGTTCAATTGAACTAATGTCTTAACCTTTCAAAATGTGTTCAGTTAGGTTCATTCTTGCCGACAAAAATATTACAAATTGCATTTATATATATATATATACATATATATATATATTATACATTTAATCATTTTTTATTCGTTCCGTTTTGTCCAATTTCCGCATTTTTATGAAGCAACTAAACCACGCAGGTCTGAGTTCCACACACCTATGTTTGTTTATTTTAATAAAGTGTTTAAAATCCTTTTTAAGAAAGTGTAAATAATTACAAAAGAGCGTTCTAAGGGAAACTTTTGTTAAGAATGTGTCTAGAAAAAAGCAAAAACTTGAAATTATAAAATTTATTTATACAAAAGCTATTAGAATTAAGTACATATATACTTTAGCATAGGTAATAAGTGTAAAAGTTACATCGGTATTTTAGGAAAAAAATAAACAAGATAAATCTGTGAATAAATGTGTGCTTAAGTACTTAAATATGTCATTCTCGTTTTTATTTACATCAATGATAGCTGTCAATCAATGATATCATCATATCTAATAAATCTATGAAGAATCTAACCTTGTTTTTATATAGTACACAATTATTTTTTTATTGATCTTGATAGTTTTCGAATAATTTCACTTTATCTTATGTACTCTCCTTCATATGTATCTTAAAATTTCGAGGTCCTTTCTAAAATTTCGAATGCATTTCATACTAAGTAATTTGGTTTAGTACCCATTGACGAGCTTTTTTTAAAAATTGTTATGTAATTTTAATAATATATCATATGATGTCCTTTCTTTAAAGCAAAATAATAATAATAATGTCCAGTAGTAAGATAAACGCCAAAGGTTGAGCTAACTGGATCCTACCTTGTCCAAGTACCCCTGATACATGTCCCATTTACCCCATACTTAAATGATTTATGGGGCAATTTGAACATCAGTCTTACATTTGAAACATAAAGTAAATATGTATAGAAACCTAATAACATTAATGTAATTATATGCCGAATGTTTAAAACAACTTGTTTATTAAGAGTACTAATCGTATTTTAATAAAAAGCCGAAGACGTTCAACCAAATTGATGTTGTTTCTAAAAAAGGAGCCTGAATTTTTGTTAACGTATCACAGAAAAGACAGACCTATTATCGAGTTAACACACGTTGTTTTAAGAAGTAGAGATGGGAGTGGAATGTTCACAATAGCTAAACCTTTATAGTCACCAACGGTCCAGACACGAGCAGCTATGGGCCAGACATCACCGTGGGACCAGTTAGCCCAGCTTACCTTAAACACCAGTATACTTATTTATCTGAATGTAGAAGACACATTCTTTTGTTTTGGCATCTTTTCACCTATCCTGAAAAGTTCTATCCTGGTGAACGAAAAGAATAAGTTTTCCAAACATTATTAATTAATTTTTATATTAAAGTCATTCGGACATGATTGTTTAAATAGTTTATTTCAATCAGCTCCACATTTCAAATTTTATGCATCAAAAAGCATAAAAACAACTTATCTCATTTAGTCCTACTTTTAGATAGTTTTGGAATGATTTATTTGATCACTTGTTTATGTAAAATTACCAATGATATAATTTCCCCTCAAGTGTATAACAAACTATGTAAGATTGTTGCTTTATGGACAAGCTTATTTAAATCCCTTCCCAAAATATTTCAAATGTATTAATACTCTCTA
The DNA here is from genome assembly GCA_964019185.1 of Maratus speculifer. NCBI lineage: Eukaryota > Metazoa > Arthropoda > Arachnida > Araneae > Salticidae > Maratus > Maratus speculifer. The sequence goes on along the minus strand of OZ025299.1, from coordinate 220,155,628 downwards.
AGATTTTTTCCTATTTTAGTAAAATAAATTTCAAATATAAAATCAGTAGTTCACGTCGGAAGTAAACATGATAATATAACTATAAATTATTTTCATAATAATGAATATTTCGTCATCCGTATTATACTAAATTTAAAAACTAATTAATCAATAATTTTCTAAATATGTGAAAATTAAAAATTAATGTATGAAATTTATTAATTTCCAATTCCTAATTTAAGATAGTATGAAAATGTAATATAAAATTAATTTCATTCATTATAATCTATCTTTCATTTAATGGGTTATAGTTTCAAAATAAACATTTAATTTTGTTTGACGCACAGAAAAGTCATCGTTTAAATTCTAAGCTTTCTACATACACTTAAAAATAAGATTTATTAAAAAAATATTTTTTCTTGAATTTTCGAATAAAACAAATAATCGGCATCTTATACAATTTTTTTTATATATTTTAAGCACGCAAATTTTAAACGTAAATAAATGAAAAAGGATTTTAAAAAGTTACTGTGTTACACGAGCGTTAGTTTTTAATTCTTTATAACATTTATTTTATTATTATTTTAATGTTTGGTAAAAGAATTTTGCAACAAATCATTTTTATACCTATTTTAATAAATATTTAATTAATTATCAGCAGTGAAATTACGCTTGAAATTATTGAATACTTAAAAAGTGAATTATCACATTGATAGCTAAGCATAGAAACCATTGAGTCTTCTTTGTGTCGCATGTTTAGCCGCAGGTTTGTGTGTTCATCTATTAGACGTCTCCATTTTTTGCTACTGTTGCAGTAATACCAACATATGTTAGTGAGAGATGTCAAGCTGGGCATCGTCGTCATGAGCGGTATTCTAAGGATTTCAGGTTTCGATCCTCGGCTTGGATATTTTCCATGCTGCGTGCTTTACGCTAAGCTAGAAATGTCGTAATTCATTTATTAAATATTCAAATAATTTTTATTCATTTACAAGATTATATGCATAAAATATATTTTTAAATATTATGTGTTTAATGGAAGACACGACTGGTAAGACACTCCCACAATGTTAATTTTACACTAGCATTTGATACTAATTTATTATACGTAACTAAAATTTATCCAAGTGCTTAAGTACTTTAACTCATGTGTTTAATGAAACTCTCAAAGTACTTCAGACAAGATAAAAGTATCTACGTTTATTAGTTAAAAAAAAAGAAATTGTACTTTTAACTTAAAAATTCTCTTTAACTCCTAAAATACTCGAGCAATTTCGATAAATAAATGCATTGATGGTCTACTATAAATATACAGGTGTCGCAGCGTCCCTAAAATTTTCCCACTTTTCTATCATTATTTTAAATGAAAAATCTTCCTATCAGATTGCTTTAATTTCTACAATGAAATTCTACAATAAATATTATCGTTTTAAAATTGTGGTAGCAAAGTGTGAAAATTTTAGGGACGCTGGGACCCCTGAATATAAGATCATATGTGACAGACAGTTTAAAAATAATAATTAGTTTCAGAAAAATAAAATTATGAAATATAAAGATATTTTGAAATATTGGCATTTCACTAAAACAAAAAGTTTTAATCGAAAAAAAAAACCTGTCTGCCATAAATGTTGAGCATAATCTACTAAATATGGAATCCAATTTTAATCGAAATTGATCTCTTATTCTCCAAGGAAACGGTTTATGAACCTCGCATATTATCCATATATTTGCACCCAATCTTGTCTTCCCTTATACACATTATAGACGATTTTCACTCGTAACTAATGTATGATGCTCTCATAAAGACATAAATACAGGATCCTCTAGTGCATTTCTACGAATTCATAAAAGTGTATTTTTCATATTTTGAGCTAAAAGTTATTTAAATTTCTCAACACACTTATAAGGAGAGGACTGGAAAACCTAAAAATTTGGCGCTGTGAACACTGTATCATCCTGTCGTGCAGAATTGTGCATAACTTATCGGATTATGAATTTAACAGTCAATATTGGGTGGCTTGTGGTTTTGTCCGTAATATACGCTCCCCCACATATTGCAATGATCCATTTGACCTGCAATTTCGCAAATATTCTGCCAAAGTAACAATAATCTTTAACGCGTAGAAAAAAGATCAAATCGACAGATAGCGATGTATATGTGTGATAAATCAGAAAATTATCTTTTCCATGACACAAACATATTGGCGATAAAAATGTGAAGCATAGATACCGCGTGTTCATTATTTTACAGATATCCTCGCAATGACTGTACTTTAGATAGTGAAAACAGTGGGCAGCACAATGAAAATCTATTGTGTTAGTTGTACGGTTCTGTACGAATGCTTTACCCCATATTTTTATTTATACTGTTTCTGCGACGATGTTAGTAGTCTCTTTTCCAAATTATTGCATTCTGTATTATTTTTATATGCCTAATAAAATTTTCTTTTTCTCTAAGTTCCGTGCATAATTTTCCAAAATGCAGTAATTGATAAAAGAGACTGTGAAACCATCGCATTCGTACGAAAGAACGCAACTAACACATGACATCTTCAGTGTGCACACCACTGTTTTATGCGCTCAGGATATCTTTAAGACGTTGTGAGGATATCTTTAGAATGATAAACACAGGAATTTAGAATGATTCACATTTTCATCCTCAATGTGCGTGTGTCGTGCGCAAGCTCATCGCTTGACTTTGATAAATATACAACGCTATGTGCCGATTTGATTTGGTGTTTTTATTTTTATTGTTATATTTTTATAACTATGCCTGAATTTTTTACATTGCTTTGGCAGCATATTTGTGAAATTTCAGGTTATTTGAATTAGTAGTTCTTCTGTTATAGGGTGTTAGGTTCACGACTTAAACACACACACGAGACGGCAAAATAAATTAAACATTAAAACACTAATTAATGAAAAAAATAAATACGTTCCATTTGAAAATTATTTCATTTCTTATATATGTATATTACGTTGTTTATATGGATGAGTTCACTACGAATTTTTCAACTGGGACGCAAAGGGTTAACTCACCATAAGGCATTGTTAGTTGCATACTTCCCTTTATACATGTAAGTGTAACACATGCTATTGTTAATGTACGTGCTATTAACTTATCATGCTTGTCAATAAAGAATGTTTGTTGATCATGAAAATGTTTTTTATTTTATTTTTATAAACCAGAAATTGATAAAAATGATTTAAACACTATAAAATCTATCAGTAAACATGCCTGAAAACCAAAATGACATCAAAAGAAACAACGTTTTACAAATAATCGTTTAAATCTCAGAAGTATATTGTTTTCTGTGAAAGCATAGAACGCTATTTTTTGAAAACATGAGTAATTCGGATGCGGTTATTATCTATTTTCATTCGTGGTTATTTTATATTTACCAAGATAGAATTTTTTACAGGGTAATGTAGATTATACAGTTCGTTAAAAATTCAGAATTAGCTTCGGAAGCTATTGAAATTTTATTCTGTAAACAAATATATGAAGATTTTTTTTTTACTTACTATTTTTTACAAAGGTAAAAAAAAATTCTCTAAATTACTCATTGATATAAATATTTAACGCAATCATCTCATTTTCTATGTATTTTAATTTGCGTCATCTGAAACGAATATTTACAGTACGCGTCACACATTTTTCCTAATTATTTCTCCATGAATATTCGACAGCTTGCAATTAGTAATATCTGCTCAATCTTCACTTAACACAATTTAGTTTCTTCAGTTAAATAGCATTAGCAGTAATTTAAGTTAATTATTGCACTTTAAACTACTTGAGTTTTCTTAATTAATTTCTGAGAAAAGAACTACAATTCACTGTTTGAGAGGTTTACTTATTAAAGTATTATGCAAAATAGTTTGGCTGTTTTACAGAATACGAATAGACAAATGTAACGTTACTTAGAATTTGGCGTCAGATATGTCAATCGTAACCTGGCTTATTTACTGGAGATAATTTATGTAATTTTTTATTTTACGAAATTAGTATTAAATACCTAATCTTTTCTATATTTTGTATAATTAAAGAATCTAAACTGAACTTCTTTGCTTACAAAATATAGGTGAAATTTATTTAACGTAGTTGAAAAGTGTTTATGACTTCCAAATCTTGATCGAATTTTGATCGAACTTAGTCTGTTTCTCTGACTGCTATCTGTGTATCGGTATTCTAACTCACATGAATACAGTCGGATGGATATGAATTTAATGTGTTTTATTTAACTTCACTATCCCATGTTCGGTATTGAAAATGAAGATTGTAGCAAAAGTTCCTTTATAGGGGCATTCAAAAGAACTCCATTAGATTACAGCCTACGAAAAAAATTAAGAATTTTAATAATGATTCTTAATTTCATACACATTGAAACATATGTATCGCTGAGGCACAGTACAAGATGTAAAATATAAGATATAGTATAGAAAGCATTCACTGTTCATCTACAGGGACACTCAAAAAATTCCAGTACATTAGTCTACAATGTAAAATTGTCTGCAATGTATTTTATTCATTTTACACTACTTGCAACATATTGACATTCATATATATCGCTAAGGTTTACTGCAAAATATTTATTATAAAATATGATGTGCAAACGTTCATAATTGATAACCAATAACACACAAAATATGTCGGCTACAGAACTCTCTATGGACAATAATTAGTGGAAGTGCGTTTACTTTTTTGTAATACGCTGTTTTAAATTAAACTTTTGAAAATATTTTTTAGTTTTAAAACTTCTACATATCACATATAAAACTGCTAAAAAAAAAAGTCGGAAAAAAAATGTCGGGAGTAAATGGAATTGTGTTTCGAATGTGTTGCGCTTTTACCATTAGACATTTGCCTTTTTTATCTTATTAAACTGAGAAGTTTTATTATAGGATTCCATTTACATTACATTAGTCTACGGTGAAAAATTGTTTGCAATGTATTTTATTCATGTTACACTACTTGCAAGATATTGGCATTGATATATATCTTTAACCCATTATTGCCTAGCGTCCCTTTTTAGGGACGCTTCAAAAGGTGCATGTAGCACTGTTTTTGACACCGGTAAAAAAGAACAGCAATCTTTATTTTATTTAATTGAAATATTTTCGTAATTAATGACCTAAACTTAATTCTCTAAAAAATAGTGGTGCCAATCGAATAAAATTTCGCAAAAAGTGGTGGGCACGAATGGGTTAAGGTTTACTGCAACATATTTACTATAAAATATGATGTTGAATCATTCATAATTGATAACCAATAACACACAAAATAATTCGGGTGCAGTACTCTCTGTGAAAAATAATTGGTGGAAGTGAGTTTTCTTTTATGATTCGCTTTTTAAATTAACCTTTTGAAAAATATTTCTTAGTTTGTAAAAATTCTACACCTAACATATAAGGCGCTTAAAAAATGTTAGATGCGAGTTAATGGAATTATATTTTGAATGTGTTGTGCGTTTTCCAATAGACATATTACATTTTTTACATTATATATATATTTGTCCACAAACTACCCAAATAGCATATTTTCATATGAAAAACATCAATTACTCAAATTAAGATTTTAAATGCCATAAAAGCGTTGCTTTCATATTAACATCTTTATGGGATTTAGTAGCGGAAGAAATCGCCGTTGATTTCTCAATTGACAGAGTCCTTTAATATTTCGATTATTTTAATATTTCAGCACGCAGTTTGACATTCAAGTTTATGCTTTGTTCATCAACAGACAGATTTTTTAATTTGCGAAAATGAACTACATTCAAGTACGGAAGTATACAATTACATCCGAATCATCCAAGATTCCGAAAATTTTTCCTTTATCTTTAGAAATCTCCCAAAAGAAATTTATGTATGAAATTTAAAGTATTTTTAAATATTAATTTTTATTAGATGCCCGTACTTCCCGAAAACATTTCCAAATAGCTTTTACAGTGCATTAATCAGTTTTTTCCACGCAGAAAACCAATTTTTCTGATTGTGTGGAGTGTCAAGTAAATATTTCCATGCTTGACAAACATGTTTAGCTAAAAAATATATATAACATATATAAATACATACATAAAAAACATATATACGCAACAGCATTAGTATTTAATTTAACATTTTTCTGTTACAGTCCTATGCAAAATTTTTGTTATGCAGCTTAAAATGTTTAGTTGGGATTTGATAGCATCCAAAAAACCGATTTTCTGTGCAACGAGAATTGATTAATACATTCTAAAATGAATCAAGTACGTTTCCGAAAATTGTGCGCAAATAATAGAAATATATTTTTTAACATTTCTTTTATATTAAAAAACACCGAAATCGCTGGCGATAAATTTATAAATAAGCGAAAAATACTTTGTAAATTCACCATAAAAAGAAAATTAAACAGGACGTGTTTCGAGCTTCAAAAATACAGCTCGACATCAGCTAAACCCAGCTGATGACGAGCTGTATTTTTGAAGCTCGAAACGCGTCCTGTTTAATGGTGATTTCACAAAGTTTTTTTAGCTTTTTTCTTGTATATGTCGAAAATAAATAAATCAGATTTTTAAAGGCAAAGGAACGCTTTTCGGAATATTGAATGACTTGAAAGCGGTCATCAAACATTTTCGTTTCTGATTATAGTAAATTTTTGCTGTTTAAGAAACAACTGTATTTTTTACCGTATAAGATAAGAACAAATATGGATAAATTTTTTACTACTGGATTACGGGGAAAGCTTGACAGCATAAATTCCAGCTTTTTCCTGTATTATTACAGTATGTACCGTTATATATTTAGACTGTTTCAGACCATAAATATCAGTAACTTTCAAGAATGCATTTGGCTGTAGGTCACAGTGACATTAGACAATGTATCTCACCGATAATCACTGTAATATCACAACTTGTAAATAAGTGTACTTGTAAAATAAATTTCTTCTATCTTTACAAGAAAAAAGTACTGGTTACGTAAAGATTTTCAAAACTCGGTTTTCGGCGGATTTATCAATTTTAGGAGTCAGAGAATCCGAAAAACATGTTTTTACATAATGTTTGTCTGTGAGTTTGTCAGTCTGTCTGTACAAAAATTTTGTTGGCGCTCTGTCTCAAGAACTAAAGCATGGAATTTGACAAAATTTTAGATTCTGATAAACCTTGATATGATCTGGATCTTATTAGATTTTGATGTATATAGCTCAAAAGGTGGCGCTTCTATACTGCATTATTCATAATTTCCAGAATAGCCATACCTCAAAAACGAACGCATGGATTTTCAAAAAAACCCTTTACATTTAGTTAGTATTTCATGTAACATGGTGCTGATTACGTTTTGGTGCAAATGGACCAACAGCTAGTGCTGCCATGGTACATTATAAGTGATTATCGCAATAGTAATATCCAATTGAGTCCAATTCAGTCGAATAGTCATCCAATCAGTATCGTAATAACCAATCCACGAAGTTTTCTAAAACTTCAGATTCAGTTAGTCTCTGATATAGATTATCGCTGTTTAGTTTTTGGTGTAAATCGTCCTACACATGGGGCTGTTACGCTGCTTTTCATGATTTCACAATAAATTTATTGCAAGAACTAATGCATGGATTTTTTTTATCAAACTTCTAATCATGTTAGTAGGTGAAAAACATTGATCTGAGTAGTGTTTGATTTACATCATGTAACATGTGTCGCTGCTATGCAGATTGTGCAACAGCTCTATCTCAAAATATAATGCATGGATTTTCATCAAACTTCGTATTCAGTTATATGTTGACATTAACTGCTGCTGACTAGATTTAGGTTTAAACCACCCAACCGGTTGCTCTGCTATGTTGCATTTTTCAAGAAGTATAAACATGCATACGATAGAAGAAAGTTTTAGGATTGCCACATCTGATTAGGTTTATTATTTTTGTTATTGAGTATCACTCATTTCTTTGTTTCAATTTTCATCAAAGTGATATACAATTTCAATGTTTTTATCTTATAAATCTTATAATCTTATTAAATAGGAATGGACATCTAAAAGTGAATCAACAGCGACAGATTATACTCAAAATGATGAAAATCACTTTATAAACCATCATCAGTCTTTTAATCGAGATACAGTTTTCGAAAAAATTACGTTTGAAAGCACATTTTCATTCCTAATTAATGGTGCAAATATTCTCTACGATGTTAAATTAAGTGATGTGTAGATGTCTAAAGAAAATTGTAATACACACGAAATTACCGTCGCCAATATAAGGATATCTTTACATAATACAGATGTCACTTTGGATAAATTGAAATATTTGTATTTAAAAAAATCATCAGAAATAGTTAAAGTTATGAATGCCTAATAAAAAAGTGCTAAGTATTGATAATAAAGAGAAAAAAGTGCAATTCGTCTCTGTTTTGCATTTACTCTTGCCGTGACCATCAATATCTTCGGCCTAATCAGCGGTTTGTGATGTCAATTTAGAGATATCTCAACTTAGGCTGCACACACACACAAAGGTTTCAGTTCAACTAAGGCGACGAATTTTATATCCGCAGGTGGTTCATTTGATGTTAACGAGTTTTCTAGTTCAACTTCAATCCAAGTGTAGGATAGGAATCTTTTCCTTCAATAAAGTTTAAGATAGTGATCTCCCCTGACCCTCCCTCGTTTTGTATTGTTAGTAAACCACAAGTGGGGAGTAAACAAAAAGGAGTTCCAGGAATTCAGTTCAACTTCAGAGTAGTTGTGTCTGTCTAAAGCTTTAGTTTAGGGGGGGGATCTTTAAATAAGTATATATTATTCTTTAAATCTGATTTTACCTACTAAATTCAGGAATATGATCCTTACACATAAATGTAATCTCTCTCTACCTGTTTTTTAAAGATTTTTTTCAACATTTTTATCATTTTTATTATAGTTTCTACACCAATCTGCTAAAAAATCTAAACTTCTTTATTATTTATTCCCCGCTGCTTAAAAAATGTTTTTTTTTTTAGAATTTATTCGTATACATTTTTTGTAGCAAAAAATAATTAATTAATATATTAATATAAGAAACTATTAATACGAGAGGAAGGAAAAAATAACAGTTTATAAATAAAAAATAAGAAGGAAAATCTACTTTTATTTTTTCTATGTGTTTCATTTTTCAATACAATATGTTTTAAATAAGTTATTTTGAATTTAAGTGTAGTAATTTCTTATACATTAACACTTCTTTTTCTCGTTTTATTAAAATATCTTTTAACATATATGCATTTAAATATGGGGGTAGAGTGGGAATCTAGAAGTATAAAGAGAAATATATATTAAATTACATCTATTAAATACAGGAATGAAAAAAACCTCTTTTTATTCGACATGTGTTTTTCTGAATCTTCAATATAGTTTTTGTATCAATTTGTTGAAAAATCAAAATGCATTATTCATGTGTCAACAGTACTGTGTATTTTTTTTTTTTTTTTTTTTTTTTTTTTTTACAATGTTTCTTTCAATAAACTTCCATAGTAAAAAAGCAATAGTTGTTTTTATATCAATGTACCTATATACATTTAATTATTGAAGCAAAATAAATAAAAAGTGTATTATTAAAGGCTAGTTTTTTAGCATATGCAATTCTTCAGTAAAAGGATTTTTACTAATTTTCTTTGCATTTGAAAACTGTTACTTTTTTTAAAACAAATTATTTTAGGGAAATAATATTGTAAAACCAGATGATTACTAATATGTGCAAGAAAAATTTAGTAATCAAAATGAGAAATGTGAATTATGGTATACTTATACGTATCCGCCACTTTCCGTGATACCCACAACTCCCCTTCCTAGCAATATCTCTTTTTTCTGAAGAGTTTCTATGTTTTTGATTAAGTATTTTAAGATAGTTTTTGCATTAATATGATAAAAGAATTAAAAAGAAAAGAAATTCACAAAAATTATATCCCTTCATTCTCCTGTCTTAGGTGTGTTAGTAATTATATAAATATGTAGCACCTATAGTCGTCGTCTGGTCGGTCTGTCTGTCCGTATATAACAGCGTAAAAACTAATCAGGTGAATAGGTTTAAATTAAAGAAGATAATGGTTGGAGAGTTTCGTTGAGTTGATTCAAAATTTTTTGAAAATTGGATATACAAGTCAATTACAGCGACAGTCAAAAGTAATCTGTTCTAATACGGAGAATGGGGAAAAAATAAATATAAGTGACTTTTAATGATGTTAGATTCTTTCGAGCATAATGAAATTGATATGCATTTATGAAGAACATTAATATATACATTCTATAAAATATGCGGTATAAAGAACATTTATTATTTATTTACAGGGCCAGAAGAATGTTTCTGTTGCATAATAGTACCGGGCAAACATTGTTTGGGGCGTATTTTAATTATGATAAGCTATTACATATACTGAAATTGATATAAGTTGCTGCGGTTTGCTGAAATTCACTTCCTGTATAATGGAAAATAATTACAAGGAAACACAAAAGAATTCGAGTACCATATTGTATCCAAAGAAGTGCATATTAGCATGATTACTAAAAATTTCTATCCTTAAAATATACACTTTTATTTATAACGTAAAATAAGTTGAAAGTTTTGAAACCTTTCTTTCATATTAAAGTAAGTGATAAAAGCATTGAAATTTCCATTAATAGTTTTCACTGGGTTTTTTTCCTCATTAAGGAATAAAAAGTTGTTAAATAATTAAATATTCAATCTCCCCCTAAGGGGGGATTCCCTCCGTGCCAGTTATCAGCATGTGGGATGTAGGCGCTCATGGGGTGGGGGAATGCCCTTCGTGGGAGGGGGTCTTTCAAAGGGGACCTAACCCGCATTTACGCAGGGAAATACAAGGTTTAAAGAAAACCACGGAAAACTGCGAACGTTTAGTCCGACGGCCATGATTGGATTCGAACCCAGTACCTTCCGTCTCCTACTTTCGAGGATAGAACCTCTCAGCCACTGGGGGAACCATTAGATAAAAGTAACATAAATGTTAAGATAAAATTTGTCCGAAGTATAAGAAATGTAATTTTAATTTATTCACTTTCTTATGCAGATAAAAATATTTTTACTATCACCTATCTTTTAACAACTTATCAACCTGTATACTACTTAAAATAATAATGTCGTGAAGAAATAATTTTCGTCGTTGCGCGAAAAGGATTGCATTTTAAGAATAACTAAATTTACTTTTTTTTCAACATCCTTTACACTCTTTACTTCAGATTTTAAAGGATACTTCAGATTTTAAAGGAAGATTTTGAAGGATAATTAGACAATTTGTAATTTTAAATAAAAACAATGTCAAATCAAGCATTCGATTGATTAAAAAATACGATTTTTTGGTTTAAAAATTACAAATAATATTAATCAAAATGTCAGATTTATCATCTGAGAATATTAGAAAGAGCGTTAAAATTTCAACATAAGTTATTTTCTAATCAAGAAAACTAACCTAATTAAGTAAAAATAAGTAACATGAGACTAAACATTAATGAAAAGATAAAAATGTTTCATTATCTAAAATTCCATTGTAAGACATATTTTTTTCTATATATTTTCGTTCTATTTATTGATTTTAATCCTCTGTTTCCAACATGAAAAATTCTTTAGCGAAAAAACCACTTTTTTTTTTTTTTTTTTTTTTTTTTTTTTTTTTTAGAAACGCTGAGCATGTTGACAGAATTACTTCACTTCAACTCGTCAGTTTTAGTAAGGCAAAATTTGAAACGTTTTCCGTAAACTATTATTATTTTGTATACTTTCTAATAAAAAAGAAACTTTTAAAATAAATTTCTAAAACTTTATAATTTATGACTGTACATTTCCTAGAACTTTACTGTGAAAAAAAATTATTTTTATTTTAAATAAAAACAATGTCAAATCAACCATTGAAAGTATTAAAAAATACGATAGTTTGATTTAAAAATTACAAGTAAATATACAACAAAATCTCAGTTTTATCATTTGAGAACGTTAGAAATAGAGTTAAAATTGCTAAGTCATAAGTTATTTTCTGATCAAGAAAACTAACCCAATTATAAAAATAAGTAATATGAGACTAAACATTAATTAAAAGGTAAAATTTGTTATTATCTAACACTCCATTGTAAAACATATTTTGTTTTCAATATATTTTTGTTCTCTTTATTGATTTTAATCCTGTGTTTCCAAAACGGAAAATTCTTTATCGGAAAAACCACTTTTTAAACTACTTTTTGAAAAATGAAATGTTTTTTTATTTGGTTATTTCACTAGAGACGCCGAGCATGTTGACAGAATTACTTCAGTTCAACTCTTCAGTTTTAATAAGATAAAATATAAACGTTTTTCGTAAACTATTATTATTTTGTATACTTCCAAATAAAAAAGAAACTTCTAGAATAAATTTCTAAAACTTTACAATTTACGACTATACGTTTCCTAGAACTTACTTTACAGTAAAATTTTTTAGACAGATTTTTTTGTCATTTAAGAAGTTTTTTAAGAATAAATTACTGATAGAGCTATAATTTACCACACTTAAGTTTGAAAAGCTTAAACTTGTATAAATTTCAAGAAAATAAAAATCAATTAGTACATTTTGATATGTACTGTGCTCAATAATACAATAAGACACTTAATAATTTCTATCCAATTCTTTCCATTTTTTAATGCTTTTGAATCAGTTATTCATCAGTATTTCAATCAGTAATTCAAGATATTAAGCTGTTCTACTAGAGGACTGCCACAGACAACTATTTTTGGATTCTATTTATTGGTATTTTCTAAATTAAATCTTAAAATATTTCTCTTTTGCAAATATTGTTAAAGTGTATATTTAGGATTTCTTTATCAAGAAAGTTGTGACAGTTGAATTAAAAAATAGTTGCCTATGGATGCCCTGCAGTTATAAATGTAAATGAATGCATTATTTCTCTATTTACTGATGCATAAAAAACGCAAAAATAGAATAATGAATACAGAAAATGCTTACAAGCAGTTACAAGTGATTGAAAATATATCCAATCCGGGACTCGAACCTTGAACCTTTAATATTCAACGCTCTTTCAGATCAGCTATCTTGAAGACATTCCAGTTAACACAATTCACTGTGATAATCATTTTGTAATGAACGTCTGGTGTGTTATTTCAAATGCTCGACAGAATAAACCGTAAGAAAAGCAAATGCAGTAAACTATGGATATGTAATATCATATTTAATATTGCATTACAAGGGAACTGATTGGTTAATAAATCTTATTAATATATTTCATTGTACTATTGCTGTTTATTTTGTTGTAATGAACATCTGGTGTGTTACTTGAAATTCTCGACAGAATAAACCGTTGGTAAAGAAATTGCAGTAAACTATTATTGTGTAATAACATTTTTTTAATGGATTATAAGCAAACTGATTGGTTAATAAATCTTATTATTGAATTTCATTTCAGTACTGCAGATTCTTTTGGTTTAATTAACATCTAATGTGTTAAAGGAATTGCAGTAAACTATGGATATGTAATAACATTTTTAATATAGCAATATAAGCAAACTGATTAGTTAATAAATAATATAAATGTATTTCCTTTCTCTGTTGCTTTTTCTTTCGGTGTCACCTAAATAGAATTGGAATATCTTTGACAAGCAAAGCCAAAGCTTCTGGGTTCAAGTCACGGCTGGATAGATTGTAATATATTTCGGGACATTAATGATATGGTTTATTTGACAATCAGTATGATTTCATTAAACTAATAAACAATGGTTATTATTTGTATATAATTTATATGAAATTCAGCTAATGTTCAGTGAGTCTATATTACATTGGGAGAGATGGAACACATTTAGACAACTGACACATAAATACAGTTGTCATTTAATGAAAACAATATGCAATAAAAAGTTATTCACGTACACATACGTAAGAGTTGTGCGATCCAATCGTACGCCATAATCCTTTCAATCATGAAAAGTCAGTTACCTCTTAAACACTGTACAAGCATAAATTTGTTTATAACATTCTGAAATTTTGTCTTCATTTTTAATGTAAATTTCTATAAAAAAAATTACCCGTGCATTTTCTAAATTATGTTAGATGATAAGTGCATATTATTCGTAAATAGGTTACATTTGGTAATTCAGTTGTAAGTTCCATACATCAATAAAAATTTATATTAATTTGTAAAAGTTATCTTGCATCATATTGATACAGCAATCAAGGAGTTACATTGATGTATATCAATTTACCTCGTCTAGTGCACTGTAAAAAAAATTCTGTAAAGGTACTAAACTTTTTCTAGGAAACTGGGATTCCAAGAACTTTTCATGCAACGGTAACAAGAAAAATCCATGTAGCCGATTCTGAAACTTGAACTTTTGCTGTTACCGTTACAAGAAAAGTTCTTGGAATCCCAGTTTCCTAGAAAAAGTTTAGTACCTTCACAGAATTTTTTTTACAGTGTGTATGATTGGGTTATAAGTAATATGGAACTAGAATTATTAATGGATAGTCCAATAATAGCCGCTTATTTAATGCATTTGCTTGTTTAATCTCTGTTTTAATAAATGAAAATATAAATTTATTTATTTCAAAAATTCAATAGCTTTTTGACTCACTGATTACTTTAAACAGAAATTCGTGTGTTAGAGTTTCAAAATGTAAAATATATCAATAAAAATGTATAAACTAATGTTAAATTTATATAAAATGTTGTAATAAGATGAAACAAACAATTTTCGTAAGTTATACCAGACATGCAACCTACTTCTTAAAAAAAAATCCAATTATTTCAACGCCACTTTTCTTTCTTTGTTTCAAATGTCACAAAATGGCGAGATTTGATAAAATTTATTATCAACCTGTCTTAACCAGCGGTGAATCTCATATTGGAGGATGTAATTTACATTACTGTGGCATACATAATGTGTCAGTTGCCGAATTATTATGCATTTCCTGGTTTTTTGATTTACTAATATTTCCACAATATTCTTGAAATTTTTAAAAAAATTCTTTTATTCCAGCATATCTCCATTCTTGTTCAGATCTTGACACTGGTTTCAGTACAAAAAATTATAAAGAACTTTTACTTTTAAATTTCAAATTTAATTTATACATTTATGCTATTCTTTGTTTAATTATGTTATATTTATATTTCTTTTAAAATCTGATTTCTTATTATCGTCGTGAAGCTTCCAGTTTTCAAGGATTAAGGCTTGATAATATCCTTTTTCATAAAAAAATAATAAAGCAGATTAAAATTGATTTACAAATAATAAATTCGTAGATAAATAAATTTTGGTGCAGTGAATCTATTAAGAGTTCTTGCCCTTATCTTGCTATTTGAACTTTAATAAAAAATTATCATAAAATTCTCTTGTTTCTTCTATAAAAAACATTCATTTATACTGCTTATAATAAAAAAAAAACTTTGATTAAATAAAAAATAATAATAACAACAAAAAATGTTTTTTATATATTGACACATCTGGATTTTTTTTAAATCAAATTTATGTATATTTTGCGATTAGTTTGACCGCAGCATGGTTATAAGCAATGTGAAATGCACACATAAATGTTAAGTTTTTAATGAGTCCTAAAATTCAGACTTCATAGAAACATTAATCAGATTAATGCTTTAACTTTTCTTTTATAATTAGATTGATAATTTTATTAATAATACAAAAATATAAAAATATTTTACATAAGGGGACATTTTCTGAATGATTTTGTTTTTAATGTAATAAAATGGATACTACTTTATTACGTTAACAAAAAAAAAAAAAAAAAAAATCCAAGAACTTTGGTGCAATTGTAAAATTTTATTTCAAAAACATCTTGTAAATGATTTTCTCAAAGCGCAAATGCTAAACTTCAGCATAAAAAATGATGTATCACGTTAGTGCTGCATAAAAATTCAACACTATTAATAATTATTGCGAATACCTTGGAATCTTGATCAACATATGGAAAGTGCTAGGCGTCCCGCAGACACATGTAGCGTATGTGAAGCGATGCGATGCATGTTTACTCGGCTATCCATTTATATGCCTGCTCCATGGCATTTAAGAGGCCACTCGACTCGCTGAAAAATACCCGGATGATAATTTTGTCTATGGGAGGGGGTGGTTATTTTCAAATATCTTGCTAAAATTTTAATATTTTCACATGATATTTTTTGTATGATAGCTGAGGACAATCTACAGCTGGTCTAGTGTTTACTTTTCGATTTTGGTTTTGGGATATAAAAAATACTTTAACTTTCGGACCGGTTGAAATTAGGTTCTAAAATTGAAACTGTGATAATATTTAAAAATATAACCAAAATCGAAATTGTAAAAATTAGCTAAGTTGTAGATCGCCCTTAGCTATCATATGCAACAAAAAATAAATAAAATAAAATAAAATAAGAAATCATGTAAAAGTATTAAAATTTGAGCGAGATATTTCAAAGTAATGCGACCATACATTTAACATTATCATCCGTGTCGTTTTGTGTGAGTCAAGTGGCCTCTCAATTTAAAAATGTTCTTAATTATCTCGTTCAACAATAGACTATTATATAACAATTATAAAATAACTATGTACAAGGAAGATTACATTTAGTACGCGGAACCATAACAAACGACATTGTGCACATTATTCTACAATCAGATTGAAAAAACAATAAATATTGGATCAAAAATTAGCAGGTTTACTAAGTTATGTTCTACTAGATGTGCGTGAGTGCAATCACGATATAATGTGCGTAATGTATTAGCTAAATATACAGACCAACATTTTGAAAGTCTCGAAAATATAGTTTGAAAATTCTGAAAGTGATCGTCGATAAAATAACCCTGAAATCCGTTGTTCCAAAAGAAAGAAATTTTTTTTTTGCTGTATGGGGCAAGGGGATATGGCAAGACAATGCTTTGAAATATAGAAGTAAGTACAATATTGCGTAACCTATACTATATTTGGATGCAGCCTCTCATATTTTTCTCTCATTGCTCAAGTCTCAAAAACATAGCTTGAAAATTCTGAATACGATCGTTGATAGAATAAACTCGAAATCCGTTCTTTCCAAAATAGCGTAAAAAGATGAAGGGCCTGTATTCAAATAAAACAGTAAGTGTAACATTGCGTAACATATACACTCAATTTTTTATTCATCCAAGTACCAGCATCAGTATAAAATCAGTGCCACGTACATGTTTTAAATTTATCATATAGATATACTGATTTCAGAATTACATGCATAAGTTGACATAAAAAGCTGCATATAAGTATTAATCAACACAGAATTAGTAATTACAATGAAAATAAATCTTCCTTTAATATTGAAATTGTTCGCATTACATTACATTCATTCAGTAACGTGAAAATAAAAATTTTAAAACACATATAAGAAAAACATAACAAAATATTAAATTTAAATTCGGAAAAGTCTCCACTTTCCGAAAAAAATATTTTAAATAGCAATTTAAATCGAAAATGTACATAACTTGTAAAGTATTTTTAATGTTACAAATACTAATACAAACAAAAACGGTTCACATAAATTCAGAAAATAAATTAATTCTATTATATCCGTACTTTAATTAGAACATTTGGAAGATAAATTAATTTCTACCTAAAATATTAAAAGGGGTGAAGTTTGAATTTTAATATTAAAACTGTAACTCTAAAGAAATTGATTTTTTAATTAAAATTTAAGTTTTTTCCTTAATAATTTCAAATAATTTTTCTTAAGTATTTAAAAAAAAGAATGTTTCTAAAGATATAATTTCTTTTACGATTTGATTTCAAAACTAGTCAGATGTGGCAATTCCAAATCTTTCTTCTATACTTTGCATGAAAAATTCAGCATAGCAGTGCCACCGGTTAGGTGGTTTAAACAAAATCTAGTCAGAAACAACGTATGCCAACTTATAACTGAATCTGAAGTTTGACGAAAATCCGCGGATTAGCTTTTGAGATGGAGCTATTGCAAAATCTTTTTAAAAAATCTGCAAAACAGCACTACATGTTAAGTAATTTATATCAAAATTTAGTCAGGATAATTTTTTTATCACGTACTAACTGAATATGAAGTTTGATGGAAATCTGTTCATTAGTTCTTGAAATACATTTACTGAGAAATCTTAAAAAATGTAGGATAGCAACGCCATTTGTAGAGTGATTTAAACAAAAAACTAAACAACACTAATCTATATCAGGTACTAAATGAATTTAAAGTTTTAGAAAATTTTGTGCATTGGTTCTTGAGATAGAGCTATTGCGATAATCACGAATAATACACAATGGCAGCACCACCTAATGAACGGTTTGTACAAAAAATTAATCAGCACTATATACTATCATAAACTAAATACATATAAAATTTTATGAAAATCCATGCACTAGTTCTTTATATGTGGCTATTGTAAAAATTGTAACTATTGCAGCATAGCAACGCCACCTTTTGAGTGATATACATCAAACACTTATAAGATCTATTTTATATTAAGGTCTCAAATAATATAAAGTTTTGTGAAATTCTGTATATTAGTTCTACATATATAACTATTGCGATAACACGAATATTGCACCATGTCAGCAGCACCTGTTGAGCGATTTTCATCAAAACGTTATCAACATCATGTTATATCAAGTACTAACTAAATCTAAAGTTTTACGAATATCCATGCATTAGATCTTTAGGTATGGCTTTTGAGGAAAATGTGAATACAGCAGCATAGCAGCGATATAATAATAGATATATTAATCCGAATAAAGCGTTAATTTTTTTCATAATTATCTTGATAATTTTATTTGGAATCAAAAATTAAAAAAAAACATATTAACTAAGATGGCATTTTTTAAATGAATCTTTTTTTCACGTAAAAAAAATGAGTAGACATCTTGAAAATTCCAAGAAGTCTGGTACAACTACAAAATTTTATTTAAACAACATATCGTAAATGGTTATCTCAAAACGTAAGAGCTAAAGTTTAGTCATAAAAATAATGTATGACGTTATTGCTGCGAGAAAATCTCTTACTATCAATAATTATTGCAAATGCTTCGGAATGTAGTACAAAATATAGCAAACTGCTTGGCGACCCGCAGATTCATGTAGCGTACTTGAATCTATGACAGAAGTTTCGTCGGTTATTCGTTTGTATGCCTGCTCCATTTCACTAAATTACAAAAAAAAAATTGTTAACTTATGCAATTTAACAACAGATTATTATATTACAGTTATGAAAGAATAACTATGTACAACAAAGATTACGTTTAGTATGCGAAATCATGACAAATGGCACTTTACACATTACTCCGCAATCAGAGATTTAAAAAAAAACAACAACAATAAATATTGGGAAAAAAGGAGCAGGTATACTAGATAGTTTTTCACTAAGTATGCGAGTATTCAACCAAGCTATAATGAGCATAATGTATAAGCTAAATGTATACAGAAACTATTTTGAGTCTCGAAAATCCTCAAAATGATCGCCGATAGAATATGAACAAAATCCGGTGTTCCAAAAGAAAGCAAAAAGATTTTGGCTGTATAGGGGCAAGGGGCTGTATTCAAATATAGAATTAAGTGCAATATTGCGTAACATGTACTATGGATACAGCCCCTCATTTTTTTGCTTCATTTTGAGACCCACGGATTTCGGCTTATTCTACCAACGATCACTTTTAGAATTTTCAAGCTATGTTTTTGAGACTTTTACGAACGTTATTCGGAACATCAGTGTTGACTTTTCCGTTCAGTAGTTGCAACAGCGAGTGTTAAAATGGAGTGTGTTTTCAAACATGATGATTCGCGTAATGAACATGTTTTAAAGTATCGATCTGCATGCTTAGTAATGTGATTTAGAGAGAAATTTCTGATGTAATAAATTCCGAGTGCAATATTATAATTGTGTTGTTGTCCTTCCTTTGTTCTTTTTGTGCAAGACGACTAGTTCTTCACTGTTTCGGAATTATAGTTTGTTCTCTCTTTGTACGATAACTAATAGTGCCATTTTGTGACGATAATTTAAACTAATCGTTCTTATTTCGTTAATATTGACTTCATATTATTCCTGATGCGCCTATTATACTGATGCGCCTATTATTCAAATCGTTTCTCATAGGTTTAGTTGAAAGCCTCCACGGCCGTAGCTCAAGGGACCAATAGTAGCGAAAGTTTAATCTCGGGAATCCTGTATATTGTTGATTTTGAATTTGCAGCTATTATTGAAAAAATTATGAACATGATAGATAAACGTTAATTGAAATGAATCGAGTTTCATTTAAAGGGGAATTTAAATAGTAGCTAATAAAGAAATTCTATGTTTGCTGTTGCTGTTGCTGTTGATTCAATAACCTATATTAAGTCTCTAAAATTCTGGATCACACCTTTACATAAAATTTATTGCAATTCTGTCTAGTTACTCGAATGATCAAAACGACTATTACTTTTGTAAACTGTTCACTATTGATGCTTAAAATAAAGGTTGTGAAAGTAATCAAATACTCGATCAGTCTGATGTCTGCTGATTCGGGATGAAAAAAAAAAAACCTTCTACGAAGTAAGATTTTAACTATCGTGCATGCCTTATATTAATCCTTTCTCCTATAAATATGTAAAAGGTCAAGCGAGACTCAAGAAAAAATTCACATTTTTTTTTCATAAAAACCCAAGAGAACCTTTCAAAAACGTTGTAATAAAACAGAACTGTACAAATAGTGACATACTCTACTTACAATAAGTGTCATATGCTTCCTGCAAAAGTCGTAAAAATCTTTGATCGATGAATTCATTTTCTCTTTTTCCAAAGCTAAAAGTTATTTCTTTCTTTTATACTGTAAAGATTTAAGGGGGCGAAATCACTTGAAACAGTTGATATTCATGAACATTTTTCACGAGAATTGCTGAAAGATTTCTAGGAATATTTTTGCTAGTTTTAGCAATACTTAAGTTTTAAAGTAATTTTAAATCTCTGAAGATATGTGCACACCTTCGGCACATTTTTGTTTAAAAAAATTAAATTTTTATCAAACAAATATTATATTAAACTGATTAAACATATTATTATATTAAACTGGTCTATAAATTTACAATTTAGTTACTTCCGAATCTATTTAAACAAAATAAAAATCGATTATACAAATCGGTACATCACTATGAGTTATTTTACATGCGTTAAAGTTGCGTTTTTACATTGTATTTTTATTAAAATAATTTGGCATTTGCAATAGAAATCTAATGCATTATTTATATCTAATTTATCCACATTGTGGCTGTTATATTTAATGAAAATGTTTCAGTAATAACAGAATTTTAAAGACGAAAATTCATGTTCATAAAAAATTCATTCTTTTTCACTGATATTCTCTATTAAACATAATTTAAATCGAAGTACAAAAACATTATGATATTTTAAAACTATAAATTTAGATCAAAATTAATTTCTTACAATTAAAAACTTAATTAAGATGCATTTAATTCAAAAAGTATATGATCAATGTTAAGTTAGCAACGGGTTCATAACTGGTGTTTCGTAATTCTTTTAAGAATTTAAAATCTCAGAAATTAATTAGATTTTTAAATTAAATTAAAGTGATAGTGAACAGTATCTGTGCATTATGAATAAGAAACTCATTACTTAAACACGATATAACAAATACGAAAAAGTTTAAGAATGGAAAATGTTAATGATATTAAAATATAATTGTATGACAGAATAATCAGTCTCTCCTGACAATAATGAATTAATTAATTATACATTTTATGAAATATTTTTCAGTTTTAAATGTGACTAACAGATAGCGGTCTGAATTTGTTTTAATATGATTTTATATAGCGAAATTTATGACACTTACACACTTTGACAAACATAAAATAAAAAGAAGCACAGTAAAAAATATCAATCTGGAATATATATATAAATTGTCTTCTAAATGAAGTATATTTCAGAAACGTCTATTTCAGATAGCGATGTAAATTATAAATGATTATTCTCCTTTCATACATGACACGTTTACATATTACTAAAAGAAATAAAAAATACGTTTATATATTTATAAATTAAAAACAGAAAAAAATAATTAAATTTCACAAAATTCGAAATTTTTTGACTTAGTGTATACAGTGTTCTTGATAAAATCAATTGAAATTTTCTTTTTTCATATTTCCGTACGTGTAAATGCTTAATACATACAACATATATTTTTTTATGATTCATTGAATATTTAATTAATGTTAATATGTTTAAAAGTTCACAGTTGATTTTATTTTGGTTTTATTAAGCACAATTATTAATACTTACAATTCAAAAGTCTATAAATTCCACACAGTGCGAAATGGGATTCTGAGTTTTAATTTTTTCAAATAAATTACAATAAAAAATTTGTTTTTTTTTTTAAGATACAGTTTTCAAATGAAAATTTTTGGTTAAATATGAGGCCATATGTTTTCATATTAATAAAAAAATGCACCAAAAAGTAATTACTAATCACAAGTATTAAATATCAGTTTGTAGAATTTCTAAGGTAATCAACTGACTTTCTTCTTAAATATAAAATAAACGAAATGTCTCCTTTTGTAAAAATAATAATGACAACAAATAGTCTAAATACACATGCATATAGGTTTCTATTCATAAAAGCTTTTCACGATTTCGCTATTTCTTTTGATTTACAAAACTGATATGTTGTAGTTTCGAAATACCCTATATGGCCAAAGGTGACCGGACACTTGTGATTTTAGACAATTTGTTAAATATCTAGAAACGTACATGAGGAATTATACTGAAACTCTAAATATGTAAACAAAATAGTACAGGTCATACATTTCCGTGAAGACTTTTCCCGAAACACCATAGGAAACCGCCAACAAATTAAAAAATATATATTTTAGATAACCCTGTAAAAACTAATGTAGCTAAAGCGTTCAAACTTTAGATCATGATTAAGTGGCTTATTATTATTATTTGTGTTCATCTTTATGCGGATAGCATGTATATTCGTAGAAAAATTAAGGTTTTTGTAAAAACAGTCTCAATTTTGTCCATTTTTTTGTTCATAATTTTCTGAGTTCTTGATATAAAATAAGGTTGACAAAATAATGTTGTTTTCCGAAAATATAAGAAACAAGTACACAATACCCTGTAATGAGAATTAAAAAATAATAAAAACTGTATGAAAATTAGCAGGTTTACTAAATAATTTTTCATTGTGCATGCGCAAACGCTAGCAAAATATCATTGCATATTTTGTTAGTTACATGTATAGAGCAACATTTGTAAAAGCTTCAAAAATATAGCTTCAAAATTCGGAAAGTGATCGACAGCAGAATAAGCTAAAAATTTGATATTCCTAAAATGAAGCAGAAAGATGAGGGTCTGTATTCATTATTTCATCGAATATTGTTAATATGGAATGCACAATATTTCACGTAGTACTACATTTGGACATAACCCTTTATTTTAGGTAGCTTTCATTACAAAAAGTAAAAAGCTACCTATTGCAGCCGTCCGGAGGAAAGCACTTCCGGAAAATTTTGGTATATTTTCACCGATCATGATCCCCAGACCCCAAAAACACCCTCCGTTCAAATGTTGACATATATATATATATATATATATATATAACCATATATATATATATATATATATATATCTGATTTTTGTCATGCGATAACTAACGTATTTATAAACCGATTTGAATGAAATTTGGTATGTACATAGTACATACAAATGTCTCGACCGAGTTCGTTGGTCAGCATCATCCGCCATTTTGTTTCAAAATGGCGGCCATTTTAAATTTTTTTTAAAATTTAAAATTTAAAATTAAATGCGAAAAAATTAAAAGTTGAAAAATATTTTTCTTTTACGTGTTAGAACTTAAAACAACGATTCCAGAACACTTTTTATTTTGTCTATATCTTAAAAAATGATTGAGTTATAGCACTTTGAATTTTTCTTATGGCTGACATTTTGAAACGATCTAATTTTTGTCACGTGATAACACACGTATTTATGAACCGATTTCAATGAAACTTGGTATGTACATAGTACATACAAATGTCTCGACCGAGTTCGTTGGCCAGCATCATCCGCCATTTTGTTTCAAAATGGTGGCCATTTTAAATTTTTAAAAAATTTTAAAATTTAAACTTTAATGCAAAAAAATCAAAATTTAAAAAATATTTTCTTTTACGTGTTAGAACGTAAAACAACGATTCCAGAACACTTTTTATTTTGTCTATATCTTACAAAATGATTGAGTTATAGCACTTTGAATTTTTCTTATGTCTGACATTTTGAAACGATCTGATTTTTGTCACGTGATAACACGCGTATTTATGAACCGATTTCAATGAAACTTGGTATGTACATAGTACATACAAATGTCTCGACCTAGGTCGTTGGCCAGCATCATCCACCATTTTGTTTCAAAATGGTGGCCATTTTAAATTTTTTAAAAAATTTAAAATTTAAAATTAAATGCGAAAAAATTAAAAATTGAAAAATATTTGTCTTTTACGTGTTAGAACTTAAAACAACAATTCCGGAACACTTTTTATTTTGTCTATATTTTAAAAAATAATTGAGTTATAGCACTTTGAATTTTGCTTATGGCTGACATTTTGAAACGGTCTGATCTGAACGATCCACAATGTTGCTTTAAAATGGCATATACTTTATGATATTGTGGAATTTGGTGATTCTCTAAATCGCTTAAAATAAAACCAGGTTGAATAAAAGATGACTAATTTCTAAAAATTCCTATTAATATTCAGTCTTGACAAAAACTAGTATTCAATCTTATAAAATCACTAATTTTATAAGATTATTTCTACTAATTTGAGCTTAGTATTTTTGAACAATGTAACTTACCTTAAAATAAATAAATAAATATGTAAGTATATGAAAGCTACCTCTTCCTCCCGGCATTGCCGGAAGGACTTTTTTTGCTTCATTTTGGGAACAACGGATTTAAAGCTTGTTCTATTGACGATCACTTTCAGAATTTTCAAGCCATGTTTTTGAAACTTTTACAAAAACTTCTCTATACATTTAGCTAATACAATATGCAAATGAAATTTTTCTAGCATCTACGCATGAGGAATGAAAAATTATTTAGTAAAACTGCTCATTTTTCATATGATTTTTATTATTTTTTAATTCTCATTACAGAGTATTATGTACAATGATGTTTGTAATATTTTAAAAAAAGCATTATTTTATGTTAAGAACTCAGCAAATTATAAGCAAAAAACTTCTGACTGGTTTTATAGAAACCTTAATTTCTCTACGAGTATGCATGCTCTCCGCATAAAAATGAACAAAAATTATTACAATAAGCCACTTAATTATAATCTAAAATTTGAACGCCTCAGCTACTTTAGTGTTGACAGGGTTATCCAATACATATTCATTTTTTTTTTCAATTTGTTGGTGGTCTCCTATCGAGTTCCGGGAAAAAAATTTCACGGAAATGTGTGACCTGTACTATTATGTTTACACACTTAGATTTTCAGAATAATTCCACATGTATTATTCTAGATATTTAACAAAATGTCTAAAATCGCAAGTGGCCGGTCACCTTTGGCCATATATTGTATTTAATCATAATTTTAAATAAATGGTTTATATTTCCATTTCTATATATTTTGAATTATTTTTTTATATATTAAAAGGTTCGGTGTTTGAATTATCGATTTTTCTCGTGCACACACCTCACATTTAGATATATTTTGTATGAAATACTACCTATTGAGGTCGGGCCTATGTTAGCATTTCTGAAATATTTTGGACATTTACATTGATCATGACCCCTTGACCTGAAAACTGCCATCAGCCAAAAACTATCTATCTACCTATCTTTCGACATTTATTTATATGTATATATATATATATATATATATATATATATATATCACTTTTTTATGGACATGATAACTTCGATAAATTTGCTCAAATCTCTTCGAAACTGATACTTAAAATCAAGGAGCATAAAATCTCGGAAAAATTCGTTTATAAGCAAAATCGGACCAATAGGGTGGAAATAAAGAGAGTGTTTGTGAAAACCGAAAATACTACATAACGTCTTAATTAAAATATATAGCTAATCAATTTAAAGATTGTATTACTTCAAAAACATGGCCAAATGTTTATGTACGACAGAATTTTGTTAAAAGTAAAACTTGGCTCAAGGGCGAAAAAATAGGCTTTTGGGAAGAAAAAAATTCATACCTTCGTCAATTCTCAGGATATCAAATCCAATTAAAGATATTATAATTTTTTTAAATATTATCTAAAACTCTAACATTTTAAAGTTTTTGATAAGAACAACTATTATCGAAAAAAATTTCAAACGAAAAAGAAAAGGGGATGAAAGAAGAAAAAAAACATAACTTCGTCAATTCTTCAGATATTAAATCGTATTAAACTTATTATATATCTTCTCAATAATATCTAACTCTTTTATTTTGATAGTTTTTGATGGGACCAATACTTATAGAAAAACAAATTAAGCAAAAATATGAGTTGCAGTAAAAATTGTATTGAAGGTGTTCTGAAATCCAAACTGCTTATATTCCGAATCATTTTTAAATTTATTTTGCTCTCAAACACATAAAATTTGCTGTTCTGTTATTTTAGAACTATATAATGTAATGTATTGGCCATTTTTTGTTAAAGACAGAACATATTTCAAAAAATGCTGTCAAAGTGGGCATTCTGAACAGAATTTTTCGAAGAGATCGTGATTAAAAAATTAGGGAAGTATTCATGTAACAAATTGCTTATTTTCTGGTTCATTTTTAAATCTATTTTTGCTCTCCCACCTGTCCAATTCACAGGTTCTTTTATTTTGGAAATGTATAATGTGCTGCATTAGTCAGTTTTTTGATAAAGTCAAAAATATTTCAAAAAATGCTCTCAAATTGGACATTTTCAGTCGAATTTCACTTAAGACGATTCTGATACAGTCAACCCTTACAGAAAAATGAAATTAAAAATTCTTCAAAAGCGGCGAAAGAAAGTTGTCAAGATGGATTTACCTCTAATGATATTTTATTTTTTGTTGTTGAAATGATCACTTGACTTCGAAATCTACCTGCGAATGTAGTCCAAACCGACAGGGATTTTTTCATTTGGATTTGAAACTAGGCTTTCAAACCACGTCAATGATGACATTGGAAGATTCCTTATAAAAAAGTATTCAATACAAAATGTATATATATAGGGGAAGATGGGGATACTTGAGCCACTTTTTAAATTTTAATTTTTTTAAATTTTTTATACTTACTTAGAACAAATTAAAATATTGAAAATGAAAATGTGGTATTTTTCCTTTAACTGAGAACCACATTCAATTAATCTTGAACTGTTTTTCTATGTCTAATAAATTTTTACTTTTTGTGTGACATCGTGGCTCAAGTATCCCCATGAAGGGGATACTTGAGCCAGTACGAAAAAAAAAACCTACAAAAGTAATTGTTTTTCGCTTTACTTCTGCACAAATATTTTGCAGAATGACAAATTATGATACATAAAGTCCTTCAAAACCATTTGAGAAAACAAAGCTAGTAATACGATAACTTTTTATCATTATAACTGGTGATCGAAGGATCACTGCAATATATTTTTACTTTTAGCTGCATGGTAAGTCAGTAGTGCCTTCTATTGGGGACAATAGTAATTTTTTGATTAAAAAAACTTACAGTAAGAAAAGAGGTTACAATTTCAATATAAAAATATTAATCTTAATATTATATTAAAAAATAAATATCTTAATATGTTGGACCTGACTAATTGAAGTATTGGAGATTCTGACATGTAAAACAGTTTAAAAAATTTATTTTAATGAAATAAAAGTTAAATTGAAAACTATGGTTACATTTATCTAAACAGGCTATTTTTTTAGTCAAAATGAAAAAAAAATGGATATTTTCACTTAAAAAATATACATTTTTAAACATTTTTTTCTAAGTCATTATTGTTTAAAGAAAATAAATAAAATAAAGAATTAATCTCCTTTTATGCAGAAAAAAATCAATTTCCTAGTGGGGTTGGTTGAGCCATAGCTCAAGAATCCCCAATCTCACTGGCTCAAGTATCCCCATTACCACCATTTTTGTTTATCAGAGTTTTACTAAGTAAAGCATGCAGCTATTTGAACTAGTTTAGATTCATAATACAATTGAAATTATACCTATTAAAATTATCTATATGATTGCAACTTTAAACAAAACTTTTAATACAAAAAAAAAAAAAAAAAAAAAAAAAAAAAAAACATGCACCTAAATATTTACTTCAGATAGGGAAAACAAACTATTAATCACCATGCTTTCAAAATGGTACCAAGGTATGTGATTTCTTTTGTACATGTTCAAAACTATAAATATGTTACAATATTGCCAGTTTTAGAAAAAAAATTAACCAACTGTAGAGTTAATAGGGGTGACTCAAGTATCATCTATGCTCAAGTATCCCTACTCTCCCCTATACAAGGTTTCAAAAAATAGATTTTAAGACAAAATCTGAAGTTTACAAACCACAACTGTGCTTTGATTAGAATCATCAACGGCTTTAAAAAGTTGTATCTGAATTTGTATCTGAAAGTTATATCTGTATTGAGAAAATCTCCCAGCATGGTGTGATGGTTGCTTTATTTTTTACCGTTGAATTATTTTTGGGCATTTGCTCATCTTGTTCAGATTTCTATATGACTAGATCATTGCTTAAACATTTCAAGGTAAGAGGATTAGATATCAACAAGAAGGCACCTATTATCGAAAGATGGACTTTCAAAATTTGTCATTTAAACATTTTTCCCCAATTACTCTATATAATAAAATAATGACATTGTTTGTTAAAAATATGAAAGTGATTTAAAAAGTCAAAAGCTTCCATTATTGACATTATTTATGCAATGCATCTTGGAATTAACCACGACTACGCCTTTTAAATCTTTTTAATGAACAAGAAACATACAATATTGGCATAAAAGTAACAAATATGCGTAATTCTTAAAACAACAATAAACATTTCACTTAGTTTATTCTGAAAGGATAAATTATTAAATATGTATTTCAGTTATAGACTTGCTACTGATCACATTTTCAGACAAGCTTTGAGAAGGAGTCTTAAAAATGTTCAATTTAAAAAGAAGTGGTTAAGCGTGATCGCAGATCGCATAGAGAGTTTCGTTTAATAATTCTTTCAAAATATCTTATCCTTTAATTAATAAATCTAAATTCTTAATTCATAATAATTAAATTCCTACATAGATAATAGCACCAATAAGTTTAATTATGAATTAATTATACATAAAAAATTATTTATTTTAATCAAATTCAAAAAAGTTCAAATCAAACTTTTTAAATACAATCCAAAATTCAAATTTTTATCGAAAATCGGAAAAAAACTAGCCAGATGTGGCAATCCCTAAACTACCTTTTATCTTAGGCATGTTAATACTTCCTGAAAAATGCAACATAGCAGCGCTACCTATGGCTTAGGCCAAAATCTTTTCAGCAACAATTTATGTACTTAAAACTGGGTCTGAAGTTTGACGAAAATTCATGCATTAGTTTTTGAGATAAAGCTATTGCAAAATCGTAAAAAAATAAATCTGAATAACAGCGCCACATGTGAGGTAATATACACCAAAAACTAATCAGGATCAATTCTTTATCAGGTTCTAACTGAATCTGAAATTTGATGAAATTCCATGCATTAGTTCTTCAGGTACATTTATTGCGAAATCTTGAAAAATACGCATAGCAGCGACATTTGTAGGGTGATTTATACCACAAATTAAACAGCACTAATCTATATCATGGACTAACTGATTGTGAAGTTTTAGAAAATTTCCTACACTAGTTCATTTCTCTAGAGCTATTGCAATAATCACGAATAATAAACCCGACAACTCCACCTGTTGAGCGATTTGCATCAAAATGTAATCAACACCATAATATGGCTATTGTAATAATGCAGCATAGCAGCACCATCTGGTGAGTAATTTGCATAAAATCATAGTCAACTCTAAGTATTATCACGTTTTAACTAAATATAAAACTTAATGAAAATTCATGCACTACTTCTTGAGGTATGGCTATTCTGGTAATTGCGAAAAATGCAGCACAGCAGCACCAGCTGTTCACAGACATTCACCAAAAGCTAATCAAATCTAGTTTATATCAAAGTCTAACAGTTTTGTGGTGTTCTGTGCATTAGTTCTTGAGGTATGGCGCTCAAAAAAATTTTGTCACTTACAGAGAGACAGATTCACAGTCTCGGAGTATAACAGACTCACAGACAGACCTTTTGCATAAACATGTTTTTCGGGTTCTCTGACCCTTAAAACGTGTAAGTTCGTCGAAAACCGAATTTAGAGAATTATCATAAATCTAATACTTTTTCTTGCAAAGATAGTAGAAAGTAATAAATAAATAAATAAATAAAAATTAAATTAAATTAAATTAAAAATAAAAAAATTAATTATCTATAAACAACAAAAATTATATAAGTAAAATTAAAAATGCTGAATCGCAACATTTTTTAAAAATAGAGCAAAAATTGAATATAAAAAATTTTTTTAGTGTCGGATGAACGAAATCCAAATAATATAAACCCTTAAAAGAGGAAAATTTCTTTTAATTAAATCCATCCTAACATGAAAATTATCATCGTTATAGTTTACACCGGGGCTCGAAATAAGAATCTTCTGTTTTTAAACGAAATGCTTTTCCTCCAAGCTATGATGTCTACGCGTAAAACGTTTAAAACAAGCTTCTCTTTTAAAATTTAAATCGCAGAACTAAGCGAATGACATTTAAAAATTTAATTTAATTATAATAATAGTCAAATAAAATTTTTAAATTTATTTTTTAATTTGATAAATGTTTTATCATGTTGCATAAGATGTTCAGCCGTAAGTACACTAAATTTAAATTCTCTGACTTATACAGTTTTTGTGTAGGTCTCTGTGATGGACAGGCAGAAGACAGAGACGAATAGGGTTTTCTCAGATAAACGAAACCTTAAAATATATTCAAATGAATTGTTACCGTGTTTCAATGAGTGCACAATGTAGTGTTGAAAAACAAAACGTTAATAATAATTTAATAATTTATGGGTGACCGTTTAGATTTTTTAGCCATTGACATAAAATTTACCATTGTCTAAAAATAACCCAAAATGCAAAATTTTGCATTATTCAAAATAGCCGCGTCAACCTGGCCGTGGTTAACATTTACTATAATCAGTATTCATGTCGCACGCAGGCCTTAAAATTCTACCGTCCACTGAATATTTTTATTCCCAGATTATTGATGATCGCCACATATAAATTTATACATTCTATAAATAAATATGAAAAGAAAATCTTTTCACTAGAGAGCAACAGTAAAAATATTTTTGTCCCATTAAAGCGTGTGAGTTCTATTTAAACACATTAATTTTATAATAAGATGGTTTTTGAATCGCCTTTTTAAAATCTTTTTTGTACAGAACAGTGGATTTAATGGGGGAAAAATAAATAAAATAAAATAAAATCAGTGAAAAAATCCTGACCATGACGGATTCCTGTCTTAACGGGAAATGTGTTAATCCATGTAAAATTAATATTATAATATCTGAGAGAAAAATATACTAGATTTATGCTGCCTAAGAAATGAAATTCTGTTTTTATGTGATTCCTATGTGATTCTGTCCGTAGGTTTTACTGCATATAATTTTCCAAAGTCAACCAACACATGATATAATGAAAAACTATATTAAACAAAAAGTGAAATATTTACTTATAAATGGAGATTCCCTGTTAAAATAAATATATCGCAGCGTGCGGCGCTTCTTTAATAATGAAAATTATAAATATGAAAAAGGAAAAGCTATAGTAAGTATTTTTGGTCAAAACCACTCCTTACGAAACAATTTTTAAACATATCAAAGTAAAAAAAGAAAAAAAAACTATTTAGAAATTTAATGCCGGGCTGTGCTATGAATTAATTACTTTTCAAGGCAGGCTGGGATATGATTTTTTTTTTTTTTTCAATCCCGGAAGAACTTTTTCCCCACTGGGTCATTTCGGGACCGTACGCAAATATTTTGAACCGTGCAAACCTCTAATGCAGACTACCAGAGAATTTTGAAAGAAGGGTTAACGTAAAAACTATACGCTGCTGTTTTATGTCCAAAGGAGAAGCACTGTCTTAAATCGGTTTTCGTTAATAAAATTTGTGAATTATTCCTATCTTGAATTGTAAATATGGGAATAACTCGCTGCTCAGAGACAAGGTTAAATGGTATAAGTCACTATGTTTGGAGAGATTATTTATTTATGTCTTTGAGATTTGTAGATATCGAGATGGATTTTTTTTGGTTAATTCAGGAATGGATAATGAAAATTTTCCTAATTGGAAGTTTTATCAGCCGTATAAAAATGATTTTTTTTTTCAAATAGATCTCACATAGACTTGCTACTTATCTAATCAAATTTTGCACCCTTTTTTTTAAAGCAAACTTTTCAATCGGAAGTACGTGACAAGGGGCAGTATTTATTGACATAGATTGTTTTGATATTTATGAGTTAACCTGTATATACACATGTTAACATTTGAGGAAAGGAAACTTTTGCTTATTGAGATTCGTGATCGGTAAAATTATAAAAAAAAAAAAAAAAAAAAAAAAAAAAAAAAAAAATTGGTATTCTCCAGATAGCATAGTTTTAGGGTCTTATTCCGGGTCTGTTGAAGTTTTAAGCAGAATGATATATATATATATATATATAAATTAAAATTAATATAATTGAAATTTGTAGAACCAAAGTATAATCTTCAGGTATTAAGAGTTAGTTCAGTAAAGTTTCTTAATTAAATATTATAGATTAACATTTCTTTAATGCTTTGATTTATTTTACAGTTATTTTATAAACATAAATCCTGTTGTTGTTGAGAGTAGTGTTTTTTTTATAAAATTGTTCGTGTAGTTTTCAAAATAATCAAACATTCATGTATTTTTCATTTAAAATTATCATGAAACCATTTTAATAAAGGCAATTCTTCAAGTTTTTTAAAAGAACACTTTTTTCACCTTACAAAAAAAATGAAGATGTGAATATTTAAAAGAAAAATATGTGCTATCACATTATATGTGTCTCAGATTAGCTTAACAGTAGCTGTTTTATATAGATTTATTTAAAAAATAACAGTTATTATAAATAAACACATAATTAACAATTCAAAAGTAATACAATCTACTTTGCTTATAAAGCGTATTTTTTTAATAAATAAAATATTATTTTTCTTGTTATTTTGATTAAAAGATTATGAAATTAGTTAACTGAAACTGTTTTTCTTTTCTTCATACGATTAGTGAAAGCTTAGTTATTGTTATTTCTGGTTAATATCGCAAACGGGATGCGTTCATTTTAAAAACCTCCGAATTCCGTAAAAAGTTTATGGAAATAAAATTTCTTCTAATACTAAGAATTTTTGTGTTTGACATATAAATCTGGATAATTTAAAGAAATCAATACGAATATTTCTATTTAATTTCCAGGAATAAAAATTTTAACGGTGTTTCTTAAAATGTTTTTCCTCAAAAAACAGTGACGAAAAACTAACTTTTTTTCGAAAATTGTGGTTACTTGAATACATATGAAACTTAACGCCTACAATTTATGTGATTTTGTTAGTGTGATAAAATTTTAGTTTGATTAATTACTAAAATTTTACAGCTTTTTCTTATAAATAAAAAATATATAAGATACACAAAATATATGAAACGTATTCAAAATAAAAATGTGATTGTTTTTTTTAGGCGTCTCTGCCATCTTTTGCATACAGGAAGCTAAATAGTCCGGAATCTCCACTCTTAAAACGAAAGAGCTGATTTGGCTTCTCATGAAAGAGCTGTAATTTTTTCGACCATAAAAGAGTTGTTTTTCAACCGATTAAATGTTCTTGATCTAAATTGGTTATTTAAATAGCTCAACTTCATTTAGATTGGTTAAAACTCAAGTTATTTCAACTCTTTTTTGAGAAGCTGCCTTTCAACATTGAGATGAGTGGATTTCAGCTCAAATTGAGCTATTTTTTGGCTGACTTTTTAAGAGAGCCCGTTTCAACTGGAACTCCATCATCATATGCTACACGAATCTATGCCTAGTTAAGTTTCAAGTACTGAGACCATTATCTGTTACCCAGCATCCTAAAGACTTCACAGGATGTTACACAATGATAATTTGTAGGGCATACCTGCGAAGCATTTTATCTTATGGAGAAACTGTTTTACCCATTCTGATTAACTTAACCTTTACGGGTATATTTTTTTTTTTACTTTTAAGAAAAAAAAATACATTTGATTTATTAATCTTACATTTAAATAGATTTATTGAAGTTTAACGAATGTGCCATTATTGAAATCTATCGAATGTAATTATTTTCTCTAGTATACATTTTGTTTTCATATGACAGTAAGCTAAGAAATTGTTTTTGGAGAATTATGAAAAATATGGTCTTATAAAGCATTTAACATATTTTATACATTTCTAATATTTCTGGCGATTTATCTTACAGGATACGTTTAGAAAAGTAACCGAGGTCTTCAAATTAAACTGTGTTTAATATATAAGAATCGCCAACGGATCAAAAGGATTAAGAAAACTTTTATTATTCTTATTACTAAATGCTAAAGTTACAATAAGGAGTTGATATTTATTTACTATAATGATTACATATAGATAGTATAATTAGTAATTTTTAAGACAAAAGGATACTCAATGGAAAGACATGTTCTATTACACCAGACTCGAGCGGGTTAACCTGAATATTTATTAAAATATAATAACTTATCGTTATCTCTTAGTGAGAGCATTTTCGATACATATTACTTCCCCCCCCCCAATAAAAAAATGAAAGAAATTAAATATAAAAAATTTCTTTCAAAAATAAATATATTTTATCTAACATTTTAAGTAAAACAATTAGTATTATTTTAATCATTGCTCATATTTAAAAATAAAGAATGTAAAAAATTTGAATTTAATACAAAGGTAAAATTTAATATTTAAAAAAAATTTTATTTTTAATACATAAAAAAATCTTATATTTGTCATTTAACCTCAACAATAACAATATATGATTACTTTCGTTGAGAGAAAACATATCCACTTTTTTAAGCTTTGAAACCTCAAGTGCACTTGCGAACTGTGAACAGAAATGGCGTTCCAGCGCATTGTTTAGCGATCTGCCGACACTTTAGCTTCTGACAAACTTTCCCGCCGTCAACAGAGAGAAAAAATTTGGTCTTTGTCCACAGCTTCCCGTTTTGAACCGAGAAAACGCGTTTGTTCGTGCCATTTCTAAAGGTTGTGGGGCAAGGGGTATCGATTACTGCAATCGATTGCTCTGCACCGGTGGCGAAGAGATTACGGGGAAGGGGGTCGAC